>JAQMRL010000026.1:2500-1408784 GCA_035578175.1 Catonia carolina
GGAACTGGGTGAGGAAAAAGTCCAGCTCCCCCATGGCGCCTTTTTCAGCCAACTGCTCAGCTCTGGGATCAGCCTATGGGTCCACCGACCCTTCTCCGACCCAGACCATCTCAATTGCCACAGCCGCATCCTGCGATCCTTGGCCTCGCTTTTGGGCATGCCCCCCGCCGCTGCCGCTCTCTCTTCAATGACCAGGTCGATAGGGGGCACCCCGGCCAACACAAACGCCGCTTCCGCAGACACTGTGCGGAACGCCAGGCACACACGAAGGGCGACGCGCCGTTTGTACTGCTTCTAAGCACCTCCGTGTCACCTGGAATTCCAGAGCCCTACTCCAGCATTCTGCTCCGTATGCTATGACGGACGTCACCACCGCCGCATACAGCTTCCTCTTCGATGGTCTAGGCCCATGCATATTTCCCATAAGCCTACCCAGAGCCTTCATCAGTCTGTCAGCCTTGCCGCAGACTTCCCGTACATGGGGGATGAACACTCTGTTCTTATCCAACCATACCCCCAAGTACTTGACCCTCGGCAAGGGGTGTTGACGACCTTGGTTCCGACCCGGAACGTTATCTCTCCGAATCGCCGCCTACCCGCCATAACAACGGCCTCGGTCTTCTCCGCTGCCACTTCTAGGCCGACGCTGGTCATCCAATCCATTATGACTGTAATGGCTTCGTCCCGCCTTTTCCATTACCGTTTGCGGAAGTCTTCCCCACCACTACAATGGCGAGGTCATCCGCAAACGCGACCGTTGTTACGCCGTCTGGTAACTCCAGCCGAAGCACGTCGTCGTAGGATAGGTTCCACAGGTCAGGTCCGAGGATTGAGCCCTGTGGAACTCCGCAATACATCCGCTCTTCTAATATCTCGCCCTCCGAGTCAACCATCAGCAGCCTCTCCGACAGGTACGTCTGCACGATACGTAAAAGGTACTCGCTAACCCTCTTCTTTTTCAATGCATCAACAACAACACCCCACGGCAGGCTGTTGAATGCAATTTTTTATATCGAGCAGGATTACAGCGGGGATTCTTCGAGTCCTCCAGCTCCCCCGCCGCAGCCTCGTCCACCTTCTGCATCACGAGTCGAACGGCGTCTGCCGTTGACCTTCCTTCCCGGAAGCCAAACTGTCTTTCCGACAGACCGCCGTTCCGCTGGATTACTTCCTTCAGCCTTACCCTCAGCAAGCTCTCATATAGCTTACCCAACGAATTGAGTAAGCATATCGGCCGGTAGGCCGCTGCGTCATCGGGTGACCGCCCTTCCTTCTTCAGAAGAACCAGCCTCGCACGTCGCCACTCCTGCGGGAACTCCCCGCCAACCAGCAGTTTGTTGTACATGCTTAGCACTTCGACCGGAAACGTGCCCACCAGTGCCTGAACCGCCTCGACCGGAAACCCCATCAGGACCGGGACTCTTCTTCGGTGACAATCGTGCCGCCGCCTCTAAAAGCTCGGCCACCGTGAAACTCGGGATGTCCGGCTGCCGCAAACTCTTCATACGCAGGTTCCGGAAGCCTCGGGAACAACCTCCCGCAGACCTCCTTCAACCTGCCCCTGCTCAACACCGGCAGCCCGACGTCCAAACTTCTTTGTTACGATCTTGAAGCCCCTTCCCCAGGGGTCCTCGTCCACCTCGTCGCACAGCGCGGTCCAAGCACGTCTCTTGGAAGCTGCAATGGCCCTCTTCATTTCCTGCCTGGCGCACTTCAACTCCAGCCGGGAGACATCTTCTCCCTCCTCATCACCTCGCCTTCGGGACCGCTGCATGACTCTTCTTGCCCTAACGCATCTCATACTGAGTGCCGCAATTGAGTCATTCCACCAGTAACACCCCTGGCTTCTTCTGCTCAGACCTGGGACACACCTGCTTGTACGTCGCCACGACTACCTCTCCCAGGTCTTCCACCGCCCGATGTACTGCCAGCTCCGTCTTCAGCGCCTCGACGAACCTTCCGATGATCACCGGATTCGGCCTCACCGGCCGCTTGATGGTAGCGAGACGCTTTACCCCGCACAGGGAAAATTCAACGCACCTGTGGTCGCTCAGCGTCTCGACATCCGATAATACCTTCCAGCCCGTCTCGCCGCCTATAAACCGCTCCGACGCAAAAGGTCACATCAATGACCGATTGCTGCGTCCCCCTCATGAAGGTAGGCTCATTACCTTCATTCATCACGGGTGAGGTCCAAGCCCGCCGCGAGGTCCACCAACAGACGCCCTCTCTCGTCCTCGACGTCACCTGTCCATAAAACTGTGTTTGGCGTTGAAATCGCCGGCCAGAACCATTCTTCCTGCATGCCTCCTGGCCGCCAACACCACTCCATCCAGCCGCCTCCGGAACTCTCCTGCGCTGATATTAGGCGATAAATAAACTGCAAACAGAGAGACCTGGTCGAGCCTAACCCAGGCAAAGCCATGGCCTCTTCCAGAATCTCTCACCGCTCGCTGCGTCACTATTTTTATCGCCACGTCGCATTTGGCATCGGTCACCCAGCCATCCGCCGCCTTCACAGTCGCGATATGGGGACTCAGCAACAAGGACCACATCTGCTTGCCGGCTCACTGCCGTCCTCCAAAGCAGATCCTGCGCCGCCCCACTCCGATTTGCGTTGAGCTGCAGCACCCGCATGCCTCCTACTCCGTCGCCATATCAGCGCTCCTCCGTTAACCTAACCTAACCTAAACCTAACCTAACCTAACCTAACCTAAACCTAACCCTAACCTAACCTAACCTAACCTAACCTAACCTAACCTAACCTAACCTAACCTAACCTAACCTAACCTAACCTAACCTAACCCTAACCTAACCTAACCTAACCTAACCTAACCTAACCTAACCTAACCTAACCTAACCTAACCTAACTAACCTAACCTAACCTAACCTAACCTAACCTAACCTAACCTAACCTAACCTAACCTAACCTAACCTAACCTAACCTAACCTAACCTAACCTAACCTAACCTAACCTAACCTAACCTAACCTAACCTAACCTAACCTAACCTAACCTAACCTAACCTAACCTTAACCTAACCTAACCTAACCTAACCTAACCTAACTAACTAACCTAACCTAACCTAACCTAACCTAACCTAACCTAACCTAACCTACCTAACCTAACCTAACCTAACCTAACCTAACCTAACCTAACCTAACCTAACCTAACCTAACCTAACCTACCTAACCTAACCTTTTTTTTTTTTTTTTTTTTTTTTTTTTTTTTTCAGCCGTGCGGAGCGGGGGAATCTTCTTAGGGCCAGCGGCTACCCCAGCCGTTTCAATTCCGACTGGGCCTGAAAGATACCACTGCACGCGCAGTGGTTATGTGGGGTTTTTACCCACTAAACCTAACCGCCCCTTCTCAACACCAGGTACCGGACCCGCCTACAATGGCATTACTCAGTACACCGGTGTGCCCTGGGAAATAAACCCCACCCCTTAATGTAATTACCGGACCCCGTAGGACTTACTGGCCATTCAGCCGAGGCCCAATGACCATACCTACTAGCCTATCTACCCCAGACTTAAGCCTGAAGTATACCGCGACAATAAAATTAAAAAACCTAACCCCAGATATGGGATTTACTGACGGATTATCATGGATAAACCGTCATACCACGAATAACATGCACACACACATTCATACCTACATAAACTGCTTCTAGAATAAAGGGCAAGGGGCCCGAGAACTATGTTCCCAAACCCCCGATAACAAAATAGGTGGACTCTACAATGAATTAGCCAAGATGAAGATCAACGCTGCTGCAGGCGACGCTCGTCCTCACCCTTGGCTCGCAGAATCGAACTGACCAGTAGCCGAACACTCTCCCATGCTTCCTGCGACTCCAGCATCTTCATCACCACGGTGTCCGCCATGACGTCTTCGCCAACCGCAACGGCACACCGCCTCCTCTCTTCAGCCCACCTTCCACACTCCAGAATGGTGTGCTCGGCTGAATCCTGGAGCTCGCAGTATCGGCACCCCGGCGTCGCTCTTCTTCTACGTTTTCTTCAAGTAATCCTCAAAATCTCCATGACCACTGAGGAACTGGGTGAGGAAAAAGTCCAGCTCCCCATGGCGCCCTTTCCAACCAACTTCTTAACTCTGGGATCAGCCTATGGGTCCACCGACCCTTCTCCGACCCAGACCATCTCTCTTGCCATTGCCGCATCCTGTTGTCCTTGGCCTCACTTTTGGGCATGCCCCCCGCCACTGCCGCTCTCTCTTCAATGACCAAGTCGATAGGGGGCACCCCGGCCAACACAAACGCCGCTTCCGCCGACACTGTACGGAACGCCAGGCACACACGAAGGGCGACGCGCCGTTGAACTGCTTCTAAGCACCTCCGTGCCACCTGGAATTCCAGTGCCCTACTCCAGCATTCCGCTCCGTACGTTATAACGGACGTTACCACCCGCCGCATACAGCTTCCTCTTCGATGGTCTGGGCCCATGCATATTTCCCATAAGCCTACCCCAGAGCCTTAATCAGTCTGTCCGCCTTGCCGCAGACTTCTCGTACATGGGGGGATGAACACTCTGTTTTTATCCAACCATACCCCCAAGTACTTGACCCTCGGCAAGGGTGTGATGACCTTGGTTCCGACTCTGAAGGTTATCTCTCCGAATCGCCCGCCTACCCGCCATAACAACGGCCTCGGTCTTCTCCGCTGCCACTTCTAGGCCGACGCTGGTCATCCCAATCCATTATGACTGTAATGGCTTCGTCCGCCTTTTCCATTACCGTTTGCGGAGTCTTCCCCACCACCACAATGGCGAGGTCATCCGCAAACGCGACCGTTGTTACGCCGTCCGGTAACTCCAGCCGGAGGACGTCGTCATAGGATAGGTTCCACAGGTCCGGTCCGAGGATTGAACCCTGTGGAACTCCGCACCACATCCTCTCCTCTATAATCTCGCCCTCCGACTCCACCATCAGCAGCCTCTCCGACAGGTACCTCTGCACTATACGTAGAAGGTACTCGCTAACCCTCTTCTTTTTTAATGCATCAACAACACCCCACGGCAGGCTGTTGAATGCATTTTTAATATCTAGCAGGATTACTGCGGGAATTCTTCGTGACCTCCAGCTACCCGCCGCAGCCTCGTCCACCTTCTGCATCACGAGTCGAACGGCGTCTGCGCGTTGACCTTCCCTCCCGGAAGCCAAACTGTCTTTCCGACAGACCGCCGTTCCAACCTACCTAACCTAACCTAACCTAACCTAACCTAACCTAACCTAACCTAACCTAACCTAAACCTAAACCTAACCTAACCTAACCTAACCTAACCTAACCTTAACCTAACCTAACCTAACCTAACCTAACCTAACACTAACCTAACCTAACCTAACCTAACCTAACCTAACCTAACCTAACCTAACCTAACCTAACCTTTTTTCAGCCGTTGCGGAGCGGGGGAATCTTCATAGGACCAAGTGGCCCTGAAAGATACCATTGCACGCACGCGCAATGGTTATGTGGGATTTTTACCCACTAAACCTAACCGCCCCCTTCTCTACACCGAGTACCGGACCCACCTAAAAAGGTATTACGCAGTACCCAGTGTCGTAATGGGTGTGTAATGGGTGTATTCATTTCAAAACCATCCAATTTTTCTGCCGGTCCCTGTAATTACTTTCAGTTTTAATGAGTTGTATTCAAAGATAAAACTGGTGATAAACTAAACAAGACACTACTTTTAATAAGCAATTAGCCAAAAAAAAAAAAAAAAAAAAAAAAAAAAAAAAAAAAAAAAAACTAGAAAAAAAGAAACACTTGTGAACTAATTCTATTAATTTTTTCATTGTCGGTCGATGTAACAAAATGTCAACTGACAAAAGAAGTCAGCTAAACCTGTATGATAGCTGGTTTCTTACTGAGCATGTTGTTGGCGTAGCTGTGTGTTCCGACATTCAATTTCTGCCGGAAAATATTGTCACCGACAATCCCGTACGGAGACGAACCATGACGCATCGTAACCTACGAGGTGTGATTGGAAAGTTTTAAGAATGGATTTGGTACTGCTTATTTGTTTGACGGGTGGGTACACGGAGAGTGGGGATGTGAGTCATTGCCTTGTCCTTGAACAGGACCTTGAACAGGACACTTGTCTGACAGGAAACTGCATTTCCTTTATTTAGTTTGCTGTGACAGCTGGTTGAGTGCGGGTCTGTTAGTGCTTGTTGCCGGATTCTGTCGGCATGAAAATGAACGTAAAAACGGAGCAACGAGTTTGTGTGAAATTTTGTTTCAAAACCGGGAAATCAGCTTCTGAGACTTATGAACTATTAAAAACAGCTTTTGAAGATAATTGTATGAGCCAGTCAAATGTTTTTGTCCAGTTTAACAGGTTTAAAAATGGCCACGAATCAAGTCTGTCGAAGGTGAAGACAATGTTGGTGATTTTTTTCGATTCTACCGGTATTGTGCATCATGAATTTACGCCTGGAGGACAGACAATTAACCAGGAATACTACAAATGTGTCCTTCAGCGTTTGCGCAAAAAGGTGCGGAAGAAAAGGCCTGCATTGTAGAAAGACAGGTGTTGGGTTCTACAACAAGACAATGCTCCGGCTCATCGTGCCTTCTCCATCGTTGAATTTTTGACCAAATTCAACATTCCTGTGCTTCCACAACCGCCATATTCCCCTGATTTGGCCCCTGCAGACTTCTACCTGTTTCCTAAACTGAAATTTTCACTGAAAAGGAAGCAATTTGACTCTATTGAAGACATCCAGGCAGATACGGAGAGCGTTCTTAACACACTCCAGGAAAAAAATTTCCAGGAATGTTTCCAAAAGTGGAAACACCGTTGGAGTCGGTGTGTTCAGTCGGAAGGGGACTATTTTGAAGGAGATGCATCACAGTAGCATGTAAGTACCACCATTGTACCATTACAAGCCCATTCTTAAAACTTTCCAATCACACCTCGTACCTATCCAATATACATAACAATGCTCTCATTTACAAAGCATGAAAAAAATATTGTATCGTAAAAACCGGTCCATTACAGAAACGATTGGTGCATAATGATACGATTTGACCTACATGGGCAAAAAACATGGTTATCAGACAACTTAAAACTGGTGGCCGGATTTAATTGGACAAAGCAGGGAAGGTCTACATCCAATCTTAGTTGTTCATGATTCCCGTTTAATTCCAAAACTTTGACTCCCTCACAGTTCGCATCAAGTTGAGTTTGTCAGATTTTACTTAATCCTAAACAAATTAATACAATCATACTAAATGATAATACAGTAGAACTTCAATTAACCGAATCCTCAAGTTATTCGACCATCCGTCTGAGTCACGCTTCTCACGTATCCACAGTTTACACATTATTCTACTGCTCGACTGTTCGCTTTTTAAAACTAGATTTACTCTTTTCATTTCTCTTTATTAGAAATTTAAATTTTTACTTGATTTTCATTTATTCTACAGAGTGATTTTTTTAGTCCTGTTACCCAATTGTTAATGTCTGGTAATATTTTTCTAAAAAAAATAAATTTTGTTTTGTGACACTAAGTTGGTAGCCCTACTCAACCAGTATGAATATGGCAGTGTGAGTTGATTCTCCTTGAGCTGTGTAAAATTTTGTGCCATTTCCATCCCCTGCAGGACAGTGGTCACAGTCAGGCCACCTCCTTCCGATACAACATTTGGAATCCACGTGTGCCCCTGACTTACGGGCTCGGCAGCGGGGCAGTCGCCGAGCCGTCCTCGTTTGGGTTGGCCGCGGCCACCGCACTCGTAATCATGGGCGTTTTCTTTTCTCCATTCTCGCTTCGTCGTGTAGAGAATCTTTTTGGACAACGGGCAGCAAAATGGCCGATATCTCCACAAACGTAGCACGCACGCCCTTGGGCTGGGTGTAGAACCCCCTGGGAGGCTCCCGCTCTCCAATTGTTGTTTGCACGGCCCGTCTCATTCGTCCGTCGCGGTCTCCTACAGTCTCGAGCGTAGTGACCAATCTTTCCACACGAAAAACAAGAGCCTTGAATAGGAGCCGAACCTCGAACTTGAGCTACAGCGTCTACCGTCACCCCTGGCTCTGGATCGGATAGCCCTAACACACTCGCTCCGAACACCTCTCTCGTTCGCTTCTGTGTTTCTTGAACCTGCTCGACCCGCTCGGCCACCTTGATCGCTTCTTCTAAGTCCTTTGGTGGATAGATCTGCAGGGTAGTGGCTGCTGTACTCGACAGTCCCCGAACATAGGCTGACAGCAAGGTCCGTTCCATCTGGGAACGCGCCCATTCGGCGACGTGGGGGTCGGTAGGCTGTGGCATGGCCTGCCGTCCCAAAATTCTACAACGATCCGCGAAAGCCCTCGCTTTCTCGTTGGTCCCCTGTTTGACGGTATTCAGTGCGAGCAAATGCCGTTCCGGATCGCGTTCTCCTTCAAACCGATTTCGCAGGATTTCCGTGAACCGTGCAAACGTGGCATGGTCGGAATTCAACTCGGGATATGCATCTAAGCAAGCTGCCGCTGCTCCTGTAACCTTCAACCTACAAATAGTTTTCCTATCGGCGTCATCCCAATTCCCGGTTTTAGCAACTAACTCAAGATTTCTCAAAAATTCGTCCACCGTAGGGCCACCTCCTTCACCAGACCATGGCTTAATCAAAGACTGAAGGCCCAAATCCTTCCTCACCAGCGCAGGACTCCGCTCTCTCTGTCCTAAACGCAGCGCTGCTAGTTCGGCAGCTAACTGAGCCGATTCCGCTTCCACTCTGGCCTTGTATGTCGCGAGTTCTTCGTTCGCCCTCCGGAGCTCCTGAATCTCCTGCTCGACGGTTAATGGTACAGCCATTATTGCAGCTGTACCCCACACCTGACACCAGTTGTAAGACTCGCCGGAGTGGAATGAGGTGGAAGCGGATGGGTGAAATAAAATACGCTCCTCAGTATTTTGATTAAAAATTTAATTATTTAAAAGAAAAACAAATTGGTCCAGGATCCCCTTTTTCTTACTACTAAGTGGCGTCCCAATACTACGCTTCAATTACAGGTTTAATTATTTAACATAAAATAAAAATTGGTCCAGGACCCCCTTTTTCTAAGTGGCGTCCCAATACTACGCTTCACAGGATTCTTTTTATTACAAAATTTAATAATTTAAAATTTGAAAAAATAATAAAATTGGTCTAGGACCTCCCTTACTTGACTACCTAATATAACCTTTACTCCTCATCTAAATTTAACCTATTACCACTTACAGACTATATGTCGACCGTGCATATTCCGGAAAGGGCTGCCGGCACAGATACTTCAAACCTCAGAGGGAGGTCAGCCTAAATTAGTGCTTTGGGCGCTTTTACCGCCATTTCCGGAAGACCACTGCAGGATCGACCTCTTAAATACTAAGTACATAATCGCTAAGTACGGGGCGAGTCAGAATTCCAGGAAATCCCACTATGCATCTATATAATATAACCACTCACCCATCTGGCAAGCCACGACGACCAACATCACCAACCCGAAATGAGCGATCACCCTCATTCCACCAAATGAGCACCGGACAAAAAAAATATTCTCACAATCCACTCAATAAAATAGAACTAAACTCATGAATTACACTAATTCGGTCCCACACGGACGCGGCATACATGTATCACACATTACACATTACACATAAAAAATTATATATTAATTTATATTTCAATTACTGCATTGCATTAACTTTTATCGAGTCCCGTTTCGTATGAGAGTACAATACTGACTGCCCGCGTCTCGTCGTCCAGCTGAGCCGGCCGGCGGTGAGGCGCGCCCCTCCTCCGCATCACCCCTCGCCGCACGGCTCAGCGGATGCAACACGAGACGAAGTTGCATTTTCCTAGAATTCTGACTGCTGTGTATATTTTACAAAGACAATGTATTAATTCTAATATTAATAGAGAAAAATAAATATCTCTCGTTCTTTTTATAATTATTCCTTCTCAATCTCCACTATATTACACAACGAGTTTGTGTGAAATTTTGTTTCAAAACCGGGAAATCAGCTTCTGAGACTTATGAACTATTAAAAACAGCTTTTGAAGATAATTGTATCTTCTTCTTCTTGAAGTGCCTATCCTCTATGGATGTTGGCCATCACATTGGTCCACATTACTCTATTCACTGCCGCTCTGAACAGAGCCGTTGACGTCATCCCAGTCCACGCCCGCAAATTCCGCAGCCACGATATCCGTCTTCGCCCTACTGATCGTTGCCCCTCTATCTTCCCCTGTAGGATGAGTTGAAGAAGGTGATATTTTTCGTTTCGCATGATGTGCCCGAAGTACTCCAATTTTCTACGCTTGACAAGTTGTAAGAATTCTAGTTGTCCATCAATGCGTTGTAGTACCGCATCGTTTGACACGTGGTGTGTCCATGAGATTCTGAGCATGCGGCGATAGCACCACATCTCAAATGCATCTATGCGATTACATGAGGCATCAGTAAGGGTCCACGCTTCCGCCCCATACAGAAGGGTTGAGAGTACATAACATTTTAAAATTCTCATTCTAGTATAGATGTTGAGGGACAGGTTGCATAGTATGCTACGCATCCTGTTAAATACACCTCTTGCTTTCTCGATTCGGCACTTCACCTCTCGAGAGTGATCCCAGTTCCTGTTCAAGGTACAGCCCAGGTATGTGACTGTCTCGGCTATTGTGAGAGCTACATTGTTAGTGGTGAATTGTAGGTTGTCGATGACGGTTTTATTAATAACCAGTACGTGTGTCTTTTTACAGTTAATTTTCATACCATATTCGCTGCATACAGTCTCTACTCGATCTATTAGTCTTTGAAGTCCTTCAGCAGTATCTGCTATAAGGACGGTGTCATCAGCATGACGGTGTCATAATTGTATGAGCCAGTCAAATGTTTTTGTCCAGTTTAACAGGTTTAAAAATGGCCACGAATCAAGTCTGTCGAAGGTGAAGACAATGTTGGTGATTTTTTTCGATTCTACCGGTATTGTGCATCATGAATTTACGCCTGGAGGACAGACAATTAACCAGGAATACTACAAATGTGTCCTTCAGCGTTTGCGCAAAAAGGTGCGGAAGAAAAGGCCTGCATTGTAGAAAGACAGGTGTTGGGTTCTACAACAAGACAATGCTCCGGCTCATCGTGCCTTCTCCATCGTTGAATTTTTGACCAAATTCAACATTCCTGTGCTTCCACAACCGCCATATTCCCCTGATTTGGCCCCTGCAGACTTCTACCTGTTTCCTAAACTGAAATTTTCACTGAAAAGGAAGCAATTTGACTCTATTGAAGACATCCAGGCAGATACGGAGAGCGTTCTTAACACACTCCAGGAAAAAAATTTCCAGGAATGTTTCCAAAAGTGGAAACACCGTTGGAGTCGGTGTGTTCAGTCGGAAGGGGACTATTTTGAAGGAGATGCATCACAGTAGCATGTAAGTACCACCATTGTACCATTACAAGCCCATTCTTAAAACTTTCCAATCACACCTCGTACCTATCCAATATACATAACAATGCTCTCATTTACAAAGCATGAAAAAAATATTGTATCGTAAAAACCGGTCCATTACAGAAACGATTGGTGCATAATGATATGATTTGACCTACATGGGCAAAAAACATGGTTATCAGACAACTTAAAACTGGTGGCCGGATTTAATTGGACAAAGCAGTGAAGGTCTACATCCAATCTTAGTTGTTCATGATTCCCGTTTAATTCCAAAACTTTGACTCCCTCACAGTTCGCATCAAGTTGAGTTTGTCAGATTTTACTTAATCCTAAACAAATTAATACAATCATACTAAATGATAATACAGTAGAACTTCAATTAACCGAATCCTCAAGTTATTCGACCATCCGTCTGAGTCACGCTTCTCACGTATCCACAGTTTACACATTATTCTACTGCTCGACTGTTCGCTTTTTAAAACTAGATTTACTCTTTTCATTTCTCTTTATTAGAAATTTAAATTTTTACTTGATTTTCATTTATTCTACAGAGTGATTTTTTTAGTCCTGTTACCCAATTGTTAATGTCTGGTAATATTTTTCTAAAAAAAATAAATTTTGTTTTGTGACACTAAGTTGGTAGCCCTACTCAACCAGTATGAATATGGCAGTGTGAGTTGATTCTCCTTGAGCTGTGTAAAATTTTGTGCCATTTCCGGTCGTGCTACAAACAGAATGTCTTTTATCCTAAAACAATCTCTTGTTTAAATCTGGAGGCTGAAGCTCTAGAACTAATCGTATGTGATACGGATACAATTTCAATTTTTTAGCAGCTTTCTGAGCACTCGAACATGACAAATCAACATGCGAGGAAAGTTTTTTCCATGGAGAATTGAGCAATCTTGTTTTCACATTCTCTTAACGTCATCTGTCAAGAGAGTTGGTCGACCACTACGTTTTCTGCTGCAAACAATACCTGCCTCTAAAAATCAGTTAGTTAGCCTAGAAATTGACTAGAATAGAGTGGAAGAACACCGAAAAATTTAATTTGAAATGATTCTTTTACACTCGCATACGATTTTGTAGCAAAATACTGTTCAAGAATGAAAACCCGTTGTTCTAGGGTAAAAGACATTCTGTTCGTAACAAAACTGGAAACAGCACAAAATTTTACGCAACTCAAACTGTCGTATCTATACCGGTTGAGTAGGGCTACCAACTTTGTGTCACAAAACAAAATATCCCTTACTTAGAAAAAAATTACCAGACATTAACAATTGGGTAACAGGACTAAAAAATGACCCTGTACTACAGTCGTTTCCTTGCTTGTTAGTTTACTGCATGCATAAAAATGCTTGCTCACAACAATGAGCAAAATTATACGACAATGTTATTGGGTAGGCGTATATGGGTTGTGCGTTGAGTGAGAGCGTTATGCATTCTCTCACTCCCATGGCCAGGGGACTTCCACTCATCTGAGTACTGTACATTCTTATGGTTGAAGTATCTATACCAACAGCTGCACATTGTTCCACATCTACCACCGTTGCATATACATATGTGTTAAAAGTCACACAATGTAAACAATATAGAGGGTGATTATTAATGAAATAGACAATTTCGACTGCTTCTTAAACACCAAACTGGTGTATTTGAATATAGTAAATGATATAGGTTTGTAGGAAATTTTTTAAAGTTTATGTTGGTACAACTGTTGTTAGCATTGTGTTGTTGGCTGCTGTTACAACGACCAGTCTAGCAAAATGGCTGCTACTCAAGTGGAGAAAGCTTATTGTGTTCTTGAATTAGCAGCCAAAACAAACTCGGTTACGGTTGTGCAACGTCATTTCAGAACAAGATACGGTAAACCACCACCAAGGCAATCAATCTATGACTGGTATAAACATTTTGAAAACAGTGGATGTCTGTGTAAAAGAAAGAGTACTGGAAGACCTTCTGTTACAGAAGAACAAATTGATAGTGTTCGTGATGTTTATGTAACAAGTCCAGGAAAATTAACTAGATCAGCGAGTTTAGGATGCAATTCCTCAACCGACTGTGCGGAAAATTTTGCGGAAACATTTGAAAATGACACCTTATACATTGCAGTTAGTACAAAGTTTAAATACCAGTGATAAAGTTGTACATAAACATTTTTGTCTGGAGATGCAACATTGTGTTGACAATGACGACGCATTCTTTAATCGCCTAATTTTCAGTGATGAATGTAATTTTCACATTAGTGGAAAAGTTAATAGACATAATATTAGAATATGGGGCCCAAAAATAACTTTACAGCATACACATGATTCCCCTAAAGTAAATGTCTTTTGCGCATTATCTCGTGGAAAGGTTTACGGGCTGTTCTTCTTTCACAAAGTGTCAGTAACCGGAGTAATTTATCTGGACACGTTAAACGAATGGTTAATACCTCAACTCTAGGAAGATAGTGATAACTTCATTTTTGTACAAGATGGAGCTCCGCCTCACTGGCACTTACAGGTCAGAAATTTCTTGTTGAACGTCTCTAGATGATGGATCGGCCGTGCAAGTGAGGAAACCATTGTTATGCCGTGGCCACCTCGTAGTCCAGACTTAACGCCCTGCGACTTTTTCTTATGGGGTTATGTAAAAGACAAAGTTTTCGTACCACCGCTTCCTGTAGATATCTATGATCTAAAACAACGTATCGCAAATGCTGTTGCCATGTTGACTGTCATATGCTTAATCGTGTGTGGGAAGAATTCGACTACCGTGTTGATATCTGTCATGTTACAAATGGTGCACACATTGAACATGTGTAAATATTTTCAATAAAAACTTAATGAATTCTTCTATATATCATTATATTTTCTATAAGCGATCAATCTGTCTATTTCATTTCTCATATCAGGTATGCCATCCTAGTATGGGGTAATTCATCACAGGGTAACATGGAAAGAGTTTTTAAAATACAGAAAAAAAGCTGTTAGGTGTATGATGGGAGTCAACCACCTTGCCTCATGCAGATCACTATTTAAAGAGCTGCAATTGCTCACGGTTCCTTCTTTGTACATTTTTGAAGTGATAATGTACGTAAAGAAAAATACCTTTTTACAGAATTTAGATGTTCACACAACCACTACACAAGAAACAGAATCGATTATTATGTTGCTAATCACAACACTAAATTGTTTGAACAAAAACCAACTTACGCAGGTAGAAAATGCATCAATAAATTGCCACAAGGTTTAAAAAGTTGTGTCAATTTAAGTCATTTTAAAAAAAAACTAAAACAGTAATTTGATTGATGAAACATTTTATAGTGTGCACGAATTCCTTTCTAAATAGTTTTTGGTTGAAAAGTATTTAACTTGTAATTAAACAAATATTGTGTACTATTTGATACAAAGGGGTTCATGACAAGCCTACTGAGTTAAGCAGTAGCAGGAAAAATTATTGGTAAGTGATGAATTCATCACTGTTTGATTTTTTTTTTAATTTTAATTTTGTGTGATATTTAATTCAATGGGGTTCATGACAAGCCTACTGAAGTAAGCAGTAGCAATAACAATCTTCTGGTGGCAAGTGATGAATTTATAATTGGTGATAAACTTTAAGTTTATCAGTTTTATTGACATGTCCTATACTCCCTTTGGAGTCTCCTGGATGCAAGTAAAAAAAAAAATAAAAAAAAAAAATTTAAAACCACCCTGTATTGAACTGAAAATCAAAACAAAACTACTGCATCAGTAAATGTACAGATATCAGATGAATTGATGCCCCATAGCCGAGCGAGTGAGAGGGAGATATGTGGCATAACTACGCATGCGCTCAAAGGTCTTTACCGTTATAATCCAAATCTGAAAACATACTGCAGTCGTTATCTTGCTTGTTAGTTTACTGTATGCATAAACGCTTGCTCACAACAATGAGTAATGTTATTGGAATGGCGCGTATGGGTTGTGCGAGTGAGAGCGTTATGCATTCTCTCACTCCCACGGCTAGGGGACTTTAGTTCATTTGAATACTGTATTGTATTTATAGAAACAGTGTAACAAATACATGTTTATAATGCATCTTGCAGCCTATATTAATTTTAATGTACTAACACAGTAAATTTTCGCAAACCGTTTTTTGTTGTTTACGCGATGAACCAAGAGGCTGATTTGAAATTCTAGAAGAAGCTTTACTAAGTAAAACGAGGTATGACATGGTTTGCAATTGCCTTACTCACTGAGTGGAAAAGTATGCTTATCAGCATGTCAGGACCTCTGAAAGGCATCTATACTCTATTCATCGTAAGAAAGTTATGTCGAGTAAACAGAGTGCATGTGTAGTAGTGCGTGTAGATACGACACACTAATCACTGAGCCAACTAACGGAACGTTGTCAATCAGATGCCCAACAACTCATTTAGCTTCATTCAATGCGTCCTGCAGTTTGAAATTATTTCTATTTTATATAGGGTGATTCACGAAGATATGCAAAAACTTTGGGAGCCCATTGTACATGTAAAAATAATGAAAAAAGTTTATATTATAAACATGGGTCTGGAAATGCTTCGTTACCGAGTTACGGCTAGCGAAAGATTTCCCCCGGATTTCAGCTCACCAGGTGAAATGAGGTCTTCCTGAAATTCTGGTAAGTTAGATTAAGGGGCGAATTCAATTGTTTCTTATGGTTTTTGACCTGATAAATTGAATAAAACAGGTCCCAGAACTGTAAGTTAAATAGTTTTTGAGAAAAACTGTGTGAAATGCAAAAAAATGGAGTGAAAAAACATTTTTTCATCTTTGTTTTTACGGTTAATTTTACTTTGTACTGTTATGAATAAAAATTCATTTTATCAAACATCTATTCGCTTTCTGTGTACTTTATTTACACCGGTTTGTTCAGAATAAAATTTTCTACATGTTTTATTCAAAAATTTAACTGTTTCTAGGTGAAATAACAAAATTATTTTTGCCTAAAGATGAAAAAATGTGTTTTCACTCCATTTTTTGCATTTGTCACTGGTTTTCTTAAAAACTATTTAACTTACAGTTCTGGGACCTGTTTTATTCAATTTATCAGATCAAAAACCATAAGAAATGATTGAATTCGCCCCTTAATCATCTTACCAGAATTTCAGGAAGACCTCATTTCACCTGGTGAGCTGAAATCTGGGCGAAACTTTCGCTAGCCGTAACTTGTAAACGAAGTGTTAGAACTTTAAACTCGCGGGCTTCCCTCGCATTCGACTAGTGCCGCCGCTTACTTGCAGCTGACCGGTATCTACACGAACCAGGCTTTCCGATAAGAAGAGTTGTCTTTTGGAACGCGTACGCAACGTACACAGTCTACTAGTTACCTCGCTCCATGCCAGTACAGGTAACTAGAATAATAATTAGGATTTACAGTCCATTTAAATTTATGTTCGTAACCTGGCTTTATGGACATAGTTTTTTGATCATCTGCGGCCGGATTCGAAACCAGTCTATTAAAAAGTTTTTAGTCGTCCGCGATCGGGTTCGAAACCAGTGTTTCGGTTATCCACGTCCGGATTCGAATTCAGTGTATTGCGTATCAGTGTATACCGTCAATGACTAGTATTGTATTTTTTTAGTAGTGTTCGTTTGGGAAGCCCGAATACGCGAGCCGTATTTTTTTCGTAATGGAAACAAAGTTATTCACAATAAAAAGGAAAGGTATTTTTATACTTAAATACATGTACGTAAGTAATGTTTAATTATAACATTCGTTTTTAGACTTAATACGTCGTCAACTTAAAAACTTTTTATTATTTTATAAACAAGTTTATAAGTCATTTTCTTGGGTTCAAATAATTATTTTTCTTTTTGTATATTATGTAAAAGCATTCATTTAATATAAAGAAATTATTTTGGATATTATATGGTCATCAATATTAATATCATATAACATTATCAGTATCACTAATCTATGGTCTAGGTTGTACAAGGAAGTTTGTGAACGCATCGGTACATTTTCATAAACCGGTTTTTTCAAGCCCGATTGTAAAACATTTTACAATAATATCCTTATCAACGATTTCTTATCTCAACAAATTATTAATCGCAACGATATTATCAAAACGATTTACTTTCAACGATTCTGCAAATTCATTTAATTTATTAAAATAGATAATTTTAATAAATACGATTAATTTAAAATTTATTCTGATACATTTATAGTACAATATAAAATGTTGTTTATTACCGAATATTGAATATCTAGTTATTAGATTACAAGTTATTACTACAGTTTTCAATCAATTTATTTTTATTTTTGAAACTACGTTTATTACATTTAAACCATATTATTTCAAATTAAAATACTAAATTTATTTACTATCAAGAAAAATAAAAATTTATTTTAATTTCAATCGCCTTAAAAAATGGCTGAAAAATTAGAAGCCGCCTTAAAAGGGGCAATTTCACGTCGGGAAAAACTTTTCCGCCGAATCCAAAGCTTACATGATTTAATAGCGCAACTTTCGGATCCAATTAAATTGGACGAGTTCAAAGTAAGATTTGAAAATTTAAAGGAAACCTTTAACCAATTTGAATCCACACAAGAAGAGATTTACTCCCTTTCCGTTAAGATAAATAAAGATTTGAGTTCAGACCCGACAGTCGCTTCAACTACGGCATTTGAAGAATTGTATTTCAAAACAATTGCTGCTTATAAAAAATATTGCAGTCCAGTTGAGATTTCTGTAACCGAGACCACATCAGAACAAAAACTTGTTCGTCCCCGTTTACCGGAAATTAACCTTCCTAGATTCGATGGGACTTTAACTAAGTGGATTCCATTTTATGATAGTTTTGTCTCTCTCATTCATAATAATAGTGGGGGCTTACAGCAATTGAAAAATTTCATTATCTGTTATCTTGTTTATCTGGTCCTGCATTAGCAATAGCTCATTCCTTGCAAATTACCGATGCCAATTATGATATAGTATGGAGAGCACTTAAGAGCAAATACCATAATAAGAGAGTGTTGGGAAACGGCTTACTCGATGCGGTTTTCAACTATCAACCAAGAATTACAGAATCAGCTGCATCGTTATCTCATTTTTTATCAAATTTTTGTGAACAAGTTACTGCACTAAAAGCAGTTGGTATACCAGATTTAGCAGATTTCATAATCTTATTTGTTGCCTTACGAAACTTGCCGCATCAAACCCGAAAACAATTCGAGATGCACCATAGTAGTGTTGACATTCCGACCTTTGAGTTATTAGCGGAATTCCTACAAAATCAGTCTCGGATTCTAGAAATTTCGGAACCATCAATTTGGACGGGAAAATCTTCGAATAATAAGTCTGCCAAACCGTCAGCATTGTCACCTGGCAACAAATTCACGAGTAGCAACACGATCAGACCTCGTCCTTATAATCCAGTCTCGACTCATACGTCAGCCGTAGTTAAACAACAAACACAGAAAACTCATTGTCCGGTGTGCAGTCAGCCTCATACCGTTTTCAAATGCCCAAATTTTCTTCGCCTAGATTTGCCTCAACGCAAAGAGCAAGTTACAAAATTGAAGCTTTGTTTTAATTGTTTGAAAATTTCGCATCAGATCGCTGCGTGCCCATCAAAAACAAATTGTTTAAAATGCGGTGGAAGGCATCATTCATTTTTACACTTTGAAACCACTGTACCAGAATCGATACTACCTGTAATCAATACTCCCGGTCAGCCGAATAATTCAACTTCAGTCATTCAGAATAATACATTAGCATCATCTGTTAGCGCCAATGACTTGACTTCGTGTCACTCTAATGTGAATACGGACAAAGCAAAACATTCAATTTCAGTTGTCCTCGGCACAGCAATTATCGGCATAAGGGACGCAACTAATACTTTTCAATACGTACGCGCACTTATTGATTCCGCGGCGCAAACCTCTTATATTACGTCATCGTGCGCCTTGCGCTTAGGCCTACCGCATAAAACGTGCAATATTTCTGTCGCTGGCTTAGGACAGAACAAAATTTCTGATGCAAAAGGAATAGTTACTTGCCTTTTCAAACCAAGGGACTCTGATCAACCTCAGTTCAATACTGAAGCTATTATATTGCCGAAGATAACGTTAGACATGCCCTCTACAAAGATTCCAGAATCAACCTGCAATCATTTTAAACATCTGTTCTTGGCAGATCCCAACTTTGATAAACCTGCTGAAATAGATTTTCTGATTGCTGGAGATATATTTCCTTATGTTTACGATGGCCAGACTATAACTACGCCTACTGGTCTTTCAGCAATGCACAGTGTCTTTGGCTGGGTAGTTACAGGAAAGATACAGGCTCTCAAACCTCCAACTACTTTGATTTCAACCTGTTTGACTTCATCCATTAGCTCGTTAGATAACTCGTTGAAAATGTTCTGGGAAACAGAAGAAATTCCACGCCAAATTCCTCCAAACCCAGAAGATACTCTTAGTGAAGAAATGTATTTAGCTCATCATTATCGAGAACCAAGTGGACGCTTTGTAGTTCCAATGCTTTTAAAGCCGTCTGTGCAAGAGTTTGGAGAGTCATTTGAACTAGCACAATCAAGATTAAGATCAACTCAACGCCGTTTGGCTCGTCAGCCTGATCTTAAAATTGCATACCAAGAATTCTTAAACCAGTACGAATCTCTTGGTCATATGGAAAAGGTGCCACAAAGCCTTTCTCCAAATGGAAAGTTTTTCATTCCACATCACAGCGTGATCCGTGAAGCTAGCACGTCGACAAAACTCCGAGTAGTTTTTGACGCTTCTTTCAAGACCACTTCTGGAAAGTCGTTAAATGATGTGGTTTTCACTGGACCTAAGCTACAGCGAGACATCACGGAAATTATTATTCGATTCAGACTTCATACTTTCGTTTTAACAGCGGACATAATCAAGATGTACAGGATGATTCAAATCCTTCCAGAAGAAAGAAAATATCAACATATTCTCTGGCGCGAATCTCAAGAACAATCTATACAAGAGTTTGAGCTCCAAACGCTAACATATGGTGTAGCATCAAGCCCGTTCCTAGCGTTGCGGGTATTGAAACAGTTATCTCAAGATGAACAGCATGTCTACCCTCAAGCTGCTGCTGTGCTACAAGAAGATGTATTCATGGATGATATTCTAACTGGCGCAGAAACATTGGAAGAAACCTTAAAACTACGTGACCAGCTCATAAATCTTTTAGCCCGGGGAGGATTCGAATTACATAAATGGTCTAGTAACAACCCTGCTTTGCTACAAGATATTCCAAAACAATTCATAGAATCATCAGTGCCTCTAGACTTGGAGAGTCAGCATGTAATGAAAATATTGGGGCTACAATGGACACCTTCATCAGATACTTTCTCTTACAAAATAGAGCTAACCACTGCAACACCTACTAAACGATCTATTCTTTCTCAGATTGCGCGCATTTTTGACCCTCTGGGATGGCTAACCCCAGTTATTATGCGAGGAAAGTGCCTACTCCAGCAACTTTGGCTGTCAGGCCTAGACTGGGATGATCCTGTTTCATCATCTTTAGAAAAGGAGTGGCGGAAGATAGCAAGTAGACTAGAATTACTTTCAGGAATAAAAATTAACCGATTTGTCCTCACTGAAGAGCACGTCAGTTATTCTATCGCCGGATTTTCGGACGCTTCAGAAAAGGGTTATGGTGCAGTCATCTATCTATTAGTGCAAGACTCACGTTTTACCGTTAAATCATCATTAGTAATTGCCAAATCTAAGGTTGCTCTATTAAAATCAGTGTCTATACCTCGGCTAGAACTTTGTGGAGCTCTACTTCTGTCTCGACTTTTCAATTTTACGCATAAGATATTATCAAGCAAACTTAATTTCAAAGAAATTTATTTGTTTACTGACTCCAAAACCGTATTGTCCTGGTTGAAAACTTCACCACATCTACTCAAAACATTCGTAGCTAATAGAGTTTGTGAAATACTTGATGTCTCATCGCCAAAATCATGGAACCATGTGTCATCTGAAGATAATCCTGCTGACCACGCTTCACGTGGGATTTATCCAGAAGATTTAGTTTGCAACTCGTTATGGTGGTCAGGACCTGCATGGCTGACTACTCCAGTAGAACAATGGCCTTCACAAAACATCGATCTGAACACCTTAGACAGCCTTGAAGAATGTAAACCATCTGCTATGGTTACAAGCACAAGGAGTGAAGAGTTAGGACCATTAATTACGAATTTACTCAACAAGGTTTCATCCTTTTCCCGGCTTATTAGGATAACTGCCTGGTGTTTCCGCTTTATCAGCATCCTTCAGACCTGCAAGCGAGTGAACTCCAGCCTTACAGCTGAAGAATGGCACAAGGCTTTAAATTTTTGGATTAAGGAAATTCAGCATCAATATTTTAAACCAGATATAGAAGCCCTTCAAGCGAGCAAGAATGTTTCAGCATACCTTCAGAGGCCCAGCCCCTTCATTGACCTGTTGGGTTTCGTTAGGGTGGGGGGTAGGTTACGCCATGCTGACCTGCCTGCTCAAACTAAACATCCAATAGTCTTCCTGAAAGAAAAGTCTGCAGTTCTTCATTGGCGGCTTGGGCGAATTGTAGACACCCATCCTGGGAAAGACAATCGAGTGAGAGTGGTGACAGTACGAACTACCCAAGGCAGTTTCCGTCGACCGGTAGTCAATATCGCTCCACTACCTACAGCCTAGACCATTCTTTTACCATTAAGAAGAAATTTTGTTTTATTTAGTTTTTTTTTGTGTACATAGTTTTCCTTTCCTCAAAGGTTTTTGTTTTATTTTTATATATGTATTTAGTGTGTGAACTGAAAACCCCTTGCAGTTGTTTTGGTGGGGGGTTTATGTTAGAACTTTAAACTCGCGGGCTTCCCTCGCATTCGACTAGTGCCGCCGCTTACTTGCAGCTGACCGGTATCTACACGAACCAGGCTTTCCGATAAGAAGAGTTGTCTTTTGGAACGCGTACGCAACGTACACAGTCTACTAGTTACCTCGCTCCATGCCAGTACAGGTAACTAGAATAATAATTAGGATTTACAGTCCATTTAAATTTATGTTCGTAACCTGGCTTTATGGACACGAAGCATTTCCGGACCCATGTTTATATAAACTTTTTTCATTATTTTTACGTGTACAATGAGCTCCAAAAGTTTCTGCATATCTTCATGAATCACCCTGTATAATGAATTTATATAATAGTTCACTAACCTTCTTTTTAAACTGCGTCACTTTTATTTTTATTTTTACTTACACGTGTTTCAGTGGATCCACCATCATCAGAGTAAATAAAATAATTAAAACTAAAAATTTTTTATCTCACTTATTTGAAATCTATAGAAGATGGTATCATCTTCAGTCATTTGTGTAAAACTAATTTAAAATTTATTTATTTAGTTTTATACAAATGACTGAAGATGTATCATCTTCTATACATTTCAAATAAGTGAGATAAAAAATTTTTTTAGTTTTAATTATTTTATTTACTCTGATGATGGTGGATCCACTGAAACACAAATGTAAGTAAAAATAAAAGTGACGCAATTTAAAAAGAAGGTTAGCGACATTATTACATAAATTCATTATATGAAATAGAAATAATTTATTTTTCTTCTCTAATAACAAACAACACGATCATTTTGTAATTGTGCTAATTACTTAGCAAATGGAAGATGTGATCTGGGAATGCTGTGGTTAATTTCATTAACCTTCAAGCTCATAATGATATGACACAGTATAAAATCTGGTACTTCTGCATTAAACCAACCACCAACTCAGGTTATTGGAACAATTTAAATTCAACCGCATACTGAACCAGGTATACTGTTTGCCATTTACGGCGGCATGTAGGGAGGGTAGCGAGACAGAGAGAGAACGTGTTGCGTCCGCCGTTCCCCTCAACTCATTTCAATCAGTGCACGGTGTTCAAGCGCAATGGTGACAATACGCGGTACGGTAGGGCACTCTGTCGGCCAGTTTCGTTCACTACACTATAACAAGCTCATTTTTCATCAAAAAATTCTGAAAATGTTACTTTCGCTTCTTATGTGAATTTCAGGAAGACCTCATTTCACCTGGTGAGCTGAAATCCGGGCGAAACTTTCGCTAGCCGTAACTTGTAAACGAAGCATTTCCGGACCCATGTTTATATAAACTTTTTTCATTATTTTTACGTGTGCAATGAGCTCCAAAAGTTTCTGCATATCTTCATGAATCACCCTGTATAATGAATTTATACATGAATCTTATTTTATTACACTAAAAATGTTATTATTATACTCTGATATTTATATAAGATACGCTCGTACAAAGTTAGACGTTTAAATCTCATCGCATTTTCTGCGTATCACGTAGGCTAATATAGGCCCTAACTTCTTTTCCAGGATTACATAGTATGCGTTTTATTATTTTGTTATAAAATATGAAATTTTATCTGTAATTTGATGTATGTAGGGCAAAAAGAGAAATAATAAACAAGCTTGAAAAAATCATTTTTTGAAGGGAAGTCAAAGATAGATCATCGTGTCTGGTGTCTACTTCCTGTTAATGTTCCAAGAAGCTGAATCAATGTTAATAGTTGTGAATTTTATACGAAACATACGTCAAATTTTAGAAATCAACTACACACCCACAATATCAGTTGTTTGACATTTTAACAAAAAGAACCGTTTAGTAAATATAACAGAATGAGGTTATGACGTACCTTTCCTTTGGGCCTGTCAAAACTTATGGTAGGTACATCATTTAGAAAAAAATGTACTGCCTATTACCGTAAAATGAATCGCAGACATTTTCCCCGTATTTTGTGCGCGCGCAACTAATTTTGACGGGGTTTGGCTTTCGACAGCGACACCAATGTCAAAACGATTACCGCATGAACACAACACAATGAGTAGTGAGTACTAGTTTAGAGGCAGGCAGCCTGTAGTATCTTTAGTTGACGCTGTGGTGGGGGAGCTACTTACTGCGCATGTGCGGCCCGCATGCCACCGTAGTTGGTTATATTTATACCACAATAATTTCCGACTGTTAGACGGGATACAAACCGGACAAGTTAGAAGATGTGGGTTTTCAATGGTTCACGGTTAATCATAAATATAATTTTTGTTGACCCTAAAACAGAAATGAATAGAACCCGTGTGGAATCAGCAAAAATGGTGAAATAAGAAACAAAGAAGTACGGCTCACCATCACTGGGATTTTTAAGTTGTAGAATACAAGTGGCGGTGGCTAAAGCCATAAATCGCTACCTAACACTCCTGAATGACTGCTGCATTCTGGGAGTCACAGAAATGTAAATAATCTTCATAAACTCATGTAATTGTAAATTACAATATTAAAGTTTTGTTCAATGTAAGTAGTTTGTTTTATTTTTAATGGATACGTCACATGAGGACGGTGGTCAGTTTAATGCATAAATACCTAAAATACTGCATCAAATTTTATTTTCACTTACACGTGTTTCGGTGGATCCACCATCAACAGAGTAAATAACATATAATTGAAACTAAAAACTTTATTTATTAAAAATCTACAGAAGCTGATGATACATCTTCAGTCATTTGTATAAAACTGACTTAAAATTAATTTCCTCTAATTTTTCCTTTCTCATGTTTACTGTAAATAGCAGCAGCAGTCAATATCATTTAATCATTCCTAAATTTGACCCGTTCATTCAACTTGTTTCAATTATATGTTATTTACTCTGATAATGGTGGATCTACCTAAAATACAATACAAATAAAATTTTAACTAATATAAAGTTTGAAAAAATATATTGCACTTATAATTACACAATAATAATAATAATAAATTAAGTACAAACTACAATTCTTTGACTATTTGAGGTAACTTAAAAAACTTAAATGAGATAACAGTGCATTTCAATAGAACCTAATTTAAATCAACTATCTATAACTTTTCCCAAAAAAAAAAAAAATTACAAGTTGTAAGAGGTTAAATGATGGCAGTATTTATTTATCATTTACAATTAACAATTTTTAATATTTATTTTAATTTAATTTTATCAAACATCCAATGTATGATTATCAGTAACAGTCGCATTGTTTAAAATTGAAATATGTATTTCTAAACCACTCGAATACGGTAAGTAACAGTAATCATCAGTTGCGAATGTCTACAGCGTTTTCATGTATCAAGATGTAGGCCTACACTTCTTCAGTAAATAAAAATTTAAAACTTGCTACTCCTACCAAGGCAGATAAGGAATAGTTGATTCTTATTTCTAAAACAGTCTCGCCAACTTTTCAAACACTATTCAAACTATAAAAAATCTGGTGTGAAACACTCACACAACATTCTCTTGCCAGTGCAAATAATTAACAATAAACCTAACATTAGTAATAAAACATTAGAAATAAACAAAAAACTAATGTCAAAAAACATAACCTAATTTTAATCATGAGTGAAAGACCCAAAATGAAAATCGACCTCAGTTTGACTTAAAAATACGGAAAATCACTCTTTCACGCTAAAAACTAGGCTCTGTAGTGAAAAATGCTTTATATAAAAGTTGTAGATCTTTTTATTTCCTATAAAATTTATTATATACACTTTTGTCGTAACATGCATTCTAAGGCCGAAATCTTAAAAAAAATTGATTTTTCACATGTTTTCATGAGAAAAAAATCAGAAAATCGCTAATTACTGCTAATCTAAGCGTTATACAAAAAAAATGTTAGAAATAAAAGTTGTAGAATTTTAAATTCTCTACAACTTTTATTATATAAATTTTTGCTCTAAATTGCATATTAAAGCCGTAATCTTAAAAAAACTATGTTTTTATGTGAAAACAGCCTCACCCAGAATTTCAGCAAACATGACGCCTACCCTATCTTGTAGAGAATAAAAAAATTGATTAAACCAGGCGATTTAAAAAAAATCGTAGGACCATTTTTGAGAAAATTGCAAAAAGTGAAAAATTACACGAATAAACTACTACTTCCGGTTGGCCGATTTTGATGAAAATGTTTGTGT
Source organism: Catonia carolina (assembly GCA_035578175.1). Classification (NCBI taxonomy): domain Eukaryota; kingdom Metazoa; phylum Arthropoda; class Insecta; order Hemiptera; family Achilidae; genus Catonia; species Catonia carolina. The sequence continues at coordinate 28,915 of JAQMRL010000026.1, forward strand.
CGGGTCCTGTAGTGGTATGTAACTTAAGTTTCAAGTTCGTACGATGTTCCGTTCTTGAGATATTCTGTTCACACACACGCACACACACCCACAGACACAGGCACGCGCGCACACACACACACAGACCAATCGCTAAAAACATGTTTTTTGGGTTCAGGGGGTCTGAAAACATATAGATCCGGTGAAAACTCGATTTTGAAAAATCGACATGAAAACAATACTTTCCTTCCTATATATTCATATAGGCAAGAGAAAGTAAAAAGGCAACCAAAACTTCTCCAATGTAACTGAACACATGAACAAAAATAAATATACTACTGTATGTCAAGTATAAAAAAAAGAATCTAGAAATATTAAAAATAAATGACAGACAAAATGAAATTGAAATTTTGGAGAAATATTCTATTTATAAATATGATAACAGAGAAAAATTAATGAACACAAAAGTTGAATATGACAATGATTTAATTAAGCAAGACTGTTTTAGATACAAGAAAGAATTGACTATTCGTTATCTGCCATGGTATAGATAGTGAAGTCATGAGATTGCCTTTTGCATATGGATGGGCTGTGAGGAAGGCAAGTGAAATATTTGCAGTGCTGCCAACGTCAACAGTGAGACACTACTCGTACATTTCACTACCGTTCAGTTTCTAGATACATTTTGGAAGCTGTGGTTTATTCCGAGAAAATGTTTTCTTCATAAACCTTATAAGAAGTAAATATGACCTTTTAATATTGCTTATAGCTTAATTACATGACTAGAAATGTTTAATTTACTGTAATTACGAATGAATCGCCTTCTTTACTATTTGCTGTCATCGGTGTTTTCATTATCAGTCTCTCTAGTATCTACCTAGCCGTTTTCTTTTTATTACCATGTGCCAACAAAACTGTTAAAGAATAGCTTCTTCACGTCTTTAATTTCCTTCTTTATTTTTTAAATTGTGGAAAGAGAAACATCACAGTAGTTAGCCGCTCGCTTACGGCTTTTGTTAAGAGGCACGGATACGCATTTTTGTTTAGCTTCAACTTCATAACACATTATTACATTGCATATTAGATTTCGTTCAACACTGTGAATAGTTCGACCATGTTTTCAAGAAACCGACTTTTGTGATTACGGTAACAAACAGTTATATTCGTACAGTTAACCTACAAAACGTTCCGCGATATACTGTATATGATCTGGGTATAGTATAAGTTGTTATGTTTGTCGTAGTGAAATTAAAGCAGTCGCGCATGCGCACTGATGCTTTCCCCTCCCCTTTACCCCCCGTTGCAAACAAGGGCAAACTCAATGGGTGACTCAAGTAACTATAGGAGTTGGAAGTTTTAAATTTTAATTTACAGAATATGTGTACAAGATACATGAAACATTGGCAAGTGTTTACTGTTACCGTATTCTGGTGGGTTAGAAATATAAATTGCAAATTTATTTTTCTTTATATGTATGATGTACATTTTTGGGCCACAATCTATATATACATATTTTATTTTTTTATTTTAAATTTTCTATAGATATTTTGGTTACATTCTTGGATCAGAACATATTTTTCTGTTTTTCCACTTGTATGTTCACTATCCCAATATATGGGATTGGTATGTTTACCAATCCTATGAAAAATGTACCAAAAAATAGCAAATTTAACATTGGCAAGATAAAAAGTACAGTCTCCCCTTAACACATTCAGTGCGGTGTCAGTATGCGTGACAAATACCGATTACGAAAGAATTAAATGAGACGTAAAATGGCTTCACCGAATTACGAATGTGGTAGGACTACCACGCAGAGATTTTTGTGACTGATGGATGTGGTGGTAGGACTACCACTTGGATATTTGAAAAACACTATTCAAGTTTTTAGGCAGTAAGGTTGGTAGATCTGATTTTTTAGAATTGTAGTTGAGTAGTAATAGTTAGAATGATATATTGAGTTGAGAGTGTGTGAAAGTCGTTGCTTGATACATTGAATTGGTTGGTAAGGAGAGAGAGTTTATGAATAGGACTGCCGTGGTATCCCTACCACGCCCGTCACTCACAAAAATCCTTATGTGGTATACCTATACCACATCCGCACGCAATGTGTTAAGAAATCCATTTGATGATTAACAGCAGTAGCGCACGCAGCGGCTGGAGGCCGTAATCGCATGCAACCATCGCTTAAACGAAACTGCACCTAGAAAGGTACAGTTTTTTGGAAGTTGTGGTAAGAAAAAGGAGTAAGCAAATCCGATGTACGTGTTATAACTGAATGACTATCACAACAACGGACATTCATGTCTCACAATGAGTCCATTAAATCGAGCATTGACTGTATAGGCCTATAAGACTGGCTGCTCAACCCGGCTTCAGCCGGGTACTTCGGGTATACGTACCAGATGAACTAATGTCCCATAGCCGAGTGAGTGAGAGGGAGATATGTGGCATATTTACGCATGCGCTCAAACGTCTTTACCGTTATAATCCAAATCTGAAAACATACTACAGTCGTTATTTTTACTTTCTCTTGCCTATATGAATATATAGAAAGGAAAGTATTGTTTTCATATCGATTTTTAGAAATCGAGTTTTCACCGGATCTATACGTTTTCAGACGCCCTGAACCCAAAAACATGTTTTTAGCGATTGGTCTGTGTGTGTGTGTGTGTGTGTGTGTGTGTATACAAAATATCTCAAGAATGGAACATCGTACGAACTTCAAACTTGAAACTTAAGTTACATACCACTACCGGACCCGACACGAACATATTCATCAAAATCGGTAAACCGGATGTAGTAGTTTATTCGTGTAATTTTTCACTTTTTGCAATTTTCTCAAAAACTGGTCCTACGATTTTTTTTTAAATCGCCTGGTTTAATCAATTTTTTAATTCTCTACAAGATAGGGTAGGCGTCATGTTTGCTGAAATTCTGGGTGAGGCTGTTTTCACATAAAAACATAGTTTTTTTAAGATTACGGCTTTAATATGCAATTTAGAGCAAAAATTTATATAATAAAAGTTGTAGAGAATTTAAAATTCTACAACTTTTATTTCTAACATTTTTTTTGTATAACGCTTAGATTAGCAGTAATTAGCGATTTTCTGATTTTTTTCTCATGAAAACATGTGAAAAATCAATTTTTTTAAGATTTCGGCCTTAGAATGCATTTTACGACAAAAGTGTAGACTATATAATCAATTTTATAGTAAATTAAAAGATCTATAACTTTTATTAAAAGAATTTTTCTCTAAAGAGCCTAGTTTAGCGTGAAAGAGTGACTTTTCGTATTTTTAAGCCTAACTGAGGTCAATTTTCATTTTGCATCTTTCACTCGGGATTAAAATAAGGTTATGTTTATTGAGGTTAGTGTTTTGTTAATTTCTAATGTTTTATTGCTAAAATTAGGTTATATTGTTAATCATTTGCATTGGCAAGAGAAAGTTGTGTGAGTGTTTCACACCAGATTTTGGTTATTAGTTTACTGCATGGATAAATGCTTGCTCACAACAATGAGTGAAATTGAAGACAATGTTATTGGAACGGCGTGTATGGGTTGTGCGAGTGAGAGCATGCGTTATCCATTCTCTCACTCCCACAGCTAGGGGACTGCAGTTCATCTGAATACTGTACTTACAGAGTTCTTTTCAAAAGTTCTTCCCGAGGAGAGTATTTTGAAGGAGACCACTCGTTAAAACACAATGATAACACTTTTACCATACATAGTGGATACTTTTTCGACAAACCTAATATCGTCCATCCAATGGTAGACATGCGAATGTGCAAATGCTCAGTTTTACAGGAGAGCAAAAAACAAATTCAATGCGGTTCCTTCTTTAAGGGGGTAACTTTAGGCTATAATTTATCATTATTTATTTTAAATGAAAGAGTAATTTACTAGTAATCATCTACCATTTGAACCAAGCCAAAAAATTAATTACAACCCCTAATATAAGGGCGAGGTTGGAAAAGCGGGCTTTTACGGGGAATTAAATATCTCAGGAACCAAGAAAGATATCAACATTATTCTTATGCTACAAAATATGGAAAATTGCTTATCTATTATCTGTTATATGCGCTTGTATGTATTTTTTCTTACAAGAAATTTATTGAAGGAAAACCATATTTTCAAACAAATTTATTTTATATATTTACAAATTATTTTTTAACTAAATCCCTATTAAGGTTTTTGTAATGATCATTCCACAGATAATGGAGCAAAAAATTATAAACATTTGAAAACACCATCATCCAAATATCTCCAATACAAACCAAAATATTTAATTCCCAAGAATGTACAATCATGCAAAAACTACATTTCCGGAAAACTTAAAGTTGAAGGAATAATTTCACTTACCTTGCTAGTGAGCTTTATTTTAAGTGGATGTTTTTATAACTTTTTGTCAACAAACAAAGTAAACAAATGTTGTGCTTCAGAAAATTTTAAACTTCAAATAAATCCAAAAAACAATTGAAATTTTTAAAAAAAATCATCTTCTTGAGTTGACTACCCCTTTAACATACTTTGTGTACAAATTAAAGGGGCTGTATTTCCCTAACCGAACGAACAAGATACATATTCGCAAGTTTACTACAACATGCGTTGGGTCACAAGTGTACCATTGGAGGGACGATATGAGCACTTTAAAAAAATATAAAAACATAACAAGTTTGTTAATATGTTCTAACATGACCCTAAATAAACAATAAAATAGAATCACTGGTTATTCCTTAAAACCAAATAAGACAACATGACAATTTGACACGTTGACGCCGGTCAGTACACCGGTGTGCCGAAGGTATCCGCATAATTGTAAATCCATCAATAATTTTTTTAATTTCTTCCATCGGACGGTTTATTATTTTTTTTATATTTGACGTAAAATACATTTTTAATAGCAGTATTTACATTATATTATGGAATTTCATTGTAAAAATTTCAAAAATATTGCTGAAAGTTTTCGACACACCAGTGTACCGCTCCGTCCGATACTTTCAGCGCTGCAGGTCACGACTGTATCGCTGCTTGTTTTCGGTACTCATTTATACCGCTCACACCAATATTATCATGTTTCCGGTACACCAGTGTACCGCTCCATGTATAGTTCTAATCGTACCGCGTTTCACCAGTGGACCACGCTGGCTGACAGGAAAAGGTGGGGCAGTGAGGCAGAAAATGTGTAAATGCCTGGACTTTACATAAGAATTTTACTAGTGGGAAATGCTTGTCACTTTTACAGTTTAGAACGATTATAATTCGTAAACTATCATCAGGTTGTGAAGAATTAATAAAAAATCCTGTGTGCAAGAAAGAGAAAAAGAAGACCCATGTGTTAGAAAAAATATCCGGGCAAGTGCGAGCGGTTTGAAAACGGTGCAGAATTTGCTACAAAAAACATGTATGAAACAAAAGGTAAGAAGTATGCAGATTCAAAAGCAAAACGAGTAGCAACCTATTGTGTTCAATGCCCTAATCAGCCACATGTGTGTTTGTCGTGCTTCAATCAGGTTCACGAAAAAATATAAACCTCGTTTGAGAACATTTTATTGTGTGTACGCGATTTTGTTTCAAGACTTATTATCAATATATTCATCGTTTAATTTATTTTACAGTTTTTATGTGTTTGAACTTTTTATAAAACTTTCTTAATAATTTACTATTTTTGTTTTCAATTTATCATTTTTTTTTAATAAAAAAAATTAAAATTGTTTCAATGTAATTATTTAGTATTATATTTTTATTACTTTGCGTTTTATAATTATAATAGAAGTTAAAAAATATATTGTTTGAGCTATTTACCTTGTTATTTTGTAATAAAAAGGCCCCTTCTAAATGACAAACGCGTGCCGGTACAGTTTACAGATCTTCAGATATGTCCCCTAGCCGATTGTACTCGGCGCATATCATTCTAAACTGATTAGAGCTAAAACAAATCATTTAAGAATAGCCTTGTCGTTCGGCTCACCCGTGTGCCGCAACGTCCTACAACAATCAAAGGTAGCGGTACATATGGGTACCGAACCGGCTTGTAGGAAACCTGATGCTTCGGTACACCAGTGTACCGCACCGGCGTCAACGTGTTAAAGACAACATAACACCCACATCTATCTTATATTCTTAAAATAAAACATTAACAAAATAAATAACTTACGTCCACTAATTGAAATAAATTATAAAATAATGCTAACAAAATACTTTGCTAACTAATTGTGCGATGTATACACATTCATTACATATTATGAATTCTTAATTAAATTATACATTTTGAATTTTCAATATAAAACCAATTTTAATAAATTTGATCTTGCCGATTTTAAACAAGTCCTGTAATTTTCTTTTTATTTAAAAAATACAAAAAGATTAATTTACAAAAAAAACAACAGATAAAGAAATATTTGATTTTATTATACAAGTGTTGATAAAAAAAATTGTATTACACATAATATAGGCCTACATATTAATACTGTACTGAATTTTTGCTCAGCTCATCTTGGAGATGTTCTATTTTTAATAAAAAATAAACAAAACTAAATACTTATCAAAATTAATACAATTTTCTTATAATACTTCTGAAAAGTCATGTACAGGGTGTGCCTCAAAAGTATGGTAATGAATTTTTATAGCCAGTCACTTATACTGTTACATGGCACCTGGGAAAAAAAGTGTTATGGGGTCTCAGGTAGAGGGTCTTAGGTAGAGAACCTAAGGTAGAGGGTCTTAGGTGGAGAACCTAAGGTAGAGGGTCTTAGGTGGAGAACCTAAGGTAGAGGGTCTTAGGTGGAGAACCTAAGGTAGAGGGTCTTAGGTGGAGAACCTAAGGTAGAGGGTCTTAGGTGGAGAACCTAAGGTAGAGGGTCTTAGGCGGAGAACCTAAGGTAGAGGGTCTTAGGTGGAGAACCTAAGGTAGAGGGTCTTAGGTAGAGAATCTAAGGTAGAGGGGCTTAGGTAGAGAATCTAAGGTAGAGGGTCTTAGGTAGAGAGTCTTAGGTAGAGAATGGCGCAGTCACTTGAGGGAAATCGTGAGTTAAGATCGAGCTTACCACAAACTGTGTCACCATACATATAGTCATTTGAGTCACGAGTTTGCCCGTTTTTGCAAAGAGGGGTAAAGGGAGAAGAGCATCAGTGCGCATCCGCGACTGCTTTAATTTCACTACGAGAAACATATAACAACTTATACTATACCCAGAGCACAGCCTAGACAGTATATTGCGGAACATTTTGTAGGTTAACTCTACGAATATGACTGTTTGATACCGTAAACAGAAATGTTAGTTTCTTGAAAATGTGGGCAGACTATTCACAGTGCTGAACAAAGTCTAATACACAGTGTAATAAAATGCTGTGAAGATGAAACTAAACAAAAATTCCTTTCACTGCCTCTTCAATCATTGTTTAAAAAAAAAATTAAATAAAAAATCCCAATATAAAAGTAAACTCAAATAAAATAAATATTCAATCTTTAACGAAATCTAAGATAAAAGATTTTAATCCCACAAAAATAAAAAAATAAAATAAAATTAACAAAAGCTATGAGCGAGTGGCTAACTAATGTGATGTTTCTCTTCCCACAACAGAAGTAAATTAAAGAGATGAAGAAGCTATTCTTCAACAGTTTTGTTGATACCTGGTAAAAATAGGAAACGGTTAGATAGATACTAATGAGACTGATAGTGAAGACGCTGGTGACACCGATAGTAAACAAGGCTATTCATTCGTAGAAAATTTTGATCCAGTGCAATAAGGTAGCTGCTTACAGTAAATCAAACATTTTCTAGTCCTGTAATTAAACTATACGCAATATTTATATAAGAAAACATTTTCTCTGAATAAACCACAGCTTACAAAATGCATCTAGAAACTGCATGGTAGTGAAATGTACGAGTAGTGTCTTACTGTTGAGGTTGGCAACACTGTCATATTTACACTTTCCTTCCTCACAGCCAATCCATACGCAAAAGACAATCTCGTGACTTCACTATCTATACCACTATCAACAGAATGGTGGCGCAAAATTTGGACCAGTGTTATGCAATTCAATTTTGCATTTTGCCTGTTCACACTGGTCATCTAATTTTAGATGATGCCGAATGGATTGTGGTTGGGGCGATAAAACGTGCTCATAAATAGCACAAGTGGTACATACATGTTATGTACAGTTGAGCCACCGTTGTTAGTTTGCTCCTCCTCCTCCTCCTTCTGTCTGCCACTTTACGGATGTCCTATTCCTATTAAGTTAACTATGTTTTAGGCTGGTTTCACACTGAACCAGTCCAGTCAAGTCAAGGGGGTTTCACACAGAGGCAGTCAACTATCAAGTCGTCAGTTACTAATTAAATTTGGTTCAATATGGAAGTCGAGATCGCTAAATTTATTATTCTTCGTAGACAAAAAAGTAGAAGGAAAAATAGGACAGTTTGGTTTCACCCTATTAACGTAAGAAGACCAACTTTCGGGAAATTTAGTCATTTGTTTCCTGATTTACTTAAGGATCCGGAGAAATTTTATAAGTTTTTTCACATGAGTTCAAACAGTTTCTTTCAACTTAATAATGTGCTAAAGGAGGAAATAATGAAAGAAAATACAAATTACTGTCTTGCTATCTGTCTGCCACAGGAAAGATTGGCAGTAGTAACAAATTATATTGGTAAGTAGGAATGAACGATGTTACTTCGCAAAATCTTTAAGTCGGACTGTTAGAAATTCAACTTGCTGAGTCTTCATAAGTCGAGTTCAAAATGGATTTGACACTGTCGGTATGAAAGCCAACTAGGCGTCTTCCATTGAAATAACCGTTAAAAATATATGTTGAGTCTACAAGCGTCTGACGTGACTAGACTGGACATGACTGGATTGGACTTGACTGGTTCGGTGTGAAACCAGCCTTTAATTATAAGTACTTAAAATATCAGTCATGATAATATGATGTAGGCGTAACAATTTCATTTCTAAAAATACTTTTAAAAGTATTTTGTATTTAAATACGTTTGAAAGTATTTTGTTGTTACTTTGTAATCAGCGTGTAGACATTTTTATATAATGCGCATGCTCAGTGACTTGGTCATCATTTGTTTAGATTAGGAGCAAACTAAGAGAGGCTGGACTGTACGTGTTTTATTTTCATACGTACTGATGCTTTTCCCCCTTTACCCCTCATTGCAAACAAGGGCACACTCAATGGATGATTCAAGTGAGTATAACTGACTTCTTTTTTCCCCCACCACCACGGGTCGCTGGAGAGGGTAAAAGAAACTTAACAGCTTATCTATCAGAAGTCAAACAGTTGGAAGAAGAGTACTTTAAAAAGTTCTACGACATAATAAATTTATGTTCAATAAACGATAAAATAAAATTAATGGACTTTCGGGACACACCCTGTATATTAAACATATATAGTGATAATTACATAAATTATGAGAAAATTTTGCATGACTTAAAAATTATTATTCTGTTTAAAAAATTGTTCTTTTTTAAAATGGTTTCAATGAATGCTTTATTAAGAGAAAAAAATTAAATACTGATTATTAAATACTGTATGTTTTACAAAATTATAGAAATGGCTAAATACTTTGCAAGAGTGTAATACAATTAAACTTTGTCAATAGAAATCATTAGTTTTATATAAGTCATCAATTTTTATAAAGCTCAGTTGATGCGTACGAAAGACACTAGAGGGCGTGGTGGGACAAACAAATGCTATCCAGATACCATTCACTGCTTATGTGGTAAGATCACCTGCTTTAATACTCTTGTGGTTTTTAATTTGTGCTCTTCAATGTAACAACATTTATGGATTTTTCTTTTTACTGACATGTTTCAATGGATCCACCACCATCATCATCATCTTCATCAGAATACACAAAATTGAAACTAAACTTTTTTAAATATTTATTAAAATTTACTGAAAATGTTGTTTGTAGGTAGGTATCTTCAGTCATTTTATACTGAGTGATTTTTTTAGTCCTGTTACCCAATTGTTAATATCTGGTAATATTTTTCTAAAAAAAATAAATTTTGTTTTGTGACACTAAGTTGGTAGCCCTACTCAACCAGTATGGATATGGCAGTGTGAGTTGATTCTCCTTGAGCTGTGTAAAATTTTGTGCCATTTCCGGTCGTGCTACGAACAGAATTTCTTTTATCCTAAAACAATCTCTTGTTTCAATCTGGAGGCCGAAGCTCTACAACTAATCGTATGTGATACGGATACAATTTCAATTTTTTAGCAGCTTTCTGAGCACTCGAACATGATAAATCAACATGCGAGGAAAGTTTTTGTAAACTTTTCCATGGAGAATTGAGCAATCTTGTTTTCACATTCTCTTAACATCATCTGTCAAGAGAGTTGGTTGACCACTACGTTTTCTGCTGCAAACAATACCTGCCTCTAAAAATCAGTTAGTTAGCCTAGAAATTGACTAGATAAGAGTGGAGGAACACCAAAAAATTTAATTTGAAATGATTCTTTTACACTCGCATACGATTTTGTAGCAAAATATTGTTCAAGAATGAAAACACGTTGTTCTAGGGTAAAAGACATTCTGTTCGTAACACAACTGGAAACAGCACAAAATTTTACGCAACTCAAGGAGAATCAACTCAAACTGTCGTATCTATACCGGTTGAGTAGGGCTACCAACTTTGTGTCACAAAACAAAATATCCCTTTCTTAGAAAAAAATTACCAGACATTAACAATTGGGTAACAGGACTAAAAAATCACCCAGTACAACTGCCTGTTAAGGTCATGCATCAATCGTTTTGAAACGTAATGTACAATTTCCTAGATGACATCAGATAATAACCGGCACTGGAAGCCAAATTGCTCAGTAATAACGTACCATAAACAATGGTAAGTTTCTTTTATTAGCGTCAAAATGTTACGACTAACTACTCAATATTTGAGTGTGATATCAATTTTACTTAAAGAAGATGACGTAGAAAACAATCAACGCAAACGTAAGAAGTTTTCCGTACATAAAATATTCAAAACTAGGAAGACTTGGGGAGGTAGAATACTGGACTTCATTTAAAGAACTGAAGGATGACGAAGAAAGTTTTACTACAAAGACCGGCAGAAAAAGTAGATGGTTTTTGATCTGACTGTACATCGCAACAATGCGAGTGGGGAGCACCGGGTCAATGACTTTCATTCCCCGGCTCAATGCCATTACAGTTGCAATGATCTCGTGGAACACACAACATCGTGCTTTCGTCATAGAGACTTACTTTAGTAACGGTTACTCGGTAGTCAAAACCCAGCGTTTGTTCTGTACAAAGTTTGGAGTAAGTAGACACGGTAGTGTTCCCAGTCGCAATGCAATAATGCGTTGGGTTAAAAATTTTAGAGAAACGGCTTCATCTTTAAAACGGAAACCTACAGGCCGTCCACGTAGCGTTCATGCTCCCGAAAACACAGATGCTTTGTGATTGTCAGTAGCCAGAAGTCCACGTCGCCCTGCTGCACATCATGCAGCTGTGCTAGGAATATCAGATCGAAGTGTTCAAAGAATTTCGCGTTTGGATCTTCATTTTCATTCGTATAAAATCAAACTAAGAACTAAGACTCTAACTTCAAGAACTAAGCCAATATGATTTCAAAAACCAAAGAGAATGTGCACAATCAATTCTGAACATTTTAACTAATGTCTGGTTTTGTAAATAAACAAAATTTCCGGTACTGGGCGGCAGAAAATCCTCGTAGCCTACGCGAAAAACCACTTCATTGTGAAAGTGTGACAGTTTGGTGCGCAGTGGCTAAATTCAAAGTGATAGGTCCATATTTTTACGAAGAGAATGGTCGAGCAGTTTCGATCACTTCAATTCGTTATGTCAAAATTCTAAATAATTTCCTTGCACCAGAGTTACAACATTGTGAAGTTGAGACTGCAAATTTTTGATTCCAACAAGATGGGGCTACTACGCACACTGCCAGAGTGTCAATGAATGTGTTACGACGAATGTTTCCAGAACACATGATTTCAAGAAATGGTGACCTTTCATGCCCTGCTCGCTCCCAAGATCTTTCAGTATGTGACTTTTATCTTTGGGGGTATTTGAAATCGAAAGTGTATGTTGTAAAGCCTCGAACAACTGAAGATCTGAAGCTAGCAATTTGAAATGAAATAGCGGCGATACCGAACGACATGATTGTGAAGGCAATGGATAATTTCCAAGTACGATTACATGAACGCGTGCAGAATGAGGATCATCACTTGACCGACATAATTTTTAAAACAAACTAAGTGAATTTTAGAATTTAAGTGCTTTAATAAAAAAATGGCAAGAAATGATGTTTCAAATCTATAAATAAATTTTTTTTACATCTTATTTCTGATTTATTTTATTCATTTCAAAACCATCCAATTTTTCTGCCGGTCCCTGTAATTACTTTCAGTTTAATGAGTTGTATTCAAAGATAAAACTGGTGATAACTAAACAAGACACTATTTTTAAAGAAGCAAATAAGCCAAAAAAAAAACTAGAAAAAAAGAAACACTTGTGAACTAATTCTATTAATTTTTCATTGTCGGTCGATGTAACAAAATGTCTACAGACAAAAGAAGTCAGCTAAACCTGTATGATAGCTGGTTCTTACTGAGCATGTTGTTGGCGTAGCTGTGTGTTCCGACATTCAATTTCTGCCGGAAAATATTGTCACCGACAATCCCGTACGGAGACGAACCATGACGCATCGTAACCTACGAGGTGTGATTGGAAAGTTTTAAGAATGGATTTGGTACTGCTTATTTGTTTGGCGGGTGGGTACACGGAGAGTGGGGAGTGAGTCATTGCCTTGTCCTTGAACAGGACACTTGTCTGACAGGAAACTGCATTTCCTTTATTTAGTTTGCTGTGACAGCTGGTTGAGTGCGGGTCTGTTAGTGCTTGTTGCCGGATTCTGTCGGCATGAAAATGAACGTAAAAACGGAGCAACGAGTTTGTGTGAAATTTTGTTTCAAAACCGGGAAATCAGCTTCTGAGACTTATGAACTATTAAAAACAGCTTTTGAAGATAATTGTATGAGCCAGTCAAATGTTTTTGTCCAGTTTAACAGGTTTAAAAATGGCCACGAATCAAGTCTGTCGAAGGTGAAGACAATGTTGGTGATTTTTTTCGATTCTACCGGTATTGTGCATCATGAATTTACGCCTGGAGGACAGACAATTAACCAGGAATACTACAAATGTGTCCTTCAGCGTTTGCGCAAAAAGGTGCGGAAGAAAAGGCCTGCATTGTAGAAAGACAGGTGTTGGGTTCTACAACAAGACAATGCTCCGGCTCATCGTGCCTTCTCCATCATTGAATTTTTGACCAAATTCAACATTCCTGTGCTTCCACAACCGCCATATTCCCCTGATTTGGCCCCTGCAGACTTCTACCTGTTTCCTAAACTGAAATTTTCACTGAAAAGGAAGCAATTTGACTCTATTGAAGACATCCAGGCAGATACGGAGAGCGTTCTTAACACACTCCAGGAAAAAAATTTCCAGGAATGTTTCCAAAAGTGGAAACACCGTTGGAGTCGGTGTGTTCAGTCGGAAGGGGACTATTTTGAAGGAGATGCATCACAGTAGCATGTAAGTACCACCATTGTACCATTACAAGCCCATTCTTAAAACTTTCCAATCACACCTCGTACCTATCCAATATACATAACAATGCTCTCATTTACAAAGCATGAAAAAAATATTGTATCGTAAAAACCGGTCCATTACAGAAACGATTGGTGCATAATGATATGATTTGACCTACATGGGCAAAAAACATGGTTATCAGACAACTTAAAACTGGTGGCCGGATTTAATTGGACAAAGCAGGGAAGGTCTACATCCAATCTTAGTTGTTCATGATTCCCGTTTAATTCCAAAACTTTGACTCCCTCACAGTTCGCATCAAGTTGAGTTTGTCAGATTTTACTTAATCCTAAACAAATTAATACAATCATACTAAATGATAATACAGTAGAACTTCAATTAACCGAATCCTCAAGTTATTCGACCATCCGTCTGAGTCACGCTTCTCACGTATCCACAGTTTACACATTATTCTACTGCTCGACTGTTCGCTTTTTAAAACTAGATTTACTCTTTTCATTTCTCTTTATTAGAAATTTAAATTTTTACTTGATTTTCATTTATTCTACAGAGTGATTTTTTTAGTCCTGTTACCCAATTGTTAATGTCTGGTAATATTTTTCTAAAAAAAATAAATTTTGTTTTGTGACACTAAGTTGGTAGCCCTACTCAACCAGTATGAATATGGCAGTGTGAGTTGATTCTCCTTGAGCTGTGTAAAATTTTGTGCCATTTCCGGTCGTGCTACAAACAGAATGTCTTTTATCCTAAAACAATCTCTTGTTTAAATCTGGAGGCTGAAGCTCTAGAACTAATCGTATGTGATACGGATACAATTTCAATTTTTTAGCAGCTTTCTGAGCACTCGAACATGACAAATCAACATGCGAGGAAAGTTTTTTCCATGGAGAATTGAGCAATCTTGTTTTCACATTCTCTTAACGTCATCTGTCAAGAGAGTTGGTCGACCACTACGTTTTCTGCTGCAAACAATACCTGCCTCTAAAAATCAGTTAGTTAGCCTAGAAATTGACTAGATAAGAGTGGAGGAACACCAAAAAATTTAATTTGAAATGATTCTTTTACACTCGCATACGATTTTGTAGCAAAATATTGTTCAAGAATGAAAACCCGTTGTTCTAGGGTAAAAGACATTCTGTTCGTAACACAACTGGAAACAGCACAAAATTTTACGCAACTCAAGGAGAATCAACTCAAACTGTCGTATCTATACCGGTTGAGTAGGGCTACCAACTTTGTGTCACAAAACAAAATATCCCTTTCTTAGAAAAAAATTACCAGACATTAACAATTGGGTAACAGGACTAAAAAATCACCCGGTATTATTTTGAGCTCTGTAAATTACTTGATTGTAAAATGAGGAACCAATTGGGAGATAACCAGCTCACTATTTAAGTAACTAAAATTGGTTATACTTTACATTTTTCACATGATAATCTATCTATGTAATAAATCTTTATAATGCATTCTGCAGTTTAAAATTATCTCTTTTATATAATGAATTTATATAATAATTTCACTAACCTTCTTTTTAAACTGCGTCACCTTAATTTTTATTCTTACTTACAGTTGTTTTGGTGGATCCACCATCATCAGAGTAAATAAAATAATTGAAACTAAAAAAAATGTTATCTCAGTTATTTACAATCTATAGAAGATGATACATCTTCAGTCATTTGTATAAAACTGTTTTATAAAATTTTTTTAGTTTCAATTATTTTATTTTCTCTGATGATGGTGGATCCACCAAAACACGTGTAAGTAAGAATAAAAATTAAGGTGACGCAGTTTAAAAAGAAGGTTAGTGAAATTATTATAAAAAAAAGAGATAATGTATGTGTGTAAAATTTCAATGTCCACTATCTTTACAAAAGAAACAGAAACGATTACAATGTGGTTAACCGCAATACTAAGTTATTTAAATTACAGTAAAAATGAAATTTATCACCTTACCTTTGGTTGCTTTTTAAGTTTAAAAAACTTACGCACGTTTCGGTGCTACCACCTTCTTCAGAGCAATATTATTACAATTAAAAACTAAAATTTATAACAATGTTTCCATTCAGTCATTTTGATTAAAACTCTAACATAGTTTTAATCTAAATGACTGAATGGAAAAATTGTTCTAAATTAAATTAAATTAAATCTAAAGTAAATTTTAATTTCTAATTTTAATAATTATGCTCTGAAAAAGGTGGTACCACCAAATTGCGCATAAATTTTTTAAACTTAAAAAGCAACTAAATTTGAGGTGATAAATTTTATTTATACTGTAATTTATATTAATGGCAGGCAGGATGCATTTCAAAAATTTATATTTTATAACTAAGTTGTTTAAACAAAAACCTACTCATGCGAGGAGAAAATACATCAACACATTAATAAATTACTCAAAGTCTTAAAATGTTGAGATAATTTGCATTCCTTTAAAAAATATCTGAAAAATTACTTGATTTTTTTATAGTGTACAATAATTTCTTTGAAAAATTACTTGATTTTTTTATAGTGTACAATAATTTCTTTGAAAAATTACTTGATTTTTTTATTGTGTACAATAATTTCTTTGAAAAATTACTTGATTTTTTTATAGTGTACAATAATTTCTTTGAAAAATTACTTGATTTTTTTTATTGTGTACAATAATTTCTTTGAAAAATTACTTGATTTTTTTTATTGTGTACAATAATTTCTTTCTAAAAAGTAGGTACTAGCTACCTACTGATCAATGCATGATTAAAATGAGCATTTCATGTGTGTGTCGTATACTCCCCCGGGAGTCTCCTGGACAAAATTTTACAAAAAATAAAAGACCACCCCCTGGTCCCAAAAGTGATGGTGGTTAATTGAGGGTCTACTCTAATACTAATAATACTAATAATAATAATAATAATAATAATAATAATAATAATAATAATAATAATAATAATATAGTAATAGTAATTGGTATAACATATGAATAATATGGAATGGGATAACATTTTCTTAAAAGTAATTAACTTAAATACTTAACAAAGTGTATTATATAAATAAATATTACAATAGGAATGATAAATACTTTTAAAACAATAAATACTGTACATATTTTCTATTTGTAACCTGATTAACAGCTGTTTTTAATCTTTAATATTTAATTACGTACTATATACAACAAAACTATGTCTCACATGTACGTGTATTAGTCTCATCGTGCAATTTAATTTCACTTTTGAGGCAACAAATAAAGAAACATTCAGGCAAATACCGAAGAATTTGAAAAACCTCTTGCCTTTCGTCACAAATATTATTTCCATATAATTTACTCAAAATTTTCACAACACCTTTTATAAAATGACATGACGTATTAGTTTTCATCGACTCAAATACTTGATGATGCTGTTTCTAATTTTTTTGTTATTTGTATATATATACCGACATAAAACTCTATAATATAAAGGCTGCTACACTCGTAGCGATTTAATTTGACTCCGTTTAATCGAATCGAAAAACGCCTATCACGCTACACGGCACAGATATATCTGCGTCGACCGTCAGTTCACAGCAAATAGTCGCACTGACAACTTGTGGTAATGGAAGACGACGCTGCTGCAGTTTTGGGTCTAGTTTTATGTTTAAAGAAAAAGAATCAGTGCCGCTACTGGGTTAAAGACTGGATTTTAAAACGAAAACAGTATTCACATATTAATTTAATGAAAGAATTAAGGTTCGCGCCAAAGGACTGGCACAATTATTTACGTATGGATAAAGTGACTTATTTGCATTTACTGTATGTTTGATTTTACTTGTAAACAAGTAAAATTTAAACAAGTAAAAACTTGTAAACAAGTAAAATCAAACACCAAAATTAATTTATTAACTAAAATCACAACGTATAAATTGTAAGATCGGAACTGTCTACCACACACGTCACGATAAAACTGCGCAGCCACGATCGACAACGATATATCTATTGGAAAAATGCAACTACCTCCGATCAACAGTACAAACCAAAATATCTGCAACAATTGTCATCGACACAGTTCCATCTGCAACGATCAATCGCTGCGATTTATCGTTACGTGTGTAGCAGCCTTAAGGAACACGGAAACAGCAACAGAACAAATCAACGTGTTAAAAAAAAAGATACAGAAAAAGCGCAGGACTAGATTTAATTTGAGAAAAATAAATACATATCAAACTATTTAAAATTAACATTAATTTAAGAATGCATTTGGTCGAAAAAGACGCAGTTAAGAACAAAATAAATTTTTTGGATTTTCACAATATTTTACATTTAATACAAATATAAAAAAAAACTTATCATTTTATTGCGTGATTCGGTTTTTTAATTTTATGGTGTCTAAATGTTGACTGAATCTATGTTTGCATAGTTTATTTTGTTGATGATGTTATTGTACACGTATATGGGTCATTGAGAATGCGCCACACAGTTCGCCACCCTCTCCCCTCTCCACTGGTGAGTCATTGACCTCCCACTAACCTTGGCCCAGTCTGCCACTAAGAGTCATGTACTGATCATTAATTATAAGTCTTTAAAATGTGTGACCCTACCAAGTGTGAGGTTTGTAGTGTAATACACTTTTTGAATGCTAAAGGAGCGTGACTTATTGTTGTTTAGGTCATTAGCCTGGTTGGCTGGTTTGAACTAAAGAGAGGTTTCACTAAGTAAAACGAGGAGTCAGGTGGTTTACCATTGCCTTCCTCATTGAGTGGAAAAATATGCTTATCAGCATGCCGGGCCTTCTGAAAAGCACATATTTTCCACTCTGCAAAGGACACCTTCACTTCATTCACCACAGGGTCTGGCTGTATAATGAAATTCATTACTTTCAGAGGACATAACTCTCTGATTAGTGTCTTTTACACCTCTACCTCTTCTGTTCTTTAATGATTCAGTCATTTAATTGGGTGACCATGTGATAAGAAACAGAACTATTTATTTTAGCCCTGCAACCAACAGATTGAGAGTAAATAATTTGATACTCCTCCGAACTGTTATGGGCAGAAGTGCAACCTGTTAAAATTTATAAACAAATAACGGAGGTTTAAGGTAATGTACAAGATGGCATTGTTGGCAGAAAGTGAAGAAGGGATGAAGGATATGCTTGAGAGATCGATTAGGGCTTGTGAATGTCATATACGGAATGAGAATAAATGTTCTTAAGACGAAATACATGGTAATAAGTAGGGCACCAAAGAAGATTATTGTAAGCCTGAAAGGGAATAAAATATAAAATAGAGCAGGTCAAGTGTTTTAGGTATCTTGGATCCCTGGTAATGGAAGATATGGGGTGTGTTTAATACCCCCTTTCGCTGCCACCATTATTTTCATTACATGATTTCATGTGCCGATTTATGTTTTAACATTTTTTATTGTATTTACTCTAAATATAAGTACAAAGTGCAAGATTTTTGCGAAAACAGTGATTTACTAAAAAAAAATAAGATAGAATGTTTACTGTGTGCCAAGGTCAAAATAGTAACGATAGGTTCACTGTTGGCGTTTAAAAAGAGATATGAGAGAGCGCGCTAGGCAGACCCGAAGCATATACGGAGCCGGCACAGGGAAAACACACCCGACTCCGAAGGGTTTTACCTAGCAGTGAAAGGGTCAAAGAGGTGAAGGTGAGGGTCGCACTGGCCAAAGATGGATTTTGTGCAGTGGACTTGATTTGGAATTGCGGAAGAGATTGGCGATATGCTTTGTTTGGTGTGTGGCCATGTATGGAGCGGAGGCACGATGAGAGGGGGTTGGAGGCCCTGGAGAAGGACGGAAAGAGTTAGTAATGGAGAGGTGGTTTGGAAAGTGGGGGGAGAAGAGAAGGTGGCTGGGTCACTGGTTGAGAAAGGCGTGTCTAATTCTAAAAGCTAATGCTAATGGAAGGAAGAAGGTACAATCAGTCAATGTTTTGTAAGCGTAGTTCGCGCAGAAATGAGAAGCGAGTGGGGAGAATACTGCCGGTGGTTGTAGAAGGGATGACATATGTTCGATGAACGCGTATGTGCGTGCGTGAATTGTCTCATTCTACTGAAGCTGTCGCAGAAGAACAGATCGTAGCTCGAATGATTGACTATTTTGTCTTATTGTTTGTGGTCGGTGGACATTTGTGAAAAGCCCCCAAGGAAACGTCAACCCTTCCACCATGTTGGAGGTCGCTCTTTTTGGAAAAAGAGGCTCTCGTAGGCCAAGACCATATAAACCTACTACGGTAGGTTATGCATTCCAGCGAGTCGGCTGTGAATCCCTCCCTCCCTCTACTGCTGTTCTACTCACACCATTATTTCTCCCCAGGGCCGCCGAGAGGGGGGGGCAAATGGGGCAGATTGCCCCGGGCCACAGAAGAAACGGGGCCACATCCTAAGATGTTTTTTATTAAGTCCTTTTTTTTTGTTTTATCATTAAGTCCAATCACAGATTCTAAAAAGAGTGGTAGATGTCAAGATGTCATTAAAAAGAGGACTGTTCTTGGGATGTGTGTAATGCTTATGATTTTTAAAACTGTAAATGAAAACTTTACTGTAGGCCTACAATGTAAATGTTTATTTTTTAACTAACTAAGGTTCCTGCATTAAACATATTTAGAATAAAATGTGTCTTGTTTGTTTTGCCCTGTATAAGCATAGTCAATCCAACACGCCTAGCTTAAACCAAACACCTTCTTAATAGATCTCCTTACTTAATCTATCTATAAAGATAAATACAGACGCGCACGTGCACGGATTGTATTCAGTTCTAGGTAAATTTCGTACAAAACAAGAAGTTGGACCAGTCAAAGGACGAAGCTATTTTGATAAAGGTTTTTTTATACGAGGGGGGGCCTCACATTCAAACTGTCGGCGGCCCTGTTTCTCCCTTCATCATCAGCGCGTACCTCAACCAAATCCGTCTACTGCGCATACGCTTAGATAACTTTGAAGGCGTGTACAAGGAAGGAGGTGAAGAGGAGGTTAACATGAGATAGGGAGATGTGGAGGACTGGATGAAGAGACCTGCTCTAAAGCACAACATGAATGATGATATCGTAATCTGATGGACAGCGCTCCAACTGACAAACTCAAATCAAGATTGAGGAAAAATTCAAAACTACAGACGTTTCAAGATAGATGGACTAAATTCGTTCTTTCCTGAAATTTAACAAACTGTACTTTACAAAATAGCTGCCAGTGATTTTGGTTACAAAAAAGTGATTGCAAGGTGGGTCCCTCAAATTTTGACAAATTGTTAATAGGCTGGACGGCACCCGTATACGATACGGGCGCCTATTTCACTTGGTTTTATATCCATTAGCTCTGATTGTATACAATTGCCGTCTACGCTGTCACTTAATTTAGTACATTCTGAATCTAATAGAGTACACTCATAGTCCTAATGTTGTCACTTTATCAAATATATAGACTTTTATGGCATCGATGTTATCGAGCATGAGCAACCGATCTGCCGGTACTTCTGCGCGTTTTGTTAGTTATTAATTCATTATTAAAATACTTAAGTTTTTTTAAATTTTACTTAAGAAATAAAATAAGTAAATTGGTTATTAGAAATAGGTAATTAGTTTGTTAGAATTTAACTCATATAATTAATTTTATTATTCTTATATAAATTATTATTATACGGTGAAAAATTTTTGTAAATTCAAGAAAACATACCTCTCCCTCTCTCTCTCTCTTCAGTCAAACATGTTTATCATTATAAATTAAGTAATCCGAATCTTAATAAATGAAAAATAATCTACTAATTATGATCTTAAATTTAATATTTACTTTTTGAATTTACGACCGATGGTTGATTTGTTACAATTTTTTTAAAAATCCCCGAAAAATGACAGTTCACGGGCAAAACTACAAAAAAAAATCAGTCTTTAAAATGTTAAACAACTTGGCAGTATCTGAGTTTGCCAAGGGCATAGCAAAATTGGTGAAACAGTATGACAAGTATTTAAATTTACACAGCAATAAAATACAAAAATAGTTTAAGTATCAGGTATGTTGCAAAAATAGTTTTATTTGGCTATAATAAAAAAAAAACTCCACCATAAATAAAAAACGTTTCTTTCTTTCTGAATGAGCCTCGTATCTATATTGTATTTATGAGTTTGTGTGCGTTTATAAAGTGTGGTTGGTGATGATCAAGTAGGAATAGTCAATGCCGGCTGCATTGGCGTAGTTGGTAACATGCTCGCCTCTCATCATGCGGTCTTGGGTTCGAATCCCATTCAGGCACGGCATATTTTCATACGTTACAAAAAATTTATTTCATCCTTCACCATCTGCATTAGCAGTAATTGCAGAACAGCCAGACATTAAATTTAAAAAAGAAAAAAAAAGTCGATGCGACCTTAAATAAAATAAAAACAGTCATCATAATAAGCAGTGAATTGCATTAATCAGTCAACACAACTGCAATGCTTAGTGTATATTAAAAACATTGTCTCTCAATCATACAAAAGTCATTCTTTAATCAAAAATGAAATTTCTCAACTGCCCTTGTTTGTATTAATTTAAAAATTACAGCAATCCCTTAAGGTACATAAATTATTTCTATTTACAAAATTTCTCCTACCGTTAATGTTAAAATACAGTACAACACAACCTCGTTTATCCGGACTATCAGGGACTAAAGGAAATCCAGAAAATCAAAAATCATTACATAGAAACAATTCTCTTTAAACAATTAAAATACATTAACAAATATAAAAATAATTTTTTACTTCATTTCTAAACAAAAAATTGGTCCACTGTCTTCTGTTTGAAACACGAGTGGCATTTGAAAAAAGCACGGTCATCATTAATAGTTGAGCTGGAAAGCTTTCTTAACACTTTCAAGCGTGAGTTATAACAACCAGGGGCAGTTTCAGGGAAGGGGCCATAGGGGCCATGGCCCCCCCCCCCAAAATACTAGGAAAACTTAATTTAACATTTTCTATAAGCTATTATTTCTAACAAAACTGAATCCCAATACTCGTACCTATCAATTAACAATAATTATTTTAGTATAAAAATGAATCAAACAGAAAGTATCTATTTTTAAATAGTATTAACCTTTTCAATCCCAAATGTTTTAACTATACACAAACAAATATGTGTAGCTACATTGTTTCATACATTTTACTGAAATTTAAGTGTAATAAAATCACTTTTAGACCCTCAGCCTTTTTCATGGCCTGACAAAAAAGTGAGACACATCGGCCTACGCCTACGTCACATTGGGACTTGATGGTATGAAAGGTCCCAACAATATGAAGAACTAAAATCATGTTCACGCTTCCTAAACAATATTCTCTTAACTTTAATTTGTAGCAAAAAACTAAATATGATTTTAATATCAAAGCATTATTTAAGACTTAAAAATGTTACAATTCAAAAATACTGGTAAAATTGATAAAAAATCACTATTTAGTCTAAAAAATATGCTTGTATGTACATTCAACATACTCGAAGAAATGCTACTTTATTTTAGTAAATGAACACTAATATTTAAAACTAAACTTAACTTTGAAAAGAAACTAATGGTCGCCTGCGTGGCGTAGTGGTCAGTATATTACACTGTAAAGCGGAGGTCTCAGGTTCAATTTCATGGCTAGGGTACAGAAAATTATTACAATTCACATCCAGCGCTCTTTAATCCAAAGTAGTCGCTAACAATTAAAATTTTTATGTCTGTTATTTCACTCCAATGTGACTTCTATGCCTCACTGGGTTAGAATCAATCAGTGTCAGTAGTCAAAAACCACTCTCATCCAGTCAGCACCTTGAAAATTTCTCTATGAATTAAAATTGTGGTTACAGCAATACAGCATAAAAGAGCACTTTTCAATGACTCAATTATAAACTATGTATTACAAATTATGAAGTAAGAGCTACATAAAAACAAGATAGCCCCCCCCCCAAAAAAAAATCAGCCCTGGAACCGCCCCTAATAAGAACATTGTATGTCACGGTATCCTGGAATTTTTAGAGTAACTTCAAAAAATTCTAAAAGATTTAATTTCTATCATATCTTAACGATTTTGGCATCAAATTGATTAAAAAGTCAGAAAGTTTATTACTATTAATTTACATTGAAATTATTATACTTACTAAGTTTATGAGAGACACCAAAAAACTATGAAAAACGAAATTGTTACGTGCTACACACTACTAAATCCTAAACACTACTAAAAAACAGTTTATATAAATTTTACAGGAAGGCAATGAAATAAACTACACACTTAACATGTTTGAGTACTAAAATTTAAAATATTTTAAACATAATTAGCCTTCATATGAAACACTCGGAAACACACCGGTAAGCACAATGCAACATTACAGTCAGGGCAGTACCACGTTGTTTCTTTCCTTTTAGCCTTTTCAGTTGCAGTTTTGCTCTTTTCTGAGCAAACTTTACAGCAACACACGGATTAAAATTGAACTAAATGAAATATAGAATGAATCTGTACAACCTGATATATCTGATATAACCTCATCTGAATCTTACAACTGAATTTAATGTGGTGGCCCGAGGTATACTCGGGCTTCAGACAACCGCGATTTACGCTCACCCCGCAAACTATACTTATACATTGTTTCAACAAAAACCTCCCCTACTTATGCAGGGAGAAAATTCATCAATAAATTACCTCAATCTTTAAAGTGTTGTGAGGATTTCAATTCCTTTAAAAAAAATCGGAAAAATTACTTGATCGGTGAAATTTTTTATAGCAAGAATTTCTTTCTTGATAGTAGTGATACATTGTATGATTCTTATACGTATTTCAGGGTATATTTGACGACATGTCCTATACTCCTCCTGGAGTCTCCAGGGTGCCAAAAAAAAAAACTCGGGCTTACGCTTCAAAGTTGACAAAAAGCATTTTATAACCATAATTAATTGTAAAATCGGGTAAAGTAAACTGGACGATGCCATCTACCTGAGGGACCGGAGGTTTAAGGAAATCTGCGTTTTATTCGTGTAGAAAGGGTCGCCTATTGTGTTTTATTACTGGTGAAAGGGTCGCCTGTTGTTATGATCCGATGGACTCGTCCAGTTGTCTAACCTTCGTTTGTTTCGGATGGTTTCGCAGTTCCTCTTAAATAAGAAGAACTGGGTGGTGCTAACTTCCCACTAACCCTCCTCTACTCAACATTTTAAGTTTTTTTACATAGATTAACAGCCCTTCGTTTGTTCCGGTTCATTCTGCAAAAATTTTCGTTTTTTCTGTGTAAATACGCGAGAAAATCAAAGAAAATTTTGGAGTGGTAAGTATAAGACCATGCATTCAATACTTTAGTGTTTTTACTTTAAATGATAACTCTCATTTTTTCTGGATTGTTCTGTAAAATGTTTTGTTTGGTCTGCCGAAATTAGCGAGAAAATCGTGAAAAACTTAGAAATGGTGGTGATGCGCTAAGAAATTCAATTTAAACTTTATCGTTATCCCTATCGAGGGTCCCACTGTTGTTCCGAAACGTTCCATAAAAATTACGATTGTTTAGCTCATACTCACGAGAAAATTGAGGTTAACTGGATGGTACTAACTTCACTCTTGGTCCCCCCACTCATTAATATTTAAACTTTTTTGCCTAAATCGATGGCCTTTCGTTTTTCCGGGTATTTTTATAAAAAAAAGTAGTTTGTTCAGATTATGTAAGCGAAAAAAGGAAGTAAAACTGGATGGGTGTACTTTAGTCTACCATTAAAATTTTTTTCAGGTAAATCTGTAATCTCTATCCAGAATTTTATAAAGAAACAAAATTGGTGCAGAATAAATATTAAAATAGGCCTCCTTGGTTCAGGTCTGCCTTGTAAAGTTTGCTTTTTCTCTAATTTCTTAGTTTAATTTTTTATCGCATTGTTTTTAAGCGTACAAGAAAGCTAATAATAATATACTGTTTGTCCATTTTTTATTTATTATGTTTTAGAAAAATTTTTTTATTTACTGTAAAAATGCTAAAACTACCTAGTAATTAAGGCGACATTATTTATATGATATGAAATAAAATTACAAAAATCACTTTGCAGAGAGAGTGGGCAAAAAGCAAAATGCACATTCTTTTTTCATTTCGTAAACGTAATCAAGAAATATTTGATTGACAATTGTCAGGCGGTGTAATGTTTAAACAAAAATGAAATAAAATGTTAAATTACTAAACATATCTTTGTTTTGTTTTATCCCTAACGTGTGTAGGTTGCAATCTTTTCAATTAAGAACAATAAGCAACTCCTTGACCTTGATATGAGAATATGTATGACGTGTAAATGAGGTGTATTCTCGTACAGACCAAGACCGACCATTCCTAAAAGAGCATGATTCATGAACCCCAACCATCAAAGTACATCGGTAACCACTGTCTAGTATTCAGATCCGTATAAAAGAACTAACTTTACTAGGATTTAAACTTGAAACCTTGGTCTCCGAAAATCAGCTGTTAAATAACTGACTTGCAGCGACGACTTTACATTTAGACTAACCCGGTGGGTACTAAAGAAATTACGAAAGGTGTTGTTCATGGAATCGTTAATGGTTGGTTTATGCCTAATTTGAAAAAAAGAAACCAAAGCGGGTGCAATGAACTCATGTATGGAAGGCGACAGAACAACGGGGAAAACTCTTCAAAATGACCTTGTTTATACAATGCGTTTAGAAATAAATCTGCCAGCCATAACAATAATTTAATCCTGACACTACCATTCGCAGCACCGGTTTCCTTCCAGGATAGTTAGTCAACTTAAAAAATCGTCTATCGGAAAAGAGAGATTTTTAATTCTATAAAAAAATTATTAAATATAATAATTTAATTTTATTTATTTATATTGGTTATATCAAAAAATTTGCAGAATAAAAATTATTCGAATGTTTAGTAAATTAGATGGTGAGTTTTGAAAGAACTCTATTTCAATGATTAGGCCTAATACGTACGTGTTTTATTACTATTTCTTAACGCAATACAATATTCATTTATAACATGTTTCATTTATATTCTTAACGGGTGGACGCGAAATTGATAGTAGATGTGAAACTGACATCTCTGTGAAAATATACATAATATACGTATATTTTTACATAGGGGCGATACTAGAGCACTCTGGTGAGAAACTCTCCAAGGTAAGATGTATATAAATAAAGGCACTTTTACAGTTAACCTATTTTAAACCTATGCCATGCAAATGAATATGCAAAGATAATGGCACTTTATTGTACATAAATTTTATAAAACATAATTATAATATATTTTAAATTAACAAATAAAACTTAAAAAGTAAAAATATAAATAGTGCAGATTTTATTTCTTGAGTTCTTCGTTTTCACTATTCATGCAGCCACTTTAGATAATATGGAAAATTATTAGTTTTTTTCACAATAACCTCCTCATTTACCAAAAACAGTCACAGATCTTTGCATGTTCATATGCATGGCATAGGTTTAAAACAGGTTAACTGTAAAAGTGGCTTTAGACAACTAGACGAGTCCATCGGATCATAACAACAGGCGACCCTTTCACCAGTAATAAAACACAATAGGCGACCCTTTCTACACGAATAAAACGCAGATTTCCTTAAACCTCCGGTCCCTCAGGTAGATGGCATCGTCCAGTTTACTTTACCCGTAAAATCTACGCACGACTCTACATAATAAAAAGCAAAAGTTATGTTTGTCATTGTCATATTTACAGTTACAGTTATGTTGTAACCCTCACAGTGCCATTGTGAGTTCCTACCGAAAAAATGGCAGCCTACTTTTGAGCGATTTATACCATTTTATACATCTATCCGTAACATGGCTATTTTTCAACGTATCTTAATGACTTTTTTGTTTTGTTCATAACATTTTTGAGGTGATTATGTATGTTAGGCAAAATAATTTTATGCATAATTTCAATGTTCACAATTATAACACGAGAAACAGGAATGATTATTATGTGGCTAATCACTCCACAAAATTGTTTCAACAAAAACATACTTATGCAGGGAGAAAATTCATCAATAAATTACCCCAATTTTTAAAATGTTGTGAATATTTGAATTCCTTTAAAATGAATCTCAAAAATTACTTGATCGGTGAAACTTTTTATAGCATACAAGAATTTCTTTCTTGATATTAGTGATAAATTGTGTGATTCTTATATGTATTTCAGGTGTTATAGCTGACATGTCCTATACTCCTCCTGGAGTCTCCACAAGTCGCGCAAAAAAAAAATAATGAATTGATCTTGTATGACATTCAACTTGGAACATATTTCTTACAATTTAAAAATAGAATGATACGTTGTCATTTTATGTGGAAATTTCCTTTTTAATTTAAAAAAATGACCCTAAAAATGATGTTACTCAATTTCACTTACATCAATTTAAAGACAATTTAATTATTATACAAAATCATTTATTGTAAATAATAAAAGTACTGCATCCAAAACTGGTCAAGATGATTGGGCTGACATTAGAAAATACAGTATCAAAAGTGAAATTTCGAGGAGAATTCTCCAAACCGTTTCCTATAAGAACTGGTCTACAACAAGGCGATGGGCTTTCACCATTATTGTTTAATATAGCCCTTGATTTTATCATGAAGAAATGGTTTACTGAAAATACACCAAAAGTAAGTGTTGGCTAAGGAGAAAAAGCAATAGGAACAAACTGTTTGGGTTTCGCCGATGATTTGGCCCTATTGGCAAACAATATGGAAGAAGTTAAAAACTAAATAATAAGTTAAGAAAAAGTTTCAAGAAAAATCAGGCTAAAAATCTCGTATGAAAAAACGGAGATAATGGCACTGGATCCACTATGTATAAATAAAATTCAAATTAATAACCAAAATATAAAAATAGTGCAAAAATTTAAATATCTGGGCGAAATAATAGATAATAAATTAAAAGAAAAACTCACTTGGAATAACAGAGCACTTAAAATAAGGAATGCTCATGTTTCAACTAAATCTACATATAATAAAAAATGTCTCTCTACAAACACAAAGATGAGGCACTATAGAACTGTGATTCTGCCAGAGGCACTATATGGTAGCGAAACCTTAATATGAATTAAAAACGAAGGGAAAAGTGATCAGACAATTAAAACAGAACGTAGAATTGTTAGAACTTGCATTAATAAGAACTACAAAAAGGATGGTGTGTGGAGAATCCCCACTAATGAAACAGTGTATGAAGTTGTGGAACCGATTATCAGTCTAATTAAAAAGCGCAGAATTTCTTATTTCTTTCACATATTACGAATGCCAGAGAATAGGTTATTAAAACAACTTATAACCAGAGGAATCAGTGTGAAATCTGGTGGAAGATACATCTCAGCAATTAAAGAGGATCTTGACGAAGTTGGACTGAGGATTGAAGATGTGGCAAATAAACCAAAGATAAGGGCGTTTCTAAATGCAAAATGTTTTAATGTGGACAAGGTGGCTAGAGTTGTGCAGGTAACTGACGAACAACGAAAAGCAAGATCTGAAAACATGAGGAGGTATTGGCAAAAACGGCAAGCCAATGAATATATGGGAAGCGAACCAGAAAGTTGACTAGAGTGATCCATTGAGGTCAAACAAGCTAAAAAAAAAAAAAAGTACTGTGATAAAAGTTTTATAAATCCAAAAAAATAGTTTTTTTTATCAATATTAATCAATTACATTCATAAAAAAACCCCTAAGTACATGTATTTTTTTAATTTACATTTCTTACCGATTATTTTCATATGTTATTTTTTAAAATTGAGGGAATAATAAAAATTTTATGAATTTTTTAGTCTATGTACTAATAAAAGGATGACGCTCGCATTTTTTGGTCTAACTGCTGACATCCTAATAATAGGACGGTGGCATTTTTTTGATCTAAATCTTGACATCTTTACATTAGGATGCTGGCACTGAAAGGTTGAAAAGTACAGTAGAGAGTTTGTCAAAGTATGGAAATGTCAAACTATCCACAACATATGGCATATGAGGCCTCTACAATCAAAACCCTCCAACTCCATAAAAAAAGAATTTCAAGCAAAATAACAGTTTTTGTTTCAATATGAAAACTCCACAAAACTTCAAAACTAAATACTGGGAAAATATTTTCATGGTCATCTGGTTACATACACAAAATTTTACAGCTGTCAGTTACAGCTATATATATATATATATATATATATATTTTTCTTCTTAGAAAATTACAATAGTGGGTTTTGAAACTCAGCTTGGGATTTGCAACAACTCTTTTTTGAGACTTGCAATTCTTAGCAACTTAACTCTTGCACGAGAACTTTTTGGCGAACATGGTGTTAAATTTTGAATTAGATTCACCATTTTCGTAAAAATAATTTTAAAACAAACTTTACACTTAGATCAAACATGGGGCCTTCGGGCCAGCCCAGCCAGTCAGCTGGTAGAAAGTTGCTATAATTTGTTAAGTAACACCGGTTGGGCAAGTGACTTTGTATGGTGACCAGTTGACAGCCGTCCAAGAACAAACTCTACTGGGGGTCCCTGTTCAAACTCACGTCTAATCCACGCAAAAAAAAAAAAATACAGCCAAAAGCAGCGATCAAGATCAGATTGGGTAGTTGTCAACAATGTACAGTTCCTGATAACAAATAACAGCTAAAAAAAAAAAAAAAAGATCAAACATGTACAGTAAAAGCGAACATAACCAAACAATCACAGCTGATTATAAGTCACGTGACACTACAATCTCACGTATCATTGGTTGAAATGGAGTTGGGGGTTTTCAACTTATAACATGGAGAAAGTGCACTTGGATTTGGCGTGTTTTGAAAATAAACACAATCTTTAAACAGCAATTTGAAGGGGAAATAGAGGTTGGTTTATGAACTAAAACGACTTTTCCATTGAATTCAGCGGCACAAAATACATAGGATTAGATTCATAACTAAATTTTTTTAATTTTTGGATATGGCAGGTGGTTTTGATTGTAGAGGCCTCATATGATAATATTTTTATGTAACGTTTGTGGTTTAGGTGATCAGCCTGTAGGCTGTAGGCTGTAGGCTGGTTTCAACGTGTGGAGTAGTGAAGAGCGTTCACTGTTTCAACCAGTCACCATGATCACGGTGACAGTGATTTTGCGTTCACCGTTACTTTTAGTAGTTACTTGTGATTTAGCAATAACTTTGTATTTTCTTAGTACATTTTTCATTTGTTATCATGAAACAATAATAATGTTTTCAGTTGTTATTTCATGATAAATGAAGTTTTGATAAATTAAAAAAATGGGCTACATATATAATTAAAATAAAAATTTAGCCTAAAACTGATTAACACAAGGTATCCTAAAATAGTAATAAAAATAACATTTTGTATAAAAAAGAGAAAGTACAAGAAACAATATTTACAACTGAAAAATAACAATGCACATTATAAATAAAATAGCTAGGTAGAACACGGCGTGCAATATAAATAATACTGTAATGTAATTGTGTTACCGCGATCAGAGATGTAAAGGAACTACCCTCGTTTTGTTTAGTCTAGTAGATGACAAACATAACAAGGGGAAGAGACTAAGAGAGGGAGAGAGAAAGAGAGAGAGAAGAGTGTGTAAAAATAAGAGTAAGAGTAAGCCATCTATGTAACTATAGAGTAAGCTATCTATGGTCACCGTGACTTATAAGTAACCGTGACTCGTTCACAGTGACAGTTCTTTTGTCTCTTCTCTAGTGTGGAGGCTTTACTAAGTAACAACAAGGAGTCACGTGGTTTACCATCGCCATAACTCACTAAGTGGAAAAGTACGCTTATCAGCATGCTGAGCCCTCTGAAAAGCACATATTTTCCACTCTGCAAATGACACCTTCACTTCATTCACCACACAATCCAACTGTATAATGAAATAGGATATAACTGTGATTAGTGTCACAATACACCTGTACCTCTTCTGTTCTTAAATGATTCACTCATTTAATTGGGTGACCATGTGATAAGAAACACAACTATTTATTTTAGCACTGCAACTAACAGATTGACTGTAAATAATTTGACACTCAACCTCTCTGTTATGGGCAGATATTATATATTATGTAGGAATCATTAAAAACACAATTTTCGTATGAAAATTGCACAATTTTAATGAACACAAACAAACTAACGTGCCCTTCTGTACATTACTGTACTCAAGGAGAACGGAAGGGTAGGGAAAGAAAGTAAAGGGGCTGACCTGCCTACTGGGTCGCTGCTTACACCACGTCATGTCGCTTTGCCACGAGCCGCGTCTAAGAAGCGAACATTAAATAAAATATCTGGTGTGAAACACGCACACGACTTTCCAATGCAAATAACTAACAATATAACCTAACATTAGTAATAAAACATTAGAAATAAACAAAAAAACCTAACCTCAATAAACATAACCTTATTTTATTCAAGAGTGAAAGACACAAATGAAAATAGGCTCTGTAGAGAAGAATGCAATAACAAAAGTTGTAGATCTGTTAATTTCCTATAAATTTGATTGTATACGTACACTTTTGTCATAAAATGCATACTAACGCCGAAATCTTAAAAAAATCAATTTTTCACTCGTTTTCGTGAGAAAAAAACAGAAAATCGCTAATTACCACTAAACTAAGTGTTATGCAAAAAAATGTTATAAATAATAGTTGTACAGTTTTAAATTCTCTACATTTTTATTAAAAAAATTTTTGGGCTAAAATGCATAATAAAGTCGTAATCTTAAAATAACAATTTTTTTACGTAAAAAACCTTCACCAAGAATTTCAACAAACATGGCACCTACCCTATCTTGTAGAGTATAAAGAATTTAGTAATTCAGGCAATTTTTAAAAAAACCATAGGACCAATTTTGGAGAAAATCGCAATAAAGTGAAAAATTACACGAATAAACTACTACTTCAGGTTGACCGATTTTTATGAAAATGTTTGTGTATGGTCCGGTAGTGGTATATAACTTAAGTTTCAAGTTTCAAGTTCGTACAATGTTCCTTTCTTGAGATATTCTGTACACACACACACACACACACACACACACACACACACACACACACACACAGACCAATCGCTAAACACTTGTTTGTGTGGGTTCACGGGGTCTGTTTACATGTAGATCTGGTGAAGAGTGTATTTGTTAAAACCGACATAAAAGCAATACTTTCCTTCCTATATATCCATACAGGCAAGAGAAAGTAATAAATCTACAAATGTGATCCGCATTATCCACGTAAGTGAGGTTTTACTGTAACTGTATTTAATTTTATCAAAACAAAATAAACACATATTTAAAAAAAATTAAATACAACATATGGTAACTTAAAGGACCACTGAATTTTTAAACAAACTTATAATAATATTCATCTATAAAACTATAAAAAATCAATAAGCTAATAAATAAATAATAAAATTTAATTACATTAAAAATAATAATAAATAAACGCATCGGTATATAGAATATAATAAAATAAAATATAAATAAAAAAGTACAATACGTGTAGGAAAACTATTAAAAATAAATACATATTTTATTAAAAAAAAAAAAAATACTGCACAGGTGATGGTAAGTTGGTGATGAAGTTTTCATTGCACGTTGTAATTACGTCAACATTTTTTCTCTTTTTCATAAAGTCTTCTTTTATAAAAGCTCATTTCGATAAAATAAACCAAAGTATATATGAAGAGAACTAAATAAAGCTGTCAAAACACATAAGAATGTATTTCATATTCATCGATAAAAAAATTAATTGCATAGTACTTAACAATGATTGTGTCCGGAACAATTTTCAGTACGTAACGTAATTTTATGCTTCATGATCTCCATCGTTAATACCTATAAGTGACTCTGTTTGCTCCACCTCACAGTCCGGTATCCTGCAAAAACAAACAAAAAACTGGTGTGAAACACTTGCACAACTTTCTCTTGCCGATGCAAATAATGAACAATATAACCTAACATTAGTAATAATAAAACATTAGAAATAAACAACAAACTAACCTGAAAAACATAACCTGATTTTAATCATGAGTGAAAGACACAGAATAAAAATCGACCTCGGTTTGGCATAAAAATACAGAAAATCATTCTTTCACGCTAAACTAGGCTCTGTAGAGAAAAATGCTATAAATAAAAGTTGTATATCTTTTAATTTTCTATAAATTTAATTATGTACACTTTTGACATAAAATGCATACTAAGGCCTAAATCTTAGAAAAATTGATTTTTCACACGTTTTCGTGAGAAAAAAAACAGAAAATCGCTAATTACCGCTAAACTAAGCATTATACAAAAAAATGTTTGAAATAAAAGTTGTAGGTTTTTAAATTCTCTACATTTTTTATTATATAAATTTTTGCTCTAAATTGCATATTAAAGCCGTAATCTTAAAAAACTATGTTTTTACGTGAAAACAGCCTCACCCAGAATTTCAGCAAACATGACGCCTACCGTATCTTGTAGAGAATAAAAAATTGAGTAAACCAGGCGATTTTAAAAAAAAATCGTAGGACTAGTTTTTGAGAAAATCGCAAAAAAGTGAAAAATGACACGAATAAACTACTACTTCCGTTTGACCGATTTTGATGAAAATGTTCGTGTCAGGTCCAGTAGTGGTATGTAACTTAAATTTCAAGTTTCAAGTTTGTACGATGTTCCGTTCTTGATATATTTTGTACACAGACACACACACACACACACACACACACACACAGACCAATCGCTAAAAACATGTTTTTTGGGTTCAGGGGGTCTGAAAACGTATAGATCCGCTGAAAACTCGATTTCGAAAAATCGACTTGAAAACAATACTTTCCTTCCTATTCATATAGGCAAGAGAAAGTAAAAAACTGGTGTGAAACACTCACACAACTTTCTCTTGCCGATGCAAATAATGAACAATATAACCCAACATTAGTAATAATAAAACATTAGAAATAAACAACAAACTAACCTCAAAAACATAACCTGATTTTAATCATGAGTGAAAGATGCAAAATAAAAATCGACCTCGGTTTGGCATAAAAATACAGAAAATCATTCTTTCACGCTAAACTAGGCTCTGTAGAGAAAAATGTTTTAAATAAAAGTTGTAGATCTTTCAATTTCCTATAAATTTAATTATATACACTTTTGTCGTTAAATGCATACTAAGGCCGAAATCTTAAAAAAATCGATTTTTCACACGTTTTCGTGAGAAAAAAAAACAGAAAATCGCTAATTACCGCTGAACTAAGCGTTATACAAAAAAAAAGTGTTTGAAATAAAAGTTGTAGGATTTTAAATTCTCTACAACTTTCATTATATACATTTTTGCGCTGAAATGCATATTAAAGCCATAATCTTAAAAAAAAAAATTTCTTAATGTGAAAACAGCCTCACCGAGAATTTCAGAAAACATGGCGCCTACCCTATCTTGTGGAGCATAAAAAATTTAGTTATCCAAGCGATTTTTAAAAATATCATAGGACCAGTTTTTGAGAAAATTACAAAAAAAGTGAAAAATTACACAAATCAACTACTACTTCCGGTTGACCGATTTTGATGACAATGTTCGTGTTGGGTACGGTAGTGGTATGTAACTTACGTTTCAAGTTTGAAGTTCGTACAAGGTTCCGTTCTTGAGATATTCTTTTCACACGCACGCACGCGCGCACACACGCACACACACACAGACCAATCGCTAAAAACATGTTTTTTGGGTTCAGGGGGTATGAAAATGTGTAGATCCGGTGAAGAGTGTATTTGTTAAAATTGACATGAAAACAATACTTTCCTTCCTATATATTCATATAGGCAAGAGAAAGTAAAAAGAGTTGATCAAACGTATGATAGAAAGGTGATTTGAATTTACTGTACCTGGTTTTAGTAATAAAGCGGCACACTTTATCAGAAACGCTCTAACCTGTAAAATATTTATATTACCAGCTCACAATCAATTATATAAAATTAAGATACAATTAACGTATTACGTTAAAATGTTGCCACCAGTATTTAACAACTATTTCCAACATGAATAGAGATGAAAAATGGAATGAGTATGTGTCAAAACCGGGAATCTGCTTAACAACTTTTTAACACAGTTTTTCGGGATAACGGTCTTAGCCAGTTAAATGGTGTTATTGTAGTAGTTGGTAACGTGCTCGCCTCTCATCATGCGGTCTTGGGTTCGAATCCCATTCAGGCACGGCATATTTTCATTCGTTACAAAAAATCATTTCATCCTTCACCATCTGCATTAGCAGTAATTACAGAACAGTCGGACGTTAAACAAAAAAAAAAAAATCTGGTGTGAAACACTCACACAACTTTCTCTTGCCAATGCAAATAATTAACAATAAACCTAAACATTAGTAATAAAACATTAGAAGTAAACAAAAAACTAACCTCAAAAAACATTAGTGAAATACACAAAATTAAAATCGACCTCAGTTTGGCTTAAAAATACGGAAAATCGCTCATTCACGCTAAACTAGGCACTGTACAAAAAAATGCTATAAATAAAAGTTGTAGATCTCTTAATTTCCTATAAATTTTATGTTGTACACTTTTGTTGTAAAATGCATTCTAAGGCCGAAATCTTAAAAAAATAGATTTATCACACGTTTTCGTGAGAAAAAAACAGTAAATTGCTGATTACCGCTAAACTAAGCGTTATACAAAAAAATGTATGAAATAAAAGTTGTAGAATTTTATATTCTCTACAACTTTTATTATATAACGTTTTGCGCTAAAATGCATATTAAAGCCGCAACCTTAAAAAGAAAATGTTTTTACGTAAAAGCCTCACGCAGAATTTCAGCAAACATGGCGCCTACCCTATCTTGTAGAGCATAAAAAAATGAGTAAACCAGGCGATTTAAAAAAAAATCGTAGGACCAGTTTTTGAGAAAATCGCAAAAAAGTGAAAAATTACACGAATAAACTACCACTTCCGGTTGACCGATTTTGATGAAAATGTTCGTGTCGGGTCCGGTAGTGGTATGTAACTTAAGTTTTAAGTTTCAAGTTTGTACGATGTTCCATTCTTGAGATATTCTGTTCACACATACACAGACACACACACAGACCAATAGCTAAAAACATGTTTTTTGGGTTCAGGGGGTCTGAAAACGTACAGACCCGGTGAAAACTCGATTTCGAAAAATCGAGATGAAAACAATACTTTCCTTCCTATATATTCATATAGGCAAGAGAAAGTAAAAATACTCAAGCTGTGGGCTGAGTTCACAGTTGAACATGACAACCAGATCTCGACAAGATTCAAATCATTTAATATGTAAAAAAGCATTGAATTAATTTTATTTATTTATTTATTTATTTATTTATTTATTATTATTAAAAACAAGTACAATGAATGTTATCGTATGTTGTTTGCTAATACCCGCATAGGTCCAGCCTGTGCGCGGGTATCAGTCGGTTTATTTTATTACCTATTCTATTACCTATAATAACAGCTTTTTATATCTACAATACATTTACATAAAAGAAAGAAACAAAAATTTACAAAATAAACATACAACAAAATTTCCAAACGTAAATATACAAAAAAAAACACGGGATAATAGTATAAAAAATAAATAAAAAAATAAAATAAATATAAAAAAATCTGGTGTGAAAAACACACAACTTTCTCTTGTCAGTGCAAATAATTAACAATATAGCCTAACATTAGTAATAAAACATTAGAAATAAACAAAAAACTAACCTCTAAAACATAACCTTATTTTAATCATGAGTGAAAGACGGAAAATGAAAATCAACCTGTTTGGCTTCAAAATACGGAAAATCACTCTTTCACGCTAAACTAGGCTCTGTAGAGAAAAACGCTTTCAATAAAAGTTGTAGATCTTTTAATTTCGTATAAATTTGATTAAATACACTTTTGTCGTAAAATGCATACTAAGGCCGAAATCTTAAAAAAATAGATTTTTCACACGTTTTCGTGAGAAAAAAACAGAAAATTGCTAATTACCGCTAAACTAAGCGTTATACAAAAAAATGTTTGAAATAAAAGTTGTAGAATTTTACATTCTCTACAACTTTTATTATATAATGTTTTGCGCTAAAATGCATATTAAAGCCGAAATCTTAAAAAGAAAATGTTTTTACATGAAAACAGCCTTACCCAGAATTTCAGCAAACATGGCGCCTACCCTATCTTGTAGAGCATAAAAAAATGAGTAAACCAGGCGATTTAAAAAAAAATCGTAGGACCAGTTTTTGAGAAAATCGCAAAAAAGTGAAAAATTACACGAATAAACTACTACTTCCGGTTGACCAATTTTGATGAAAATGTTCGTGTCGGTTCCGGTAGTGGTATGTAACTTAAGTTTCAAGTTTCAAGTTTGTAAGACGTTCCGTTCTTGAGATATTTTGTACACACACACACACGCACGCACGCACGCGCGCGCACACACACACACACACACACACCAATCGCTGAAAACATGTTTTTTGGGTTCAGGGGGTCTGAAAACGTATAGATCCGGTGAAAACTCGATTTCTTAAAATCGACATGAAAACAATACTTTCCTTCCTATATATTCATATAGGCAAGAGAAAGTAAAAAAAAGTCATACCTGATTGGTCGTCCTCTGGAGCACCAACATGAGAAGAGCCTTCTGATGCCTTCAAGGACAGGATCATGATTGTCGTAGTGCGCTAACAACGTGACCGTGAAGAACGACAGGAACATAGGAAACGAACCCAGGTAGAAAAGTGCCGGGTAGTGCACCCTCTCAAACAGAATATCGGCTAACATCGACAACGGAATCGTCAGACTTATCGCTACCGTGGCAATAAGCGATGACGTCAGGAAACAACCCCTAGAAACAAAATCACATTTTTAATACAACTACTAAAATACCATTTATACTATCCATCTACGAGCAACAACTTGAGAAACTTTTCCTGGTCTTCTTAAAATCTATATATTTAAAACGCAAAATTGAATTCTTTAAATTCTTAAATACAGAGTTCTACCGAACGGATTTTTATAATTTTTACATTGTTTTAAAGAGTATTCTCAACGTGGCACGTCCCCAGGTGGCGGATAGGGGAAGGCCGTGTAGATATACAGGGTAGGTAGGAAATAAAATACTACCCGCGGACCAAAATGATTCAATAAAATCCTATAAGCGTCTGCTCACCAAAGGTGCGGCATATAGGTCAGCGTCTGTTCTCCAGAGGAGCGGCTGATATCCTCTACAACTCAACACTGTAGTTGAAACCAGTGGTTCGCCACACCAGGAAAGAAACATCCTTGAAAAGTTCACAATATGGAAAGTTCTTTAAGGAAAATTACCCCATCTGGTCAATGTGATCGGAGAAGTTTGCCATCGGATTTGGGGGGCAAACAACTTAGAGAAAAGACCACTGATGAATCGGAGCATCGGAAATCACCAGCTAGTGCGAAGTGACGGAAAGTTGGAAAGATTCAAGAGAACGGAAACCAACAGGAAAAAATGGTGATATCCGAAGCGGAGAGGAAGAGTAGATCTGACCGAATGAAGAACTACCACGCGAGGTTAAGGGTGAAAAGGAACAATAAATGAACTTACAGTGGTCCCCTGTGGCCGTACAAGAAAAAAAAGAAGAAAAAAAAAGAAAAGAGTATTCTTTCCTGATTCGATAAAAAGTTCTAAACTTGAAATTCATGCTAAATTCAAGCTTCATTTTACGAAATGAAAAAAAAAATATATATTGTTTACAACGTATAGCTCTGTGGGTCTCCCACGTCACCCCCTCCCCCTCCACAGCCATATTTCATATAAGCATACGGAATATGAGTCATCTCTTCACAACAC
The DNA here is from genome assembly GCA_035578175.1 of Catonia carolina. Lineage (NCBI taxonomy): Eukaryota > Metazoa > Arthropoda > Insecta > Hemiptera > Achilidae > Catonia > Catonia carolina. Next base: position 68,220 of record JAQMRL010000026.1, read on the forward strand.
AACACAATACAGTCTGTATTAGATAGTCATTGTGTTCACATTGGTTCATTAAAACTTGTAGTTTTAAACCGTTCTTTTCAGAATGAAACTATCGTACTACTGTGTTTTAGTACTACGTTATTCAATTTCCTTTAAGAGTTGCCTTCTGCATGACTATAAACAAGGCCCAAGGGCAAACACTAGAAAAAGTTGGCGTGTACCTTCCACAGCCTGTATTTACCCATGGGCAACTGTATGTGGCATTATCGCGAGCCCGATCATTTCAAGATATTAGAGTCCAAATTGTTCCAGCAGGAAATCAGACAATTAATATTGTTTACAATGAAGTTTTGTTGTTGTTGTTGTTTAGGTCATCAGCCGAAAAGCTGGTTTGAACCTGTAGAGGTTTTACTAAGTAAAACGAGGAGTGAGATGGTTTACCATTGCCTTCCTCACTGAGTGGAAAAGTACACTTATCAGCATGCCGGGCCCTCTGAAAAGCACATATTTTCCACTCTGCAAATGACACCTTCACTTCATTCACCACAGGGTCTGGCTGTATAATGAAATCCATTACTTTCAGACGAGATAACTCTGATTAGTGTCTTTTACACCTCTACCTCTTCTGTTCTTAAATGATTCAGTCATTTAATTGGCTGACCATGTGATAAGAAACACAACTATTTATTTTAGCCCTGCAACTAACTGATTGAGTGTAAATAATTTGACACTCCACCTGTCTGTTATGGGCAACAATGAAGTTTTATAATAAACTAAATCACGTAAATGCAGACCACCATTAAATATCATCAAAGCAGCAATATAATTTAAATACGAGTATATAGAATAATGATTCCATTCCAGTATATATTGTGCGAATTTATTCGCACGGGTCCACTAGTAACTTTTCTTATTTGTTTTTACTTTCTCTTTTTGACGTTTAACTGTCTCTTTATGCTCATTTATTGAATTAATTTCCCATAAAGTTAAAATATTTACATTGAGTTAGTCAAGATACATTATTGTAAAGTAGATAATATTTAAAAAATACTAAATCTTTTTGCACTAAAACAAGCAATATAAAAATATGAAAAATATTTGTTCTCGGTGACATGCTAATTTTTAAGGATAAACCCTATAAAAACTTAAATTTTTTTTCATTAAAATAATTTTTTATTGTAATTTAATGTTTTTGTGGTAGGTGGTCGTCTAGGTCGAAACTATTGAAAAATGTAAAAAACCGAAAATCAAAATTATCAGTGAAAACCATCATACAATCTCCCCTTAAAAGATACCATCCAAATACGATTCCCTCCCTTCCCCACTTCTTACATTCCATTCCCGTCCCGGATCGAATACATTGGTACGCACAACACAAATGAGCAATTAATATGAATATCACTTGTACTAGATTCTTGTTATCCATAACATTTTGTACAGATTACGTGACCACCACCAGAACAAAGTCATTAGTGTTTCCATTATTTTGTTTACTATTAGGTAGTGTAGTCATCACATATAAACACAGCAAGTTCTTAATTTATAATGTTTACTGTTAATGTAAATTAATTGATACGATTTAATTATTAAATGTAATAAGCATTATTCTTTATTTACTTGAGAGCAGCTAATATAAACTATGATTTTACTTCAGTTGTACAGTACAGAGTTAGCGACCGTGCAATATTGGTTTTATAGTCGGTGCAGTTTTATTATGTTTTGGGTTTGATCGGTTGTTCAATATTCAGATAAATTTGTTTCGATTAAACAAATACTACAGTGTAAGTGTACAATAATTGTGATTTAAACAGGTAGCCTACACGTTAAATAAGTGCAAATAATAATAATAATAAAGCACCTAATAGTAAGTATGAATATAAGTAGCTACTGTTGTAGTAATGAGCTGTAGGCCTACTAGTAGACTGACTATCCGAGCTAATGTTTTTAGGACAGTGCGTAATGCGAGGTGGCGCGATGGAAGTGCGAAAGGGAGGGAATCCTATTTCAAAACTTGTCAGACTATACATTAGTTAATGTAACACACACCACAAGTTACAGGTGGAACATACGAGGGCTATTCAGAAAGTAGGGAACGTTTCCATTTGACGCCGCTGGGCGCGCGGCAATCATGTATGTCTTGGTATGTGCATGTTCGGCTCTTCAGTCGGCGTCCAGCCGTTGCAACGGGAACGTCGCTGCGCTGCCTGTTTTCTCGATATTCCAATTTGAAATGTGCGCTGCAATTGAAAATCCCACCAGTTGTGAAGTGCGGTCTGTCATACGGTTTTTGTCGGCCAAAAACCTAAAACCGATAGAAATTCATCGGCAACTGTGCAAAGTATACGGTGACAACGTGATGAATGAAAGTTCAGTGCGAAAATGGTGTATTCGGTTTAAAAATGGCCGTACCAACGTCCATGATAAGAGAAGAGCGGTTGCCCGAGCATTGTGACAGACCATTTGGTCGCCAAAGTCGATGAAAAAATTCGTGAAAACCGACGATTCACGATAACGGAGCTTTCACTTTCCTTCCCACAAATTTCACGCACTTTGTTGTTTGAAATTGTCACTAAAAAGCTAGGCTACCACAAATTTTGTGCAAGATGGGTGCCAAAAATGCTTACTGACAACCATAAACCGCACAAAAGAACTCCTTGATTCATTCAAATGGGAGGTTTTCCCTCATCCACCCTATAGTCCTGATCTTGCACCGAGTGATTTTCACTTGTTTCCAAGAATGAAGAACTGGCTAGCAACACAGCGCTTCGACGACGACGAGGAACTCCGGGCGCGCGTCACTGCGTGGCTGTGGTCGCAGGCAGCGGATTTCTATGACGAAGGAATTTTGAAGCTTGTCCACCGCTATGACAAGTGCCTCAATTTGCTTGGTGACTATGTAGAAAAGTAGTATTTTAGTCACTCTTTCAGATGTATATAATAAAAAAATTTTCTTTTACATAGTTTTTGTTTATTTACAAAACGTTCCCAACTTTCTGAATAGCCCTCGTATTATTTTCACTCGCTCACAAGCTATTCTGTAAACTATTCAGGAAACGTACAATGACTGAGCAATGAGCTGGTGAACAGAACACATGTTTAAAATACAAACGATTCGTTAAAAAAAATTCAATAAAACATACTCACCAAAGCCACAAGACCTCAGAAAACACAGTTCCAACAAGTCCATTAATAAGAAGGAATGTCCATTGATGTCTGTTGGGCCATTCGAATGGTTCCCAATGGCTGTAATGGAGCAGGAAGAACATCGGCCATAAAAGAACCAGATTGAACAGGCCAACAAAACCTAAAGACAAAATTTTATACAATTTTATTGCAGTTTTTATTATCTGGACTCAATGCGAAGAAATTGCAATACAAGTTTCCATCTAATACCTGGTGATCGTAAAGTCGCGCAACCAAGTGTTTGAAGCCGTGTAGGAATTGAAGGTAAATTTGTAAAGTATGATTAGAATATGGGAATTTTTCGTTTAGTAGTACAGTATGTGGCAGCACTGCTAGATCATGCCACCGGGCGACAGTTAGCCAGAAAACAGTTGGTTTGTTTAGTTCGAGTCGCAATGTCTTTTACGCAAGAACAACGCATCTCTATCGTTTTGAGTTACTGTGAATCGAAATCCTACGCAAAGTGTCAAGAACATTTCTCCAATGCCTTTCCAGATGCTAAAGTGCCAAACAAATCGACCATATTTTGTTTGTTTCATCGTTTTCAGGTTACAGGTAGCGTGAATGACCGTAATCGTACCGGCCGACCAAGTGTTTTATCTGACGACAGTCTGCAGACGATAAGTGAAACGTTTATTCGTTCTCCAAAAAGTCTCTTCGAAAACTTTCTACTCAGACTGGACTGTCTTATGGAAGTGTTCATAAAGCCACTAAGTTATTAAAATTACATCCGTACCGGATTAATGTAACTCATCAGCTCGAAGAGCCAGATAAGGAGTAGCGATTGCGGTATTGTCATTGGTTTAAAAATTTCATTCGAAATGACATATCTGTTCTGGACAAAGTTTTTTTCAGCGATGAAGCTTGGTTTCATCTAATTGGATATGTTAATAGTCAAAATTGTAGAGTATGGTCTGCAGAGAATCCACATGAATTCCATGAACAGCCATTACATTCTCAAAAAATTGGGGTGTGGTGTGGTGTATCTCGTCGGAGAATTGTCGGGCCTATCTTTTTTTCGGATACAAACACAGCAGAACGTTATCAAGAAATAATCATGCAGTTCGTAGCACTGCTACATGTTGACAAATGTTATTGCTGGCTACAACAAGATGGAGCAACTTCACACATGGCAAACAGTACTATCCAATTTCTCCACGATTTCTTTGATGACCGAATAATTTCTCGTGGTTTGTGGTTTCCTCAGTCACCAGATCTGACTCCTCCTGATTTTTATTTATGGGGCTATTTGAAATATAATGTGTGCAAAAACAACCCACATACAGTAGATGAACTTAAAAGAAACATTGAAGCCTGTATATCAAATATTGCTACTGCTACACTCAAAAAGGTTGCGTGCAATGTAAGAAAACACGTTGATGCATGCATTGCAAACCACGGTGGACATTTCCCCAGCACTTGTTGTGAACTTGTAAGTAAGTTGTAATTATAACTTGTATCATAAACTTTGAAAGAAAAATAAAAAATACATTACAGCTTTCTAAGACTGTTATCATTTTGGGTTGCGCGACTTTACGATCACCCTGTATTTTGTGATTATTTCCCACTTGGTTTATTACTGTGATCAAATAATAACGATTAATATACTTTTCACGGCTGATGAGGAGCTCTTCAACACGGCTGTTCAACACGTATGGTATGGACCAATCACAACGTTTGCCACCGTTGTCAGACTGTACCTGACATACATTACGTGGCGCGCATGCGCATAACAGCCGCAATAGTTCAATCTAGTCTTGCATCTCGTACTGAACACATTGATTATGGAGCGCATTAACATGCAATACTTTAAAATATAATCAGCTGATTGTATGTTTATTGGTTGTAATTGTTATTGAAAGACTAAAAAACTGAATGATGAAATATTTAACAGAGCTACAAGAGGAGCAAGTATTGGCGTAGTTGGTGGCAATTGATTGGCTAGCTATAAAGTGGGTGGGTGGGGGGCAATGCATACGTAAAGAGAGCTCATCACCCTTGTTGAACAAATGAATCTTTATCAAATGCATCCTGCAGTTTGAAATTAATTCTATTTTATATAATGAATTTATATAATAATTTCACTAACCTTCGTTTTAAACTGTGCCAACCTTCATTTCCACCCTTACTTACTCGTGTCTCGGTGGATCCACCATCATCAGAGCAAATAAAACAATTGAAACCAAAAAAATTATGTTGTCTCACTTATATTTAAAATCTATAGAAGATTCATTTGTATAAAACAGGTTTTATACAAATGACTGAAGATGTATCATCTTCTATAAATTTTAAAAATAAGTGAGACAACATAATTTTTTTGGTTTCAATTGTTTTATTTGCTCTGATGATGGTGGATCCACCGAGACACGAGTAAGTAAGGGTGGAAATGAAGATTGGCACAGTTTAAAACGAAGGTTAGTGAAATTATTATATAAATTCATTATATAAAATAGAATCCGTAAAGGTTTTGTATAATGAGTTGGTTGACGTATGTAGTGATTAATCTTTAACTTGATTTAAGTAGTTGCTGATTGGGTCATCGGCTGAAAGAGGCTTTACTAAGTAAAACTAACAGTGACGTGGTTTACCACTGCCTTACTCACCGAGTGGAAAAGTATGCTTATTAGCATGCTAGGTCCTCTAAAAAGCAACTTCCCCCCCCCTGCAAATGACATCTTCACTTCAATCACCACAGGATCTGGCAGTTAAATGAACTTAATTACTGTTACCCGTTGCCCCGCTCTTGGGGGGTCCAGACAACGACTGATCCTGGAGCTTCAAGGCCAAGGTGAAAATTGGCCTCAAACGGAACGTTCAAGTTTGTACCGCGAGGTGCATGCTCGGGCAGTGTGGGGTTCCTTGACGAGGTAGCTATGTTCTACCGTCGTCATGTAGTACAGGGTGATTTTTTAGTCCTGTTACCCAATTGTTAATGTCTGGTAATTTTTTTCTAAGAAAGGGATATTTTGTTTTGTAACACAAAGTTGGTAGCCCTACTCAACCGGTATAGATACGACAGTTTGAGTTGATTCTCCTTGAGTTGCGTAAAATTTTGTGCTGTTTCCAGTTGTGTTACGAACAGAATGTCTTTTACCCTAGAACAACGGGTTTTCATTCTTGAACAATATTTTGTTACAAAATCGTATGCGAGTGTAAAAGAATCATTTCAAATTAAATTTTTCGGTGTTCCTCCACTCTATTCTAGTCAATTTCTAGGCTAACTAACTGATTTTTAGAGGCAGGTATTGTTTGCAGCAGAAAACGTAGTTTTCAGATGACGTTAAGAGAATGTGAAAACAAGATTGCTCAATTTCTCCATGGAAAAGTTTACAAAAACTTTCCTCGCATGTTGATTTGTCATGTTCGAGTGCTCAGAAAGCTGCTAAAAAATTGAAATTGTATCCGTATCACATACGATTAGTTCTAGAGCTTCAGCCTCCAGGTTTAAACAAGAGATAGTTTTAAGATAAAAGACATTCTGTTCATAGCACGACCGGAAATGGCACAAAATTTTACACAGCTCAAGGAGAGTCAACTCACACTGCCATATCCATACTGGTTGAGTAGGGCTACCAACTTAGTGTCACAAAACAAAATTTATTTTTTTTAGAAAAATATTACCAGACATTAACAATTGGGTAACAGGACTAAAAAATCACTCTGTATAATAAGGGAGAGTTGTCTCAGCTGTCGTCGAAGGCTAAATCGTTGTAGTCTAAATTCATATATGGTGTACAAACACTCGCTGGACAAATTTAAAGGCGACTATACGTCGTAACTAATATTTTATTCTATTAGTTAGTTTTATCTTTGTACAATTTTCTTGACTGTTAGGACCCTTATTTCTGACATGGGCGTTGAGCCCCAAGAGGCACCTCGGACAAGAGAGCAAGCAGTACACTAGTCATGGGACGGCACACTAAAATTTTTTTTTTTTTTTTTGCGCCCTGAAGACTCCAGGAGGAGTATAGGACATGTCGTCAGATATAACACCTGAAATACATATAAGAATCACACAATGTATCACTACTATCAAGAAAGAAATTCTTGTACGCTATAAAAAGTTTCACTGATCAAGTAATTTTTCAAATTTTTTTTAAAGGAATTCAAATCCTCACAACACTTTAAAGATTGGGGTAATTTATTCATGAATTTTCTCCCTGCATAAGTAGGTTTTTGTTCAAACAATTTTGTGGAGTGATTAGCCACATGATAATTATTCCTGTTTCTCGTGTTGTGATTGTGAACATTGAAATTCTGCATAAATTTATTTTGCCTAACATACATAATCACCTCAAAAATGTAGAGGGAGGGAACTGTAAGCAATTTAAGCTCCTTAAATAGTGGCCTGCATGAGGTTAGCTGGTTAGCTCCCACCATACACCTAATAGCTTTCTTTTGAATTTTAAAAACCCTATTCATATTACCCATGCTAGAATTACCCCATACTAAAATACCATAACGGATATGAGACAGAATGAGGCCATGATAAGCTGCCATTAGTAATTTTTTATCATTTAATCTGGCGATTTGTTTTAGTGCAAATACCCCAGATGATATTTTACTACAAACTTGATTGGTATAGAAGTGCCAAGACAAAGATCTATCTAGAGATACGCCCAGGAACTTCACTGTTTCTACATGCTCTAAACTATTATTATGAATAAATACATCCACTTCTTTACTTTCTTTAACGTTATGTTTATTTTTAAACTGCAAGTACTGACACTTTTTCCCATTAACTGTTAATAACATTTGATTCAAGAACTGTACTACGGACTCTATGTTAACATGTGTATTTACTTCAAGAGCATCTACCAGTAAACTGTTACTGATTACTGAAGTATCATCAGCAAACAACAAAGCTCTGTCATTAGGTATGACTTCTGGTAACCTATTAATATACAATAGAAACAGAATTGGACCTAAAACTGACCCTTGTGGAACGCCTGCTTTGACTTCAAGCTTTCCAGATACAACCTTTGGAAGTTTGCCTCTAACAACCCTAGTTAACTCCACACACTGTAATCTATTAATAAGGTAAGATTGAAACCATTTCAATTCTACATCCCTAACGCCTAATGACTCAAGTGTTTTCAATAAAATTTCATGATCAACACAATCGAAAGCTTTACTCAGATCCAGAAACACTGCCAATGCTTTCTCCCCGGCATCCAATATATCAACTACTTGCTCCACAAGTGAAACAATTGCAGTTTTAGTTGATCTACCTTTTTGGAAACCATGCTGATCCTCTGAGATGATTAGGTTTTCAGTCAAGAAACTGATTAACCTAATAAATACTGCCTTTTCAAAAATTTTACTGATTGTGTTTAAAATACTTATGGGCCTATAATTTTCAACTAACTGGCTATCTCCATTCTTAAATATAGGCAATATTTTAGCCTCCTTTGGTTTGTTTGGAAATACACCTGCTTCGAGTGAGAAGTTAATCAAATGAAGGAGAGGAGTAATTAAAAGATGTTTACATTCTTTAACAATTATACTAGAAATCCCATCTAACCCACATGTTTTCTTACTTTTCAAACTATCAATAACTGATTCTAATTCCTCACTTGAAACTAGTCTAAATAAGAATTGATTTACTACCTTGTTCCCTTTTGGATCATAACATCCCACTGTTTCCCCAATCTGTTGTTTAAGTTTTAAAGCTACTTCCTGGTAATATTTGTTAAAATAATTACAAATTTCTACACCATTCTGTATAGGTTCATTGTTTTTGTTAACAATAATACGTATGTCAGTAAAACCTTTGTTGCTAACTACACCTCGATTCTTATTTATTATTTCCCATATAGCTGAGTTTAAATTTGGTGATTTATGAAGGACTTCAGCAGTTTTTTTGCATTTAGCTCTCTGGACTTCTCTGGCATAATGTTTTTTAATAGTTTTGTACCTTTGTTCGTTAAAGGTAGTCCTATGTGAAAGAAAATCTGAGTATGCATCTCTAACTTCAGACCTCATTTGCAAAATTTCCCCTGTGACCCACTCATCTGTTTCCCTGACAATATTTTTTACATCTTTCTTTTTAATTGGACAACTATTATTATAATGAAATTTTAATGTTTCAATAAAATTATGATATTTCTGATTAATGTCAGAAGAATTAAAAACAGTCTTCCAATCCTCTTTGGATAAACTGTGTAACAAACAATTAATATTCCCTTGGTCTTCCTGCCTAAATTCTTTAATAATTTTTTGATTAGGGACATGACTACCTAAATCCTGAATCTCTAATACTTGGTACCCGTGATCAGAGAGCTCTGAACCCTTTAACCTAACCTGACAACTCACCATATTTGTTAAAATATTATCTATTATGGTTTGCGAGTGACTAGTAATTCTTGTATAACCTTTAACTTTTATATCAAGATTGTTCATCTCCACAATATCCCTAAACTGTTCAGCCATTTTATTTTGAACAGCAAGATTTACATTAAAATCGCCCAAAACTACCACTTTTACATATCGTTCTGTTAAAACTTCCAGTAGTTCACTGAACGATGAACAGAACTGACCCCAGTCACCATTAGGGGATCTATAGACACCCACCACAGCCATCTTTCCCCTCTTTTCTAACCTAACTTCCACCCCAGCCACTTCAATATCCATTTCCCGAGAAAACCGTTCTAAATAAGGTAAGTTACGAGTGTCAAGTTTCTTACTTGCATTAGCTAATATACAAACCCCCCCACTTTTGTGCATTTTCCTACATTATGAAGCAATAATAGAAAACCCTGAAAAGTTTATTAGTGACATCTCATTACATTTTAACCCGTGTTCTGTAAATACCACCATATCTGGGTTCTCAGAACTTAAAAATATATTTAACCTATCCATTTTATTCCCTAAATATTGAATATTTTGTTGTAAAATAGAGAAGTGGGATGCATTATTTTCCTGATTATTTTGGTTATCTACAACTGTGTTGACTCCAATTATGGAAGCTGGTCGCAGCCTATTTACTAACTTGACATCATGTAAACCTAACCTACCGTTACTGTAATTAAAAACATGTGATCTCTTCTTCAGTTGTGTTTCACCAATAAAACCTAACCTTATATTTCCTATCTCTTTACCCCTTGTTTCAGCCAACTCATTAAAAAAGACTCTTTAGCTTTTAATTTGTCAGGGAGTTTACAAGTGACGAGGGATGCTATCCTATCACACAACACGTTTTTACCAGACTGATTCAAATGTAACCCATGATTAGTGTAATTAGTACGATTAAGCCTTTCATTGATGAAATTAATTTTAATCCCGTTTACTGTTTTATTTTCTAGGCTATTAATTTTTTTATGAATATCACGGTTTAGTTTATTTATTACTTTGTTTAATTCTGGCTTGTCATGTCGAACGGGAATTGTATTTATGATTAAATTTGTTTTACTGCTCATTGGAACCAGTTCTTCAACTGTCTTTAAGAACTGGGTCTTTAAAAATAGGTGAGCTAGCACACCCTGCTCCGCACACTTGAGTTAACGGTACAGAGCGTGCCACCGTACAATTGTGAACGATGAGAAGGGTTGAACTGTGAGAGTGAGTGAGTAGATTCTAATACGTACACCACTCAGCTGAGCTATGTGAATAAACAGACAGTGAGTCAAGCCAAGGGTAACTTTCGCTCACACCTTCGCACACAGCACGTTCTGTTTGCATGCGTGTGTCAACCTAAACGTTCATACATCCCTTTCCACAAACAAATTTTTGTCATGTGTCTGTCTATCTTTGTTTCGTACCAACGTGGTAAAATAGTTACGGTACAGTACAATGGTATTTTACAACCACTTGTCTCAGGGTTGTTGTAATATAGTATGAAAGAATAATGACCCCTCTCCGTACCCTCATAAACAAAAGCAGAGTTTGATACGAAATGTATACTTTTCATGCAGTGTTTAGGTATAGGTAGCCCTTGCTATGATGCGTCTAGAGAAAAGTGGTTTAGTCGTGGAGTGGAGGGGATGTACAATAGTAATGTGACGCTCATGAGTGAGTCGCACAAAAGAGCTAGCTCTTTTAACTGAGCGGTGAGCTACCACCTCTTTTATTTTGAACGACCACCACACCGACTGTTTCTCCCCACGCAGCACACTCTCCGCACAGAGCTGACTTGTACATCCCCTCCACGACTAAACTACTTTTCTCTAGACGCATCATAGCAAGGGCTACCTATACCTAAACGCTGTATGGAAAGTATACATTTCGTATCATATTCAGCCTCTGTAAAAGATAAACACATGACAATAATTTGTTTGTGGAAAGGGATGCATGAACGTTCAGATTGACGCATGCGCAAACACAACGTGCTGTGTGCGAAGGAGTGAGCGAAAGTCACCCTCGGCTTGACTCACAGTCTGTTTATTGAGATAGCTGAGCTGAGTGGTGTACGTATTAGAATCTACTAGCTCATTGCCACAGTTCAGCCCGTCTCATCGTTCACGCGAGTGTGCGGAGCGGGGGGGGGGGGTGTGCTAGCTCACCTATTTTACTGTGCCACCGTCCCATGGAGAGCGTGCTGCGTGGGGAGAAACGCTCGGTGTGGTGGTAGCTCACTGCTCAGTTAAAAGAGGAGGTAGTTCTTTTGTGCAACTCGCTCATGAGTGTCACATCATGACCTGGCTCCAACTCGCCCTAGAAATTTTATATATTATAACTTAGATTAGAACTTTAATAAGGTGACTGCCGTCTCTTCTGTTGTTAAATACTTCAGTGGTCAGCCCGTTGGCGTAGTGGTTACCGCAACTGGTTTCTATGATGACGCCCGGGTTTGATTCCCAGTCAGGTCTCGCATTTTTCCATCACTCATCTTCATCTATCACCCTTCCCTTCTCACCATCTGCATTAGCAGCGATTTCAAAACAGTCACACATACCACCAAAAACAAAACAATCTGGTGTGAAACACTCGCACAACTTTCTCTTGCCGATCCAAATAATTAACAATATAACCTAACATTAGTAATAAAACATTGGAAATAAACAAAAAACTAACCTCAAAAAACATAACCTTATTTTAATCATGAGTGAAAAACGCAAAATGAAAATCGACCTCAGTTTAGTTAAAAATTACAGAAAATCACTCTTTCACGCTAAACTAGGCACTGTAGAGAAAAATGCTTAAAATAAAGTTGTACATCTTTTAATTTCCTATAAATTTGATTATATACACTTTTGTTATAAAATACATACTAAGGCCGAAATCTTAAAAAAATAGATTTTTCACACCTTTTCGTGAGAAAAAAACCGAAAATCGCTAATTACCACTAAACTAAGCGTTATACAAAAAAATATTTAAAATAAAAGTTGTAGGATTTTCAATTTTCTACAACTTTTATTATATACATTTTTGTGCTAAAATGCATATTAAAGCCGCAATCTTAAAAAAACAATTTTATTACGTAAAAACAGCCTCACCAAGAAACAAACATGGCGCCTACCCTATATAGTAGAGCATAAAAAATTTAGTAAACCAGGCGATTTTAAAAACAAAATCATAGGACCCTTTTTTGAGAACATCGCGAAAAAGTAAAAAATTACACGAATAAACTACTACTTCCGGTTGACTGATTTTGATGAAAATGTTCGTGTCCGGTCCGGTAGTGGTATGTTACTTAAGTTTCAAGTTCATACAATGTTTCGTTCTTGAGATATTCTGTTCACACACACACACACGCACGCACGCACGCACGCGCACACACACACACACACACACACAGACTAATAGCTAAAAACATGTTTTTTGGGTTCAGGGGGTCTGAAAACGTGTAGATCCAGTGAAAACTCGATTTCTTAAAATCTACGTAAAAACAATACTTTCCTTCGTGTATATTCATATAGGCAAGAGAAAGTAAAAAGAAATTCTTTAGTCATAAAATTGGGTGGCCATGTGATAAGAAAGACATTTATTTCTTGTAGCCGTGGAACTACCAGATTCAGTGTAAATAATTAAACATGCCACCTGTCTGTTACGGGCATAATTAATTAAAAATATAATTTAAAAATATTCACTATAAAACCAACAGTCCAGCCTCTCTTAGTTTGCTCCTAATGTAAACAAATAATGACGTCACTGAGCATGCGCATTGTATCAAAATGTGTACACGCTGATTAAAAAGTAACAATAAAATACTTTCAAAAGTATTTAAATACAAAATACTTTTAAAAGTATTTTTATAAATGAAATTGTTAGGTTTACATCATATCATGACTGATGTTTTTAGTACTTTAAGTGCTTATAACTTAAAAAATAGTTAACTTAATAGGAATACGACATCCGTAAAGTGGCAGACTCTAGCGTGCACCCTGTAGTAGGTGGATTTTGTTTGTTGACAGTAGGAGCAAACTAACAACGGCTCAACTATAGAAATGCTTGTTAAAAACTGACCAAAAAATATCGGAATGTCCATTTTGTCTTCATGGTCGACTTTACGCCGTAAAAACACAATGTATGCGGCGTAAAAGAAAGCACTGGCTATGGACAACATGGCAGCCGTTGGCACATGGACTTTCGTATTCAAATCGGATAAACTTACTAACACCTGGAAACCAACAAAACAGGAACCACAGTAAACTACAACCAATCATTTATAAACAATTCATTCTTACTGCACTGTAATGTACACTGAAAACACTACAATAAATACAGAGTGTCTCAGAAAAAATGTATAGATGGGAGCTCACTTGATTGCTAGCGTAAGGAATTCGGTTTGAGAGGATTCCCCTCCTCCTATAACCTAGTAACGGGTGTTTCAAAAAGGACGCACTTCGAAGTTTAAGGGTTAATATTTTCTGCATAGGGAATATTTTTTCCCCCCAAATAACAGTTGGCACTACCGTACTCATTGTTGACCCATTGTGTATTACTGACATGTACTAGTGCTATCCCAGTATTCATTTGTGTCTGTAGTGTCTGTATAAGTTCAAACGTGGTTTTTTCAAAGGATGAACGTGTTTTTATTATTGAAATTTATTGCGCATATAAATCTTACGAACGAGTGAAAGACGAGTTCCAGTTTAAATTTCCCGATTCTGAAGTACCTAATAAAACCACAATATCGCGTCTGATTAATAAATTTCGTGAGACTGGCAGTGTACAGAATCGGAAAAGCACAGGTCGACCATGAGTGTTAACAGAACAAGTTTTGGACGATGTGAAACGTTTGACTACCTCACCCGGCAAATCACTTAGAAAGATATCTTCACAGGCTGGATTATCACTATCTTCCGCTTTAAGGGCTACAAAAAAATTAAATCTGCATCCTTACCGCATCGGTGTCGTTCATTAACTGAAAGAAGTTGACCATGGGAAACGTAAAGTGCGTCCTTTTTGAAACATCCGTTACCTAGTAGTAGTAATTATGTATGTTTATGTATCTACATAATCTTAATGAGACTGTAGGAACTGGAGGGAAGTTAATTAATTAATTAATGTACGCATTTTTATTTTGCTTTTCGTAAATATAAATAAAAGAGTGGTTGCCACGTTAATACGTAAATAGTTGCATTGTATGGACACGGTGAATAATTGTCTTCTAATATTGGAATTGATTCAGTGAAGTTACTGAACGAGTTTTATTTTGTAAATTATAAATTGAAGCAGATAACAAATAATTGTATTGTGATGGACTTTTTTTTTCTTTTTTTTTTTTTGTTTAACGTCCGACTGTTTTGCAAATTGCTGCTAATGCAGACGGTGAAGGATGAAATGAATTTTTTGTAACGTATGAAAAAATGCCATGCCCGAGTGGGATTCGAACCCAAGGCCGCGTGATGAGAGGCGAGCACGTTACCAACATCGCCAACGCGGCCGGCAGACAGCTAAAGCAATTGCCATTTGTGTGTAATTATAAATGTTATCAAAAACAGGTAAAATTGAAAATACATTTTCTTGTTTATTTTTACTTATTTTTGATTTCAGTTGAAATTGTATTATTTAAATGTATTACTTATGTTTACTTTAGTAAAATAAAGCACACATTATTATTATTATTATTAATTATGTATGTTAGGCAAAATAATTTTATGCAAAATTTCAACGTTCACAATCATAACACAAGAAACAGAAATGATTATTATGTGGCTAATCACTCCACAAAATTGTTTCAACAAAAACCTCCTACTTATGCAGGGAGAAAATTCATTAATAAATTACCCCAATTTTTAAAATGTTGTGATAATTTGAATTCCTTTAAAAGGAATCTGAAAAATTACTTGATCGGTGAAACTTTTTATAGCGTACAAGAATTTCTTTGTTGATAGTAGTGATAAATTGTGCGATTCTTATATGTATTTCAGGTGTTATATCTGACGACATGTCCTATACTCCTCCTGGAGTCCCCGGGAAGCAAAAAAAAAAAGAAAAAAAGAATACCATTAATACGCGGTCTTCTAAAAATATTACTCACAAACCATTTTGAATAACTACTGTAGTACAAGGCCCCCTTCCACTTCATCCCACACCAGCAAACAAGTCAGCTCCCTTTTATATACACATTTTGAATGGATACATTAATTTGAAGACAACACTTACAGCTTGAAAACCTACATCAGCTGATAATTTAAAAAAGCTGTTTTTTAACAATATAACTCATTGTCATTATCGCGTTGGCATTCCATTTGTAAGATTTACTCGCTATGTAAGTCTCTACAATAAACACGCGTTCTAAAAAAACTAAAACTAAAAAATCGCTTAGAAGATTATCATCGCAAGCTGGGCTAACATTGACTACTGTTTTCAGAGCTACGAAAAAGTTACATTTGGATCCTTGTCGCGTTGGCGTAACTCATGAACTAAAAGCTACAGACCATCGGAAACAATTACAATATTGTCGGTGGTTTCGATCTTTGGTTGAAGAAAATTGTATTCAATTGTTGGATCATTTTTATTTTAGTGATGAGGAACAAAATTTTACACAGCTCGAGGAGAATAAACTTCCGCTGCCATACCTATACCGGTTTCACACATTTGTAAGATTTACTTGCTATCTAAGTCTCTACAATAAACACGTGTTCTTCCTTGGAAAAAAACCATTGGTGACACAATATAACAAAACGACTGCTGTCACCACACTAATGCTTGACTGGAACATTTTAACTGTCTTAGTTGTTGGCCTTGAGTACACTGTTGCCAACATACCGATTAGGGGGCAGAAAATTTACCCATGTATTACTTCTATCTTCTTATAATCAGGGTTGCGTCCTTAATAAAAACCCGTTATTAAAACATTTAAATGTAGTTTTAATTTTTTGCTTGAGGTACCCTTAAAAGGTGGTTCCTTAAACTTGACCTTGTACCGTTGTTAAGTGCAATTGTACAAACAATGAAAGTTATGGTAATTGCTAATTACTGTAACTTGCACAAGTAGTCAGGTAAAACCCATTAACCATTAACCCATTAGTGTATGGGGAAAACCCCCATTGGTAAAATTAATTACATTAGAGTAGTATTTAGACAATAAACATAGCCAACAGTCAATCATTTGACACGGTGTATTATTTATTTGGCGGGTGTATTTCCCACGTCTGTGTTTTTGGGCCTTTCTTCCACCTGCCAACTTACAGCCAATCATTGGGATGGTTCTCCATCCTTTTGATTGCCTGTTATTTCAAATAGGTACTATACGTAAGTATACATAATTCTATTAAAAAAACTTTAACTTACCAAACCACACATACTGATTGCGACTGCAACTAATTTAGAAATAGTGAATCTAAACTTTAACTTACCAAACCACACATACTGATTGCGACTGCAACTAATTTAGAAATAGTGAATATACACTTTAACTTACCAAACCACACACTGATTGCGACTGCAACGAATTTAGAAATAGTGAATATACACTTTAACTTACCAAACCACACATACTGATTGCGACTGCAACTAATTTAGAAATAGTGAATATAAACTTTAACTTACCAAACCACACATACTGATTGCGACTGCAACTAATTTAGAAATAGTGAATATACACTTTAACTTACCAAACCACACATACTGATTGCGACTGCAACTAATTTAGAAATAGTGAATCTAAACTTTAACTTACCAAACCACACATACTGATTGCGACTGCAACTAATTTAGAA
Source organism: Catonia carolina (assembly GCA_035578175.1). Lineage (NCBI taxonomy): Eukaryota > Metazoa > Arthropoda > Insecta > Hemiptera > Achilidae > Catonia > Catonia carolina. The sequence continues at coordinate 85,490 of JAQMRL010000026.1, forward strand.
ATAGTGAATATACACTTTAACTTACCAAACCACACACTGATTGCGACTGCAACGAATTTAGAAATAGTGAATATACACTTTAACTTACCAAACCACACATACTGATTGCGACTGCAACTAATTTAGAAATAGTGAATATAAACTTTAACTTACCAAACCACACATACTGATTGCGACTGCAACTAATTTAGAAATAGTGAATATAAACTTTAACTTACCAAACCACACATACTGATTGCGACTGCAACTAATTTAGAAATAGTGAATATACACTTTAACTTACCAAACCACACACTGATTGCGACTGCAACGAATTTAGAAATAGTGAATATAAACTTTAACTTCCCAAACCACACATACTGATTGCGACCAACTAATTTAGAAATAGTGAATATACACTTTAACTTACCAAACCACACATACTGATTGCGACTGCAACTAATTTAGAAATAGTGAATATAAACTTTAACTTACCAAACCACACACTGATTGCGACTGCAACGAATTTAGAAATAGTGAATATAAACTTTAACTTCCCAAACCACACATACTGATTGCGACTGCAACTAATTTAAAAATAGTAAATATACACTTTAACTTACCAAACCACACATACTGATTGCGACTGCAACTAATTTAGAAATAGTGAATATAAACTTTAACTTACCAAACCACACACTGATTGCGACTGCAACGAATTTAGAAATAGTGAATATAAACTTTAACTTCCCAAACCACACATACTGATTGCGACTGCAACTAATTTAGAAATAGTGAATATACACTTTAACTTACCAAACCACACATACTGATTGCGACTGCAACTAATTTAGAAATAGTGAATATAAACTTTAACTTACCAAACCACACATACTGATTGCGACTGCAACTAATTTAGAAATAGTGAATCTATCTCCAAGACTAGAAGGAAATAAAGCTGACAAGAGCAACGTGAACAAACTAGACGAAGACGACAGTACTGTGACGACACCGGTTTCGGTTTGTGCTAGTGCAGCTTGAAACGAGTAATTCGCAGCGAACCACAGAAGGCAAAACATTAGCGCGATTTTCGCGACTCTATCGACTGACAATTTGCACGCGGCTCGCCTGGCGACTTCACCCGCACGCAGACTAGCTTGGTACGAGAGACGGGCGAGCAGTGCTTCAGTCGCATCTGATTCCGACATGTGCCTCACCTGGTCAACAAAAATAAATTCTTTTCATCAATCGATGACAGCATCGTATTAAAACACATCCAAAAATAAATCTTTATAATGCATCCTGCAGTTTGAAAGTAATTCTATTTTATATAATGCATTTATATAATAAATTTCACTAACCTTATTTTTTAACTGTATCGACTTTTTTACTTACACGTGTTTTGGTGGATCCACCATCATCAGAGTAAATAACATATAATTGAAACTAAAAACTTTATTTATTAAAAATCTATAGAAGATGATACATCTTCAGTCATTTGTATAAAACTGACTCTAAATTTATTATATAAATTCATTATATAAAATAGAATTAAAATACATCCATTAAAAAATGTAGTTTAGTTTAGGTGATCAGCCTGTAGGCTGGTTTGAACGTGTAGAGGTTTTACTAAGTAAAACGAGGAGTGAGGTGGTTTACCATTGCCACAACTCACTGAATGAAAAAGTACGCTTATCAGCATGCCGGGCCCTCTGAAAAGCACATATTTTCCACTCCGCAAATGGCACCTTCACTTCATTCACCACAGGGTCTGGCTGTATAATGAAATTCATTACTTTGAGAGGATATAACTCTGATTAGTGTCTTTTACACTCTTCTACCTCTTCAATTCTTAAATAATGCTTGTCATATAAATCGCTGACCATATGGTAAGAAACTAAACTACAGGGTGATTATAAATGAATTATACAGTTTTGATAGCTTAAAGAAAATTTATTTTTGAAAAGTTAAGGTAATTACTTACATGATTATATAGAAGAATTCATTAGTTTTTATTGAAAATATTTATACATGTTCAATGTGTGCACCATTTGTAACACAACAGATATCAACACGGTAATCGAATTCTTCCCACCCACGATTAAACATATGACGGTCAACTGTGGCAAGAGCATTTGTGATACGTTGTTTTAGATCATCAATATCTACAGGAAGCGGTGGTACAAAAACTTTGTCTTTTACACAACCCCATAAGAAAAAGTCATAGGGCGTTAAGTCTGGACTACGAGGTGGCCACGGCGTAAAGACATTGTTTTCCTCACTTGCACGACCGATCCATCGTCTAGGAAGACGTTCATCAAGATAATTTCTGACCTGTAAGTGCCAGCGAGGCAGAGTTCCATCTTGTACAAAATTGTAGTTATCACTATCTTCCTGGAGTTGAGGCATTAACCATTCATTTAACATGTCCAAATAAATTACTCCGGTTACTGACACTTTGTGAAAGAAGAACAACCTGTAAACCTTTTCACAAGATAATGCGCAAAAGATGTTTACTTTAGGGGAATCGCGTGTATGCTGTAAAGTTAATTTTGGGATTTCTGTGTCCTATATTTTAACATTATGTCTATTAACTTTTCCACTAATGTGAAAATTACATTCATCACTGAAAATTAGGCGATAAAAGAATGCGTCGTCATTTTCAACACAACGTTGCATCTCCAGGCAAAAATTTTTACGTACGACTTTATCACTGGTATTTATACTTTGTACTAACTGCAATTTATAAGGTGTCATTTTCAAATGTTTCCGTAGAATTTTCCACACAGTCGGTTGAGGAATTTGCAATTCTAAACTTGCTGATCTGGTTGATTTTCCTGGACTTGGTACATAAACATCATGAAAACTATCAATTTGTTCTTCTGTAACAGAAGGTCTTCCAGTACTCTTCCTTTTACAAAGACATCCACTGTTTTCAAAATGTTTATACCAGTCATAGATCGATTGCCTTGTTGGTGGTGGTTTACCGTATCTTGTTCTGAAATGACGTTGCACAACCGTAACCGAGTTTGTTTTGGCTGCTAATTCAAGAACACAATAAGTTTTCTCCACTTAAGTAGCGGCCATTTTTCTAGACTGGTCGTTGTAACAGCAGCCAACAACACAATGCTAACAACAGTTGTACCAACATAAACTTTAAAAAATTTCCTACATACCTATATCATTTACTATATTCAAATACACCAGTTTGACGTTTAAGAAGCTCTGTTGAAAGTGTCTATTTCATTTATAATCACCCTGTATAATGAAATGATTACTCTCAGAGGAGATAACTATGACTAGTGTCACAGTACACCTCTACCTCTTCTCTTCTTAAATGAAACGCCTCATCTCCATTCTACAGAATTTTTCAGGAGATGAAAACAACTGTTTTTTTTTTATAAATGCAAGACAAAAAACTGAAAAACTTTGTGATCCTAATATATACTATAGCTAAAATTTTGGCTATAAGAAAGTTCAAAAATACTAAACGTATTAGTTGCAGTGGGTGAAACTATTTCATTGAGATGACGCCTTTCTACAATTAATCGTTTATTTCAATATCATACTCGGTAACGATTCCTGGATGAGCATGATTAAATTCAAAACAATAATATTTTGACACTAAAAATTTTCGTAAGGTCCATTAGTGGTCCGTGTACTTTAGCACTTTTCGCAAAAATTCTTTGGTACATTTCTATACGCCTAATTCCTTTTTTCCTTTTTACTGGAATTTCTTCATCACTTGAACTCATTTTTTTTCAATTTAAAAGCAATAGTAGAAAAAGCAAGCCACAAAGCACACTACTAACCGAAAAGGAGTTTATATAACGAATCAGCTGATAGATAACATTTCAAAGAAGTACAGGATAGGTTGGCCAACCAATAAAAACACCCAACAATTGCAAAAGGAACACTAAATTTACATTATTAGCGAAAAGGACGAGTATAATATTTGCCCCAAAAAAATATTTTATCAAATGACATCAATAAATTACGATTATAAATATTAACCAACCCCAAAGCTGACATGAAATTTAATATTTACCAAAGTAATTAATTTGACAATAACAATAATAATTTACATGTGTTAATTAATATAATAGTTATAAAAAAAAAATTTTTCATGTTACAGTGTAACCTCAGAAATCCGAACTAATTGGGGCTGATCCCCGTTCGGATTCCAGAAAATTCGGATTATGCAGGGCACTTGGTAATTTACCTTTACAATTCCAAATAAAGAAGGCTATGAATTGTGGGTGGTCTGTTAAAGCGTCTCTATGTGTTAGTGACGCAGTAGCAGTGATTTGCACTGTACGGCGACACGCCAGATAGTGGCAGGCGGTGTAGTGTCATTGGCTTTGAGTGATTCATCATTACTACGCGATAGGATGCGAAGAAGCCGAAGAAAACTGTCTTCAAGAATGTGTGAGTGTTTCATACCAGATTTTTCAGTTTCAAATGATATTGCGTACTCTGATTCCATTGAATGACGTGTAAGTGACAGATAATAGAAACCAAGGCAGCTTAAAAAGGTTGTGAGTTGTTTAGGTCAACAGCCAAAAGGCTGGTTTGAACCTCTAGAGGTTTTACTAAGTAAAACGAGGAGTGAGGTGGTTTACCATTGCCACAACTCACTGAGTGGAAAAGTACGCTTATCAGCATGCCGGGCTTTCTGAAAAGCACATATTTTCCACTCTGTAAATGACACCTTCACTTCATTCACCACAGGGTCTGGCTGTACAATGAAATTCATTACTTTCAGAGAAGATAACTCTGATTAGTGTCTTTTACACCTCTACCTCTTCTGTTCTTAAATTATTCAGTCATTTAATTGGCTGACCATGTGATAAGAAACACAACTATTTATTTTAGCCCTGCAACGAACAGATTGAGTGTAAATAATTTGACACTCCACCTGTCTGTTATGGGCAGCTTAAAAAGGTTACTGAAATTTATTGTATAAATTTATTATAATATGAAATAAAAGAGCAAACAATTTACGAGTGGGCGTGTGTGTTGTGGGCAACACTTACCTCAGCTAATTTACTGAATCTGACTGATCTGTTCACTGAAGAATCATCACTTTCAGTTCCAGAATTGCGTTCGTTCCGTTCGGGAAACTTGATCGGTACAAAAGTTGGGTCACTCTGAAACGCAAAATACAATTCAACTTTTATACTCGCTCTACTTTATTTGTTCAATCAATTTAATCATCTCATATAAGTCACAAACATTACACGTTTGAATTTTGTTAACATTAAGTTCTTGTTTCGAGTCAGTCAATAATAATGGGTGTTTTGTTAAGGGCGCAACCCTGATTATAAGAATATAGAGGTAATACATCGGTACATTTTCTGTCCCCCAATCAATATGTTGGCAACAGTGTACTCAAGGCCAACACCTAAGACAGTTAAAATGTTCCAGTCAAGCATTAGTGTGGTGACAGCAGTCGTTTCGTTATATTTTGTCAGCAATGGTTTTTTCCAAGAAAGAACGGGTGTTTTATTAAGGACGCAACCCTGATTATAAGACGATAGAAGTAATACATCGGTAAATTTCTCTCCCCCAATCGGTATGTTGCAGTCGGACGTTAAACAAAAAAAAAAAAAAATTGGTATGTTGGCAACAGTGTACTCAAGGCAAACTATCTAGGACAGTTAAAATGTTCCAGTCAAGCATTAGTGTGGTGACAGCAGTCGTTTCGTTATATTGTGTCACCAATGGTTTTTTCAAAGGGTGTTTTATTAAGAATGCAACCCTATGTTAAAAGTTACAATTTACGGCATATTTTTATTTTCCGTACTTTACAAATTATTAATTAATCTAAATTATTATTTTACATATGAATAGCAAACTGCAATGAAAACATTGTATTACTTCTATCTTCTTATAATCAGGGTTGCGTCCTTAATAAAACACCCGGTTCTTCCTTGGAAAACATTATTGGTGACACAATAAAACGAAATGACTACTGTCACCACACTAATGCTTGACTGGAACATTTTAACTATCTTTGGTAGTTGGCCTTGAGTACACTGTTGCCAACATACCGATTAGGGGGCAGAAAATTTACTGATGTATTACTTCTATCTTCTTATAATCAGGGTTGCATCCTTAATAAAAACCCGTTATTAAAACATTTAAATGTATTTTTCATTTTTTGCTTGAGGTACCCTTAACCTTTCGGCGGGGCGCGCTGTTGTAAAAAGTACAACAGCGATATTTTTTTGAATGCCAGTCACTACCCGAAAAAGTGGGAATACCGACTGCCAAATGTATGCCTCCATACCCTTTTCCTCCACCATTCACCTGGAGGTCAATGTCTCCTGTGTCATAGTTTAGTTTTCAGGAGCTATTTAGTCAGAGCTGTTCGACCTTGTTGTACTTTTTACAACGCGCGCCTGCTCGTGTTACTCTTTGTCAAGTGACATATTTGTTGATTTTTTAATATTTATAATTTTTTAAGCGTTTTAGCACACATGTCACGGACAATTGATATTCCTCGTGTTACTCAAGAGTTGTCAGATGAAGATGATGATGATGGTGACTTTTCTGATAATAACGATTTTATTGAAAGTGACAATGACTTAAGTGATGAAAACATAGAACAAGATGATTATTCGGATGACAGTGAAATTGAAGGTGGATATGGTGATCAAGATAGTGATTTTATTACTGGTGATGAAGAGTTTATACTTGGGAAGGACCAGATATTGTCATTGACTACAACATGACCAAGGGTGGGGTGGAAACGTGTGATAAGATGTGTGCAGCTGTTTCTGTGTCTCGTGTTACCAGATGTTGGCCTCTAGCAATTCTTTTTGTACTAATCAATCTAACTAGCATAAATGCTAGAGTTATCATTTCTTTCAATTATCCTGAAAATACTTCAAGAAGAAGAATTTTCCAGAAAAATCTTGCCATGGTTCTAAAGAAAGCACATCTAACAGCTAGAGCTCTTATAAAGACTCTGCCTAAGGATATTTATTTGTACTTGAACACTATCGCTAAGGATGTGAAGAAGAAGCTTCGACTTCAACCGAACCTCCTCCTAAGAAAAGAGGAACGTGCTGGCTTTGTGGAAGACAAAAGAATTCTTCTGCTTCTATCAATAGTGATATGTGTTCCTGTTTTATATGCAAGCAGCATGGAAAGAAGCAAGTAGTTAGTTTGAAGTGTAGTGAGGAAAATGGTGAACAGTAAGAACACAAATGAATAGTAACAATGTAAAACAATTTATATTATATAATTTAGAGATAAGATTTTGTATTTGGCAGTTATTTTTATGTGAAATCATTAAATATTTTTAATCATTCTCTGAAAAATTGTAGTTTAGTTTTACGTGTAGTTTTCCTTTTCTAAAGTAAAATTAAACATAAAATTTTAAAAACATATAAAATCATATATAAAATTAAGTTTAAATGGTTTTAAGCCGATATATATTATTTTTATCAATAAAAAAATAAAATTACACTTAATAAAAACATAATAATAAATAATTACCACAGTAAAACGAAATTTAAGAGATGTTGTAAAAAGTACAACGCGCGCCCGCTCGTGTAGCTGAAGTAGGCGCGCCCGCTGAAAGGTTAAAAGGTGGTTCCTTAAACTTGACCTTGTACCGTTGTTAAGTACAATTGTACAAACAATGAAAGTTATGGTAATTGCTAATTACTGTAACTTGCACAAGTAGTCAGGTAAAACCCATTAACCCATTAACCCATTAGTGTATGGGGACAACCCCCATTGGTAGAAGTAATTACATTAGAGTAATAGACAAACAATAAGTTGTAAATGTAGCCAACAGTCAATCATTTGACACGGTGTATTATTCATTTGGCGGGTGTATTTCCCACGTCTGTGTTTTTGGGCCTTTCTTCCACCTGCCAACTTACAGCCAATCATTGGGATGGTTCTCCATCCTTTTGGTCCTACAGGTTGATTAAACGGTCGGTAAGAGAGAGAGGTTTGTCGACCGGAAGTTTCCTGATTTTGGATATGGAAGACTGAAATCGGTCCGATTAGGAACTCGGCTTGAAACAGTAGTTAAAGAAGGAGAAAGTATTTAAAGAGGTGACCACGAGAACGAGGAGAAGAAGAAGAAAGAAGAGATATTTAGTTTCAAGTAAATTCATTTCATATATTTTAAGAATTACGAGTTTTGTTTTATATTAAAGTCGTTTTTTTTTTGTTTAACGAAAAAAAAAACGACTTTAATATACCTAAAACAAAACTCTTAATAAACTCTATATTAAAGTCGTAGCAGAAAAAGATTGGCTACCTATATTTAAAATAGGTTAGGTGATTTTAAGGATAACTTTGTCAGTAATCGATGCATTAAATGTTTCAGTTGACTGCAAAGAAACGTAGTTTTAATTAGTATTTAATTTTCTCATGCTCTACTGCTAGAGCTGGCGCCCGATAGTTTTTTTATTATCTTTTTAAATACATATTCAAGTCTATATTTGGTGGTGCACCCTTTAAAAAATGGTGGAGCCCCTCATTTCATTTGTTACCCTTACCCTAACAAAAAATGGTAAAGACCATTTATTTAAAGGGAGACTGTGCGTTGTATCCCGCCAATGTTAAATTTGCTACTTTTAGGTACATTTTTCACGGGATTGGTAAAAGATAGATAAATGAAAATTTACACTTTTTTAGTTGTCGGGTTTTTATAGCTACTCACAGTTTTTCAATTCAATCTGTGAGCCCATAAAATTGAATACAAATTAACGAATAACATAAAAATATTTACAAATTTCTTTATACGTTTTTTTGATATCAGTAATTGTTGGAGCATCTGAGGAAGTCAATAAAATGTCGGTATTTGTGCATCTACAAGATGAATAACTGGTGAAAAATTCAGCCGGCTAGGTTTAACGGGTTCCGAGAAAAATGTACCTAAATTTTAAAATCAAAATTTACAGCAACAGCCATAATACAAGATGGAACAAATCGAAAGAAAATGTACGCAAACAAGTAAATTTCCCATCAACAGTTTTGGTTAGAAAGCTGTACCAACAGCTGAGAATATCAGATAGGCCTATTTAAGAAAAACTAAAATTCCATTTGCTCAAAAACAATTCGTGTAAAATAACAAAAAATATTGGTTGTTGATGAAACGATCATTTTTCTGGATATGGCTGCTAAAAACTTAATTTTTTCATTAAAATAATTTTTTTGACATAATTTAATGATTTTCTTGTAGATATAAGTCTGAACTATTGAAAAACATATAAAACCAAAAATTTCAATTTTCAGTGTAAACCATCATACAGTCTCTCTCACCTTAAGGGGGGGAAACCTAAGGGGGGGGTTTACTTTACTGACCATTAAAAAGTGGATGCTTGTATAAGATACATACCAGACTAGTATTAGCTTCTGTATAAAAACTTTCATCCTCCATATCGGGGTCAATGTACTGAAACAAAATTAATTCTCAATTAAACATCAATGCAAACACAATTTAATCGATCAAAAAGTGAAAAATGACATGAATAAACAACTGCTTTTGGTTGACTGATTTTGATGAAAATGTTCGTGTCAGGTCTGGTAGTGGTATGTAACTTAAGTTTCAAGTTTCAAGTTTGTACGATGTTCCGTTCTTGAGATATTCTGTTCACACACACACACACACACGCACGCACGCGCGCCCACACACAGAGAGAGAGAGAGACCAATTGCTGAAAACATGTTTTTTTGGTTTAGGGGGTCTGGAAACATGTAGATCCGGTGAAAACTCGATTTGTTGTGATCGACATGAAAACAATACTTTCCTTACTTATATATTCATATAGGCAAGAGAAAGTAAAAATTGTTAAGCTGAAATTGTCAACAACGAATTATTTCAGATAATCTGTAGTTGATTGTATTATCATTTTGATTCAATATAAATGAAGGCATACAAACAAACAGATAGTTTATTAATAACCGCGTTGTTATTAAGGAACAAATAACGCTGAAAAGTAAACAAAGACATTGATTAGTGTCTGACTAACTGACTCAACTGTGTTGTAATTGACTAGATATCTATTCTAGCGCACATGTCAAACCAACTAGAAAATAAATTATATACATATTATTTGTACGTTATCTTTAAGAAGAAATATTGAACAGTGCAGCGAGTGTGTTATTTAAAACCGTTTAAAAGTTAACTGAACACCGACTCACAAAATATAATACAAGTAATAACACATCATTTTTAAACCACAAAGAAATATTTTATCATCACATTAAATAAAAAGTAAAACAAACCATTGAGCGATACATTTAAAATAATTATGATGCTTTTTCTATTTATTTTCGAGGCAATTTTTTAAAATAAAGTTTTCAGGTTTCCTGAACAAAAAAATCTGATGTAAAACACTCACACAACTTTCTCTTGCCAATGCAAATAATTAACAATAAACCTAACATTAGTAATAAAACATTAGAAATAAACAAAAAACTAACCACAATAAACATAACCTATTTTAATCATATATGAAAGACACAAAATGAAAAAATCTACCTGTGTGGCTTAAAAATACGGATAATCACTCTTTCACACTAAACTAGGCTCTGTAGAGAAAAATGCTATAAATAAAAGTTGTAAATCTTTTAATTTTCTATAAATTTGATTATATAAACTTTTGTTGTAAAATACATACCAAGGCCGAAATCTTAAAAAAATCGATTTTTCACACGTTTTCGTGAGAAAAAAACAGAAAATCGCTAATTACCGCTAAACTAAGCGTTATACAAACAAATGTTTGAATTAAAAGTTGTAGGGTTTTTAATTCTCTACAACTTTAATTATATACATTTTTGCTGTAAAATGCATATTAAAGCCGTAATCTTAAAAAAAACAATTTCTTTATGTGAAAACAGCCTTACCGAGAATTTCAGCAAACATGGCGCCTACCCTATCTTGTAGAGCATAAAAAATTAGTAAATCAGGCGATTTTTAAAAAAATCGTAGGACCAGTTTTTGAGAAAATCTTAAAAAAGTGTAAAATGACACGAATAAACTACTACTTCCGGTTGACCGATTTTGATGAAAATGTTCGTGTCGGGTCCGGTAGTGGTATGTAACTTAAGTTTCAAGTTTCAAGTTTGTACGATGTTCTGTTCTTGAGATATTTTGTTCTCACACACACACACACACACACACACACACACACACACACACACACCCACACGCACACCCACACCCACACGCACACGCACCCGTACCCGCACCCACACCCACACGCACACGCACACCCACACGCACACGCACCCGCAACCGCACCCGCACGCACGCACACATACGCACGCACGCACACACGCACGCACGCTCATACACACACCAATCGCTGAAAACATGTTTTTTTGGGTTCAGGAAAACGTGTAGATCCGGTGAAAACTCTATTTTTTAAAATCGACATGAAAACAATACCTTCCTTCCTATACATTCATATAGGCAAGAGAAAGTAAAAATTGTACAAATAAACTATTACTTCCGGTAAACTGATTCTGATGAAAATGCTTGATTGGGTCCCTCCCTGGTATCTAATGTAAGTTCCAAGTTTAAACTTAATATGATTTTCCTTTTTTGAAATTTTTTGATTTTGTTCACCCACACTCATGTAGAAACATGTTTTTTTTTTTGGTTCAGAGGAACTGAAAAAGTGTATTATATAAAAAAAGTTGACATGGAAACACTTTCTTCTCTATATTAGATATATGCCTAGGGAAGCGAAATTAATAAAGTTTATATGGTGCTACCATAGTACGTGGCATACCGCGTTATGTCTAGTGAAATTTATGTTTCTTGATGTGGTAGGCAGGCACTGTCCACTAGCACTTTTGGTGCGTAAATATTCACATATTTTACAGGTTATATGAACCGCATTAGGTTACCCGCATTCAACAGTTAACCATCAGCGAAATTATGTAGATCAACAAACAGGGGCCAATCGAGAGATTGCGGTCGGACGCAATAGTAAACATTCTTAAACAACAAAAGAGTCGTTCCGAAAGATTAATTATTTCATTCGCACCTCGACCATACATCATGGAAAATTATGAGAAACGTAGAACCTGATTCGTTTGTTGCTTTTCTCAATGACATTCACGGTGTGTACCGCAGTGCGTGCAGACTGACAAAAAATAACCGGGTGAATCGTTATCGTATTATTAAAATATAGTATTATTTGTTATTGTAAATTTTTGTACAAAACATTATCATAATAATAATTAAAAAATTATATTATTATAATAATTATCGTATGTAATTTGTCCTTTTTTTTCTTAATATCACATAACCTGTAAAGTGTATGAATATTTACTTGCCAAAAGTGCTAGTGGACAATGCTACCACATCAAGATATACAAATTTCACTAAACATAACGTGGTATAAATATAACCAACTACGGTGGCATGCGGGCCGCACATGCGCAGTAAGTAGCTCCCCCACCACAGCGTCAACTAAAGATACAGGCTGCCTCTAAACTAGTACTCACTACTCATTGTGTTCTGTTCATGCGGTAATCGTTTTAACATTGGTATCGCTGTCGAAAGCCACACCCCGTTAAAATTAGTTGCGTGCGCACAAAATACGGGGAAAATGTCTGCGATTCATTTTAGGGTAACAGGCAATAAGTTTATTTCTAAATGATGTACCTACCATAAGTTTTGACAGGCCCAAAAGAAAGGTACGTCATAACCTCATTCTGTTATATTCACTATACGGTTCTTTTTGTTAAAATGTCAAACAACTGATATTGTGCGTGTGTAGTTGATTTCTAAAATTTGACGTATGTTTCATATAAAATTCACAACTATTAAAATTGATTCAGCTTCTTGGAATATTAACAGGAAGTAGACACCAGACACGATGATCTATCTTTGACTTCCCTTCAAAAAGTGATTTTTTCTCTTTCTGCCCTACATAGGGCCTACATCAAATTACAGATAAAAATTTATATTTTATAACAAAATAATAAAACGCATATTATGTAATCCTGGAAAAAAAGTTAGGGCCTATATTAGCCTACGTGATACGCAAAAAATGCGATGAGATTTAAACGTCTAACTTTGTACGAGCGTATCTTATATAAATATCAGAGTATAATAATAACATTTTTAGTGTAATAAAATAAGATCCATTAGGAAGCGAAAGTAATATTTTCAGAATTTTTTGATGAAAAATGAGCTTGTTAGAGTGTAGTGAACGAAACTGGCCGGCAGAGTGCCCTACCGTACCGCGTATTGTCACTATTGCGCTTGAACACCGTGCACTGATCGAAATGAGTTGAGGAAAAAGGCGAACGCAACACATTCTCTCTCTGTCCCGCTACCCTCCCAACATGCCGCCGTAGTTGGCGAACATTATAGTAGCACCACTTAAATTATTATTGTAATAATAAAAGTGTATGTGAAATTACCATATAGTTGGAAGGTGGTCTATTGCATTGATCTCTCCAAGGTGGCCAAAAGCAAAGTCCAAGAAGGTACAACGTAAACATAGAAGTCTTCACGTACGTATTGAAAAAAGGTTTCTGGAAGTCAGCATTTTTGTAAATGTACTGAAAATAAATACAATATCAATCATTTAACCTCTTTACATTCACAAAAATCTGGTGTGAAACACTCGCACAACTTTCTCTTGCCAGTGCAAATAATTAACAATAAACCTAACATTAGTAATAAAACATTAGAAACAAACAAAAAACTAACCTCAACAAACATAACCTTATTTTAATCATGAGTGAAAGACGCAAAATGAAAATCGACCTTAAGTTTGGCTTAGAAATACGGAAAATCACTCTTTCACGCTAAAAACTAGGCTCTGTAGTGAAAAATGCTTTAAATAAAAGTTGTAGATCTTTTTATTTCCTATAAAATTTATTATATACACTTTTGTTGTAAGATGCATTCTAAGCCCGAAATCTTTAAAAAATAGATTTTTCACATGTTTTCGTGAGAAAAAATCAGAAAATCGCTAATTACTGCTAAACTAAGCGTTATACAAAAAAATGTTTGAAATAAAAGTTGTAGAATTTTAAATTCTCTACAACATTTATTATATAAATTTTTGTGCTAAATTGCATATTAAAGCCGTAATCTTAAAGAAACTGTTTTTACGTGAAAACAGCCTCACCCAGAATTTCAGCAAACATGACACCTACCCTACCTTGTAGAGAATAAAAAATTGAGTAAATGAGGCGATTTTTAAAAAAAATCGTAGGACCAGTTTTTGAGAAAATCGCAAAAAAGTGAAAAATTACACGAATAAACTACTACTTCCGGTTGACCGATTTTGATGAAAATGTTTGTGTCGGGTCCGGTAGTGGTATGTAACTTAAGTTTCAAGTTTCAAGTTTGTACGACGTTCCGTTCTTGAGATATTTTGTATACACACACACACACAGACCAATCGCTGAAAACATTTTTTTGGGTTCAGGGGGTCTGAAAACGTATAGATCCGGTGAAGAGTGTATTTCTTAAAATCGACATGAAAACAATACTTTCCTTCCTATAGCCTATATTCATATAGGCAAGAGAAAGTAAAAAGCGGTAATTATGCAATAAACCGACCACTAACTAAGGTTACACAGGAACCTTACTAGAAAATACAGTAAAATCTGCTTAATACAATTTTTAAGGGAGTACCCCATGTATAGTCATAGGGTCATAGGGTAAGCGCACTGCACACTTAACACTGGTCGCTGGTACTGATTCACGGTGGTGAACCATCAAAGTGGGAGCAAGCGCTAGCTACACGCTTAACCTTCATTCAACATGAGTTCCAGTAGGAGCAGTCATCATCAATTATTCCTAACTAGAGTCTGTCTGCGCTAAGAGTACTCCGATGTAGGCAACCACCAATACAAGTGAGCATGCGCATTAATTAAAAATCTGGTGTGAAACACTCACACAACTTTCTCTTGCCAATGCAAATAATTAACAATAAACCTAACATTAGTATTAAAACATTAGAAATGAACAAAAACCTAACCTCAAAAAATATTAGTGAAATACGCACAATTAAAATCGACCTCAGTTTGGCTTAAAAATACGGAAAATCGCTCATTCACGCTAAACTAGGCGCTGTACAAAAAAATGCTTAAGATAAAAGTTTTAGATCTCTTAATTTCCTATAAATTTTATTTTATACACTTTTGTCGTAAAATGCATTCTAAGGCCGAAATCTTTAAAAAATCGATTTTTCACACGTTTTCATGAGAAAAAAACAGAAAATTGCTAATTACCACTAAACTAAGCGTTATACAAAAAAAATGTTTGAAATAAAAGTTGTAGAATTTTACATTCTCTACAACTTTTATATACAACTTGCATATTAAAGCCGCAATCTTAAAAAGAAAATATTTTTACGTAAAACCAGCCTCACGCAGAATTTCAGCAAACACGGCGCCTACCCTATCTTGTACAGAATAAAAAATTGAGTAAACCAGGCGATTTTTAAAAAAATCGTACGAAGGAAGCACTCGTCTCAAATCGATGCCCACCGTTTTAAATGTTTGCCACTGCGATTAAACAGAATTGAATAGAATGCATAGAAGAATACCGATGGAAAAGAAAGAGACAGTTGACAATATATGGCTGAGATAAGAGACAGTAGTATGTGGGGGGGGTGCGGTACGCAGAGTAATTGGAAATATATGATACATTCGCTACCTGTCAAATGAAAACAAATATATTATGAAATGTAGTACATAATAAAAATTTTGAATATTTAATGTTTTTGGAATCGAATGTTATTCTTCACATTTTTCTCTGAAATATAAAAGTTGAATAGTGCTCCTAGCCCAAAAAATACACCATCCAAAGGACTTTGAAAAAATAAAAGTGCTATGCACCCGATAAACTGAAACATGCGACATCGTCACAGTTTAAGTTGCTTAACTGAGTTAATAAAAGTTAGTTAAAGTTGTAAAATAGCCCCCCTATTGATCAGGAAGCGCTAAGCTATGCAACAATGAAAGATTTTTTAAAATCAGTTGAGTAGTTTCTGAGATTACCACCTCATACTAACAAACAAACAGACAGACGTTTCTTCTTCATTATATTAGTATAGATGGAAAGCGCTTATACAAAATTGTTATCTTTTAAAGACGATACCGTTAGTAACATAAAAACAGAACAGAAAATTGTTCGGCATAATCATCTTTTTCCGCAATTAAAAAAAAGTTAGAGATAGGTTTTTTAAATGCATGAGAATGACTCTGGAAGCATTTAATTTTATATTGTCTAAAGTAGAACTCGTTTTCAGAAACAATGACCGTGCAATTTGCACAACCAACCGATAATACCGGAAGAAAGACTTGTGATTACTTTGAAATACGTATTTTGAACATTTTGCCTAACGATATTCAATACTATAAAGCATTGTTTGGCCAGTAATAATCTTTTAAGTTATTTTTATAAACCTATCATCTTATTACGATTAATTAACAAGTTTGTTATTATTTATGAATAGGCTACGTATTACAGGTACGATGCCAAGTAGGCTACATTTAGCAACCTGCTAGCAAGCAGCAGGCAGGTTTATACAAAACAAACCAGTGAGCTGATATGTGAGACGTTTGATTAAAATGTAATGGCCTATTCGTACTAGCAGGCTCCCTCCCGCTTGTAAGCGACCTGTGACCACCATTCACTCTCCGCTTACCCTTAAGCTTAGTTTAGACGACGCCAGTTGGGAGGCAAGTCAAGTGAGCAAGTCACTTGCTCCAAGTAGAGACTGGCAAGTACCAAACCAAGAAGTGTTCATACTACGTTGTCGTTTTAGTTGCAAGAGAAGCGCCAAGTAGTGTGTGCGATGGAGAAAAAACACGTTGTAAGAAAGTTATAAAACATGTTTCGAGGATGTTATTTATTCATCTTTCGGAGGAAATTGAAGATTATCTAGAAAGGATTACTAAGAAAAAGCCATGGGTACGAAAATGGATAGGTTGAAGAAGTACCCATGGGGGATCGGCCATGCTTTTAAGAAAACTTCGATTGGAAGATCCAGGAGAGTACAAGGCTTTATTGAGAATGCTGCCTGACGTATTTGATGAAACCAACCAAATACAACATTAATACAACAGAAACATAGTAAATATCACGAGGAAATACTGAAAACACCAGCTACTTGCACTAGATTACGCAATAAAGTGACCAAGTGGGTGTTTAGACGGAGCACGTACAAAGGCAAGTCACTTGCTTGTTGTGGTGGGGGAAGGCAAGCTGCCCCGAAAATAAAACACCGGCCAATTCACTTGCCTTGCCTGACAAGTTGCATGGCAACTTGACGGGCCAACGAAAATCATACAAGTAAATGTTCGCACTGAGCAAGTAACTTGGAGCAAGTGACTTGCTCACTTGACTTGCCTCCCAACTGGCGTCGTCTAAACTAAGCTTTAGTGGGAGTGAGGAACAAGTGGAATAGGCAAATCTCTAATGAGGAATGATCTTTACCTACTGATCGACAAGTATGGAGAAGTTTATAAATGCGCGTTTTTGGTTTTTCTGCCAACATGTTATTTTTAATTCTTATAAACTAATGAGGAAAATCCGGAAAACATTAAATGCGGAAGAAAACAGAAGAGCCACATCAAAGTGAATTGCCTGGGTTTTGCGGACAATCTGGCATTGCTGGGGGGAAGCAAATTGCATCGCTAGAGGATTTGGCTGCAAAACTTGGTCTCATATGAAAAATCATATGAATTTCAGATCTCATATCTCAGATCTCATATGAAAAAACCAAAATCATGGCTATCGACCCTCTGGTAGTCAGCAAAGTACAAGTGAATGACAACTGGGTAGAAATCGTAGAAATCTCGGAGAAACCATAACGGAAACGAAAGTTCTGCAAAGGGAACGTGTCAACAAGTTCCTTAAAGCTCAGAAATGCACCCGAGATACCTACAACAAAAGGTCTTTGTCCACCGGCACTAAAATACGGCATTATAGAACTGTTGTGCAACCAGACGTCACTTATTGCAGCGAAACCCTGACTAAGAGAAACAGGATTCGAAAAGTTCAGATGCTGGAAAAAAGGATGCTAAGAACATGCATTGGAAAACGAGTGTTCAGAGATCGTATCTGACTGGTTTTACCAACCGGAGAAGTTTACAGAGACATTGAACCTGTAACGTACACAATGCGCAAAAAACGGATCTTTTTCCTTGGACACATCATAAGAACTCCACAAACAAGAATCGTCAGACAACTAATAGAATATATGTGGGACCTTAAGTCGGGGCTGGCTTGGATTCGTGAAGTGAAGAACGACTTAGTGGAGCTGAACCTAACATTGGAGGAGCTTGAAAAAAAATCCGATAACCTGAAAGCGATCAAACCCACAAATATCAGGTTCAAAGAAACGGTTAGGAAAATACAGAACCCTAGAGTTTTTTTTTTCAGATGGTGAACGGGCTGCTAGATCCCAGAGAATGAACAACTACTGGGAGAGGATTAGGAGGAAATTGAGGAACTGATATTATTTGACTAAAGTGGTCCAATGGGCCTTACAAGAAAAAAAACACTAATGAGTTACTTTGTATCAATTTAAAAAATATATAAGTTACCCAGGGGCTGGTTCAAGGGTTCTTTTTGGCACATGCAAGATCAGGTTTTGGCGGGTCCTCTTATGAAAAAAAAACTATTTTTTACACTTTTTATTTTTAAACTTTTTTAAAAAGTTTATATTTAAGTTTTCTTTTGCCACAAAATTAAAATTATGATTTTAGAAGTAATAAAACAGGAAAAAACTGGCGCGCACAGTGCCCCATGCGGCCACATGTTTCACGAGGCCCTTTAAGTTACTCAACTGATCTCGATTAAAAAGTCCCTCGGTAATCCTTTAGCAGTACGGTTAAACATTTTCTTACTTAGATAAGCATTATCTTCATTAAACATCAAACGGTAAAGAATTCCACAAGGTTTTTCATCGGTACATAAATCCTAAACCCTGAAACCTTGTTTATGATATTTTGTTGGTTGTTAAGAATCAGTGAAGTCAATAACCTGCAGTTCTTTTACAATTTTGAGAGCGCTTCTGTGAAACTGAACGCATAACTCACACTACGATGCAACCAAATTGTCACCAACCTCTTTTTTTCCAATAAACATTCATTTTCATTCAGCAGAAACAACAAAAACGCCCATATTTACATCTAATGCTTCGTAGTACTTTAAAACTTTTGACTGTACACCTATCATTGATTTGAAAAACAACATTGTTTTTAACAACATACATGACATATAATGAATTTATATAATAAATTTCACTAACCTTCTTTTTAAACTATGTCAACTTCTATCTTTACTTACACATGTCTCGGTGGGTCCACCATCATCAGAGTAAATAACATAAAATTGAAACTAAAAAATTTTCTAATTTATTTAAAATCTATAGACGATGATACATCTTCAGTCATTTGTATAAAAATGACTGTACTGTAATTGTATTTTATACAAATGACTGAAGATGTATAATCTTCTATAAATTTTAAATAAATAAACAAATTTTTTAGTTTCAATTTTATGTTATTTACTGTGATGATGGTGGATCCACTGAAACACGTGTAAGTAAAGATAAAAGTTTACGTAGTTTAAAAAGAAGGTTAGTGAAATTTATTATATAAATTCATTATATAAATTTTAATTCTAAATATAATTATACATTCTTTAATTCCTATTTTGTGTACGTTGCAATCTGTTCAATTGAGAACAATAAGCAACCCGATGACCCAATGAGATGAGGATGATGTGTATGACGTGTAAATGAGACTGTGTAGTCTTGTACAGACTCAGGCCAATCATTCCTGAGAGAGTATGGTTAATTGAACCCCAACCATTAAAGTACATCGGTAACCACTGTCTAGTATTCAAATCCGTATAAAAGTAACTACCTATACTAGGATTTGAACCAGGAACCTTTGTCTCCGAAAATCAGCTGTTAAACAGCTGATTTTATATATGACATAATTATTTCATAACAAAATGTAGCCCCTCTTCCCATTTAAGCACGTTTGTGCAAGAAATATAAAATAAGGGTAACCAAAATAAGCACTTTGGGGAACAGATACAAAACTGGAGAAACAAAATCTCTGTCTACAAAATAGTTGGGATTTAACACTGTATAATCTCTGCTCTTTGTATTTTAAAAATTTTTAAAAAGGCGTACTTTTGACTTATGGTAAAAACCATTAGTGATTTCAGTCTGCATTAGCAGTGATTGCAGAACAGTCAGACGTTAAACCTCCCCAAAAAAAAAGATTTCTGTGTCTATAAGGAATTGCTGCCCATAACAGACAGGTGGAATGTCAATTTACACTTAACCTGTTGGTTGCTGGGCTAAAATAAATAGTTGTGTTTCTTATCACATGGTCAGCCAATTAAATGACTGAATCATTTAAGAACAGAAGAGGTAGAGGTGTACTGTGACACTAATCAGAGTTATCTCCTCTGAGAGTAATGAATTTCATTATACAGCCAGACCCTGCGGTGTATGAAGTGAAGGTGTCATTTGCAGAGTGGAAAATATGTGCTTTTCAGTGGGTCCGGTATGCTGATAAGTGTACTTTTCCATTCAATGAGTTGTGGCAATGGTAAACCATCTCACTCCTCATTTTACTTAGTAAAACCTCTACAGGTTCAAACCAGCCTTTCGGCTGATGACCTAAACAACAACAACAATCTCTGCTCATGGGAAATCAAAAAATATAATGTTTTCATTAAAAAACCAAGCGATTTGGAACACTCCGAGTAATACACATACATCAATTTTCAAAAAATGATAAACTGAAAATTGAAAAATGACATGTGATTGAAAGGTGTATCATCAGGAGTATAGAAAACAAACTTCAGCCCGCCTTTTTAAACATTTATCAAAAAATTTTGCTTTTTAATGTTAGAGGTCCAAACAAAAAAATTATCTTGCTTAAAGCAATTTTCATTACTCGTTCCCGAGAGAAACAAGCAAAGAGTAGCTAACAAAAACGTAAGCGTTTAGCTTAATAGTTACCATATGTAACATAACCTTTACAGATAATAAAAAATTATATTAAACAAAAGTGAAGTGTAAAGTGATACCTTGGTCAATTCTGATGAGGAGACCCAAATGATATCTACCAAGAGTAATACGAACAAGCCCAGTAAAAGACGTTGCGATTTATTTAACATACCGCTAACAGAACCACCTCCGTGCTTAACCTCTAGAAACGACATATTATTTTATAAGTTTTATACTTTTTCTTGTACGAAAAATGCATTTGTAACAATTTCACTTCAATATCGGCTCATAAAAGTGTCAACACTTGAAATACACCACCTATTTCGTTCGGTTTCGACTAGATTAAAAACATCAGCACACCTTAGAATCGCAACCACTGCTAATAAACATAAGATAACAGTTTTCAAACGACGCTACTGATAATGGTTAAGTTTATAAGAACAGACCGCCGTGATCAAATAACGTAACTTTGATAACATATGTACGTCGAACGCATTAGAAAATTTTAAATAATCTTGTTTACATGCACAGCGCCATGTTTTGAAGAGTGACATCATAATCAGGTGTATCGTTAATAAATTATATTGTTTATCAGCTGAGCTGATAAGTAACGTTTCTAGGCGGAGTTGTTTTTGAATTTTCAATTCCTATTTCACAACTTCTGACCCGTCGTTTTAAGTATCGTCATTTTTAAAAGTTTATAATGTGAACTTTAAAACGTAGAATCAAATAAAAGTTCATTAATACAGGGAACGGGTAGAAGTTTATGGTGTCGTAAGGTAGTTCGTTTTACTACATTAATTCTCTTATTAGAGTTAATTATTTATTTATTTCATTTATGACCGATAGTTTTCACTAAAAATAATTTAAATATACCAAACTTTAAAGCTCTTAAGCAGTATAATATAATCACGGCTAAAACACCTTAAATTTACGGAAAAACTTTTGTGATTCCGTGATGACGTCACATATAGCGGCATCCATTACTGAATGAAATTAGGATTTTTTTATGACGAACTGCACTAATTTTATCGATAATCTTCAAGCAGTGCTGTATTTTACTCTTTTAAATCAGCATTTTAACCACAAGTTGCCGCTAAAGTAAGCTTTCGACACGACATTATTATAGAAATTAGTAGGTTTTTAATAATCTTGAATTTTTGCCGCATATTACATTTTACGTCTATAATTTTAGAACAGAGCAATTTTGTCTCGGGTTTTCATAAAAAAAAAAGAATAGCAGCTAAAGTATCTGACAAATAATTATCACATAAAAGATGCTGTATTTTCAATTCTCTAACTTTTAGCATATTTCTTGTAGGAAATCGGCTATTTTATCACCACAGAGCCTTAAAACATTTTAAGGTTCATGCCTTAAAAAATAGGTGAAGAGTTGCAAAAAACCGAGAAAAACTAGTTCACTAATAAGTATCAGTGAGACTTCTGAGAGTAAGTGTATATGTGTATTTTACATACAAAATAACTGTGTGACACCGCAAATGCAAAACAACTAGCGTTGAAACATAGAATATGCAGTTGCAGTAAAGTGAAAGACACGCCGCAATTTCTTCACTATTCGGGAACGTCAAATACTAGTAAAGGTATAAAAAGTATCAGACGAACTAATGTCCCATAGCCGAGCGAGTGAGAGGGAGAGATGTGGCATAACTACGCATGCGCCCAAGGGTCTTCACCGTTATAATCCAAATGTGAAAACATAGTACAGTCGTTATCTTGCTTGTTAGTTTACTGCGTGCATAAACGCTTGCTCACAATGAGTAAAATTAAAGACAATGTTATTGGAATGGCGCGTATGGTTTGTGCGAGTGAGAGCGTTATGCATTCTCTCACTCCCACGGCTAGGGGACATTAGTTCATCTGAATATTATAGCCGGTGTAGTATATTATTTTTAGTACCATGTTGAGTTTAGTATAGGACTTATTACATAGACCGTCTGACCTTGTAGCATGCGCGTGGTGTGGAGATGCAATGGTTTCCCCAACATGCACTACGGGAAACCGTGCGTGCCATAGGCCTCATTTCTTGTATGGAAATTACATTCACTGTGCCTCTTCCCTTATTACATTCACTGCGCCTCTTCCCTTGTAGTAATTTTAATTTCACTATTTTTATTCTAGCACTCCACAAGTTAAACAGCGCAATGCATGCGTATAGGTCCTGTGTATAAAGTAATATACTAAAATAAAAATACTGCAACACAGTTTAATATTCTCTCGTATTTACTTTAATAAATTAAGAGGAATTATTACACCATATAGTATGTGTAGTGTACTACAGTGCAAATATTTTATGATTACTTATATTTTTATTTAATTCCTACCTACGTGTAATATTTAATGAGAATATTGTTAAGGGACCCAAGAATGGAAAATCCAACTTGATTTTTACACGCATGGTTAATAAGAAATGATAATTTGTTTTATTTTATTAGCTTAATTAGTTGGTAAAATACGGTCATTTTTGAGTGTACTGCAAAAATAAGTACATGCTAAAAAAAAATTCGGTTTTTGTTAGAATTTTAGATAATACCTATATAACTTTGTTTACCAACTTATGAATTATTGTTACTATTTACCTGCTATAAATAATATTCTTTTAACACATTTTCCTTTCTGTAAATTATTTGCACTCTATCTGCTAGTTTCAGGGCTACAAAAAATAGGTCTCTTATCACATGGTCACCCAAATACATGACTGAAACATTTAACAACAGAAAAAGTAGACATGTAAACGGCACTAGTCAGAGTTATCTCGTTTGAGAGTAATTAATTTCATTATACAGTTGGACCCTGTGGTGAATGAAGTGAAGGTTTATTTGCAGGGTGGAAGTAGATGCTTTTCATAGTCTAATATTCTGGTAAGCATAGTTTTCCGCTCAGTAAGAAAAGCAATAGTGAAGCCACCTCACTCCTCATTTTACTTAATAAAGCCTCTAGAGGTTGATACCAGCCTATCTATATGCCGGCCGCATTGGGGAAGTTGGTAACGTGCTCGCCTCTCATCATGCGGTCTTGGGTTCGAATCCCATTCAGGCACGGTATATTTTCATACGTTACAAAAAATCATTTCATCATTCACCGTCTGCATCAGCAGTAATTGCAGAACAGTCGGACGTTAAACCAAAAAAAAAAAAAGATACCAGCCTATTGGCTGATGACCTAAACAATGAACATTTTTCAAGATTTCACACTCATATTTTGACATTTAGGAACTTTTTAAAGTTATTTGGATAATTTAGTAGCTAGTAGAGTGACAGTGTTACCCTAAATCTTTTTTTCAAACCATACATATAACTCAAAAGGCCAACCCTGCTTTACAGTGAATTTGACACATCGGTGCAATGAATCGATTGGGGTTTCTGGTAGACGGTCTTCCTTCTGCGGATTAGTTTTGCAATTTTGTTTTTTACTGCTTTATTGATTTCTTATATTTTGAACTTTATTCTACCCCAAGCACTCAGGTTCTTTTAGTTTCTTTCTCCATGTTGAGCTGTGTAGACTTCAGCTTGTTGGTTACGAGACAAATTTCGTTTGATTCTTGCTGTATTTATGGTATTCTAATGTTTACGGATGTTTTTGTATTTGTGTTTCATTAGGCCTAGTTTAAAGTAGGCCTACTTTAAACTTATTTGAGGTAAGTTTTATTTGAAAGTGGTTTCTGATTGTAATAGAAGCTAATCTATTGTTAACAGTGTCTGAATTTAACGTATCATAGGACATTTTCTGTTAATGCAATGCACGGAAAAACTGAGGTGTGTCAAATTCATTACTTACCAATCCATTTATTGCTACTTCTTACTTGCTTCAACAAGCGTACTGGGTTACTTTATCCAATATTTCTTTCCAAATAATAGGTTACTCAATTCACTTGTGCATAAAATGTTTAAAGAATTTTTAAAGGTTGTGGTACGTAAATTTACTGATGTATTTTCTACCTGCACAAGTACGTTTTGGTTCATAAAATCAAGTATTGTGGTTAGCAACATCGTAATCAATTCTGTTTTTTCTTTTGTTTTACTGTGGATATTGAAATTCTTTACAAATTTTTTTTTTGCATTCAGTATCACTTAAAAATGTACAAAAAAAACTGTAAGCAATTGAACCATACAGATGATAGTAGTGCATAACACTTGTCTGCAAATTATTCATCATGTCAAATTACAGAAATAGATAAACACACACACAACACATTTTTGAATTTCATAAAGTAGTCGAAGAATATAACCTATGTTTAATCATGAGTAAACAATGTAAAACAAAAAACATACCTAATTCTACTCATTAGTAAATGAAGAGACACTAAATGAAAATTCTGTGGATAAGGTCGTATACTAACATAATAGTACAGTCCAACCCCGCTAATCCGAACTAATTGGGACCGAACCCCGTTTGGATCGGCAGAAAGTTCGGATTACCCGAGTTTTTCCAAGAAACATTTATACAGTGTGCCTATTACATGTTATATTAGACATAATGCTGGAAACATTAGT
This sequence comes from Catonia carolina, assembly GCA_035578175.1. NCBI lineage: Eukaryota > Metazoa > Arthropoda > Insecta > Hemiptera > Achilidae > Catonia > Catonia carolina. The sequence continues at coordinate 110,973 of JAQMRL010000026.1, forward strand.
AGACTACTGAACTAGTAACCGAATACTGAAAAAGGGATAAAAAAATTAAATAAACTTCTCTAGCCATTTGATTACTAGATTACTAGGTTTGATTACCAATTTGTTCCTGCTGTAAAAAAATTTAATCAAGAAAATGGACTTCCAGTAAGAGCGCTGCTTATCAAGGACAATGCTTCATCCCACCCTCCAGCAAATGAAATGGTTCATGGAAATATCAAAGCGATTTTTCTACCACCTAACGTTACGCCCTTAGTACAGCCGATGGATCAGCAAGTGCTTCAAAATATTAAAGTTGTTTATAAAAAAAAACTTTTAAGATCACTAATCAAAACTGATGACACATCAAAAAGCATTCTTGAAGTTCTGAAAGAAGTTACCGTGAAAGATGTAATTTACTGGGCAGCTGACACATGGGAAAATGTGAAAGAACAATTGATTAGAAAATCGTGGAAACCCCTCTGGCCGAGTCTAACGATCACGGCATTATCAGAAAATACAGATGAGAAACACGAAGTTATTTATCTTATGAAACAAATCCCCGGCTGTGAAGAAACTGATGACACTGATGTTGCAGAGTGGTTGTCGTCAGATAAAGATCAAATTATAACTGATGAGGAAATTGTTTCAATAATTAATCACGGTTCAGACGAATATGTGGAAGATGAACCAGATGGAGCCCCGGCGATTTCACACAATGAAGCAGCAAAGGCGATGGAGAAATCACTGCAGTACATAGAGCAGCATCCTAACGCTACACCTGCAGACGTAATGTTTATGAGGCGGTGGTTAAATACAGCGACGTCTGCTAGGTTCTCATCACTTCGCCAACAAAAGATAACTGACTTTGTGAAAAGTAATCAATAATGCGTTCATGAGTAAACTATCCATATGTACAGTACACTTCATTTATACTACTATTTTGTTTCCGTAAGTAAAGTTTTTTTTATTTTAATATAATATTTTTTTTAATTTTTTGGGGTCAAAACGGGTTCGGATTAAGCGGGTTTTCGGATTAGCGGGGTTCCACTGTAATAGTAATAATAATAATAAATATTACAATACAGTACATTGTACATACATACATTGTACATACATACATTGTACAATACATTACAATACAGTAATCAAACCAACAATTTTATTTGCCAGTGAGACCTTGACACTTAACAGGAAAACAGACATGGAAGGCTTAAAGAAGAAAGAAAAATAATTAGGAAAATTCTTGGACCTAGATGGACCGAAAACTGGTACAGATTACAGAGAACGTCGAAAATTGAAGAATATTCCAACATAGAGACAGACAACATGAGGAAGAGACACCTTCAATTTTATGGCCACATTATGAGGCTTCCTGACAATAGACTCACAAAGAGAATAGTAAAATATGTATCATCACTTGTTAATAGGGGGGGGGGGGGGAATGGATACAAAGTGTTAAAAAAGATTTAGAATTGGCCAAAATCACCAAAGAAGAAATTCTCATAAGAGACAATTTTAGAACAAAAGTTAAAAAATGGGAGGTTAAACCAGAAACAAAAGCTCCAAGAACCGAAACAAAGTGGAGTGAACAGAGAAAAGCTGAATTCTCACAAAGAATGAAAAACTGGTGGGCGGATAAAAAGGACAAGAAATCCCAAAAACAAACCAGATTTACTTAGCGTCTTCCACTTCGGGAGCTTTACGACTAATAATAATAATAATAATAAAAATTATAGGCTAGTAATATAGTAGCCTCCTACATAATAATAGTGGCTGGCGTCTCAGCGTCTGCACAGTTCCCTATACTGAACTGTATATGCTTCAAGGTCAGCCTTATACAGGGTGAGGCATATGTATGGGGACTCTTCAATAAGTTGGAAACTGTTGTAGATATAATACTGTTACTTTCAGGATAATTTATATTGGTCAAATACTTTACATTTTGACGTACAACTGAATTTCAACCCCTTCTAAAGGGGTGGCCTAGGGGTTGTAACTCAAATATTTTTAATGTAAACACCCATTGTGTCACACATCATTTTAAAGGCCTTTTAAATACAAGAAAAACGGCATAAATAAAAATTCTCTATGATAATTGTATCCAAAATGGCGGCTGATTGAAGTTTTAGTTTTTAGAGAAATGGTTGACACAATAATGAAACTAAAATGCTATTAATGTGACCTCATAAACAATGTTAGATAATATTAATAGTTAAAAATATTGAAAAATAAACAATGAAATCAATTTAATAAAAAAAAAACCAACAAATGGAAAAGTACATAACAAAAAAAAATTTCAAATCACTGTTATTGGTAATAAAATAAAATAACTGTGAAACTATGGTGAACAATATTTGTGCACGTCCTGGTTTATTAAACGATATTGTTTTCAGTGATGAGGCCACGTTCTTATTGAATGGCAATGTTAATCGCCATAATTGTCGGTATTGGTCCGATGAAAATCTACCCTGGTATAGTGAAGCCCATACTCAGTATCCAGTCAAAGTAAATGTATGGGCAGCTATTGTTGGTGGACGATTGGTAGGGCCTATTTTTATTGATGGAAATTTAAACGCAGATTTGTACGAAAGATTGCTTGTGCAGGATATTATTCCAAGAATTCAAGACATTGTTGGTGCCCGCTTCCACAACATTCGGTATCAACAAGATGGTGCCCCACCTCATTATGGCATTCGGGTACGCCAAATTTTAAATGATGTTTTTCCTGGAAGATGGATTGGACGAAGAGGGGCAATAGAATGGCCAGCGAGATCACCCGACTTGACACCATTGGATTACTTTCTGTGGGGCCACTTAAAAAGTATTGTTTACCATAGTAAGCTGAAAAATATCAATGAGCTACGAAATAAAATCGAAGAAGCAGCACAAACCATCACTGAGGAGTCATTAAATAATGCGGTGTCATCATTTTATGACAGACTGGCACACTGTCAAACGAGAGAAGGAGGGCATTTCGAGCATCTTTTAAATTGAAATGTAAATAGTAGTAAACAGATTACTAAATAAATAACCAGTTTTTTCAATGTATTTCGTTATTCATTCAAAAAAATGTTGTGCTACGTTTCATTATTGTGTCGACCATTTCTTTTAAAACTAAAACCTCAATCAGCCGCCATTTTGGATACAAGTGTCATAGATAATTTTTATTTTTGCCGTTTTTCTTGTATTTAAAAGGCCTTTAAAATGATGTGTGACACAATGGGTGTTTACATTTAAAATATTTGAGTTACAACCCCTAGGCCACCCCTTTAGAAGGGGTTGAAATTCAGTTGTACGTCAAAAGGTAAAGTATTTGACCAATATAACTTATCCTGAAAGTTATAGTATTATATCTACAACAGTTTCCAACTTATTGAAGGGTGCCCATACATATGCCTCACCCTGTATATGAAACACTATACTAACATAACTCAACATATACTAAACTCTGCATACGACAGCGGCTCTTATACGCATGCGTGCTAGATGTTTGTCAGATACAATCTGACAATCTGACTGATTGGTCTAAACATGTGGAACAGCAGAGCTCATTAACCGTGAAAAGGATATTAGTAACAGCTAATATCTATAGTTCAGCCATTCTAAGTTCGCTCCTCCTTCTGTCTGTCAACAAACAAAAGCCACCTACTACAGGGTGCACGCTACACTCCACCACTTTACAACTATCCTATTCCTATTAAGTTAACTATTTTTTAAATTATAAGCATCTAAAGTACAAAAAACATCAGTCATGATATGATGTAGGACTAACAATTTCATTTATAAAAATACTTTTAAAAGTATTTTGAATTTAAGTACTTTTGAAAGTATTTTGTTGTTAATTTTTAATCAGCGTGTACATATTTTGATATAATGCGCATGCTCAGTGACGTCATTATTTGTTTACATTAGGAGCAAACTAACAGAGGCTGGAGTATATATACTATATTGCTTAAACCTTTCAATCCCGAATTTTTTAACTTTACACAAAGAAATATGTGTACATTGTTTCATACACTTTACTGACATTTAAGTGAAATAAAATCACTTTTATACCTTCAGCCTTTTTGATGGCGTGACAAAAAAGTGTGACACATACGTCACATTGAACTTGATGGTATGAAAGTTCCCAACAATATGAATAAGTAAAATCATGTTCAGCCTTCCTAAACAATAATATTCTCTTATTAATTTGTAACAAAAAAACTAAATATGATTTTATTATCAAAGCATTATTAAGACTTAAAAAGTGTTACAATGCAAAAATGTAGGTAAAATGAACAAAGTCACTATTTACAGCCTAAAAAATATACTTGTATGTACATTCAACATACTCGATGAAATGCTACTTTATTTTAGTAAATGAACACGAATATTTAAAACTAAAATTAACTTTAAAAAGAAACAAATGGACGCGTTTGTGGCGTAGTGGTCAGCATCTTATACTGCAATGTGGAGGTCTCAGGTTCGATTCCTGGCTAGGGTACAGAAAATTATTACACTTCACATCCAGCGCTTTTCAATCAAAAGTAGTCGCTAAGTTTTTATGTCTATTATTTCACTCCAATGTGACTTGTATGCCACCGCACTGGGTAAGAAAGGGTAAAATGGGAAAAAGTAGTAGCATTTCTGGAAAGACGACTAGTCATCAATTGAATAGCAGCAGTCAACCTGTTAAAACGGATAAACGCTTCCAATGTATTTTAAATGGCAATTCTATTAACAGGTTCACTCCCATCAGACACTTATACGTCTCTCACCCAATCTGTCTTGGGTTCGAATCCCATTCAGGCACGGCATCTTTTCATACGTTACAAAAAAATCATTTCATCCTTCACCGTCTGCATTAGCAGTAATTGCAGAACAGTCGGACGTTAAACAAAAAAAAAAAAAAAAAAATCACCCAATCTGTAAAATTTACTATTGAGAGGCTGATTCGTTTCTCGCATAATAGTGTTTTTAATTGAATCGTGATACAGATTAGATGCTCGTTTGCATTGAATCATATACTGAGCTGTTAAGAAATGAGTTCAAAAAACATTTCCCCAGTCATGGTTCGTGATCTACCCCTTTGCACTCGACTGTCAGATCTGATCCGACACGATAGTATTACCGTTCCACTTGTATGTCGGACCCCATCCGACTCCACTTTCACAGCTGATTTTGTATGAAAATATGCGCTTAACTAAGTTGCTGTAATGTGCTGGCCTCTATGGGATGTTTTAAAAATTAATTCTTGTAGTTTTCGATAGTTGACTACTACCGATTATCGATGTAAATGGAATTAATTGAATCGATGTCACCATACCAAACTAGTAAACAAACTAACCTAATTTTGAAAATGCGTTGTTTAGTTTGCGGTATTTTGTGTCACTTTAAGATCAGTTTAATGTTTTTGGGTAACTAATTCTCACAAAAATAATATTCAGATTATTTTGCGTGTTGTTATTAGGTTTTAGGTATCAATTTCTAGTTACACAGTTTATTTTATCTTAGTTTTTACAACAGCAGGGTATGTTTTGCAGGTTACATTTTAGAAGTTTTTTGATGAGAAAAAGCATTTTTTATGTATCATTTTAAAATTAAAGTAATAACAAACTTAAAAAGTATTGCATGCTCTTAAAACTAATAACAACACATTACGCGTATGATTAATGTAATGGGGGGGGGGGTATAAACAAATCATAAAATAAATACAAGTGGAGGCTAACATAATACGAGTGGAAAGGGTTAAGTGACCGATTTTGATGAAAATTTTCATGTTGGGTCCGGTAATAGTATCAAACTTAAGTTCCAAGTTCCTGCGATATTCTGTTCTTGAGATATTCTGTTCAGACACACATGCACGCACGCGCACGCGCGTGCGCGCACACACACAAACACACGTGAGTAACACGCATGTGGTAAGGATTCATACCAGTGTGCGCAACCGTGTTGTTTTTTTTTTTGTTACTTTTGTACAGTGCTTAGAAAATTCCAGTTTTTTACGGGAAAGCGCAAGCACTCATGCTAATATAAAGTTGAGATAAGTTTTTCTACTCATTTTTCTGTTATATAGTACTATGAATTGTTTTAGGGCTATAAAGAGCTTCTGTCGTCAACTGGAAGAAGACCCCTTAATTCTTTTTACAAAAGGCTTAAGGGAACCGGCCAGGATAGAAGGCTAGTGTCCTATCCATACATTCACATTGTGTGGCCTGTTAGTAACCATGTGACCGCTCACCAGCACGATAACCGTCTCATGGTGAACGGAACTGGAAGGGCTGGTCCTCCTGACTGAAACTAGTCCTCCATTCGGATCTCCGGGCGAGGACTATCAGAGGGGACTTCATCAAAAAAAATAAAAGTTTCTGAAATTCTGCGAGTTGGAACATATAAAGCAAATTACAAAAGATGTACGGTGTTACAGGTATGTAGATATGAAAAGACTTGCGCAAGATAGACACCTTGGAGAACTGCATCAAACCAGTCGAGAGACTGATGACAAAAAAAAATTGTTTTAATAAGCATTCTTACCACTGAACATTATGTGATTCCCATTTCAATAAATGTTTCTTGGTGAGTGTAACTACCAGGGCTTAACTTAAAAAAATAAATAATATCTTACTGTTCTGGCACTAGAAATACATTATTTAAGTCTATATAAAACAAAATTTAACATTTTCCCGTAGTAGGCTACTGCCCTATAAAGGGTTAATTCGGAGTGAAGTAGACGGGTGAAGCAGAGGGAATGTTATAATATTTATACTTCATCAGGCATCATATTCTGCTGTTGCATAATTTCATCGACATTTTCGTTGGTGTGTGAACTTCTGGCCGTTTCAATGATCGGTTGGACGACAATACCTCTCGTTAATGACCCGGTCACACTTTTTGCAACTTCCAAAAGCTGTAACAAACAAAGATATCAGTACCTACTATTACTACTACCACTACCAGCAAATATAAACAGTAACAGTAATATAACAGTAAAGGCTACAGGCTACACTCCAGAAAAACAACCGAGAAAATGTCTAACCTAGCGACAGCAGACATACGGGGAAAAGAAGGCTGCAATTGTATGGACACATCAGTAGACTCCCCCTAACACGACTCGCTAACAAGATTCTTACTTACATACAAAAAGTTAAATCAACAACACCCCATGGATTACACAAGTGGAAATCTGGTGTGAAACACTCACACCACTTTCTCTTGCCAGTGCAAATAATTAACAATAAACCTAACATTAGTAATAAAACATAAGAAATAAACAAAAAACTAACCTCAAAAACATAACCTTATTTTAATCATGAGTGAAATACGCAAAATGAAAATCAATCTCAGTTGGGCTTAGAAATACGGAAAATCACTCTTTCACGCTAAACTAGGCTCTGTAGAGAAAAATGCTCTAAATAAAAGTTGTGGATCTTTTAATTTTCTATAAATTTAATTATATACACTTTTGTCGTAAAATTCATACTAAGGCCGAAATCTTTAAAAAATCAATTTTTCACACATTTTCGTGAGAAAAAAACACAAAATCGCTAATTACCGCTAAACTAAGCGCTATACAAAAAATTGTTTGAAATAAAAGTTGTAGGTTTTTTAATTCTCTACAATTTTTTATTATTATTATTATTAGCCGTAGAGCTCCCGAAGTGGAAGACGCTGAGCATTATTCACGATCATTGATTATTGGACTTGGTGTTTTTCTTGTTTGCCCACCAGCCTTTCATTTTCTGAGAAAAATCAGCTTTTCTTTCCTCACTCCATCTTGTTCCAACTCTTGGAATTTTAACCTCTGGAATAATCTCCCATTCATTAATTTTTGTTCTAAAACTATTTCGATTGGTAAGTTCATTATCAGTAATGTTTGCCAGAACTAGATATTTCTTAACGTGTTGAATCCATTCCCCTCCCTCCATTGACAAGCGAAGCTACATATTCATATTTTACCATACTTTTTGTAACTCTATGATCAGGAAGCCTCATGATATGACCAAAAAATTTAAGACGTCTTTTCCTCATCTCTGTTACAATATTTGAATGTTGCTCAGCTGTGTTATTTTTTTGTAATCTATAACCGTTTTCAGTTAATCTTGGACCGAGAATTTTCCTTATTATTTTCCTTTCCTCCTTTTTCAAATTTTCTAAATCGGCTTTCCTGTTGAGGTTCAGGGTCTCACTGGCATAAAGCATTGATGGCTTGATCACTGTGTTGTAGTGTCTAATTTTTGTGTGAAGAGACAAGCATTTTTTATTATAAATAAATTGCACCAGCCCTAGGCCTTTACGAGCTTTCTTTAATCTCTCCTGCTGTGAAAATTTCTCCGAAATAACTTCTCCTAAATATTTAAAAAAAGACACCCTGTTGATTGTTCCATATTTGGTTTGTAGTCTGGTAACGTCTAGGTTTGTAGTTGTGAACACTGTTTTTTCAAAGGATACCTGTAAACCAACTTTTTCTGCACACTCTTTCAGAGTCTCTATCTGCTTTATTGCAACTTTGCCCGAGTCTGCCATTATTGCAAGATCATCTGCAAAAGCCAAGTAAGGTATTTGCAGATTATTTTTCTTAGTCCCAAGCGAGATTGGCTTCCAGAGGTTTCCTTCTTTGAGTTTCCTCTCCCACAATTTTTTATTATATAAAGTTTTGCGCTTAAATGCATATTAAAGCCGTAATCTTAAAAAACAACGTTTTTACGAGAAAACACCCTCACCAAGAATTTCAGCACACATGACACCTATCCTATCTTGTAGAGCATAAAAAATTTAGTAAACCAGGCGATTTTAAAAAAATTGTACGACCAGTTTTTGAGAAAATCACAAAAAAGTGAAAAATTACACGAATAAACTACTACTTCCGGTTGACCGATTTTGATGAAAATGTTCGTGTCGGGTCCGGTAGTGGTATGTAACTTAAGTTTCAAGTTTCAAGTTCGTACAATGTTCCGTTCTTGAGATATTCTGTTCACACACACACACAGACCAATCGCTAAAAACATGTTTTTTGGGTTCAGGGGGTCTGAAAACGTATAGATCCGGTGAAAACTCGATTTCTTAAAATCGACATGAAAACAATACTTTCCTTCCTATATATTCATATAGGCAAGAGAAAGTAAAAATAGACTTACATACGGCACAAATAGACCCAACACGTATTGGAGACAGAAACACATTCAGAAACAGGATAAACGAGTGGAATGTGATGCCGGAGAATGAGCTCCTTAGGAGGAGAGGGACGAAGTGGACAGAGGAGAGGAAGCGAATACATGGGGAGAGAATGAGAGAAGTATGGAAAATGAGAAAGAATTCCCAACAAATGAGTCGGAATGCTTTGCGCGATCCATCAGGGTCCATACGCACACAATAATAATAATAATAATAATAATAATATAACAGTAAAACTCTTTGGTTAACCAAACTCGGTTTAATCAGAATCGGGTTAACCGAAATGTTTTTGGAATCACAAAAAATTCCAACTAGCATCCAACGCAAAGTTTGACGATCCGCCAAGCACTGACGGGCTCATTGGGAATCAGGCAACTAGCGCCGCCAGTGGGCGGGACTAAAGTCTGTGTCATAGGTGCTAGCTTGCACAAGTTCGCGTATTTATTGGACAGACCTCGTATTGCATCACCTACGGCTGGCAATGCATACCACTCTTTAAAGGTAGGAACAGACTGCTATCACGTCACGCGAACTCACATCACGTCACGTCATGTCACTGTACCATATCTGAAACGTGATATCACGTTTACAAGCACACTACTGTCACGTGACAACCGCACTCGATCGTTTCTTTTCCGCATGAATTTTGTGAAATCAGTTTTATACATAGTATAACTTCTGTCTTTGATTTATTTCAAATGGAAAGTTCAAGTAGTTCTTCTGAATGGGAAGAAGAACTGGAAAATGTAGCTGTTTTATTAAATGCAGAAAACCATATTAGCATGAAATCAAAGAGAATATGGGTACATGATATTAATAAAAGAAGGAAACAACTGAGTGAATTTCAACGACTAGTACCAGAATTACGTAGGATCCGAAATGTTTTCGAATGTATTTTAGAATGACAATGGAAGAATTTGATTTTGTTCATGACCGTATTAAAAATGATGTAAGGAAACAAAATACCCAACTCCGTGAAGCCATCACAACTGAAGAAAGATTAGGTGTTTGTTTGAGGTAAGAAAAAAATTGAGCAAACACTAATAATTTTACTTAATTTATTTTTATTGAAATTATTAATAATTATATTTTATTTTATTGGTATTCTGCTGAAGGCAGAGATACCAGTTGCAGTAGCATAGGTGTTTCCGCATTATTTTTGGAAGAATACGATACAGCGTCTTCTCCGTTAGCTGTTGGTGTAGTTATGATTTCAATACTGCCAGATTGCAGCGTTGAAATTGCAGAGTTATCAATTTCTGCCGATAGCACCATATTACTCAGTGCATGTTTAATTTTGGCCTGTGAGCTCACGTTTGTCAAAATATGTCAAACGAACAGAAAATGAAAACGTGATATCACGGATGAGGTGAGTGACGTGGCGTGATACGCGTGAGGTGACTTCAGTGTGAACCTGATACATAAGAGAACCATGTACAACAATGGACCACACTTTTCGCTTGTCACGTGACAGAACGTAACATCACGTGAACTCACATGACGTGATAGTAGTCTGTTTCTACCTTAATAGTTCTGTTTTCACCCGTTGGACTCAGCACTTTAGTTTATTGTCAATCTTTCAATATTCAGTGTTAATGCAAGGTCAAGGCAGCTAGTTGTTGTTGCAGTCACATTACCCGACTAATGCTGTCTAATGCTTACCACATGCTCATATTAGTTCATTTTTCGTCACATTAGTGTTAAAATAATAATTACAATAGTTTTAATTCAACTATTAATTATCTTAAATATACATATAAAAAAATATAAACAAAAAAAATTAATGAAAAATAATTATTCAACGGGAAAAATTAAGCGAAATTACATTACTTTGAGTTTAAAAAAATCAATCACTAAAAGGTTAAGAACACTCCTTCAAGATACTCATGAGAAAGAGAAAAACATGAACGAAACGCTTAAATCAGTAAATATTAAACATGTACTTGACTGGTGATTGCACACTTTTAACATAACACGAGTAATAACATGGTTACTCAAGTCACAAGATTGCCTTTTACCTATGTATGGATGGGAAGTGAAATATCTGCACTGCTGCCAACCTCAACAGCGAGGCACTTCTCGTACATTTCACTAGCGTGCAGTTTCTAGATACATTTTGTAAGCTGTGGTTTATTCCGAGACAATGTTTTCTTCATAAACCTTACAAGAAATAAATATGACCTGTAATATTGCCTGTTGTTGTTTAGGTCAACAGCCTGGTTGGCTGGTTTGAACCTGTAAAGGTTTTACTAAGTAAACTGAGGAGTGAGGTGGTTTACCATTGCCACAACTCACTGAGTGGAAAAGTACGCTTATCAGCATGCCGGGCCCTCTGAAAATGAAATGTTCATGAATTTGATTCATGAACAACTAAAATTAGTTATGAAATTACCTCTTTATCAAGTCGCGGTACCTTCTGAGCGATTTTTCTGAAATAATTCATCTCTTCCAAAGCTTTTTGGGAATCATTAATTGAATAAAGATATGCCGCATAATTAACACGAATTGCTGCATCTTCCGGGTCCAATTTTATAGCTTGTTCGTAAGCTTTTATCGCATTTTCAGAATCATCTAAATTTTTTAGAGCACCTGGAAATACAAAAAAAATTTATTAAATGTGTATATATTACAAAATTGAAAATTGCTCACATCAAGAAGGGTCACCAGTAAAAATTGAGGTCTAACATCAAAAAAATTTTGAATTTAAACCTAAAAATCTGTAGAGTGAAACACTCACACGACTTTCTCTTGCCAATGCAAATACCAAGATAACCTACGTTTAATCATTAGTAAACAATACATGTGAGAAACATAACCTAATTTTAATCATGAGTGAATGATACTAAACTAATATGCGTTTCACGGTCGATGAGCTCTGCTGTCTGTTCCACACGTTTAAAACAATCAGTACATTTGCCAGCGTTGTCAGATTGTACCTGACAAACATTACGCGCGCATCTGTATAAGAGCCGCAATAGTTCACTCTCGTCTTGCATCTCGTACTGAACACATTGATAATAGAGCGCGTTAACATGCAATACTTTACAATATAATCAGCTGATTGTATGTTTATAGGTTACAAATTGTTATTGAAAGACCAAAAAAATGGTTGACAAATTATTTAACAGAGCTACAAAAGCAAGTATTGGCAACGTTGGTAGCAAGTGATTTTTTTTTTTTTTTTTTTTTTTTTTTTTTTTGGTTTAACGTCCGACTGTTCTGAATTACTGCTAATGCAGACGGTGAAAGATGAAATGATTGTGTGTAACGTATGAAAAGATGCCGTGCCTGAATGGGATTCAAACCCAAGACCGCATGATGAGAGGCGAGCACGTTACCAACTGCGCCAATGCGGCCGGCCAGCAAGTGATTGGTTAGTTATAAAGTAGGTGGGGGGATGCAAACGTTCAGACCTCATCTGCCTTGGCTCTGTAAAAGAAATGCTCGAAATAAAAGTTGTCGATTTTTTACTTTCTCTTGCCTATATGAATAAATAGGAAGGAAAGTATTGTTTTCATGTCGATTTTAAGATATCGAGTTTTCACCGAATCTTGACATTTTCAGACCTCCTGAACCCAAAAAACATGTTTTTAGCAATTGGTCTGTGTGTGTGTGTGTGTGTGAACAGAATATCTCAAGAACCGAATATCGTACGAACTTGATACTTGAAACTTAAGTTACATATCACTACCAGAGCCAACAAGAACATTTTTATCAAAATCGGTCAACCAGAAATAGTAGTTTATTCGTGTAATTTTTCACTTTTTCGCAATTTTCCCAAAAACTGGTTTTACGATTTTTTTTTAAATCGCCTGGTTTACTAAATTTTTTATGTTCTAAAAGATAGTGTAGGCGCCATGTTTGCTGAAATTCTTGGTAAGGCTGTTTTCACGTAAAAAATTGTTTTTTTAAGATTACGGCTTTAATATGCATTTTAGCCCAAAAATTTATTTAATAAAAAATGTAGAGAATTTAAAATCCTACAACTTTTATTTCAAACATTTTTTTGTATAACGCTTAGTTTAGCGGTAATTAGGGATTTTCTGTTTTTTCTCATGAAAACGTGTGAAAAATCGATTTTTTTAAGAATTCAGCAATACTATGCATATTACGACAAAAATGTATATAATAAAATTTATAGGATATTAAAAGATCTACGACTTTTATTTAGAGCATTTTTCTCTACCGAGCCTAGTTTAGCGTGAAAGAGTGATTTTCCGTATTTTAAAGCCAAACTGAGGTTGATTTTCATTTTGCGTCTTTCATTATATATGATTAAAATAAGATTAATGTTTATTGAGGTTAGTTTTTTGTTTATTTCTAATGTTGTAGTATTATTAATGTTAGGTTATATTGTTAATTATTTGCATCGGCAAGAGAAAGTTGTGTATTTCACACCATATTTTTAATTTTCTATAACTTTAATTATACACTTCTGCCATAAAATGCATACTAAGGCTGCAGCCTTAAAAAATCCAGTTTTTTACTGATTTTGATGAGAGAAGTACAGGAAATCACTAGCCGATGCTAAACTTAATGTTGTAGAAAAACTTTTTGAAATAATGAGTCGTAAGTTTTGTAATTTCCTACAACTTTAATTACACACACTTTTAACACTAAAATACGAATTAAGGCCGCAAATCTTAAAAAAAAAAGAAATTTACCACCAAAGCACAGCCTCCCTAAGTATTTCAGCAGACATGATTATAGCTTATTCATAAGCTTCTGGATCTTGTAGACCATAAGAAATCTAGTATGAGGCAATTTTATTTAAAATTGTACGAATATACGATTACTTCTGGTGTACTGATTTTGATGAAAATGTTTGTGTCGGGTCCCCCTAATGGTACGCACCTAACTAAATATTTCCAAGTTTCAACATTGTATCCTACTCCGTTCACACACATTTCAAAAAAATTGATCCAGACATTAAAATCACTTATTTTCATTTTTATTTATTTTATCAAACATCCTATGTAGGATTTTAAACAGCCGTATTATTTAAAATTGAAATATATATTTCCAATCACCAGAATATGGTAGCATAAAACACTTACCAATGTATATAGCGCTTTCATGTATCTTGTACACATCTGCAGTAAATTAAAATTCATTAAAATTTTTCTACATCAAAATTTAAAACTTCCTACTCCTACCGTGGTAGATAAGGAATAGTTGATTCTTATATTTAAAACAGTCTTGCCAACTTAATCGGTTGATTGTCGTATTCAACCTGTGTGTTCATTAATTTTTCCCTGTTGCTGTATTTTAAATTTATAAATACAGCAACAGGGAAAATTAATGAACACACAGGTTGAATATGACAATCAACCGATTAAGTTGGCAAGACTGTTTTAAATATAAGAATCAACTATTCCTTATCTACCACGGTAGGAGTAGGAAGTTTTAAATTTTGATGTAGAAAAATTTTAATGAATTTTAATTTACTGCAGATGTGTACAAGATACATGAAAGCGCTATAAACATTGGTAAGTGTTTTATGTTACCATATTCTGGTGGTTAGATATATATATATATATATATATTAGACCCAGTGCCCGTTGCAGCTATCGCCGGGTCTGGGTGTTCACCAACCCATCTTCCATCCACCATTTCTCCTCCTCTATTCGTCCCTCCCCACTCCTCTTAACTTCATCCTCCCGTTTTATTCTTGGTCATCCTCTTGATCTTGTTCCTTCCACCGCTCCTTCTTCCATCCTTCTAGTCAACCTTTCCTCCACCATTCTCTTCGCACGGCAATATCATCTTAACCTCATTTTCTCCACCCTCTCCCTCGTACATCCACATTTAGCTTTGCTCTAATTTCGGTTCTGCCCTTAACAGACAGCTGGTGCGCGTGTCAAATTATTTACACTCAATCTGTTAGTTGCAGGGCTAAAGTAAATAGTTGTGTTTCTTATCACATGGTCACCCAATTAAATGACTGAATCATTTAAAAACAGAAGAGGTAGAGGTGTACTGTGACACTAATCAGAGTTATCTCCTCTCAAAGTAATGAATTTCATTATACAGCTGGACCCTGTGGTGAATGAAGTGAAGGTGTCATTTGCAGAGTGGGCCCGCCATTCTGATAAGCATACTTTTCCATTCAGTGAGTTGTGGCAATGGTAAACCACCTCACTCCTCGTTTTACTTAGTAAAACCTCTACAGGTTGAAACCAGCCTTTCAGCGGATCACCTAAACAACAACACAGATACTGTATTAGAAAACGTACTTACTTGCTAGTAACATAAATGTAGACGCATGTTTATGATTGAATTTAATAGAAGCTGAAAGGAAATTGAATGCAGAAGCAAACTGTTTTGTGTGCAAATGAACAAGCCCTAGGTTGTATAAAGTCTTCCAATCCAATGGAGCCAAGTAATTCGCACGCTTTAAACAACTTATCGCCTGAAATAACAACAACATAACATTTTTGTAAATAAATTGCATTTTACACGGTAAATAAACTACACTTACATACAGATTTGAAAACACCACTTGTACAAAATTCCATCGAATACCTATACTAAACGCTTTCACGACAAGTCACACGAACATGAGAACCCACTGGTGCGTTCGCTTTCCACCTTCCATTTACCTGATAATCCCCCTAGACACCTTAAAAGACGCTGGAGTAGAGACCTGCTAATTTGATACAGAAATTTCATTGTTGGGGAGGCACCGATGGGGACCCTACCCCTCTCATGCCTATCATGTCATTTACATTATTATCATAATCATCACATTCGCTTGTTGTAAAATTTTACAGTTGTAAATAAAGAATTAAAGAGAAAAAAAATTTTACATGGTGTATACTTTAGCTACAGAAAGGTATTCAATAAAAACTTACAGCGACATATTTTTTCTTTCCAAAAAAGCACATTCCAACATTATTCCAAAGAGCGGGTGATTCAGGAAGGTACTGGGCGGCTATTTTGTATTTAGCAAGTGCTACATCATATTCTTCAGAGTTCTGTAATGTAAACATATAAAACATTTATTTAATAATTACGGTACACTTTTTTAAACGTACTGCAATAAAAACAAAATTATTTATAATATTGTTTAAATGTGCCCGTAACAGACAGGTGGAGGGAGTGTTAAATTATTTGCTGAGGGAAAAATAAGTTGAAAGGTGGTATCAATAAAATGAATCTTTATAATGCATCCTGCAGTTTGAAATTCATTCTATTTTATATAATAAATTTCACTAACCTTCCTTTTTAACTGCGTCAACTTTTTTTTTCACTTGCACGTATTTTGGTGGATCCACCATCATCTATAATTGAAACTAAAAACTTTTTCATTTATTAAAAATCTATAGAAGATGATACATCTTCAGTCATTTGTATAAAAATGACTTTGTATACATTAAATGACTTTGTATAAAAATGACAGAAGATGTATCATCTTCTGTAGATTTTTAGTAGATAAAGTTTTTAGTTTCAATTATAAGTTATTTACTACTCTGATGATGGTGGATCCACCCACCGAAACACGTGCAAGTGAAAATAAAAGTTGACGCAGTTAAAAAGGAACGTTAGTGAAATTTATTATATAAAATAGAATCAATAAAATGATGAGCATAGAACATCCTACGACCTAACAACGAACTAGACAATTGAATTAGTCATTTCACAAAATACAAAATACTACAAAATAAATTAATAATTATCTGGGCTAATTAATTATTAATTAATTAAATTAATCTGGGCTAATTAATTAATAATTAATTAATAATTATCTGTACTGAACAAACACACCATAACATAATCATATCGCACCGAGATATGATTATGTTATATCATATAACTGATCAGCTATAACCAAACGTAACCAAAACAAACATAGCTGTTGGTTGGTGTAATCAAAACTATAGATGTTAGTAAGAATGTAAACAATCGATAAGTTTGGCTAATACAGACTACAGTTGAGCCATCCTAAGTTTGCTCCCACTGTAAACAAACCAAAGCAACCTATTACAGGGTGTACACTACACTACACCAATTTATGGATGTCGTATTCCTATTAAGTTAACTATCTTTCAAATTATAACTACTTAAAGTACTTAAAACATCAGTCGTGATATGATGTAGGCCTAACTATTTCATTTATAAAAATACTTTTAAAACTATTTTGTATTTAAATACTTTTGAATGTATTTTGTTGTTACTTTTTAATCAGCGTGTACACATTTTGATACAATGCGCATGCTCAGTGACGTCATTATTTGTTTACATTAGGAGCAAACTAAGAGAGGCTGGACTGTACATCTTTAGATAGACGCATGCACTACCATCCTTTAAAATATGAACGCGATCTATAGAGAAATATTCAAAATACGGCACGTTATATGAAGAGCTCTTGCCAGTCATTCAAATCTGCTCAATCAGCTTTTTGGCGTTATAAATAACCTAAACAAAAAATTATTTTTAAATAACTGAAATAGTCTGTCATTCTTTTCTGCTTCTTTGGTTCTCCTTCTTGCGTAGCTCTAATTTGTGACACAACAGCCACACACAACACGACAAACAATGTCACTACTACTGTATACTAAACTAAAGGGGTTGCGATTTATAAAAAAATCATCGCACATAATTTTAGAAAAGAATGTGAAAATTGTGAAATAAGGGTTGACGACCTTGCCAAATAGACTATGGGCTTCATTCAGTTTTAGTATATTTTTACTGTATATATAGTACATTTAGTTTTAGTACAGGGTGATTATAAATGAAATAGACAGTTTCGATAGCTTACAGAAAATTTATTTTTGAAAAGTTAAGGTAATTACTTACATGATTATATAGAAGGATTCATTAAGTTTTTATTGAAAATATTTACAGATGTTCAATGTGGGCACCATTTCTAACAAGACAGATATCAACATGGTAGTCGAGTTCTTCCCACACACGATTAAGCATACGACGGTCAACTGTGGCAAGAGCATTTGCGATACATTGTTTTAGATCATCGATATCTACAGGAAGTAGTGGTACAAAAACTTTGTCTTTTACTTAACCCCATAAATAAAGTTGCAGGGTGTTAAGTCTGGACTACGAGGTGGCCACGATGTAAACACAATATTTTCCTCACTTGCACGGCCGATCCATCGTCTAGGAAGACGTTCATCAAGATAATTTCTGACCTGTAAGTGCCAGTGAGGCGAAGCTCCATCTTGTACAAAAATGAAGTTATCACTATCTTCCTAGAGTTGAGGTATTAACCATTCGTTTAACGTGTCCAGATAAATTACTCCGGTTACTGACACTTTGTGAAAGAAGAACAGCCCGTAAACCTTTCCACAAGATAATGCGCAAAAGATGTTTACTTTAGTGGGTTTTCTGTGCCCCATATTCTAACATTATGTTCTATTAACTTTTCCACCAATGTAAAAATTACATCCATCACTGAAAATTAGGCGATTAAAGAATGCGTCATCATTTTCAACACAATGTTGCATCTCCAGACAAACATTTTTACATACCACTTTATCACTGGTATTTAAACTTTGTACTAACTGCAATTTATAATTGATCATTTTCAAACGTTCTGCAGAATTTTCTACACAGTCGGTTGAGGAATTTGCAATTCTAAACTTGCTGATCTAGTTGATTTTCCTGGACTTGTTACACGAAGACTATCAATTTGTTCTTCTGTAACAGAAGGTCTTCCAGTACTCTTCCTTTTACAAAGACATCCACTGTTTTCAAAATGTTTATACCAGTCATAGATTGATTGCCTTGTTGGTGGTGGTTTACCGTATCTTGTTCTGAAATGACATTGCACAACCGTAACCGAGTTTGTTTTGGCTGCTAATTCAAGAACACAATAAGCTTTCTCCACTTGAGAAGCGGCCATTTTGCTAGACTGGTCGTCGTAACAGCAGCCACCAACAAAATGCTAGCAACAGTTGTACCAACATAAACTTTAAAAAATTCCCTACAAACCTATATCATTTACTATATTCAAATACACCAGTTTGACGTTTAAGAAGCTCTGTTGAAATTGTATATTTCATTTACAATCACCCTGTATATAATGTAATCTGTATGACAAACACTATTTTATCAACTTCACAAACAAGCATTACGTATCTAATGTGTGCTCTTCTTTTTTACTTTCTCTTGCCAACTATATGAATATATTTATAGGCTAGGAAGAAAAGTAGCCTATTGTTTTCATGCCGATTTTAAAGAAATCGCGTTTTCACCGGATCTACACATTTTCAGACCCCTGAACCCAAAAACATGTCTTTAGCGATTGGTCTGTGTGTGTGTATACAAAATATCTCAAGAACGGAACATCGTACGAAACTTGAAACTTAAGTTACATACCACTACCAGACCCGACACAAACATTTTCATCAAAATCAGGCAACCGGAAAGAGTAGTTTATTCGTATCATTTTTCACTTTTTGCGATTTTCTCAAAAACTGGTCCTACGATTTTTTTAAAAATCTCCTCATTTACTTAATTTTTTATGCTCTACAAGATAGGGTAGGCGCCATGTTTGCTGAAATTCTTGGTGAGGCTGTTTTCACGTAAAAAAAATGTTTTTTTTTAAATTACAGCTTTATTATGAATTTTACTGCAAAAATGCATATAATCAAAGTTGTAGAGAATTTAAAATTCTACAACTTTTGTTTCAAACATTTTTTTGTATAACGCTTAGTTTAGCGGTAATTAGCGATTTTCTGTTTTTTTCTCACGAAAGTGTGAAAAATCTATTTATTAAGATTTCGGCCTTAGTATGCATTTTACAACAAAAGTGTATGTAATAAAATTCATAAGAAATTAATAGATCTACAACTTTTATTTAAAGTATTTTTTTGTACAGTGTCTAGTTTAGAATGAAAGAGCGAGTTTCCGTGTTTTTAAGCCAAACTGAGGTTGATTTTCATTTTGCGTCTTTCACTCATGATTAAAATAAGGTTATGTTTTTTGAGGTTAGTTTTTTGTTTATTTCTAATGTTTTATTACTACATTATTGGTCATTTTTAGCATTTGCAAGAGAAAGTTGTGTGAGTGTTTCACACCAGATTTTTTTTTAATTTTTTCGTTTGGAAAAATATTACCAATTAAGATCTAAGACACTGAATACGTTGCCAGTTATTTTTAATTGAAATTGAATAAATTTCAGTGAAAGTGAACTTCCTTAATCATTTATACTGGTTTTGTCCGGTGAATCGTTTTGAATTTATTTTTTTCACCACCCTGGTTAATCTGCCCCCGCATAATCAAGGTATAGACACTGAATTCACGAGATTGCCTTTTGCGTATGTATGGGCTGTGAGGAAGGGAAGTGAAATATTTGCAGTGCTGCCAACCTCAACAGTGAGACACTACTTGTACATTTCACTACCGTGCACTTTCTAAATACATTTTGTAAGCTGTGGTTTATTCCGAGAAAATGTTTTCTTCATAAACTTTATAAGAAATAAATGAGACCTGTAATATTGCCTATAAGTAGCTTAATTACATGACTAGAAATGTTTCATTTACTGTAATTACGAATGAATCGCCTTCTTTACTATTTGCTGTCACCGGGGTTTCATTATCAGTCTCTCTTGTATCTACCGAACTGTTTTCTTTTTTTACCAGGTGTCAACAAAACTGTTAAACAATAGCTTCTTCATGTCCCTAATTTCCTTCTTTATTTTTCAAATTGTAGAAAGAGAAACATCACAGTAGTTAGCCACTCGCTTAAGGCTTTTGTTAAGAGGCACTGATTGGCATTTTGGTTTAGCTTCAACTTTACAACATTTTGTTACATTGCGTTCAGCACTGTGAATAGTTCGACCACATTTTCGAGAAACCGAGTGTGTTTACGGTAACAAACCGTTATATTTCTACAGTTAACGTACAAAAAGGTTCCGTGTGCTCTGGGTATAGTATTAGTTGTTATTGGTTGTCGTACTGAAATTAAAGCAGTTGGGCGTGCGCACTGATGGTGTTGCCCCTTTACCCCTCGTTGCAAACGAGGGCAAACTCAATGGGTGACTCAAGTGTCTATACTACTCTATTGAGAATAAGGAGGGAGACTTCTACTTTCAGACACGGCAAAAATGAACAATAATAGATTTTTGACAAAATGATAAATCTGAAAACCAAACCAGCATGGTTGACAGTAACACTGAAACCGATACATGATAATACATAATACTTTTTTTTGTCATCAGTCTCTTGACTGGTTTGATGCAGTTCTCCAACCTTTCTATGTTGCGCAAGTCGTTTCATATCCAAATACCTGTAAACACCCTACATCTTTTGTAATTTGCTTTATACATATATTCTAATCTTTGCCTTCCTCTACTATTTACTCCCTCAATATTACCCTCCATTATTAATAGCCACTGGACTATTAATTGGGACATATACTAAGACATCCAGGTATTGACCTGGATGTCTTAGGCTATGTCCCACTAGCCTTTCCCTTCTTTTGGTAAGATGCTTCCCCATATACTTCTTTTGAACCTCTAAATTACTTATTTTGTCCACCCACCTAATCTTTTAACATTTTCCTATAACACCACATTTCGAAAGCTTCTATCCTCTTCTTTTCTACTGCCCCTATCACCCACGTTTCACTTCCGTATAATGCTACACTCCAAACATAATGTTTTAAGAAATTTTTCCTAATCTGTAAATCAATGTTTGTAGTCAGTAAGCTGTTTTTCATTTCAAAGGCTTTTCTTGCTTGAGCAATTCTACTCTTGATATCACTTGTGCTTCTACCATCCTTTGTTATTTTACTCCCTAGATAGCAGAATTCCCCCAACTTCCTGTATGTTTTTGTTGCCTACTTTTAAATTTCCCATCTCTTCTAAACCACTCTTGCTGCTGCACAACACTTTTGTTTTGTTCTTATTAATTTTCATAAGAAATACATAATACATACCTGTATTATTGAGCCAGCAGCGAGTAACGCTTTCGAGCATGTTGGGTCATGAGCGAGTGCAGAGCCTAATTTATCGAATGCTAATTGGTATTCACCTAATTTCATATAGAGTAGACCAAGTGCGGTGAATAATTCACTGCTCGATGGATACAACCTGTAACAACAAATTCGTTCACATAAAAACCACTATTGTACACGGTGTTATCTAAACTGCACCGCAATCTCTCGGTCCAAAACCATTCTTTAGCGAGTTATGGCAAGTGAAAGATTTCATACAGATTTCAGTTCCTCCCGTGAAATAACACATCAATAAAACTCTGAAAACCCAAATTTAGTAGTAATGTTATGGTTTCTTATGTTTTTTTAGCCAGAAAAATTCAATAAAACTAGTCAAAAAACTGTAATCTTACCATTTTTCTTAAAAACTGCACCAATTACAGCTTTGGGACTAGTTTTATTGAATTTTTCAGGCTAAAAAATGTAAGAAACCATAACATTATCACTAAATTTGAGTATCCAGAGTTTCAGTAACATGTTATTTACCCATGTCTATTGGAAACTTTTTTCTTATTTTTAGCTATAGAATTTGTTTGCGAGAGATTGCCGTGCAGTTTAGATACACCCTGTATAATATAGAAAATATCACCAGATGACTCACACGTGATTAACCCATAACAATAGTTTTAGAGAGGTGATGTGAGTGTTGCGGTGAAAATGGACAAAACTGAGTATCAACAAACTGTCATTAGATATTGATTTTTGAAAGGCAATACACGCACGCACATTAAAGACCAGCTGGATGGTGTGGATTGCCCAGCTGTGAAATTTCAGACTACTCAATTAACCCTTACAGCACCACGAGAATATTTAGTGAGTTCCTACCGAAAAATGCAACTTGTGTGCGATTTCTACCGTTTCATATATCTATCCATAACATGGCTATTTTTTCAAGGTATCTTAATCACTTTGTTTTAATCATAATGAATTGACTTCGTATGACATTCAACTTGGAACACATTTCTTACAATTTAAAAATAAAATGATACGTAGTCATTTTTTGTGGAAATTTCCTTTTCAACTTAAAAAAATCTGGTGTGAAACACTCACACAACTTTCTCTTGCCAGTGCAAATAATTTAAACAATATAAACCAACATTAGTAATAAAACATTAGAAATAAACAAAAAACTAACCTCAAAAAACATAACCTTATTTTAATCATGAGTGAAAGACACAAAATTAAAATCTACCTCAGTTTGGCTTAAAACATGGAAAATCATTCTTTCACGCTAAACCAGGCTCTGTAGAGAAAAATGCTCTAAATAAAAGTTGTAGATCTCTTAATTTCCTATAAATATGATTATATATACTTTTGTCGTAAAGTGCATACTCAGGCCGAAATCTTAAAAAAATCGATTTTTCACACATTTTCGCGAGAAAAAAACAGAAAATCGCAAATTACCGCTAAACTAAGCATTATACAAAAAATTGTTTTAAATAAAAGTTGTAGGATTTTAAATTCTCTACAATATTTATTATATAAAGTTTTGCGCTAAAATGCATATTTAAGCCGTAATCTTAAAAAAACAATGTTTTTACGATAAAACACCCTCACCACGAATTTCAGCACACATGACGCCTACCCTATCTTGTAGAGAATAAAAAATTTAGTAAACCAGGCGATTTTTAAAAAAATCGTAGGACCAGTTTTTGAGAAAATCGCAAAAAAGTGAAAAATTACACAAATAAACTACTACTTCCGGTTGATCGGTTTTGATGAAAATGTTCGTGTCGGGTCCGGTAGTGGTATGTAACTTAAGTTTCAAGTTTCAAGTTCGTACGATGTTCCGTTCTTGAGATATTCTGTACACACACACACACACACACACACACACAGACCATTCGCTAAAAACATGTTTTTTGGGTTCAAGGGGTCTGAAAACGTATAGATCCGGTGAAAACTCGATTTCAAAAAATCGACATGAAAACAATACTTTCCTTCCTATATATTCATATAGGCAAGAGAAAGTAAAAATCACCCTAAAAAATTATTGTTATTCAATTTCATTTGTGTTGTTTAGGTGAACAGCCGGAAGGCTGGTTTGAACCTCTAGAGGTTTACTAAGTAAAAACGAGGAGTGAGGTGGTTTACTATTGCCACAACTCACTGAGTTGAAAGAGTATGCTTATCAGCATGCCAGGCCCTCTGAAAATCATATATTTCCCACTCTGCAAATGACACCTTCATTTCATTCACTACAGGGTCTGGCTGTAAAGTGAAATTCATTACTCTCAGAGGAGATAACTCTGATTAGTGTCTTTTACACCTCTACCTCTTCTGTTCTTAAATGATTCAGTCATTTAATTGGCTGACCATGTGATAAGAAACACAACTATTTATTTTAGCCCTGCAACGAATAGATTGAGTGTAAATAATTTGACACTCTGTCTGTCCGTTATGGGCAGACAATTTCATTTATATCACTTTAAAGACATTATTACGCAAAAACTACAAAAAAAATCATTTATATATATTGTAAAAAATAAAAATACTGCGATAAAAGTTACAAAAATTCAATTTTTAGTTTTTTTAATCGATATGAATCAAATTACATTCATAAAAAACTCAACATGTATTTTATCGATCAATTTCTTACCGATTATTTTCAAACGTTGTTTTTACAAATTGAGTGAAAAATAAAATATCTATGAATTATTTAGTGAACGTACTAATAAAAGGAAGACGCCGGCGTCCTAATAATAGAACGCCAGCACTTTAAGGGTTAAAATGTGGCAGACCAGATTGGGCGATGAACGCTACAGGTGGCCAAAAATGACATCCACTGATGATGATAACAACGTTCCAGCTCACTGCTAGACAGCCGTCGAATCAAGTTACAGAGATAACAGAGGTTATAGAAATATACGGATGAGAAAGAGACCAGATACCGGGTGCCATGATTGCTTACCTTGCATTCATCGGATGGCACAGTGAAATAGGTTAATGGGAACATTAACTTTTGTCCCATTAACAACAGTTAATGGGACAAAAGTGTCAGTACTTGCAGTTTAAAAATAAACATAACGTTAAAGAAAGTAGAGAAGTGGATGTATTTATTCATAATAATAGTTTAGAGCATGTAGAAACAGTGAAGTTCCTACAAGTATCTCTAGATAGATCTTTGTCTTGGTACTTCTATACCAATCAAGTTTGTAGTAAAATATCATCTGGGGTATTTGCACTAAAACAAATTGCCAGATTAAATGATAAAAAATTACTAATGGCAGCTTATCATGGCCTCATTCTGTCTCATATCCGTTTTGGTATTTTAGTATGGGGTAATTCTAGCATGGGTAATATGAATAGGGTTTTTAAAATTCAAAAGAAAGCTATTACGTGTATGGTGGGAGCTAACCAGCTAACCTCATCCACACCACTATTTAAGGAGCTTAAATTGCTTACAGTTCCCTGTCTCTACCTTTTTGAGGTGATTATGTATGTTAGGCAAAATAATTTTATGCAGAATTTCAATGTTCACAATCATAACACGAGAAACAGGAATGATTATTATGTGGCTAATCACTCCACAAAATTGTTTGAACAAAAACCTACTTATGCAGGGAGAAAATTCATAAATAAATGACCCCAATCTTTAAAGTGTTGTGAGGATTTGAATTCCTTTAAAAAAAATCTGAAAAATTACTTGATCAATGAAAAATTTTTATAGCGTACAAGAATTTCTTTCTTGATAGTAGTGATACGTTGTGTGATTCTTATACGTATTTCAGGTGTTATATCTGATGACATGTCCTATACTCCTCCTGGAGTCTCCAGGGCGCAAAAAATAAAAAAAAAAATGGTGAGCTAGCACACCCCGCTCCGCACACTTGAGTGTGCCATACTACTCAACGACGAGACGGGGTGAACTGTGGCAGTGAGCTAGTAGATTATAATACGTACACCACTCAGCTATCTGAATAAACTGACAGTGAGTCGAGCCGAGGGTGACTTTCACTCATTCCTTTGCACACAGCATATTGTGTTTGCACGTGTATCAACCTAATTGTTCATGCATCCCTTTCCCAAAACAAATTTTTGTCATGTGCCTATATTTGTTTCGTACGCACATGGTAAAATTGTTACGGTACAGTACAATGGTATTTTACAACCACTTGTCTCAGGGTTGTTGTAGTATAGTATGAAAGAATAATGACCCCCTCACAAACAGAGGCAGAGTTTGATACGATATGTTAGTTATACTTTCCATGCAGCGTTTAGGTATAAATAGCTCTTGCTATGATGCGACTAGAGAAAAGTGGTTTAGTCGTGGAGTGGAGGGGATGTACAAGTCAGCTCTGTGCGGAGAGTGCGCTGCGTGGGGAGAAACGCTCGGTGTGGTGGTTGTTCAAAATAAAAGAGGTGGTAATAGGTGACCGCTCGGTTAAAAGAGGTAGCTCATGAGCGTCACATCACCATTACCTTGGACCAAAAATGTTCCAAAAATGCCAAGCTCTGAATTTACCAAATTATGTAAGACAGCATATCCACCAATTTATGTAGTATAAGAATTCTCCAACAAATTATGTACGAGGTCTGTCCAATAAATACGCGAACTGAGCCCATAAAAACTTTATTTTACAAAATTTAGTCTACATCAATTTTGTCCCCTTCAAAGTACTCTCTATTTGTTGTTATGCACTTATTCCATTTTCTTTTTCACTGTTTAAAGCACCCTTGGAAGTCCTCAGCAGTTAGGCTTTTTAGTGTTCTCGTCGTTTCTTGCTTTATTGTGTCCAAATCTTCCCAGTGATGTCCCCTCATAACATTTTTGCATTTTGGGAATAGGAAAAAGTCGCAGGGGGTGATATCTGGCGAAGAAGAAGAATGATCAACGATGGTGATTAAATTTTTTGCCCGAAACTGGCGAACAATCAATGCTGAATGTGCAGGTGCATTGTCATGGTGAAGGATCCATCCATCACCTTGAAAAATGTTCAGTTAAAATAGTGTGCACTGTTGATTTTCCTAGATTCAGTTCATCAGCTATCATTCGGACAGTTTTTTGACGATCAGTATGGACAAGGGACTGCACATGATCAATGCTGTCGCCCAACACAGGTGGTTGAAGGTCGTCCCGGCCTTGCATCATCCGTGGCGTCTTGTCGGCCATCTTTAAAGCGCTTAATCCACTTGAAAACTGATGTTTTCTTCAGAGCATTATCACCGTAAACAGCTGTCAACATTTCAGTAATTTCTTTATAATTTTTACCACACTTCACCAAAAACTTGATATTGATTCGTTGCTCCGTGATTTCATCAGTTTCCATTTTCGACAAACAGTAAAAACAAGGATAACAGAAACTAACATAACTAGCACTATAGGCACAGTTCGACGATCCGCCAAGCACTGAAGGGCTCATTGGGAATCAGGCAACTAGCGCCGCTAGTGGGTGGGACTATAGTCCGCGTCATGGGCGCTAGCTTGCACAAGTTCGCGTATTTATTGGACAGACCTCATACACATCTAAAAAACAAAAGTAACAGCCCAGCCGTGCTTCACCAGACACACGGCTAGACTGGTACCACACAGGCATACAGAAATACCTTCACCACTCCGCCTAAACAAAAACACAAATATGATTTCAATTCTCTGAATCTATGCGAAGCATAACCCAGAAAAACATGTACGTAGAGCAATATCGCTGTTGAAGAGCAAACGTGTGATTAGAATCAACCCGGGTCTAAGAATGAAAAATATTACACGGACAACTTGATATATCAACCAACAAAACTTAATCTATTAAACATAAAATCAAATAAAACAACAAAAGCAAAATTGAATGAACAACCTATTATGCTTTTAAAAATAAATTATAATAAGTGCTAATAAAAAAATTCATTACAGAAAAATTAAAAAAAAAAATTAATTTGCAGTTTACTAACAATAAATCAAGAGTTTTGGTGTCGATTAGTTACTGTATCTGCCCATAACAGACAGGTGGAGTGTCAAATTTTTTACACTCAATCTGTTCATTGCAAAGCTAAAATAAATAGTTATGTTTCTTAACACATGGTCAGCCAATTAAATGAGTGAATCATTTAAGAACAGAAGAGGTAGAGGTGTACTGTGACACTAATCAGAGTTATCTCCTCTGAAAGTAATGAATTACATTATACAGCCAGACCCTGTGGTGAATGAAGTGAAGGTGTCATTTACAGAGTGGAAAATATATGCTTTTCAGAGGGCCCGGCATGCTGATAAGCATACTTTTCCACTGAGTGAGTTGTGGCAATGGTAAACCACCTCACTCCTTTTTACTTAGTAAAACCTCTAGAGTGGTTCAAACCAGCCTTTTGGCTGATGACGTAAACAACAACAACAACAGTTACTGTATAATCGATCTACTGTAAGAGTACTCCACGCGAGGCAAGCGCCTACAGGTTGTAAACGAAAGTTTCACACTAGTTGGCGCGTATCTACCTCTCCGCCTGACAATATTATCTTGCACTACGTTCAATCATAATCATAAAAATCTACAATCTACATTCAGCTAAAATAAACATAATCCTTTAAGCGTTTTCAAGTATACTGTTCAGATTACATGTAATTATTGTAGTTTCATAAAGAGACTTCTTAATTAATCATTTTAACCGTTAAACAAAATAATTTTTTCTACTTTTTAATGGTTGCCACTTTTATGTTTCAAAAACTCAACACATTCACTATCACGCATGTTAACAAAACACAGCTTACAAAACTTTTCAACTGCAGTCTATGAAGAAAATCGAAACGAACCAATACAATTCCAAACGATAACTAATGAAACAAAAAATGGTTCAACACGGGCAAGTGCAAACAGTTGTATTAAACTAGTCACAGACATAATTATTTAAATGATATGAAATAAACAATCTGAAATGATAAACAACGAATCAGAATTGTTTACTTTCCTTTTATAATTCAAGCGCATTAGTCTTATATTATTACTTGTGACCAAAAATAAAACTGAGTCTTAATTAAAAACCTACTAATCATAAATAATGATATAATAATAGTAAATAATGTAACAAAAAATAACAATGTAAGAGTCACTGTCTGAGAAACTGTCTGCACGTTGGGTGCCGCGTTTGCTCACATTAGACCAAAAACGTGTTCAAATGAACATTTCCAACGCTCTGTTGGCGCAGTTTAGGTGCAATAAATCCGAGTTTTGGCGCCAATTAATTACAGTAAATGAAACTTGGATACACCATTATACGCCCGAAACAAAAATACAGTCCAAACAGTGGACTGCAAAGGAGGAACTGGCTCCAAAAAAAGCAAAAACTGTTTTTTTGGCTGGGAAAGTGATGGTGACTGTTTTTTTGGGATAGTCATAGAGTTATTTTAATTGATTATCTAAAAAAGGAAATACCATTACAGAAGCATACTATTCATCATTGCTTGACAAGCTAAAGGCAGAATTTGTGGAAAAACGGCCTCATTTGCAGAAATAGAAAATCCTGTTTCACCAAGACAACGCACCATCTCACAGCGACATGGTAGCGGTTGCCATGACGAAAATCCACAAATTACGGTTTGAACTGCTTGATCAACCGCCTTATTCACCAGATGTATCCCCAAGCAACTTATTTTTGTTCTCTCATCTAACAACTGCGCTCGGAGGACAGAGATTTTCGTCAAATGAAGAGGCAATCACCTTCGTGAACAACTTTTTTGCAGAGAAAAAT
Organism: Catonia carolina; assembly: GCA_035578175.1. Taxonomy (NCBI): domain Eukaryota; kingdom Metazoa; phylum Arthropoda; class Insecta; order Hemiptera; family Achilidae; genus Catonia; species Catonia carolina. The sequence goes on from JAQMRL010000026.1 coordinate 140,737, forward strand.
GCCGAGTACTATTTGGACGGGTTAAAGAGATGAAAGCATCGCTGGGAGAAGTGTGTAGAGTTACAAGAAGACTATGTTGAAAAATAAAATAAAAATTTCAGAAAAAATCTCTTGTATCTTTGTTAGGTCGTAAACTTTTCAGACCACCCTCCATGTATATACCTACCATGTTTTATTCTGTACGATTAACGCAGTGGCCGCACCACACGACCTGGATCCAGCTAGAACACAACCTTATATCGGTGCAACTAACAACATTGCAAAAAACGTGTTTTCATTAAATAACAAAAGAAAAACCATAAAAAGTCTAGCTGTAATAGAAACGAACAATGTGTATTTATTAGTGGCATGTGCAATTAATTGAAAAGAGTGAAGAGTGATTTGACTCACTGCAAAGCAGCATTGTAGACTTCAGCTGCCGATTTTAAATCATCTTGAGTTATATACAGTTCAGCTAACGCCGTGTACGATTCTTCGCTTTTCCCTAACTGGACGGCACAATTCAGATATTCTTTCGCTTTATTCAGCTGCCCAACTCGTATACAACACTCACCTATTGTGTTAACATGTTACAAAAGTCTCTATCACACAAGAAATAAGTTAGTTTTAGTTTCATATGACAACCTATAAGCTTGCAATTATGGATTATTCATTTTTTTACAACCGACTGTTTTGCGCATTAATTTGTTTTTTATGGTTTAATGTCCGACTGTTCTGCAATCACTGCTAATGCAGACGGTGAAGGGTGAAATGATTTTTTTGTAACGTATGAAAATATGCCGTGCCTGAATGGGATTCGAACCCAAGAACACATGATGAAAGGCGAGCATGTTACCAACTACGCCAATGCCAATGCGGCCGGGCACATTAAATGGTAATGCAGATGATGAAGGGTAATAAATAAAATTAGGAATGAAAATGAATTACAGTAGAATCTAGGTAGTCCGGCCGTTAAAATATTAGACCTAAAAGTATGAAACCTCACCCAGGACAGATTTTGATAAAAGATTTAAATTAAATTAGGGAAATCAACTCGACCTAATTACAGCGGATTTAATATAACATATACTTATGTTTAGGATTTGATAAAAGAAATGAATAAACAGACCTTAATTATTGTTAAATGGAATAATTTTTTGCCTTTTATCCGAAACCCAGAACTGGGTCATACTTTATAGCCTACTTGATGCTGAATTGACAACGAAACGTAATTACTCTCACAACACAAGCACCCCCACACCACCCTACGTGATAATTCAATAGCCGATAATTATGTTCAGTACAATGACTACACAAGTACTCTGCAAACCTTTTTTAATTACGTTAATTTAATTTAAAATCACATAGAAATCAATGCATATTCATTTTTTGTTTTAAAATTCCAACACATCCAGTAATCCGGCACCCTCTCGGCCACGAACAGGCCGCACTACTGAGATTCTACTGTATTTTTTTTAGTTTCCCATTCTTATTTTGTGTGGTTGGCTTGTTGGCGTAGTGGTTACCACAACTGGCTTATACAATGGGTCTCGGGTTCGATACCCGGTCAGGTGTCTATCATCCTTCTAACCATCTGCGTTAGCAGTAATTACAAAACAATCAGACATGAAACACACAAACAATTATTTTGTGTGCTTTTTTTTGCTTCCTTCACTCCATTGTAAATTTGGATCTGTCCAATTAAAGTCCAGCCTCTCTTAGTTTGCTCCTAATGTAAACAAATAATGACGTCACTTAGCATGCGCATTAAATAAAAATGTGTACACGCTGATTAAAAAGTAACAACAAAATACTTCAAAAGTATTTAAAATACAAAATACTTTGAAAATTAATTTTATAAATGAAATTGTTAAGTTTACATCATATCATGACTGATGTTTTAATTACTTTAAATACTTATAATTTAAAACATAGTTAACTAAATAGGAATCCGACATCCGTAAAGTCGCAGACTCTAGCGTGCACCTTGTAGTAGCTGGTTTTCGTTTGTTGACAGTAGGACCAAACGTAGGACGGCTTAACTGTAGAAGATCTTTGTTCATATCTTTCATAATACAGTAACTCCTATTGTCTAAACAAATATTGTTCTTAATTTTTTATTTTCTCTTGCCTATATGAATATATAGGAAGGAAAGTATTGTTTTCATGTCGATTTTAACAAATCAAGTTTTCACCGGATCTACACGTTTTCAGACCCCCTGAACCCACACAAACATGTTTTTAGCGATTGGTCTGTGTGTGTGTGTGTGTGTCTTTATGTGAACAGAATATCTCAAGAACGGAACATCGTACGAACTTAAAAATTTGAAACTTAAGTTACATACCACTGTTGGACCCGACACGAACATTTTCATCAAAATCGATCAACCGGAAGTAGTAGTTTATTCGTGTAATTTTTCACTTTTTGCGATTTTCTCAAAAACTGGTCCTACGATTTTTTTTTAAAATCGCCTGGTTCACTACATTTTTTATGCTCTACAAGATAGGATAGGCGTCATGTTTGCTGAAATTCTGGGTGAGGCTGTTTTTACGTAAAAACCTTTTCTTTTTAAGATTGCGGCTTTAATATGCATTTTAGCGCAAAACGTTACATAATGAAAGTTGTAGAGAACTTAAAATCCTACAACTTTTAATTCGAACATTCTTTTGTATAACGCTTAGTTTAGCGGTAATTAGCAATTTTCTATTTTTTTCTCACGAAAACATGTGAAAAATCTACTTTTTTAAGATTTCGGCCTTAGAATGCATTTTACGACAAAAGTGTATATAATAAAATTTATAGGAAATTAAGAGATCTACAACTTTTATTTAAAGCATTTTTTTGTACAGTGCCTAGTTTAGCATAAATGAGTGATTTTCCGTATTTTTAAGCCAAACTGAGGTCGATTTTAATTTTGCGTATTTCACTAATGTTTTTTGAGGTTAGTTTTTTGTTTATTTCTAATGTTAGATTATATTGTTAATTATTTGCATTGGCAAGAGAAAGTTGTGTGAGTGTTTCACACCAGATTTTTTATTTATTAATGGTACCTAATTAAAATTAAAATTAAAAAGCCACACAACAGCCCAAAAAATAAATGATAAGCTGCGCGTTTGGTGGAGTTACCACCACCACCACCACCACCACCACCACCACCACCACCACCACCACCACCACCACCACCGAAATCTGTCTGACAGAAGAGGTGCCATCTTCCAAAAGAATTTCAATCAAGTAATTAGTTTTAGTCTTTTAGATACAGTTGTGTTGTTTAAGTCATCAGCCTGGTTGGCTGGTTTGAACCTGTAGAGGTTTTACTAAGTAAAAAGGACTAAGTAAAAAAAGGTTTTACTAAGTAAAAGGAGTGAGGTGGTTTACCATTGCCACAACTCACTCAGTGGAAAAGTACACTTATCAGCATGCCGGGCCCTCCGAAAAGCACAAATTTTCCACCCTGCAAACAACACCTTCACTTCATTCACCACACAATCCAACTGTATAATGAAATTCATTACTTTCAGAGGATATTTTTTTTTTTTTTTTGGTTTCACGTCCGACTGTTTTGCAAATTGCTGCTAATGCAGACGGTGAGGGATGAAATAAATTTTTTTGTAACATATGAAAAAATGCCATGCCCGAGTGGGATTCGAACCCAAGAACGCGTGATGAGAGGCAAGCACTGATTTATCAGAGGAGATAACTGTGATTAGTGTCTCAGTACACCTCTACCTCTTCTGCTCTTAAATGATTCAGTTATTTAATTGACTGACCATGTGATAAGAAACAGAACTATTTATTTTAGCACTGCAACGAACAGATTGAGTGTAAATAATTTGACACTCCACCTGTCTGTTACGGGCACTTAGATACGGTAGAGCATTGATAATTCAAATTATTTGGGACCAGACCCTGCTGTCCGCATTTTCAAAATGAACCAATAAAAGATAGATAGGTAGATGTATTCAATGTAAAATATCAGCTACAACTGGCCATAATTCACAGTCATGTTTACAGAAAAAAATCTGGTGTGAAACACTCACACAACTTTCTCTTGCCAATGCAAATAATGACCAATATAACCTAACATTAGTAATAAAACATTAGAAATAAACAAAAAACTAACCTCAATAAACATAACCTTATTTTAATCATGAGTGAAAGACACAAAATAAATATCAACCTCAGTTTGCCTTAAAAATACAGAAAATTACTCTTTCACACTAAACTAGGCTTTGTAGAGACAAATGTTTAAATTAAAAGTTGTAGATCATTTTATTTCCTATAAATTTGATTATATATACTTTTGTCGTAAAATGCATTCTAAGGCCGAAATCTTAAATAAATTGATTTTTCACACGTTTTCGTGAGAAAAAACAAAAAATCGCTAATTACCGCTAAACTAAGCGTTATACAAAAAAATGTTTAAAAAAATTGTAGAATTTTTAATTCTCTACAACTTTTCTTATATAAATTTTTGCACTAAAATGCATACTAAAGCCGTAATCTTAAAAAAAATATTTTTTAACGTGAAAACAGCCTCACCAAGAATTTCAGCAAACATGATGCCTACCCTATCTTGTAGAGAATAAAAAATTTAGTAAACCAGGTGACCTTAAAAAAAATTGTAGGACTAGTTTTTAAAAAGTGAAAAGTTACACCAACAAAATACTACTTCCAGTTGATTGATTTTGATGAAAATCTTTGTGTGAGGTCCTCTAGTGGTACATAACTTAAATTTTAAGTTTCAAGTTCATACGATGTTCTGTTCACACACACGTGTGCGTACGCACACAAGCGCACGCGCACACACACACACGCACACAGACCAATAGCTAAAATCATGTTTTTTTTGGGTTGAGGTCTGTTTACGTGTAGATCCAGTGTTGTTGTTTAGGTGATCAGCCTGTAGGCTGGTTTGAACCTGTAGAGGTTTTACTAAGTAAAACAAGGAGTGAGGTGGTTTACCATTGCCTTCCTCACTGAGTTGAAAAGTATGCTTATCAGCATGCCGGGCCCTCTGAAAAGCACAATTTTCCACTCTGAAAATAACACCTTCACTTCATTCATTACAGGGTCTACCTGTATAATGAAATTCATTACTTTCAGAGGAGATAACTCTGATTAGTATCTTTTACACCTCTACCTCTTCTGTTCTTAAATGATTCAGTCATTTAATTGGCTGACCATGTGAAAAGAAACAGAACTATTTATTTTAGCCCTGCAACGAACAGATTGAGAGTAAAAAATCTGATACTCCACCTGTCTGTTATGGGCAGAGATCCGGTGAAGAGTGGATTTGTTGTGATCGACATGAAAACAATACTTACCTTCCTATATATATTCATACAGGCAAGAGAAAGTAAAACTGCAACATGCACATACACACACCCACACACCCACACACGCACGCACGCACGCGCACGCGCGCGCGCGCACACACACACACACACAAGCAGCAAAAAAGAATTGCTAACTCTTACCTAAATTGTGAAAAATATTAGCATCAGGAGCCTGCGATATTTTTTCTGCTTCCAAGTATGCTTCAATAGCAAGCTGATGTCTGCCTAACAGAAATCTTACAACAGAAAAGAAACACAAATATTATAACATTCTGTTGTTGAAAATATCACTAAGTTTATATTTGTCTTACTAATTTAACACCGGTGTTGGGCTACATGTTTTATAAGAGTAAAAATCTGGTGTGAAACACTCACGCAACTTTCTCTTGCCAATGCAAATAATTTAAACATTATAACCTAACATTAGTAATAAAACAGTAGAAATAAACAAAAAACTAACCTCAATAAACATAACAAACTTTTAATCATGAGTGAAAGACACAAAAGGAAAATCAACCTCAGTTTGGCTTAAAAATACAGAAGATCACTCTTTCACGCTAAATTAGACTCTGTAGAGAAAAATGTTTTAAATAAAAGTTGTAGATCGTTCAATTTCCTATAAATTTGACTATATACACTTTTGTCGTTAAATGCATACTAAGCCCAAAATCTTAAAAAAATCGATTTTTCACATGTTTTCGTGAGAAAAAATCTGGTGTGAAACACTCACACAACTTTCTCTTGCCAATGCAAATAATTAACAATAAACCTAACATTAGTAATAAAACATTAGAAATGAACAAAAACTAACCTCAAAAACATAACCTTATTTTAATCATGAATGAATGACGCAAAATGACAATCGAACTCAGTTTGGCTTAAAAATACGGAAAATCACGCTTTCACGCTAAACTAGGCTCTGTAGAGAAAAATGCTCTAAACAAAAGTTGTAGATCTTTTAATTTTCTATAAATTTAATTATATACACTTTTGTCGTAAAATGCATACTAAGACCGAAATGTTAAAAAAATCGATTTTTCTCACGTTTTCGTGAGAAAAAAAACAGAAAATCGCAAATTACCGCTAAACTAAGCGTTATACAAAAAAATGTTTGAAACAAAAGTTGTAGGTTTTTAAATTCTCTACAACTTTTATTATATAAGTTTTTGCGCTAAAATTTATATTAAAGCCGTAATCTTAAAAAAACAACGTTTTTACGTGAAAACAGCCTCACCGAGAATTTCAGCAAACATGGCGCCTACCCTATCTTGTAGAGAATAAAAAATTGAGTAAAATAGGCGATTTTAAAAAAAATCGTAGGACCAGTTTTTGAGAAAATCGCAAAAAACTGAAAAATTATACGAATAAACTACTACTTCCGGTTGACCGATTTTGATGAAAATGTTCGTGTCGCGTCCGGTAGTGGTATATAACTTAAGTTTCAAGTTTCAAGTTCGTACGATGTTCCGTTCTTGAGATATTCTGTTCACACACACACACACACACAGACACACACACACACACACACACACACACACAGACACACACACACAGACCAATCGCTAAAAACATGTTATTTGGGTTCAGGGGGTCTGAAAACGTATAGATCCGGTGAAAACTCGATTTCGAAAAATCGACATGAAAACAATACTTTCCTTCCTATATATTCATATAGGCAAGAGAAAGTAAAAAACAGAAAATCGCTAATTACCACTAAACTAAGCATTATAAAAAAAAAGTTTGAAATAAAAGTTGTAGGACTTTAAATTCTCCACAACTTTTATTATTTAAATTTTTGCCCTAAAATGCATATTAAAGTCGTAATCTTAAAAAAACAATGTTTTTACGTGAAAACAGCCTCACCAAGAATTTCAGCAAACATGGCGCCTACCCTATCTTGTAGAGCATAAAAAATTGAGTAAACCAGGCGATTTTTAAAAAAATCGTAGGACCAGTTTTTGAGAATATCGTAAAAAAGTGAAAAATTACACGAATAAACTACTAAGTTACTTCCGGTTGACTGATTGTGATGAAAATGTTCGTGTCGGGTCCGGTAGTGGTATGTAACTTAAGTTTCAAGTTTGAAGTTCGTACGAAGTTCCGTTCTTGAGATATTCTGTTCACACACACACAAATCAATCGCTAAAAACATGTTTTTTGGGTTCAGGGGGTCTGAAAACGTGTAGATTCGGTGAAAACTCGATTTTGAAAAATTGACATGAAAACAATACTTTCCTTCCTATATATTCATATAGGCAAGAGAAAGTAAAAAGATGATATTCTTGTTTGCACTATGAACAGTAGTAGTGAACTGATATTCAGCAAAATTTCTGTTCTTTTGTGTAAAAGAACACCTGCGAAAATTTGTTACTCCAACTTCATCCTTTAGTTATTTTTTTCATAATATAGCCCAACCCAATACAATATCAAAATGCACTAAGTGAATACTGTAATTGTATTTGTCCACTGGTTTTCAATTTTTTCAGAGTAAAACACTTTACATAATTTTTTTATTTTATGTGATGCTATTTTGCACATTAAGGTACCGTTTCGCCGTTGTACCGTCCCGTTGAACCCACCGGGTTGGTCTAGAGGTAAAGTCGTCGCCAAAATCAGCTGTTTAATAGCTGATATTCAGAGACGAAGGTTCCTGGTTCAAATCCTAGTAAAGGTAGTTACTTTTATATGGATTTGAATGCTAGACAGTGGTTACCGGTGTACTTTGATAGTTGGGGTTCAATTAACCATACTCTCTCAGGAATGGTCGGCCTGGGTCTGTACAAGACTACACAGTCTCATTTACACGTCATACACATCATCCTAATCTCATTGGGTCATGGGGTTGCTTTTTGTTCTGAATTGAACAGATTGCAACGTACACATATTAGGAATATCAAAAAAAAAAAAAAAAGGTACCGTTCAAAAAAGTTGGTCCGTTTTGATCAGCTTCTTTTTTCATAAAATTGTATACATTGACTATATACTCCCTAGCCTGACCGCATTATTACCTGCCTTTTCCATAAAAACAATAGGTACATAAAACAGTAGGCCTACTACCGAATGCACAAGGTGAAAACTTGTGAAGGGAATAGAACAACAAAAATATAAAATTACAACATACAGTCAATGTTTTTAGGATGCATAGTACACTTACGCTGTTAACGCTGCTAGCAGTATGGAGAGACTGATCACTTCCCTTCGAAGTGCTTCTCCCACCACTAAACAGTACAGCTCAGCGCGACAGAGCGTTGGCGGGAGAGCTTCAAGCTAGAACAAATGACCCTTTTATCCCAGGTATGGAGGGGGTTGGTGAAATATACACAATACAGTAATAGAAACACAAAAATATCTTTTCAACAAAATTCTTGGAGTTCTAGGAGCATGGCTGTTCCGTATGCAATGTAACAATGAATAGCAGTACGCAAACACCAAGCATGTGCAATTGATGACCTTGTGGCTGCGGACCATTTATGGTCTTCCGAAAATGAAAATGCCTTTTTACCTGGCAATCGTTGGTCGGAGTGAGAGGTGGTCACTAAATAGGGGTATACAATAAATATATTGGTCTTATGTGGTTTTGCAAATATTCGGTTGGAGAGAGAGAGAGAGCTGGTCGCTGAAAAGGTGTTGTCGTTACGACAAGTTTAACTATATATTTTGTAGAAAAACTTACAGTGATCTTGCAACTTGTTTCACATTTTCAACATTTTGCGGATTGAGTGAATGACATTTTTGAAAGTATTCGAGCGATTCTTGAATTTTGCCCTCTTGCCTTAAAATAAGACCCTGAAACACACACAACTTTCATTTTATCACACATCCTATACACCCGCATTATCTATACTAATATATAATAAAGAAGAAACGTCTGTTGGTTTGTATGAGGTGGTAATCTCACAAACTACTTTTACTGATTTTAAAAAATCTTTAATTGTTGGATAGCTTAGCGCTTCCTGATCAATAGGGGGGCTATTTCGCAACTTTAACTAACTTTTATTAACTGAGTTAAGCAACCTAAACTGAGACAATGTCACATGTTTTACTTTATTGGATCCAAAGCAGTTTTATTTTTCTCAAGTCCTCAGGATAGTGGTTTTTTATGGGCTAGAAGCACGATTCGACTTTTATATTTCATAGAAAAACGTGAAGAATAACATTCGATTCCAAAAACATTAAAAATTTGGAAGGAAATATTCAAAATATTTATTTTTGTACTGCGTTTCATATATTTGTGTTCATTCGACAGGTAGCGAATGAGTCATATATTTCCAATTACTCTGCGTACCGCACCCACGTATTACTGTCTCTTATTTCAGTTCATTCAACAACTGTCTCTTTCTTTTCCATCGGTATTCTTCTATGCATTCTATTCAATTGTGTTAAATCGCAGGGACAAACATTTAAAATGGTGGGCATCAATTTGAGACAAGAGTGGTTCCTTCACTCATATACAACTTTATGTCGGACTTTCTAGAGCTGGAAGTGCAGAAAACAATTTATTTTGCTGCTACTGGGCAACAAAACCACAAATATTGTATATAGAGAGAGAGGTTTTAAAATAATATAATGAGGCGTACATTAGCTGGTGTGAAGCGAAGCTAGCGGGGGTTGCTAGTATATTTATAATTGAAATACAAATTTCTAAACCACCCCACCACAATACGGTGGTAACAGTAAACACTTACCAAATCCCACCATGGTACGAGTGGCATGACTCAAGATGTCCATAGAAGAATGCCTTTTGTGTATGGATGGGCTGTGAGGACAGTACTGCCAACCTCAACAGTAAGACACTATATTTTATTACCGTGCAATTGCACCATTAACTGCATGTTGTCTTTCAATTAATGTACTTTGTTGTAACTGACACTTTTTCCACTTAACACTTTCATGACGGCACCCTTATATGATACGGGCGCGCCATTTTGATAGGCTGGATGGCACCCATATACGATACGGGCGCGTATTTCACTTGGTTTTATATCCATTAGCTCTGATCGTATACAATTGCCGTCTACGCTGTCAAATAATTTAGTACATTCTGAATCTAATAGAGTACACTCATAGTCGTAATGTTGTCACATTATCCAATATATCGACTTTTACGGCATCAATGTATCGAGCGTGAGCAAGAAATCTGCCAGTACTTCTGCGCATTGTTGTTAGTTATTAGTTCGTTAATATAATACTTAGTTATTTTTTAAATTTTACTTAAGAAATAAAAAAGTAAATTTTTTATCAGAAATAGGTAATTAGTTTGTAAGAATTTAACTCATATAATTAATTTTATTATTCTTATATGGTGAAATTTTTTTTAAATTCAATAAAACATACGGTCTCTCTTCAGTCAAACATGTTTATCGTTATAATGCAAGAAGTAATTCTAATCTTAATAAATGCAAAGTAATCTACTAAATATGATCTTCAATTTAATCTTTACTTTTTGAATTTATGACCAATGGTTGATTTGTTACAATTTTTTAAATATCCCCGAAAAATGGCAGTTCACAGGCAAAACTACAAAAAAAAGTCAGTCTTCAAAGTGTTAAACCCCATTTCCTTTAAAAAATTTTCTCAACGAACAAAGTTTACAACTAAAATTTTGCCTTTTTTTCAAGACCGGTATTAACTTACCACGCGTCGGTTTCATTTTCTAATTGATATAACCGTTTCCTTTTTTTACTAGGTGTAAAAAAAACTGTTAAAGAAGAATTACAGTATTCAGATGAACTGCAGTCCCCTAGCCGTGGGAGTGAGAGAATGCATAACACTCTCACTCGCACAACCCATATTTGCCGTTCCAATAACATTGTCGTATAATTTTACTCATTGTTGTGAGTAAGCGTTTTGCAAGCAGTAAACTAACAAGCAAGATAACGACTGTAGTATATTTTCAGATTTGGATTATAAGGGTGAAGACCTTTAAGCACATGCGTAGTTATGCCACATATCTCCCTCTCACTCGCTCGGCTATGGGACATCAGTTCATCTGATACGTATACCTTCTTCACTGTCTTTAACTTCCTTCTGAATATTTCAAATTGTTATATTTATATCACAGTAGTTGGCAGCCGCTCGCTCACGGCTTTTGTTAAAAGGCATAGAAAGGTTTTTTTTTAGCTTCAACAACTTCACAGCATTTTATTACGTTACACAATAGGTTTCGTTCAGCACTGTGAACAGTTCGACCGTGTTTTCGAGAAACCGAAATTTCCGTTTATGATGACAAACAGTTACATTCGTACAGGAAACTACAAAAGGTAGATACTGTACTGCTTTTACGCCGGTCTGTAGTTCATATTTTGCCCACTGTTGGGGGCACTGTGATGGGGTTGCTGCTGCCACCAATAGATAGCGCAGCGGTCACACCTCTCACGGTGCACGTACCAAGTGGCACGATGGTATCTACCCACCGGCTGATGCGATAGTTGAAGGTGACTAGACAGTATCGAGTTCTGTGTGATCGAGGATCGATACGGGAATTTGACAGCTCAACCTTGAGTCAGTTCTTTTCCGTCATCTACACCTCCCTTCCCTAGCCCTCGCTTCACCGGTGACTGCTCCCCTTCGGAGGCAGCGGTAAAAGGTGCTCGCCGTGTCGGCGACTCGCTCCTATTAGATTAGGCAGCGGTACAGACGACCCCGCTTCGCTTCACCGGCGACTGCTCCTCTTCCGAGGCAGCGATGAAAGGTGTTCGCTGCGTCGGCAACTGCTCCTAATCATTTAGGCAGCGGTAAAGACGACCTCCCCCTTCGCTGTTTTACTTTTGAACTACACCGCCGATGCACGGCCGGTCCTATGAGCTCTACAGACTGCGCTACTAAAAGCCGGTGGCGACATCATCTACGTCCACTAAGTATAGTTTACGTTGTTCTGGTGGCAAACTGATACCAAAGCAGACGCGCACGCACAAAGATGCTTTCTCCCTTTACCCCTTGTTAAAACCATAGGCAAACTGTGACTCAAGTAACTATATGGGGAATACGAAAGCACCATAATCGTTGGTTAAGTGTTTACTGTCTCCATATTACTGACCAAATTAAAAAAAAAAAAAAAATCTGGTGTGAAACACTCACACACCTTTCTCTTGCCAATGCAAATAATTAACAAGAAACCTAACATTAGTAATTAAAAATTAGAAATAAACCAAAAAACTAACCTCGATAAACATAACAATCATGAGTGAAAGACGCAAACTGAAAATCGACCTTATTTTGGCTTAAAAATATGGAAAATTACTCTTTCACGCTAAACTAGGCTCTGTAGAGAAAAATTCTCTAAATTAAAGTAGTAGATCTTTTAATTTCCTATAAATTTGATTATATACATGTTTGTCGTAAAATGCATACTAAGGCCGATATCTTAAAAAAATCAATTTTTCACACTTTTTCGTGAGAAAAAAACAGAAAATACCGCTAAACTAAGGGTTATACAAAAAATGTTTGAAATAAAAGTTGTAGAATATTAGATTATCTACAAATTTTATTATATACATTTTTGTGCTAAAATGCATATTAAAGCCGCAATCTTAAAAAAACTACTGTTTTACCTGAAAACAGCCTCACCAAGAATTTCAGCAAATACGGTGCCTACCCTATCTCGTAGAGCATAAAAAATTTAGTAAACCAGGCGATTTTTAAAAAAAAACCATAGGACCAGTTTTTGAGAAAATCGCAAAAAAGTGAAAAATTACACGAATAAACTACTACTTCTGGTTGACTGATTTTGATGAAAATGTTCGTGTCAGGTCCAGTAGTGGTATGTAATTTAAGATTCAAGTTTCAAGTTCGTACGATGTTCCATTCTTGAGATATTCTGTTCACAAACACACAGACCAACTGCTAAAAACATGTTTTTTGGGTCTTTTTACGTGTATATCCGGTGAAGAGTGTATTTGTAAAATGGACATGAAAACAATACTTTCCTTTCTATACATTCATGTAGGCAAGAAAAAGTAAAAAAAAAACAAACAATGAAGTCACCAAGTGTCAGATGACACTTTCATGCCACGAATTTGATTGAGGAGGATTAATGGATAGAGACGACGGATGGCCAAAACTATAAAAAATTTGCCAAGAAAAAATAAATGAATTATTTATTAGTTATTTATTTTATTATTTTATTATTTTTTTTTATTATTTTTATTTATTTTTATTATTTTATTATTTATTTATTTTATTTATGAGTTATAAGACATTACTTAAACTTACAAGAACGTAATTCGCATACTCATTGTAGCCACTAGATTTCTCCAATTCATCAGCGATTAAAAGTTTGCAAATTTCATATTCCTTTCTGACATAACGTGCATGAATCAGCCAATTACGACTTTCAATAGGAGGAAATTCACTCCCTGAAATAAATTCCAATAATTATTTTAAATATCATGTTCACGCCTAACAGGCATAAGGAGGGTTTAAAATTATATTTGCACTCAATCTGCTAATTACGGGGCAACAAAAAATAGTTCTCGCTCTTAAATGACACAAGTATTTAAGAACAGAAGAGAGAGAGTCTGTCTACACTAAGAGTACTTGGACGTAGGCAACCAGCAATACAAGTGACCATGCGTATTAATTAAAAATCTGGTGTGAAACACTCACACAACTTTCTCTTGCCAATGCAAATAATTAATAATAAACCTAACATTATTAATAAAATATTAGAAATAAACAACAAATAACCTCAAAAACATAACCTTATTTTAATCATGAGTGATTGACGCCAAATGAAAATCAAACTTAATTTGGCTTAAAAAAAACGGAAAATCACACTTTCACGCTAAACTAGGCTCTGTAGAGAAAAATTCTCTAAATAAAAGTTGTAAATCTCTTAATTTTCTATAAATTTTATTATATACACTTTTCTCGTAAACTGCATACTAAGGCCGAAATCTTAAAAAAATCGATTTTTCACACGTTTTCGTGAGAAAAAACAGAAAATCGCTAATTACGGCTAAACTAAGCTTTACACAAAAAAATGTTTGAAATAAAAGTTGCAGGTTTTTAAATTCTCTACAACTTTTATTACATACATTTTTGCTCTAAAATTGATATTAAAGCCGTAATCTTAAAAAAACACTTTTTTACGTAAAAACACCCTCACCAAGAATTTCAGCAAACACAGCGCCTACCCTATCTTTTAGAGAATAAAAAATTGAGTAAATGAGGCGATTTTTAAAAAAATCGTAAGACCAGTTTTTGAGAAAGTGAAAACTTACACGAATAAACTACTACTTCCGGTTGATCGATTTTGATGAAAATGTTCGTGTCGGATCCGGTAGTGGTATGTAACTTAAGTTTCAAGTTTCAAGTTTGTACGATGTTCCGTTCTTGAGATATTTTGTATACACACACACACACAGACCAATCGCTAAAAACATGTTTTTGGGGTTCAGGGGGTCTGAAAACGTACAGATCCGGTGAAAACTCGATTTCTTAAAATCGACATGAAAACAATACTTTCCTTCCTATATATTCATATAGGCAAGAGAAAGTAAAAATATGCACAGCATGATCAAAAACAAAATTCCATACAACACTAATTCACTCTAAGCTTAATATTATAATGAAAACACGTTCAATTCATTTATTAGAAAATGTTTAATAAATTATTATTTTACCATTAATAACTAAAATTTAACTATTGTTACTCTTACATTGTTATTTTTCGTTATATTATTTACTATTATTACATTATTATTTATGATTAGTAGGTTTTTAATAAAGACTCAGTTTTATTTTTGGTCACAAATAATATAAGACTAATGCGCTTGAATTACAGCAGGAGAGTAAACAGTTCCAGTGATTTGTTGTTTATCATTTCAGATTGTTTATTTCATACCATTAAAATTAATGTCTGTGACTAGTTTAATGCAACTGTTTGCACTTGCCCGTGTTTAACTCATTTTTAGTTTCATCAGTTATCTTTTGGTATTGTATCGGTTCGTTTCGATTTTCTTCGTAGACTGAAGTTGAAAAGTTTTGTAAGCTGTGTTTTGTTAACATGCGTGACAGTGAATGTGTAGAGTTTTTGAAACATAAAAGCGGTCATTTACGGTTCGACCAAACCCCTCTAACTTGCAACGAATTCAAGCACTCCAGTCAAAAACATTACGCCTTATAGCAAAAGCACCTCTTTACGTTAGCAACAAAACCTTACATACAGATTTGAAAACACCACTCGTACAAAATTCCATCAAATACCTATACTAACGCTTTCACGACAAATCACACGAACACGAGAACCCACTGGTGCGTTCACTTTCCACCTTCCATTTACCTGATAATCCCCCTAGATGCCTTAAAAGACGCTGGAGTAGAGACCTGCTAATTTGATATACAAATTTCATTCTTGGGGAAGCACCAATGGGGGCCCTACCCCTCTCATGCCTAATGTCATTTACATTATTATCGCAATCATCATATTTGCTTGTTGTAAAATTTTATAGTTGTAAAACAAAGAATTAGAGAAAAATCTGGTGTGAAACACTCACACAACTTTCTCTTGCCAATGCAAATAATTAATAATAAACCTAACATTATTAATAAAATATTAGAAATAAACAAAAACTAACCTCAAAAACATGACCTTATTTTAATCATGAGTGAATGACACAAAATGAAAATCAAACTCAATTTGGCTTAAAAAAAACGGAAAATCACACTTTCACGCTAAACTAGGCTCTGTAGAGAAAAATTCTCTAAATAAAAGTTGTACATCTCTTGATTTTCTATAAATTTTATTATATACACTTTTGTCGTTAAGTGCATACTAAGGCTGAAATCTTAAAAAAATCGATTTTTCACAAGTTTTCGTGAGAAAAAACAGAAAATCGCTAATTACCGCTAAACTAAGCGTTATACAAAAAAATGCTTGAAATAAAAGTTGTAGGTTTTTAAATTCTCTACAACTTTTATTATATACATTTTTGCTCTAAAATTAATATTAAAGCCGTAATCTTAAAAAAACACTTTTTTTACGTAAAAACACCCTCACCAAGAATTTCAGCAAACACAGCGCCTACCCTATCTTTTAGAGAATAAAAAATTGAGTAAATGAGGCGATTTTTAAAAAAATCGTAAGACCAGTTTTTGAGAAAGTGAAAAATTACACGAATAAACTACTACTTCCGGTTGATCGATTTTGATGAAAATGTTCGTGTCGGATCCGGTAGTGGTATGTAACTTAAGTTTCAAGTTTCAAGTTTGTACGATGTTCCGTTCTTGAGATATTTTGTATACACACACACACACACAGACCAATTGCTAAAAACATGTTTTTTTGGGTTCAGGGGGTCTGAAAATGTACAGATCCGGTGAAAACTCGATTTCTTAAAATCGACATGAAAACAATACTTTCCTTCCTATATATTCATATGGGCAAGAGAAAGTAAAAATAAATGTAATGTTTAAAAAATTTACTTACGGAGTCGCTTCATGAAACTACAATATTACAAGTAATCTGAATGATATAATTGAAAACGCTTAAAGGATAATGTTTATTTTAGCTGGACGTAGATATTTTTAGGATGGAATGTAGGGCAAGATAATTGTCAAGCGGAGAGAGAGGTTGATACGCGCCAACTACAACTAGTGTAGTAAACTTTCATTTAGGGCAACCTATAAGCGGTGCTTGCCTCGTGCGGAGTAGCCTACTCTTACAGTAGATCGACTATAGAGGTGAAATACCATGTGTACCAAAAAGAATGACCCGATTTTATATAGATTATTTATTTATTAAGAAGAATGGCTTAACACCAACAAATTACATACTAAATTACTCACAAAAGACATAAGTTTATGAAAATCTATCATAAATGTTCAATACTGTATGTCCTCCATTGGCTGCACGGACGACATCTAGCCGATAGCTGAATTCATCCCAAACTGAGCGTAAGGTATCTTCTGTCACTGAAGCTACAGCAGCTGATATTCTGTTTTTTAGTTCATCAATGTCACGAGGTAAAGGAGGAACGTAAACTAGTTGTTTAACATATCCCCACAGGAAAAAATCGCATGGTGTTATGTCAGGGGACCTAGGAGGCCAAGGGTGTAAAGCCTGGTCTCGCGGTCCAAAGCAAGGTTTACAGTTTGGGATGAATTCAGCTATCGGCTAGTTGTCGTCCGTGCAGCCAATGGAGGACATACAGTATTGAACATTTATGATAGATTTTCATAAACTTATGTCTTTTGTGAGTAATTTAGTATGTAATTTGTTGGTGTTAAGCCATTCTTCTTAATAAATAATCTATATAAAATCGGGTCATTCTTTTTGGTACACAGTGTACACCAGTCACAGTTATCTTCTTTCAGAGTAATGAATTTCATTATACAGTTGGACCCTGTGGTGAATGAAGTGAAGGTGTCATTTGCAGGGAGAAAAGTAGATGGCTTGCTGATACTTTTCAACTGAGTGAGTAAAGGCATGGTAAACCATTTCACACCTCAAATCACTTAATAAACCCTCTACAGGCTCATCACCTAAACAACAAAAGCTTACTTACTTGTTTGGATTACGTAAAATCACCGTTTCCTAATTCTGTTAATTTCATTAATAAATCTAATTTACATGTCATTAACATCATAGTTTACTGCTTAACAACGATCAAAATAGGGTTCCCTCCCTTCCCCACTTCTTCAATTCCCGTCCCGGATCGAATACATTGGTACGCACAACACAAATGAGCAATTAATATGAATATCACTTGTATAGTACATTTGTTTTTGGAAGAAGCTTGTAAGGGGAGGGCGAGTAGGTAGAGTAGGGATAGTTTCAAAGGGGCAAGTGTTGCCTCCTTCTCACTTAATAATCATTCCCTCTCTTTCTAACAGTATACTACTGTTACAACTACGAGGTGTTTCCCCCACCACTAAACAGAACAGCTCAGCGGCACAGAGCAGAGCGTTGGAGGGAAAGCTTCTAGCTAGAACAAATGACCTGTACTAGATTCTTGTTATCTATAGCATTTTGTACAGATTATGTGACCACCACCAGAACAAAGTCATTAGTGTTTCCATTATTTTTGTTTACTATTAGGTAGTGTAGTCATAATTTATATATAACACAGCAAGTTCTTAATTTATAATGTTTACTGTTAATGTAAATTAATTGATACGATTTAATTATTAAATGCAATAAGCATTATTCTTTATTTACTTGAGAGCAGCTAATATAAACTATGATTTTACTTCAGTTGTACAGTACAGTGTTAGCGACCGTGCAATATTGGTTTTATAGTCGGTGCAGTTTTATTATGTTTTGGGTTTGATTGGTTGTTCAATATTCAGATAAATTTGTTTCGATTAAACAAATACTACAGTGTAAGTGTACAATAATTGTGATTTAAACAGGTACAGGTTAAATAATTGCAAATAATAATGATAAATAATAATAAAGTAATAGTAAGAAGTATGAATATAAATGCGGTTGTAGTAATGAGCTGTACTAGTAGACTGACTATCCGAGCTAATGTTTTTGGGACGGTGCGTAATGCAAGGTGGTGTGGATGAAGTGCGGAAGGGAGGGAATCCTATTTCGAAACTTGTCGGACAGTACATGGAATTCATAAATTCATCAATTGTTTTAGGTTTTATCAATGTGTTACAACATATACTTTACTTTACAAATTGAGATGTAACAGAAATTAAAGACAACAGATTAGCACAAACAGTGGCAAATTTATAGTTGGGAGGTGACTTGTTTGCTAGTGCGGGATCAAGAACAAGGCCAAGGGGGACTGGTGACTGTGAGACGTCGTCTTCTCATAGCAACGGTTGCTTTAAATCGACATGGCAACGTGTGTATTGTACATTCTGAAAATATTTACTTTTCATATTTGTCAGTTGTTACTGTCAGATCATTCAGTGTAGTGGTATTAATTGAATTACGTTTGCAGCTCATCTAACTATTGTACGCTATATAATCTGATATTGTTATACGTGCGGCGTGCGGCCTATTTACAAACAAACTCATATAAAATATAACAATCGTTAGTAAATATTAAAAACTAATACTTTTTTTTACTTTACCAGACTATTATAACAAACTTCTATTATATTAATAAAATATTTTAAAATACGTATTATTAGTTTAAAATCTAATAAAATATTTTGGTACTAGGGGAATGGCGGGTGGTATCGGCCACCTTAGCTTTTTTCATGCAACTTTTTATTTTTGAACATACAATCATTTTATTTTTTGTCATTCTAACCTTTTTACATTTACCTTAACCTACTAAATAGGTTTTTAAGATGGGTTTGTTTCTGAGAAATTTAAAAACCTTTACATTTTTTGTTTGTAAAACTGTGGAGGGTGGTATCGGACGGACGGTCATCTTGTGTTTAATAAATACAATTTCGTCGTTCGCTCATAACTGTTTATTTATTTATTTATTTATCTATAGTACATGTTTCAGAAAAGTAATGTAAGGAAATACGTCCTAACCATAATTTTTAGTATAATAATGATTTTTGATAATGATAAATAATGAATTTATTTATAAAAATAATAATTAAAAAATTAACATTGGCCTATCTGCATAGAAATATTTCTTCTGTTTTCAAGATTTCTTACAATTTATTCTATTTCTTACATTTCTGATTACAAACATCGCATTGGTAGTAAGAACAATGTCCTTCTAAATTAGCGCAGTTTTTGTGAGCCCAATCTTTACATGTGTGACCCTGTATCCAGTCTTCTTCGAAACTCTCGCTGCAAATTATGCAGTGAGTAACATAGTTAGCTCTAGTCTTGATCAAGCTATTATCTTCAGAAAAATTTAAAGCTTTTTTGATATTGCACTTTTCTAATATTTTCCTGGCTTTTTTTCATAACTTTTCTTTTCATTTCCTCCCTGTCTTTTCAATGATTTAGAACTTTTATCCACAATTTTTTTTATTTTGGCATCTTCATTTTTCATTTTATTTTCTTCTCTTAACTTTCGTTTCTCAGCTATTTTAGCAGCTATTTCTTCTTTGTGTGCTTTGGTTTCTCTCTAAAAAAATAATACCACCTGATTAGATTTTGATTCGTAAAAAATCTAAGCATTCGTTTTTGTCTGACACCACCCGAAACCAAATTGTCCGATACCACCCGAACGACAACCAACATGTAATCAACTACACAGCTGTTATTAGTTAGGTTAGAAACTTATTTAACCTATTAACTTTTAGATATTTAAAGCATATTCACTATGATAAACAAAAAGCATATTAATACTCACATGTAGTGAAGATATAAGCAGCATCAAAAATTATCTTCATACAGTAAAAAACATGATATAAACAAAACAACGAGCTACTACAACTAAACAACCCACAGTATCAAACCAATAGCCTATCGCGAGGGTTGTTTCAACTGTCCTCGACGCACATAATAGCGGTGCGACAGTGCTACCCTTTTGTGGCAAATGAGCTAAATACTATTTGTTGGATACCATCCGCTGTCCAATACCAGATGACTTTCCCCTACAGTAGGTAGTTATTCAAAATGGTTAGTGAGTAATATTTGTTAGAAGAGCACGCACTATTGGTATTATTACTACTACTAGGTTATAGGAGGAAGGCAATTGTACAAACGATTGCCTTCCAACCGCATTCCTTACGCTAGCAATCAAGTGAGCTATCAAGTGAGCTATAGGCCAGGCGCAGGTTGACACTCTCACCTGAGACTTTCCTTGCAAGAATTCAGTATTATCTGCCACTGTTATTACAAACACATCACATCACATCGCAGCCAACAGAGAAAACAGCAACGGTGGTATTGGGTACATCGCATGTTATCATCACGTCCAATTTTATTTACTTTTCCAACAGCTCAAAAAGATGAAGAGAAATTGTTTACATACATACTGGTGGTTGAGCATCATCACCAGAATGAGGAGGAAACATAACAAGACCGGCATTAACCGGTATTAAGCTTAGTAAAAATACAATAATATAAATAATTACTTCTTGTACTCAACGCCCCTGCTAATAGCAAAATTAATTTGTACAGCATTTCTATCATTTGACAGGCTGACCGCATGATGAGAGGTGGCGAGGAGCATGTTACCAACTACACCAATGCTATATCGGTAGGCCTATATAATAAACAAACACACCATCAAATTTAATTTGTTCAATTAGTTTATTTGCGTAAAATAAACTGTCGAGACAGTAAGATTAAGTACCTACACCTTTACATAAAACAAATCAGTGTTTAGTTTTAGAAAAACAAAGAAATTGTGTTAAGCCATTTGTATTGTAATGCATTTTCTATTTATAAAAATACACAAAACTATTAAATTAAATAAAATTGGAGGGGTTCATGACCCCTGTAATCCCCCACTCCCTCCCGTAAATCTGCCACTGAGCACAAATGACTGTGCAACTTTTATTAATATTTGTCGGTATCAATAAAAAAAATGTGAATACCTTTATATAAATTTGGTTGAGGCCTACTCACTGCTGAAATTACTCTCCTGTTCGCAACGCACCCATTAAGATTTGAATGATTCATAATCTGAAACACAATAAAAAAAAATCTGGTGTGAAACACTCACACAACTTTCTCTTGCCAATGCAAATAATTAACAATATACCAAACATATAGTAATAAAACATTAGAAATAAACAAAAAACTAACCTCAAAAACATAACCTAATTTTAATCATATATGAAAGACGCACCATGAAAATCAACCTCAGTTCGGCTTAAAAATACAGATAATCACTCTTTCACGCTAAACTAGACACTGTACAAAAAAACTCTAAATAAAAGTTGAACATCATTTAATTTTCTATAAATTTCATTGTACAAACTTTTGTTGTAAAATACATACTAAAGCTGAAATCTCAAAAAAAATCTATTTTTCACACGTTTTCGTGAGAAAAAACAGAAAATTGCTAATTACCGCTAAACTAAGCGTTAAACAAAAAAAAGTTTGAAATAAAAGTTATAATATTTTAAATTTTCTACAACTTTTATTATATACATTTTTGCGCTAAAATGCATATTAAAGCCACAATCGTAAAAAACAAATTTTTTACATGAAAACAGCCTGACCAAGAATTTCAGCAAACATAACACCTACCCTATCTTATAGAGTATAAAAAAATTAAGTAAATAAGGCGATTTTTAAAAAAATCGTAGGACCAGTTTTTGAGAAAATCGCAAAAAAGTAAAAAATTACACGAATAAACTACTACTTCTGGTTAACCGATTTTGATGAAAATGTTCGTATCGGGTCTGGTAGTGGTATGTAACTTAAGTTTCAAGTTCGTACGATGTTCCATTCTTGAGATATTTTGTTCACAAACACACAGACCAACTGCTAAAAACATGTTTTTTGGGTTCAGGGGGGTCTGAAAACGTGTAGATCTGGTGAAAACTCTATTTGTTAAAATGGACATGAAAACAATACTTTTCTTTCCTATATATTCATATAGGCAAGAGAAAGTAAAAAAAAGACTTCCAGACCACATTTCAAACATTCACACTAGTCTGAAATGTAGAACAGTTCCTACTATTTATTTTTTGAACAGTAGTATTTATAGGTTAATTCCATTCATTCAGAGTGAAATTTACTATTATTTCTAACATTATAAAAACCTTCTCTTTTGCGCCCTGGAGACTCCACGAGGAGTATAGGACATGTCGTCAGATAACACCTGAAATACATAAACTTATAAGAATCACACAATGTATCACTACTATCAAGAAAGAAATTCTTGTACGCTATAAAAAGTTTCATCGATCAAGTAATTTTTCAGATTCTTTTTAAAGGAATGCAAATCCTCACAATATTTTAAAAATTGGGGTAATTTATTTATGAATTTTCTCCCTGCATAAGTAGGTTTTTGTTGAAACAATTTTGTGGAGTGATTAGCCACATAATAATCATTCCTGTTTCATGTGTTATAATTGTGAACATTGAAATTCTGCATAAAATTATTTTGCTTAACATACATAATCACCTCAAAAATGTATAAAAAAATCTACTTAAGGGGGGCTTTACTTTAATATCCCGCCAATGTTAAATTTGCTATTTTAAGGTACATTTTTCATAGGATTGGTGAAAGATAGGAAAACAGAACTTTACACACTTAAAGTTGTAGGGTGGTTTTAGCTACTGATATTTTTTCAATTTAATCTGTTGGACCATAACGTTTTTAAAAGAATAACGAATAACATAAAATTTTTTTCTACGTTTTTTGCATATTATTAATTTTTTAAGCACCTGAGGAAGTAAAAACAATGTCGGTGAATGTGCATGCACATGATAAATTAACTGGTAAACATTTCAGCTTGGTAGGTTAAATGGTTTCTGAGAAAAACGTACCTAAGTGTTAAAAGTCTAAATTTACGGGAAAAGGCTGAAATAAAAACAAAATGTACATAAACAAGTTTAATTTTCCATCAACAGTTGGTTATAAAGCTACTTTAACAGCAGAGAATATTAAAAATAGTGAAGCAGATATTTAAGAAAAACTAAAATACTTTTTCTACTAAAACGAACAATATAAATATATGAAAAATTGTTCTTGGCGACATGTTAATTTTAAGGGTAAACCTGATAAAAACTTAATTTTTTTTCATTAAAATAATTTTTTGTCGTAATTTAATGTTTTTGTGGTACATCTAAGTCTAAACTATTAAAAACATAAAAAACGGTAAATCAAATTTTTCAGTCAAAACCATAATAAAGTTAATAATTTTGGTAATTTCACACAAGTTATCAGTGATATAAGTGAGGTTAACCCACCGGATTGGTCTAGAGGTAAAGTCATCGCCAAAATCATCTGTTTAACAGCTGATTTTCAAAGACAAAGGTTCATGGTTCAAATCCTAGTAAAGGTAGTTACTTTTATATGGATTTGAATGCTCAACAGTGGTTGTGGGTGTAGTTTGATGGTTGGGGTTTAATTAACCATACTCTCTCAGGAATGGTCGGCCTGGGTCTGTACAAGACTACACCTCATTTACTTGTCATACACGTCATCCTCATCTCATTGGGTCATGGGGTTGCTTATTGTTCTGAATTGAATAGATTGCAACGTACACACATTACGGATTACAAAAAAAAAACAAGTGAGGTTATATCGGTAAGGGCTTATATCTAATTATAGAGCGGTTTCTGCGCAAGAATAAGTTCATATTCGGATTCAGCCCACAAAAAAGTATCCATTTCAAGTGTTACAATCAGTGTTGGGCTATATTTCTAAAAAATTATCCACCTATTTTCTTCGATGTTCTTATTGACCTACGTGGTGGGAGAAGACTTCTCGGCAAAAGGAGTACAGGTCGACCACTGTTTTAGAACTTATCCCAAACTCTCACATACTAAATTGTTGCCTCTGTAGTGTTCAATGGAGACGTACAGATGCAAATATAAAATATTTTTCCTATAGACAAACTGGCTCGCTCCAGAGAAAAGCTTACCACACCGGCCGTTTGAAACCACATTTCACCACTGCTGACAAAAGAAACCACATTTCACATTACTGACAAAAGAAGACGAAAAACTTTCTTAACAACTGCACCTAAACCACTACACAGTGCCAAATGGCAAATAACCAGCAACGCACAAAAAAGTTTTCGGTTCCTTTACTTGACAACATAATAATAACCAAAGATAATCTTTATATATAAAAGGAGATGACCTGACTGACTGACTGACTGACTGATCAACGCACAGCCTAAACCATAATAGGTACAGACTTGAAACTTGGAGGGAATCTTTGTTGTGTTATGTAGGGGCGCACTAAGAAAGGGTTTTCCAAAATTTTGATTTTAAAGCAAACTTTTAGCAAATTTTAGCAAAAATTCCCCCCCACTGATGCGAGGATAATGAATCAACGCGAAGCGCTACGCTTACGGCTGGTTCTCCAACACACAATTACCCCTTCCATAGGCATATTCCATAGCTTACCAGTACTTGCGTTGCACACTTTCAGACGGTAGGCCTATTTGACAGTCACTGTGATAGCGTCAAAAAACCGTTTTATTTAAAACCGTTCTTCTCAGAACAAACTGTCGTACTTCTGTGCTTTAGTCGTTACTCACCGTTCTTCTACGAACAAATTTTGTTAACTTAAATCAATTATTTAATGATAGTGATTTGAAATCCAAGAACACATTTTCAGTAACTAAATATTACTGTTATTATATTGAATGTGGATCTAGGGCGCAGGCCCGAAAAAAAGCAGACGGTATTTGACAGCCACCAAAACAAAAAATTACAAATTTAGGCTACATATTCAGAATTAAATGATTTGAACGGTCTATTTATAAAAATTTTCAATTATTTCAGTTTTATTGATTAAATAAATTTGATTGCAAATCTATTATGTAAAATCCTAATAAAGGATTTTGCAAAATTTTGATTTTAAAGTGTAGAAATCGCAAAAATTTCGTCCCATAAGAAATACACATAGGTAGCCTATACTTATATATATGATTCGTTTAAAACAGTAACAGTCGGCCTACAGCGGATGTTAAAACTCGCATTTTATTCTTAATCGCATTTATAATCTATAGCTATTTTCCCAGAAGTTGAATTGACGTTAACAACGATTTTAATCTATGTTTTACTTTTGTCACTCCGGATGTTGTACTGTACGTAGTGTTTAATTTTTTGACCTAAACTGGATTAATATTTTAATCTGAAATAATTCCAGAATTGTTGTAATTAGCATCTTTATATATAAAAGGAGATGACCTGACTGACTGATCAACGCACAGCCTAAACCATAATAGGTACAGACTTAAAACTTGGAGGGAACCTTTGTTGTGTTATGTAGGGGCGCACTAAGAAAGGGTTTTCCAAAATTTTGATTTTAACGGGAGAAATCGCTAAAAAACGGTATTTCCCATAAGAAATACACAGAGATTATATCGGAACTAGAGATAAGTCGAATATAATGGAAAGAAAGCCAGAAAATAAAAATAGTTGTTTGACAGGTATTATAATTAGTTCAACGCACTGCGGGAGTTTGGACTGTCTAATACGGGCATGCTTTGATTCATGCTATTGATGGAGAAATCCATAGAGATAATTCTATATGGCCCATTCAGGTATACCTATTTATATCATTTGAAGGAAGATAAATTTACTCATCGATGCACTAATCTTCTCTTTCTCTGTCACACTTATTCACCATTTTAACTATTAATAGATTTAATGTATGTATTGTTCGATTCGGAACACCATAAAATTCATAAAAGAAAAATATGGTTATTTCTCAAAGTGTATATTGAAAATAGCCAATCTCTGATCTAAATACTATATCAGTAACCGTATGTATTTACCGAGTGGAAGGGAGAAACAAAATATTAAACAAGTACCAGTTTCGATTGAGTATTCAGTCGAAATACACGTACGTTATACACGTATATATCGTTATTGATAAATAATTTTATTAATTCACCCTTTGTCGTTAGAAAATTTTATTTTTTTGTGTTCATATTGTGTTGCAGTAGTTAAAAGTGATTAATTTTATGTTTTTATATCGTTGATTTATATCATACTGTTAATATTATAGATACATTTTGTGCTTAAATTACTGGTGAATATTACTGTAATATTCATATTGGTGATCATATTCTATCAGTGATAATTAGTGCAAACGTTTTGATATAGTGCAATATAATAATAAGCATAAAAAAATTTAAAACATTTCTAAAAATTAAATAGACTTAATTTATCTATCTTTCTTTTTCTCTTTTTGAATAATATTCTTCTCTGGCTTTCTCGCTCTTTGGATCTCTCGCTCTCTTGCTCCTTCGTTCTTTCGATCTCTCGCTCTCTCACTCCCTCGCATTATCGATCTCTCGCTCCCTTTTTCGTTCTCTCGCGCTCTCGCTCACGCGCAACCTTGCTCTTTCGATATCTCGATCTCTCGCCCCCGAGCAACCTCACTCTCTCGATCTCTCGCTTCCGCGCAACCTCGCTCTCTCGATCTCTCGCTCCCGTGCAACCTCGCTCTTTTGATCTCTCACTCCAGCGCAACCTCACTCTCTCCATCTTTCACTCCTGCGCAACCTCGCGCTCTCGCTCTTTGGATCTCTCGCTCCCTCGCTCTTTCGATCCCTCGCTCCCTCGCTCTTTCGATCTCTCGCTCCCTCGCTCTTTCGATCTCTCGATCTGTTGCTCCTTCACTCTTTCGATATCTCGCTCTCTCACTCCCTCGCTCTTTTGATATCTTGCTCTCTTGCTCCTTCGCTCTCTCGATCTCTCGCTCCCGCGCAACCTCGCTCTTTCGATCTCTCGCGCTCTCGCCATCTTGGTCTATTTCTCTCTCTCTCTCTCTCTCTTCTCCAATAAATTAGTGTTAATCAATAAATCTTTTTCTATTACCCGTACAGTTTATATTTTTTTATAAATATTAATTTTTCGTTTATAAATATGAATCTTCGATTAAAATACTAAGTATATATTATAAATTTTTTTGTGAAAAATATATACTTTCACTAAAACTAATTTAATCTTAATATAAATAATATTAAAGTGCATTTGTGATAATCTCTGATATACATTTTTGATTTTAATAATGATAATTTTACTGGGATATATTGTGTATTAATAAGACACCATTTGTGTTATTAATTTAGTGCATACTTATGGTATTGCTATTATCATACCATTTTCTTATAATTATATACTGCGGAATAAGTACTATTGTACTTTTATACAACTTTAAACATCAACATCTACGGATTCAGCAAGAATTGGGTATGATTAATTATCAATTCTTTTTTTCTGAATAATACAAATTATAACTTAGGATTTCTTATTTCAACTTTTGCCAGGATTTTATTTATCTAAGTTATAATTTTATCAATAGATATAAATTATAAGTTTTTTTGTTAAGTTTTATTCAAAATTATTGTTTATAAGACTCATAATATCTAATCTGAAGTGAAGTTTTTTTAAAAATAGATTTTAATTTTAATTTTAGTTTGAAAAATGATTAAAAAATTTTTACAGTTTAGTAATATTAATTAAAACGCAAAACTGACATTTCTAAACTTAAATTTTCTTAAATTACATTTTAGAAGCTAAAAATTGAAAATTTTTGTCAAATAATTTTTATTGATCAATTATTGTTAATAAGCATATATACATTTCAATTCCAAAGCTAATATTTCAAATAAATTCTTTTTCAACTTTTGCTACAAAAGAATTCAATACATTTTAATACTTACATATATTGCATTACAAATTTAGTTTTTTCTTTGTTTCATCACTTTTTTTTATTGAAAATTTCAAAATTTTTTATCTGGATTCATTTTTATTTAGTTTATTAGAAAATCATTATTATAAGTTCATTCTTTCAAATAATACAATAAATACATTTTAAGACAACCTATTTCTGAGTTATCATCAAAATAAGTTAATTTTACAAGTTTTTCAATAATATTTATATTTATAAGGTTTTTTAATTCGTTTATGTTATTATACATAAGCTTATATTGTAATTTTTAGTGAACATTTTTTTAATCGAATTCTCCAGTATTATTTTTTTACAAATTATAACAGTATTCATAAATATTATAAATAATATAAATAGTTAATTTTATTTAGATAATTTATTTATTTAATATTTTTAAGAATATAATTTTCATATATAGTTGACGTTGACACTTTATATTGTTTAATTTAAATTTAGTAATGACAGTAGAAAATCTTGATGTTAATGGAATCATTATTCCACATCAAGTTGTTTCAATTATTGGCGATGGTGCTTGCCTTTTTAGATCGCTTTCTTACATTATGCATAATTCTGAAGAAAGAGCGTTAGAAATTCGTCAGATTATTGCAAAGTATGTTTTTGAACATTGGGAAGAGTTTTCGATCACTTCATATAATAAAAATGGCCATAACCACGAAAGTGCAAACGAGTATTTTACGGATTTATCCCAGCCAACTGTTTATGGTGGATTATGTGAACTATTAGCTGCTGGAAAGCTGTTTCCATTTTGTTTTGAAGTTTATTGCAATGGTGAAATTTTTGAGAGATTTGGAAATGATAATTTTCCTAAAGGTAAGTTGCGTTTTAGCGGTAATTTGTCGAATGGACACTTCGATGTTTATGTGCCAATGAATGATGACAATGATAGTATTACAGAGTTAGATAATTTAGTGTCTCCAGGTAATACTAAAATGAGAAAACGACGTGCCAGATATACAAATGCTACTCGCAAAAAACAATTAAAAATTGCATCTGAACAATATCAACAAGCACATCCAGAAGTTCATCGAAAGGCAGTTTCAAAATACCAAGAAATTAATCCTGAAGTTCATCGAAAGGCAGTTTCAAAATACCAAGAAATTAATCCTGAAGTTCATCGAAAGGCAGTTTCAAAATACCAAGAAATCAATCCTGAAGTGCATCGAGAAGCAGTTTCCAATTATCAAACAAGTCATCGAGAATTACGCAGGTCTATTCAGGCACAATATGAAAAAAATAATCCTGGTCAACGAACTGAACGTCGTCTGCGATCTTGGAAACAGAAAGCTTGCTCTGGTTTAGCATATGATCCTGATATCGCTTATGAAAATGATATCGGTCGTATGGAGCATCGATGTCCATTGTGTTCCGCCAAAAAATTTAAACGCGAAAGCCCTGGCATATGTTGCAGCAACGGTAAAGTACAGCTTCCCGTACTTCATCCACCACCAGAACCTCTAAATAGTTTACTCATGGGGTTACACCCCGATCATCACCATTTCATTGAGCGAATTAGGCAATATAATGGATGCTTTCAAATGACGTCATTTGGAGCAAAGCAAATCATTGAAAATGGATTTATGCCAACTTTCAAAGTTCAAGGACAAATGTATCATTTATGTGGAAGTTTACAGCCAGAGGCAGAACAGGAGACGAAGTTCTTACAAATATATTTCGTAGGGGATGATGAAAAAGAAGCTAGCATAAGAACATCTAATTACCCTGGTGTCAAGCCATGTTTAGTAAAGCAATTGCAAAAGATGTTGCATGATGCAAATATTTATATCAAAGACTTAAAAAATACTTTGGATAAAATGCCGCATGAATGTGAAAATTTTCAAATTGTAATTCATGCAGATCGAAAACCAGACAACGCACACAAAGGTCGTTTCAATGCTCCAACTGCATCTGAAGTAGCTCTGGTAATCGTAGGACAACAGTTTCAGCAAAGAGATATCATTATTGAAAGTCGTGATAAAAAATTGAAACGTATAAGTGAGCTTCATCGATCTTATGATGCTTTGCAGTATCCACTTTTGTTCTGTTATGGCGAGGATGGATATTCAATAGATGTACACCAACAAGATCCTAAAACTAAATTACCTCTTGGAAAAACTGTATCTGCTGCTCAGTTTTATTCCTGGCGCATAATGCTAAGAGATGGCGAAGAAAATTATTTATTGCGTTGTGGCGCTTTATTCAGTCAATTTTTGGTTGATGAGTATGGTAAAATAGAGACTGAAAAATTGAATTACATTAGATTTAATCAAAGCAAACTTAGAGCTGAAGAGTACATTCACTTAAGAGATGACGTAGGTCGGCACGATGCTAATCAAGTTGGACAAAGAATAGTATTATCATCATCTTATACAGGAGGACCAAGATATATGCATGAGCGAGCTCAAGATGCTCTAACTTACGTTCGTCATTACGGCAGCTCAAATTTGTTTATTACTTTTACGTGCAATCCTAAATGGAAAGAGATTCAAAGAGAACTACGTCCTGGCCAAAAACATTATCAGCGTCATGATTTAATTGCAAGAGTTTTTCATTTAAAAGTTAAAGAATTAATGGATCTTTTAATCAAAGGAGAACTTTTTGGGAAAGTTAGATGTTTCATGTTCTCTGTATAATGGCAAAAACGAGGTTTACCGCACATTCATCTGCTTCTATGGCTTATTACCAAAATGACTCCTGATAAAATTGATAAATTTGTTTGTGCTGAAATTCCAGATTCTAAGCAAGATCCTATTCTTTATGATATTGTTAAAACAAATATGATTCATGGACCATGTGGAAGTTTGAATAAGGAATCTCCTTGCATGAAAGATGGTGCCTGCATGAAAAGATACCCTCGACCATTTGTGCAAGAAACACAAAAAGGAGAAGATGGATACCCTCTCTATCGCAGAAGATCTGAAGAAGATGGTGGTTTTACTGTAAATATTAAAGGATTAGATTTAGATAACAGATGGGTAGTTCCATACAATCCTGTTTTATTGCGCACTTTTGGAGCACATATTAATGTTGAAATTACAAACTCGGTAAAATCAATCAAGTATATTTGTAAATACATTAATAAGGGCAGTGATCAGGCAACATTTGCTTTGGAGAGTAATAAAGCTATTGATGAGATAGAGATTTATGAAAGTGGACGATATATAAGCAGTTCAGAAGCAGTCTGGAGAATATTAGGCTTTCCGATTCATGAAAGATATCCTACAGTAACTAATCTTGCTGTTCATCTTGAAAATGGACAGCGCGTTTATTTTACTGCTGAATCTTTAGTTGATAGAATTGCAAATCCACGAATGACAACACTGATGGCATTTTTTGATTTATGTCAACAGGATGAATTTGCTCGAACGCTTTTGTATTCTGAAGTTCCTGCATATTATGTTTGTCAACAAAATAAAATGTTTTCGAGACGTAAACGTGGAGAAAACGTTGATGGATGGCCAGGTATAAAAAAAGACTCAGCTTTAGGACGTGTATATACGGTTCATCCCAGTAACGTTGAATGTTACCATCTTCGCCTTCTTCTACTTCATGTAAGAGGACCAACAAGCTTTTCATACCTCAAAACTGTTAATGGCATTGTGTATCCAACGTTTAAGGCTGCATGTGAGGCTTTAGGACTGCTCGAAGATGATAATCAATGGGAATATACTTTAGATGAAGCAATTTTAACCCATACTGGATTTAAACTAAGAGAACTCTTCACTGTAATTTTATTATTTTGTTTTCCTTCTAATCCAAGCAGACTTTGGGATAAATATAAAGATAGTTTTTCAGATGATATTCTACGTCAATATAGAAGGCAACTACAAGATCCTACTCTCATAAATTTAGATGATGTATACAACAGATGCTTGCAATTGATTGAAGATAATCTTCTATCATTAGGAGGCCATGGTTTGGCCAATTATGGCTTACCACAGCCTGAAAGATCTGAAAGACATATAGTAAATAGAGAATATGTCAGAGAAACTAATTATAACACAGAAAATTTAGCAAACAAAGTTTGTACTGGAGAGGCATCTTTAACCGAGGAACAATCAACAATTTATCAAGAGATTTTAGAGAATATTAATAAAGGTATTGGTAAAATATTTTTTTTAGATGCACCTGGAGGTACAGGAAAAACATTTCTGATAAATTTACTATTATCTAAAATAAGAAGTAATAGAGATATTGCGATAGCTGTTGCATCATCAGGAATAGCTGCAACATTATTAGATGGTGGAAAAACAGCACATTCTGCTTTTAAGTTGCCGCTCAATTTGAATTACACGGAGAATCCTCTTTGTAATATCAAAAAGCAGAGTAATTTGGCTAAAGTTTTAAGAGATTGTAAACTGATCATTTGGGATGAAAGTACAATGGCACATAAAAAAGGATTTGAAGCACTTAATGCTACTCTCCAAGATTTAAGAAATTCTCTTGAACTTATGGGAGGAATTACTGTGCTACTGGCTGGAGATTTCCGCCAAACTTTACCTGTAGTACCTAGAGGTACACGTGCAAATGAAGTAAAGGCGTGCATTAAATCCTCATTTTTGTGGCCATGTGTGCGGAAACTTTCATTAACTAAAAATATGAGAGTTCACTTAAGAGGAGATGCTTCTGCTGGTTTATTTTCAGATCTTCTTCTCAAAATAGGAGACGGTAGATACTCTGAGTCATCAGGAAAAATCACGATACCCTTAGGATTAGGAAAAGTGGTAAAAAGTGTAGCAGATCTTATTCAAATGATTTATCCGGATATTAGAAATATCAAAGATAAATCTATCGATTGGTTTTGTGAGCGAGCCATATTAACACCAACTAATGAAAAAGCAGCTGAAATAAATGATATTTTATTGCAGTTATTTGAGGGAGAAGAAATGTTTTATGATTCTGTTGACTCTACTACAAACGTTGACGAAGCAGTACAGTATCCAGTAGAATTTCTTAATACACTCACTCCACCTGGATTTCCACCTCACAGATTGCATCTGAAAGTTGGGGCCCCAATCATGTTGCTACGAAACCTTTGCCCTCCTAAGTTATGCAATGGTACTCGATTGCAAGTCAAATCGCTTCGTAAAAACCTGATAGAAGCTATTGTTATAACAGGCGAAGCTAGAGGAGATACAGTATTAATACCACGTATACCGCTTATTCCATCAGATTATCCTTTTGAATTCAAAAGGATGCAGTTCCCTGTTAAGGTTTGCTTTGCGATGACGATTAATAAATCACAAGGTCAATCCTTAAAAATAGAAGGAATTGATTTGAGAGATGCCTGTTTCTCTCATGGACAATTTTATGTTGCCTGCTCTAGAGTAAGTTCTTCCAGTAGTTTAGTGATTCTAGCTCCTGATGGGAAAACCTCCAATGTTGTGTATAAGGAGGTTTTATTATAATTTAAGTTTTCTACAGTATTTGTAATTAATAAATTAAATATTTTATATATTTATAAGTATTTTAAAGTACTGTTAATAATCGTGATGTTTAATTCTTTGGTATACTATGTTCATATGCTTAATGTAATTCTGTATGCAATTTTAGTTTTAATTGAGATTTATTGGAAACCATGTGGCTGTGATTAATGAATAATCGTATTTTGTATTTGATAATGTTTAATTTCATTAACTAATTTTAAAGTATTTTTTTTAACTCTTGAAAAGCTTTAAATAATTTTTTACTATATATTATTTTTAATATTTTTCGTTGCTTGCTTAAAAATGTTTAAATTTACAATTAGCAATTAGAAAGATATTTCAAATTCCTTTTTCTGACATTTTATTTATTTTATTTAAAATATAGCAAGTAATTCAATCTTAAAATTATTTAAAAAATTTTACTTAAATAATTTATATATTTAATCTGTGTATTTAATCTTTAAAGATTTTCAAAAGAAATAAAAATAATGTAACATATGTCGTTTTTAATATTTTAGTCTACTTTCTAAATTTGTTACAGTCTATTAGTTTTTGAACAAATTATTAGATTGACATATATTGTGATACCTTGAAAATTGCGCGGGCGAAGCCGCCATGGGGGACGCTAGTAATATATAAATAGAGATACGAGTAATAACCAATCCCGTACTATGTTTGCTATGACGTCATGACTTGTATTTCAAAATGAATAACCAAATTGAAACAGGGCCGTTGAATAAGTGATCTCTTATTCAAGCACAGAATACCATATTTCATCGATTCTAAGACACACATTTTTTTAATTTTTTCCGTTCCCAAAAATGTGGTGCGTCTTAGATTCGATGGCGTCTTAGAATTGGTGATGAAACACGAATTCAATAAATTCTAATATGGGTCTACCGTATATTACAATAGATGTGTAATACTTGGGAAAAATCCGGTTACTGTTCGAAAGTAAGAAATTCCGTAGCAGCTACCAGTCGATTTCGAATTAAAACTTGTTAATTTTCAACGTCATATGATTGCACAGCGTAAGAAGAACAAATATGCACTTCATCAAATAGCAAATGCGGACGAAACACCAATTTGTTTTGATATGCCGCGAAATTATACAGTGAACCAAACAGGTGCAAAAGAAATAAAAATTAGGAGTACAGGTTATGAAAAACATCGGGTGACAGTTATGTTTTGTATAACGGCAGATGGTCATAAACTGCCTCCATATTTAATCCTTAACAGGAAAACTGTACCAAAAACGAAAGTACCATTTCCGAACGTCGTAATTGTGCGTGCACATAAGAATGGGTGGATGACCGCCGAAATGATGCAAGACTGGATCAATGTCGTTTGGTATAGACGTCCAGGAGCCCTTCGTAATCCAAAAAAACATGCTGGTCTCGATGCTTTCAAGGGTCACACATCTAATAAGGTAAAGAGCATGCTAAAAAATAAAAACTGTGATTTGGTAGTTGTCCCAAGTGGAATGACAAGCCAACTTCAGCCGCTTGACGTGTCAGTTAACAAACCATTTAAAGAGTACATAAGGCAAGAATATGAAGCTTGGTTGTTTTCTGACAATTTGCCTTTGACACCTTCTGGCAAGATAAAAAAAAAGCCCCTGTTTCAAAAGTTGCAGAGTGGATCTCCGCTGCTTGGTGAAAAATACCAGATGTCATAGTGCAACGATCCTTCAAGAAATGCTGTATAACCAATGCAATGCGCTGGACGGTTCGGAAGATGACATTCTATGGGAAAATAATTGTTCAAAAAGTGATGCAAGTTCCGGCTCTGAAGATAGTGATGTAGCCGCCAGTGAGATGAGATTTGTGATAGTGATTAAAATACATAGTTAGGTTAGCAGCCAACATAAAACCTAACAGAAAAAATATCACAAAATTAATTTAACATTTCATCAGCTAATATTTATTTTTCGTTTTTATACACACATTTTCATTTATTTAACTAGGACTACTACATTTTGTTTATAGTGTGATGTGAATATTGTTTGTACTGTTTTGTAAAAATTTCAAGTAAGTAAATATACCGTTATAGTTATCTAACTTCGTACTTGTATATGTATTTATTTTACTTTTCCAAAGTTGTATTTTACTTTTTTCAGTCTTTTTTCTACTTTTTCCTGTTTTGACGTAGCTTAAAATGTGGCGCGTCTTAGAATTGATGAAATACGGTAATTATAGAATAAATAAAATATACGCTATACCGTTTATTCTATATACAGTGATATAACCTACTTTTAATAACGTAATCTAATAATCTAATTTTATTCATGAACGAATGGTGCAGAATGAAAATCAACCTCTGTTCAAATTAAATATTCAGAAAATCAGAAATTGCCTCTAAACTAGGCTCTGTACAGAAAAATGTGTACCTATAATAAAAGTTGTAGCTTTACTTTAATTCTATACCCTACAATTTTCTCATAAAATATATACCACCTACTATGGTTGCAATATTAAAAAATCCCATTTTTTACAGATTTTGATGGAAACAAATGTTTGAAATAAAACTTGTAGATTTTTGATTTCCTGTAACTTAACTGGTAACATGCTATAAGTTGATGATTGTGTCTATAATGCGGTGTGAGGAGAGTACACTATCTATAGTTGAGCCGTTGTTAGTTTGCTCCTCCTCCTCCTCCTCCTTCTGTCAACAAACAAAAGCCACCTACTACAGGGTGCACGCTACACTCCACCACTTTACAGATGTTCTATTCCTATTAAGATAACTATTTTTTAAATTATAAGTACTTTAAGTACTAAAAACATCAGTCGTGATATGATGTAGGCCTAACAATTTCATTTATAAAAATACTTTTAAAAGTATTTTGTATTTAAATACTTTTGAAAGTATTTTATTGTTACTTTTTAATCAGCGTGTACACATTTTTACATAATGCGCATGCTCAGTGACTTGGTCATTATTTGTTTACATTAGGAGCAAACTTAGAGAGGCTGGACTGTAATTAATACACTAACACTAAATAACTAACAACTAATGTAATTATTTAAACAAAGGGAATTGTTTAAAATTCAATTGCAATTTAACATGACTTTACTGAAAATAATGAAATATGAAAACCCTAAAAATATAATAATATTTTGAAATTACCGTAAAACTAGTATTACTCGCGATAATAAGCTCGCATCGACGGAACTCACGGACTAAATTAGTCACTATAATGTCCAATAATTAATCACTACAAATGTCAAGAGTGCAGGAATTCAGTTTACTGGTGATGACCAAAAAGGATACTAAATATAGGTTAGGCCTAGTATTATGGCTTACTAAAAATGAATGTTTATTATTTAGGATAATTATTAAGAATAAATAAATAATAGAATGGGATGGGAGTTATAAAACGACATACAGTAGTTGTAAACATTATAAATCAATGTAAGAAGAGTAAAACTAGAACATGATGTCATCGGTTAGAGCTGTTGCTATGATGTATTTAGAAAAGCACATTTTATATAGTAGCACTTCCACCCCCACCCCCATTTACCAGTCTTACTTTCGCTGACGATCGTCAACTTATACTGCATTACCAGTAATTACATATTTTTCGAAAAATCCATAAGGCCTCAATCTTAAAAATCCCATTTTTTACAGATTTTCATGAAAACAGAAAAATAAGCGTTGTACACAAAAATGTTTCAAGTAAAAGTTGTAGGTTGTAAAATGTTCTCCAACTTTTATTGTATGCACTTTAACAAAAACCTTTCATCTACGAGAGTACAGCCTCCCAAGAATTTTAGCAGATACATCTACCGCTTACCCTATCGATTGTACAGTATAAAAATTAAGTAAATTAAGTGTTTAAAAAAAAGAGGCTATAAATGAAGTGAAGGAGAAATCTGATGCAGGAATAAAAATTCAAGGAGAGACAATAAAAATGCTGAGATTCGCCGATGATATAGTAGTATTAGCCGAGGCAAAGAAAGAACTAGAGGATGCCTTAAATGGAATGGATGATATTTTGAGAAAGGATTACTTCATGAAAATTAATAAGAACAAAACGAAAGTGTTATGCAGCAGCAAGAGTGGTTTAGAAGAGATGGGAAATTTAAAAGTAGGCAACGAAAACATACAGGAAGTTAGGGAATTCTGCTATCTAGGGAGTAAAATAACAAAGGATGGTAGAAGCACAAGTGATATCAAGAGTAGAATTGCTCAAGCTAGAAAAGCCTTTGAAATGAAAAACAGCTTACTGACTACAAACATTGATTTACAGATTAGGAAAAATTTCTTAAAACATTATGTTTGGAGTGTAGCATTATACAGAGGTGAAACGTGGGTGATAGGGGCTGTAGAAAGGAAGAGGATAGAAGCTTTTGAAATGTGGTGTTATAGGAAAATGTTAAAGATTAGATGGGTGGACAAAATTAGTAATTTAGAGGTTCTTAGGCGAGTGGATGAAAAAAAGTATATGAAAGCATCTTACCAAAAGAAGGGATAGGCTAGTGGGGCATATCCTAAGACATCCAGGTATTGGGCTATCAATAATGGAGGGTAATATTGACGGAGTAAATTGTAGAGGGAGGCAAAGATTAGAATATATAAGGCAAATTACAAAAGACGTAGGGTGTTACAGGTATGTGGATATGAAACGACTTGCGCAAGATATAACAGCTTGGAGAACTGCTTCAAACCAGCCGAGAGACTGATGACAAAAAAAATCGTAGGAGCCGTAATTGAGATAATCGAAAAACGGGAAATTGCACGAATAAACTATTTTCGGTTTAACGATTTTTATTAAAAATATTAATGTCGGGTCCTCTAGTAGTACCTAACCTAAGTTTCAAGTTTCAACTTCACACGATGTTCCGTTCTTGAGATATTTCGTTCACACGCACACATTGACCAATCGCTAAAACAAACATGTATTTTCGGTTCAACGGGTTGAAAACATGAAAATCCGGCGAAAACTAGGTTTTAAAAATTTGACGTAAAAACAATACTTTTCTTCCCCATTTATATTCGTATAGGGCAAATGAAAGTAAAAATGAGTCTTAAAGGTTATTACCTTGTAGCCATTTGCGTTTTAACTGGAAGGTTATCAGTTATAGGTACCTAATACAATAATAATATTAATAATATTGTATAATACTACCTATAATGCATTATAGTACACGCATTTACGTTTTGACACAACATAATTATTTTACTTTTTCAACAACAGTTTATAGGTCAGTCGGTTACCAATTTCGTAAATACACATATATATTCAATACCCAGGTAAAGTTAGTTACAATAATGACATTTTAAGAAGATTTTAGTAAGCGTTTAAAGTGTAAATTAAGTCAAATAAAACGACAAAATTGAAATTTATATGAGAAAGTGAGGCTATATGGATAGGTAGGCCTACTTTATAGAAAAAGGCTTACAAGTATAAAAACCAAATCTTATTCTTCAGCGGTTTGGGCGCAAAAATAAGTTCACATTCGGCTTCAACACACAAAAAAATATTGATTTCACAAAAAATGTAAGTCAGTTAGGAGCCTTATAACAATATAATTACCATCTACAAACACATTTTGTTGGTAGACTGATATTATACATTCAGGTACTATATAATTTTCACAAAATTGGATTATATTTTCGGTAATTACCGTTATTGTTAACACGATGTTTAAGGTGTGAAACCTAATAGTGTTCTATGACAAAATTTACCCAAAATTCATTCGATACTACAGATATAATTATACTCTGCAACACAAAGCCAAAATCAAACAGAAACAAGAAAAACACTTTTAAGATTTACCTAGCTTTCGAAATCTATGAAAGTTTACTTCGAAATAGGCTCAGGAAACTCTACAATTTTGTTACAAATAATTAAAACTAAATAAATTGCGTACGAAACATTCCGATGGCTTTATGTGAACCTCAACATAATACTATTTATCGCCGTGAAAAAAATCTATTAACAAAAAATCACACGACACTTTGCGCACCTAGCAACCGAACTTCAAAATGTCAACAAAACTGTGTGCAGTTATACCAACACAACGATAAAATACACGTTACAAGTAATTATATATATATATATATATATATATATATATATATATATATATTTGGGCGCAAAAATAAGTTCACATTCGGCTTCAACACACAAAAAAATATTGATTTCACAAAA
This sequence comes from Catonia carolina, assembly GCA_035578175.1. Lineage (NCBI taxonomy): Eukaryota > Metazoa > Arthropoda > Insecta > Hemiptera > Achilidae > Catonia > Catonia carolina. The sequence continues at coordinate 180,852 of JAQMRL010000026.1, forward strand.
AATGTAAGTCAGTTAGGAGCCTTATAACAATATAATTACCATCTACAAACACATTTTGTTGGTAGACTGATATTATACATTCAGGTACTATATAATTTTCACAAAATTGGATTATATTTTCGTTATATATATATATATATATATATATTTCGGAAAATAATTTAATAGTAATAAGAAATTAGTAACCTGAAAGTTAGTAATTTCTACAGGCAAAATCTCAAATATGTTAAAAATTGTAATTTTTAAAATTTAATTTGAAAAGCGCTTACTATGAGCTATGACCATTGCAGAATATGACCTTACAGGTATATTAAAGGCATTGAGCTAGATATATTACTGGAGGTAGCACTGTGAAAACGAATTGCGTGCCGTCAGCCTGCTACGCCGCCATATTGCGGTGAGGATAGAAAAAGATAATGCGCGGTATTCAAACTGTCATACAAATCAAATGACTGAAAGTTGATAATATGACATTTAATGTAATATTTTGGGAATCAATTCTTGATAATAAAGTTCATAGTAATTTTAGTATTCATTATTAGTTTAATACAGTATTCCTGTAACGTAATATTTTGTTTAGAAAGGCAAAAATACATTACGTTATATCTAACTGAAATGCAACATAGGCCAAATTACATTGATGTTACCCGAGTTCTTTCTTATTGGTTTCTTCTATATGTACGTACACCAATACATATTGAGAATATTTTATTTTACAATTATATTAGTTATTTTAATATGTATCAAGTTAGCTATAACTAAGTTATCAAGAAATTCAAAATCAAATAACCCTTACTTCTTTGTTTTTGGTAAGCTTTTTAATTTAATTGTTCATACATATTTCAATTATCATTGCTGAAAAATAACTTTTTGTAGAAATAATCAAATTTTAAAATAAGTAAAACTTTTGGAAATTTACTTTGCCAAGATTTTTATCTCAAGATATTTGATTTAAGTTTAAGTATGTAGGCCTACCTTGTCCACGATTATCACTTAACAAAAGTACATTTTTAAAATTAAATCTACCTTGTAACTAGTTTCACCTTCACCTATACTCTTCACACAAAATACTGTATATTATTAATGTTGTCGTATAAAACACGGCCGAATGCTGGTTTAAAACCATACTACTATTACCTATCTCCCCCACATCTTACTGATGTTTTCATACACTTGGAAAGATCACTAAAAATAATTTCTCTTTGAGAATACAGGATTGTAAATAGAAACACAAAGGAATTGGTTAAAACCATTTTATTTGTTCATTTAAAAGTTAAACAATTCTGTAAAACTTTGATAGTTGTGTTGGTATAACATATTTCGTATCAATGTTTCAGAATAGGATTGTGGATAGGATTGCCAGACCTCAGTATTGTGAATGGTCAGTTTGTGTTTTACGATCTGTGTTCATATCGCATAAAGCAAGAAAATCAGAAATGTCAGTATTTTGATCAAACAAGTAGATGGTAAAACAGTAGTACTTCCTTGTACTATTTTTTTTTTAGAGTCAAGTAAAAAAAATTAAATAAAAAGTTTTAGTTCAGACAAATTTTTCAGGCAATGTACTAAAAACAGATAATGTGTTTCTTCCTCACAGTCAGGAACTTTATTAAACAATTCACTACATAGGAAGTTTTATTAGAGTTCCAGGTCTCACTTGGTAGGACTCTTCCTTAAAATGCTTGCTGCAGAGGGTACTGTGGACTGTTGCTTTCCAATTCTTCCTTCTAACAGCATTTTCCCATGATTTTAAAAGTTTAGGGCAGGATCTTGGAAATCTTTGGAATTAAGTTTAGCCTATGCAAACAATATATTCCATATTCTATTACTGTAATAACTACAGGATTCATACTCAAGTAATTTTGACTTGTTCAATGTGGTGGATGCTTTAAATGTTGTCATGGCTAAAACGTTGAAACTAATTTAACTTAGGCTACATACGTTTAATTTCCAAGTAGGGTAGCTGTGAATATTAATATGTGGTACACTTCCATAAGCAGTACGATATAAAAAAAGAAATTAAAATAAATCGATATGAAAACCAATTACAACCAGTTTTATTTAAAACCCAAACATGTAAAACCGATGCCAAAGTATATCATGAATGTGTTACACAAATGTTTATTATTCTTAAGTAGCCTAAATAAAAATTGTCAAAACAAATAACCACTTTGGAATAACAAATAGGCCTAACCAGAGTTAGAAAAATACAAACTTTACACTAAGACTGGATGTTATTGTAGCCTAGTTAAAATAGCTTTCAGCATCCTTGTCCTGCCTTAGGTTTCCTGATATTTTATAGCCTAATTAAATCAGTTAAGGCACTGCAATAATTATAGAGTAATCAATTAGGTAGGCCTAGGCTTTGTAATTCAATTGAACTAAGCCTAGCCTACTTGAGAAATTTCATTCCTGGAAGATCAAAACTTTGGGTTTTAATTCTTTAAGTGAAGTATAAAATTATGATAGATCATTAATAATGAAATGGGTGGAAAAATAACCGAGATAAAATTAGTTTATAATAAATATTTACAATCTCAAAGGACTTGAAACTCATACAGGCACTCAGATTCAGCTGTTTTAAATTGGTTATTGATAAATAATTATGAACTTAACTATGAAACTGGACCCCACTTCCTATTTTATATGCTTCATTGCATCCAAATACGACACATTATCGAACCATAATTACTTACAGAATTGACATTATCAAAAGTAAACTCTGACGATAAATAAAATCTCATTTATAGCATGTAATATTTCAGAGCGCTATCCTCACCACAGTACCAACATAACAAAATAACAGCGGCACGCTTTTCAAGAGTGTCAGTGCTACCTCCGGTTATATTTCTTGCTCATTGATTAAAGGCAATGACTAAACATTATAGATGCCTTAATTATTTAGACTACCATTAAAAGTAATCTTTGAGTATATTAAATAGAATATTCTAGATGAGAGTTATTTAAAAAATGTATTCCATAGAAGTAGATATATATCGTACATATTTAACATTACGACTGTAAGATTGTGTTGAACTGCACTAAAAGTGAGTTTATGTAAAGTATACATCCTTTTTAAATTTTAGCCGCTAACAAGTGGCATTTTGAAACCAATTTATTATTTATATATTTTGAAACCAACGAATTAATTAATTTCAGTTTTAAAAAGCAACGTTTAGAGCGCTAATGTAGGAACCGATCTACGCAAGTCATCTGTGAACAGCCAGAAAGGGATGCTATTTGTTTTGCTGTTATGTATTGTAAATTGAATTACTATTTTTAGGAATTTTATAAATTTTTTATTTTGTCGTTATTAATTCATAGAATGTTAATTAACTCAGAATTTCTACGAATTTTATTACTTTATTAGTCAAGAATTACTCTATTTTACTATTTTTATGGATATTCGTTTTAAAATATAGTCTTTTAGGTTATGAATAACTTGTAGGTTAAAATAAAGTGTCTGATTTAAATGTTTTGTTAAATTATATATTTTATCGTTTTAACTACCGGGTTTTTAAATTTTGGTAAACATTTTATACGTAATGTTCTGTAGAATGCGTGTAACAATATTATGGGAATATTACGAATGTAGTGTTGGCTACAGTTCAATTGAATGTTATTTTTAAACAATGTTTCGTTGAAGATACATGGTTTTTAATTCTATTTATAGTTAAAAAGTATTTTAATAATTCCTTTTTGATAAGTAACCGCTAGGTTATGTTTAAAGGAAAGTTAAGATGTGTTTACCGATTGAAGTCTTCCAAATCGGCCATCAATGTTTTGATGATATGTGGTTTAGTTACATTATTTATACAGATTTGCATATTTTTGTTGATATTATACGCGTCGGAAGGTAATTATCAATGGCCGTGGTACGGATCGGATTCGTATTTTTATGATCCGATTGATGATTTGGATATTATTAAACAAGTGTTCTCCGATGTTGGATTGTCTCTCACCATTGCTGATGGTGTATTTTTATCGCAACAACAAAATGGTAGAAATGAGCACAAGTTGTTGTCGTTATCTGAATGCCAAATTTGTGATCATTTAAGAAATCGCAGTCTTCTGTTAGTTGTTGACAGAACCATTAGCAATGAGGTGAAGAATTCTGTTTGTTTACATTTATATAAAATAAATCTTTTTAATCTATCCTCCAGCTTGTGATCAGTTTTTTATTTTTACTTTTACGTTCACATGAGACCACTTTAAATCAATCTTTGGAGTTCACTTTCTGAGCTGGTTTTCTCTTTGCCCAGTATCTTTTCATATTTTCAGATCTTGTGTTTCTTTCTTCATCTGAATAAACCCTCCTTCCTCTTGTTTTCTCATTAGATTTAAGCTTGTATTTTCATTTCTGAGATCTGTCATTTTCAATTCCTGCATATCTTCTTCTCTCCAACTTGGGAGGCTTGTTAGTTTGCTTTGTCTTTTAATTATGTGTCTTAAAATTAAGTTTTAAACCATAAATAATTTTAATTTTCTGACTGACTTTTTGAATCTGCTTTGATTTTTCACTTATGGGTAGGCTTGTCATAATTTCTGGACTCCAATCCTGGACATTTTTTTTTTTGAAAGATCTGTTTTTTAGTAAATGACGTATAAAATATTTTTTGTATACTTAATAATTATTTTTCCACTGAAATACTTTGGTTTTCAATATTATTTTGTAAACTACTATTTTTAGAATAATAATGTTAACTAAAAATAGGCACAAAGATCCAAACATTTAACTTAGATGAGTTCTGCTATTACAACATCTGTACCACCGGGTTCTTTTCTTGCCCTGGAATTGGACAGGTGTGGTATTTCTCAGATGTTAGTCTTTTCCAAGGAACAACACTTTATCAGTTTTAATTTTTTTTTGTGTAAAAGTCCACACAGACCGCTTTGAATAACTTTATAAACCTACTTAATGTTGTACCCCTACAAGACCACACCGCATGACGGGCGTAAGTCTGGCATCACACAGAGAGAGATTACCTCTATGGAATTAAGCTGGCTACTTTCCCCACCTCACCACACTGAAATAGTGCCCATGCCGAATTAGTTTTTGTTTACTTTTTGACAGAGGCAGACTGTGCGTGTACAGTGTTCAAGTTTATTTGTTGATTCGTACTGTATTTTTTAAAAATGAGTATCAAAATTAGCATCAACAAATGGTATAAAAAGAATTTATACTACTCGTTCTGCCCATAACAGACAGGTGGAGTGTCAAATTTTTTACACTCAATCTGTTCGCTGCAGGGCTAAAATAAATAGTTCTGTTTCTTAACACATGATCAGCCAATTAAATGGCTGAATCATTTAAGAACAGAAGAGGTAGAGGTGTACTGTGACACTAATCAGAGTTATCTCCTCTGAAAGTAATGAATTTCATTATACAGCCAGACCCTGTGGTGAATGAAGTGAAGGTGTCATTTACAAAGTGGAAAATATGTGCTTTTCAGAGGGCCCGGCATGCTGATAAGCATACTTTTCCACTCGGTGAGGAAGGCAATGGTAAACCACCTGACTCCTCGTTTTACTTAGTAAAACTTCTACACGTTCAAACCAGCCTACAGGCTGATGACCACCTAAACAACATACTACTCTACTCGTACTGAGTATCGTACAAATTTATTTAAATATTATTAAAATATATATTTCTAACCACCAGAATATGGTAACATAAAACACTTACCAATGTTTATAGCGCTTTCCTCTATCTTGTACACATCTTCAGTAAATTAAAATTTAAAACTTCCTACTCCTACCATGGTAGATAAGGATTAGTCGGTTCTTATATTTAAAACAATGTTGCCAACTTAATCAGTTGATTGTCATATTCAATCTGTGTGTTCATTAATTTTTCCCTGTTATTGTATTTATAAATATAATATTTTTACAAAATTTAATTTTGTCTGTTATTCATTTCTAATATTTCTAGATTATTTTCTATACTTGACATAGTATGTTTATTTTTAATCATGTCTTCAGTTACATTGGAGAATTTTTGGTTTCCTTTTTTATAGTTTGAAAACTTTTTTTAGTGTTCTGTAAACCGTTTTTTAAAAGATCTGGTAGTTTTACCTGTATATATTTCATTACATTTAATTTTATAAATTCCACATGAATTGAATTGATTATTTTAACCAAAAATTATTATTTTTTTAACCAAAAAAAAAAGAATTGATTAGGTTTTTTCTTTATCATTTACATTCATATTAATATTATGTTTTTGTAAAATAAATTTTATAGGAAACTGGGGTTTATATCCTAGTTTATATTTATTTTTATTGTATATATTGGTAATTTTATGTATTTTATTATTTATGTAATTATATCTAATGTATTTATTACCATTTTTGTTTATTTCTTCTTTATTATTTATTGGTAATATAATATGTGTTTTTTTCTGTTCAGTTTTATGTAAGTATTTATTTATTAATCGGTTTATGAAATTATTATTGTATCCATTATTTTGTGCTACTTCTTTAATGTAATTTATTTCTTTATCAAATCTTTTTGGCCAGCCGCATTGGCGCAGTTGGTAACGTGCTCGCCTCTCATCATGCGGTCCTGGGTTCGAATCCCACTAAGGTACGGCATATTTTCATACGTTACAAAAAATCATTTCATCCTACATCGCATAAAGTTCTACCCCAACGTCATTGCTAATGACCGGTGCAGTTGATGTGACGTTAAATAAATAAAAATAAAAAAATCTTTCTTTATTGTTATTTGTGTATATATATGCTCTGTGTCTGCCCATAACAGACAGGTAGAGTGTCAAATTATTTACACTCAATCTGTTCATTGCAGGGCTAAAATAAATAGTTGTGTTTCTTATCACATGGTCACCCAATTAAATGACTGAATCATTTAAGAACAGAAGAGGTAGAGGTGTACTGTGACAATAATCACAGTTATCTCGTCTGAAAGTAATGGATTTCATTATACATTTGGATTGTGTGGTGAATGAAGTGAAAGTGTCATTTGCAGAGTGGAAAATATATGCTTTTCAGAGGGCCTGGCATGCTGATAAGTGTACTTTTCCACTGAGTGAGTTGTGGCAATGGTAAACCACCTCACTCCTCGATTTACTTAGTAAAACCTCTACACGTTCAAACCAGCCTACAGGCTGATGACCTAAACAACAACATATGCTCTGTGTATCGTGTTATTTTATGTGTTTATTTTGTGTATCCATGGGTGATTTTAAATAATACGGATGTTTAAAACCATACATAGGATGTTTGATAAAATAATAAAAATAAATAAATAAATTAAATATTATTATATTTGTACTATAATAATATTTTGTAATGAAAGTAGAGAGGAGAATTGAGGAGGTTGAGAGAGTTTCCTCTCTTGTATGACCAACTAATGAAAAATATGGAAATACAGAATTTGGAGAACAATTTGTGACCACTGTGCAAATCAGCTACATGAGCTTCAGAAACAATACTGAACTAAAGTCCAGCCTTTCTAAGTTTGCTCCTACTGTAAACAAATAATGACGTCACTCATCATACGCATTATATAAAAATGTATACACGCAGATTAACAAGTAACAACAAAATACTTTTAAAAGTATTTTTATAAATGAAATTGTTAGTCCTACATCATATAACGACTGATGTTTTAAGTAATTAAGTAGTTATAATTGTAGTTAAAATTTTGTTAATCAGTAAGAGTGAATTCAAGTCTCGTCTATTTTCAAGCGACATTATATTGAACGATTTTCTCAGCTCATTAGTCGGAAGGGAAAAATGACATATTTTTTTATGCTTTTTAAAATACAAATACCTTAGAAACTGTTCTGAATTTTTTCAATTTTTAATTTAGCGGCTATTGAATAAGGTTGCTATACAATTGATGCATATTCCAGTTTACTCCTTATTAATTATGAATATAACATAGTGATTACATTAGTATCAGAAAAACATCGGGAATTTCTCATGAGAAAACCTAGAAGTCTGTACGCATCATTTATCAACAATTCAATATGCTTATCAAAGGTCAGTGTGTTTTGAAAAATCACCCCAAGATCTCTGATAGAACTGACACTTTCTAGTAAGCTACCGTTTATGTTGTATGTTGCCAACTGCTGATTGTATTGTTATGTATGTTTTAAGAGAGCAGTATTGGGTCTTACCTGTTGCTCTCACATGTAAAACTTTATTAAATAAATAAATAATTTAAAACATAGTTAACTTAATGGGAATACGATATCCATAAAGTTATGGACCGTTGCGTGCACCGTGTAGTAGCTGGCTTTGGTTTGTTGACACTAGGAGGGAGCAAACTAACAACGGCTGAACTGTACTAGTGTGTTGTCACGTGCGGTCTTGTGGGGTCCAACCTTTATGGGTCATTCCGTGTCAAATCAACGCAATTTTAATCGAAATGTTACCTCACTATTTCAGATTTTAATGAAATTTAATACATTAGTATTACCTATGTAGACCGAGAAGAATAGTAAATTTTAAATTATTTTACCGACCCGTTTTGAAAATGTGGCTATGGAAGTTTTAAAAAATTGGTAAGATCACTCAACGGGCAACGTTTTATATATTTATAGCTACTCTCTTAAATAAGCGAGACACATTTTCTCACAACCCTCCCATGTTGTGTGTTCCTCAGACAGCGTTATTCAAACTGTTGTTGCTCATTTGAACCTCTATTGGCTTAACTAAATAAAACAAGGAGTGAGTTGGTTTACCATTGCCTTTTTCACTAAATGGAAAAGTATGCTTATAAGCATGCCAGGCCTTCTGAAAAGCACCTACTTTCTACCCTGTAAGTGGCACCTTCACTTCATTCACCTCACCACACAATCCACCTGTATAATGAAAATGAAATTCAATCCTCTAAAAGGAGATAACTAGGGCTATAGTCGTTTGCATGTTCAACTGACAGAATGGATCTTATGGGGGATTGTCACTGCTATTAGCGCAACTAAAAACATCAGTTAAAGCCATCTGCATGCGTATATAAATACTGTAGAATCTCAGTAGTTCGGGACTGAGAGGGTGCCCGATTACTGAAAATGCCGGAATTTTGTAACTATTTTTTATATATATATATATGTTTTATGACCGCATAGGATCAGTTTAGTCAGTCGATTAACGAAGTCTGTTGGATGGGATTGTTGGGGCGTTGCGCTCCTCCCAATACTTCTTCATGCGTCTTCCCTTTCTGCCCTTTCTGGTGTTGAAAAAATTTGTGTTGTCAATTTTCTTCTTGTAAGTGTGAAGCGGGTGTATTTGTTTTGGATTTTATTGTTTAATTTTTTCTTGTCTGTTGTATCGTCTGGAGTAAGGCCAATCTCCCTCCCTCAGATCCATCTGCATCCTGTTGTGGTGTTTTTGGAGTTGAGGTTGTACTTAACCGGTTGCTTTAGTAGTCTTGAGTCTTGCATCCTCATCATATATGACCAAAGAATCCCAGTCTTCTCTTACACATGGTGTTGGCAATCGGTTCAAGCTCCCTGTAAACAACTTTGTCGAGTATAATTCGCCACTGGCTATCTTTCTGATACTTTTTGTTGATGCAGGTTCTGCCATTTTGTAACTATAAATTATAAATTAAAAAAAATGAATATGCATTGATTTCTATGTGATTTAAAATTAAATTAACTAATTAAAAAAGGTTTGCTGAGTACTTGTGTAGTCATTGTACTGAACATAATTATCGGATATTGAATTAGTGCCTAGGGCGGTGTGGGGGTGCTCGTGTTGTGAGAGTAATTACGTTTCGTTGTCAATTCAGCATCAAGTAGGCTATAAAGTATGACCCAGTTCTGGGCTTTGGATAAAAGGCCAAAAATTATTCCATTTAACAATAGTAATTATGGTCTGTTTATTCATTTCTTTTATCAAATCCTAAACATAAGTACATGTTATATTAAATCCGCTGTAATTAGGTCGAGTTGATTTCCCTTGTTCAATGTAAATATTTTACCGAAATCTGTCGTGGGTGAGGTTTCATACTTTTAGGCGTAATATTTTAAGGGCCGGACTACCAAGATTCTACTGTACAGTTTTTAAACCTCTATAGAACACGTATATTTTAAGGTAGAACTACAATTCAAATTTGGCTTAACAGAAAAAAAGTATGTATTATATAGAATGTTTAATGAATTGTAAAAAATAAAAAAAAAATTTTATTCTATAATGAGGAGGGAGGTTAAAATGAATATCTTATCTATTTTACTGCAGACATATTAGTAATGCCTTCTCCACATTCCCTCGCCAGTCTTTCTAAACACTGCGTGATAAATGTAAACAAATGACGCAATCGGTTAGTACAAATCAAAAAAATCTTTCCCAGTACAGAATATATTGAAAAAAATATTTCACATTTGGACTCTGCATAAATGTAGTTAAGTAATAAACTTATAGTGTAAATTATGCCCAAAACGGGCAGGTGGAGTATTATTATATCTGTTTGGTCCAGGGCTAAAAAAACTAGTTCTGTTTCTTATCACATAGTCAGCCACTTATATGGCTGAACTATTTAAGAACAGAAGAGGTAGAGGTGTAAAAGACACTAGTCAGAGTTATCTCACCTGAGAGTAATAAATTTCACTATGCAGCCAGACCCTGTGGTGAATGAAGTGAAGGTGTCATTTGCAGGGTAGAAAGTGAATGCTTTTCGGAGGGCCCGGCATGCTGATAAGCATACTCTTTCAACTCAGTGAGTAAGGGGCAATGGTAAACCACTTTACTCCTCGTTTTTACTTAGTAAAACCTCTAGAGGTTCAAACCAGCCAACCAGGCTGTTGACCACCTAAACAACAACAACAGTGTAAATTATTAATTAATAGTCATAAAGGTTTGTTATAGATGTGGCGTGGAAGAGGGGAATGTTATTGGTTATGATGGCATTGATTGATATACAAAGTTGATGTTTGTGTATGTGCTAGTAACAGTCAAAGCCCCGTAACAAATTTAGTATTCAGATGAGTGGAAGTCCCCTGGCCGTGGGAGTGAGAGAATGCATAAAGGCGGATTTACACGTGCAATGAATTGCTGGCACCATTATTGATGCCAGTAGAGGTTTACACATTAAACACTTTTTGTTGCGCCAGTTCCATTTTATTTTGCTGTTGCGTAGTGTCAAGTTGGTGAAAGCTTCCATAACAGTGATTTGTTAAATTGGTATTGATAGTTTGGAGGTCTGTTTTTATAAGACGAACAATGTACGTCCCACAAATAAGGAAGTTGTTCATATTTTCCCAAAAATTTAATGTTTTCATCACTACTTCACTTGTTATTTTTCAAAATTTAGCTCATTTTAGTTACCGTTAAAAAGATGCAGCAAAATAAAAAGCTATCTATATGAAAATATATAATAATAAATAATGTATGATAGTGAAAAATCAATCAAAATTAAACCACCTTCTGTATGCCAATAGCCTACTGGCGAGGTGAAGGTTTATAATATATGCAAATATTTATTTAGTGGCGCCCCACTAAATTTCAACAAAATTTCAGAAAGCTGCAGAAAATTCCATGCAAGTTTCTTTCCGTGCATGTATGTTGAAACTTGCACGCCAACAATGGTTTACACACGCATGCATCGTTTTACTGGCGTGCCAGTTCTCACTGGCGCCAGCAAATCAGTGCACGTATAAATGCACCTAAATGCTCTCACTCGCACAACCCATACGCGCCGTTCCAATAACATTACTCATTGTTGTGAGCAAGCGTTTATGCGTGCAGTTAACTAACAAGCAATATAACTTTTGTAGTATGTTTTTAGATTTGGATTATAACAGTAAAGACCTTTGAGCGCATGCGTAGTTATGCCACATATCTCCCTCTCACTCGCTCTATGGCTATGGGACATTAGTTCGTCTGATACCTATACGTTGTCGTACGTATACTGGTCCATTGTGTGTGTCAACTGAATGTGCAAACGACTGTAGTGTACCTCGTTTATATGTGTACCTCTTCTGTTGTTCAATGCTTCAGTCGTATACTACTTTATTGGGTGACCATGTGATAACAGGGACAACTATTTTTTGTAGCCCTAAAACTAGGATTTTTGTTTTGTTTTGTTTAACGTCCGACTGTTCTGCAATTACTGCTAATGCAGACGGTGAATGATGAAATTATTTTTTGTAATGTATGAAAAAATGCCGTGCCTGAATGGGATTCAAACCCAAGACCGCATGATGAGAGGCGAGCACGTAACCAACTTCGCCAATGCAGCCGGCCTAAAACTAGGAGATAAAGTTTTTTTTCACTCCTGCCGTGCCTCTCCTGAACTGCGCTCCAGCATACGCCCGGCCTAACAGGCAGGTAGAGTGTTAAATTAGCACCCTAAAACTAGGAGATAAGAGTGCTAATTTAACACTCTACCTGCCTGTTAGGCCGGGCGTATACTGGAGTGCAGTTGAGGAGTGGCAGGGCGGGGCGGGAGTGAAAACTGTCCACCCATTGTTGCCAGTAGTGTACCGTATATTGGGAGGCAGACATAATAGTGTGGTACAGCAACATGTCTGTGTCGAGCAGCCACAGTTTTTAGTCAAGGCACAGTTTTAGTACACGTGTTGAGCAGGAATCATGTCGGTCTAAGAGAAGCTAATAAAATTTGTGTTGATTACATGAAAAACTCTTCAGTTGTAAACCTAGTATCATTTATTTTTGAATTTACTATCGTCAAACTTGTGTTAACTTGAACTTACCGTGCGTTTTACGGTTTTTATAAAGTCACTTTGCCATAAAATTTTCTCCCTTCGCTTTGAAATACAATGCAATTAAGTAATTCAATAACAATACAAGTAAAATTAATTCTTCTATAATGGAATAGGACGAATCCAATACTAACCTATCACTCTTACTAAATTTTTTTTCCTTGCATCCAGAAGACTCCAAAGGGAGTCTCCTCCCTTTGGAGTCTTTGTAGTATAGGACATGTCAAGATAAAACTGATTAACTGAAAGTTTATCACCAATGATAAATTCTTCACTTACCACCAAACAATTGTTCCTGCTACTGCTTACTTCAGTAGGCTTGTCATGAACCCCATTGAATCTAATATCACACAAAATTAAAAAATCAAACAAAATGATAAATTCATCACTTACCAATAATGTTTTCCTGCTACTGCTTAACTCAGTAGGCTTGTCATGAACCCCTTTGTATCAAGTAGTACACAATATTTATTGTTTAATTTGAAGTTAAATACTTTTCAATCAAAACTATTTAGAAAGGAATTCGTGCAGAAAGGAAGTTTAGAAAGGAAATGATCTGACGCACTAAATGGCCAAACATGAGCTAATTTCTGAACCTGAAAAAAATATTCGCCTGTCCTGTGTTGCCAGTATTGTTGTTTAGGTCAACAGCCGAAAGGCTGGTTTGAACCTCTAGAGGTTTTACTAAGTAAAACGAGGAGTCAGGTGGTTTACCTTTGCCACAACTCACTGAGTTGAAAGAGTATGCTTATCAGCATGGTGGGCCCTCCGAAAAGCACTCACTTTCCACCCTGCAAATGACACCTTCACTTCATTCACCACAGGGTCTGGCTGCATAGTGAAATTCATTACTCTCAGGTGAGATAACTCTGACTAGTGTCACAATACACCTCTACCTCTTCTGTTCTTAAATAGTTCAGTCATATAAGTGGCTGACTATGTGATAAGAAACAAAACTATTTTTTTTAGCCCTGGACCAAACAGATAGAGTGCAATTGAAATAACACTCCACCTGCCTGTTTTGGGCATTATCGCCAGTATATGCTGATTCCTGCCCTGCCCTGCCCTGCCCTGCCCTGCCCTGCCCTGCTCGTGTCCGTCTCCAACGGCCTGTGCCACCTGCACTCCAGTATTCGCTCGGCCATACTGGCGATGCAGGACAGGCGAATATTATTTTCAGGTTCATAAAGTAGCTCATGTTTGGCCATTTAGTGCGTCAGATATCATTTTAGTGAGAGTGATATGTTAGTATTGGATTTGTCCGATTCCATTATAGAAGAATTAATTTTACTTGTATTGTATTGTGAATTACTTAATTCTATTGTATTTCAAAGCGAAGGTAGAAAATTTTATGGCAAAGTGACTTTATAAAAAAACATAAAACGCATGGTAAGTTCAAGTTAACACAGGTTTGACGATACTAAATTCAAAAATAAATGATACTAGGTTTACAACTGAAGAGTTTTTCATGTAATCAACACAAATTTTATTAGCTTCTCTTAGACCGACATGATTCCTGCTCAACACGTGTACTAAAACTGTGGCTGCTCGACACGGACATGTTGCTGGGCCACACAGATGTCTGCATCCCAATATACAGTACGCTACTGGCAACAATGGGTGCACAGTTTTCACTTTTGCCCTGCCCTGCCCTGCTCATGTCCTGTCCATCACCAACGCACTGAGCCATGTGCGCTCCACTATACTCCCAGCCTTAACGAAATTCTTGTACCCGGTCGGTCCAAACTCACTGCTGTATCTTGTTACATCACGAAGTGAACAGCAAGTTTAATTGGTAGAGGAACATAATACACATGTGTTTGGTTCATCACAAACCGTAATTAATTTTTATATAACTTTTGTTGCAGGTTTTTGACGCATTAAAAAGTTTGAAATTTCATGTTGTTCAATTTAAAAATTATCAGCCGAACGTAATCAGTAAAGATTTAGAAACGAACGTTACAACCGGCTATTTATTGAAACGTTATGCTACATTTTTCATTCTCATATTGTACAGGCGAGATGTAAGTTATTTAATCGTATCTCAATTATAATTATTTTTACTTTAGTAGATACAGACACAATTATAAAAGTTAACAAATCATTGAAATTTTTAATTTCTCTTGCCTATATGAATATATAGGAAGGAAAGTATTGTTTACATGACAATTTTTCAAAATCGAGTTTTCACTGGATCTACACGTTTTCAGACCCCCTGAATCCAAAAAAACATGTTTTTAGCGATTGGTCTGTGTGTGTGTGTGTGTGAACAGAATATCTAAAGAACGGAACATCATATGAACTTGAAACTTAAAACTTAAGTTACATACTACTACCGGACCCGACACAAACATTTTCATCAAAATCGGTCAACCGGAAGTAGTAGTTTATTCGTGTAATTTTTCACTTTTTTGCAATTTTTTCAAAAACTGGTCATACGATTTTTTTACAAATCGCCTGGTTTACTAAATTTTTTGCTCTACAAGATAGCATAGGCGCCATGTTTGCTGAAATTCTTGATGGGGCTGCTTTCACATAAAAAGTTGTTTTATTAATATTACGGCTTTAATATGCATTTTAGCGCTAAAGATGTATATAATAAAAAATGTAGAGAATTTAAAATCCTACAACTTTTATTTCAAACATTTTTTTGTATAATGACTAGTTTAGTGGTAATTAGTGTAAAAAAAATCGATATTTTTTAAGATTTCGGCCTTAGTATGCATTTGACAACAAAAGAGTATATAATCAAATTTATAGGAAATTAAAAGATCTAAGACTTTTATTGAAATCAATTTTCTCTACAGAGCCTAGTTAAAAGTGAAAGAGTGATTTTTTGTATTTGTAAGCAAAACTGAGGTCGATTTTCATTTTGCGTCTTTCATATAAGATTAAAATTAGGTTACGTTTATTGAGGTTAGTTTTTTGTTTATTTCTAATGTTAGGTTATATTTTTCATTATTTGCGTTGGCAAGAGAAAGTTGTGTGAGTGTTTCACACCAGATTTTTCAACAAAGATCTACTTGTGCAGGAAAATATACAAGAATGTACCGAAAAGAACTTTCTCCTCTCTAAAGTACTCTCCATTACACTTGATACATTTGTCTAATCTGCGATTCCACTCCTCATCAGTAATGGCTGACAGCTCCTGCCTGGTTTATACTTGAGGCGTGGAAATTAGAACAATCGCTAGGTCAAATGAGTAAGGTGCATGGTGCTGTGGAACCGAGACATTTTTTCCCAAAAACTGGCAGAGATGGGTGTGTTGTCATGGTTGAAAAATGAGTCCCCTGCCACAAATCATGTCTTTTTTGACAAACATTTTGTTGTTCAATCTTTTTAAAATGTCCAACTAAAATGGTTTATTCATGGTCTGGCCTGGTGGAAAAAAAACTGAGTGAACTAGCCTTCTCACATAAAAAAATCTGGCGTGAAACACTCACACAACTTTCTCTTGCCAATGCAAATAATTAACAATATAACCTAACATTAGAAATAAACAAAAAACTAACCTCAATAAACATAACCTAATTTTAATCATTATATGAAAGACGCAAAATGAAAATCAACCTCAGTTCGGCTCAAAAATATGGAAAATCACTCTTTCACACTAAATTACTCTCTGTAGAGAAATTTTTTTAATAAAAGTTGTAGATCTTTTAATTTTCTATAAATTTTATTATGTACACTTTTGTCATAAAATGCATCCTAAGGCCGAAATCTTTAAAAAATCGATTTTTCACACGTTTTCGTGAGAAAAAACAGAAAATCGCTATTTACCACTAAACTAAGCGTTATACAAAAAAATGTTTGAAATAAAAGTTGTAGAATTTTAAATTCTCTACATTTTTTATTATGTAAATTTTTGCGCTATAATAGATATTTAAGCTGTAATCTTAAAAAAACACTTTTTTTACGTAAAAACACCCTCACCCAGAATTTCACCAAACATGGGGCCTACCCTATCTTGTAGAGCATAAAAAAATGAGTAAACCAGGCGATTTAAATAAAAATCGTAGGACCAGTTTTTGAAGAAATCGCAAAAAAGTGATAAATTACACGAATAAACTACTACTTCCGGTTGACCGATTTTGATGAAAATGTTCGTGTTAGGTCTGGTAGTGGTATGTAACTAAAGTTTCAAGTTTCAAGTTTGTACGATGTTCCGTTCTTGAGATATTTTGTATACACACACACAGACCAATCGCTAAAAACATGTTTTTTGGGTTCTGAAAACGTATAGATCCGGTGATAACTGTATTTGTTAAAATGGACATGAAAACATTACTTTCCTTCCTATATATTCATATAGGCAAGAGAAAGTAAAAAACAAATGAGCATTGTCTTTGTGTTTGATTTCACTTGACGATATTTCTTTTTGGGGGGGAATAATGACGTGTTCAATTCGGTTGATTGTTGCTTTGTTTGTGGGTCGTTTTGCACTGCATTATTACTCTACACTAGTACTGACTTTGAACAGGAAATCTCTATCTTTTTCTAGCTGTTCTTCCAAACCACGACATTCTTTTTGATGGTCAGTCAAAATACGAGGCATAAATTTGGCAGAGACCGTTTTTTCTTTCCCAAATCATCTGTTAAAATTTGCTGAACTGAGCTCAAAGATATTTCATTCATGTTTGACAATTGAAATCGTGAAAAGTTCACTAATTTTTAACTTTTCTATTTTATTTTTAAATTCTTAACTGTTGAGGCAGTTGATGGACAATATGGCACCGTATAAATGAACAATGTACTGCTTAACAATTTAATGATTCCATCTACAAGTTATTCATGATAAATGCTACTTCTCATTTACAGATCTCTGTGAAAATTTGTCTCAAATTTTAACATTCATTCCGTACCCGATTGTTTGAGTGTGATAATTACGCAAGACAAAATCTTGTGTGAAACACTCACAAAACTTTTTCTTGCCTATCCAAATAATGAACAATATAACCATAACATTAGAAATAAACAAAAAACATAACTTTATTTTAATCATGCGTGAATGATGCGCTCAGCTGAATAATACGGAAAATCACTCTTTGATGCTAAACTAGGCTCTGTAGAGAAAAATGCTTGAAAAAAAAGTTGTAGATATTTTAATTTCCTACAATGTTAATTTTCTATAAATGCTTATTTAATATATTATACACTTTAGTCGTTAAATGCATACGAAGGCTAAAATCTTAAAAAATCCATTTATTTTACAAAAAAAAAAATCGCTAATTACTGCTAAACGAAGTTTTATATAAAGAAATGTGTGTGATAAATGTTTAGGTTTTTAAATTTTCTACAATTTTGATTACATACACTTTTGTCCTGAAATGCAAATTAAGGCTGCAATCTTAAAAGAACCATTTTTTTTCTATGACAGCACAGCCTCCCCCAAGAATTTCAGCAGATATGGCACCTACCCTACCTTTAAGAGCATAAAAAATGAAAAATATACGAATAAACTGGTACTTCCAATTGACCGATTTTGATGAAAATGTTTATGTCGGGTCCTCTAGTAGTACCTAACGTAAGTTTCAACTTTGTACGATGTTCCGTTCTTGAGATATTTTGTTCACACACACACACACACAGAGACCAGTCAGTAAAAATATGTTTTTTGGATTCAGTGGGTCTGAAAATGTGTATATCCAGCGAAAACTCAATTTCAAAAATTTGACATGAAACGACATTTTCCTTCTGGTATATTCATTTAAGGCAAGAGAAAGTAAAAAGTGTTTTTGATAAAGATTCATAAAATAACACGATACACAGAGATGTTGTTGTTTAGGTCATCAGCCTGGTTGGCTGGTTTGAACCTGTAGAGGTTTTACCAAGTAAAACGAGGAGTGAGGTGGTTTACAATTGCCACAACTCACTGAGTGGAAAAGTACGCTTATCAGCATGCCGGGCCCTCTGAAAAGCACATATTTTCCACTCTGCAAATGACACCTTCACTTCATTCACCACAGGGTCTGGCTGTATAATGAAATTCATTACTTTCAGATAAGATAACTGTGATTAGTGTCTTTTACACCTCACCTCTTCTGTTGTTAAATGATTCAGTAGTCATTTAAGTGGGTGACCATGTGATAAGAGACAGATTGAGTGTAGGCAGTGTGGAGTGTTGTTTACTGTAGCAGTTTTCACAACATGAATGCTTTTCTTTTCTTTCTTTTTACAGGACAATGTGTGGTGGTTTGGCCATATCCACAGTGATATCGATGCTAAGAAGAAAATATACTCGGCAGGAATTTCGTATTCAGAAATTTCCCATATTCCTGCAGAAAAGCATGAAGGGATCCTAAATAAGTACGTCTAGCAATATATTAACACAAAAACTGTTTTTATTTATTTTATCAAACATCCTATGTACAATTATAAACAGCTGTATTATTTAAAATTGAAATATTTATTTCTAACCACCAGTATACGGTAACATAAAACACTTACCAATGTTTATTGCGCTTTCGTGTATCTTGTACACATCTTCAGTAAATTAAAATTCTATAAAAATTTTTTACCATGTTAGGAGTTGGAAGTTTTAAAATTTGGATGTAAAAAATGTTTATAGAATATTTAAATTTACTGAAGATGTGTACAAGATACACCAAAGCGCTATTGGTAAGTGTTTTCTGTTACCGTATTTGGGTAGTTAGAAATATATATTTCAATTTCAAAAACTGTTTTATCTTTTCTTTTGTTTCTGACCGGCTCATAGCGTAGTGGTTCGTGCAACTGGCTTCTATGATGGGGTCCTGAGTTTGAATCCCGGTCATCACTCATTTCATCTATCTAAGATCCTTGTCATTATCTGCATAAGCAGTGATTACAAAACAGTCAAAATGTATTTGTATACTGTTCGCCAACTACGGCGGCATGTAGGGAGGGTAGCGGGACAGAGAGAGAATGTGTTGCATCCGCCGTTCCCCTCAACACATTTCAATCAGTGCACGGTGTTCAAGCGCAATAGTGACAATACGCGGTACGGTAGGGCACTCTGCCGGTCAGTTTCGTTCACTACACTCTAACACGCTCATTTTTCATCAAAAAATTCTGAAAGTATTACTTTCGCTTCCTAATGGATTTTATTTTATTACACTATAAATTTTATTATTATACTCTGATATTTATATAAGATACACTTGTACAAAGTTAGACGTTTAAATCTCATTGCATTTTTTGTGTATCACGTAGGCTAATATAACTTCTTTTCCAGGATTACATAATATGCGTTTTATTATTTTGTTATAAAATATAAAATTGTATCTGTAATTTAATATATGAATGGCAGAAAGAGAAATAATAAACGAACTTGAAAAAATCACTTTTTGAAGGGAAGTCAAAGATAGATCATAGTGTCTGGTGTCTCCTTCCTGTTAGTATTCCAAGAAGCTGAATCAATTTTAATAGTTGTGAATTTTATAGGAAACATACGTCAAATTTTAGAAATCAACTACACACGCACAATATCAGTTGTTTGAAATTTTAACAAAAAGAACCGTATAGTAAATATAACAGAATGTGATTATGACGTACCTTTCTTTTGGGCCTGTCAAAACTTATGGTAGGTACATCATTTAGAAATAAACTTATTGCCTATTATCCTAAAATGAATCGCAGACATTTTCCCCGTATTTTGTGCGCGCGCAACTAATTTCGACGGCATGCGGCTTTCGACAGTGACGCAAATGTCAAAACGATTACCGCATGAACAGAACACAATGAGTAGTGAGTACTACTTTAGAGGCAGCCTGTATCTTTAGTTGACGCTGTGGTGGGGGAGCTACTTACTGCGCATGTGCGGCCCGCATGCCACCGTAGTTGGTTATATTTATATATGTTGTTAATAGGTGGGGTGGTTGCATTTTAAAGCGGGTCTACCAATTTGACTAGAAGAAGGAATAAACCAACCATCTTATTTCCGAGTTCAACTCTGTACACCGGAAGTAAAGGGCACTGAATCACAATTTGCTAATTTTACACGAGAGCTAAATGAATGGTTTTTCATGTTTGCTTATCTAGCATTTTTTTAAATGAATTTTTTTAAACTTAATTTATTGGATGTTATTAAATAAATTTAAGGCTCTTTAATACCCATTTCTCAAATTTTTAATTTTTTACTTTCTCTTGCCTACATGAATATATAGGAAGGAAAGTATTGTTTTCATGTAGATTTTAACAAATACACTGTTCACCGGATCTACAAGTTTTCGGACCCCCTGAACCCAACAAAACATGTTTTTAGAGATTGGTCTGTGTGTGTGCGTGCGTGCGTGTGTGTACAAAATATCTCAAGAACGGAACGTCATACAAACTTGAAATTTGAAACTTAAGTTACATACCACTACCGGACCCGACATGAACATTTTCATCAAAAACTGGTCCTATGCTCTACAAGATAGGGTAGGTGCCATGTTTGCTGAAATTCTTGGTGAGGCTGTTTTCACATAAAGAAATTGTTTTTTTAAGATTGCAGCTTTATTATGCATTTCAGCGCAAAAATGTATATAATAAAATTTGTAGCGAATTTGAAGTCCTACAACTTTTATTTCAAACATTTTTTTTTATAATGCTTAGTTTAGCGATAATTAGCGATTTTCTTTTTTCTCACGAAAACATGTGAAAAATCGATTTTTTTAACATTTCGGCCTTAGTACTCATTTTACGACAAAAGTGTATAAAACCAAATTTATAGTAAATTAAAAGATCTACAACTTTTATTTAAAGCATTTTTCTCTACAGAGCATAGTTTAGCGTGAAAGAGTGATTTTCCATATTTCTAAGCCAAACTGAGGTAGATTTTCATTTTGTGTCTTTCACTCCTGTTAAAATTAGGTTATGTTTTTTGAGGTTAGTGTTTTGTTTATTTCTAATGTTTTATTATTAATGTCAGGTTTATTGTTAATTATTTGCATTGGCAAGAGAAAGTTGTGTGACTGTTTCACACCAGATTTTTTTTCATAGTTTTTGAATTACTGGACTTTGTGCCTTTTACTTGTGCAATAATTTTTTTGTTTAACCATTGATGCGTATTAAGGCAAAGCACTATGTACATAAGTGTGCGAGATGTTTTGTGGAATTATAGGCCTACTGCAATGTAGGAGAAGATAAAAAGCAGTATGGAGATGGTGCTTGTATAAAGCAGCACCACGTGCACATGATGCCTGACAAATTATTATGAATGCAAAGTAAAAAGCTACATCTCCATATGGACAAGCTAAACCATGTTCAGTCAACTCCCGATTATCCGTGGATAATCCACAAAATTATGAAAAAAAGCGTAGGCATATACAGTATTATATGTATAAAATCTTTATTAATTTTTTGTTATTTAAAGTACATAAATATGAACTATAATGAAAACACTAACTTAAATTACAAAATATAACATTAAAATTTTAAATGTTGTTTTATTATTTTTTGTCCCTAAAAATGTTTGTTTACTGTAATTTTTTAAAATTAGTACATACAATGTGTTTAGAAAAAAAACATAAAAATATTGTTTACTTACAAATGATGTGCAGAAGCTATGTTGTAATAGAAGTCACAACGTTTTAAAAAAGTCAGTCATCTGCTTTTGTTTTTTTGAGTTAAAACACTTTTTCTTGATTTGAGACTGAAGTTTTCTCAACGTAAGTTTGTCACGAAGCAAAGCGTGTGCTTTACAAATTTAAGCATGTGCTTTACTTTACAAAACACGTATTTACAAATTTAAGCTTGTGCTTTACTTTACAAAGCGCATACTTCCTGTGGTGTACAAATTTTATCTTTAATGTTATCACATTACAAGAAATTTACTTAACGTAAAGAAAAAAGAATGAAAAAAATTTCATCCGACGTGCGCGGATAATCGGGAGTTGACTGAATTATTATGTGTAGGATAGTTAGAACCATGTAACAAAGTCAATTTAGAAAAATGGACTTGGTGCCCTTCACCTCCTCCTCTGTACACAACTGTAATTGATATTTCATAGCAGATTTGAGTAAATGAAATAATTTTTGGTTAATAGTACGTAGAAAGTAATCCATACACAGCATGATGACTCATTTCTTGTTCAGCTGTATTTTAGAAGAGTAGTTTAAACTATAACATAATGACTCGTGTCTAAAAACTATAACATAATGACTCGTAAATCGTGTAGCATGTTATGAAATTAGATGTACTATATACGCCTATATACGAGGGTAACTCAATTATTATCCGCAATTCAGTTATATTTTTACTTTCTCTTGCCTATATGAATATATGGGAAGAAAAGTATTGTTTTCATGTCGATTTTAACAAATCGAGTTTTCACCGGATCTATACGTTTTCAGACCCCCTGAACCCAAAAAACATGTTTTTAGCGATTGGTCTGTGTGTGTGTGTATGTGAACAGAATATCTCAAGAACGGAACATTGTACGAACTTTAAACTTGAAACTTAAGTTACATACCACTACCGGACCCGACACAAACATTTTCATCAAAATCAGTCAACCGGAAGTAGTAGTTTATTCGTATAATTTTTCACTTTTTTGTGATTTTCTCAAAAACTGGTCCTACAAATTTTTTTAAATCGCCTGGTTTACTCAATTTTTTATTCTCTACAAGATAGGGTAGGCGCCATGTTTGCTGAAATTCTCAGTAAGGCTGTTTCACGTAAAAACATTGTTTTTTCAAGATCACGGCTTTATTATGCATTTTACCACAAAAATGTATATAATAAAAGTTGTAGAGAATTTAAAACCCTACAACTTTTATTTCAAACATTTTTTTGTATAACGCTTAGTTTAGCGGTAATTAGCGATTTTCTGTTTTTTTCTCACGAAAATGTGTGAAAAATCGATTTTTCTAAGATTTAGGCCTTAGTATGCATTTTACGTACAAAATTTTCTCTAGAGTAATATATAACAGGGTCAGGGAACAACTGGATCACGAACTTGGGGAATATCAGGGAGGATTTAGATCCTGGCGAAGCTGTGCAGATCAGGTTTTAACATTGAAACTTGTTATGGATTTCTGCAAAAAAAGATCAAAGCCCTTATTTGTAACATTTATTGACTTCAAGAAGGCCTATGATTGCATACATCGGGAATCGCTACTGAAAGTGCTACGAAATTTTGGACTAGACCCGAAATTGACAAGAATGATAGGACTCACATTGACCAATACTAGGTCCAAAATCAAATTTCGAGGAGAGTTTTCCAAAGATTTCGAAATAAGAACAGGACTTAGGCAAGGAGATGGCTTGTCCCCGTTGCTTTTTAATTGTGCCTTAGAATACATTATGAGACTATGGGAAAAAGAGAACCCAGCAAGGATTAGCTGCGGGAAATGCAAAAGTAAAGTTCACCTTGGCTGTCTGGGGTTTGCAGATGACTTGGCCTTGTTGAGTGGGTCTGTAGAGGAACTAAAGAAACAAGTAACAAGCTTAGGACGGTTAGCGGGAAGGTTTGGACTCAAGATCTCCTTCGAGAAGACGAAAATAATTGGGAACACTAACATGGACCCCAGGATTTCAGTGGGAGGTCAAGTAATAGAAGTGGTACGGAATTTCAAGTACTTGGGGGAGGTATTGAACATGAGTTGCAATGACAGGGAAGCATGGGCGGAAAGGACCAAAAAGTTAATGAGAGCTCAGTTCATCACCCACACCACATACAACAAGAAGTCTATGTCGGTAAATACAAAGGTAAGACATTACAAAATGGTAATACAACCTGCAGTGACTTACTGTGGAGAGACCCTAACAAAACTATCACAAAAAACTAAAACCCACAGAATCCTGACGTTAGAACGAAGAATCCTTAGAACCTGTATTGGTAAGAGAATATACAAAGATAATAGTTGGAGACTGCTACCAAATAATGAAGTCTATAAAATTTCGGAGCCAATACTAGACACAATTAGGAAAAAACGAATCTCCTTTTTGGGCCATATCCTTAGAACACCGGAGAACAGAGTACTTAGACGACTTATTGAAAGTGTCTGGGATTTTAAAATCGGTTTGAACTGGACGAAGGAGGTCAAGGAGGACTTGGAAAGGTTTGGGTTGACGCTAAAGGATGTGTGGTTCAAGTCTGAGAGTTATAGAAAGTTGAAGGATCTGGCTTTGGAACCGGAAACCAAGACTAGAAGAGTGCAGAGGGTGACGGAAGAACTCCGGGCTCAGAGATCACAAAGAATGAGGGAATACTGGGTAAAGATCAAGGCTCAGAGATCGAAGTAGAGTCTTTCATGTTGTGGCTGAAGTGGTCCATTGTGGCCTCACAAGTAAAAAAAAAATTAAATTTATAGGAAATTAAAAGACATACAACTTTTATTTATAGCATTTTTCTCTACAGAACCTAGTTTAGCGTGAAAGTGTGATTTTCCGGTTTTTTAAGCCAAACTAAGTTCGATTTTCATTTTGCGTCATTCACTCATGATTAAAATAAGGTTATGTTTTTGAGGTTAGTTTTTAGTTTATTTCTAATATTTTATTAATAATGTTAGGTTTATTGTTAATTATTTGCATTGGCAAGAGAAAGTTGTGTGAGTGTTTCACACCAGATTTTTGTTTATGTTGCAGTACTGTCGTTTTGTGTATTTGTGGTTATATGTAAGCAAGTTTCAAGCTGCTAGGTTAGTTTCGTTATCGCTGTCGTGCTGTTAATCATGGCTGCTTCGCTTTCTATTTGCACCAAAGAAGAGCAGCATTCAGTGATCCGGTTTTTGTGGTCGGAAGGTGTATCAGGGGCCAAAATTCATTAAGACTTTCGGTATAGTACGGGAACAATGTTTTGCCGCAACGGAAATGTCTACAAATGGATTGAAATCTTCAAAAATGGTCGCACAAGTGTTACGCACGATGAAGGAGCCAGACGACCGTTTACCACCATAAATGAAGAAAACATTGAGCGTTCACTCAATGGCATTCAGGCACGGCATCTTTTCATACGTTACAAAAGAATCATTCATCCTTCACCGTCTGCATTAGCAGTAATTGCAAAACAGTCGGACGTTAAAAAAAAAAAAAAATATTGACAAAGTGGCACATTGTTCGCAAATTAGCCACGGTTCTGCCTACAAAATCATTCACAACACACTTGGGTTTCATAAAGTTTGTGCAAGATGGGTCCCAAAACAACTGACACTGTTGCATAAACAAACGCACTTGGACATCTGCAAAAAACATTTCGATCGCTATGGTAACGAACGGGACAACTTCTTAGACAGGATCATTTCTGGTGACAAAACATGGATCCATCATTACGAGCCGGAGAGTAAACGGTAGAGTATGGAATGGAAATATCCAAATTCACCGTGCAAGGAAAAATTCAAGACCCAACCGTAAGCAGGAAAACTGATGCTTACGGTTTTTTGGGACTCATAAGGTACAGTACTGGAACATTATTAGGAAAGGGGCCAATAATAAACAGTGTACGTTACAGTGAGATGCTTACTGCCAAGCTAAAGCCTGCAATTTGAAGCAAATGCCGAGGACTGCTGTCAAAAGGTTTTGTGTTGTTGCTTGACAACGCCTGTTCGCATACTGCTGCCCACACTGCTGAAACGCTCCAGAAACTCAATTTTGAAGTACCAGCTCATCCTCCATGTAGACCCGATCTTGCTCCTTCTGATTATCACTTGTTCGATCCACTCAAAGAGGCATTAAGGGGCTGTCGATTTACCTCGGACGAAGCATTGAAAGAAGCGGTGCATTCCTGGCTCGCACCTTAACCAAAACCTTCTTTTATGGGGGCATCAGGAAACTTGAACAACCATGGACCAAGTGTGTTGAAAAGCAAGGGGACTCTGTCGAAAAATGATGTACTTGTAAGTTTCCTATTCGATTACAATAAAATTTTATTTATAAACATTGCGGATAATAATTGACTTAGGCTACCCTCGTACAAAGTGGGGTGGTATGTATACGCATTTATTTTTATAAATTACATTTATCACCCTCTTACCTTTGGTTGCTTTTTAAGTTTAAAAAACTTACACTAGTTTCGGTGGTACCACTTTCTTCAAAGCAGTAAATTATTAAAATTAAAAATCAAAATTCAGAATGGTGTTTCCATTCAGTCGTTTAGATTAAAACTCATTAATTTTAATGGCTGAATGAAAACACTGCTCTAAATTTTTATTTTAATATTACTCTAAAAAGGTGGTATCACAGAAACAGGCGTAAGTTTTTTAAACTTTAAAGGTAACCAAAGGTAAGGTGATAAATAAATGTAATTTATACAGGGTTATCATAAAAGAATGGTGCGGTTTCAAACATGGTTTAAAGAAAAACCAAATTACTTACAGTTAATGTTGTTGATTCATGTAATTTGTCGTCTCAAACAGTTTTTTTACATAATTAATAAATTTATTGCTTTCCTTAGCTAGATAAACTCGAAAACATTCATAAACTTCATTTTCAACAAGAGGGCGCTCTCCCACATGCTTCAGTGCATTCACGTGGTCACGGACGCTTTAAACGAAAAATTTGGAGATCGATGGATAGGCCGGCAAGGACCTATGCTGTGGCCTCCAAGGAGTCCACACCTGACACCTTGTGGGGGTACATCAAAAGTGTTGTTTATTCACAAAAAATTTGCGACCTGAACCACTTAGAAAAGAGGATTAATGAAGCGATGACAACCATATCCGAAGAAATGTTAACGAATGTTTGGAGAGAAGTTGAGTATCGTTTGGATATTTGTCGAGCAACTAAGGGCGCACTTATAGAAATTTATTAATTATGTAAAAAAACTGTTTGAGACGGCAAATTAGATGAATAAACAACATTAACTGTAAGTAATTCGGTTTTTCTTTAAACTATTCTTTTATGATAACCCTGTATTAATAGTTGGCAGGATGCATTTGAAAACTTCATTTATTTATTAGTACGTTTAGATTGCAAATAAAAATATATGCTTTACGCTTATGTAGTGACAACTTTGGAATTTTTAGTTGATGAAAACAAGTGAAACATGTTTTTCTTAACGACAGTAGCAAAAGCAAACAACAACAGTTCAGCCTCTCTAAGTTTGCTCCTAATGTAAACAAATAATGACGTCACTGAGCATGCGCATTATATCAAAATGTGTACACGCTGATTAAAAAGTAACAACAAGATACTGTCATAAGTATTAAAATACAAAATACTTTTAAAGATATTTTCTAAATGAAATTGTTATGCCTACATCATATCATGACTGATGTTTTTAGTAGGTACTTTCAGTACTTATAATTTAAATAAATAGTTAACTTAATAGGAATACGACATCCATAAAGTGGTGGACTCTAGTGTGCACCCTGTAGTAGGTGGCTTTTGTTTGTTGACAGTAGGAGCAAACTAACAACGGCTGAACTATAGAAGAAATTGCCTCTGCAAAATGGCTGATGCCCCCACTCAGGATTAAAGTGAAATCTCGCCTAGGCTACTTCTTCATGCGCCTCCCGTATAAACAATACTTCCTTGATTTTTGGTATTTACTGTAGTAGATTATGTAAAGATTTCAACCGTCAAAATAATAATTTAACTCGTGTGCTTTTTTTATTATGCAGATTTGAAACGACTGAAAGAGAATTGGCCGGAACGCATTTAGATTTTAGTTTTCCGAAAAATGTATCGCAGTTCCTAGCGGATATCAAGTCATCCAAATATGTAGAATGTAATCACGAAACCGCGCAGAGATTCGAAAAAGTGTACAGCCGTCCAGATACCGCTTCTGCTCAGAGATTTCGACATAGAGCGTGGAAATTGTTAGCGAAAGCAAAAACTGTTTTCGATTCTTTAGGGATAGAATTTTGGCTGAGTAGTGGAACACTTCTAGGTATGTATGTGACTGCTATTGAAGTAATTATCTTGTATCATGCATCCTGTTCTTATGTTAGCGTTCATTCTTTTTTCTCTTTAACTGCCGATTTATTTTTAATGTATTTTGTTAAAAATTTACAAAATTATTGTTGAGGTCAGCAGTGAAAAAAAGAAGTTGATTTAAACTCTTAGAGGTATTTCACTTATATAACCTTCTTTATAAACTGCGTCACCTTTATTTTTTAACAAAGACGGTATAACAATACCTCAGAACCGTTAACCTGAATAACGCCCCGATAATCGCTCGTCAAAGATCAACCAAATACTGACTGCTGACCGCACTCGGGGGTCTCTTTTATAGGGAATCAAAAGAACCTTCCCGAAAAACACCGAATTTTGATACAAACGATAGAGTACAAAAAAAAGCCCTTTATAAATGAGTGCTAGAAAAATCCATTGTAAACAGGTCAACAATAGGTCTTTTGTAAATAGAAGTTGTTACAGGCCGACCTTTTCATAGATAATAGCGCAGTGTCCTTTCAAACAACTTTTATGAATAGGCATACCTTTATAGCCACCCCATTGTTACTATTTCACTCTATTATCCTCTCTTTACTATTTTCATGAATGAAATCTACTAGAAATTTCCAGAACCACACCTTCCTTCGATATTGTCACAATATGTTAATGTAATTCTGGAACCAACAATAAAACAAACTTTAATTTGATATCGTAATTTTGTTTTTACAAACAACATTTCATAAGATATTGCTGTTTAAAGACTGGTGTTTTCTTTCGTGAATTGAACTGTAGTGATTTTCTGGGGTTTTTTTATTTATATGATTAAAATTAGGTTATGTTTATTGAGGTTAGTTTTTTGTTTATTTCTAATGTTTTATTACCAATGTTAGGTTTATTGTTAATTATTTGCATTGGAAAGACAAAGTTGTGTGATTGTTTCACACCAAATTTTTTTACTTTCTCTTGCTTATATGAATATATAGGAATGAAAGTATTGTTTTCATGTCGATTTTTCGAAATCGAGTTTACACCAAAACTACACGTTTTCAGAACCCCGAACCCAAAAAACATGTTTTTAGTCATTGGTCTGTGTCTACGTGTGAAACTTGAAACTTCAGTTACATACCACTACCGGACCCGACACGAACATTTTCATCAAAATCGGTCAACCGGAAGTAGTAGTTTATTCGTGTAATTTTTCACTTTTTTGCGATTTTCTCAAAAACTTGTCCTACGTTTTTTTTTTAAATCGCCTCATATACTTAATTTTTTATGTTCTACAAGGTAGGCGCCATGTTTGCTGAAATTCTTGGTACGGCTGTTTTCACGTAATAACGTTGTTTCTTTAAGATTACGGGTTTAATATGCATTTTAGCGCAAAAATTTATATAATAAAAGTTGTAGAAAATTAAAAATTCTACAACTTTTATTTCAAACATTTTTTTGTACGTATAATGCTTAGTTTAGTGGTAATTAGCAATTTTGTTTTTTTTCTCACGAAAATGTGTAAAAAATCGATTTTTTAAGATTTCGGCCTTAGTATGCATTTTACGACAAACGTGTATATAATAAAATTTATAGGAAATAAAAAGATCTACAACTTTTATTTAGAGCATTTTTCTCTACAGAGCCTAGTTTAGCGTGAAAGTGGTTTTACGTATTTTTAAGCCAAACTTAGGTTGATTTTCATTTTGCATCTTTCACTCATGATGAAAATTAGGTTGTGTTTATTTAGGTTAGCTTTTGTTTATTTCTAATGTTTTATTACTAATGTTAGGTTTATTGTTAATTATTTGCATTGGCAAGAGAAAGTTGTGTGAGTATTTCACACCAATATTTTTTTCATGAAAATCTGTAAAAAAATTGATTTTTTAAGATTTCGGACTTAATATGCATTTAACGACAAAATTGTATATAATCAAATTTATAGGAAATTAAAATATCTGCAACTTTCATTTTAAGCATTTTTTTCATCGTGTACTCATGATTTAACACAACATGTTATATTGTTCAGTATTTACATTGCGAAGAGAAAGTTGTGTGGTCATTTCACACCAGATTTTTTTTTTTCAGTTACTAATCTCATATTTTATTCCACAATAAATCTTTATAATACATCCTGGAGTTTGAAATTATTTCTATTTTATGTAATGAATTTATATAATAATTTCACTAACCTTCTTTTTAAACTGCGTCACCTTTAGTTTTACTTTCTCTTGCCTGTATGAATATATGGGAAGGAAAGTATTGTTTTCATGTCGATTTTAAGAAATCGAGTTTTCACCGGATCTATACGTTTTCAGACCCCCTGAACCCAAAAAACATGTTTTTAGCGATTGGTCTGTGTGTGTGTGTGTGTGAACAGAATATCTC
This sequence comes from Catonia carolina, assembly GCA_035578175.1. NCBI lineage: Eukaryota > Metazoa > Arthropoda > Insecta > Hemiptera > Achilidae > Catonia > Catonia carolina. The sequence goes on from JAQMRL010000026.1 coordinate 211,712, forward strand.
AAGAACGGAACATCGTATGAACTTGAAACTTGAAAGTTAAGTTACATACCACTACCGGATCCGACACGAACATTTTCATCAAAATCGGTCAACCAGAAGTAGTAGTTTATTTGTGTAATTTTTCACTTTTTTGCGATTTTCTCAAAAATTGGTCCTACGATTTTTTTAAAAATCGCCTGGTTTACTCAATTTTTTATTCTCTACAAGATAGGGTAGGCGCCATCTTGGCTGAAATTCTTGGTAAGGGTGTTTTCACGTAAAAACTTTGTTTCTTTAAGATTATGGCTTTAATATGCATTTCAGCGCAAAAATGTCTATAATAAAAGTTGTATAGAATTTAAAATCCTACAACTTTTATTTCAAACATTTTTTTGTATAACGCTTAGTTTAGCGGTAATTAGCGATTTTCTGTTTTTTCTCACGAAAAGTGTGAAAAATTGATTTTTTTAATATTTCGGCTTAAGTACGCATTTTACGACAAAAGTGTATATAATAAAATTTATAGAAAATTGAAAGCTCTACAACTTTTATTTTAACAATTTTTCTCTACAGAGCCTAGTTTAGCGGGAAAGTGTGATTTTCCATTTTTTTAAGCCAAACTGAGTTAGATTTTCATTTTGCGTCATTCACTCATGATTAACATAAAGTTATATTTTTGAGGTTAGTTTTTTGTTTATTTCTAATATTTTATTAATAATGTTAGGTTTATTGTTAATTATTATGCATTGGCAAGAGAAAGTTGTGTGAGTGTTTCACACCAGATATTTTTTATTCTTACTTACACGTGTTTTGGTGGATCCACCATCATCAGAGTAAATAATATACTATTGAAACTAAGTAAGAATAAGTAAGTGTAAGTAAGAATAAAAATAAAGGTGACAGTTTAAAAAGAAGGTTAGTGAAATTATTATTTAAATTCAAATTTTGTTTTGTGATTGAACAAACAGGATACGTTAGAGAATGCGGAATAATTTCGTACAGCAAAGATGTTGATGTAGGAGTGATGGCCGACGCGTACACGGATTCGTTACATCGTACGATGTCATCGCATGGATTTCATCTTTTAATTCGACTGGGAAAACCGGAAGACTCGTTTGAACTGTCGTACACTGATCAAGCCGGCGTTAAATTGGATATATTCTTTTTTTATAAAAACAAAAATGGATCCGTTTGGAACGGCGGAACGCAAGTGAAATCTGGAAGAAAATTTAAGTAAGTCTCTCAAGTCTAAGTATCGGACGAACTAATGTCCCATAGCCGAGTGAGTGAGAGGGAGATATGTAGCATAACTACGCATGCGCTCAAACGTCTTCACCCTTATAATCCAAATGTGAAAACATACTACAGTCGTTTTATTGCTTGTTAGTTTACTGCATGCATGAACACTTGCTCACAACAATGAGTAAACTTAAAGACAATGTTATTGGAATGGTGTGTATGGGTTGTGCGAGTGAGAGCATTACGCATTCTCTCACTCTCACAGCTAGGGGACATTAGTGTTCACCTGAATACTGTAATGTATTGTTAATTATTTTAAAGTATTTAGATTGTTTAATGGACAATTAACACATTCAGTGCGGTGTCAATATATCGATTACGACAGAATTAAATGAGATGTAAAACAGCTTCATTGAATTACAGATGTGGTAGGTTTACCACGCAGAGATTTCTGTGACTGACGGATGTGGTAGAACTACCACTTGGATATTTCAAAAACACTATTCAAGTTTTTAGTCAGTAGGTTTGGTAGATCTGATTTTTTAGAATTGTAGTCGAGTAGTAATAGTTAGAATGATATATTGAGTTGAGAGTGTGTGAAAGTCGTTGCTTGATACATTGAATTGGTTGGTAAGGAGAGAGAGTTTATGAATAGGACTGCCGTGGTATCCCTACCACGCCCGTCACTCACTAAAATCCTTACGTGGTAGGTATACCACATCCCCGCATGCAATGTGTTAATAAGCTGGATTGTGAATACAAATTTTGAATACAGAAGAGGAATTTATTTGTAATCAGTAGTGGTTGTTTAGGTGATCAGGTGAAAGGCTGGTTTGAACTTAAAAGAGGCTTTACTAAGTAAAACAATGAGTGAGGTGGTTTACCGTTGCCTTCCTCACTGAGTGGAAAAGTATGGTTATCAACATGCCGGGCCTGCATCTGTAAATCATCTACTTTCCATCCTGTAAATGACACCGTCACTACATTTACCACTGGGTTTGGCTGTTTAACAATGAAATTCATTATTCTCAAAGGAGATAACTGTGACTGGTGTCGTTTACACCTCTACCTCTTCTCTTCTTAAATAGTTTCAATCATATAATTTGCTGACCTTGTGATAAGAAACGGAACTAATTTTTGTAGCTGTAGAACTATAGCAGATTGAGTAGGAATATTTCAACGCTCCACCTGCCTCTTTGTTACGGACAAAATAATAATATTACTCAAGTATTAAAGCATATACTGTTTATGATAATGCCAATTATTACTTTCTCTTGCCTATATGAATATATAGGAAGGAAAGTATTGTTTTCATGTCCATCACAACAAATACACTCTTCACCGGATCTACACATTTTCAGACCTCCTGAACCCAAAAAACATGTTTTTAGCGATTGGTCTATGTGTGAACAGAATATCTCAAGAACATCATACGAACTTGAAACTTAAGTTACATACCACTACCGGACCCAACACGAACATTTTCATCAAAATCGGTCAACCGGAAGTAGTAGTTTATTCGTGTAATTTTTCACTTTTTTGCGATTTTCTCAAAAACTGGTCCTACGACTTTTTTTAAAATCGACACATTTACTAAGTTTTTTATGCTCTACTAAATAGGATAGGTGCCATGTTTGCTGAAGTTCTTAGTGAGGCTGTTTTCATGTAAAAAAATTGTTTTTTTAAGATTACGGTTTTAATATGCATTTTAGCGCAAAAATTTATATAATAAAAAATGTAGAGACTTTAACGTCAAACATTTTTTTGTATAATGCTTAGTTTAGCGGTAATTAGCGATTTTCTGGTTTTTTCTCACGAAAACGAGTGAAAAATCAATTTTTTTAAGATTTCGGCCTTAGTATGCATTTTACAACAAAAGTGTATATAATCAAATGTAAAGAGAATTAAAAGATCTACAACTTTAACTATAGTATTTTTCTCTACAGACCCTAGTTTATCGTGAAAGAGTGATTTTCTGTATTTTTAAGCCAAACAGAGGTAGATTTTAATTTCGCGTCTTTCACTCATGTTTATTGAGGTTAGTTTTTTGGTTAATTTCTAATGTTTTATTACTAATGTTAGATTATATTGTTAATTATTTGCATTGGCAAGAGAAAGTTGTGCGAGTGTTTCACACCAGATTATTTGATTTCAGATACACGTTTCCACCGTTTGACTTGTGTTGGACGATCTTTCAAAGTTTGAAAGTACGAGTGCCATGCGATGCTGAAAAATATATCGAAGCGAATTACGGTTCCGATTGGTTCACACCTGTCAAAGAATGGGATTGGAAATCGAGCCCATTCAATGTACAACCGAACGGCAAGTGGCCAGAAAAGGAGTGGCCTCAAGTCATTAAAGTATTTCATTGAACTTTATAAGATATGTTTTTAACCGTGCCATATTTTTTTAACTATTATTATTTTAGAAGATTTCCTGAGGTATTGTTCCTTAGTTAAATACCACTGTTGTTGTTTAGGTCATCAGCCGAAAGGCTGGTTTGAACCTCTAGAGGTTTTATTAAGTAAAACGAGGAGTGAGGTGGTTTACCATTGCCTTCCTCACAGAGTGGAAAAGTACACTTATCAGCATGCCAGGCCCTCTGAAAAGCACATATTTTCCACTCTGCAAATGACACCTTCACTTCATTCACCACAGGGTCTGGCTGTATAATGTAATTCATTACTTTCAGAAGAGATAACTCTGATTAGTGTCACAATACACCTCTACCTCTTCTGTTCTTAAATAGTTCAGTCATGCAATTGGCTGACCATGTGTTAAGAAACAGAACTATTTATTTTAGCCCTGCAACGAACAGATTGAGTGTAAAAATTTTGCCACTCCACCTGTCATGGGCTGTTATGGGCAGAAATACCACTAGTATACACAAAATCTTCCAAAAATTCCTTCAAATCCATCACGGTCAGGGCTACACCTGACAGTATTGAACCCCAATAACTTGTGTGCTCAGGATTGGACCCACGAAATGGCCAAATATTGGAAAAGTATTTTAAACATAATAAGTCTGTTGAAAAACATTTCCGACTTTTTTACTTAAAAAATTTATTATTTTAAATATTCAAAAGCTTCTCTTGATCAGAGTAAATATCATAATTGAAACTAAAAAAAATTTTCACTTATTTAAAAAGCTATAGAAGATGATACATCTTCAGTCACTTGTACAAAACTCATTTGTATAAAGAGTTTTATACAAATGACTGAAATGTATCATCTTCTATAAATTTTAAATAAGTGAAAATTTTTTAGTTTCAATTGTATGTTATTTACTGTGATGATGATGGATCCACTGAAACACGTGTAACGTAAAGATAAAGGTTGACGCGGTTTAAAAAGAAGGTTAGTGAAATTGATTATATAAAAATTCATTGTATAAAATAGACACTATTTTTGTTTCCAATTTGTGATTTTGATTTCTGAATTTCCGGTTTTGGGTCACTTGTGGTGACCCAAAACCGGGTAGCTTTTTGTGTAGATTACGAATCAGAAAATAGTTAGTTTTATGCTTTTCACGGTTGATGAGCCATGCTGTTCCACGCATTGGTTTAGACCACCACCACCATTGTCAGATTGTACAAATATATCGGTTGACAAACATCACGTTACCAACTACGCCAATGCGTAGTTGGTAACGTGCTCGCCTCTCATCATGTGGTCCTGGGTTCGAATCCCGCTCAGGCATGGCATATTTTCATACATTACAAAAAATCATTTCATCCTCATTACGCACAGTTACACCCCAACATTGTCACTAATGACCACAGCAGTTGATGAGACGTTAAATAAATAAATAAAAAAAATATAACGAGCTCACGCATTTAAGAGCCGCAGTGGTTCACATGTGTCTTGCATTGATTATAGAGCGCGTTAACATTCAATACTTAATAATGTAATCAGGTGATTGTATGTTTATAGGTTATAATTGTTATTGAAAGACTAAAAAACTGAATGATGAAATATTTAACAGAGCTACAATAGCAAGTGTTGGCGTAGTTGGTGGCAAGTGATTGGCTAGCTATAAAGTGGGTGGGTGGGGGGCAATGCATACATTTAGAGCTCATCACCTTTGAAAAATAGTATACATAATTTTCTCATGGAAATATTTTAATATTTTTAAACAACTTAACTTTTAAAATTGTAATAAAATTACGTAGGCGTAAGTAATCTTGTCTTTTTCGTATTAAAAAAATGTTTTACGCTATTGTATTTTTTTTATAAAAACTTTTTTGAATGTAGATATAGCAATAACATTTTTCTGTCAATCTACAAGTAGCTTGGTTTTCATCATTTAATCATTTTTACTTTTTCTTGCCTATATGAATATATAGGAAGGAAAGTATTGTTTTCATGTCGATTTTTCGAAATCGAGTTTTCACCGGATCTATACGATTTCAGACCCCCTGAACCCAAAAAACATGTTTTCAGCAATTGGTCTGTGTGTGTGTAAACAAAATATCTCAAGAACGGAACATCGGACGAACTTGAAACTTGAAACTTAAGTTACATATCACTACTGGACCCAACACAAACATTTTCATCAAAATCTGTCAACCGGAAGTAGTAGTTTATTCGTATAATTTTTCACTTTTTTGTGATGTTCTCAAAAACTGGTCCTATGATTTTTTTTAAAATCGCCTGGTTTACTCAATTTTTTTTCTCTACAAGATAGGGTAGGTATCATGTTTGCTGAAATTCTGGGTGAGGCTGTTTTCACGTAAAAACATAGTTTTTTAAGATTACGGCTTTAATGTGCAATTTAGCGCAAAAATTTATATAATAAATGTTGTAGAGAATTTAAAATTCTACAACTTTTATTTCAAACATTTTTTTGTATAACGCTTAGTTTAGCAGTAATTAGCAATTTTCTGTTTTTTTTTCTCACGAAAACGTGTGAAAAATCTATTTTTTAAAGATTTCGGGCTTAGAATGCATTTAACGACAAAAGTGTATATAATAAATTTTATAGTTAATAAAAAGATCTACAACTTTTATTTAGAGCATTTTCATTACAGAGTCTAGTTTAGTGTGTAAGAGTGATTTTCCGTATTTTTAAGGCAAACAGATCGATTTTCATTTTGTGACTTTCACTCATGATTAAAATAGAGTTATGTTTTTGAGGTTAGTTTTTTGTTCATTTCTAATGTTTTATTACTAATGTAATGTAGGTTTATTGTTAATTATTTGCACTGGCAAGAGAAAGTTGTGTGAGTGTTTTACACCAGATTTTTCATCTAAATAGATAAAATTATAATGCTGTTGACTGACAAATTCATAAAATACAAGGCAAGGCGTATCCAAAAAGTAAGTACCATTTGAAAAATAAAAAGTCTGGTGTGAAACACTCACACAACTTTCTCTTGCCAATGCAAATAATTAATAATAAACCTAACATTATTAATAAAATATTAGAAATAAACAAAAACTAACCTCAAAAACATAACCTTATTTTAATCATGAGTGAATGACGCAAAATAAAAATTGAACTCAATTTGGCTTAATAAAAAACGGAAAATCACACTTTCACGCTAAACTAGGCTCTGTAGAGAAAAATTTTCTAAATAAAAGTTGTAAATCTCTTAATTTTCTATAAATTTTATTATATACACTTTTGTCGCAAAGTGCATACTAAGGCCGAAATCTTAAAAAAATCGATTTTTCACACGTTTTCGTGAGAAAAAACAGAAAATTGCTAATTACCGCTAAACTAAGCGTTATACAAAAAATTGTTTGAAATAAAAGTTGTAGAATTTTAAATTCTCTACATTTTTTATTATATACATTTTTGCGTTGTAATACATATTAAAGCCATAATCTTTAAAAAACACTTTTTTTACGTAAAAACAGCCTCACCGAACATTTCAGCAAACATGGCGCCTACCCTATCTTGTAGAGAATAAAAAAATTGAGTAAACCAGGCGATTTTAAAAAAAATCGTAGGACCAGTTTTTGAGAAAATCGCAAAAAAGTGAAAAATTATACGAATAAACTACTACTTCTGGTTGACCGATTTTGATGAAAATGTTCGTTTTGGGTCCGGTAGTGGTATGTAACTTAAGTTTCAAGTTTTAAGTTTCAAGTAAGAGATATTTTGTATACACAGACACACACACACACACAGACCAATCGCTAAAAACATGTTTTTTGGGTTCAGGGGGTCTGAAAACGTATAGATTTGGTGAAAACTCAATTTCGAAAAAATTGTGGTAATTGTTTTTGAGAAAATCGCAAAAGAGTGAAAAACTGCATGACTAAACTATTACTTTCGGTTGCCAGATTTTGATGAAAATGTTCGTGTCGGGTCCTATAGTGGTACCTAACTTAAGTTTCAACTTCGTACGAGGTTCCATTCTTGAGATATTTTGTTCACACACACACACACAGATTAATCGGTAAAAACATGTTTTTTTTTATTTTTGGTTTAGGAGGCCTGAAAATGTGTAGGTCCAATGAAAGCTTGATTTTGAAAAATGTACATGACACAATACTTTCCTTCCCTAACAATTTATGAACAAAGGGTTCATAAATGTGTCCATTCAGGATAGAATGCAGTATGGAAATAGAACATAATATTGTGCTAGCTTCTAAGACGTCTAAGAAAAGCTAAAAGTTATATAAATTATAATATTTTTATAAATAAAATTGTGATATTGTCTGAACAATTTTTTAAAATACCCCAAATTTTATTTCTATGCCAGATCTATGAAGTAAACACCGAAAATAAGTTCAGCTGAATTTTTGTCCGTTTATCTGTTTGTATGTTACCACTGAACCAAATTTAGGTTCTGGACATCATCAAAATGAAAATAGGCACAAAGTAGTGATGTGACGCTCATGAGCGAGTCGCACAAAAGAACTAGCTCCTCTTTTAACTGAGCGGTGACCTACTACCACCTCTTTTATTTTCAACGACCACCACACCGACTGTTTCTCTCCGCACAGAGCTGACTTGTGCATCCCCTCCACTCCACGACTGAACCACTTTTCTCTAGTCGCATCATAGCAACGGCTACCTAAACGCTGCATGGAAAATATACTGTATGAATCTAAGCTTTGTGTAGCTGCAGGATGAAGGGGACAGACAAAGTACCAGACAGAATCTCATTGCTCTTCGCTGGGCAGTAGGCTGCCTAGTGCGTGACATACGTGGGTGTTGTTTTCATTATTCTCTGTAGACTGTGACACAGAATAGACCTATATGTAGTTTGGATAGTACCCTTGACTACTATAAACATAGTACTAGTAAAATGTGACTACTACTAACACAATCTCTCACTGTAGTAGTAGTGACGTAATGCACAGCCCTACCTCTCACCTGCACAAAGCTAAGGAACGGGCAGTACATATCGTATCAAACTCTGCGTCTGTTTGTCATTATTCTTTCATACTATACTACAACAACCCTGAGACAAGTGGTTGTAAAATACCATTGTACTGTACTGTAACAATTTTACCACGTGCGTAGGAAACAAAGATAGACACATGACAAAAATTTGTTTGTGGAAAGTGATGCATGAATGTTCAGGTTGACGCACGCGCAAACACAACATGCTGTGTGCAAAGGAGTGAGCGAAAGTCACCCTCGGTTCGACTCACCATCTGTTTATTTAGATAGCTCAGCTGAGTGGTGTACGTATTAGAATCTACTCACTCACTCTCACAGTTCAACCCTTCTCATCGTTCACAATTGTACGGTGGCACACTCTGTACCGTTAACTGAAGTATGCTAGCTCACCTATTGTACTGTGCCGTCCCGTGACTATCTTGGAGCTCATCGTCTGATAAGAAGCTCTGCCCTTCTTTAGTTCAGGTTACAGGTGGAAGTCACTCGGTGCTATGTGCCGGATGATCAAAAATGTCCCATTGAAACTTATCAAGAAGCCATTTCGTTATTGGAGCACTGTGAGGACAGGATTTATCATGGATGAGCACAACTCCACAAGTAAGCAGTTAACGCCAATTATACCGCCGTCAATTAGTTTTTGTACTCACGCTAGACATTTGAATGTACGTGCCAAATCGCTGTTAAATTAAATTACTGGTGTGCAATGGTCGCCTTCTGAATTGCGTTTCCATTCTCTGTCTCCTTTTCCCCACCCACTAACCTACTTCCGATCCCTGCTTTCACCACTCGTCAACTGATCTCCAATGAGAGTACAGTTGAGCCGTTGTTAGTTAGCTCCTACTGTCAACAAACAAAAGCCACCTACTACAGGGTACAGGGTGCATGCTAGAGTCTGCGACTTTACGGATCTGGTATTCCTATTAAGTTAACTATTTTTTAAATTATAAGTACTTAAAGTACTAAAAACATCAGTCATGATATGATGTAGACCTAGCAATTTCATTTAGAAAAATACTTTTAAAAGTATTTTGTATTTAAATACTTTTGAAAGTATTCTGTTGTTACTTTTTAATCAGCGTGTACATATTTTGATATAATGCGCATGCTCAGTTACGTCATTATTTGTTTAGATTAGGAGCAAACTAAGAGAGGCTGGACTTTACATGTGTCACTTCTTCGCTGCTGGTCTAGCGACGCCATCTAGACTATGCGTTTTCATTAATTAAGGCTGTTCGATTGAATATTTTTGGACTCCATATGTTGTGTTTATGCATTAAGGCTTTAGTGTGTTTTGCTGCTTCTCGATGTTTCCCAGGCTTTATGTTTACGCAGCACGGGCTTAGTGAGACTTCTACGACGCTGCAATTCATGGTAAGTGGCATCTTGTATTTCTTGTTCTGTTGGTTTACTGGTCAATTCGTAACTCATTTCGTTGCTATGTTAATTGTTTCCCTTGTATTCCTTTCGTTTCGCTGCTTGTAAATTGAACGCAGACCCCGTACCGGATAAATACCCTATTATAAATGAATTATTGAGTGATTGTATCATTTTTCCAAGTCCAAGGCGTATTGGACTTAACATAGGCATTCCTCTTATTTTGTTTTGAATGGCTCTCCGCAACCACCAAAAATGCAGAACGTTACTATGGAACTCTGCGATTGTTGTGGACCCATTCAAAAACAAAAGAAGAAAAATGCTCACTTCTGGAGTTCTGCTCATCCATGATAAAGCCTGTTCTCACAGTGCCCTCCAGAAGTGAGCATTGTTTTCAACACCAAAACGATTAAAAGTTTCAAGCAGCGAAACGATATAGGAAACTAAACGAATACAAGGAAAACTTTTAAACAAAGGGAAAAAATTAACATAGGAATGAAACGAGTTACGAATTGACCAGTAAACCAACAGAACAAGAAATACAAGATGCCACTTACCACGAATTGCAGCGTACAAGTCTCTTTAAGCCCATGCTGCGTAAACGTAAAGTAAGCTATCTTTGTAACAGTGACTAGGAAACAAGAGGTCTGTACTATATCTGTTGAAGTACGGTGAACATTCGCCGTGTCGTCCTGTCTTCCAGTGACAGAAGAGTAAGCGATCTTTGTAACAGTGACTGGGGAACGGTTACTCGCCTATCTGAATTATTGTGGTCACCGTGAATTATAAGTAACCATGGCTCGTTCACAGTGACAGTTCTTTTGTCTCTTCTCTAGTTTGAACAAGATGGCACCACAGCACACACATCTAACATTTCAGTGGCTTTCTTATACAGGGTAATTTTTCAGTCCTGTTACCCAATTGTTAATGTCTGGTAATATTTTTCTAAAAAAAATAAATTTTTTTGTGTGACACTAAGTTGGTAGCCCTACTCAACCAGTATGGATATGGCAGTGTGAGTTGATTCTCCTTGAGCTGTGTAAAATTTTATGCCATTTCCGATCGTGCTACGAACAGAATGTCTTTTATCCTAAAACAATCTCTTGTTTAATCTGGAGGCTGAAGCTCTAGAACTAATCGTATGTGATACGGATACAATTTCAATTTTTTAGCAGCTTTCTGAGCACTCGAACATGACAAATCAACATGCGAGGAAAGTTTTTGTAAACTTTTCCATGGAGAATTGAGCAATCTTGTTTTCACATTCTCTTAACGTCATCTGTCAAGAGAGTTGGTCGACCACTACGTTTTCTGCTGCAAACAATACCTGCCTCTAAAAATCAGTTAGTTAGCCTAGAAATTGACTAGAATAGAGTGGAGGAACACCAAAAAATTTAATTTGAAATGATTCTCTTACACTCGCATATGATTTTGTAGCAAAATATTGTTCAAGAATGAAAACCCGTTGTTCTAGGGTAAAAGACATTCTGTTCGTAACACAACTGGAAACAGCACAAAATTTTACGCAACTCAAGGAGAATCAACTCAAACTGTCGTATCAATACCGGTTGAGTAGGGCTTACAACTTTGTGTCACAAAACAAAATATCCCTTTCTTAGAAAAAAAATTACCAGACATTAACTATTGGGTAACAGGACTAAAAAATCACCCTGTATAATGTCATGTGGTGAATGAATTATTTCCAGGGATTTAAGACGTGCAACATTGTCTGATCTGACTTTCCCACATTACTTTCTATAGGAGGTGTGTGTTGTTTAGGTGAACAGCCTGTAGAGGTTTTACTAAGTAAAACGAGGAGTCACGTGGTTTACCATTGCCACAACTCACTCAGTGGGAAAGTACGTTTATCAGCATGCCAGGCCCTCTGAAAAGCATCCACTTTCCACTCTACAAATGACACTTTCACTTCATTCACTACAGGGTCCAACTGTTAAATTAAATCTATTACTTTCAGACGAGATAACACTGATTAGTGTCACAGTACACCTGTACCTCTTCTGTTGTTAAATGATTCAGTCATTTAATTGGGTGACCATGTGATAAGAAACACAACTATTTATTTTAGCACTGCAACTAACAGATTGAGTGTAAATAATTTGACACTCTTTGATAACAAATCGTTTATCGCAACAGACCACAAACAATTGACCAACTAAAAACCGTGATAACAACATATACATTAAAGGAATCACTGTTGGTAAAGTTTTTGAAAGAAAATTAAAATGAATGAAGTGCTGTATTGATGCCAACACCTTTTATAAACAATCCAATAATACAAGGTGTGGCTATTAAATAACGAGACTGACATTGTAAAAAATTTAATTTTAATTTTATACATAATCACTTATTGTCACCTTCAATATACACTCCTCTATCTCTACAACACTCCAGGCAAATTTTCCGTTGTTGGAAACAGTGCAGGAAGTCATCTTCTGTCAGCTCCTTTAGGACACGTGCCGCTTTCTCTTTTACAGCTTCCACAGACTCAAATCTTGTCCCTTTTAATCTAGATTTCACCTTAGGGAACAGGTAGAAGTCATATGGTGCAAGATCTGGTGAATAAGGTGGATGTTCTAACACTGAGATGCTGTACTTGGCTAGGAAGTCTTGACAGATAACGCAGAATGAGCTGGTGCACCGTCTTGGTGGAGAACCCATGATTTGTCCTTCCACATTTCGGGGTGTTTTTCCTTACTCTTTGATGTTGTTTAGAAAGTACCTCAAGGGAGTAATATTGATTAATTGCTTGACCTTCAGGAACCCAGTGAAGGTACACAATCCCATGGGTATAAAAAAAAAAACATTAATCATTGATTTAAATTTTGACTTGCTCATTCGAGCTTTTTTGGCTGTCAGTGAAGTTCGGCTCTTCCAGTGCATGGATTGGCACTTCGTTTCCAGTTATAAGTAAATAAACCACGTTTTATCACATGTTATTATCTTCTACCAGTTCCCTAAGGTAAAATTTGCATTAAAAGGGACAAGATTTGAGTCTGTAGAAGCTGTAAAAGAGAAAGTGGTAATTGTTCTAAAGGAGCTGACAGAAGATGACTTCCAGCACTGTTTCCAACATTGGAAAATTCGCATGGAGCGTTTTAGAGACAGAGATGGAGTCTATATTGAAGGTGACAGTAAGTGATTATGAATAAAATGAAGTCTCGTTATTTAATAGCCACACCTCGTATATAATAAAGTAATTAGTTCTTAAGAAAGTTCGGTCATTTCAGTTGCATAATTCAAGTGCCTGCCCATAACAGACAGGTGGAGGTTAAATTATTTACACTCAATCTGTTAGTTGCAGGGCTAAAATAAATAGTTCTGTTTCTTATCACATGGTCAGCCAATTAAATGACTGAACCATTTAAGAACAGAAGAGGTAGAGGTGTACTGTGACACTAATCAGAGTTATCTCATCTGAAAGTAATGGATTTCATTATACAGTTGGACCCTGTGGTGAATGAAGTGAAGGTGTCATTTGCAGAGTGGAAAATTTGTGCTTTTCAGAGGGCCCGGCATGCTGATAAGCGTACTTTTCCACTCAGTGAGGAAGGCATTGGTAAACCACCTCACTCCTCGTTTTACTTAGTAAAGCCTCTAGAGGTTCAAACCAGCTTTTCGGCTGATGACCTAAACACAATTCAAGTGCACAGCAACTTTCCAGACAATGGTATTATATTAAGTATTGACTTTTACAATTTGACAAAATAGCTATACCGGTAGGATGTTGCAGTTGCAGTGCGCATCCATCACCAAGTTGGGGTAGATCCCCACTATATTAATATCTATTTTATACAATAAATTTCTCTAACCTTCTTGCGTCAACTTTTATTTTCACTTACACATGTTTCGGTGGATCCACCATCATCAGAGTAAATAACATATTAGGTATTTGTAAATTTTTTCACTTATTTAAATTTTTTTTTGTCATCAGTCTCGACTGGTTTGATGCAGTTCTCCAACCTGTTCTATCTTGCGCAAGTCCGTTTCATATCTACATACCTGTAACACCCTACATCTTTTGTAATTTGCTTTATATATTATAATCTTTGCCTCCCTCTACAATTTACTCCCTCAATATTACCCTCCATTATTAATAGCCCAATACCTGGATGTCTTGGGATATGCCCCACTAGCCTATCCCTTCTTTTGGTAAGATGCTTCCATATACTTCTTTTTTCATCCACTCGCCTAAGAACCTCTAAATTACTTATTTTGTCCACCCACCTAATCTTTAACATTTTCCTATAACACCACATTTCAAAAGCTTCTATCCTCTTCTTTTCTACAGCCCCTATCACCCACGTTTCACTTCCGTATAATGCTACACTCCAAACATAATGTTTTAAGAAATTTTTCCTAATCTGTTAAATAATATTTTCCTAAACTTATTTAAATAAAAGAAAAATTTTGTTAGTTTCAATTATGTTATTTACTGTGATGATGGTGGATCCACCGAAACACGTCTAAGTAAAGATAAAAGTTGACGCGGTTTAAAAAGAAGGTTAGAGAAATTTATTATTTAAATTCATTATATAAAATAGAATTAATTTCAAACTGCAAAATGCATTATAAAGATTTATTTTTGTATGAATATATTAATATCAAACATTCTATAATGGTTCCCTGGGAAGGTTAATGCTTGAACCATTCGCACTGCAATTTCCTTGCAGTATGCCTATAGTTAACAGTTATTAGAGCTAGAGTGGGAAAAGCAGATGGAGAAAGGTGAGGTGGTATGCTCATCATGTGACAACCACAGACTCACACTTGTTATGAAAATGTATTTCCCATAGCTCCAATACAAAGTAATAATGATTTATAGTTAAAGCTGTCATGGCGCTTAAATTTTACAACAATATTCATAACGAATAATTTAAATAAAAGAAGAGCTAAAAAAATACAACATGTAAATTTATTTCATTAAAGAAAACATTACAAGAATAAAAATAATAGCCAGGATGAATCTGTTTCAAAGAATTACAATCTATACAAAAAATGCACATTTCAATTTAATATCTTAGCATTTATAAGTCTCTTATTAAATAAATGTTTAATTGTTGCTTAAAAAACTAAAAACTGTTTTTTATCCGATTAAAGACAAATTTATTACTAACCCTTCACCAATGTAACTTACGTAACGCAAAAAATCATATTTCAATATTTTATACCCTAACTGATTTAGATTTAATCTGAACAAAGAAGGAACTTCAATTGTCAAGTCTTCATCTACTTATCCAAAATAAGAAAAACAAAGGTTTTTTGTTTATTTTAAAATTTTTTTATTTACCTTTTTTTCTAAAGATATTAACACTATTTTTAAGTTCACATTAAAAGGTTCTACAATCGACTACAGTAATAAGGTCGTTTTAAAGCAACTTCGGCTATATGTAAAAAAAATTCAGGTCCACTGAAAGAGGCATTAAGGGGTTGTCGATTTACCTCGGGCGAAGCATTGAAAGAAGCGGTGCATTCCTGGCTCGTATCTCAACCAAAAACCTTTTTTTATGAGGGCATCAGGAAACTTGAACAACGATGGACCAAGTGCGTTGAAAAGCAAGGGGACTACAGTTGAGCCGTTGTTAGTTTGCTCCTAGTGTCTGTCAACAAACAAAAGCCACCTACTACAGGGTGCACGCTAGAGTCCAGCACTTTATGGAAGTCGTATTCCTGTTAATTAAACTATTTTTTAACTTATAAGTACTTAAAGTACTAAAAACATCAGTCATGATGTGATGTACGCCTAATAATTTCATTTAGAAAAATACTTTTGAAAGTATTTTGTTGTTACTTTTTAATCAGCGTGTACACATTTTGATATAATGCGCATGCTCAGTGACGTCATTATTTGTTTACATTAGGAGCAAACTAAGAGAGGCTGGACTGTATGTGGAAAAATGATGTACTTATAAGTTTCCTAATCGATTAGAATAAAATTTTATTTATAAACATTGCAGATAATAATTGACTTACCCTCGTAGTTACTTAAATTTTCCTTTTACTTATTCTATTTCCATACACTTACATGTTTCAGTGAATGATGACACTGTTTTCACAAACATCAATATCATTCATATTCACATTGGTAATTGAAGTGTTGTTTAGGTCAACAGCCGAAAGGCTGGTTTCAACCTGTACAGGCTTTACTAAGTAAAACAAGGAGTCAGGTGGTTTACCATTGCCACTTACTCACTGACCGGAAAAATATGCTTATCAGCATACCAGGTCCTCTGAAAAGCATCTACTTTCCACTCTGCAAATGACACCTTCATTTCAATCAACACCAGAGGGGGTCTAACTGTATAATGAAATAGGAGATAACTGTGACTAATATGATATTCACAGTTGATGAGCTCTGCTGTTCCACACGTTTAGACCAATCACAACGTTTTCCAGCGTTGTCAGATTGTACCTGACAACATTACGCATGCATGCGTATAAGAGCCACAGCAATAGTTCACTCTTGTCTTGTGTTTCGTATTGAACACATCGATTATAAAGCGTGTTAACGTACAATACTTTAAAATATAATCAGCTGATTGTATGTTTATAGGTTATAATTGCTATTGAAAGACTAAAAAATGTCTGATGAAATATTTAACAGAGCTACAAGAGGAGCAAGTATTGGCGTAGTTGGTGGCAAGTGATTGGCTAGCTATAAAGTGGGTGGGTGGGGGGCAATGCATACGTAAAGAGAGCTCATCACCCTTGACAAATAGTATAGTGTATTTTATAACTGTACCTCTTCTGTTGTTAAATGATTCAGTCATATAATTGGGTGACCATGTGATGAGAGAGAGAGAGAGAGAGAGAACTATTTGTTGTATCCCTGGAGCAAATAATTTACCACTCCAACTGTGTATTGTGGGTGAAATATTTTTAACAGCAAGTAAAATCATTGATAGATGATTAAGAAAATATTGATTTAAATCAATGAATTATTTATTTCTATAACTGTTTCTACAAAGGAGGTTGCTCTCATTTTTTAATTGTTTTATTAAACTTATCAATAAAATAACAGCTAATCAACGCAAAGAGGTAGTTTGAAGGTCAATGGAAAGAAATCCATCTGATTCAGTTATGTAATTGTTTTAACCATTTCAAGAGAACAAAGGCTGTCTCTATGTCAACCTGTTACCATGGCAGACAATGGTCCCAGGTTCCATTGCAATTAGGGTCTGGAAATTTTTACAAAACCAACTGTTCCAGTTAGCCTAGATAACGCACCGTCTAATGCCCAAAACAAGTTACACTCCAATGTTAATGTTACACTCCACCTGCTGGTGGAGGGTAACATTATTTGCACTTGATCTGCTGATTCCACGGCTACAAAGACAGTTCTCTCTCTCTCTTATCACAACCGATTCACGCATTTAACAACACACTAGTCACTGTTATTTCCTCTCAGAGTAAACGATTTCATTGGATTATACAGTCAGACGATGGTGGTGGTGAATGATGTGAAGGTGTCATTTGCAAGGTAGAAAGTAGATGCTTTTCAGATAACCATACTTTCCCACTCGGTAAGTAAGGCAAACGTAAACCATTTCACTCCTCATTTTATTTAGTAAAGCCTCCTCTATAACATGCTTTTCTCGGTTGATGAGCTCTCCTATTGCCCGCGTTTTCAGATTGTACAAACCTACAATCACACACGCATGCATTGTAAGAGCACTCTCGTCTTGCGTCGCGTACTGAACACATCGATTATAGAGCGCATTAACATGCAATACTTTATAATATAATCAGCTGATTGTATGTTCATAGGTTATAATTCTTATTGAAAGAACAAAAAAATGGCTGACAAAATAAATATATAAGAGCTACAAGAGCAAGTATTGGCAAAATTGCTGGCAAGTCATTGGCTAGCTACGAAGCGCGTATAGGCCTATGCGTATTTATCTATACAGTTGCATGTACACCTCTCACCCAGCAACGCCCATTCCGGAGGAATTTAAGCAGCCTAGTGGCTTTAGAGCGCTACCCAGGAACCCACAACCCAAATGAGTGGGTGCGGTCACTTCCCTCAGTAGGGTACTCGTCTAATCGTTGGACGAGTCACCATCGAGCTCGTTACGCAGCAAATGCTTTGCACGTGGCTCTACCACACATGGGTGTACTACGAATAGCAGACGGAGGTGCTACACCCAGCGCCCGTTACCTCAAAGCAGGTGAGGATAGGGTAGCTAAACTGCAGTTCTATGGGCACACTCTGTGTGGTCTGGGGCGTGCCTCCGGGACAATGCGTACACTCAGAGCTCATCACCTTTGAAAAATAGTACAGAGGTTCAAACCAGTCCTTCGGCTGATGACGTAAACAACAACAGTAGCTAATAACAAAGCTGTTTGTGTGACTTTAAATAATTTCACAAAAAAACAAAACAAAAAACTATGAAATGATATTATAGCACCTTAAACAATTTTAAAGAAATTAATTTCAATTTTTGTATCTTATACAAATACAGTGTACCTCTGATGGTAATAATCTTTCTTTTAGTGGCAAAAATGAAAAGAAAATTGAAGCTCAGTTGTTAAAGTATTTTTACATTTACATTAATTACAAGCTGCACGATTCATTTTTAAAATGTATTAAATTAATGAGCAGCCTATTAACAGAAAAACAAAACAAAAAAATCTCATCTTGAGGGGTTACCATATGTACCTTAATCACTAACAATAATCATTATTAAAAATGAAACAAAAAAATAAAATATACGTTTACAATAACATTAACAGATAATAAACATAAAACACGAAAATATTTACAAAACAAAATACTATACCGGTACATAATAATATCAATTAATAAACACATACTTAACGGATAATCACATCAAATGAAGGAAGGATTTGTTACACAGACATTTAATACTGACTGTACTTGTGTTTAACTGAAATTACCAAATAGGTAAACAAATAAAATACTACTTTACCTCTGTACAAATTAATTGAAAAAACAATAATAATTCTACTTCACTAACCTTCTACCTTTTAAACTGCGTCAACTTTTATTTTTACTTACACGTGTTTTGGTGGGTGGATCCACCATCATCAGAGTAGTAAATAACATATAACACTGGTCTGCAAAAAAAAAGAAAGTTTTTTCCCCTTGGACTTTGATGGGTGATCGTTAGGTATCTTGACCCCCTGAATCCAAATCTGACCTCCATTTCTCTCTATCACCCACCGTTTATGAGGGGCACCCCTCCCCGAACTTCTCGAAAAAAAACACCTAAAAGCGGTTATTCCTAATAAAGCGAAGGGTGGGGGAGGTTGTAAATACCCCATCCTCCCCTCCATAGAAAATGTTATCAGTGCACGCACATTTGCATGAAGACCGAAGGGGGAGGGGTGGCTGGGTGGGAAGCCGCCGGACCAAGTGATAAGCTTAGCTTAGTGAAAATTATGTTGAACTCGTCGAAGAATTGCTATCTGCATACGAGTCGATGGGTTGCAACATGTTATTTAAATTGCACCTTTTATACGCGCATTTGGACTTTTTCCCAGTAAAATTGGGAGCAGTTTACGATGCACACAGAGAAGGTTTCATCGACACATTGCACTCTTCGAAAAACTGTTCTCTGGGAAATGGAACTCAAGTATGTTAGCAGACTATCGCTGGTCACTCTTGTGTGAAACTCCCAGCACTCAGTACAAGAGAAAAACTACCTCCAACTAAAACCACTCTCTTTAAGTATATGTATTCGATGACAAGTATCTTGAACCAGAAAAATTGTATAAGTAAAAATGCACAAAATGTATCAATACATCAATACTCTCTTATTGTACTCTTCCAGTGTTAGGTAAGCCTTGAAGAACCATAAAAACGTGATACAACTGCACAATTCCATATCATAGTTACACCAGACTGATAAAAAGTTGAAATTTCCCAAATAAGGGGAAGTGGCCCACCCCGTAAAAATGGTGGTTGATGGACCAAAACGAAGATAAGATTTGGATTCAGAGGGTCAAAATACACTAAGATCACCTATTAAAGTTCAAGGGGAATTTTGGATGCAGACCAGTGTAATTAAAACTAAAAACTTTATTTATTAAAAATCTATAGAAGATGATACATCTTCAGTCATTTGTATAAAACTGAAGTTGTATCATTTTCTATAGATTTTAAATAAATAAAGTTTTTAGTTTCAATTATAAGTTATTTACTACTCTGATGATGGTGGATCCACCCACCAAAACACGTGTAAGTAAAAATAAAAGTTGATGCAGTTAAAAAAGAAGGTTAGTGAAATTTATTATATATATTTTTTTTTTGATTCCTAATTTTGTGTACATTGCAATCTGTTCAATTGAGAACAATTAGCAACCCGATGACCCAATGAGATGAGGATGATGTGTATGACGTGTAAATGAGACTGTGTAGTCTTCTACAGACCCAGGCCGACCATTCCTGAGAGAGTATGGTTAATTGAACCCTAACCATCAAAGTACACTGGCAACCACTGTCTAGTATTGAAATCCGTATAAAAGTAACTACTAGGATTTGAACCAGGAACCTTTGTCTCCGAAAAGCAGCTGTTAGAAACAGCTGATTTTGGCGACGACTTTACCTCTAGATCAATGAATACTAGACAATGGTTACCGGTGTACTTTGATGGTTTGGGTTCAATTAACCATACTCTCTCAGGAATGATTGGCCTGAGTCTGTACAAGACTACACAGTCTCATTTACACGTCATACACATCATCCTCATCTCATTGGGTCATCGGGTTGCTTATTGTTCTCAATTGAACAGATTGCAACGCACACAAAATTAGGAATTCATTATATAAAATAGAATAAATTTCAAACTGCAGCTGATGCATTAGAGAGATTTATTTTTGAATGAACAATCAGAATTATTAAAGTGTTGTAAATCATCCTCAGCAGATGTACGGATAACAATGGAAATAAAAATATTTTATTACATACAGTGAAACTTCACTAATTCGGACTGTCAAAGAGGTAAACGTTGGACGATTAGAATTGGCACGAGCAGCCTCGGTGTTTATTTACTCGACTCTTCACCCCTCAACATGCAACTACGATACAGTCACAAAACTATACAATCGCTACTCTAATACGTAATGATGTAACTAATTTGTTTTCATTTATATGATATTCTGTTGATTATAAAATATTCAGACCAATTTGTTTAGTTAGTTGCGTGTGTCTGTAGAGTATACCTTAGTAAGTTTTGGCAGTTTAGTTTTTGTAATTTATAATTTAAATTTTTACCGGGACAAATTAAATACCTACTTTAAAATGAAATAATTATTTGTATGTTTGTAAATTGAAATAAGGTTGTAGGCATTTGCGTTAATTAAAATTTGTAGACGTTGTTGAAAGAATAGGTTATGGATATACTTTATGCGGAACTGTGTGTACACGTAGAGCAAGA
The DNA here is from genome assembly GCA_035578175.1 of Catonia carolina. Taxonomy (NCBI): domain Eukaryota; kingdom Metazoa; phylum Arthropoda; class Insecta; order Hemiptera; family Achilidae; genus Catonia; species Catonia carolina. The sequence goes on from JAQMRL010000026.1 coordinate 233,084, forward strand.
GTTGTGCCAGTTCTAATTGTCCACAGTATACTAAAGTTCAGCCGTTGTTAGTTTGCTCCTAGTGTCAACAAATAAAAGCCACCTACTACAGGATGCACGCTAGAGTCCACCACTTTATGGATGTCGTATTCCTATTAAGTTAGCTATTTTTTAAATTATAAGTACTTAAAGTATTAAAAACATCAGTCATGATATGATGTAGGCCTAACAATTTCATTTATAAAAATATCTTTAAAAGTATTTAGTATTTAAATACTTTTGAAAGTATTTTGTTGTTACTTTTTAATCAGTGTGTACACATTTTGATATAATGCGCATGCTCAGTGACGTCATTATTTGTTTACATTAGGAACAAACTTAGAGAGGCAGAACTGTAGGTAGGTATAATCAATCAGCATCCTTGGAACAAACAAAACGCAATGTGAATTTGATCTTGTGGGTCTAGAAGATGAAACTTTCAGAGGAGCTTTTGGTAGAAAGCACATCCAGCGAATAGATGAAGATGAATTTGGAGCAGAATACTTGAATGACCAAATACAGGGTGATTTTTTAGTCCTGTTACCCAATTGTTAATGTCTGGTAATTTTTTTCTAAGAAAGGGATATTTTGTTTTGTGACAAAAAGTTGGTAGCCCTACTCAACCGGTATAGATACGACAGTTTGAGTTGATTCTCCTTGAGTTGCGTAAAATTTTGTGCTGTTTCCAGTTGTGTTACGAACAGAATGTCTTTTACCTTAGAACAACGTGTTTTCATTCTTGAACAATATTTTGCTACAAAATTGTATGCGAGTGCAAAAGAATCATTTCAAATTAAATTTTTTGGTGTTCCTCCACTCTATTCTAGTCAATTTCTAGGCTAACTACTGATTTTTAGAGGCAGGTATTGTATGCAGCAGAAAACGTAGTGGTCGACCAACTCTCTTGACAGATGACGTTAAGAGAATGTGAAAACAAGATTGCTCAATTCTCCATGGAAAAGTTTACAAAAACTTTCCTCGCATGTTGATTTGTCATGTTCGAGTGCTCAGAAAGCTGCTAAAAAATTGAAATTGTATCCGTATCACATACGATTAGTTCTAGAGCTTCAGCCTCCAGATTTAAACAAGAGATTGTTTTAGGATAAAAGACATTGTGTTCGTAGCACGACCGGAAATGGCACAAAATTTTACACAACTCAAGGAGAATCAACTCACACTGCCATATCCATACTGGTTGAGTAGGGCTACCAACTTAGTGTCACAAAACAAAATTTATTTTTTTTAGAAAAATATTACCAGACATTAACAATTGGGTTACAGAACTAAAAAATCACCCGGTACAAAGAGATCACGAAGATGATAGTGACGATGAACTTAACATTAAAATAATTAAGCTTTCTGTAGTTTCGCAACATCTGGATGAACTAACACGATTTGTGGACAGCGATACCAACTTTCAAAATTTTATTTAACGTTAAAATAAATGAAGCAACAAGTTATAAAAAACAATACAAATGTAATTAGACAAAAATTTCAATTTTTTTCATCCCTGTTACCAAAAGTAAAGATAATAAATGTGACAATTTTCATCAATCGTCTACAAGTGGAAGTAAATGAGTTGCTGTAAAATCAGTGAAAATTGTGAATAATTTTAATAATGTACGCTACTTTAAAGTGAACGTATTTTCATATACAAAATTATTTTTGCAATTGATTATAGTATAGTAGCAGTGTTTGCTTTGTAGATTAATCCTTCCATGTTTCGACACAATTAAATTTTATTTTATTTTATAATAAATACTCGGAACAGAAAACTCCAGACTTGTGAACCGGCTGATCAACCATTTTTGGGATAAGGTGTCGAGACGTAAGTGGCTAAAAAATGTACACCAAAATATAGAGAAACTTAAAATCACTAAACAGGACGTGCTAACGAAATCAACAGAGTACGACCAAGACATGGTCAAGGCTAACATGATAACATTTGCACCAAAACCCACCCACAAGAGTATACAACAGGGTGTTCACCGATGAAGACTGGAGCGTCTAAAGAAAGTGTGCGCCAAACGAAAGGAAGGCTATCTCAAGAGAGCGTGTTTCTCAAAGAAACCCAACCCTGGAACAAACCTGAATTTGAACTAAAGTGATCCTATGGGGTCTCAAAAGTAAAAAAAAATAATAAATAAAAAAAAACATGTAATACTGTAAATACTGGTAACATGAGGAGGATGAATCCGAAATGTCAAAGAAGACATGATCCAACTCAGATTAACTTTCGATGATTTAGAAAACAAAACAGAAATATTAAAAATCTTAAGAAATAAGGAAAGTAGATTTGAAACAGCATCGGATGGAAGAACAAACCCAAGCAGGAAGAAACAAGCGGTCGTTAGACAAGGAAGTTCGGCAAGCAACATCAATGGAAGAACATCACGGTAAAAAATATGAAAAGGAAGAAGCTTTCTAAATTTAACTAAACTGATCCATTGTGGTCATAAAAGACAAAAAAAATACTGTAATTAAGTTTTAATTGGAATAAATGTGTTTTAAAGTTACTTTTCGTTCTTTTCCAATAATTAATCTACTCATTACGTGTGAAATTACAAATTTAACAACTACATCATACGTTGTAATATATAGTAATAGTACATTATCACAATTACTCTCCTAATTTGTAATTTTACTAATTTGGACACATCTTCCCCCAAATATTCCGAAATGGAAAAGTTTTACAGTACATCTTTAAACTACACCCTTTTAACTACTTTACAACATAGTCACCATTAAAATTAAAGCACTCATCATGGGATATCACTAATTTAAAATTCAGCCATCTGAGCACGTGGCCAATCTTGGATTTTTTTTTTAATCCCTAATGTGTGTACGTTGCAATCTGTTCAATTAAGAACATTAAGCAACCCCCCATGACCCAATATGAAATGAGGATGATGCGTATGACATGTAAATGAGGTGTAGTCTTGTACAGACTCAGGCCGACCATTCCTGACAGAATATGGTTAATTGAACCCCAACCATCAAAGTACACCGGTAACCACTGTCTAGCATTCAAATCCGTATAAAAGTAACTACCTTTACTAGGATTTGAACCAGGAACCTTCGTCTCCAAAAATCAGCTGATTCTGGTGACGACTTTATCAAATCTTGGATGACATTTTAAAAGTTTGTTGTTGTGATCAACAAACTTGTGTGTGATGAAACTTGTGTGGCTTATATAAAGCAACGTTACGTTAATTATAGTATGCAGAGATGGTATTGTGTTTTTGCATAACAAAGGTCATCCTCACAGTACTCGAAAAACTTAAAAGCTTTTGAAGCAATTCAAATTGAACGCCTTTCATCATTCCTGGCTTGCATCACAATACTTCAATGCAATGACGCCGACAATTTTCAAAATGTCATGAAAGATTGGCCACGTGCACAGGCAGTTGAATTTTATAAAGAAAGAATTTGTAAATTAGTGAAACGCTGTGACAAATGCTAAAATTTAAAAGGTGATTACGTTGAAAAAAAGTAAATAGGCGTATTTTTAAGATTTATTCATAATAAAAGATTAGTATTTACAGTTGATTGGATGTTACTGTCCAAACCACCCTTGCACGTTTACAGCGTATTTCTTCGACAATGAATTCTACAATTTTACTTACAGTTCAGCCGTTCTTAGTTTGCTGCTACTGTCATCAAACCAAAGCCAGCTACTTCAGGGTGCACGCTAGGATCCACCACTTTATGGATGTCGTATTCCTATTGAGTTAACTATGTTTTAAATTATAACTACTTAAAACATCAGTCGTGATTTATGATGGAGGCCAAACAATTTCATTTATAAAAATACTTTTAAAAGTATTTTGTATTTAAATACTTTTGAAAGTATTTTGTTGTTACTTTTTAAACAGCGTGTACACATTTTGATATAATGTGAATGCTCAGTGACATCATTATTTGTTGACAGTAGGAGCAAACTTTGAAAGACTGGACTTTACATGAATGTTAGAACTTTGAACTCGCAGGCTTCCCTCGCATGCATTCGACTAGTGCCGCTGCCTTCTTGCAGCAGAGCGGAATCTCTACACAGACCAGGCTTTTTCGATCCAAAAAACCATGTCCATAAAGCGAGGTTACGAACTTTAATTTAAATGGACTGTAAATCCTAATCAATACTCGATAAAATGAACACACTTGGGAGACAGGCCAAATTCGCACTCTCTCACATTATTTAAAGTTAGGAGCAGTGGTCTCAAACTCGTAGCCTTTAGAAGGCCACTTAAAAATGTTACTAACACTTGGCGGGCCGCCCGCATAATTCTCAACAACATTTATACAGAGCTACCACAAACTGCAGAGTACGCACTACAAAGAGAAATTTTTTCTTCGCAAACATAATATCATTTTTCTATTCTATAGGCAACTTTTTTGCCCATACGGGCAGGTGGAGTGTTAATTAATTAATTGCACTCTATTTTTGTTCGTTCCACGGCTACAAAAACCGTTCTGTTTCTCATCATGTAGTCAGTCAATAATGTGACTGAATTATTCAAGAACACAAGAGGTACAGTTGAGCCGTTCTTAGTTTGCTCCTCCTTCTGTCAACAATACAAAGCCACCTACTACAGGGTACAGGGTGCACGCTAGAGTCCACCACTTTACGGATGTCGTATTCCTATCAAGTTAACTATGTTTTAAATTATAAGTATAGGTATCAGATGAATTGATGTCCCGTAGCCGAGCGAGTGAGAAGGAGATATGTGCCATAACTATGCATGCGCTCAAAGGTCTTTACCATTGTAATCCAAATCTGAGAAAATACAACATACTACAGTCGTTATGTTGCTCATTAGTTTACTGCATGGATAAGCGCTTGCTCACAACAATGAGTGAAATTATACAATGTTATTGGAACGGGGCAGATGAGTTGTGCGAGTGAGAGCGTTATGCATTCTCTCACTCTGACGGCTAGGGGACTCCAATTCATCTGAATACTGTACTTAAAATGGGAACTTTTCGGAAGGCCTGGCATGCTGATAAGCATACTCTTTCAACTCAGTGAGTTGTGGCAATAGTAAACCACCTCACTCCTCGTTTTTACTTAATAAAACCTCTAGAAGTTCAAACCAGCCAACCAGGCTGTTGACCTAAACAACAATAACAACAACAACAACAACAACAGGCAAATTTTACTCAAGTTATTGTTATAATTAATTAAAAAATGTTTACTATTCAATCATCTACAGTCCAGCCTCTCTTAGTTTGCTCCTGCAGTAAACAAATGATGACGTCACTGAGCATGCACATTGTATAAAAATATGTACACACTCATTAAAAAGTAACAACAAAATACTTTCAAAAGTATTTAAATACAAAATACTTTTAAAAGTATTTTTATAAATGAAATGGTTAGGCCTACATCATATCATATGACTGATGTTTTTAGTACTTTAAGTACTTAAAATTTAAAAAATAGTTAACTTAATAGGAATACGACATCCATTAAGTCGCGGACTCTAGTGTGCACCCGATAGTAGCTGGCTTTTGTTTGTTGACAGAAGGAGGAGGAGGAGCAAACTAACAACGGCTGAACTATACTATTTTTTAGTAGGTACAACAACTATTTGTTGACATTGAATTTATGAGGGGATTGATTGGGGGGGGGGGGGGCCGCAAAACATCAATTACCGAGCTGCGTATTTCAGACCACTGGTGACACACAGTTATAGTGAAAATATTGTGTAAAAGGAAAAAGTGACTTGGGCCAGTAGTCTAAGGGGTGGTGGGAGAGGGGTGTGCGTGAGTAGTCCTATTTGACTATTCTCAAGTTGAGTTCTAACCTTAGCGTATTGAAGTGATTCATTAGTTAAGTTATTGAAGTGACATAAGAGATCAATTGGAGACAATAAGGGAACCGGGACACTACCCGTTTTCACTAATGCTAAACTGGGTGAGGTTAGGAATGTGATGTGTTTGCCTTCGAAAAGCTTGACCGGTGTTTTACATGAACACACCATTACAGTTATTCTATTTCTTGAGGAAGAAGAAAAAGAAGGAGAAGAAGAAGAAGGAGGAGGAGGAGAAGAAGAACAAGAAGAAGACTGATGTCACGCATCTAATGAAACCATCCTGTTTTTTGGTGTGCGTATCATCTCTAATGGATTGTGACACCAACATTCTCCTGTCATGTCATCTCACCTTAAAGAGACGGTCCATAAAAGTAAACACTGTGTGACACGTTGTTAATATTTACGATTATTTTGATAATATTTTTAACTTTCGATAAGGAAATGTGTTCAAGTTACTTATTCTTTTTAAAAGAAGTGATATTTAAATATTTTATATTTTTTTAATAACAATCTAGGCCGCCTTTGGGTCAGCTGGTAGAAAGTCGCTTTTATTTTATTATAAAGTCGCTATTTTTTATTGTAATATTATTTCAATTTAAATTAAGTTATTTTGTTATTTTAAATTTAAATAAATATATTGTAAATAAATAAATTTATTAAAATTATTCATAAAACTACACTTGTTTTTTTATGAAAATATAAAAATTGATTTTAATATTTCTGGGTGAAATTAATTTTAATTTTAATTCAAAATCGCATGAAGTAAGTCTTTTGTTGAATATTGAGAAGTTAAAAAAATGGGTAGAATATTCATTTTTTAGAAATATCGTAGGCTAAATATGTGTTGTATAATATTTTACTATTTTGAAAAATTTTATTGTATTATATTTTAAGATTATTATAAATTAAACTGTTATTAATACTAATATTTGTAAATGAAATTATGTACAGAAATAAAGAATTATTATTATTATTATTTGTTAAGTAACACTGGACAAGCAACTTTGTATGGGAAGCAGCTGACAGCCATTCTCGACCAAACTCAACTGGAGGAGCCCCTGTTCAAAAATTCATGCCAAATCACGTCAAAAATACAACGAAAAGCGATAAAATTGGGTGGTTATAAAAATAAAAACAAAAAAATTTTCTAATTATTTATTAAAAAAAGTTTATAATATTATTTTGAACGATTTCATATTATGTAAACATAAAAAGTGTAGCATCGCTAATTTTGTTTTTAAATACTACCTACATGATATGTATAACTGATCATGGAAATAATTTTATGATATATTAAGTGGAGATTTTTTAAAAAATAAAATCACTTTTTTCTGGTTTTGAAGCGTCACAGTAAAATATTTAAATATCACTTCTTTTAAAAAGTTTTTTTTATTTTAGATTTTCTGCAACTAGTTACAGTTGAGCCGTTGTTAGTTTGCTCCTTCTGTAAACAAACAAAAGCCACCTACTACAGGGTGCACGCTAGAGTCTCCCACTTTACGGATCTCGTATTCCTATTAAGTTAAATACTTTTTAAATTATAAGTACTTAAAGTACTAAAAACATCAGTCATGATATGATGTACGCCTAACAATTTCATTTATAAAAATACTTTTAAAAGTATTTTGTATTTAAATGCTTTTGAAAGTATTTTGTTGTTACTTTTTAATCAGGGTGTACACATTTTGATACAATGCGCATGCTCAGTGACTTCATTATTTGTTTACATTAGGAGCAAACTAAGAGAGGCTGGACTATACTTAAAACTAACAAACAGTTTTTCTCTACCAATATTATCCCCCCTCCTTATTGTCAAAAAAATATGAAGATTATAAAAATATTACAGAAAATAAAATACGAAATATTTAAGAAAAATTCAAACAAATCATGTGGTAAAATTACTTTAAAGGTGGGTTTCGACTGGTTTCCCAAAAACGTTGGTGTCGTTAAGATACAGAGTAAAGAGTAAAGAGTAAAGAGCAATGGTCACCGAGGAAGATGGGTCAGATGAAAAATAATAAAGATACAAAATAAGTAGAAAAATGCAAAAAGCATACAAAGAAAAACATTCTATAACAACTTTTAACAGAACAAAATATATAAAAAGTATTTTCAACAGATTTAACAATATTTTGAAAATAATTTTGTTTTTCCTATCACTTCGTAAATTCAAATTTACAAATTAGTAAATAAATTCAAAATTTAAATAAAAATTTTATTTGATGGCGAAAATGGAGTTGAGCACCAAAAACACACATACTCAGGCTAGCCTACAATCAGATCAGCTATTAAACTGAAAAGAATTTTTCTTCTTAAGTTAAAAAATGATGGATATACAGCAGAAATTGAGCCAATTCCATTGAGAGGATATGCGAACTATATAAGCAGAACTTTGCGTAATAAGAGCGAGAAAGGTCACAAAACTTAAGATCTATAAAGTTCAGCCTTTCTTAGTTTGCTCCTAATGTAAACAAATAATGACGTCACTGAACATGCGCATTATACAGGGTGATTCACGAAGATATGCAGAAACTTTGGGAGCCCATTGTACATGTAAAAATAATGAAAAAGTTTATATAAACATGGGTCCGGAAATGCTTCGTTACCGAGTTACGGCTAGCGAAAGTTTCGCCCGGATTTCAGCTCACCAGGTGAAATGAGGTCTTCCTGGAATTCTAGTAAGGTAGATTAAGGGGTGAATTTAATCATTTCGTATGGTTTTTGATCTGATAAATTGAATAAAACAGGTCCCAGAACTGTAAGTTAAATAGTTTTTAAGAAAGCCAGTGTCAAATGCAAAAAATGGAGTGAAAACACATTTTTTCATCTTTGGGCAAGAATAACTTTGTTATTTCACCAAGAAACGGTTAAAATTTTTGAATAAAACATGTAGAAAATTTTATTCTGAACAAACCGGTGTAAATTAAGTACACAAAAAGCGAATAGAGGTTTGATTAAATGAATTTTTATTCATAAGAGTACAAAGTAAAATTAACCGGAAAAACTAAGATGAAAAATGTGTTTTGTTTCACTCCATTTTTCGCATTTGACACTGGTTTTCTCAAAAATTATTTAACTTACAGTTTTGGGACCTGTTTTATTCAATTTATCAGGTCAAAAACCATAAGAAACCATTGAATTCGCCCCTTAATCTACCTTACCAGAATTTCAGGAAGACCTCATTTCACCTGGTGAGCAGAAATCCGGGCGAAATCTTTCGCTAGCCGTAACTCGGTAACGAAGCATTTCCGGACCCATGTTCATATAACCTTTTTTTCATTATTTTTACATGTACAATGGGCTCCCAAAGTTTTTGCATATCTTCGTGAATCATCCTGTATAAAAATGAGTACACGGTGATTAAAAAGTAACAACAAAATACTTTTAAACGATATTTAAATACAAAATACTTAAAAAAGTATTTTTATAAACGAAATTGTTAGGCGTACATCATATCATGACCGATGTTTTTAGTTATAATTGAAAACATAGTTAACATAACCCTTTCAGTGCCAAAACAATATTTAAAAGTTTTATCTTCAGTGCCGTTTATTTTGAATAAGGGTGTACAAAAAGTGCCAGCCCTTATTTTGACGCCTGCTATTGTCGACCAAAATTTAAACGATACAGAAAAATAAAATTTCCAGTAAAAAATTAATTTTTATTGTATTAAAAAGAACAGAAATCGTTCTAACACTAAAAATATTCAAAATAGTTTTTTTTAGTTTATTTAAAGTCGCATCGACAGCTTGGTAATTAGCGACCACTGTGGGTTTTCGTACCTTAACGGTGGTTTTAACGTGTTTAAATTTTTAGACCCAAGCCGGGAATCGAACCCGGGACATTTCGCTTTGTAGGCTAGCGCACTAGTCACTACACCACAGAGGTAGTTTAAAAATACATGTTTCTATTAATATTTGATTAAAAGTTTTATTGGAAACGTTCGGTTAACTGGACATTGGTAATTTACGGACGCCCGGTAAACCGAATGTCATAACTACGTATAAGATAACGACGTCCTATTTTCAGGACGTTGGCACTCAAAGGGTTAATAGGAATATAACATCCATAAAGTGGTGCACCCTGCAGTCGGTGGCTTTGGTTTGTTGACAGTAGGAGCAAACTAACAACGGCTGAACTTTAAAGGAGTGTCAGCTCCAGTGATTCTGTACGGAGTTGAGGCATGGACAACAACAAAATCCAGACGGCAGAGATAAGATTTCTGCGAAGGACTAAGGGGTGTACACGCTTGGACAGAATTTCGGTATTTACAACTTGAAAAAAAAGATAAAGGATTATCACTAAAGTTGGAGACAGCAAGCACATGGCACGGACGTCACATCACAGGATACCTAAGCAAGCGCACTGGTATAGTTCAGAAGGTAAAAGGGAAGTAGGTAGACCTAGAAGAAGATGAAGATACAGGTAGCATACCCATTCCCATTCCCATTCCCTCTGGTATCTGTTGTTTTACTAGTAGGCCTAACCCATTAGTATAATTCAATAACCAAGCAATTAGAAATGGATCGACCAAAAATAGCATCTATTTATGTTAATACATTGGCTAATTAAATTTGCAAACTTAAACTAAAAATGTACCTGGGAAATGTAAATCTTTGCCGAATGAAAGAGTCTGTCCAACACAACAAATGAAATTGTAAATTGTACGAGCGCATAATTACTAGTTTTTATTTAATGAGAAGCTGTAATATTCGGAGAGAGGTGATTTGTGAACCCTTTTGTGATGAACGAGCGCTTTCATAGAGGCGAACGTTTCGCCGCATTCGTTGCACTTTTTTACCGAACTCATGACAGAAGAGTTCACACCGGCGGAACCGGAATCGTTCAGCAGCAGAGAATCGGCGGCGTTCGGTCCGGATGTCGTTTTGATACCGATATTGATCACGTTCTCTCCGAATGCTGCGGCCGATTCACTTCTGTCGTCACCACCGCTCTCAATACCATCCGAATCCATCTCGACACGTCTCGGTAATCTTATTTTAAACGAATTCAAGTTGTCTTCGACATCCACTTTTTCTTTATTCGTTTCATCGTTGTCGCTTGCACTGCCATCGGAATCCGGACTGTCGCTTATTCTAAAACTTCTCCTCTGCTTTTTACTCTTGATCTCGTCTTCACTCGAACTGTTCAAACTGTCTCGCTCCTGTTCCGTTTCCGGTTGATTTACCCGCGCTGCATCTCCGACCGGCACGCAATAATGCGTGAACAGTTGCGGCCTGTTTAAGAAAACCCCTTTGCATTTCCAGCAGTTAAAATTATTCGCACTATCAGCGGTTTTATTGTCCGTCGATTTTTTCCGTTTCGTCGCAGATTCGTCCACTTCACTCGTCGAAGCTTTATTTTTTTTCCTCGAAGAACTCGACGCCGCACTCACATTACTCGGAACCGGAGAAGGCGTTCTTTGACGAACGGGCGTCACCGATTCGCTGACTGTTTTCTTTCGCTTCGAGGATTTACCTTGTGATTGTTTTGGAGTGCTTTTATCAACAACTTCGGGTGTTTCTTCTGGTGTATCTCCAAGTCCATGTGTTTTATAATGTACCAAGAAATCGTCTTTCGATAGGAATATTTTGTTGCAAATCTTGCACCACGTGAATTTTGATTTGTTTATATTGGTAACGACCGGCTTACCGCTTTCATCATTGTCGGGACCAGAATTATTTTCCGATTTGTCGTCATCGTCGTCGTTAACTTTTTCCTTAATGTCATCGTCGTTGTTAACTTTTTCCTTCATGTCATCGTCGTTGTTAACTTTTTCCTTAATGTCATCGTCGTTGTTAACTTTTTCCTTAATGTCATCATTGTTGTTAACTTTTCCCTTCATTTTTTCCTTAACAGAGTTGGTACCGAGATAATGAAATCGAGAATGCAGCTTCAATCCTTTGTTGGAACAAAATAACATCGAACACACATCACAAGAGAACTGGTTATCCTTATGTTTAAGAAACAATGTTTCTGACGTGGTTTGAAATTTACACCTGTCACATTTTCTAAGAAACGGCACCCGTCTTTCGAGAGGTTTCTCAACGGGGTTTTCGACAGGTTTCTCAGTAGGCATTTCGTTAAGTTTTTTAATAGGTTTTTCGACCGATTTATCCGTTGAAAAAGAGGAAGACAAAGATGAACGCCTCGAAACAGATTCCGACGTGTTTTGTTCAACATATGTGGCTCCTTCGTGCCTAACTTCCGCGACCGGTTGAGGCACAACTTTCGCTCTGGGAGTTGAAACCGGGGTCTGTTTAGCGTTTGATTCCGCATCTTTTGCATTTGTTACCTAGAAGAAACAAACAATTTCTTTACTTACTCACTGTATCAGCCTCAAGCACAACACCAAAAGAAAAACTTAATAGCAATAATTATAATAGTTATAATAAATGTTTGAAATGTCTCCTGCCAACCATTAACCTTTTGAGGACTATGCACGCACGAAACGTACGCCTACTGGTACATTTGCTTCATTTTTTTATACTAATAGCTACATGTAAATACAAGTTCTAAACAAACGTATTATTATATAGGCTTTGTATTACTCGATGGAAAAAGCATGTTGTGCATTAACCTTGCTAATGTGTTCAGAAAATGTGTATTATTGTGTTAGCTTCTTGCCAACATTTGTTTACTAATATGGAATATTTCTTTCCCTGGGAAAATAAATGTTTCACAATAATATAAATCTTGTATTATGTATAATATATTTGTTTTCATTTTAAACGTTTCGTTTAATTGTTTATTTTGTGAAAATGGTTAGCTCTTTAGTGGTAAGCGTCTCTGGGATGAAGAAATATTACAGTAGCTCTACGAAACATATATAATTATTTAGTTGCAGGGATGGAGAGTTGAGAAAAAATAGGTGAATAATAAATACGGGAAGAAGAAATAAATGAAAAATCTAAAAAGAACTCAAATCGTGGGCTAAGTTCAAGGTTGAAAAACATAGTCCTCAAAAGGTTAATATAAATTACACTATAAATGAAATTTATCACCCTCTTCCCCCTTTGGTTGATTTTAAGTTTAAAGAACTTATGCGTGTTTCAGTGGTACCTACCACCTTCTTCAGAGCATATTTAAAAATAACAAAATTAAAATTTAGAACGGTGATTCCATTCATTCAATCATTCAGATTAAAAATAAGCAACCAAAGGTAAGGTTTTTTTTGGTTTAATGTCCGACTGTTCTGCAATTACTGCTAATGCAGACGGTGAAGATAGTCTACTAATGAAACGGTTAGGTAGATACTAGAGAGACTGATAATGAAAACGCCGGTGACAGCAATAGTAAAGAAGGCGTAATTCATTTTTAATTACAGTAAATCAAACATTTCTAGTCATGTAATTAAGCTATAAGCAATATTACAGGTCATATTTATTTCTTATAACGTTTATGAAGAAAACATTTTCTCGGAATAAACCACAGCTTACAAAATGTATCTAGAAACCGCACGGTAGTGGAATATACGAGTAGTGTCTCACTGTTGAGGTTGGCAGCACTGCAAATGTTTCACTTCCCTTCCTCACAGCCCATACATACGCAAAGGCAATCTCGTGACTTCACTATCTATACCTTCACTAGGATTTCAACCAGAAACCTTCGCCTCCGAAAATCAGCTGTTAAAAAGCTGATTTTGATGACAACTTTATCTGTAGACCAACCCGGTGGGTTACTTTAAAATAAAACCAGAAAAATGATTCTATGTTTAAAAATAAAGAAAATATAAATACAAAAACATGTCACGTGAACAAAGAAAAATAACCAAAATCAGTTCTAGAATAGTTCGGTTTCAAAAGAGAAGCGCAGGCAAAAAATGCAATTAAAACTATCGTGCAATACAACAATACTATCTGCTGGTGGATTTCTTTCTTGTATTAATATTACTTGCAATCAGTTTTAAAAATAAACAATAAACAAATTTTTTGAATTTGCAATGACAAGTTGAGGTCTCATTACCCCGAGTACCTCTCATTAACTCAAATGATTCATTTGTTAAAAGAGAAAATGACAATGCACAAGATATTAACATTTTAAAACGTGGAATTAGACATTTATAAACGCTATAAAGGAAATTTATAAAAACAATAAATCAATTATTGGGTTTGGAAGTCAAGAATCAGCTGCTATATTCCCAAATAAGGGCGTTAAACAAGGTTCATGTCTATCACCAACCCTGTTCAAAATTTACTTAAATAGTGCTCTCAGACAGTGGATCTGGAAATGTAGCCCAATGGGAATACAAACAGGAAACGGGCCCATATATACTATATTGTTTGCAGATGATCAAGTTGTATTAGCAGAAGACCAGCAGGATATGACATATATGCTGAACAAACTGATAGGAGATTTTCAGGAGTGGGGACTTGAGGTCAACATGGATAAAACAAATTATTTGAATATTGGAGGCAGGGGGCAAGACATACAGACAGATTTTGGTGCTATAAAAATGGTGAGGCAATATAATTACTTGGGTGTTACAATAAATGAGGATGGTAGAGACAATGAAGATATTTTGAGGAAGATAGGGAAAGGAAAAAACAATATCAGAGCACTGCATCCAATTCAGTGGAACAAAACACTTACAAAAAAGACAAAAACAAACATATATCAAGCTGTGATAGAACCAATATTGACGTATGGATCTGAGGTGTGGGTCATGGATCGCAGACATGCTGCAAAATTGCTTGCTGCAGAAATGATGTATCGGAGAAGATTTATCATTATTAGATAAAGTAAGAAGTGATGAAGTGAAGTGAAGTGATAAGAGAGCAGATACAAGCAAAAGAAACAATACTAAGTGGCATTGGGAGGAATCAGATAAAATGGTATGGCCACCTTCGTCGAATGAATACGCAGAGAATACCATTGAAAATTTTTGAATGGACTCCAAGCCAGCATCAGAAGCGGGGTAGGCCAAGGAAAATATGGATGACCAATGTTCGACAGGAGATGGAAGGTAGAGGATTGCGAGAGGGGGACTGGAGAGATAGGGAGCGATGGCGGAAGGGATGCGAGAAGCGACTCTAAGGTTGCAAAACTTGCTTAAAAAAAAAAAGAAAAAAAAACGTGGAATACTATTCACTATATTTTATGTACATTTAAACTCTCAGTCCAACTTTTAACAAGTCCGGAACATGGTAACGTTCCAGACGACATCTTAGTTCTTCTGCATTGTTTACAAGATTTAAGGCTAATTCATTTTCGTGACTTTCAAGTCTTGCCTGATATTTTCAGTTAAAACGCCTGACGTCACCAATTACATCAGGAAGGTTGCAATAATGTTGTATTTCTGCATTCCTTGCAAACCATGGTGCCCTTGTTATAGCCCGAAGAACCTTTGAATTGCTTCCATGTTACTTCTGGTAGTTCCCCAAAATTGAATGCCGTACAACCGAAATGGCTTCAGTAATATTTTGTAAAGCATTAACTTGTTCTCAATAGAGAGTGAAGAGTTCCTCCAATCGGCCAATAATACATCCTTTTGTATTTTAGATTCAATTCATTTGTGGATGAATTTAAAACTAAAACAACATTGCAATGCAGTGAAGCAAATCTGAATTTGCAACACTACCAAGTCAAGAACCGGTGACATCATCTCAAAATCTATGATTGCCGGCTCTAAAGTGAATCACTCATTCGGAACAAATCCATCAGCCTAAAACACATGCAGCGAAAAAGCAGACCTTCAAATCTCGTTTGATAAAACAGAGTCCATAACAAACATTAAGCAAGCACCAGAAAAACTGCACGTGGATGGAACCCAATATTACCTAAAAAGAAGCCTTCATGTCCTGCATGAGTCAAATGGAAGTACCATACCAACTGACTACAGGTGTCTTAATACAAACAAATCTGGTGTGAAACACTCACACAACTTTCTCCTGCCAATGCAAATAATTAACAATATAATCTAACATTAGTAATAAAACATTAGAAATAAACAAAAAACTAACCTCAATAAACATAACCATGATTTTTAATCATGAGTGAAAGACAAAATGTAAATCAACTTCAGTTTGTTGCTTAAAAATACGGAAAATCACTCTTTCACGCTAAACTAGGCTCTGTAGAGAAAAATGCTTTAAATAAAAGTTGTAGATCTTTTAATTTCCTATAAATTTGATTACATACACTTTTGTCGTAAAATGCATACTCAGGCCGAAATCTTTACAAAAAAATATTTAAAATTAAAGTTGTAGTTTAGCGGTAATTAGCGATTTCCTGTTTTTTTCTCACGAAAACATGTGAAAAATTGATTTTTTTAAGATTTCGGCCTTAGTATGCATTTTATGACGAAAGTGTCATCAAATTTATAGAAAATTAAAAGATGTACAACTTTTATTTAGAGCATTTTTTTCTACAGAGAGCCTAGTTTAGCATGAATGAGTGATTTTCCGTATTAATGAGCCAAACTGAGGTTGATTTTCATTTTGCATCTTTCACTCATAATTAAAATTAGGTTCTGTTTATTGAGGTTAGTTTTTGTTTATTTCTAATGTTAGGATTACTGTTAATTATTTGCATTGGCAAGAGAAAGTTCTGTGAGTGTTTCACACCAGATTTTTTTTAAATTTATTTCTAATGTTAGGTTATAGTGTTCATCATTTCCATCGGCACGAAAAAGTCATGTGAGTGATTTACACAAGATTATTTATCTTTTAAATTTTTCAATTCGTCCATTTTATTTTTTAAATCGTACAGCATAATTTAGAGTTCTTGCCTAACTTTTTTTTTAACTTCAGTAATCCATCTAAAGAGCTAATTCTTTTATTAAAAAAACTAGCAGTGTCCGGCGCACGGTGCTACGCCCAACAACAGAAAACATGATTTTTTGGAATATATGAAATTTATTTTATTTTATCTGAGGCCCATTAGCGTAGTAGTTTCTATGCTGGGGTACCGGGTTCGATTCCTGGTCATGTCTGGCATTTTTTCATCACTCATTTTCATTACCATCATTATCCACCGGCTGTATTAGCACAAATTGCACAACATAACGTCACTACTATGATCGATGCACAACTTAGGGGCTGCTGGTAGAAGGGGGTTTAGTAGTGTATATATTTTTAATGCCAATTATAAAAAACATTAAAATTTTGTCCAAAAAAAGAAACTTTTTTGGGGTGGACCACCCTCATCACTTAGGGGTATAAAAATGAGATAAAAACCTATTTATCAGACCTACCAATTGTACATAAATCGGTTAAGCCGTTTCGGAGGAGTATGGCAGGCAACTAACACCGTGACACAAGAATTTTATATATTAGATGTTTTTAATTATTCTGTTTTCTGGCATTCCGATTAAAAGCCCAAACAAAGACATTCTTTTTCTCTCCATCTTTGTTAACAGGAAAGTGGAAATGGATAAAGAATAGAGAACTTACAAGTAGAGAAAATAACAAATGGCAACACTTATTTTATTTAAAACATAAGTGAACATAAAAATAATCTTAACTGCTACATTGCTAAATAGTAATAATAAAAAAAATTATAACAGATTCTTATAGTAAACATATATAATACACATTTCATAAACATAAACGTTTGAATTACTCACATGAAACAGTAAATATTATGAAAATAACAAACATATAAACGCTGCTATAGTCTACTGTCCCACGCAATTCCAACCTTACGGAAATGGAATTGATTTTCATTAGTTTGTTAAGATTTTCTTCCCACAAATAAATGAACACTTGTTATAATCAGGAATCATTAGAAAATGTTTAGACTTTTTCAAAAACATCGGTTTGACATTTTAAGCTTAAAATAGATAAATTTTTAACGGTTCTCTTTTTAAGTATCGACGTGTTGCCGTTGAGTAATGGTGTAGATATGTTCAGACAGGTCGGTCGAATCCTTCTGCGGTACAACTTTTTTATTGGAAAAATTATAAACAATTACTTGTTTATTTTTTAATTTTGACAATTTTGTTGTGTTGTTGTTTAGGTGATCAGCCTGTAGGCTGGTTTGAACGTATAGAGGTTTTACTAAGTAAAACGAGGAGTGAGGTGGTTTACCATTGCCACAACTCACTCAGTGGGAAAGTACGCTTATCAGCATGCCAGGCCTTCTGAAAAGCACATATTTTCCACTCTGCAAATGACACCTTCACTTCATTCACCACAGGGTCCAACTGAATAATGAAATTCATTACTTTCAGAGGAGATAACTCTGATTAGTGTCACAGTACACCTCTACCTCTTCTGCTCTTAAATGATTCAGTCATTCAATTGGCTGACCATGTGATAAGAAACAGAACTATTTATTTTAGCCCTGCAACAAACAGATTGAGTGTAAATAATTTGACACTCCACCTATCTGTTATGGGCAGAATTTTGTTTTATCAACTAAAATTATTGCAACAATCAGCTGTCTCTGAAAATTAAATATTGCTGAAGGAAATATAAATAATACTCAATATGCTTCCAAAAAAAAAAAAACAAATTTTTACGTAAATAATTTTAGACTATAAAACAAATTGTCAAAATTTAAAAAAAAATTTCTTTCAATATTTCCAATATTTTTTTAACAATTTATTTTTTATCCCCTTATGTGTGTACATTGCAATCTGTTCAATTGAGAACAATAAGTAACCCCATCAGATGACCCAATCAGATGAGGATGATGTGTATGACGTGTAAAATGAGGTGTACTCTTGTACAGACTCAGGCCGACCATTCCTGAGAGAGTATGGTTAATTGAACGCCAACCATCAAAGTACACCCACAACCACTGTCTAGCATTCAAATCCATATAAAAGTAACTTAACTACCTTTACTAGGATTTGAACCAGGAACCTTCGTCTCCAAAAATCAGCTGTTAAACAGCTGATTTTGGCGACGACTTTACCTCTAGACCAACCCGGTGAGTTCTTAACAATAAAAAATTTTTATTGCAAGTGGATTCGACCCATCTCTCTTTACATGTGCACACCAGAACATTACCAAACATACAATGTGACAAGTTGATAACATTTACAGTACTTAAAATAGTAAACGGTTACAAATTTTTCTATTTCTGTATTTTTTAAGCTAAAACACACCTTAAAATGTATCAAAATTGATATTTTTTAAAAACACTTTCGAATGGTTCCTGATTATAACAAGTGTTCATTTATTCGTGGGAAGAAAATATTAACAAACTAATGAAAATCAATGCGATTTCCCAATGGTTGAAATTGTGTGGGACAACCGCCGGTATAGTTTCAAAGCAAAGTACAAGAGAGCACTAGTTGGATCAACATCCTCATCCTCGTACAACTAAATCAACAGGCAAACCACTTTTACTATCTGTAAACTGTTCAATTATTATTGTCACAAATAAATTTTTGAAATGCATCCTGCCAACCATTAATATTACATACAGTATAAATGAAATTTATCGCCACACCTTTGGTTGCTTTTTTAGTTTAAAAAAGTAAGAGCGTTACGGTGGTACCACCTTCTGCAGAGCAATATTATTAAAATTCACAATGGTGTTTCCATTCAGTTGTTTAGATTAAATTTGTCATAAATTTTATTCTGGTATTCGTTTATACTTATTACAATAGATGGCAGCAGCTTCTTTAATTAATTAAACAAACTGAATGGAAACACCGTAACGCTCTTACTTTTTTAAACTAAAAAAGCAACCAAATGTGTGGCGATATATTTCATTTATACTGTAATTTATTTAATTAGGTATTAGTTATGCCTCTGAAAATAAATAATCAATTTTTTAAACTGTCATCTATCATTTTCGTACGTCGGTCGGTCCATCGCATCCAGATCGGATTTGTAATCTAAACAAAAATTTAGTGGGCCTGTACCGGGTTTAAGTTACGGTTTCAATTGAAAGTCAAGAAATCAAAAATAGTATCATTCGATTCATCTTAAAGAGTTGCTTTACGAATACGGAGCAACGATAAACACGAGTTAATCTTTGAAACGCATTTACAAATCACCACTTAAATAAAACAAATATATTATTATTTTCTAGTTATATGTTCACTTCACTTTTTCAACATACAGTAATCAGTTTATAATTTTTCATTATCATTAATGTGTGTATAGTTATCAGACAAACTAATGTCCGATAGAGGAGCAAGTGAGAGGGAGATATGTGTGCATAACTAAGCATCAGCTCAAACGTCTGAAAACATACTACAGTCGTTATCTTGGTTGTTCGTTTACTGGATGCATAAACGCTTGCTCACAACAATGAGTAAAATTATACGACAATGTTATTGGGTAGGCGCAGCGCGTATCGGTTGTGTGAGTGAAAGCGTTATGCATTCTCTCACTCTAACGGCTAGGGGACTTCAATTCATCAGACTACTGTAAATTGCAATCTGTTCAACCACCCACCCCATCACCCAATCGGATCAGAATGATGTGTATGACGTCTTCAAGAGCAGACGCCAAATAAGCTTGCTGGTTTTTTGAAGCGCGCATAAAGATTATCTTGGTAATGGCGCGTGCGCGCTCAGGTGCTTCAGAGAGTGGTGGGGGTCAGTGGTGTACCAGCTGTGATCGCAACGTTATATATCAGCTGACCTGAAAACATTAGTCTGTAATGTGTTTGTTGTTTGTGGTAGGCGTTAATTGTTCTATACAATGTTTACAACTGAATGTTTTTAACAATGTTAATCTATATATATATTTTTTTTTTTAATTTTTTAAACATGTTGTACTGTGTGCTGAATTTACATTAGATAATATTAAACCACCAGTAAACACACAAAATTAGCAAGAATGATCTTACCGTTAAAAAGGCCTTTTCAGATCCCTGGATCCATCATCAGTTAACTCACAAACACTATAAATTCACTGGCAATGCATTACCAGTGAAAAAAATTTTATAGTGTTTGTGAGTTAACTGATGATGGATCCAGGGATCTGAAAAGGCCTTTTTAACGGTAAGATCATTCTTGCTAATTTTGTGTGTTTACTGGTGGTTTAATATTATCTAATATATATATAAAATTTCATGTATGTGTGAGTGTGTATGTTCCCCTCTATCTCCTAAATTACTGGACCAATTTTTATGCAGTTTTTTTTAATGTTGTAACTATGATGCCGGTGCAGGTTTTAGGCTATTGAAGCCCTTAAAAAGTTTGCCCTAAAGGATTGAAAATAATGTTTATGACCTACATTAAGGCTTTTATGAGGTTAGATAATCTCTATTTGATTCAAATAAAGATTTGTCATAAATAAAGTGATATGATTTAGCAAATAGTGAGGTGGTGCTAAGGATCAGCTGATGACAACATCACATTATAATTTTATTCTATTTTATTGTGTAGATACGATTTTGTATTGTCGAGTATTTTATAAAAGTAAAGTTCCGTGTTTCTTCTTTAATTCGTTTTAATTGGTGAGTGATCAATTGCTTTGATATTTTATTTTATTCAACGTAGATTTAAGTTTTTGGTTATGAAAATTTTTTTCTAAACCATTTTCTAAAAAAAACCATCACTAGGAAGAAAATCTTCGAAAGCAAAAAAACTTCAAAAAGCAAGTACTGCTGAAATTTTAACTATTTTCTTTTTTTAAGCTTTAATTTGTTATTGGGAACTGTACATTGTTGACAACTACCCAATTTGATCGCTGCTTTTTGCTGATTTTTTTGACGTGGATTAGACATGAGTTTGAACAGGGACCCCCAGTAGAGTTTGTTCATGGATGGCTGTCAGCTGGTCACCATATAAAGTCGCTTGCCCAATCGGTGTTACTTAACAAATAATAGCGACTTTCTACCATCTGACTGACTGGGCTGGCCTGAAGGCCTGCTACATATTTAAAAAAAAAGCGATTACACAATTATTTTTCGCGTGCAAAGCCGCGACGGGGCATGCTAGTAGATGATAATTTAGATACCGGGTGATTTTTTAGTCCTGTTACCCAATTGTTAATGTCTGGTAATTTTTTTCTAAGAAAGGATATTTTGTTTTGTGACACAAAGTTGGTAGCCCTACTCAACCGGTATAGATACGACAGTTTGAGTTGATTCTCCTTGAGTTGCGTAAAATTTTGTGCTGTTTCCAGTTGTGTTACGAACAGAATGTCTTTTACCCTAGAACAACGGGTTTTCATTCTTGAACAATATTTTGCTACAAAATCGTATGCGAGTGTAAAAGAATCATTTCAAATTAAATTTTTTGGTGTTCCTCCACTCTATTCTAGTCAATTTCTAGGCTAACTAACTGATTTTTAGAGGCAGGTATTGTTTGCAGCAGAAAACGTAGTGGTCGACCAACTCTCTTGACAGATGACGTTAAGAGAATGTGAAAACAAGATTGCTCAATTCTCCATGGAAAAGTTTACAAAAACTTTCCTCGCATGTTGATTTGTCACGTTCGAGTGCTCAGAAAGCTGCTAAAAAATTGAAATTGTATCCGTATCACATACGATTAGTTCTAGAGCTTCAGCCTCCAGATTTAAACAAGAGATTGTTTTAGGATAAAAGACATTGTGTTCGTAGCACGACCGGAAATGGCACAAAATTTTACACAGCTCAAGGAGGATCAACTCACACTGCCATATCCATAGTGGTTGAGTAGGGCTACCAACTTAGTGTCACAGAACAAAATTTATTTTTTTTAGAAAAATATTACCAGACATTAACAATTGGGTAACAGGACTAAAAAATCACTCTGTAGTTTAGAACATGTGATTTTAGGAAGTTCGGTACCAAGACACAAAATCTACCGACAATCTGAACTGGTCGAACAGCTACATTGGCAGCTGCTCTACAAACTGAGAGAGTATGAGAGAGTTAACTGAACCCCAACTACTAAACTACAATTTTTTTTTTTTTATTCCTATTTTGTGTACATTGCACAATCTGTTCAATTGAGAACAATAAGCAACCCCATGACCCAATGCGATGAGGATGATGTGTATGATGTGTAAATGAGATGTAGTCTTGTACAGACCCAGGCTGACCATTCCTGAGAGAGTATGGTTAATTAAGCCCCAACCATCAAAGTACACCAGTAACCACAGTTTAGTATTCAAATCCGTATAAAAGTAACTACCTTTACTAGGATTTGAACTAGGAACCTTCGTCTCCGAAAATCAGCTGTTAAACAGCTGTTTTTGGCGATGACTTTACCTCTAGACCAACCCGATGGGTGGTCTAAACTAAACTACAAATTACTTTATTTATTTTATGTATTTGTTATTTATGACATGATCCATTCCAACTTTGGTAGGTTAACGCTCAAAACGTGTAATAATAATTTATAATTTCTAGGTTATGTTCAAAAATCGAAACAAATCGGTAATTCGAACTACCTATGATCCCGATTGGTTCGTTCGGACTTCCGATTCTTTACTATATTATTATATAAATTTTACTTAATTAGGGAGCTGGAAAGTGAAAATGGAAGACATGAAGAAAATGAAATATCTTTCCCTAATTGTATCACTAGCTGCCTACTCCCAACAAAAAAAGTGTTCACATGACTGTCCTCTTGTACTTTACTTTGCAAACTACATCTGTATGTGACCGTCCATACGAAAAGAGACCTTATATTCACTAAGCAAAATTAACTGAAATTAGGTCAAAAAATGACATTTTCTGTTGTTCTTGGTTTTTTAAAAATATTACTTATTCTTTTCTGTGCATAAAAAACCCTATTTTATTTTATTTTATTTTGAATTTCAAACCCGATTAAATTCCCAAATATAGACAGTAGCCCTACTTCAAATAGGGCAAACGGTCCTTAGCTTAGCTTCATCAATCCATTTCTAATTCGTCAAGTTAAGATCACTTTTCTGTTGGATATGTACAAGAAAAACTACAAGTTCTGGCTTAAATCATGAAAAAAGTAAAAAAGAACTGGAAAATATCCTTCCAAGAAAATAAGTCAAGATTGGTGCCTCCACAATTAACAAGAAAATCAAAAA
This sequence comes from Catonia carolina, assembly GCA_035578175.1. Taxonomy (NCBI): domain Eukaryota; kingdom Metazoa; phylum Arthropoda; class Insecta; order Hemiptera; family Achilidae; genus Catonia; species Catonia carolina. The sequence goes on from JAQMRL010000026.1 coordinate 256,818, forward strand.
ATTTCACAGAATGTAATTTTCAGTTAAGGCTTATTTCCAGTATCAGTACCTTTTTATTTTTTTTAAATTAGTTTCCTTCGCATTATTTCAATTACTGATGCAATTTTTTAAGATAGGAAAGAAAATTATTTTGAAATGTTTCAACTTTGTTGCATGTTAAAATGCAATAAAATTTTTCAATTTTTTGCCCGTCCGTGATTATTTCCATTTGACATGATCTCAGAAAATCTGCTACAGGATTTTTAACTACTTCAAATATAAATTATTTGATGCCAGCACAAAATTTTACACAACTAAGACACGATATTGACAAAACAAGGAAAAAATACTAATAGAAATAACTGAACAATATTAACCAACTTTAATTGCAATTTCCCGAAAACAAGCGTTTCTTACACTTCTTTTTTTTAAATTATCTAACTTTTTTATAAATAACAATAAAAAAAGTATAAATGTAATTCTATTTTATACAATGAATTTATATAATAAATTTCACTAACATTCTTTTTAAACTGCGTCAACTTTTATCTTTACTTACTCATGTTTCGGTGGATCCACCATCATCAGTGTAAAAAAAATAATTGAAACTAAAAATTTTTATTTATTTAAAAAGTATAGAAGATGACACATCTTCAGTCATTTGTATAAAACTGATTTAAAATTAATTTATTTTAATTTACCCCTTATCATATTTACTGTAGATAGCAGAAGCAGTCAATATCACTTCATCATTCCTAAATTTCACCTGCATGATGAAGTGATATTGACTGCTGCTCCTATCTAATAATAATAATAATAATAGTGAATTTTATTATACTGTCAATATTAGATACATTTACCCTACAAAATACACTTAATACTATACATTAACAACAAAGAAAAATAAAAGAAATAAAATAAAATAATATAAATCAATTTACTACTGTATTCACTTATGACATGGCCTAGAGGCCGTCTGCCAGGCATGCTGCTACCTACAAAAAATATGAGAAGGGATAAATTAGAGGAAATTTATTTTAAATCAGTTTTATACAAATGATGACTGAAGATCTTCTATAGATTTTAAATAAATAAAAATTTTTTAGTTTCAATTATGTTATTTACTCTGATGATGGTGGATCCACCGAAACACGTGTAAGTAAAGATAAAAGTTGACGCAGTTAAAAAAGAAGGTTAGTGAAATTTATTGTATAAATTCATTATATAAAATAGAATTAATTTCAAACTGCAGGATGCATTATAAAGACTTATTTTTGTATAAATATGATAATTGTTTTCAGCATTAAGTTCTCGGTAATAAACACTCATAACGTTACTTTTGACTTACGTAAAGATAAGGTGTTCCTTTTCCAATGGACGATCACAAATGTTCGTACAAAAAGCAGCGTGACAACTGCGATCAACTTGAATAACGAACGATAACCATCAACTAACAAACGACTACGAAAATATTGGTAACAATGATGCCAATTTGTTTCAAGCTCGAGTGCATGCACTAATCAGTTTAATAAGTGCTGTGCTTAAAACCCAGCGCTTTTTTTTTATACAGAGTTCGGAAAGTTACTGTGCACATATAGATAAGATCTTTGGAAGCTTAAATTAACTTTGAATTTCACTACACATCCTAACATTTCAGTGGCTTTCTTCCTGAACGAATCATTTTCACCGATTTGACTCATCTCATCTGACTCCCCAGATTTCTTTTTATGGAGGGGGGAAGTGAAACAAAACAGTTTATCGCAACAGACCACATATAAAGTTCAGCCGTTCTTAGTTTACTCCTACTGTTAACAAACAAAAGCCACCTTTTACAGGGTGCACACTAGAGTCTACGAGGTGTGTTCAAAAAGTAACAGAATTTTTAAATTTCATGGGTTTGGATAGTCCGATTGTAAAAATTTTTTTTTATTACGTTGGTACACATGCCCTTGACGTACGATAAAATTTTCAACAATATTCATTGCTTAGTTCTTAAGTGGAAGCTGCTAAGGTTAGAGGTGTTTTTCGAGCACGGCTATTTTTGTTTGTTAAAAAAAATGGATCAAAGAATTTGTATTAAATTTTGCGTGAAAAATGAAATAAAGTGTGTGAAATGTTAACAAAGGCATATGGTGAGTCTGCTATGAGTAAAACAAGGATTTACGAGTGGTATAAGCGTTTCCAAGATGGCAGCGAAAACGTTGAAGATGACGAACGACCCGGACGTCCAAGCACATCAACAACCGATGAAAACGTGAAAAAAGTGAAAGAAATGGTTATGAACGATCGCCGAATCACAATCAGAGAAGTCAGTGATGATGTTGGCATATCGATCGGCTCATGCCATGAAATTTTTTCGGATGTTTTGGGTATGAAACATGTGGCAGCAAAATTTGTTCCAAAATTGTTGAATTTCGAACAAAAACAGCGGGGAATGGATTTGCTCAGGAGTCACTAAATGAAGTCGACAACGATGCGGATCTACTCAAACGTGTTATAACAGGTGACGAAACATGGGTTTACGGATACGATGTTGAAACTAAGGCTCAATCGTCCCAGTGGAGGCATTCTGGATCGCCAAGACAGAAAAAGGTTCGACAAGTGCGGTCGAATGTGAAGGTTATGCTCACTGTGTTCTTCGATTTTAATGGCATAGTGCATCATGAATTCTTGCCACAAGGTCAAACAATCAATAAGGAGTACTACCTACAAGTTCAACGCCGTTTGCGTGAAGCAATCCGAAAAAAATGCCCGGATTTGTGGCAAAACAATTCATGGCTTTTGCACCACGATAATGCACCTGCTCACACTTCATTGCTTGTTCGTGAATTTTTGGCCAAAAACAAAACTGTAACGATGCCCCAGCCTCCATATTCGCCAGACATGGCTCCATGTGACTTTTTTCTATTTCCAAAAATAAAGAGAACATTAAAAGGCCGTCGTTTTACAAGCATAGATGACATTAAAAGCGAATCGGTGAAAGAGATAAAGGCTATCACAAAGATCGAGTTTCAGAAGTGTTTCGAGGATTGTAAAAAGCGTTGGCACAAGTGTATTGCATGCGAAGGGGACTACTTTGAAGGCGACAATATTAATGTAGATGAATAAATAAATATTTTTTTCAAAAAACGAAAATTCGCGTTATTTTTTGAACAAACCTCGTACGACTTTACGGATGTCGTATTCCTATTAAGTTAACTAATTTTTAAATTATAAGTACTTAAAGTACTAAAAACATCAGTCATGATATGATGTAGGCCTAACAATTTCATTTATAAAAATACTTTTAAAAGTATTGTTGTATTTAAATACTTTTGAAAGTATTTTGCTGTCACTTTTTAACCAGCGTGTACACATTTTGATATAATGCGGATGCTCAGTGACGTCATTATTTGTTTACATTAGGAGCAAACTAAGGGAGGCTGGACTATAATTGATAAACTAAAACTCGTGATAACAGCATTTAAGGAACACTGTTTGTGAGTTGGGTGAAGTGTTTGAAAACAAATTGAGTTGAGGGGGCAGTGGTGTATTCATGCCAAAGGAGGCCATTTGCAACACCTTTTATAAACAATCCAATAATGACATAAATAACGGGTGTTTTATTAAGGACGCAACCCTGATTAGAAGAAGATAGAAGTAATACATCGGTAAATTTCCTGTCCCCCAAACGGTATGTACTCAAGGCCAACTACCTAACACAGTTAAAATGTTCCGGTCAAGCATTAGTGTGGTGACAGCAGTCGTTTTGTTATATTGTGTCACCAATGGTGTTTTCTAATAAGGAAGAACGTGTGTTTATTGTAGAGACTTACATAGTGAGTAAATCTTACAAAAACATGTGCAAGATAAGTTTCAGTTGAAATTTCCCTGTTTTGCCGTTCCAAATAAATCGTTAATATTGCGTTTGATAAATACATTCCGTAGAACTGGGAGTGTACTCGATGAGAAACCACCTCGCCAGCCAACAAAGTTTTATGCCAACAAAGAATTTATTTATCAAACGCAATATTGACGATTTATTCGGAACGGCAGAACGGGGAAATTTCAACTGAAACTTATCTTGCACATGTTTTTGTAAGATTTACTCGCTATGTAAGTCTCTACAATAAACACACGTTCTTCCTTGGAAAAAACCATTGGTGACACAATATAACAAAACGACTGCTGTCACCACACTAATTGCTTGACCGGAACATTTTAACTGTGTTAGGTAGTTGGCCTTGAGTACATACTGATTGGGGGACAGAAAATTTACCCATGTATTACTTCTATCTTCTTATAATCAGGGTCGCGTCCTTAATAAAACACCCGTTATAATAAATTTTACTAACCTTCTTTTTAAACTGCATCAACTTTTATTTTTACTTACATGTGTTTCGATGAATCCACAATCATCAGAGTAAATAACATAATTGAAACTAAAAAATTTTTTCACTTATTTAAAAAATCTATAGAAGATGATAAAACAGTTTTATACAAATGACTGAAGATTTATCATCTTCTATAGATTTTAAATAAGTGAAAAAATTTTTTAGTTTCAATTTTATGTTATTTACTCTGAGGATGGTGGATCCACCAAAACACAAAGTAAGTAAAGATAAAAGTTGACGCGGTTTAAAAAGAAGGTTAGTGAAATTCATTATATAAAATAGAATTAATTTCAAATTGCCGGATGCATTATAAAGATTTAATTTTGAATGACATAATAATAATAAATAAGGACGACTTGGCAATTTTTTCTGAGTCAAAAGAACAGGCCATCAAACAAATTGAAACTCTGAAGGAGTGTGCCGAGAAAATTGGACTACAAATCTCCTTCACAAAAACTGTCTTCACTTGCCATAATACGGAAGTCAAAGAGCTTGACACCAAATACGGAAAAATAAATTAAGTATCTAACTTTAAATATCTGGGGGAAAATGTATCTGGGAAGGAAGCCTACAGCGATAGAATTCGGAAAGCCCGGAAAGGTCTTGGACTTGTACATAATATCTATAAACCATCCAGGAAGACAACAAAGCCCTGAAAGTGTTTGAAAGAAAAATAGTAAGGAGGATATATGGCCCGGTTTATGAGAATGGTGCGTGGAGAATCCTGAAAAATGCTGAGATAGTGATGATACTGCAAAGAAGGAATATCCTCAGGTACATAAAGGCAAGACGAATAAGTTGGTTTGGTCACATCGAAAGAATGTCTGATGAAAGAATGCAAAAGGTAATGCTGAAAGAGAAGTTAGAGGTAATGAGAAGAAGAGGGAGGCCGAGAGCACGATGGCAGCAGGATGTGGAGAGGGATTTGAGATCGATGGGAGTGAGAGGATGGAGACGGACAGTGAGAGATAGAGGAGCTTGGAGGCGAATTATGGAGGAGTCCAAGGCCCACATCGGGCTGTAGCGCCAGGATAAGTAAGTAAGTAAGTATGCTACATTTATATGTATGTAGGCCTACTGCAAGCTTCAAAATAATAGTAACGGCATGAATGAAATTATTTAAAACAAAAATAATGATGTTGTATAATCTAATAAAAATAATTTAATATTTTATAATATTCAACATAGTTTCAATAGTAAAACAACCACAACCAAGTTATACGACAAAACAAAAGAACAACGCACAGCTGTGGTGCTTAGAATCAGCTGTCATAGCCGCCTCAGAAAAAGGAATGCCACTACCACAACGAACAAAATATCGAAATGAAACTTTCCAGGCATACCAAATGAACTATGGAGATTGAAAGGAAAATGGGCAGAACATGGCTTACGCCCGTATTACATAGAGCTCTTCAATTATTTCTTAATAAAGTTCAGTCATTTCAGATGGATAATTCAAGTGCACAGCAAACTTCCCCAACACCCTAACAATACAACATGCTACCATCAACTAAATTTAGATGATACTTAAACATCTACACAAGTGTTTGTACAAAAATATTATTATTATAAAAATTTGAAAGGCTTTTAAAAAAAATAACAGGTTTTTTGCCCAGCTTAGTCTCTTATTTGAATAATATATAAGTTACGTTATTATAATATAATATTGAAATATATATTTCTAACCACCAGAATACGGTAACATAAAACACTTAACCAATGTTTATAACGCTTTCGTGTATCTTGTACACATCCTCAGTAAATTAAAATTTTTTACGTTAAAATTTAAAACTTCCTATTTCTACCATGGTAGATAAGAAATTCTTTCTACCATTCCTTATTTACCCTTATTTCATTCCTTATCTACCATGGTAGGAGCAGGAAGTTTAAAATTTTAATGTAAAAAATTTTAATTTACTGAGGATGTGTACAAGATACATGAAAGCGCTATAAACAGTGGTAAGTGTTTCATGTTGCCGTATCCCGGTGGTTAGAAATATATATTTCAATTTTAAGGAATTCCTTATCTACCATGGTAGGAGTAGGAAGTTTCAAATTTTGATGTAGAAAAATTTTAATGAATTTCAATTTACTGAAGATGTGTACAAGATATACGAAAGCGCTATAAACATTGGTTAAGTGTTTTATGTTACCGTATTCTGGTGGTTAGAAATATATACTTCAATTTAAAAAATACGGCTCTTTAAAATCATACATAGGATGTTTGATAAAATAAAAATCTGGTGTGAAACACTCACACAACTTTCTCTTGCCAATGTAAATAATTAACAATAAACCTAACATTAGTAATAAAACATTATAAATAAACAAAAAACTAACCTCAATAAACATAACCTAATTTTAATCATGAGTGAAAGACGCAAAATGAAAATTAACCTCAGTTTGGCTTAAAAATACGGAAAATCACTCTTTCACGCAAAATTAGGCTCTGTAGAGAAAAATGTTTACAATCAATAAAAGTTGTAGATCTTTCAATTTTCTATAAATTTGACTATATACACTTTTGTTGTTAAATGCATACTAAGCCCGAAATCATAAAAAAATCGATTTTTTACACGTTTTCATGAGAAAAAAAAACATAAAATTGCTAATTACCGCTAAACTAAGCGTTATACAAAAACATGTTTGAAATAAAAGTTGTAGGATTTTAAATTCTCTACAACTTTTATTATGTAAATTTTTGCCCTAAAATGCATATAAAAGTCGTAATCTTAAAAAAACTATTTCTTTATGTGAAAACAGCCTCACCGAGAATTTCAGCACACATGGCGCCTACTTTATCTTGTAGAGCATAAAAAATTAGTAAATTAGGCGATTTTTAAAAAAATCGTAGGATCAGTTTTTGAGAAAATCGCAAAAAAGTGAAAAATTACACGAATAAACTACTACTTCCGGTAGACCGATTTTGATGAAAATGGTCGTGTCGGGTCCGGTAGTGGTATGTAACTTAAGTTTCAAGTTTGAAGTTCGTATGATGTTCCGTTCTTGAGATATTCTGTTCACACACACACACAGACCAATAACGCTAAAAACATGTTTTTTGGGTTCAGGGGTCTGTTTATGTGTATATTCGGGTGTAGAGTGTATTTGTTAAAATCGACATGAAAACAATACTTTCCTTCCTATATATTCATACAGGCAAGAGAAAGTAAAAATAAATAAGAATTTTAATTGTATTTATAAACAGATTAACTTGTGTAATTCCGTTATTACAAGAACGAATCCAGAATATGCTACAAAAAGAGTTAAAAATATGTCTGACCATGAAACATTTTATAGTGTACACGAATTCCTTTATAAATAGTTTTCGGTTGAAAAATATATCCAAACTCTTTTACGTAAACATAGAATAATGGGATACATTCAAGGAATCATTGCCAATGGAGTTGGGTTAAGTGTTCGAAAACAAATGAAAATGAGCAAACTCCTTCCTGTATTGATGCCAAAAGAGGCCGTTTCAAACACCTTTTATAAACAATCCAATAATGAAATAATCATAAAAATAATAATAATAATATCTAACCAATTACAGTAGGTTAAAAATCACACTAGTACCCCATTTTAGATACCTTGGTGAAACCATACAGTCCTCAGACTAAACAGAATTGCCAATGAACAGAGAATCAACAAACTCAAAATCAATAATTACATCGCACCCAATTTCTGAATAAAAAAATCAAACCGATCATATGTACCATGTTTTTAAGAAATAAATATTTAACGTACGTTTTCTTATGGCACATGTTAAGTTATTGTCAGGTGATATTTCTCTAGTCGGACAGGCAATTCCTACAGATATCAACAATATTCCTGTTTCCAGTAAAGATCGGTTCTATTTGTACTATCATGATTCAGCGGAACGGGAGTAGGTTACAGGCAAGGCAAAGGAGATGAAGTTGTCGAGAGCAATAAAGGGTAGGACAAGCAGAAATCGAATAAAGAATACTCGGATAAGAGCTGAGCTAAACGTGGAATGTGTGGGGGGAGAAAATGAGGATACGATGAGAGACATGAGACACACATTTGAAGAGAACGGGCGAGGACAGGTTGGAACGAGATCAAGAGGATGACCAAGAAAAAATGGAAGGATGAAGTTAAGAGGAGTGTGGAGGGAGGGACGGGGAGGAGAAATGGTGGATGGAGAACCTTGGTGAACACCCAGACCCGGAGATAGCTGCAACGGCCACTCTAACCACCAGAATACGGTAACAGAAAACACTTACCAATGTTTATACCGCTTTCACATATATCTTCTACACATCTTCACTAAATTTAAATTCATTAAAAAAAAATTTTTCACTTCTAAATTTATTTGACTCCTACCATGTCAGATAAGCAATAGTCGATTCTTATATTATATCTAAAGCGGTCTTGCCAACTTAATCAGCTGATTTTCATATTCAACCCGTGTGTTCATTAATTTTATCCTGTTACTATATTTATAAATATAATATTTGTCCAAAATTTCAAATTCATTTTGTCAGTCATTTTTTCTAATATTTCTAGATTATTTTTTATACCTGACATAGTATGTTTATTTTTGATCATGTGTTCAGTTATATTGGAGAATTTTCAGTTTTTTTTTATAGTTTGAATAGTGTTCTGTAAACCATTTTTTAAAAGATCTGGTAGTTTTACATACATATATATATTTCATTACATTCATTACATTTAATTTTATATATTCCAAATGAATTAAATTTATTGTTTTCTTTATCGTTCCCATTAATATTATTTATTATCATTATTTTTGCTTATATTTTGTTTAAATAATACAATTGTTTATAATCCTACATAGGATGTTGAATAAAAAATAAAAACAAATATATATATATATATATATATAATGATTTAACTTCCGAAATAACGTTTACGTATAGTTTGCTGTGAAGCACGACAAGTAAAATTATAATTTCCGAATGCACATTTTGCGTTTCAAGTCATAGAAAATGAGACCAATAACTGGGCACCTGTATTTATATTTTAAAAAAGCACAGTTTAAATCTAAAATTAATTAAGAATTTTCAATACGGAAAAACTAATATTATTGGACAATGTCGTTTCATGGGACCGTTTGTGTTCGACAAGAGCTTCTAAAGAAGAAAACGTTTCGCCACATTCGTCGCACATTTTCACAGTACTCTGCGTAGAAACGTCATCGTCGCAAACCGATACCAAATATTCTTCTTCTCCTTCTTCTTCCTCTCCTTCTTCTTCTTTAAGCCGATAATCTGCGCAATCCAAAGTATCATTATTGCCGCCGGAATTGTTCAAAGGATCGACATCGTTGACCTCTGGAACAAACACGCCGACTGTATTATAATCGGTTTGTACCACCTTATAATCAACGCATTCCGGATCATTCGGCACCACTTCGTAAATCCCTTCGATATTATCCACGTGTTTGACTTGAAGCATCACTGCTGTGCCGTTCTCATTGTCAACTATTATTTCTGTACCGTTATAGTTGTCACCGACCGTTACATCCGTAGTGTTCTCACAACTTTTACTTTTGTCACATTCGATGTTTTCATTCTGTAACGGTGTAACACAATTTTCATCGGAGGTAGGTTTTCCGGTCTGCGTGTCTTTTCTCTTCGGCTCACAAAGATGCGTGAACAATTGCATCTTATTTTGGTAATCGGTGTCGCATATCCAACAGCGGAAAGGGTTGTCGCTCGGATCTACGTCAGGTTTTTTCTGTTTCTTCGGCGTTTTAGTAACACTCGATTGATTGCGTGGAATTTTACTCTTGTTATTCTTCGATTGGTGGTGATTTTCATCATTATTATCATCATCTGAATCGATAACGTATGTGCTTGATGAGTCACAATCGGAATACACTGATATCGTAGTACTTGATGTTCTGTTTTTGTTCGCTTGTCCACGTTTTCCGACCGATGAATAGATTCCTTTGCTCTGCGCCTCGAATTCGTCGTTCGTTAAAAATGTTTTCTCTGTTGATGTTCTGGTCGACACGCTTCCATTTACGTTGTCACGACTCTGCTTTCCATCTGACGAATGAATCGCTTTATTACGTCCCTCATCCAATTCATCGTCCGTTGATGTCCGACTTGAAGTACTTCTGTTTTTCCTTTTACGACCACGTTTTCCGACCGATAAATAAATTATGTCACTGTGCGCCTCATCATTTGTCAGAAACGTTTTGTCCGTTGATGACTTAGTCGATGCGCTCCTGTTTATATTTTCATTCCCGCTTGACAAAGAATGAATCTCATAGTTATGTTCCTTGAATTCATCGCTCGTTAAAAATATTTTATCGCAACTTTTACACCACAGAAAATCATTTTTATTTTTATCGTTTTCCTGACGGTCTTGTTTTCCATCCGTTTTATCGACTCTGTTATCATTTTCAGTATTTTTATCGCCGGTATTACTTTTGCCATATCTTTTCGTCACTTCCAGGGGTCGCGAATTAGTTTCAGATAAGCAACGATGTGATTTAAATGCTTCATTCGTCAAAAATATTTTATCACAACTTTTACAAAAAATAAAATCATTTCTATTTTCATCATTTTTCTCACAGTCTTGTTTTCCATCCGATTTATTAACTATTTTATCATTTTTTGGGTTTTTATCGACAGCATTTCTCCTGGCAGATGTTCTCATCACTTCCGGGAGTTGCGGATTGTTTTTAGGTACGCAATGATGCCATTTCAATCCTTCAAAAGTACAGAACAAAGACTTGCATTTATCGCAAGCGGAACGATCAATCAAATGTTTTTTAAAATCGGCGAACGATGGACATACGAGTTGGCAATTTTCGCACGTTTTCATTCGTTTCGGCCGTCCTGGTCGATTGCCGGTGGTTTTTTTCTTCTGTTCGACACGATCTTTTTCGACCGATCCAACCATCGTCGAATCCGTGGATGATGCCCTCAACGATTTCGCCAGTTCGTGCGATGGAGTCGTGACTTCCATAGGAGAACCGACAGCTGGGTTGTGCGTTTGAGCGATTCTCACATTGTCGGTCGAAAGCGGTAACGTTTGGTTCGGAATCATAGGTTGAGTTGACAGTGTCGAGTTGGGAACGTTTGATTCAACGTTAATATACCTTACCTAGAATAAACAAACAGTCTCTTTTACTTTACCATTTCACATTTATATAATTTTTAACAATCTAACAAATTAAAAAGATAATCATGTAGACAACACAGCTTGAAGGAGATCAATACAAACGCACGAATGTAAAGCCTCGTACAGACATCAACAGAACACCGTCGCAAGTTTTCAATAAATTTTCAAAATTAAACCCGGTATTTTAAAAAAATTACTATAATAATACTATAATTTAAAATTCAAACGCTGTTTCCATTCGGTCACTTAGATTGAAATTGAGTTTTAACCTCAATTTTGTTCCTAATTTGTGTACGTTGCAATCTGTTCAATTTAGAACAATAAGTAACCCCATCACCCAATGAAATGAGGATGATGTGTACGTGTAAATGAGGTGTAGTCTTGTACAGACCCAGGCCGGCCATTCCTGAGAGAGTATGGTTAATTGAACCCCAACCATCAAAGTACACAGGTAACCACTGTCTAGTATTCAAATCCGTATAAAAGTAACTAACTTTTCTAGGATTTGAACCAGGAACCTTCGTCTCCGAAAATCAGCTGTTAAACAGCTGATTTTGGCAACGACTTTACCTCTAGACCAACCCGGTGGGTCTAACCTCAATGACAACGATGAATTTAAATTTAAACCACCGAATGGAAACACCGTTCTGAATTTTAACTTTTAATTTTAATAATATCGCTCTGAAGGAGGTGGTACCACCGAATCAATCGCGCGTAATTTTTAAACTTAAAACGCCAAACCTAAGTTAAGGTGATAAATTTCATTTATACCGTAAAGTTTTAAATGTTTGGCAGAGCAACATACAATTTAATAAAACCTCATTTACGTGAAAATCAGGCCTTTTTAACTGCAACTGCTTTTACTCTCGCCTTTTCGGTACGAAACATTTTTTTGCCCGGCCTTTAAAAGGGTCAGCTTTTTTTTTTTTTCTTTTTTTTTTATTAGTTTGCGACTTTAAATTATAGGCGTGTATACAGGGTGATTCATAAAGTTTCACCAGCGCTTTTTGAGCTCACTCTGCAGGCCAAAAGAAAAAACTTTACAATAAACCTTTGTCATAAAATATATGAAATCTAAATACGGAAACATCAAAAGAGCTGACAAGTACCTAAGAGAATGGACACAGCTGAATGGCCTGGATAAGCGGCCAATTAAAAAAAGAGTTAAGAAACTAGAGAGGGCTTACGGGATCACACAGAACATCAATAACAAACTTAACATTTCCTACAACGCAGTTATCAAACCTTTAGGGCTCTATGCCTCTGAATGTCTAACTCTCAATACAGGTGGAGGAATGTTGGAGATAGAAAAGAGGAGAGGGAAAGAAGGTAAATCGTGGGACGATGGAACACGGAGACTGTATAGACTGATGGAGACTGATGGATTACAACCGGTGAAATTTTACAAACATCTCAACAAAATGGATGACAGTAGGCTGACTAAAAGAATACTCACAATAATGGTGTAAAGAAGTGGAAAGAGACTTTCGAGGAAATAGGAATATAGAAAAATGCTATCAAGGACACAGACACATTTGGAAAAACCGTAGATGACTTCAAGGTTTTTAACCCGAGATTCATAAACATTCGTCTTGACAGACATCAACACCGGGAGATATTACCCGTAGCAAATTTTTGAGTTGGAGGGAGCAACTGTCCTTCTCGGTTTTCCCCTTTTTTGTCTTTTAGTTAGTGTTGTTCTTGTCCTCGCACGTCCAGCTTGCTTTGTTTCGGAGATAATTAATCGCCGTCGCCTATCAGACGAGTGTTTATGTATAACGTATATTGAAATATTAGGCGGAAAAAAAGGAATATAGCTGAAATATTAGGCGAAAAAAAGGAATATAGCTGAAACATTAGGTGAAAAAAGGAATATAGCTGAAATATTAGGCAAAAAAGGAATATAGCTGAAATATTAGGCAAAAAAGGAATATAGCTGAAATATTAGGCAAAAAAGGAATATAGCTGAAATAAAAAAAGGAATATAGCTGAAATATTAGGCGAAAAAAAAAGGAATATAGCTGAAACATTAGGTGAAAAAAGGAATATAGCTGAAATATTAGGCAAAAAAGGAATATAGCTGAAATATTAGGCAAAAAAAGAATATAGCTGAAATATTAGGCAAAAAAGGAATATAGCTGAAATAAAAAAAGGAATATAGCTGAAATATTAGGCGAATCAACGTTTTCTACTGAAGATCAACCACAACCTGCACAAGGAAGAAAGATTTGTGCCCTTTAAAAAAAAAAGAATGACTCGCTATCAATGTAATGACTGCAAAAATTATATGTGTATGGAACATTTAGGAAAAATTTGTTTTCAGTGTTGTGAATAACAAAATCAATTTCTTTTTTCGTCAAATTATGTGAAAAATGTATAAAATAAAGATGAGCACAGAAATTTTTTTTAAATATCAATTTTTCTATTTATTTTTCCGATTTTTTTGAAGCAGTCTGAGAGATGAATGTTTATGAATGGTGCTTCTGTGATGGATGTTTATGAATCTACGGTTAAAAGCTGAAACACTGTTCTGACAAATTACCATACAAGCGGTAAGAAAGAAAGAAAGAAAGAGAGAGAGAAAGAAAGACCGGGAAGAAAGGAAGAAGGAACAGAACATCATGCGGAAAGTTCAACACAGTCCAAAGAAGGCCAAAACATAAAAAAAAAATCGTATGTCCTAAAACGCTTTGGTAGCAAGTTAGCAACTAGCTAAAGATTTCACCCGGAACTCAGTACCCTCAGTAAAATAAAGATTTGCTAAAATTTTGATAAGGTAAATTAGGGGCAAATTAAGTTTTTTGTCATAGTTTTTAAGATATTCAATGTAAACCGGAAAAAACCGTATCCCTAAAAACACGTTTCTTTTTGAACTAAAATAACTTTGTTAAATGACTAATAAATACAAATGTTGATGCTTAAGTGATCAGTCGAAAGGCTAGTTGGAACCGCAAGTAAAATGAGGGGTCACGTAATTAATTTAAGTTGAAAAGTATGCTTATCAGCATGGTGGGCCCTCTGAAAAGCATCTACTTTCCACCCCGCACTTCATTCACCACAGGGTCCAAAATAGGAGATAACCGATTACTATCTTTTATAAGTCTACCTCTTCCGTTCTTAAACGATTCAGTCGTTTAATCGGGTGACATGTGATAAGAGAGAGAGAGAGAGAACTATTTTTTGTAGCCCTGGAACTAACAAACAGAGTGCAAATAATTTAACACTCCATCTGTTTGTTACGGGCATAAAAATTATAAAGAAAACTTATAAAAAATTTAATTCTGAATAAATCGGTATAAAATAAGGCAAGAAACAATTCGATTCACACCCATAAATCAATCGGTTGCTACCCGTAACAAATTAATAGCCCAAATTATGGATGTCACTGCACAACAGGTGCAATCCACAAGCGTCCACCCACACAAATGTAATCAACAAGAAAAACAAATTTTTTAACATTTGGTGCACTTAAATAACAGCTGAACTAGTAACCATGAAATTGTGAGGCTGGATCTAGTGCAGTGTTGCCGTATTTGGCAGAGTGCGAACAAACTTTTGTTCTTGCTTTACGATTGTTATGCAAATTTTGAAAAACTTATAAACATTACTGATTAGCTCTTTACTTTGTTTTCTAACGTCTTTGTTCAGTATTCGGTTTTTTCTCTGTTAGTTTTATTGCGTTCCCGCCTCCTTGATTTCTTCGGTGTTGGTCGTTGTTGGACCACGACCATATGTTCGTTGCTATAGCAACCAATTTTATTATATATTGGTCATTATTGCAAGCGGCGTCTTCTTACGAGCATTCTGGTGGTTCTTCGGCGATTAGCGTTTTGTCTCCGCTAAGTATTTCAATAATCATTCTTTCTACAGTCTTTCTTTCGATAACGAGTCGCAGTTAGGAGTCGATTTAACGGGTTCTTCGGTCAAAATCACCGAATTCATTTGTCATCGCCACCCCTTTCTAATTAATCATTTACCGTGTTGCCAGCGTTCAATAGTTCTCCCGGCCCTTGTCCGCACGGTAGGCCCTTTGGCTGCGTACCAACAGAGGCCTTTGTCATCAAGGCCGAGCCAGTAACCGCCTTCCACCACAGCGCTCTCAGCAACTATATAGAGAGCGCTACACACTGAGCCGAGGGGATTCAATTTCGATCCAGACACAGAGAGATTCACTTCCGATCCAGACAGAAGACAAGACGTCCACCATGGCACACGGCTGCAGGACTCCAGCGAAGACTAATTGATGACCCCGCACGAGAGAAGATGATGCTCCCGCTCGCCGACCCGTCACCTAAGCCGTCGACCGGACCGTCATCACTTGCTGACGCGAGCGATGCCCACAGCGGTCCCTCGACCGAGCCTTACGCCCACCGGGCTTAAAGAAGCAGCCATCGACGCACTACTGCAAGGGAAGAAAATGACGTCTCCGCTGGACGATGACACGCCATGTCGCCCAGCCTCCAATCACCACGACAACTACGACCGACGCTTCTCCAAGACGACTGTTGCTTAAACGGCCCTTTTCAGGGCCGCCACTTAATGCCGCCATCCAGTGACACATTCATATTTACAACTACAAAAACAAATAACATTTTAAAACCTTTTAACGAAAGACTGTATTCAACAATGAAAAGGTACGCCTATAAAATGAACAATTTTTTAAAACTAAAATTACTTTTAAAAAAATGTACTTTTATGTACGTATGAATAGATGTCACGCTAGGATTGAACGGGCAGGGTGGGTGGAATTGCCAATACTGTAAGGCAGGACACGACCGCTTGGTTTAAAAGGAAGCTCGCAATTTATATATTTATTTAGTTTCATCGCAAAATTTTGTCATTTTCAAATTAGACGGGGCTTTGATATGTTATGTTTAAAATAAAAATACAATATTTTTTTGATTGTTTCTCCCTTATTTTTTTATACCAATTTGTTAAGAATTAAATTTTTTACAATTTTTGTTCTAACTTTTATTTATTTATTTATTAGACATTAAACCGTTTCAGTGCAAACGTCCGGAAAACAGGACGTAGTAATAACATCCGGTTTACCGGACGTCCGTAAGTTATGCATAAAGTGCCAACGTTCAAATAAACGAACAATTCAAAAAAAAAACTTTTAAACAAAAATTAATGGAATAATGTATTTTGAAACCGCCTCCTTGGCGTAGTGACTAGCGCTCTAGCATACAAAGCAAAAGGACCCGGGTTTAATTCTCCGCTAGGGTCTAGAAATTTGAACACTTTAAAACTACCGTTAAGGTACCAAAACCCTTAGTTATTGTTAATGACCAAGCTGTCGATGCGACTTTAAAAAAAACTTAAAAAACTATTTCTAATATTTTTAGTGTTAAAAACGATTTCTGGTTTTATGAACACAATAAAAATTAATTTTTAACAGTAAATTTTATTTTTCTGTAATGTTGAAACTTTAGTCGGCAATGGCAGGCTTACACCTGCAAGTTTTCGAAATAAGGGCCGGGCCACTTTTTGTAGCCTACACTCTTATTCAAATTAAATGGCACTGAAAGGGTTAACATAGTTAATGTAGTTCAAACCTAAAACAAAAACATGTTTTTAGGTAGTTTTTCCGTTTTACGTTGAATATCTTAAATACCAAGAGATATACAGTTATGAGGCCTGTTTCAAAACCATAAGAAGCAACTGAATTCGCCGCTTAATTAGCCTTCTCAGAATTTCAGCAAGTCTTCATTTCACCAGGGGTACAGAGTTCCAAACGAAATCTTCAACTAGTCATAACTCATTACAAAAGCGTTTTAAGACGTACGTTTGTATTAAAGTTTTACTTTCTTTTGGCCTGTAGAGTGAACTCCAGAAACATCGGTAAAACTTTGTTCTTTGTTATAATATTAATTGCTTTCAAACATTTTGTGTTATTAATACCACCGTGTTATAATAAATTATTATAGAAATATATATATTTGTAACCACCAGAATACAGTAACATAAAACACTTACTAATGTTTATAGCGCTTTCGTGTATCTTGTACACATCTTCAGTAAATTTAAATTCATTAAAATTTTTCTACGTCAAAATTTAAAACTTCCTACTCCTACCATGGTAGATAAGGATTAGTCAGTTCTTATATCTAAAACAGTCTTGCCAACTTAATCAGTTGATTGTCATAATTAACCTGTGTGTTCATCAATTTTTCCCTGTTACTATATTTATAAATATAATATTTTTCCAAAATTTCAATTTAATTTTGTCTGTTATTCATTTCTAATATTTCTAGATTATTTTTTATACTCAACATAGTATGTTTATTTTTGATCATGTGTTCAGTTACATTGGAAAATTTTCGGTTTCCTTTTTTATAGTTGGAATAGTGTTCTATTCCAACTGTGAACGATTGGAAGGGATGGTCCAACACCCTGGCCACCCCGCTGTCCAGACATTACTCCCCTTGACTTTTTTTCTGGGGCTATATCAAGGATAGAGTCTTCGCCACACCAGTTGCAGACGTTGACAAACTGAAGGCTAGGATACAAGCTGCTGTGGGTACTGTGACAGAACACATGTTACAAAACACCTGGCGGGAACTGGAATACCGCTTCGACATTCTCCGAGCTACCAAGGGGGCACACGTTGAAGTTTACTAATGTAAGTAATCTTTAAAAAAACTATTAACACTAACCTATGTAACAGCATAAAATTTAAATTATTATGTCAAACAGTTATTCTGCAATAAATTTTTATAATCAGGGCAAGACTTTATGCTCACCTGGTATATTTCAATTTTAAATAATACGGATGTTTAAAGTCCTATATAGGATGTTTGATAAAATAAATGATTAATGTATACTGTTAGAAACCACCAAGAACACTCACCAAACACATCTATAGAGCGTTTCCATACTATCTCAAACACATCTTCGGTACTTCACTAAACACTGTTATAGTCAAACATTAAAACTTGCTCGTCATGGCTATGGCAGATAATGAAAGAGTTGATAAATTAATTAAAACATTTTCCAGTCTCCCCAACTTTTTATTTAACACACTCAATGGTGAGCAGTTATGAGGCATCTCTCCCGCTGGGCTCATTACTTGTACAGCTTGTTCTCCGCATGCTTTATATACGACGGTACGAGGTGTGGCAATTAAGTCTTAGGAATTTAAATATAATTCGGGAACTGGCTACACTGCATCGTTCATCGTAAACATATGACCGGAAATGGGGAACCATCCTTTTTGTTTTTCAAAAGTAACTTTTTTAGTAGCGATGTGAAAACGAGTAACTCGCGTTACAAGCAAGGTAAGCAAGGATTTGTTGTCCCGCATTCAGAGCGATGGCGGAGAATGGTTCGAGTCGTGTAGTCGCTGGAGATGAAACCTGGATATTTGAGTACGACCCCGTGTGGAATAGGGTGGGAAGTGACCATGTCCTAGTCACGAGGCTCAAGGCTATGTTGAGCGTTTTATTTTTCGATATCCGTGGCATCATTCATCGTGAATACATTCCTGTAGGCCAGACAGTGACTAGAGAGTTCTACGTTGGCGTCCTGGAGCGGTTGCAAGCACACATTTAACGTGTGCGCTCTGAACCCACCAAGAACACGCTTATTTATCTGTACACGTCTCGGCCAGCTACGCCCATTTCGAAGAAATTTAAGCAGCCTAGCGGCTTACCCACAGCCCTACCCAGGAACCCACAACCCAAATGAGTGGGTGCGGTCACTCCCCTCAGTACTCGTGTAAACGTTGGACGAGTCACCGTCGAGCTAGTTACGCAGCTAATGCTTTGCACCACACATCTACCACACGGAGGTGCTACACCCAGCGCCCGTTACCTCAAAGCAGGTGAGGATTGGGTAGCTAAACCGCAGTTCTATGGGTACGCTGAGTGTGGTCTGGGGCGTGCCTCGCCTCCCCCCCCCACAAAGGACAGTGGGATTTTGAACCACAACACACTGGCCCATTCATCGTTCACTGCGCAAGAGTTTTCGTCGAAAAAAGACATTCCAATTTTGCCGCACCCACCCTATACTCAATTTTGACCCCTGCGTCGTCTTCTTCTTATTCCCCAAAATGAAATCGCACCTCAATGGAACTCATCATGGTAGCATACAGGAGGTGAAGGAAGCTGTAACCGCAATGCTGAATGGAGTAACTTTTAAAGATTACCAAGAACGCTTCCAATCGTGTAGAGTTAGAGGAGATTACTGTGACGGTCGCAACTTAATTAGCTGGTGTTCCTGCAACACAATTGCCACACCTCATATGTTACGTTTAATACGACCTCTGCATCGGTTTATGTTTGCTAATAACAAACAATTTAACCGTTTCCTTTAGATTTATTTTCACCTTTTATAATAAATGTATTTCTTGTTTGAATGTTTCCATTTACCGTTACGATTTACGCGTAATTTATCACATAATTTTTCATTACAAATAATATATTTTTAAACGAAATCCAAAATTGTAAGCTTTTTGCATCGATACCTGCAAAGATATTAAATTCAAAGTTTCAAATGTACGCTGAAATCCCATTAAAAATACTGTACGAGTATAATGCACAACGGTATAAAATCATGTGACAAAAATTCAAAAACAAACAGTGTGGTTGCAAAGAAATATCCTCTCCGAGGGCTACACAATATCAGGCGGTCCCCCCCCTCGCCACCTTCCTCATCAGTGACTACTGTGGGTTTTACATGTTAAAATACTTCTATACACTAGCCATAAATCGAACCCGGGACTTCCCACTTTGAAAGCTTATGTGCGCCATCCGTTATGTGACCTTAATTACAGTCTTGCCGACTTAATTAAATCGATGCCACATTCGACCTGTCCATTCATCATTTTCTGTCTATTTTATTTTTATAATTACAAAATACAATATTTCTCTAAAATATGCGTTTTGTTACATCTATTACATTCACCTCTACCTGGAAATTATTTTCTGTATCTGTTGGAACATCTTCTACCACATCTTCCTCTTCTGCCTGTCTGGCCATCTCTTCCTCGGGCTTTCCTTCCCTCCTGTTTATAACCTAGCATGCCTGTTTCTGCCCATGACGGACAGGTGGAGTGTTAAATTATTTACACTCAATCTGTTCATTGCAGGGCTAAAATAAATAGTTCTGTTTCTTATCATATGGTCAGCCAATTAAATGACTGAATCATTTAAGAACAGAAGAGGTAGAGGTGTACTGTGACACTAATCAGAGTTATCTCCTCTGAAAGTAATGAATTTCATTATACAGTTGGACCCTGTGGTGAATGAAGTGAAGGTGTCATTTGC
This sequence comes from Catonia carolina, assembly GCA_035578175.1. NCBI lineage: Eukaryota > Metazoa > Arthropoda > Insecta > Hemiptera > Achilidae > Catonia > Catonia carolina. Next base: position 277,558 of record JAQMRL010000026.1, read on the forward strand.
AGAGTGGAAAATCTGTGCTTTTCAGAGGGCCCAGCATGCTGATAAGTGTACTTTACCACTCAGTGAGTTGTGGCAATGGTAAACCACCTGACTCCTCGTTTTACTTAGTAAAACCTCTAGAGTGGTTCAAACCAGCCTAAAGGGGCTGATGACCTAAACAACAACAACAACAGCATGCCTGTTTAGATATCCTGTATCCGTAGTAATTTATTCTGCAGTACCCTATCATTTATGGAGAAGTTGTCGAGCTTTTCCTTGCCTCTACATTCCTATAATGATATTCTCTACTACATCCATATGTTTGCTGTAAAATATTTAGATATTTTTCAGATGCGTGCAATCTGCTCTCGTCCGTCTTAGCTAGCAACCACAAACCACTCCTATTGGCACTGCTATTCTTTTTTTAAATCTTAACCTTGTACCCCTACTGGTGTTGTTTTTTAACGTTCTGTGGATAGTCGCGCCCGCATACATGTTGGAATCGGTGCATCTTTATCTAGTTGATTTATGTTAAGTTATATCGTAATACTCACTCAATCTGTTCGTTGCAGGGCTAAAATAAATAGTTGTGTTTCTTGTCACATGGTCAGCCAATTAAATGACTGAATCATTTGAGAACAGAAGAGGTAGAGGTGTACTGTGACACTAATCAGAGTTATCTCTTCTGAAATGAAAGTAATGAATTTCATTGTACAGCCAGACCCTGTGGTGAATGAAGTGGAGTAGTCATTTAGAGTGGAAAATATGTGCTTTTCAGAGGGCCCGGCATGCTGATAAGCGTACTTTTCCACTCAGTGAGGAAGGCAATGGTATACCACCTCACTCCTCATTTTACTTAGTAAAACCTCTAGAGGTTCAAACCAGCCTTTCGGCTGTCGACCTAAACAACAACACATTGTAATACTATAATATTGCCGATGACATCACGGTATCACCAGAGACAACAAAGAAAGAACTAGAGGAAAATATCTTAAATGGAATGGATGAGATCAAGAGAAAATTAATAACAACAAAACCAAAGTGCTATGCAGCAGCGACAGTGGTTTAAAAGGGATGGGAAATTTAAAAGTAGGCGATGAAAATATAACGGAAATTGAAGAATTCTGCTATCTAGGAAGTAAAATAACAAAGGACGGTGGAAGCACAACCGATATCAAAAGCAGGATTGCTCAAGCTAGACTTGCGCAAGACAGAACAGCTTGGAGAATCGGATCAAACCAGTCGAGAGCCAGATGACAAAAAAAAAACTTACTTTGCAACCCAGACACTGAAAGTGCGATACAGTATTTAATAAAACGCATGGATGGTAGTTGAAAACAGACTGACTTTTATTTGTAAAAATGACAGGTAGGTACACATTATATACACTAGATGGCGCTAGCTATTATTTAGTTACAACAATAACAATACCACCACTTAACTAAATAATACTAAAATACCTATATAAAGAAACAAACACTTTATAGACTATTTATCTAGTTTTACAACACCCATCTTTTTAACAAAATAATAATGTTTAATTTTGGACAAACTTTTGGTCAATAAGTCAGCAGGCATTTCAGAACTTCTCAAATATTCTAATTTAACATATCTTTTGCCTACTGCTTCCCTTATAAAATGAAATTTTACATCAATGTGTTTAGTACGACGGTGATATACAGAATTTTCAGTAAGTTTTTGAGCACTTTGACTGTCAGTATAAATTGTTACAGGCACATTATTTTGTCTATTTGTTAGCTCGTGTAATAAATTTCTGAGATGAATAGCCTCCTTGGTAGCTTCACAGGCAGCCATATACTCAGCCTCGGTGCTTGATAAAGCCACCGTCTGTTGCTTCCTACTTTCATGTGACACTATACAATCTGAATATATAAAACAATATCCTGTGTAGGATTTACAATCTAAATTATCAGATGCCCAATCAGCATCAGCATAACCCATCAAATCTGAATTATTTTTAACATATTTTAGCCCAAATGACTTTGTACTATACAAATATTTCAATACTCTCTTAGCATGTTTATAATGAGTCTCTGTATTACAATTATTGAATTGACTGAGATAACTTATACAATATGAAATGTCTGGTCTAGTCAAAATTGACAGATACATTAAACTCCCTATTAATTGTTGATAAGGAAATTTAGAATTTGAATTTTCTCCCTTCTGTAATTTAAGATTAACTTCCATAGGGGTTTCTACATTTTTACATTTCTCCAGACCAAATTTAGATACTAATTTATCAATAAAGCTCTCTTGACTTATAAAAATACAATCCTTCTGTATCTTAATATCCATACCTAGACACTGTCTTAATTGACCTAGGTCTTTTAATTTAAATCTCTTACTTAACTCACTTTTTAAGTATTCTACTTCTTTATTACAATTAGAAAACAAGAAAAAGTCGTCAACAAACAATGCAACAAAAGTTTTACAATTTTCAGTTGTTTTTGTATACAAACAATGCTCATACAAGGACTTTTTATAGCCTAACTGTTGTAAACAAACATCAACTTCCTTATTCCAAGCTCTAGCCGACTGCTTCAACCCATATATGGCCCTTTTCAATTTTAAAATTTTATTTTGATTAGAATCACATTTAAAATTCTGTGGTAACTCCATATAAACTGTTTCATCTAAGCGGCCATTCAAGAAAGCTGTAGTTACATCTAAATGTGTGATGTTAAGATCTAGTTTTACACTTAAGGCAAATAACAGTTTTAATGTGGAATACTTTAGCACTGGTGAGAAGGTCTCTTTGTAGTCTATGCCTTCCCTCTGTGTATAACCTTTCGCCACTAATCTTGCTCTGTAACGCACTGTATTGTCAATGTTTAACTTCTTTTTATACACCCACCGACACTGCACTACCTTAGCATCACTTGGTTTGTTCACAATCTCCCAAGCTTCATTTTCATGAAAGGATTTAAGCTCTTCTTCCATCGCGTTGCACCACTGCTCTCGTTCAGGTCCATTCATTACCTCCTCATATGTAAGACTGTCTTCATCCAAATCTTCATTATTTTTACACATGTTACTATATCCATACCGATCTGGAACTCTTCTTTGTCTCTTTTCTGTGCCAGCAACCTCTGTCTCAACAAGTGTCTCATTTTCAGTTGCATCTTGCATAGACCTACTGTCACTGAACTCCTCTGAACTTGATGTACTTGCAGTCTCGTCCGGGAAATATGTTTCATCATTTATTGTGTTTGAGCTATCTCTTTCAGAAGTCAAGGTTGTGTCGAAGGGGTCCACGGTTTGACTTTCTACACTTTCTTCCTGCTGAACAACTGGCACAGTATCTTCCACCACTGCTTGTATCATATCTGAGTTTTTCATTTTCTCCATAACAATAACATCTCTGCTGGTGGTAATACTCTTTGTTTTCGGATTGTACAGCCTATAGCCTTTAGTGTTGTCTGCATAACCAATCATGATGTACTCTTCTGCCTTTTTATCCCATTTAGTCCTCTTTATTTTTGGAATATGGACCATTGCTGGACTACCGAATATTCGAACATGGCTGAGGTCTGGCTTCTTCCCGCTCCACAGCTCATACGGTGTCTTTTGTAATCCCGAAGCTAGCGTTCTATTTCTCAAATAGACAGCAGTATTTATTGCCTCTGCCCAAAATCTTTTCTCTAGATTGGCTTCGAACAATAGACATCGAACTCTCTCCACAACTGTCCTGTTTAGACGTTCGCATAAACCATTTTGTTCTGGCGTGTACGGGTTTGTAGTTTGATGCACAATTCCATTCTTCTTTAAATAATCTTCAAATTCTGCAGAACAAAATTCTCCGCCATTATCTGTTCTTAAAGTCTTCAATTTCTTTCCTGTTTGAGTCTCAACAAGAACTTTAAACTCCTTGAAATACTTCAAAGCTTGATTTTTGGCCTTGAGGAAGTAGACAAATGCCATTCTGCTACAATCATCAACAAAAAGCAAAAAATATCTTGCTTGTCCCAATGAGACCTGTTCCATCGGTCCGCATAGATCCGCATGAACAATTTCAAGCACATTTTCACACCTTTTACCTTTGTGAGAAAAAGGTAATCTAGCCTGCTTACCCTCACAACATGTGATGCAGTTAGATTTATCAATTTCTGCTTTATCAATGTATGATATCCCCTCTACAGCGCCATTTCTCATAGTATTCAGGTCCTTGCTATTGATATGTCCTAGCCTCCGGTGCCATATCTCACTTGTCAAAGTTGTAGCTGAGCACGCTACCAAACTTTCTGACTTGATATCCAATTTGTACACTCCATTAACCAAATTCGCCTTTCCAATCAGTACATCCTGTCTATTGCGTATGCAGCAAACTTCTTCTTCGAAATTAACTTTGTTCCCATTTCGAATAAGTTGACTTACCGATAGCAAATTGGTTGATAGGTTAGGGACACACAATACATCCTTGACTATAATGTCGAACTCAGAATTATCAACTATGGTTGTAATCATCGTATTTCCTGAGCAAATTACTGGTACTGTTTCTTTATTTGCGACTACTATGTCCTTTACTTTGTGGTCGAGTCTAACATTTTGTAAACAACTCTGATCTGTTATCATGTGCGAACTTGCCCCTGAATCTACGTACCAATCTGATTTATGAAAGGCACTATTCATGAATATAGCACTAAAAGCGTTTGTTTCACTTTTATTTTGATTATTTGGACATTTATTCATGTAATGTCCGAGTTGTTTACATTTGTAACAGCGTATCGTTTTGACAGATTTCGTCGATGACGCCTTTTTTGACTTCGTATCAGTGTTGCCACTTTTATTATTCCGCTGCTGCCAAACTTTAGACAAAAAAGCGTTGTTCGTTCCGTTATGGCTGTCGACTTCCGAACTCATGTCTAATAATTTTGATTTGATGACGTCCGTACTGATAGTGATTCCTGAGTGTTCAATGACCATGATCATAGGAGCGAATCTTTCTGTCAGCCCCGCCAATAACAATGACCCAATCCACTCATCAGTTATCTGGAAACCGGTACCTTTTAATTTTTGTGCGGTATCTACAATTTGCGTAACGTAGGCTCCCATCGATTCGCAATCTTCCAATCGAATTGAAATCAGCTGACGAAGTAGGCTGATGCGACGCGTAAAGCCGGAATCATCGTAAAGAGACTTCAAGCGCTTCCAAACACCTTGAACTGTTTGCTCGTTTTTGATGTGAACGTAGATGGACGAATCTATTGTCATGATGAGTTTTGCCTTCGCCTTCTTTTCTTCCACAGAACTTCCATCAGTCGATTCTTGCTTATGAATATCCACTCCGTCTAACATCAAAAAGTTTTCAGCAGCAAACGCCCACTCGTCGTAGTTTTCTCTACCTTTTAGCTTCGGCACGTTAACAATGTAGCTACCGGCCATTTTGCACGCGGTAACTAACAGCCAACAGACACTCGGAAATACAGGAACAATATAGCGATTTCCACCGTTATTTTATATTTCACGTGTAACGGCGCACTGATAGTCCACAAAAAGTAAATAATCCGAAATATAACTTGACTATATCGCGAATTATACCTGGGCCCATAACCTAATAAAACGCATGGATGGTAGTTGAAAACAGACTGACTTTTATTTGTAAAAATGACAGGTAGGTACACATTATATACACTAGATGGCGCTAGCTATTATTTAGTTACAACAATAACAATAGTATTCAGATGAACTGCAGTCCCCTAGCCATGCAAGTGAGAGAATGCATAACGCTCTCACACAAGCCGTACACGCCGTTCCAATAACACTGTCGTATAATTTTAGTCATTGTTGTGAGCAAGCGTTTATGCACGCAGTAAACTAACAAGCAAGATAACGACCGTAGTATGTTAACAGATTTTGATTATAACGGCAAAGACCTTTGAGCGCATGCGTAGTTATGCCACATATCTCCCTCTCCCTCTCCCTCTCACTCGCTCTATGGCTATGGGACATTAGTTGGTCTGATACCTATACCTGTTCTCTGGCTGGATCCTTCCTCTTTTATAAACTTAACAAGTATTCAGAAAAAGACTAAAATGTTTTAAATAATAAAATCAACTCTTTTCTAATCTGTTGTGGCTAATATAATCAGGCGATTTTAACCCTCTTGCAGCGGACTGTTTCGTGTAAAACAGTAAAACCGGTTTCGTATAACCGCGACCTTATTTAAAATGTTTTATCTAGCGTCATTACTAACGAAAAATTATGAAAAAATTACAGCTAATTCATATAAAACGTACGCACATTTTGAATATAATAACATGAAAATCGCTTTATTATTCTTTGCGTTTAGAGCGAGCGAAATGTTCACCCGCGAAAATGTGGTGTTTACTTTCGATTTTTTACTATAACGGGCTTAAAATTCAGTTTAACAAAAATTTGTATAAAACATTTTTGTAGGTAAGAGTTTACTGAATAAATTGGTATTTTTCATTTTACTTTCCGTAAATATTTCATGGAGTTACAGAGTTTTCAAATTATTAACTAGATCAAGAATTGAACGTGCGAGCAGTAAACATATATTTCACAACTTTTGAAGTGACGTCACACAAACAACATTATCTTTAGGGTGCAGCTATTATATAAGATATATAGGAAATTGTTTTATCTACAAAAACCTGTTTTCAAAACGTGCCAGGCAAGGAAGAACATTTAATTTACTTTTATCTCTGTTTTTATGATTATTTTTTGTTCCTGGAACTGATAAACCCCTCCACAGAATAAAATTGACCACTCCGTCTGTCAGAAAGAGCAAGGTTCTATTCAGAAATGTCCCTTCTACAAGCCAGACCAATCAGAATTCATCTACGTTCTTTTTTTCACGTACACCACATGAATGAATCGAAAAAGGGAAATTCTATAACCTTGCCTTTTAACATCGCACTGTACAGGGAATAAAAAATTTCCCTTTTATGATATCCTTATTCTGAAACGCGTATTACACGCTTTAAGAAATCTACTACCAGTTTCATACCATATTTTTTGTTCTACAATGTATAATGACTGATGTCATGCATTTAGTGAATGACCGCGCGATTCAACCGGTTTGCCACAATTGTGGTGTTTCGGTGTATAAGGGTTAAGATTAGACATTAATGAAAATTCTCTAAAGAACACGTCTGGATGGTTTGAAAGTGGAGTGGTGGAACCACAGCGGTACGGTATGCTGTTACACTTGAGGTTCAAGACATGTTGGAAACCTAGTAGAACCCCCCCTCTATTGATTGGCAGAAGGGACACATATTACAATATATAAAAATCTGGTGTGAAACACTCACACAACTTTCTCTTGCCGATGCAAATAATTAACAATATAATCTAACATTAGTAATAAACAAAAAACTAACCTCAAAAACAATGAAAAACGAACTGCTAGGCTTAAAAATACGTAAAATCACTCTTTCACACTAAACTAGGCTCTGTGGCGAAAAATGCTTTAAATAAAAGTTGTAGATCTTTTTATTTTCTACAAAATTTATTATATACACTTTTGTCGTAAAATGCATTCTAAGGCCGAAATCTTAAAAAAATCAAATTTCCACACGTTTTCATGAGAAAAAAATCAGAAAATTGCCAATTACTGCTAAACTAAACATTATACAAAAAAAATGTTTGAAATAAAAGTTGTAGAATTTTAAATTCTCTACAACTTTAATTATATACATTTTTGCAGTAAAATGCATAATAAAACCACAATCTTAAAAAAAATATTTTTTTACGTGAAAACAGCCTCACCAACAATTTCAGCAAGCATGGCTCCTACCCTGTTTTGTAGAGTATAAACAATTTAGTAAACCAGATGATTATAAAAAAAATCGTAAAACCAGTTTTTGAGAAAATCGCAAAAAAGTGAAAAATTACACGAATAAACTACTACTTCCGGTTGACCGATTTTGATGAAAATGTTCGTGCCGGGTCACATAGTGGTATGTAACTTAAATTTCAATTTTCAAGTTCGTATGATGATCCAATCTCTGAGATATTTTGTACACGCACGCACGCACGCACACACACACACACACACACACACACACACACACACACAGACCAATCGCTAAAAACATGTTTTTTGGGTTCAGGGGGGTCTGTTTACGTGTAGATCCAGTGAGAGTGGATTTGTTAAAATGGACATGAAAACAATACTTTCCTTCCTATACCTATTCATATAGGCAAGAGAAAGTAAAAAGGTATAAACCGTCTGAGATTCATAGAATAGGCAATTTTCAAACAACTGTTCCCATTCCAATTAAAATGTTCTATGTTATATTTTCTAATTTTTTTTATAAATGCACGTGTTCACAAAACTCTGTGCTTTCATACATAATATCTGTAGTGATAGGTATAAAGGTCTTAACTTGAAAATAGTCATTTTTCAGGAAAAGCAAAAGAAAATTTGAGACAGTATAATTTATATATTTTTTATTATTTAAGGGTAGTTTTTGCAATAATTGTCTCTTCCAAAAATTGTTTTTATAATTTGTTATACATTTCTTTTGTTTTCTACTAAACAACGGAAATAAAAATTCCGTTTATGTCTACGCTGTGGCCCTTTTTTCGGGTGGGCAATTCACGACTTAAGACCTTTACCGTTTACAGTGTAACTTAATACCTTTCGACCTGGTAAATTCTTACTACAGTTACTTAAGTCACGAGTTTGCCTTTGGTTTCTTATCATTTCGACCAATTCAATTTGATTTTTTTTCCAGTTGATCTCAGCAATTGATATTGGTGAAATAATAAACTACTATTGGTATAAAGGTTAACTCAACTGAAGACCCTTTGTACTACTAAAAACATCTGGTGTGAAACACTCACACAACTTTCTCTTGCCAATGCAAATAATTAACAATAAACCTAACATTAGTAATAAAACATTGGAAATGAACAAAAAACTAACCTCAAAAAACATTAGTGAAATACGCAAAATTAAAATCAACTTCAGTTTGGCTTAAAAATACGGAAAATCGCTCATTCACGCAAAACTAGGCACTGTACAAAAAAATGCTTAAAATAAAAGTTTTAGATCTCTTAATTTCCTATAAATTTTATTTTATACACTTTTGTCGTAAAATGCATTCTAAGGCCGAAATCTTAAAAAATAGATTTTTCACACGTTTTCGTGAGAAAAAAACAGAAAATTGCTAATTACCGCTAAACTAAGCGTTATACAAAAAAATGTTTGAAATAAAAGTTGTAGAATATTACATTCTCTACAACTTTTATTATATAATGTTTTGCGCTAAAATGCATATTAAAGCCACAATCTTAAAAATAAAATGTTTTTACGTAAAAACAGCCTCACGCAGAATTTTAGCAAACATGGCGCCTACCCTATCTTGTTGAGAATAAAAAATTGAGTAAATGAGGCGATTTTTAAAAAAATCGTAGGACCAGTTTTTGAGAAAATTGCAAAAAAGTGAAAAATTATACAAATAAACTACTACTTCCGGTTGATTGATTTTGATGAAAATGTTTGTGTCGGGTCCGGTAGTGGTATGTAAGTTAAGTTTCAAGTTTCAAGTTCGTAGATGTTCCGTTCTTGAGATATTTTGTACACACACACACACACACAGACCAATCGCTAAAAACATGTTTTGTTGGGTTCAGGGGGTCTGAAAACGTATAGATCCGGTGAAGAGTGTATTTGTTGTGATGGACATGTAAACAATACTTTCCTTCCTATATATTCATATAGGCAAGAGAAAGTAAAAAAAGACAGAGAAACTAAATCTAAAGGTATCATTTACAATTAAGACTTTTATGTAGTTACGCGAAGCGAAGAGAAAACTTTTATAAAGCCAGTCAAGATAATTCACTTGAGGAGTAAGCTACACTTAAGCCCAAAAGCACCAATTCAATGAGAAAATTTTTCTTAACTGGGTAGTAGGCCTACGCTTAACTCAAAAAGACCTTTATACCTATTAACTTGAAAATAAGTCACACTACAGATATAAACATAAAATTCATATATAATAACTGCAGGAATGGGTCAAAGAGAGCAGTTTTTTTCCATCTTCCTTTTACCACAGACAGTAGCTGTATAGTGTGGTAAGCAACTAACTTATTTTTTTTTTTTAAATACAATATCTTATTGCCCATAACAGACAGGTGGAGTGTCAAATTATTTACACTCAAACGTTAGTTGCAGGGCTAAAATAAATAGTTCTGTTTCTTGTCACATGGTCAGCCAACTAAATGACTGAATCATTTAAGAACAGAAGAGGTAGAGGTGTGTTAGGTGACACTAATCACAGTTATCTCCTCCTCTTAAAGTAATGAATTTCATTATACAGTTGGACCCTGTGGTGAATGAAGTGAAGGTGTCATTTGCAGAGTGGAAAATATGTGCTTTTCAAAGGGCTCGGCATGCTGATAAGTGTACTTTTCCACTGAGTGAGTTGTGGCAATGGTAAACCACCTCACTCCTCGTTTTACTTAGTAAAACCTCTACAGGTTCAAACCAGCCTTTCGGCTGATGACCTAAATAACAACAATATCTTAGGGCGTTTGTTATATAAAATTTTTCACTAGATATCTTTCTATAATACCAGACTAAAAAATATAAAAATAATTTACTGCCAAAAAAAATTTTTGACAAAAACACACGACTTTGCATAAATTACAACAGATTTTTCGTAAATTCACTGTAACTGGCGTAAAATAATGTATTATTACCATTTTGTTTTCTATATTATTTACTGGTAATAGATATGTTTTTTCTGTTTAATTTTATGTAAATATTTATTTATTAATCGGTTTATGAAAATATTATTGTATCCATTATTTCGAGCTAATTCTTTAACTCATTTGTGCCCACTGTAGACATTTGTCGACTTGGCACTAATTTTTAATTTTTTTATTAATGAGTGATGGAATTCGAGGGAAAATCGTTTTGTATTAAAGGTTGGTATCTACTACGTTGTAATCTTACACCGTTGTTCTTTTTCGCGCCATAACGTATTCGTGAACTAAACTGGAAAAACCACCTGCATTTTTCAACATGACACACCGCTCTAGGTAAGTACATATCGATCCTATTTAACATATAACATTTATTTAACATATATAATTTTTGTTGTTCACGTATCTTAAAATATCACGTTTTAGTGCTATGAAGTCAGTTTCTTCAGTTGGGTGATAATTCGTTACTTACGGCCAGTCCAATTTTAACGTCTACATTTGTCGACAGTGGGTCTGAAGGACTATAGGTAAGAATCTAACACGCTTTGCTTATCCTTCGTTTTAGATTGGCCGTGGAAGAAATTGCTAGCTTATTGGAGGAAGATGATGATTTACTTGATGTTACCGTTTTTTTGAATCACCATAAAATGCTGTTCTGAGTGATGGAGACAGTGATGAAGAAGATGAACCAGTAGTGGACATAAACCATCTTTTCGGAAACCAACTACGTGCCGGCGCAGAATTAGTATGCAACAAAATATCAAACGAGGGTTTAGTAAACATCAGAAGTGGGGTTGAAGATGAAATAAGTTCTATACCGAGCGATATTGCAGATTTCCCGAATCCGAGTACATCGTCATGTCCTTCAGAAGTAAAAATAGTAAAGATAAATACCAGTAAAAATTCAAACAAATAAATATATGTAATAATAGACAATGGAAACAACATGATAAATATTGAAGATAAGTCTCAAGTAGAATTCACTCGACCAGATTTTTTGAATCAAGATTATTCACCTACAGAATTGTTTAACTTTTTTTATGACGAGGAAATAATTGACACTATTATTCAGTATGCTGATGGAAAGAGAAAAAAAATTAAATTATCAAGAAATGATTCACGGCTCTATATTTCTATTTTGTTTTTTCGGGCTACAATATTTTGCCACGTAGTAGGATTTACTGGGAGTGTTCGTCAGATGTACATAATTGTGCAGTATCAAGAGCAATGTCCCGGAATCGGTTTGATGAAATTATGAGGTACATGCACTTCTGTGATAACTCAATCTTACCAATAATGATCGATTTGGAAAAATACGAAATATGTGGACAATGCTGAATGAGCGATGGCTGAAATTTTTTCCTGGAGATGCTTACCTTGCTTTCGATAAATCGATGGTGCCTTTTTTGGTAGGCATGGCGCCAAACAGCACATTCATGGGAAACCTATTCGTTTTGGCTTCAAAGTATGGGCAATTTGTACTAGATTGGGTAGTATGACGTGTTTTATGAGTTAGTTTGTAAACGTTCAGTAGAAGCTTACTTTTTTAGTGCGTATTATTTATCTTTACGTTTATTTATAATTATTGTAAATGCTGCTTTTAGGTTTATTTTTGTTTGTATTTTATTTCATGTTTTCATTTGTTTGTTTTATTTATGGAATATATCTGGTAATTACTCATGTGCCACACTTTCAAAAATACGATATTTTGATACTGATGTAATACTAATAATAATATAATTCTAATTAATGTTATTACTTTGTTGTATTTCAGCAAACGACTGTATTTATCAATTTTTATTTATATAATTAGAGAAAATCTGTAAATAATTGTGGTGTAATTAATTATGTAGGCATAAATTCAATTTATAACATTTATTTATAACTTATTATCGTCATAATATGTCATGTAGGCCTAATATATGGTCGCTAATTACGTACTATAAAATAAAGAAACGTAATAAATAAAGAGTTGATAACATAAACACGTATTTTATTCCTACCATTAAAAGAAAATTGTGTACCCTCTCATTCCCACTGTCGACATTTGTCTACATAAGATGGCTAAACATTGTGTACTCACTCACGCTCACTGTCGACATATGTCGACACACGGAAAACTTAGTGAAAATTGGAAAGTAACGTAAAAAAATCATTAAAAATGTGACATGTCACTTTAAATACATATAACAAACAAAGTTATCAAGAAAAATAACCCAAAAAAAATTTGGGCTTAAATGAGTTAATTTAATTTATTTCTTTTATATACAATAATATACATAATTTTATACATAAAGAAATAAATTAAATTAAAGAATTAGCACGAAATAATGGATACAATAATATTTTCATAAACCGATTAATAAATAAAATTTAAACAAAAATTAAACAGAAAAAACATATCTATTACCAGTAAATAATATAGGGAAAAAATGGTAATAGTACATTATATATAATTACATAAATAATAAAATACATAAAATTACTAATTGAAATATATATTTCAATTTCAAATAATAATCCTACATTAGATGTTTGATAAAATCACTAATATATATATATATGACAAAAATAAATATAAAATAGGATATAAACCCCAGTTTCCTATAAAATTTATTTTACAAAAACATAATATTAATATGAATGTAAATGATAAAGAAAAAGAAAGTAATAAATTTAATTCATGTGGAATTTATAAAATTAAATGTAATGAATGTAATGAAATATATATAGGTAAAACCACCAGGTCTTTGAAAAAACGGTTTGCAGAACAATATTCAAACTATAAAAATGGGAACCAAAAGTTCTCCAATGTAACTGAACAAATGATCAAAAATAAACATACTATGTCAAGTATAGAAAATAATCTAAAAATATTAGAAATAAATAACAGACAAAATGAAATTGAAATTTTGGAAAAATATTGTATTTATAAATGCAGTAACAGGGAAAAATTAATGAACACACAGATTGAATATGACAGTCAACTGATTAAGTTGGCAAGACTGTTTTAGATATAATATAAGAATCGACTATTCCTTATCTACCATGGTAGGAGTTGGCCTACTGTTTGTCTGTAACTTGATGGCCCCTCGCAGACGGGAGCAATATGCTGATTGTAAAACCATTTCAGAAAACATATCTAATTTTTTTTTAGGTCACTGAAACTTTTCGGAAATGACGTATTTTTATAAAACAAAGTATTATGCATGTTTTTTGTTCTATCAAATTATTTTGAAAAACACACGCTTAATGAGATAAAGTATAATTTAGTAAAGGTTTTGTTTTTGAAGAAAAACCCGTATTTTTTCAAATACATCGTCATTGTTCAACAACTATTCCACGGATTAACGTAAAATTTGGCAGGTTTGTTCTGTAATAATTACGAAAAACGATGATGCAATAATATTTAACAGAAAATCAAAACTTTTTAAGTTACGAGGTATTTTCATAAATAAATTTTGTAAAATCGCGAAGCACGACATAAAAAAAGTCAGCATGCGAGAAACTTTTTTGTCTTTAAAGATAACTGTACACTGTAAGCGAATGAAATAAAGAGAAAATTTTGAATTAATTTTTAGTGAAAGAATTATTTAAATTTGACGAACCGTATAGGAGTTACAAGGAGGATTTAAGTATACCATCAATTAGAAGCAGACGCGTCCAAAGGGCATGAAAGGTGTACGTAATAGTATTTAGGCTATTTTAATACTGTACATGTATAAAATTACACCCTTATTGTTTATCTGTTCTGTCATGTAAAATTTATGTTTGTTTTGACAATGGTTTTGTAAAAAATAAAACCATTTCCGAACATTTCCGTAAGCATGTTGTCCTTTTTTTTCAACCAGTTCTGTAGTATCGTTGCAATGCGTCGGACGTAACTTTTACTTTCCGTGCATACATTTAAGTTACATATTGTAGTCGTAACTATTTTATCATTTATATATATTAATTAGGTTATCGTTTACTTCTGCAAAACAAATATTATAAATTACATACACATTACATTTACTACATGAACACTACATTTTACTACATTAACATTTCATTCACTTGTGAATGGTGCTTCAATTGTTGTGTCTTGCTCGGGTCATGTGTGTTTGATAATAGCTGTTTCATATATTCACCAATACTTTAGGTAATTAGGAAGATGTTAGTTTCAGTTAGGCCTTAATGGTTTATAACATATATTAAAACCGTAAACAAAAATGGATGCAAAACGGAAACATGGGCAAACTGTTCACAGTGATGGAAGAAATAAACAATGTCACTAAACGTTGAGATGAAGAACGGGTTACTAATTTACTTAGTCTTCCTTTACAGAAAGTTACGCAAGGAGCTGTAATTAACAATTTCCCTAAATTAAGATTCCAATACAGTTATTCGTTCAAATAAATATTGGTGACAAGTAATGGTAGTAGTAGAATACCAGCGCAGTTTATTATCATGCAATGCACGCCACACAGTTGCGAAATTTGAACTGTGTTAATTTTAAAACGGATGATCTGATTTGAATGATTTTTTTTAGAGAAAATATATTTAAGCTCTGTTAATAACTTCATGCGTGCACTTTTTCGAACGACAGAAAAAATTTTCCCGATGTTAACTTGTCAAAACCGCGCTCGAAAATATTATAGTTTTTTCTTATACTTTACGTCAGTACTATCAAAGTACAGCGTTTTTTAAATCCTTGTAACTCCTATACGGTTCGTCAAATTTAAATAATTCTTTCACTAAAAATTAATTCAAAATTTTCTCTATTTCATTTGCTTACAGGATACAGTTATCTTTAAAGACAAAAAAGTTTCTCGCATGCTGGCTTTTTTAAGTCGTGTTTCGCGATTTTACAAAATTTATTTATGAAAATACCTTGTAACTTAAAAAGTTTTGATTTTCTGTTCAATTTTATTGCATCATCGTTTTTCGTAATTATTACAGAACAAGCCTGCCAAATTTTACGTTAATCCGTGGAATAGTTGTTGAACAATGACGATGTATTTGAAAAAATACGGGTTTTTCTTCAAAAACAAAACTTTTACTAAATTATACATTATCTCATTAGGCGTGTGTTTTTCGAAATAATTTTATAGAACAAAAAACATGCGAAATGCTTTGTTTTATAAAAATACGTCATTTCCAAAAAGTTTCAGTGACCTAAAAAAAAATTAGATATGCTTTCTGAAATGGTTTTACAAATCCGCATACTGCTCCCCTCTGCGAGGGGCCATCAAGTTACAGACAAACAGTAGGAAGTTTTAAATTTTGATGTGAAAATTTTTTTTAAAGAATTTAAATTTACTGAAGATGTGCACAAGATACATGAAAGCGCTATAAACATTGGTAAGTGTTTTATGTTACCGTATTCTGGTGGTTATAAATATGTATTTCAATTTTAAATAATACAACTGTTTATAATCCTACATAGGATGTTTGATAAAATAAAAATAAGAGAATACATTCACATCTATTCACAACTACGATAGCAAGAATGTAACTATAAGTACACAAAACATTCGCTTTTTATTTTGATAAACACTTTAAAGTGTAAGCCCAAGTGTAGCTCGGGGTGAGCGTAAATCGCAGTTGTCTGAAGCCCGCCACATTAAATTCTCTAGTAAGATTCAGACGAGGTTATATCGGGCTTCGGTTGCACAGATTCATTCTATATTTCATTTAGTTTAATTTTCTACGCTTGCAATGAAATCTACCGAATACTTTGTGAATTATGTAGAAAAACATTGAGCCATGTTTGAGGTTATGTTTTTGTTGATGTACATTGTGTACTTTGTCGTGATTTTTTCGTAGTTATATGAGGTTTGTAGTTATTCTGTATTTGATATTTGTAAATAATATAGTTATTTCTACTTTGTAATAATTGTTTTTTTTTCGTATTTGTCGGTAATCGTTTTCGTTCGGTTGTATACGTCGTACTGTTTTGTCTTCCAGATCGCTTTGTGCGGTTATTTGACAGTAATATTTATAATTTCTTTTTCATTTTATGTTTTCCATGTGTTGCTGTAACTGCAGCTAGACAGGCAGGAAGGAAAGAAACAACCTGGTACTGCCCTAACTGTATTATTGCATTGTGTTTACCGGTATGTTTTTGATTGTTTCATACAAAGGCTAATTACGTGTAAAATATTATAAATTTTAGTAATCAAACATTTTTAGTGTGTAGTCTATTTGATAGCCTTTCTGTAGAATTTATATAAACTGTTTTTTAGTAGCGTTTAGGATTGTTAAACTCAAAAACTAGATAGTGTGTAGCAAGTAACAATTTCTTTTTTCATAATTTTTTTTGTGTATATTTAGATAACTCTCATAAATTTAGTAAGTATAATAATTTCAATTTAAATGAATAGTAATAAACTTGCTGATTTTTTAATCAATTCGATGCAAAAATCGTTACGATATGACAGAAATTAAATCTTTCAGAATTTTTTTAAGTTTACTCTTAAACCCCCAGGATACCGTGCGTGACATACCATGTTCATCTTCTTATAACTCACGCTTCAAACTGTTAAAACATAATTGTACAATAAATTCTGGTAATAAAATTCCTTTTGTTGAGTTTAAAAAAGCATTACTAGAGTGTCACTCTGGCTCAACTAGAGTCTGCGTTCTACGCCACTCCCATTGTACTCCGACGTAGGCAACCAGCAACACAAGTGAGCATGCGCATTAATTAAAAATACACACACCATGCATCATCAACAAACAACAATTCCATACAACACTAATTCGCTGTAAGCTTAATTTTATAATGAAAACACGTTCAATTCATCTGTTAGAAAATATTTTATAAATCGAACATTAGTTTACCATTAATAACTAAAACTTTTACTATTGTTACTCTTACATTGTTATTTTTTGTTATATTATTTACTATTATTATATCATTATTTATGATTAGTAGATTTTTAATAAAGACTCAGTTTTATTTTTGGTCACAAGTAATGTAAGACTAATGAGAGTAAACAATTCCAGTGATTCGTTGTTTATAATTTCAGATTGTTTACTTCATATCATTAAAATTAATGTCTGTGACTAATTTAATACAACTGTTCACGCTCGCCCATGTTGCATTTATTTTTTGTTTCATTAGTTATCTTTTGGTATTGTATCGGTTCGTTTCCATTTTTTTCAGACTGAAGTTGAAAACTTTTGTAAGCTGTGTTTTGTTAACATGCGTGATAGTGAACGTGTTGAGTTTTTGAAACATAAAAGCGGCAACCATTAAAAAGAAGAAAAAAATTGTTTTGTTAAATGTAACGGTTTAAATAATTAATTAATGAGTCTCTTCATGAAACTGCAATAATTATAAGTAATCTGAACGGTATTATTGAAAACGCTTATAATAGGATAATGTTTATTTTAGCTGGATGTAGATTGTAGATTTTTATGATTATGATCGAACGTAGTGCAAGTTAATTGTCAGGCGGAGGGAGAAGTAGATACACGCCACATCAAGTACAACTTTTGTTTACAAAAGCGTATAGGCGGGCGGGCGCTTGCCTCACGCGGAGTACTCTTACAGTAGATGGACTATATTAATGATAAAGCTTTCGCATGACCACTTCATTCAAATGCCACACGTGTTACAAACAGAAGACAAACGACCAATTCCAAAATTGAAAAATTTGTTGGACCAATTCCAAAACTGAAAGATTTGTTGGACCAATTTGTTAAGAATCGTTTAATGTCGTTTATAAACAATTCTAATGTTGTATTTAATTTTTTTTTATTTTATGACCACAAAGGACCACTTTAGTCTCTTTGGTTATTCTTTTTCTTCGGCGGTTTATTTCCTTTTCATTTCTTTCTTTCCGATATTTTTTCATTCTGTCGGATCTTGCTTTTCTCAATTCGTCTGAACAAACCTGTTCTTTTCGTTTAAATTGTTCTTACTGATAAAATTTTGTTTTTGTCTTTAATTGTTTCCTTGTAAACTGATGTGCGATCTTTGGCATCAGCAATTGTTAGATTCAGTTCTGCTCTGTCTTTTTTGATTTCTTCAAGCCAAAGAAATTGTGGCTCCTTCTGTTTTTGCACACATGAATTTTTCTTAATAATCGGTTTTCTGGAGTTCTGAGGATATGTGCAAAGAAAGAAATTCTTTTTTTGCGCATTGCATCAGCGATTGGTTCTATTTCTTTATAAAATTGTTCTCTTGGTAAAAGTCTGTGCTGGTTGTCAACTATGTGTTTCTTGTTTATGCAGGTTCTAAGAACCCTTCTTTCTATTTTTCTGATTGTTTCTTTTATTCAGTTTCCATCAATACTGAAGAGGGTTTCACTGCCGTACATTGCTTGTGATCTTAGAACTGCTTTGTAGTGTTTAAGTTTTGTGTGAATGGAAAGACATTTTTTGTTGTAAGTGTTTTTAGTAATTTGCTGTCCTTTGGAAAGTTTAGAAATTATCTCATTCCATGCTGCCTTTTCATGAAGATTATAATATGTGATTGTTTCTCCAAGATTTTTAAAACTTTCTACAATGTCGATAGGATTCCCATTAATAGGTATTTATTTTGTTTATACATAACCGGTCGATCATCATAAATTTTGTTTTTTCGTAAGAAATTTTCAATCCAATCCTTCCTGCAATTTCTTCTAAAGACGTTATTTGTTGTCGTGTTTCTTCAACCTTGTTTCCAAGGAAAACCGAGTCATCTGCGAAACCTAGCCAGTTAAGTTTGATAACATAATGTTTTTATCGTAATAAATGGTAAGTCTGCTTATTTAAGGATTTGTTTTGCTTGTTATCCGTATTTTTGATTTTCCAGATTGCCTTCGGTTTCAATTAGCCCGGATATATGAGGTTGAGGTTGTACTGTATATATACAGGGTGATTCAAAACTCACGGCAATCTCTTGGGATCTCATTCTATAGCTAAAAATAAGAAAAAAAGTTCATATAAACATATGCCTGAAAACGCTTAGTTAGCGAGTTACGGCTAGCGAAAAATTTCACCTAGAACTCTGTACCCTCGGTGAAGTAAGGACATATAAAAATGTTAAAGGTAGTTATAAAGATACAAATACTATTGTTTCTTATGCTTTTTAATCTGAAAAATTGAATAAAATTGGTTCCAGAGCTGTAAATGCAATACTTTCAGAGATATCTTACATTAAACACAAGAATTGGTGCAAAGAAATAACACATTCTTGTGTTTAACTTAAGATTACTTCCATAAATGGTAAATAAAGGTGTATTTTTTCTTAAATCAATTTGTAGAAAATTTAATTCTGAAAAGATTAATGTGAATTACTCAGGAAAAAATGAATAATAAATATTGAAATTTCGCTTTATTTAAAATCAAAACAGATACATATTTTTCAATATGTAGGTTGGGAGTAACAGCTGTTACTCCGAACCTACATAATAATAGTTAATATTTTATGCAGTTAAAAATGTGTGTCTGTTTTGATTTTAAATAAAGCGAAATTTCAATATCTATTATTCATTTTTTTCCTGAGTAATTCACATTAATCTTTTCAGAATTAAATTTTTTAGAAATTTATTTAAGAAAAAATACACCTTTATTTACCATTTATGGAAGTAATATTACGTTAAACACAAGAATGTGTTATTTCTTTGCACCAATTCTTGTGTTTAATGTAAGATATCTCTGAAAGTATTGCATTTACAGCTCTGGAACCAATTTTATTCAATTTTTTAGATTAAAAAGCATAAGAAACAATAGTATTTGTATCTTTGTAACTATCTTTAACATTTTTATATGGCTTTACTTCACCGAGGGTACAGAGTTCTAGGTGAAATTTTTCGCTAGCCGTAACTCGCTAACTAAGCGTTTTCAGGCATACGTTTATATGAATTTTTTTTCTTATTTTTAGCTATAGAATGAGATCCCAAGAGATTTCCGTGAGTTTTGAATCACCCTGTATATGACAGTTTAGTCTGCCGCTCTGCCACGCTAGTACAATCCCGACGTCCACGTGACCACCACCACCACCCACGTCTCTTGACAAACGACAAACGATTGTTTTTGGTCGTAGTAATAACCCACCACGCATCCATTCCTTCAACATGACAAGCTGCGAGTAGAATTTGGTGAAAATCAAGCTCACAAACAATCTCCGTCAATACGACACAAGTAGCTACCATTTTGTTGATGATTTCAGTAAAATTTTAGTACATCGTCGTGTACTTTTATTATTGTATAATGAATTACATACGAATACTATACTTTTAATCGGACATCCGGCCACCCTGATGAAGGGGTCCCCCCACGGTCTGTATTTTTCATCTTTTGTTTTCACGTATCACTCACCCTTCGCATTAATGTAGACAACAGTTGCGACGTAAAACAAAAATAAAAGAACAGATAACTCATCTTCAAGAAATGAAGGAAGATATAGTTGTGGGTTACAGGCCGTAAGAGTGAAAACACAAAGAAAGCACGTATCTGATTTCAGATCAGTGCATTGATCAGCACTCATCTGCGCTGGTACAATTACCACCCACCATGTCTAGCTCTTTGGATGATGAATCATTGCTTTTCCAAAGTTTAACTTTAAAATTAAAAAAATTTAGTTTATTTTAATTGAAATGTTTACAACAGATCGTAGTTTAGGTCATCAGCAGAAAGACTGGTTTGAACCTGTAGAGGTTTTACTAAGTAAAACGAGGAGTGAGGTGGTTTACAATTGCCACAACTCACTGAGTGGAAAAGTACGCTTATCAGCATGCCGGGCCCTCTGAAAAGCACATATTTTCCACTCTGCAAATGACACCTTCACTTCATTCACCACAGGGAGTGCCACACATTCACCACAGGTGGAGTGCCAAATTATTTACACTCAATCTTTTCATTGCAAAGCTAAAATAAATAGTTCTGTTTCTTATCACATGGTCAGCCAATTAAATGACTGAATCATTTAAGAACAGAAGAGGTAGAGGTGTACTGTGACACTAATCAGAGTTATCTCCTCTGAAAGTAATGAATTTCATTATTCAGTTGGACCCTGTGGTGAATGAAGTGAAGGTGTCATTTGCAGAGTGGAAAATATGTGCTTTTCAGAGGGCCCGGCATACTGATAAGCTTACTTTTCCATTCAGTGAGTTGTGGCAATTGTAAACCACCTCACTCCTCATTTTACTTAGTAAAACCTCTACAGGTTCAAAGCAGCCTACAGGCTGATCACCTAAACAACAACAACACAACAGATCAACTACAACCCAATTACAGAAACAATATTTCATTACAGAGCGAAGAAAATGTACAAAAGGAAAAAGAAAAGAAAAGAATACCAAACGAAAATAGTCAATAATGCAAACAAAATTAAATATACATAAAACAGTATTATACACATAAATTTCACAAATAATTCACCTATCAATTAATCATGATAGAGGTCCAAAACAAAAGAAAAAACAAAAAAACTCAACACACACATAATGTGGAACTGCTGGAGACCTTACGTCTTCAAAGACTTAAGAATGGCTGACCTAAACGAAAAGTTACAAGTATTCATGCTGTAAATTGTAACCGAAAACATGATTCTTTGTGTCTTCATCCTTAGGGAGGAAGAAGCTTGGAAAGATGTCTACAATAGTCAAGTGGAACTTACTGCAATTCAGCTTTCTAACAAAACACAAAAACATTTTGAAGAAGTCAAGTGGAATTTGGAATTTATTGCAATTCAGCTTTCTAAAGAAACACAAAAACATTTTGAAGAAGTCAAGTGGAATTTGGAATTTATTGCAATTCAGCTTTCTAACGAAACACAATAACATTTTAAAAAAGTCAAGTGGAATTTATTGCAATTCAGCTTTCTAACGAAACACAATAACATTTTGAAGAAGTCAAGTGGAATTTATTGCAATTCACCTTTCTAAAGAAACACATAAACATTTTGAAGAAGTCAAGTGGAATTTATTGCAATTCACCTTTCTAAAGAAACACATAAACATTTTGAAGAAGTCAAGTGGAATTTATTGCAATTCAGCTTTCTAACGAAACACAATAACATTTTGAAGAAGTCAAGTGGAATTTATTGCAATTCACCTTTCTAAAGAAACACATAAACATTTTGAAGAAGTCAAGTGGAATTTATTGCAATTCACCTTTCTAAAGAAACACATAAACATTTTGAAGAAGTCAAGTGGAATTTATTGCAATTCAGCTTTCTAAAGAAACACAAAAACATTTTGAAGAAGTCAAGTGGAATTTATTGCAATTCAGCTTTCTAAAGAAACACATAAACATTTTGAAGAAGTCAAGTGGAATTTATTGCAATTCAGCTTTCTAAAGAAACACAAAAACATTTTGAAGAAGTCAAGTGGAATTTATTGCAATTCAGCTTTCTAACGAAACAATAAAATTTTGAAGAAGTCAAGTGGAATTTATTGCAATTCAGCTTTCTAACGAAACACAATAACATTTTTAAGAAGTCAAGTGGAATTTATTGCAATTCAGCTTTCTAACGAAACACAAAAACATTTTGAGGAAGAAACAGAAAATAGCATTTGGATTTCATATTATGTAACATAAACTGCTCGGTAGAAAAATGACCTTTTAAATGAAAGCAAACTCAGACGTTCCTTATAATTGGAGTGAACTGTACTCAATGTAATTAGTGGAAATAAATGAAACACACACAAGAGTGCGTTAAACTGACCTGAGGTTGTAAATCCCTCGAAGAAACAAGACTGGTCAGCAGGCTGACAGACGTTCTCACTTGTCTGTGGAAATCTTCAAAAAACGTGATCTTGGCTAGACATAAGTGGCAAATTACTTGAGGTAGTGAATCATTTTGGTTAACCTGCAAACATAATAATAAAATTTATTTAAATATTAACACCCGATGATTAACTGAATCCACGAAACAATAATCATACGAACCGAGTCAAAACAGAACCTGACAACGTCTCAATATTAACCCATGTGCTACGCGAACCCACTTCTTCACTGGCTATAGAAATCAGTAGTGCAGCACACGATAAAACCTGTTGCAGTCAGGTCAATATACGTCTGAAACTGGTAATTATTGTATTTATTTTGTAGAGAATTCTTCAATGCAACTAATGGCGGCGTTGAAAGGGAAATATTTTATTATCGTTTTAGTGTGAAGGATAGGCTAAACAGATATCGCATGCACGCCGTAAATAAGTCCAATATAGAAACGTGTTTCTTAGTTTGTGTAAAAGCTGTGACGTTTTTCTAAAGGAATTCGCTTTTGTTAGAAACGTTTGGTCTAATGTACATTGGAGCGAAGGGGGAAAGGGAGTGGCGTGGCGCGCGACAAAATACTACCAGCTGTGTTCCTCCTGCAACGTACAGAATTGTGAAATATTCGCATTTCTAAATAAGATTATGGGTTCACAATTAAAATCTAACTATAGTCCAGCCTCTCTTAGTTTGCTCCAAATGTAAACAAATAATGACGTCACTGTGCATGCACATTATATGAAAATGTGTACACGCTGATTAAAAAGTAACAACTAAATACTTCCAAAAGTATTTAAATAGAAAAAATACTTTTAAAAGTATTTTTATAAATGAAATTGTTAGGCGTACATCATATCATGACTGATGTTTTTAGTACTTTCAGTACTTATAATTTAGAAAATAGTTAACTTAATAGAAATACGACATCCGTAAAGTCGCGGACTCTAGTGTGCACCCTTTAATAGGTGGCTTTAGTTTGTTGACAGTAGGAGCAAACTAACAACGGCTGAACTGTATATTAATGTGTGTGGGTGTGCGTGTGCGCGCGCGTGTGTGTGTGTGTGTGTGTGTGTATGTATGTGTACTAATTGTTGAAGTACAGTACTGATGGTTGGTCACGAAATGAACTTTGGGAACAATCTACTTGCGCATGCCCAGTTTCTCGATTACAATCCTAACAAACATACTGACTGTTAAGGCCTTTTTATTGGGGTTCTACAAGGTTCCGTCGCCGCTTGCCGTGTTTTGAATGCTCCGCTTTATTGCGGTTTTCGTTTGCGTCATTTCCAATTATGCTACACAATCCTCTATGTTCCTTCCCCTTCCACTTGCTAACCTGCATCCGCTTCCCTCTTGGCCACTTGTTTGATGAAACTAGTCATGGATGGACGCATTCTATGTTCTTGACGCCCCGTGCTTTGGCGCTAAGATCGGCGTTCTTTCATTTACTGCTTATACGGAGTTATTATTTGCGTATGTGTTTATTAAATTGTTCATTTCGTTGTGTTTTATGCTTTCATGTTTATGTACTTAAAGTGTGTATTAAGGTTCTTCTGTGCGGCATTACTGCTTACTGCAATCCACGTATCTCTGCGTAGCAATTTCAAATCAAGTAAGTGCAATTTATTCATGACAGTAATTTATCGTTCATGTGGTCATATTTCCCTTGTGTTCCTTTCCTGTATTTTGTCTATTATATCACAAATTGTTGATTGGTCGAGTATACAGACCCCTAAAAATGTATACTGGTTCTCCGGTAGTGTTAGTTTAGAGGCAAATTCCTTTTTGAAAAACCATTCAGGCATTTACAAGGTGAAAACTGAACACCGACACTCGTAGTTCATTGGAATACACAGTCCTTATTTTATTACGCGACGAGTGGTACAGGAAATATCGTTTTGATTTGGCTATTCCGTTTTTACGTTTTAGGCTACATTACAAGGCTGTTACCATTAAGAAGGGCTACATTACTTATACAAGGTGACCGCGAGAAACATTTACATTTTGGATGGGACGGTACTCAGAAATGGTGAGTCACCGCGTGGTGGAGTGGACGGCCATTTCCTTCAGTTAAGTCACAATGGAGCAGTGGTCGGTACAGCAACACGTATTTACATATGATATGTATGTTACAAACTGTAATTCAGTGGTAGCAGCTCAACGAGCATTTCGCGTTCATTTCAACATCAGCCGGCATGGACCAGTCCCTAGCCGACCTACCATTATGAATTGGGTTAAAAATTGTCGTACCACAAGCAACATAATGAAACAAAAATCACCGGGTCTTCCACGAATGGTGCGGACATGCGAGAACATTGACAGAGTGAAAACAGCTGTTGTAACCAGTCCAGGACGTTCCGCTCGACAGCAGGCAGTTTCATTAGATGTGGGACTTGAGGCGGTTAGAAAAATTTTGAAAATGGATCTGGAGTTTCATCCTTACAAGGTTGTGTGTGTGTGTGTGTGTGTGTGTGTGTGTGTGTGTGTGTGTGTGTGTGTGTGTGTGTGTGTGTGTGTGTGTGTGTGTGTGTGTGTGTGTGTGCAGGAATTGAAAGAAACCGACAACACCCCACAGTATGATTTTGCTGCGAAAATGTAAGTTCTTATTTTCGATGAACCACCGCACGCTCTCATTTTCATGAGCCATGAAGCCCATTTTTACCTAAACAGGGCTGTGAATCAACAAAACTGCAGGTACTGGGCAACGGAAAATCTAAGAGAGCTGCACGAGACACCGCTGCATTCACCCCGTGTAACCGTACTTATTGGTCCGTTCTTTTTCGAAGAGGATGGAGTAATGGTAACGTACGTGGATATGATCAACACGTTTAGCACAGAATTGCTAAACTTGCAAGATGGAGCTAGTGCTCACACTGCCACAATTTCAATGAACCTGCTGCGGAATATGTTTCCAGGTCGCCTGATTTCAAGATTCGGGGATGTGCACTGGCCTCCTTGATCTCCTCACCTTAACATGTGTGATTTTTACTTTCTCTTGCCTATATGAATATGTAGGAAAGAAAATTATTGTTTTCATGTCGATTTTAAGAAATCGAGTTTTCACCGGATTTATGTGTTTTCAGACCCCCTGAACCCAAAAAACATGTTTTTAGCGACTGGTCTGTGTGTGTGTGTAAACAGAATATCTCAAGAACGGAACATCGTACAAACTTGAAACTTAAGTTACATACCACTACCGGACCCGACACGAACATTTTCATTAACATCGGTCAACCGGAAGTAGTAGCTTATTTATGTAATTTTTCCCTTTCTCGCGATTTTCTCAAAAACTGGTCCTACAATTTTTTTTAAATCTCCTGGTTTACTCAACTTTTTATTCTCTACAAGATAGGGTAGGCGCCATGTTTGCTGAAATTCTGGGTGAGGCTGTTTTCACGTAAAAACATAGTTTTTTAAGATTACGGCTTTAATATGATATTAAGCGCAAAAATTTTTATAATAAAAGTTGTAGAGAATTTAAAATTCTACAACTTTTATTTCAAACATTTTTTTGTATAATGCTTAGTTTAGCAGTAATTAGCAATTTTCTGATTTTTTCTCACGAAATCGTGTGAAAAATAGATTTTTTTATGATTTCGGCCATAGAATGCATTTTACGACAAAAGTGTATATAATAAATTTTATAGGAAATAAAAAGATCTACAACTTTTATTTAAAGCATTTTTCACTACAGAGCCTAGTTTAGCGTGAAAGAGTGATTTTCCGTATTTTTAAGCCAAACCGAGTTCGATTTTCATTTTGCGTCTTTCACTCATGATTAAAATAAGGTTATGTTTGTTGAGGTTAGTTTTGTAGTTTATTTCTAAATGTTTTATTACTAATGTTAGGTTTATTGTTAATTATTTGCACTGGCAAGAGAAAGTTGTGTGAGTGTTTCACACCAGATTTTTATTTGTGGGGACATTTGAAAGAGCAAAAGCGGCGATATGTACAGAGGTGGCGTTCATCACTGAGGAGACACTGCAACGAGTATTGAGGAGCTTCCTGGACAGAATAGAAAATTACCTCAGGGAAGAAGGATTACCTCAGGGAGGAATTACCTCGGTCATCACCTTCCTGACATAATGGCGTACGCCCACAACTAGGTAACATAAGTTGAATAAATATTATCCTGAATAATTAATATTGTTTTGTTATTTCTAAAATGTAAATGTTTTTCGTGGTCCCCTTGTATTAAATAAAAGTTTTAATTCGTTAAAACTCATTTAGTTTCTTTTCATTTTATTTTTTCACATTTTATACATTATACCGTAGTGTTGTTAAAAATTAGTTATCTATCTGAGTACAATAAGTTTATCATGTCGACCGTTCGAAAGCACGGTAAAACAAGTCAAAGTGGGGAACGAAATGTTATTTTAAACTAGTGGACCCTCGCACAATAAGATGCAGATAAGGGGGGAGATGGCAATAGTAAACCACCTCACTCCTCGTTTTTACTTAGTTAAACCTCTATAGGTTCCAACCAGCCTTTCCGCTGTTCACCTAAACAACAACACAAATTTTCATAAATATTTTATTATCAAAAGCCTTATATGAAACACTTAACATTGAATTTCAATGAAATTAACCATGACTTTCCTTATGATATTGTATTGTGTTCATATAGCCTATTCATTAGTGTTGATTACGTGGGAGACCCGCTGTACGGTATTACAGAGCTATACGTTGGAAACAATATATTTTGTTCTTTTCATTTCGTAAAATGAAGCTCGAATTTAGCATGAATTTCAAGTTTAGAACTTTTTACCGAATCAGGAAAGAATACTCTTAAAACCCATGTACAAATTATAAAAATCCGTTCGGTAGAACTCTGTATTTAAGAATTTAAAGAATTTCCATTTAAAATACATTGGAAGTGATTTTGCGTTTTAAATATATAGATGTTATTAAGTGTTGTAAAAAAGAAGCAAAAAATAAACTATATATATTGCTCGAGTCGCAGCTCCCTCCGTGTAGTTGTTGTGGAATGTAGTGCGTTGTTATAGTTCACAGCTGATGCATTTGTAGTGGTAGCGTCTACTAACTAGACTAAAAACATATTCTTATCATCCGGCGCATTAATTTAGCAAATACCTCAAGGGGTTATCAACTTGGTCAGATTCACAATATTTAACTTACCAATTTATATCAAAATATGTAAATAAATAAATGTAATAAATACAAAGAAATATGTTAAATACGGAAAGTTTGAAAACAAATGTTTTGTATGAGAGTAATGAGTATGAGAACAATCGTTCTCCCAGCATGCATCACCCGTACCCCCTTCACCCCGCGACTACAATAAAGCAGAGCTTGGAACCAGACAATACTAGAGTCTGTCTATGCTAAGCGTACTTCAACGTAGGCAACCAGCAATACAGTGAGCGTGCGTATTAATTAAAAATACGCACAGCATGATCAAAAATGAAATTTCATAAAACTCTGATTCGCTCTAAGCTTAATATAATAAATACACGTTCAATTCATTTGTTAGAAAATGTTTTATAATTTGAACATTAGTTTACCATTAATAACTGAAATTTTACTATTGTTTTCTTATACTCGTACTATTATTTTTCGTTACATTATTTACTATTATTGCATTATTATTAATTATGATTAGTAGGTTTTTATTGTAGACTCAGTTTTGTTTTATTTTTGGTCACAAGTAACATAAGACTAATGCTCTTGAATTGTAACAGGAGAGTAAACAATTCCAAAGATTCGTTTTTTATCATTTCAGATTGTTTATTTCATATCACTAAAATAATTAATGTCTGTGACTAGTTTAATACAACTGTTTGCACTTGGCCGTGTTTAACTCATTTTTAGTTTCATCAGTTATCTTTTGGAATTGTATCGGTTCGTTTAGATTTTTTGCATAGACTGAAGTAGAAAAGTTTTGTAAGCTGTGTTTTGTTAACATGCGTGATAGTGAATGTGTTGAGTTTTTGAAACATAACATTGTCTGGGTTTTCTTCTGTAAAAACTTTTAACTTTTGGAGCAGTAGCTTAATTTTTATACCAAATTAAAGAAAATTTTCTACCGCATATAACTAATTATATATAAGAAGGTTAGAGAAATTATTATATTAATTCATTATATGAAATAGAAATTATACGAGGTAGGGTCAAAAAGTTCCCGGAATGGTTACATGCAGTCAAGTATTTGTTTGCTGGGAGAGAGATTTTTGTTTGAGAGGTTGGTATCACTACTAGGGAAAGTGTTGTGCCATTCAACAGGCAGTTAGAGTTGATTTCTTGCGTGTGGTGTATGATATTTTAGACGTAGTTTTTCTTCTTTCGTCTGATTGTGAAATGTCATCATCATAGAAGCGTGCCAATATCAAATTGTATGTGTTGCTGGAGAAACCACTCTTGAGTGCTGAAGAAAGTATACGGAAATGATGCAATGAAGAAAACGGCCGTTTACGAGTGGTAGGTACAAGCATTTTCGTAACTGTTGCACAACAATTAATAATGACGTTCGGACTGAGTGGCCTCCCGTTTCTACCACAGATGAGAATGTTGAGCGCGTTCGACAACTTATCCGTGCAAACAGGCGACAACAGAGAAAACAATGAACAAAGAATTGTACACAGAGATCTTAAAACGGTTAAAAGATGCAATTCGACATAAACGGCCTGAAAAATGGGCAAATGAGCAGGGAATGATTCGGTTTTGTTTCATGACAATGCCCTGTCACATCGATCCCTTATGGTGAAATAATGCCTGGCAAAGAACAATGTCACCCCTCTGAAACACCCTCCAATATTCTTCCGATCTTGCACCACCGGATTTTGACCTGTTTCAACAACTGTAAATGACATTGAAGGGACATCGTTTTGCTGATTCATCAGAGGTGATAGAAAATGCGACGAAACAGCTGATAGAACTTTTGAAAAATGGTTTTCAGGAGTGTTTCCAACGATTGTATGAACGGTGGGATAAGTCCATAGATACAGGAGGAGAGTATTCTGAATCAAAATAGGGTTAAAATGTTATACATACTTTCAATCAATTTCTATTAACCAATTCCAGGAACTTTTTGACCCTACCTCGTATATAAAAACCAAATATTGTGATATCGGGGTTGGTATTTAATCATAAACTTAGTTTTTTTAATATATGAATAATAAAACATTATGTTTGTGAATTTTTTAAAAAATTTCACGTAAAAACTAAACAAAATCAATACAATATTCAGCATCAGCATATTAAACTTAAAATAAGTACCAACTTTCATAACAATAGCGTGAGTAGATGGGGAGAAAAGTAGGCGTACGTGAATGTATGTCAAAAACATAAAAATTGACTTGGCACTTTTAGCATATTCTGTAATACAGGCCTCGCCACTAAAAGGGTTAAGGCCACAATCTTAACCTTTTGGGGACTATGTTTTTATGTTTTCCAATCTAGAACTCAGCTCACAGCCTGACTTCTTTTTAGGTTTTTCGTCTATTTCTGCTTCCCTTATTTATTATCTTTCTGCTATTTTTTTTGGATCTTCTCTGTTATATGCGTACCACTATTAACTCCAGTTCCCCTTGTGGTCTGCCACTACTACGTCATACTGCATGGTATCAGTTGGTGGGAGTAGTGCGGCCGGCACTTCCGTGTATTGGCAAAAGGATGTACGAAAAAAATAGGTTTTTTTTATTTACGATTCTAAGGTAATTTTTTGCGCTTTTTTCAAAAATTCTATTGCCAAGTCTGTACGAGTTATAGTTTTCAAGATACAAAGATAGCAAAAAGCTGTATGTATGTCTATTTTGAAAAATTTTAGAGGTAAAATGGTGTAGTCTGTATGTTAATAAATTGGTAGTTAAAGATTGGCACAAAGATGTATGAATTCTTTTCACCATTATTCTTTTCTGAAACCACTGAAAATCCCATTGCTATACAACGGGAATATTATGTATGTGCGATTAATACTTTTTACTTTAGTAAACTGTGTTTACTAAAGTAGAGTAGTAATATATTTATAACGATTAGTATATTTATGTATTACGTATAACTTAATTTATTGCATTTTATATGTGTAAAAATAAAAATGTAAACATAAATTGAAAATGAAAACAAAACAGAAATGTTTCATTTTTATGCTCAGTGGTTGTGTGCGTGCATACGCTCCATATTGACCGCATGTGAGAAAAACACGTGCTGTGTAGTGCGAACCTTCATTCAGCAGAGGGAGAACTATGGCACAAGGGGAACTGGAGTTAATAGTGGTACCCATAATATAACAGAGAAGATCCTTTTTTTTACAAACTTCCACCCCTAGATTACTTGTACACGTAAATAACCCTCACACGCACAGTCAAGCGCCCATATGTGCATGCGCGCGCACATCGTGTGCACATTTATCGTGCCGTACATAAAATGAATTTTCACTATCACTCTCATTGTAATTTTCAATATCTGAATCAGGATTAGTTAGATATTGTAATATATCGTCATCCCGTAGACGCCTACCACTAAAACTAGCCATTTCCAGTCGTATATACAAAATACACAATGAAATGAAACGTTCAAAATAAAACAAATATACACACGAAACACGATTTACATTATAATAAAACTCACTTATATTCACAAGAAACAAAAATTCTTTATTAGTAAAATATAAATAAGTATTCTGTATTAGTAAACAAACGGTAGCAAGAAGCTAACACAACTATAAAAACTTTTCGGAACTCATAAGTGAGGTTAGACAAAACACACGTGCTGTTTCAATCGCATAAAACAAAGCCTACTAAATTAATTATTCGTTTATAACACGTAGTACATGGAGAAAATGATAGATGTCAGGACAAGTATAAAAACAGAAGCAAACGTACTGGTACGTTTGTAGTATTTTGGACCGAAAAACATGAAACGTACCCGTACGTGCATAGTCCGTTACGATCGCAGAGCGGTAAACGTACCCGTACGTTCGTAGTCCTGAAAAGGTTAAATAACCCATTTTTTTCTAAGACAGCATCAGACATGGTACCTACTCTATCATGTAGAGCATAAAAAATGTAGTCAATGAGGTGGTTTTAAAAAAAATTGTAGTAGCCATTTTTGAGAAAATTAGAAGAAACTTGACAAATTACACGAATAAACTTTTACTTCCAGTTGACTGATTTTGATGAAAATGTTCATGTCAGGTCCTCTATTAATACCTAAGTTAAATTTCAAGTTTCAACTTCATACGATGTTCCGTTCTT
This sequence comes from Catonia carolina, assembly GCA_035578175.1. Taxonomy (NCBI): domain Eukaryota; kingdom Metazoa; phylum Arthropoda; class Insecta; order Hemiptera; family Achilidae; genus Catonia; species Catonia carolina. Next base: position 310,143 of record JAQMRL010000026.1, read on the forward strand.
GAGATATTTTGTTCACACACAAAGACCGATTGCTAAAAACATGTTGTTTGGGTTCAGAAGACCTGAAAACGTATATACCCAGTAAAAACTTAATTTCTTAAATCGACATAAAAACAATACATTTGTTCCTGTATATTCATATAGGCAAAAAAAGTGAAAAAACATAAGTAAAAAAACACAATGATGTAATTAAGAGAGATTATAATAGTTGATAAAAATCTGGTGTGAAACACTCACACAACTTTCTCTTGCCAATGAAAATATTTAACAATATAACCTAACATTAGTAATAAAACATTAGAAATAAACAAAAAACTAACCTCTAAAAATATAACCTTATTTTAATCATGACAGAAAGACGCAAAATGAAAATCGAACTCAGTTCGGCTTAAAAATACGGAAAATAATTCTTTCACACTAAACTAGGCTCTGTAGAGAAAAATGCTTTAAATAAAAGTTGTAGATCTTTTTATTTCCTATAAAATTAATTCTATACACTTTTGTCGTAAAATGCACACTAAGGCCGAAATCTTAATAAAATAGATTTTTCACACGTTTTCGTGAAAAAAAAAAAACAGAAAATAGCTAATTACTGCTAAACTAAGCGTTATACAGAAAAATGTTTGAAATAAGAGTTGTAGGTTTTTAAATTCTCTACAACTTTTATTCTATTAGTTTTTGCGCTAAAATTTATAATGAAGCCGTAATCTTAAAATAACTATTTCTTTATGTGATAACAGCCTCACCGAGAATTTCAGCAAACATAACGCCTACCCTATCTTGTAGAGCATAAAAAAATGAGTAAACCAGGCGATTTAAAAAAAATTGTAGGACCAGTTTTTGAGAAAATCGCAAAAAATTGAATAAACTACTACTTCCAGTTGACCGATTTTGATGAAAATGTTCATGTCGGGTCCGGTAGTGGTATGTAACTTTCAAGTAAGTTTCAAGTTTGAAGTTCGTATGATGTTCCGTTCTTGAGATATTCTGTTCACACACACACACACACACACAGAGACCAATCGCTAAAAACATGTTTTTTGGGTTCAGGGGGTCTGAAGACGTATAGATCCGGTGAAAACTCGATTTGTTAAAATCGACATGAAAACAATACTTTCCTTCCTATATATTCATATAGGCAAGAGAAAGTAAAAATGGCTAATACATAAGTTTAAGTAGATTTGTACATGAAAACCTGCGAATCATAATTAGCACACCTAAATGTTCAAATTAAAAAATTGGGGTGGAAGCACATCAACTGCATAATAGCCAATAAATTAAGATGCTTAACTTGAAAACAAACTTGATGCCAACAGCAAATAACTTCCATCATGAATCATCATAACAATAAATAAAAATTCTTACCAAAACAAACCTAACCAAACTCCTGCCCAAGAAAGGTTCATTTATAAAAGTACTTTCTTAACCTATCTTGCATATAATTTCTTGACTACTTCTAAAAAATTAAAAACATTCTAAGATCCAAGCAAGTTAAGTCTTAAATTTCGGTTTAAACTTGAAGGCTATAACTAAATCTGCATTTACTCTTACCGGTTATCCACATCAGTGCAATACTACAACTAGATATTTCAAGATCATATTACCACAGATTACCGTTACTGAAAGAACTGAGCTGTCATTAGGCATTTACAACAAAACGAAAATACTACAAACCTGAATTTAATTGACACTTAACTTAACCTTCTTATTTTTTTACAATCGTTCACAAAACTATACAAGTAATCTACAAAGTCGAACACACCTACTTCAAATAATACAACAATTATATATATTTCGATAGGCAACTTAAAACTTGGGTAAAGTTTTCAATATGTAATTCCAAAAGTATGTAAACAAACGACCAACAAATTTACCTAACACAATCATTTGACACACTAAGTATATATTACAAAAATACCATAATTTATATTACTTACATCGATTCCGAGAATATCTTTTATTTTAACCGGCAGCGAATAACTATCAATAAAAAGCGATATAGGAGAGTTCCAGTGATCGTTCTTCAAACACAGCCTACAATACGCTACTGGATTCATGTCTTCGTTTTTAATACGGATTATACAAAAAACCAAATATTTTCGTTAATAATACAATAAACATCAATATCAACGCGTTTTGTAAATACTTCAGTTTTTCACAGACATCAATTTACAAACACAAACAACAGGATAAGTACATGTTAAGTCCAACCACGGAGTCCAACAAAATTGGTGGGAATTAAAACAAGGAAAATGGAAATGTGAGAATAGAGAGGGAACTCCCAAAATGCAAAGTGATTTAACGTTTTTCGTCTGCAACTATTGTCCCACACCTGTAGAATGTGCTAGTAGCGCATACGAGGGAGATTTTGAAGTTTGGCCTATTACCCTATAGAATATTTATTTTGTTTATTTCATTTTACTTTTTGTTTTATAATTGAAAATTTTTGTTACTAATTTTTTTATATTTTTTTAAAAGTTGCATCGACAGTTTGGTTATTGGCGACTACGGTGGGTCATGAAACAGTGCGTTGAGACTAGTTATAATTAATTTAATTAAATTTTGTTACTGAAAGAAGTGTTTTTCTTTCGCAGAGGGTTAGGGAACGTGATTTCTTCCGTTTTCCGAAGTATTAATATGATTAGTAAGTACGTCCAGGCCAAAATAAATCTTGTAGTATGTGGTTAGGTTAACGGATTGAGTAAACATTAAATGTATGTAGGCCTACTTTTAAATTATTGTACATAAATCTGGTGCTTAAGTTTGCCTGGTGTAATAATAGTTATTTATTACTATAAATACTGTTGTTATACTGTTATGAATACTATAACTACTGTTTCACATCACGTTAATTGAAAAGAAAGCAAACCGGTAAAATGGCATATGACCTAACCTATGGCCCTACCCTAATTATTAATGACCGAATACTAATTAAGTATTAGTAATTAATTAATAATCTAATTATTATATCAGGCAAACTTAATCACTAGAGAATGTGTACAATAATTAAAAATCTGGTGTGAAACATTCACACATCTTTCTCTTGCCAATGCAAATAATTTACAATAAACTTAACATTATTAATAAAATATTAGAAATAAACAAAAACATAACCTTATTTTAATCATGAGTGAATGACGCAAATGAAAATCGAACTCAATTTGGCTTAAAAAAACGGAAAATCACACTTTCACGCTAAACTAGGCTCTGTAGAGAAAAATTTTCTAAATAAAAGTTGTAGATCTCTTAATTTTCTATAAATTTTAATATATACACTTTTGTCGTAAAATGCATACTAAGGCCGAAATCTTTAAAAAATCGATTTTTCACAGGTTTTCGTGAGACAAAACAGAAAATTGCTAATTACCGCTAAACTATGAGTTATACAAAAAAATGTTTGAAATAAAAGTTGTAGGATTTTAAATTCTTTACAACTTTTATTATATAAATTTTTGCGCTATAATACATATAAACCCGTAATCTTAAAAAAAAAACACTTTTTTTACGGAAAAACAGCCTCACCAAGAATTTCAGCAAACACGGCGCCTACCCTATCTTGTAGATAATCAAAAATTGAGTAAACCAGGCGATTTTTAAAAAAATCGTAGGACCAGTTTTTGAGAAAATCTCAAAAAAGTGAAAAATTATTCGAATAAACTACTACTTCCGGTTGACCAATTTTGATGAAAATGTTCGTGTCGGGTCCAGTAGTGGTATGTAACTTAAGTTTCAAGTTCGTACGTTGTTCCGTTCTTGAGATATTCTGTTCACACACACAGACCAATCGCTAAAAACATGTTTTTTGGGGTTCAGGGGGTCTGAAAACGTAAAGATCCGGTGAAAACTCGATTTCGAAAAATCGACATGAAAACAATACGTTCCTTCCTATATATTCATTAAGGCAAGAGAAAGTAAAAAGGCAATTCATACGTTTCATTATTTATTCAGTCCGTTAACCTAAAAACAAACAACATCTATTTTGCCGTACGCGTATTTACAGGTTTCGTCTCTTGGAAAACAGAAGATATGACTTTCCCTATAGGGAACGTCATTTCTTAATAACCTAATCCTAATCTTATAACCTTCGCAGAGGTATACCTCTGCGAAGAAAACACTTTTTTACCTAATAAAATTTAATTGTAAATAAATAAAGTCTCAAAACAACCGTGGTTTCATTCGCCATTACGTCTTGGGTTTGAATCCCATTCAGGCACGGCATATTTTCATACGTTACAAAAAATCATTTCATCCGTCACCGTCTGCATAAGCAGTAATTGCAGAACAGTCGGACGTTAAACAAAAAAAAAATCGCCATTACGAAGTTATTTAATTTACTATCTGCTTTCCCAACGCTTGATCTGTATGACGCCGAGGATCCAAATTTTAAAGTGACAGTCACGTTCTCAAACGACGGACCCCAGCACTAACTAGCAGATGACAAACAGTGTTGCAGTGTAAATAACCCAGTTCCCTCTCTATCTTTATTTAATCCGTTCGAAGGAACCACACTAGCTGTTACAAAATGGATAACATGCCAAGCAATCATACCAACGTTTTCCCTAGAAATTATTTTAATAATACTGACATTTTCTGTTTCCCATTTTTTTAATATAATAAATTAAATTAATATTAAGATCATTGTTAATTATTGAATATTTGCTACTAACATATGTATATATATCGGCTCCTTAGAGTGTACAATGGAGACAATAATGCCTATAGTTGCCGTGTATTACAAATTGCACACGTTATTACGCTATTTGTCTCTTTCTAACACATCTTCTCTCTCACTCGCTCTGTGTCACCCCGCTGTGCGCATGCTCATATTATCGCCCCGCTAATAAATAATCGTATTTGTTAGACAGAGAGCGCTAATTAGAGAACTGTCTGTCACTCTCGCACAATTTTACTCTTTCTAGCCGAGCATGTTGCCTCCAAGAAGAATAATTCTTCTTGGTTACTATAATAATTCTATTAATATTACTATAATACTAAGTAACTAGTAATATACTAAAACTAAATAACTAGTAATATATTACTATAATAATTCTTCTCAAAGTTACCTCTGAAAATACAAACTTAGCCTAAGAGCGAAGGGGGGCTTTCCATGACAACTTTGTAGTAAAACTAAAATTTTGTTCAAAATGCATTTAACGCGTTTTCTGAAGGTTTATCCATCATATAACGTATGTTTTCAATAAACATAACATACATTGTATAACGTATGTTATCTTTGTGTATTGAATCCATTTTATTGATCTCATTTGGAGATATAGCAATATCATTTTCTTGAGGGGGGGGAGTTTGCTCTTCTCTCTTCTTCTTCCAACCAAGGATTAGGCCGCAGCCTGTTACGAACTAATTAACTAACTATATCATTTATCTTATATTATTATGTTGTTGTTTAGGTTATCAGCCGAAATGCTGGTTTGAACCTGTAGAGGTTTTACTATACGAAGTAAATCAAGGAGTGAGGTGGTTTACCAGTGCCACAACTCACTGAGTGAAAAATTACGCTTATCAACATTCCAGGCCCTCTGAAAAGCACAGATTTTCCACTCTGCAAATGACACCTTCACTTCATTCACCACAGGGTCTGGCTGTATAATGAAATTCATTACTTTCAGAGGAGACAACTCTGATTAGTGTCACAGTACACCTCTACCTCTTCTGTTCTTAAATAATTCAGTCATTTAATTGGCTGACCGTGTGATAAGAAACAGAACTATTTATTTTAGCCCTGCAACGGACAGATTGAGTGTAAATAAATTGACACTCCACCTGTCTGTTATGGGCATATATTATTATACCGATCATGTGGTAAAATATCATCTGGGGTATTTGTATTAAAAAAATTGCCAGATTAAATGCTAAAAAATTGCTAATAGCAGCTTATCATGATTTAATTTTATCTCATATTAGTATTATATGGGGTAATTCATCACAGTGTAACATGGAAAGAGTTTTTAAAATACAGAAAAAAAACCTGTTAGGTGTATGATGGGAGTCAACCACCTTACCTCATGCAGATCACTATTTAAAGAGCTGCAAATTGCTCACAGTTCCTTCTTTGTACATTTTTCAAGTGATAATGTACGTAAAGAGAATTTAGATGTTCGCAACCACTACACAATAAACAGAATCGATTATTATGTTGCTAATCACAACACTAAATTGTTTGAACAAAAACCAACTTATGCAGGTAGAAAATACATCAATAAATTGCCACAAGGTTTAAAAAGTTGTATCAATTTCAGAAAAAGCTAAAACAATATTTTTGATTGATGAAACATTTTAGTGTGCACAAATTCCTTTCTAAATAGTTTTTGATTGAAAAGTATTTAACTTGTAATTAAATAAATGTTGTATACTACGGTATTTGATACAAAGGGGTTCATGACAAGCCTACTCAGTTAAGCAGTAGCGGAAACAAATTTTTGGTGGTAAGTGATGAATCTATCATTGTGATAAACTTTTAGTTTATCAGTTTTATCTTCACATGTCCTATACTCCCTTTTGGAGTCTCCTGGATGCAAAAAAAATCTCCATCTTCTCTTAGGTCTACCGACATCCCTTTTACCTTCTGGAGCATACCAATGTGCCTGCTTACAGTCCAGCCTCTCTTAGTTTGCTCCTAATGTAAACAAATAATGATGTCACTGAGCATGCGCATTATATCAAAATGTGTACACGCTGATTAAAAAGTAACAACAAAATACTTTCAAAAGTATTTAAATACAAAATACTTTTAAAAGTATTTTTATAAATGAAATTGTTAAGCCTACATCATATTATCATAACTGATATTTTAAGTACTTATAATTTAAAACATAGTTAACTTAATAGGAATACGACATCCGTAAAGTCGCAGACTCTAGCGTACACCCTGTAGTAGATGACTTTTGTTTGTGGACAGTAGGAGCAAACTAAGAACGGCTAAACTGCATGTATCCTGTGATCTGACAGCCTTGCCATGTGCGGTCTTGGGTTCAAATCCCATTCAGGCACGGCATATTTTTATACGTTACAAAAAATCATTTCATCCTTCACCATCTACATTAGCAGTAATTGCAGAACAGTCGGACGTTAAACCAAAAAAAAAAAAAAAAAAATTACCATGTCCTGTCTCCAACTTTGGCGATAATGTTTCTTTTCATTCAAGTTGTAAGTACCCAATTATGGCCTGATTACTCTGATTTACCTTGTTCCTTATTCTGTCCAAGCATGTACACCGCTTAGTTCTTTGAAGAAATCTCATCTCTGCCTTCTGGATTCTCCACTCTTGGGTTTTGTTGTTGTCCACACCTCACTTCACAAAAGCTTCAAAAGTAATTAAATCCACAGTAAACTTAAGTTCTACAAAGTTATGGAAGCTCCAGTTATTCTGTACGGAAGTTTTTTTTTGCGCCCTGGAGACTCCAGGAGGAGTATATAGGACATGTCATCAGATGTAACACCTGAAATACATATAAAATCACTACTATCAAGAAAGAAATTCTTGTACACTATAAAAAGTTTCACCGATCAAGTAATTTTTCAAATTTTTTTTAAAGGAATTCAAATCCTCACAATATTTTAAAAATTGGGGTAATTTATTCATGAATTTTCTCCCTGCATAAGTAGGTTTTTGCTCCACAAAATTTTTTGAACAAAAACCTACTTATGCAGGGAGAAAATTCATGAATAAATTACCCCAATTTTTAAAATTTTGTGAGGATTTGAATTCCTTTAAAAAAAATCTGAAAAATTACTTGATCAGTGAAACTTTTTATAGCGTACAAGAATTTCTTTCTTGATAGTAGTGATACATTGTGCGATTCTTATATGTATTTCAGGTGTTACATCTGACGACATGTCCTATACTCCTTCTGGAGTCTCCAGGGCGCAAAAAAAAAAAAAAAAAAAACTTCCGTACAGAATAACTGGAGCTTCCATATGGATTTAATTACTTTTGAAGCTTTTTCCATCTGTCCTAACACCTTTATATTATGTTTGTAGCGTTGTACAATTGTTTGACTTGATTAATATCCTGCCTGTACCATCCTGTATCGTCCATCCAATGGGTAAACTCGCGAATGTGCAAATTCTAAGTTTTACAGGAGAGCAAAAAACAAATTCAATGCTTTCTTTTTTTTTTAATTCATTTATTTAATGTCGCATCAACTACAACGGTCATTAGCGACGACGTTGGGGTGTAACTATTGTACAATGGAGGATGAAATGATTTTTTTGTAACGTATGAAAATATGCCACCGTGCCTGAGTGGGATTCGAACCCAGGATTGCATGATGAGAGGCGAGCACGTTACCAACTGCGCCAATGCGGCCGGCTTTCTTCTCTAACACACTTTGCGTATTTTCGTAACTTTACAAAGGCTGTATCTCCCTAACCAAACAAGATACATATTCGCAAGTTTACTACAACATGCGTTGGGTTGTATACATCAGCATAAGTAACTAACAAACTCATATTCGCAAAATTTGCACGTTGGCGAGTTTACCATTGGAGGGACAATATATTTATCCTTGGAGTACATTTTCTTACACAATTCTAATCTGCCGGCCGTGTTGGCGAAGTTGGTAACGTGCTCGCCTCTCATCACGCGGTCTTGGGTTCAAATCCCACTCGGGCATAGCATTTTTTCATACGTTACAAAAAATTCATTTCATCCTTCACAGTCTGCACTAGCAGCAATTTGCAAAACAGTCGGACGTTAAACAAAAAAAAAAAAAAAAAAATCTAATACTTATTACTGAATAATACGCTCTATACTTTATCTGATTTGAGGAAGGCAATGGTAAACCACCTCACTCCTTGTTTTACTTTGTAAAACCTCTAGAGGTTCAAACCAGCCTTTCGGCTGTTGACCTAAACAACAACAACTTTATCTGACCCAGTTGTGGAGAAAACCTTCATTAATTGTCTTTTTCTTATGACTACTTCTATGGTTAACGTTAACTAAACATTTTTTTGTAGGTGCGTGCATTTCAAAAATATCCAGGAATTCAGAAAAGAAAGTCTCAAACACAATATCAGATAGAAGGACACTGTCTAAGCTCCTAAGTAATGAGGTAACCGAACTAACATTAGTCAGGTCAAGCCTAAACGTATACTTTTTCTCATTGCAATTTATTGGCCTAGTGGTCACAGTTTTCAGCTCAGATGTAGGGTGACCTAACCTAAGAATTATAATCCTTTTATATAAGGATTAGAATCCTTATTTATAAGGATTAGAATTAGATACAGCCTTTACGCTGTACCGAGTTGTCATCTGAAAAAGGAAAAGTACGGTGATGTCGTACAACATATTTTTACTCTCTATTGCCCTATATGTATAAATATATAGGGAAGGAAAGTATTGTTTTCATGACGATTTTTCACACTATATACATGTTTTTAGACCCCGTGAACCCAAACATGTTTTTAGCGAATGGTGTGAGAATAAAATATCTCAAGAACGGAACATTGTATCTAGTTAAAACTTAAGTTAGATATTAAAATGGACAAACATTTTCATCTAAATTGGTCAACCATAAGTGGTTCAACTTAATGTCATCATTTATGGTTGAAAATGTTAGACTATTAAAAATATTGTAAAACCATAAATTACATTTAAGTCAGGTAAATAAGTTGTTAAATTAACAATAGGATTAAGATAGAGATTGAAGAATTTAATATGTGTATAGTACACTATGTAAATGTCATTAGAAATTAAGTGCTAGCACCAGTGGGAGACTAACACTGTGTTGTAACTAAAACATGTGTTTCAAGTTGTTGCTCAAACGATTTGAAAATGTGATAAAAGATTAACTCTTACAAGAAAAGAGCTGTTAACGTTGCACTTGCATCTGCCCACAGCAGGCAGTTGGAGTGTTAGGGTAAGCACACAGTGAACGGTGGTCGCAGGAATCTGCCAGCAGAAATGCGCAAACATATTTTATTTAATCAGGCGGCGTCTCACAGTAAAAGGTGGCGAGGAAGCCTGCGCGCTGATCATACCTGTTCATATCAGCTCAACAGGTTTGTTTTGCACAAACCTGCATGGTGATCTGCGGGCAGGTTCCAATTTATTGCTCGAGTCGCAGCTCCATGTAGTGCGTTGTTATAGTAGTGGTAGAATGAATGAGTGTTTGTGTTTGTAGTGATTCACAGTTGATGTATTTCTAGTGGTAGCGTCTACTAGCTAGACTAAAAAAATATTCTTATCATCCGGCGCATTAATTTAACAAATACCTACCCGGTTATTAACTCGGTCGGATTCATAATATTTGTGTTGTTGTTTAGGTCAACAGCCAAAAGGCTGGTTTGAACCTGTAGAGGTTTTACTAAGTAAAACGAGGAGTGAGGTGGTTTAACATTGCCACAACTCACTGAATGGAAAAGTATGCTTATCAGAATGCCGGGCCCTCTGAAAAGCACATATTTTCCATTTTGCAAATGACACCTTCACTTCATTCACCACAGGGTCCAACTGTATAATGAAATTCATTACTTTCAGAGGAGGAGATAACTGTGATTAGTGTCTTTTGCACCTCTACCTCTTCTGTTCTTAAATGATTCAGTCATTTAATTGGCTGACCATGTGATAAGAAACAGAACTATTTATTTTAGCCCTGCAACGAACAGATTGAGTGTAAATAATTTGACACTCCACCAATCTGTTACGGGCAATTCATAATATTTAACTTACCAATTAATATCAAAATATGTAAATAAATACATGTAATAAATACAAACAAATATGTTAAATAGGGAAAGTTTGAAAACAAAAATGTTTTGTATCAGAGTAATAGAACAATCGTTCTCTCATTCAATATACCTCACCCGTACCCCCTTCCCCCCCCGCAACTACACGCAGCTTGGAACCTGACTATACTTGGTGTTGTATAATATGTACTCGGAAATAATAACAACTTGTTTATTAAAATGGCAACTTATGATGTTGTGGATACAGAATTGTTAATATCCAAATATTAAACATTTCCACGGCCATTCTCTTGTACTTAAAAAAAAACTTGTCAATCTTTTTTTAATATTGCAAAAAAAGATGATGCTTGGAGTACAATTTTCTGTTCTTATTAATGTCACTAACGGTATCGTTTTATTAAACCCTTTATAGGGCAGTACTACAGGGAAAATATACTCAAACATGTTGTAAAATAGTAAATTTTGCTTTATAGGGACTTGAATAATGTATTTCTAGTGCCAGAATAGTAAGATATTTCTTTTTTGTTGATTTTAAGCCCTGGTAAATATACTTACCAAGGAACATTTATTGAAATGGAAATCACATAATTTTTAGAGGTAAGAATGCTTATTTAAAACAATTAGTACCACTATATAATAAAAAAATTTGTAGAATAACTTATCTTAACTTTATATTAGCATAAATGCTCGTTTCCCAGTAAAAAACTTGATTTTTCTAAGCAATGTACAAAAGTAACAACAAAACAACACGGTACCATGAATCCTTACCGTTGTTTGTTCAGGTCATCAGCCTGTATGTAGGCTGGTTTGAACCACTCTAGAGGTTTTACTAAGTAAAACGAGGAGTCAGGTGGTTTACCGTTGCCACCACTCACTCAGTGGAAAAGTACGCTTATCAGCATGCCGGGCCCTCTGAAAAGCACATATTTTCCACTCTGCAAACGACACCTTCACTTCATTCACCACAGGGTCTGGCTGTATAATGAAATTCATTACTTTCAGAGGAGATAACTCTGATTAGTGTCACAGTACACCTCTACCTCTTCTGTTCTTAAATGATTTAGTCATTTAATTGGCTGACCATGTGATAAGAAACAGAACTATTTATTTCAGCCCTGCAACGAACAGAGTGAGTGTAAATAATTTGACACTCCACCTGTCCGTTATGGGCAGGAATCCTTACCATATTCGTGTAACTCACAAAGCAAATTATCACTGCGCGCTAATTTCAAAATCTGTATAGCCTACTTACCAGAGAATATCTATAAAACCATAAAATGTCAATAAGGTTCAACTGCATAGTTTATTCTAAATAAAATCGACCTTATTGCCGCCAGCGGTACGTATACTTACCAAACCCTTGTTGTTTAGGTCAACAGCCGAAAGGCTGGTTTGAACCTCTAGAGGTTTTACTAAGTAAAACGAGGAGTGAGGTGGTTTATCATTGCCTTCCTCACTGAATGGAAAAGTACGCTTATCAGCATGCCGGGCCCTCTGAAAAGCACATATTTTCCACTCTGTAAATGACACCTTCACTTCATTCACCACAGGGTCTGGCTGTACAATGAAATTCATTACTTTCAGAAAAGATAACTGTGATTAGTGTCACAATACACCTCTACCTCTTCTGTTCTTAAATGATTCAGTCATTTAATTGACTGACCATGTGATAAGAAACAGAACTATTTATTTTAGCCCTGCAACAAACAGATTGAGTGTAAATAATTTGACACTCCACCCTGTCTGTTATGGGCAGACCAAACACCTATAAAAGGTAAATACATAACAATTTAGTGTAAATGTTTTCCATAAAAAATAATTCATCATCACTCCTACTGCTGGATGGAACTAGTGAAGAGCGTTCACTGTTTCAACCAGTCACAGTGATCACGGTGACAGTGATTTTGCGTTCACCAACACTTTTAATAGTTACTAGTGATTTATCAATCATTGTGTATTTTCTTAGTACATTTTTCAGCTGTTATCATGAAATAATAGTAATGTTTTCAGTTGTTATTTCATGATAACTGAGGTTTTGATAAATTAAAAAACTGGGCTATATAACTAAAATAAAAATTTAGCCTAAAACTGATTAACACAAGGTATCCTAAATTAGTAATAAAAATAACATTTTGTATAAAAAAGAGAAAGTACAAGAAACAATATTTACAACTGAAAAATAACAACACACATTATAAATAAAATAGCTAGGTAGAACGCGGCGTGCAATAAAAATAATACTGTAATGTAATTGTGTTACCGCGATCAGAGATGTAAACGAACTACCCTCGTTTTGTTTAGTCTAGTAGATGAAAAACATAAGGGGAAGAGACTGAGAGAAGGAGAGAGAAAGAGAGAGTGCGTAAAAATTGAAGTAAAAAAAGAATGGATGTGCCAGTTATCAAAGGAGAGGCGACAAAGAGAGCACTAAGCCCAGTGAACAGACCAACATATCTTACGTAGCTATCATAGGAGTCTTGAAGAAGAGTAAGCATATTATGTCGTTTTGTCTATTAACTGTGAACAGTGAATGAGCAAGTGAATTTGTTCACTAGTGCCTAAGGTAAAGAATTCGTTCTATCTTAAAAGTGACAGTGAACAGTGAATGAGTAACTGATTTTTGTAAAAGTGATTGAAGGAACAAGAGGTCTGTTACTCTTCTATCTGTAGAATTATGGTCGCCGTGTCGTCCTGCCTTAAACAGTGAACAGAGAATCAGTAAGCGATCTTTGTAACAGTGACTGGGGAACGAGAGGCTGTGCTATATGGTAGAATAGTACGGTGAACATTCGCCGTGTCGTCCTGTCTTCCAGTGACAGAAGAGTAAGCGATCTATGTAACAGTGACTGGGGAACGGTTACTCTCTGAATAACTGTGGTCACCGTGAATTATAAGTAACCGTGACTCATTCACAGTGACAGTTCTTTTCTCTCTTCTCTAGATGGAACTCATTTTGAAATACCAAACATTGAATGAAGGTTTAAATGTGTATTACATGCTCCCATTGTGTGCAGTGACCAGCACACACTGCTTGCTTACCCTTCAATTATTTGCACTCAATCTGGTAGTTCCAGGGCTACAAAAAATAAAAATAGTTCTCTCTCTTATCACATGGTCAGCCAATTATATGACTGAAGCATTTATAGCTATTGAAGTCACGAGATTGTCTTTTGCGTATTTATGGGCTGTGAGGAAGGGAAATGATATATCTGCAGTGCTGCCAACCTTAACAGTGAGACACTACTCGTACATTTCACTACCATGCAGTTTTTACATACATTTTGTAAGCTGTGGTTTATTTCGAGAAAATGTTTTCTTCATAAACCTTATAGGAAATAAATATGACCTGTAATATTGCCTATAGCTTAACTAAATGACTAGAAATGTTTGATTTACTGTAATTACGAATGAATCGCCTTCTTTGTTATTGCTGTCACCAGCATTTTCATTAAGTCTCTCTAGTATCTAACTAACCGTTTTCTGTTTTTTTACCAGCTGTGTCAACAAAACTGTTAAAGAATAGCTTCTTCACGTCCTTAATTTCCTTCTTTATTTTTCGAATTGTGCGAAGAGAAACATGACAGAAGTTAGCCGCTCGCTCACGGCTTTTGTTAAGAGGCACGGAGAGGCATAGTTATGGGGCTTATTTAACACAGCATTAATGACATGGTTACTGACCGGGTTGACCAGTTATCATTATAACAGAATGCTAAAAACACCCTCTAAGCTGTTATACTGTTCGCCATTTCGGCGGCATGTAGGGAGGGTAGCAAGACAGAGAGAGAATGTGTTGCGTCCGCCATTCCCCTCAACTCATTTCAATCAGTGCATGGTGTTCAAGCGCAATAGTGACAATACGCAGTATGGTAGGGCACTCTGCCGGCCAGTTTCGTTCGCTACACTCTAACAAGCTCATTTTCATCAAAAAATTCTGAAAAAATTACTTTCGTTTCCTAATGAATCTTATTTTATTACGCTATAAATGTTATTATTGTACTCTGGTATTTAGATCAGATACGCTCATACAAAGTTAGACGTTTAAATCTCATCGCATTTTTTGCGTATCACGCAGGCTAACCCTATAATTTATTTTCCAGGATGACATAATATGCGTTTCATTATTTTGTTATAAAATCTAAAATTTTATCTGTAATTTGATATATGTAGGGCAGAAAGAGAAATAATAAACGAGCTTGAAAAAATCACTTTTTGAAGGGAAGTCAAAGATAGATCATCGTGTCAGGTGTCTCCTTCCTGTTAGTATTCCAAGAAGCTGAATCATTTTTTATAGTTGTGAACTTTATACCAAACATACGTACTTTTTTAGAAATCAACTACACACGCAAAGTTTCAGTTATATGAAATTTTAACAAAAAGAACCGTGCAGTAAATATAACAGAATGAGGTTATGACGTACCTCTCTTTCGGGCCTGTCAAAACTTATGGTAGGTACAACATTTAGAAAAAAACTTATTGCCAATTACCCCAAAAGGAATCGCAGAAATTTTTCCCCGTATTTTGAGCACGCGTAACAAATTTTGACGGCATGCGGCTTTCGACAGCGACACAAAAATGTCCAAACGATTACCGCATGAACAGAACACAATGAGTAGTGAGTACTACTTTAGAGGCAGCCTGTATCTTTAGTTGACGCTGTGGTGGGGGAGCTACTTACTGCACATGTGCGGCTCGCATGCCACCGTAGTTGGTTATGTTTATACTTTATAATACCCTCATTCAAAGCTGTTTAATAAACTAATGTACCAATGACGCTAGTCTTACCGTTACAAAATTAAGTTATTCAATTAACCTTTTTGTCAGACACCACTTCAGTTTAACTTTGTTATAAAATGAACAGCACTATTTTCTGTAACCGAATTCGATCACGGCAAACCAAAAGATAATATTTGCGAACAACACAAGGGTGGCCGGTCATGGTGAATCTTTCACGGACATTCAGCAATGCACTATGGTCACTAGACATTGTACACTGAGCCAAGCATCAATGAAGGCACGTGTAGATACAATTAAACCGAGTCAGTACTCAAAACAAACCATCCAGCGAGTCACCCCTGAGGATCAGTTTGTTTTCACTACCATCATCTACCATCCACATCAATAAACCTCTATGCAAAACATCTATAGTCCAGCCTTTCTTAGTTTGCTCCTAATGTAAACAAATAATGACATCACTGAGCATGCACTTTGTATCAAAATGTGTATACGCTGATTAAAAAGTAACAACAAAATACTTTCAAAAGTATTTAAATACAAAACAATTTTAAATGTATTTTTATAAATGAAATTGTTAAGCCTACATCATGTAATGACTGATGTTTTTAGTACTTTAAGTACTTATAATTTAAAAAATAGTTAACTTAATAGGAATACAACTTCTGTAAAGTCGCAGACTCTAGCGTGCATCCTGTAGTAGGTAGCTTTTGTTTGTTGACAGTAGGAGCAAACTAAGGACAGCTCAACTGTACTTGTTTCTCAATAATTTAGATCCACTTCTTTTCTGCATGTGTTGTGCTATTACCTATTACTTTTTTTCATCCAGGAGACTCCAAACGGAGTATAGGACATGTCAAGATAAAACTGATAAACAAAAAGTTTATCACCAATGATAAATTCATCACTTACTACCAAAAAATTGTTTCTGCTACTGCTTACTTCGGTAGGCTTGCCATGAACCCCATTGTAACAGATATCACACAAAATAAAATATAAAAAAATCAAACACAATGATAAATTCATCACTTACCAATAATTTTTTCCCGCTACTGCTTAACTCGGTAAGCTTGTCATGAACCCGTTTGTATTAATTAGTACACAACATTTATTTAATTAGAAGTTAAGTACTTTTCAACCAAAACTATTTAGAAAGGAATTCGTGCACACTGTAAAATGTTTCATCAATCAAATAATGTTTTAGCTTTTTTTAAAATGACTTAAATTGTCACAATTTTTTAAACCTTGTGGCAATTTATTGATGTATTTTCTACCTGCATAAGTTGGTTTTTGTTCAAACAATTTAGTGTTGTGATTAGCAACATAATAATCGATTCTGTTTCTTGTGTAGTGGTTGTGTGAACAACTAAATTCTGTAAAAAGGTATTTTTCTTTACGTACATTTTATTATACTAATAATACTACATTGTCTTGTAGCCTTGACAGTAACAGAGTTATTTTAATAACACGTTATAGAATCTGTTATCGAGCAAGCTGTTATTTGTTATTTTTAGCAAATATTATTAAAAATAAGGTAACTTTATTTCCCACAATCACTAATAGATGGGCGCACCGCAGCAGAAACACGATGTCGCTACAATATACACAGTACATGGATCTAATACACTGATAACACAATTTAGATAATAAGATTCTTTAATAATTATAACAAATTATACAGTAATAATTTAAACATTTAACGAACGGTTCTTCTAAACAAACAAACTAATTGAACTATTCTTTTTCGTAAGTGTAGTGGGTGACTCCTGATGTTGGCATGTGCCTAGCAGCAATAGGAGGATAAAATCGCAACTTCTCCATTAGTTTCGTACTGAAAAAAGTGCCGACAAAAGTGGCCAAACACAAAAACATGACTAAAGGAGAGTATTTGAATTTTTGTCTAGCATGGGTATCTACTCTGTCTTCCGTATAAAATATAGCATGATGATGCATCGGTTCTCCAAAGTTCCTTCGATCGTCGGGCAAATCCCACGGATAATAAATATCTTTATTCTCTGTCGATATTTCAGGTAATTTAGGATAATCACCTCGTTCGTTCATCCCATCTCCCATTGGATACGGTTCGTATTCTTCTGGTACAAGGTTATACTTTTTAGCAGCAGCAGCTTTTTGCTCTGGGGTCACAGGATACGGACCTGGCATCCAATCTTTATTCCAATAACCACCGGAGTTTCTCACCTGGTATAACAGACGCGGTTGCAAGGCAACTTTCCTTAAAACCAAACTGTTCATTTTAACCCAGATAAAACTCACATAAAAGGTCAAACACTGAAAACACAAACCATTCCGAAATACATCAGCTGTTTCATGTTAAAATGCAGGGATGCCATCAACATACCAGCTGAAAATACATCTCATTGTTACTTTAATTTCGTAATATTTTTGTATTGTGAATAATTAATTGCAAAAAAAGAAGAAGTGAACGACAGTCTCATATTAACGTACCGTAGTATTTATTTAATAACTATATCAATGAGTCTTTTCAGTTTTCCGTATGCCACACTCAAATCCGAATCCCTGAAGGGTGCACACTTCTCCCACTCCTGCGTCTAGCGCGCCAATTTGAATAACAATATTCCTGCGTAATGTTAACCATAAAACTGTTTCTTACTTATTTTAATTTAAAAGATATTTTATGTACTTGAAACCGTGACTTGCCTACAGTATTCTTATGTTTCTCGGGTCTTTAGGACAGGTTCTGATGACTCAAGATATTTTTCCGAGGGTAAATCGTCATTCATAAGAGGCGCGAGAATTCAAAAGTGTGTAACATTGAAACCATTTTGCAAAATAATCAAGTATATCGATATTATTAACAGATTCGGTCATTTGTGAAATTAAAATATAATAATAAAACTATGTTGAAAAATGGACTATTTTACCAGCAATTACGCTTATCGGTAAATTAGTGGATTATCTTGAATATTAGGTAGGTATAGTAATGTGTTTAAGATCTGCGCATGTGGTTTTACACTTTTCAATAGCGTTTGATGTTTTATTTTCAGTATCCACAAGTACGTTGTATACAATATACGATGAAACATTTTTAAAGAAAATCATAATATAATATGTAATTTTGCAGTATAATTTGTATAATATACTTGCACCTTACGTCAAGTTTAAATAAAATTACTGTATTATTTATCAATACCTCAACAGCGAGTGAGATATTAACATAAATCCGATATTCTGTTCAGCACCCACTATACAGAGTGATTCACGAATATATGCATAAACTTTGGCAGTCCATTGTACATGTAAAAATAATAAAAAAAGTTTATATAAACATGGGTCCAAAAATGCTTCGTTACCAAGTTACGGCTAGCTCCCGGATTTCAGCTCACCATGTGAAATGAGGTCTTCCTGAAATTCTGGTAAGGTAGATTTAGGGGAGAATTCAATCGTTTCTTATGGTTTTTGACCTGATAAATTGAATAAAACAGGTCCCAGAACTGTAAGTTAAATAGTTTTTGAGAAAACCAGTGTCAAATTGCAATTTTCTCAAAAACTGGTCCTACGATTTTTTTTTAAATCGCCTGGTTTACTCAATTTTTTATTCTCTACAAGATAGGTTACGCGTCATGTTTGCTGAAATTCTGGGTGAGGTGTTTTCACGTAAAAACATAGTTTTTTTAAGATTACGACTTTAATATGCAATTTAGCGCAAAAATTTACATTATAAAAATTGTAGAGAATTTAAAATTCTACAACTTTTATTTCAAACATTTTTTTGTATAACACTTAGTTTAGCGGTAATTAGCAATTTTATGTTGTTTTCTCACGAAAACGTGAAAAATCGATTTTTTAAAAATTTCGGCCTTGGTATGCATTTTACGACAAAAAGGTATATAATAAAACTTATAGAAAATTAAACGATCTACAACTTTTATTTAAAGCGTTTTTCTCTACAGAGCCTAGTTTAGCGTGAAAGAGTGATTTTCCGTATTTTTAAGCCCAACTGAGGTTGATTTTCATTTTGCGTCTTTCACTCATGATTAAAATTAGGTTATGTTTATTGAGGTGAGTTTTTTGTTTATTTCAAATGTTTTATTACTAATGTTAGGTTATATTGTTAATTATTTGCATTGGCAAGAGAAAGTCGTGTGAGTGTTTCACACCAATTTTTTTTTTTTGTTAAGTAGTTGTTACTTAACATCTTTATCATTTTAAAACAGACATTTAATTAAAAATATTTTAGTGACAGAAGGTGTTGTCTACACAGCAATTAGTTAAATTAGACAAGGTTTAGAATACTTATATAAATTCCCTGTGTCTATTTATTATACCAACACCAAAAATATAACTTTGTGAAATCAGTAAATAAAATTACAGCTTTTGAATTTTAACACTCAATAGCTTAGATCTGTATTTATATGTCACATAACACCTTCACCTTCATCCACTGAACCCTTCAATTTATAATTATGTGAATTTTTTGTTGATTTTCTAGTAACTTTTAAAAGAGCGTATTGGATTGAGGTTTTTTCTTTACTCAAAATTTTAAATAATTAAAATTTCTTTTTTGGGCTTCCATGCAGCAAAGTGTTTATGACATCTCAAAGTTCAAATTTTGAGCCACGGAATGTTTAATGGATAAAAAAGTTAAGTTGAATAACCTTTCTTATCCCATAAAATTTCTTAAATAAGTTTTTATCGAATTATCATTTTGAAAAGATCATTTTGCACCAGCCGTAGTCACAGGAATGGTTACAAATAACTGAAATGCAGCGCACACTTCACAATAGCTTCAAGACATTTCATTTCATAGCGGCATGTATCAAGATGCACTCTCTCTTTTGTTAGTGAGTTGAATTCCTGCAGCGAAAATGTGAATTATATAGAAAAAAAAGAAGATTTTTCCGTATTCTTAAGCCAAACTGAGGTTGACTTTCATTTTGCGTCCTTCACTCACGATTAAAATTAGGTTATGTTTATTGAGGTTAGTTTGTTTTCTAATGTTAGGTTATATTGGTCATTATTTGCATTGGCAAGAGAAAGTTATGTGCGTTTCACACCAGATTTTTTATATAAAATGTGTATGTTCTTTAATAGGTAACAAATTAATGAATAGAAAAATATTTTTTACTAAATTTTGTAATAATAAATGTTAGGATCCTGTGCTTGTTGTTGTTTAAGTCATCAGCCTGGTTGGCTGGTTTGAACCTGTAGAGGTTTTACTAAGTAAATCGATGAGTTAGATGGTTTACCATTGCCACAACTCACTGAGTGGAAAAGTACACTTATCAGCATACCAGGTCCTCTGAAAAGCACATATTTTCCACTCTGTAAATGACACTTTCACTTCATTCACCACAGGGTCTGGCTGTATAATAAAATTCATTACTTTCAGATAAGATAACTGTGATTAGTGTCACAGTACACCTCTACCTCTTCTGTTCTTAAATAATTCAGTCATTTAATTGGCTGACCATGTGATAAGAAACAAAACTATTTATTTCAGCCCTGCAACTAACAATAAATAATTTGACACTCCACCTGTCTGTTGCGGGCAAACCTGTGCTTTTGACCCTCTTGAAACAGGTGCCCATTCTGCCACCCTATTATTACCCCACTGTATGGAAGTGTACCATCTCTACCATAGCGCCTTGCACTTTCTGAGAGCAACCTTTTCTCCTTATATTTTCTGAATACAAAAGAAACACGCTTTGGGGACATCTGTCCACTAGAATTCTTTGGATGCACCCTTACCATACTGACTGTCTGGTCTCTTTTCTCTCTCTCGACTATGGCATCTTGTGAACTCGTTCATACCTTATTATGTTGCCTTTATTTAAGAATGGAGATGGCCAGTTGGTTGAAAATTATAGGCCCATAAGTATTTTAACTCTCATCTGTTCATTGCAGGGCTATAATAAATAGTTCTGTTTCTTATCACATGGTCTGCCAATTAAATGACCGAACCATTTAAAAACAGAAGAGGTAGAGGTGTAAAAGACACTAATCAGAGTTATCTCGTCTGAAAGTAATGGATTTCATTATACAGTTGGATTGTGTGGTGAATGAAGTGAAGGTGTCATTTGCAGAGTGGAAAATATGTGCTTTTCAGAGGGCCCCGGCATGCTGATAAGCATACTTTTCCACTGAGTGAGTTGTGGCAATGGTAAACCACCTCACTCCTCGTTTTACTTGGTAAAACCTCTACAGGTTCCAACCAGCCTTTCATCTTATGACCTAAACAACAACAACAACAAGTATTTTAAACACAATCAGTAAAATTTTTGAAAAGGTAGTATTTATTAGGTTAACCGTAGTTTATATTAATTGTAGCAATAGTTTCTTGACTGAAAACCTAATCATCTCAAGAGCTGGATACCAGCGCGTAGCTGGTATATTAGTATGGGGTGATTCTAGCATGGGTAATATGAATAGGGTGGTTTTTAAAATTCAAAAGAAAGCTATTATGTGTACGGTGGGAGCTAACCAGCTAACCTCATCCACACCACTATTTAACCACCTTAAATTGCTTACAGTTCCCTCCCTCTACATTTTTCACGTGATTATGTATGTTAGGCAAAATAATTTTATGCAGAATTTCAATGCTCACAATCATAACATGAGAAACAGGAATGATTATTATGTGGCTAATCACTCCACAAAATTGTTTGAACAAAAACCTACTTATGCAGGGAGAAAATTCATAAATAAATTACCCCAATCTTTAAAGTGTTGTGAGGATTTGAATTTCTTTAAAAAAAATCTAAAAAATTACTTGATCAGTGAAACTTTTTATAGCGTACGAGAATTTCTTTGTTGATAGTAGTGATACGTTGTGTGATTCATATATGTATTTCAGGTGTTATAGCTGACATGTCCTATACTCCTCCTGGAGTCTCCAGGGCGCAAAAAAAAAGAAAAACTCTGGTGTAAAACACTCACACAACTTTCTCTTGCCAGTGCAAATAATTAACAATAAACCTAACATTAGTAATAAAACATTAAAAATAAACAAAAAACTAACCTCAAAAAACATTAGTGAAATACGCAAAATTAAAATCGACCTCGGTTCGGCTTAAAAATACGGAAAATCGCTCATTCACGCTAAAGTAGGCACTGTACAAAAAAATGCTTTAAATAAAAGTTGTAGATCTCTTAATTTCCTATAAATTTTATTATATACACATTTGTCGTAAAATGCATTCTAAGGCCGAAATCTTAAAAAAATAGATTTTTCACACGTTTTCGTGAGAAAAAAACAGAAAATTGCTAATTACTGCTAAACTAAGCGTTATACAAAAAAATGTTCGAAATAAGTTGTAGAATTTTACATTCTCTACAACTTTTATTATATAACGTTTTGCGCTAAAATGCATATTAAAGCCACAATCTTAAAAAGAAAATATTTTTACATAAAAACAGCCTCACCAAGAATTTCAGCAAACATGACGCCTACCCTATCTTGTAGAGAATAAAAAATTGAGTAAACCAGGCGATTTTTAAAAAAATAGTAGGACCAGTTTTTGAGAAAATCTCAAAAAAGTGAAAAATTACACGAATAAACTACTACTTCCGGTTGACCGATTTTGATGAAAATGTTTGTGTCGGGTCCGGTAGTGGTATGTAACTTAAGTTTCAAGTTTGTACGATGTTCCATTCTTGAGATATTCTGTTCACACACACACACAGACCAATCGCTAAAAACATGTTTTGTTGGGTTCAGGGGGTCTGAAAACGTATAGATCCGGTGAAAACTCGATTTGTTAAAATGGAGATGAAAACAATACTTTCCTTCCTATACATTCATATAGGCAAGAGAAAGTAAAAAAGTGATTTATGTCGTCCAGACAGGAGAGCCTGACTTTCTTAACCAATCCGTCTGCAAGGTCTTCAACATGTGTTTATTGCTGGGGAGCTCATTGACCTGCACTTTGCACCATTTAACTCTTGTGTATTGTAATTTCAATTTCAGAGTAATGCTGGATAAAAGAAGAGAACACTTCACAAGATGGCCGCTGTTCGCCCAAACCTTATACAATGGAAATTATTATAAAAATTCGCAGATATAAGTTCGATTAAAAATCTTTGGGCAATAGTGGAAAAACGACTCTAAAAAATCTGGTGTGAAACACTCACACAACTTTCTCTTGCCATTGCAAATATTTAACAATATAACCTAACATTAGTAATAAAACATTAGAAATAAACAAAAAACTAACCTCAAATAAACATAATCTAATTTTAATCATGAGTGAAAGATGCAAAATAAAAATCAACCAGTTTGGTTTAAAAATACGGAAAATCACTCTTTCACGCTAAACTTGGCTCTGTAGAGAAAAATTCTCAGTATAAATTTTGTATATTTTTTAATTTCCTATAAATTTGATTATATACATTTCTGTCGTAAAATGCATACTAAAGCCAAAATCTTAAAAAAATCAATTTTTCACACATTTTGGTGAGAAAAAAAATCAGAAAATCGCTAATTACCGCTAAACTAAGCGTTATACAAAAAAATATTTGAAATAAAAGTTGTAGGATTTTAAATTGTCTACAACTTTTATTAAACACATTTTTACACTAAAATGCATATAAAAGCCATTATCTTAGAAAAACATTTTTTTAACAAGAAAACAGCCTCACCAAGAATTTTAGCAAACATGGCGCCTACCCTATCTTGTAGACCATAAAAAATTCGACAAACCAGGCGATTTTAAAAAAAATTGTAGGACCAGTTTTTAAGACAATCACAAAAAAGTGAAAAATTACAAGAATAAACTACTACTTCCGGTTGACCGATTTTGATGAAAATGTTCGTGTCTGGTCCGGTAGTGGTATGTAACTTAAGTTTCAAGTTCGTACAATGTTCCGTTCTTGAGATATTCTGTATACATCTACACACACAGACCAATCACTAAAAACATGTTTTGTTGGGTTGAGGGGGTCTGAAAACGTGTATATCCGGTGAAGAGTGTATTTGTTAAAATCGACATGAAAACAATACTTTCCTTCCTCCTATATATTCATATAGGGAAGAGAAAGTAAAAATACAGAAAACAAAAAACAAGATAAAATTATTAATAGATTGACAAATGACTTTTATTGACAAATGATACATCTAAATCCTTGCTGTTAAAACCATAAACGTTCTCTTGTCTGCGATTTACCACTTTATTATCATCATTATGCACAAGTTATGCGATAACAAAATTATTAAACTCATTAGAAATTATTGGTTAAAAATTTATTTAATTCATCGTCAGTCTTCATTTTCATCGGCCAAATCCAGTTCATCCAAATCTTCATCAAAAAGTGATTCATCTACCTTAACCGAATCGGCACCTAAAAATCACAAAATCAAATTTCAATAACTCATCAAATTTAGACCAGTAAATACAGTTGGACCTCTATTTATCGAACTTCTATACATTGAAATTCTCTATAAATCAAAGTATTTCCTGAGTCCCGTGAAATTTTAAATGAAAAATACTTCTGTATATCGAAAACAAATTCTATATATCGAATTTAATTTTAGTGAAAATATAAATAGAACTCCATATAGCCCTCCCATGACACACTAGTCAATCCGAAACCTAGAGAGAGAGAGAAAGAGTGAGAGAGAGGGGGAGGGAGGCAGGGGGAGGGAGGCAGGGAGAGGGAGTAGAGAGAAAGAGAGAGAGAGCAACGTGACAATACAGTAGGTCAGTACGTTGACCACACTGTGGTCCACGTACAACGGTAGTGTGATACGTTTATACAATGTACGATCAAAAATATGTAAATACGATGAAGAAGTTTTCAAATGGGTACCTAAAACTGTTACGAGATGAAAACATGCCTAAGCAAAAGAGAAAAGTTTTTCTTGCTGTGGAGAATTGCCCTTCTTCACACCCGTGTTCACAATAAAACAAACTTTATTGTAAATAAATACTGTTTTAAGGTAATTAATATGGTTACGGTCGAGTAATCTCACTTAATATAAGTAGCAGTGATAATGAAAAAAAAAAAAAACAGCGTTTCTCTTTATCGAAGTTTCTATATATCGAATTTTTTATGAGGAACGTACAATTTCGATATTTGGAGGTCCGACTGTACGAGGTACGTTTGTAAACTAAGTTCAGTTTCCGTCATTCTCTGTGGTAGCACTGCGATCGCAGTTCCACGCATGCGCGGCCATCACTCTCAAGCAAAATGAAATGACGTCATTTTGAGGTTACCAATTGTTGTGTGCACTTTGCAGCACTTGTTTGTTAATGGCTGAGTTTATCGAAAATCCCGCCGCTTGTAAAATTCGATCGGTGATTCGTTTTTTCTTAATGCAAGAAATTTTAACCAATTGACATTCATCACAAATCCCCAAATGCGATGAGCGATTCAATGGTGAGAAGATGGGTTAACAGTTCAAAGAAGGGCGTGATACAGAGCACGATGATGATCGAAGTGGACGTCCATCTGTGGTTAGTGATGAACTAATTTGTGCAGTTGATGAGAAAATCAAAGTAAACCGTAGGTTTACAATGAGTGCTCTTTCACTTAAATTTCCACAAGTTTCACAGACAGTAATTTACGAGATCGTAATTGAAAAACTGGGGGGGTTTCGTAAACTTTGCGCACGTTGAGTGCCTTAACTTCTGACTGAAAAGCACAAAGAACAACAAATAAGCAGGGCACTTAATTTCTTAACTCATTATGACGAGGGTGGCGATACGGTTTTATCGAAGATAGTCACAGGGGATGAAACTTGGGTTGCTTATGATACCCCTGAAACCAAATGGCAATCCATGGAATGGAGACACACTTCATCCCCAGCAAACGTTAAACCAAAACAAATCTTGACACCTCAAAAAGTCATGTGTAAAGTGTTTTGGGACAGAAAAGGAATTTTACTGATTGATTTTTTGCCACGAAGTCAAACAATCAATAAAGAAGTTTACTGTGAGACTCTTAAGAAACTGCGGCACGCAATACAGAACAAGCGCTGAATGCTCACGAAAGACGTGGTTTTCATTCATGACAATGGCCAACCACACACTGCGAATGAGACAAAAAGACTCCTTCAGGACTTTGGCTGTTACCGGTACTTGGGCTGAAGTTAGGTCAATTATTCTGGCTCTTAGGCAGTAGGTCTCAACTCTCCCTTGAAAATAAAAGTACTCGTATACAAAGTAATACTCAAACCGATTTGGACATACGGGTTAGAGCTACGGGATACAGCTAGTTCATCAAATATAGAAATACTGCAGCGCTTTCAATCAAAATGCCTGAGACTGATCACTGCAGCCCCATGGTAGTACGTAACAAATGAAATACTACACAATGACCTAAACCTGCCCTTCATAAAAGATTGTACAATAAAATGCTTTTTGTTGAGCTTAAGAAAGCTTAACTAGAGTGTCACTCCAGCTCAACTATCAATGATAAAGCGTGAATGCGCTTCATTCAAACACAAGACATTAGACCAATTCTTTTAGATGAAAAGTTATTTTCATATTTTTTTAGTGTCTTTTAGACCAGGGGTTCTCAACCTGGGGGGCGCAGAAGAATTTCAAAGGAAGGCGTCATCGTATTAGAATAGAAAAAAACCTATGATTAACCCAGGTTAGTTGCTACCTTTATATTTAAAACACGGTTTTTTTTATTGTACAACATAACTCAATGTTAAGAGTTAGAAGATTTTGTAAATAATTATATTTCAAGTTTTTTGGTTCTGTGATTTGATTGTATGTTCAAAAATGAATCGAAGGTAGTATTTAAACATTTTGTAAAAAGTTATCAAATATTTAATTGTATTACCTGCGAGTTTAACATTTATCCCCCCCCCCCTAAACTCGCTATAGTTACAAATTGAAATTCTACTAAGTAGGCCTACTTGTGTGGACCATATAAGGGGGTAATAGTACAGGGGAGGCGTGACGAAAACTCAGTCTACTAAGGGAGGCACAGAGCCTGAAAGGTTGAGAACCCCTGTTTTAGACAATTCTATGTACTTTAGTTACAAAACATATTTTTTATGATAACAAACGTTAAGTGTGCTTATTTAAGGATTTTTTTTTCCAAAGGCTACCCGGACTATCCGGTTAGCCTTTGCTTCCCGGATAGTTAGTCTGGATCAAGGAGGCTGCACTGTAATTAGACTTACCTTCTTCTAAGAATTTAAGATCGGATTCATTAAGAGATTTATCACGAAGAAATAATTCTCGTCCGGTAAGCTTTTTTGATTTTTCATCTTTATCTTTCTCTTTGTAAATTCCCAATTCCAAGTCGAACGCTTTTTTCCATGCTAAAAACGATTCGACCGTCACTCTGGTACCTTCAAATCGTTTCTGAAACAATCAATACGGTTTTACAATAATTAATTAGAACGGCGGCTGTTTTGTTTTCAATGGAAAACAGGTAGCTATGCCTCATGTCTATTGAATATGTTTGAACGATTGAAAATAATTTTGCAGCAGTGTTCACCACCGTAATTTGTCTGGTGGTAAATGCGTCGTTACTTCTTACTTAAATAAAAAAAAATCTGGTGTGAAACACTCACACGACTTTCTCTTGCCAATGTAAATAATTAACAATAAACCTAACAATAGTAATAAAACATTAGAAATAAACAAAAAAACTAACCTCTGAAAATATAACCTAATTTTAATCATATATGAAAGACGCAAAATGAAAATCCACCTAAGTTTGGCTTAAAAATACGGAAAATCACTTTTCACACTAAACTATTCTCTGTAGAGAAAAATGTTATAAATAAAAGTTGTAGATCTTTTAATTTTCTATAAATTTTATTATATACACTTTTGTCATAAAATGCATACTAAGGCCGAAATCTTTAAAAAATCGATTTTTCACACGTTTTAATGAAAAAAAACAGAAAATCGCTATTTACCGCTAAACTACGCGTTATACAAAAAAATGTTTGAAATAAAAGTTGTAGGATTTTAAATTCTCTACATTTTCTATTATATACATTTTCGTGCTATAATACATATTAAAGCCGTAATCTTAAATAAACACTTTTTTTACGTGAAAACAGCCTCACCAAGAATTTCAGCAAACATGGCGCCTACCCTATCTTGTAGAGAATCAAAAATTGAGTAAACCACGCAATTTTAAAAAAAATCGTAGGACCAGTTTTTGAGAAAATCGCAAAAAAGTGAAAAATTATACGAATAAACTACTACTTCCGGTTGACCGATTTTGATGAAAATGTTCGTGTTGGGTCCGGTAGTGGTATGTAAC
This sequence comes from Catonia carolina, assembly GCA_035578175.1. Taxonomy (NCBI): domain Eukaryota; kingdom Metazoa; phylum Arthropoda; class Insecta; order Hemiptera; family Achilidae; genus Catonia; species Catonia carolina. The sequence continues at coordinate 338,796 of JAQMRL010000026.1, forward strand.
TTAATTCAAGTTCGCACGATGTTCCGTTCTTGAGATATTCTGTTCACACACACACACACACACACACACACACACACACACACACACACACACTCACAGACCAATCGCTAAAAACATGTTTTTTGGGTTCAGGGGGTCTGAAAACGTGTAGATCCGGTGAAGAGTGGATTTGTTAAAATTGACATGAAAACAATACTTTCCTTCCTGTATATTCATATAGGCAAGAGAAAGTAAAAAGCACTGAAATGTGACTACATTATATCTAACTATACCAATCATATAAAAGAGGAAAAACATAAATTTGGTAAAATAGATGAACATTTTAATATAATAGAACAATGTAATATAGAAAATAAAAATCTGGTGTGAAACACTCACACAAATTTCTCTTGCCAATGCAAATAATTAACAATAAACCTAACATTAGTAATAAAACATTAGAAATAAAGAAAAAACTAACCTCAATAAATATAACCTAATTTAATCATATAATGAAAGACGCAAAATTAAAATCAACCTCAGTTTAGCTTAAAACTATGGAAAATCGCTCTTTTACGCTAAACTATGCTCTGTACAGAAAAATGCTTTAAATAAAAGTTGTAGATCTCTTAATTTCCTAAAAATTTTATTATATACACTTTTGTCGTAAATTTGTATTCTAAGGCCGAAATCTTAAAAAAAATCGATTTTTCACATGTTTTCGTGAGAAAAAAACAGAAAATTTCTAATTACTGCTAAACGAAGCGTTATACAAGACAATGTTTCAAATAAAAGTTGTACACCTTTAAATTCTCTACAACTTTTATTATATAAATTTCTGCGCTAAAATGCATATTAAAGCCGCGATCTTGAAAAAAAAATGTTTTTACGTGAAAACAGCCTCACCAAGAATTTCAGCAAACATGGTGCCTACCCTATCTTGTAGAGCATAAAAAATTAAGTAAATAAAGCGATTTTAAAAAAAATTGTAGGACCAGTTTTTGAGAAAATCGCAAAAAAGTGAAAAATTACACGAATAAACTACTACTTCTGGTTGACCGATTTTTATGAAAATGTTCGTGTTGGGTCCAGTAGTGGTATGTAACTTAAGTTTCAAATTCGTACAATGTTCCGTTCTTGAGATATTTTGTATACACACAGACCAATCGCTAAAAACATGTTTTGTTGGGTTGAGGGGGTTTGTTTACGTGTAGATCCGGTGAAGAGTGTATTTGTTAAAATGGAGATGAAAACAATACTTTCCTTCCTATATATAGGCAAGAGAAAGTAAAAATAAAAGTGACGCAGTTTAAAAAGAAGGTTAGTGAAATTATTATATAAAATTGAAATAATTTCAAACTGCGGGATGCATTAGAAAAGATTTATTTTTAATAAGGAATTGTAAATATGAATGCGTCGTCAGATTACAAAATGATTCTACGTACCCTTTCAGCTTCTTCCTCGTCTCTGATCCGTTTTTCCTCTATTTCCTCTTGCACCCGTCTTGTCTCATCGTTCAGATTGTTTAACCACTCTTGCGCTGCCGATACTAACGTGAATATCATTACCATACCAACATTTTCTTCCGCCTAAAACATAAAAATCTGGTGTGAAACACTCACACGACTTTCTCTTGCCAATGCAAATAATTAACAATAAAACTAACAATAGCAATAAAACATTAGAAATAATCAAAAACTAACCTCAATAAACATAACCTAATTTTAATCATATAACTATGAAAGACGCAAAATGAAAATCAACCTCGGTTTGGCTTAAAAATACGTAAAATCACTCTTTCACACTAAACTACTCTCTGTAGAGAAAAATGCTCTAAATAAAAGTTGTACATCTTTTAATTTTCTATAAATTTGATTATAAACACTTTTGTCATAAAATGAATACTAAGGCCGAAATCTTAAAAAAAAACGATTTTTCACACATTTTCGTGAGAAAACAGAAAATCGCTTATTACCGCTAAACTAAGCGTTATACAAAAAAATGTTTGAAATAAAAGTTGTAGAATTTTAAATTCTTTACAACTTTTATTATATAAATTTTTGCGCTATAATACATATTAAACCCGTAATCTTAAAAAAAACACTTTTTTTACGGAAAAACAGCCTCACCAAGAATTTCAGCAAACACGGCGCCTACCCTATCTTGTAGAGAATCAAAAATTGAGTAAATGAGGCGATTTTAAAAAAAATCGTGGGAGCAGTTTTTGAGAAAATCGCAAAAAAGTGAAAAATTATACGAATTTCCGGTTGACCAATTTTGATGAAAATGTTCGTGTCGGGTCCGGTAGTGGTATGTAACTTAAGTTTCAAGTTTCAAGTTCGTACGATGTTCCGTTCTTGAGATATTTTGTATACACACACACACACACACACACACACACACAGACCAATCGCTAAAAACATGTTTTTTGGGTTCAGGAGGTCTGAAAACTTATAGATCCGGTGAAAACTCGATTTCTTAAAATCGACATGAAAACAATACTTTCCTTCCTATACATTCATATAGGCAAGAGAAAGTAAAAACAATTTATAATATTATCATCCAAGTGATTAGTTAGCATTACAGCAGCAGCATACATATTAATACAAAGAGTTAAAAAATCAGGTGTGAAATACTCACACAACTTTCTCTTGCCATTCTAAATATATATATATATATATATATATATATATTTTTTTAGCTTTTATTTGTTATCGGGAACTGTACTTTATTGACAACTACCCAATTTGATTGCTGCTTTTTGCTGTATTTTTTTGACGTGGATTAGACATGAGTTTGAACAGGGACCCCCAGTAGAGTTTGTTCATGGATGGCTATCAGCTGGTCACCATACAAAGTCACTTGCCCAACAGGTGTTACTTAACAAATAATAGCAACTTACTACCAGCTGACTGACTGGGCTGGCCCGAAGGCCATCTAACTAATTAGTTATAAACAAAACAAAACTAACCTCAAAAAACATAACCTAATTTTAATCATGAGTGAATGATACAAAACGAAAATCAACCTTAGGCTCTGTAGAGAAAAATGCTCAAAATAAAAGTTGTACATCTTTAAATTTGCTACGAATTTGATTATATAGACTAATGTCGTAAAATGCATCCTATGGTTGAAATCTTAAAAAATCATATTTACAGATTTTCATGAAAAAAAAAACAAACAGAAAACCACTTATTACTGCGTAAACTAAGGTAAACTAACTGGTATACAACAATGTTTGAAATGTTTGAAATAACAGTTGTAGGTTTTTTAAATGTTCTACAACTTTGATTACATACACTTTTGCTCTAAAATGCATATTAAGGCTGCAGTCTTAAAAAAACACATTTGTTTCTACGAGAGAACAGCTTCCCAAAGAATTTTAACAGACATGGTGCGTACCCCATCTTGTAGAGCATTAAAAATGTAGTAAATAAGGTAATTTTTAATAAAACAATCATAGGAGCTGCTTTTGAGAAAATCGCAAAAAAGTGAAAAATGATACAAATGAACTACTACTTCCGGTTGACCGATTTAAATGAAAATGTTCATGTCAGGTCCTCTAGTAGTACTTAACCTAAGTTTCAAGATTCAACTTTGTATGATGTTCTTGTCACCGGATGGCAACATTAAGTTTTTTTTTTGTTTGTTTAACATCCGACTGTTCTGCAATTACTGCTAATGCAGACGGTGAAGGATGAAATGTTTTTTTGTAATGTATGAAAATATGCCGTGCCTGAATGGGATTCGAACCCAAGACCGCATGATAAGAGACGAGCACGTTACCAACTGCGCCAATGCAGCTGGCAAACAACCGTTAGCGACAAAATTAAGTGGCAAACCTTATTTGTTTGGTGGCCCGTGAAAAGGGCCATTTAAGCGTTGGTCGTCTTGGAGAGGCGTCGGTCGTAGTCGTCGTGGAGGTCGAGGAGCAGGGCGACACGGCGTGTCGTCGTCCAGCGGAGACATCATCTTTTTCCCTCGCAGTAGTGCGTCGATGGCTGTTTCATCGTGTCCGGTGGGCGTAAGGCTCGGTCGAGGGACCGCTGTGGGCATCGCTCGCATCAGCGGGCGATGACAGTCCGGTCAACGGCTTACGGTGAGCGAAAACATCATCTTCTCTTTTGCGGGGTCGTCGATTAGTCTTCGCTGGAGTCCTGTAGCCGTGTGCCATGGTGGACGTCTTGTCTGCTGTCTGGATTGGAATTGAATCCTTTGGCTCAGTGCAGTGCTCTTTATATAGTCACCGAGAGCGTTGTGGTAGAGGGCGGCTACTGGCTCGGCCTTGATGACAAAGGCCTCTGTCCGTGCGGAACCGAAAGGTTGGGAGAATTATTGAAGGCTGGCAACACAGTAAATGATAATTACAGTCCAGCCTCTGTTAGTTTGCTCCTAATGTAAACAAATAATGACGTCACTGAGCATGCACATTATATCGAAATGTGTACACGCTGATTAAAAAGTAACAACAAAATACTTTCAAAAGTATTTAAATACAAAATACTTTTAAAAGTATTTTTATAAATGAAATTGTTAGGCCTACATCATATCATGACTGATGTTTTTAGTACTTTAAGTGCTTATAATTTAAAAAATAGTTAACTTAATAGGAATACGACATCTGTAAAGTCACGGACTCTAGTGTGCACCCTGTAGTAGGTGGCTTTTGTTTGTTGACAGTACGAGCAAACTAACAACGGCTGAACTATAGAAAAGGTGGCAGTGACATTCTGTTCACACACACGCAGACAGACCGATCGCTTAAAGTAAATTTTTTGGGTTCATAAGGACTCAAAACTTTTAATTCCAGTGAAAAGTCGACATGAAAACATGATACTTTCCTTCCTGTATATTCATATAGGGCAAATTGATTACAATTTGAGCTGGCTCTCCTTAAAAACAAACGATGATACTTTTACAAAATTTACCTCCGATTTTAAATGACTGAGCAACGCTTGTTGTTGTGAATCGTCAAGTCCTTCAGCAGTGTCAAAATCGATCAGTGGAGTTTCTTCCGGGTATGTCGGAGTGTATTCAAATTTCAATCTGGCCAATAATCCCACTTCACTCTCCTCATCGTAATCATCTGACTTTACAGGAATCACAAAAACAAATGCCGGTTCAGTTGTTACTACTGCAAATGAAAAAAAAAAACAAACAATTCATCTCGTAAAACAAAATTATTAATAACATTTATTTATAATTTAAATTTTTTAATCTATATATAGGTCAGCCGTTGTTAGATTGCTCCTACTGTGAACAAACAAAAGCCACCTACTACAGGGTGCACGCTAGAGTCCGTGACTTTACAGATGTCGTATTCCTATTAAGTTAACTATTTTTTAAATTATAAGTACTTAAAGTACTAAAAACATCAGTCATGGTATGATGTAGGCCTAGCAATTTCATTTATAAAAAATACTTTTAAAAGTATTTTGTATTTAAATACTTTTGAAAGTATTTTGTTGTTACTTTTTAATCAGCGTGTACACATTTTGATATAATGCGCATGCTCAGTGAGGTCATTGTTTGTTTACATTAGGAGCAAACTAAGAGAGGCTGGACTGCATATAAAACACAAAATCACTTCCAATGTATTTTACAATTTGTTACATTGTTTTAAAGAGTATTCTTTTCTGATTGGCTGACAAGATGAGCTTCATTTATAACATGCAACTCCCTCGATAGCTATATTTCATATGCATTGCATACAGTGAGTGCATATGGAATAAACCCGTTCTTTTCAGGACAAAACTATCGTACTAATGTACTTTAATAGTTGCTCTCCGTTCTTCAAAGAACGGTTAAGTTTTTTACATTCTCTTGCATACATGAATATATATGAAGGAAAGTAGTTTTCATGTTGATTTTTAGAAATCGAGTTTTCACCGGATCTACACGTTTTCAGACCCCCTGAACCCAAAAAACATGTTTTTAGGCGATTGGTCTGTGTGTGTATACAAAATATCTCAAGAACGGAACATCGTACGAACTTGAAACTTAAGTTACATACCACTACTGGACCCGACACGAATATTTTCATCAAAATCGGTCAATCGGAAGTAGTAGTTTATTCGCGTAATTTTTCACTTTTTGTGATTTTCTCAAAAATTGGTGCTACGATTTTTTTTAAAATCGCCTGGTTTACTCAATTTTTCATTCTCTACAAGATAGGGTAGGCGCCATGTTTGCTGAAATTCTCGGTAAGGCTGTTTTTACGTAAAAAAAGTGTTTTAATAAGATTACGGCTTTAATATGTATTATAGCGCAAAAATTTATATAACAAAAGTTGTAGAGAATTTGAAATTCTACAACTTTTATTTCAAATATTTTTTTGTATTACGCTTAGTTTAGCAGTAATTAGCGATTTTCTGATTTTTTCTCACAAAAACGTGTGAAAAATCGATTTTTTAAAGATTTCAGCTTTAGTGTGCATTTCACGACAAAAGTGTATATAATCAAATTTATAGAAAATTAAAAGATCTACAATTTTTATTTAAAGTATTTTTCTCTACAGAGCCTAGTTTAGCATGAAAGAGTGATTTTCCATATTTTTAAGCCAAACTGAGTTCGATTTTCATTTTGCGTCTTTCACTCATGATTAAAATAAGGTTATGTTTTTTAAGGTTAGTTTTTTGTTTATTTCTAATGTTTTTATGACGAATGTTACGTTTTATTGTTAATTATTTACATTGGCAAGAGAAAGTCGTGTGAGTGTTTCACACCAGATTTTTATATTAACTTACATTATCATCTTACAAATTTAGAATGAAGGAACAATAAGCTTTATGATTCTTAAATAATTTTCTCGGCATAAGGTAAGATGGCTTGCTCTCACCATACATGCATGTATTGGTTTTTTTTTCTGAATTTTAACAACTTTCTATATTATACCATCTACAGAGTGATTTTTTAGTCCTGTTACCCAATTGTTAATGTCTGGTAATATTTTTCTAAAAAGAATAAATTTTGTTTTGTGACACTAAGTTGGTAGCCCTACTCAACCAGTATGGATATGACAGTGTGAGTTGATTCTCCTTGAGCTGTGTAAAATTTTGTGCCATTTCCGGTCGTGCTACGAACAGAATGTCTTTTATCCTAAAACAATCTCTTGTTTAAATCTGGAGGCTGAAGCTCTAGAACTAATCGTACGTGATACGGATACAATTTCAATTTTTTAGCAGCTTTCTGAGCACTCGAACATGACAAATCAACATGCGAGGAAAGTTTTTGTAAACTTTTCCATGGAGAATTGAGCAATTTTGTTTTCACATTCTCTTAATGTCATCTGTCAAGAGAGTTGGTTGACCACTACGTTTTCTGCTGCAAACAATACCTGCCTCTAAAAATCAGTTAGATAGCCTAGAAATTGACTAGAATAGAGTGGAGGAACACCAAAAAATTTAATTTGAAATGATTCTTTTACACTCGCATACGATTTTGTAGCAAAATATTGTTCAAGAATGAAAACCCGTTGTTCTGGGGTAAAAGACATTCTGTTTGTAACACAACTGGAAACAGCACAAAATTTTACGCAACTCAAGGAGAATCAACTCAAACTGTCGTATCTATACCGGTTGTGTAGGGCTACCAACTTTGTGTCACAAAACAAACTATCCCTTTCTTAGAAAAAAATTACCAGACATTAACAATTGGGTAACAGGACTAAAAAATCACCCAGTAGCATTGCCCTAACTAATATTACAATTATTAGACCATGATGAACTGCTACAGTAATTGGTTATCATTTAAACTGACAATTATTTCAATGCTAATACCCATCATGATATATTACTACGGATTTGATCAGTACAAAAATCCAAAGACAAAATCTTAAGGGGTTTATAAACTAAGAGTTCAATCCTAAAGAACTGTTAAAAATACCACTCTCTTGTTAGACTGAACTCTAAACTTTCCTTTTTTATAGTAAAAGTTTTTTATTGCACACTTTACAATGGTAGGCCTAATAATGTAGTAGGTAAAAACTGGTCAGTTAACTTTTCAACATTTATTTATACAAATTTTTGTAATTGCGTTTTTTTAAATCATTAATCTAATCTATGGTCGATCAGATTTCACTACACGTAAATCATAATTTACATTTAGTGACATTTTGAGAAGAATTAATCACAATCTTAACCTATAACTGGAAACATGCATGAACCTATTAGAGCTAAGCTCATATAAGGAGAATTAGCAGAATTAAAAGTAAGTTACCGGGATATTATGTCAAGTACAAATTGTATTCCTCATCCGATTAATGGAAGTAATGCTATACATTTTTTATAGGCAATTCCAAAAAAAATTATGAATAACCTTAAATTCATATACGATTACTTACTCTCCATTTCTCCACAATAAATGGAATCCAACGCTTCGATTTCATTGTTCTGCTCTTCTTTATGATCCATAAAAGTAATTCATAAACTAAAGAGCGGCAAATTATTTGGTTTAATAATTTTGTTACCGGGAAGTCACCATGTGCAAAATAACGACACGTTCAACTTCAGGCAAACTCGGCCATTTTTATTGAATTTGAAAGTTGATGTTCGCGTTAGTTCTCGTCATATGTTTACTATGTCATACGGATCTGTGGTCATATGTTTTGCGCCTTTAGTGTATTTTGTAGAGGTTAGGATTTGAATTTTTCACAAGTTTTCAGTTCTGTTATTTTTATAATGATTTTTCTTTGTTGATTTATTAATTTTAAGTGTCTTCTAAGGTTTTAAGGTAACATCATGATTCTTTTATAAACTTATCTATACAAACTTCATTGTTTTAGACTTCGTCTTAATATTGCGGTATTTCCCCTCGCACAACACAAAACTTTCTATGTTTGATTTTATATTATTATTAATCCGTAATTTAAAGAATATTTTACAAAAATATTCTGTTTATTGTATGACATTAAGGTAAAATACAAGAAATGTTTGATGGTTTGTTAGCTAAGGGAACATGAAATATGTTGTATCAACACAAACAGTGGTCAGTTATTATAATACGACACGCAAGTTTTTCTTGTGATTGTTTTTGGAATCTTCCAAACTAGCTCTAAACTTTCAGCTTGTTTTTAAATTTATTTAAAAATCACAGCCAGTGTTTATAAACCCTCATTTCTGTTAACTCTTTTGTATCGAGTAAATTGTGTGTTACTGTGAACCTTGCTAACTGTTGCTGTTGAACTCGCTTGTGTAATGAAGAAACATTTTTTATTATGAAATTCTGTTCACAAAATAATTTAAATGAGTTTTTGTTTCAGAACATATAGCTTCTATTCGTACAGCACACAAATAGCATTTAATTTCTACAATGGATAAGTTACGCAAAGTTTTAAGTGGTAATGAAAACCGAGATGATGACAGCCAAACAGGCATAATGCCAGTAAGTATTATAAATTGCAATGGCCGTTTTTAATATACATTCGAGTCATTAAAAAGCAAGACGAGTGATAGAGAGAGAGAGAGAGAGAGAGAGAGAGGTTGTGCAGTTGGCAACTGCTCATCCTTGTCAATTGTAATGGTATTGAAAAATGCAAACGGTACACTACTATAAGTCCGTGAAATTTGAATAGAAGCTTGCACTGTACACGTTCCCTCTACTTGCCTCCTCCATTTATTCCGAGTAGTCAGCATATGTACTGGTTGTTAGAAAAGTATGCCTCTAAACTAGGATAACTATACACAAGTTCTTTAAAGTAATTATACACACTGTAAAAAAGGTTTTTAGATTGGCTTCGTAAATCACGTTTTTCACTCATCGTTGACCGGTACTGCGTACACTTGAATCTCTTGTGCACTGAACGGAAACTCAAACTGAACCGGTGAATTTTTTTGAACTATAATAATTATAATCATACACATTAATACAAGACTATGTACATTTTTATATATGTCTTTAAAATAGAAACAGCCTTACATTTTGTGTTGACAGTTATAAAAGCAAACACTGCAGAGTACAATACAATCATCGTTTAGTGGTTTCTAATGTACTAAATTTACAGCCTGAAAATTTTATCAGCTGGCACTAGGCCTATATATAGTATGCATTGACTGAATTTTTTATACAAAATAATGCGTTTTCTGTCTATGTTTTCATGTTTAACATGCTGAAAATAGTTTGCTAATCCCAAAAGCAAAACTTTTTTTGGTTAGGTCTGAATTGCAGGGCCCCGCTGACTCGCCCGGCCCATTTCTGCGGGCTTCTCTAAGTATTTCACACTGATGCAATAACTTTGGAGTGATAAATTTCAATACAAAAGATTTCTATCACTCTTTTACTCTTTACTCGCTTATGGGCTGGTTGAGCTTAAAAGGGCCTTGCGCTTCTAACCGACCGACCCGACCTGCGTTTTGTTAGGTCCACCCGGGCGGTTGCCCGGCTTGCCCGGCCCTGGATTCGCCCCTGGTGTTAGTACTGTGTTTGATGGGAGATTTTTTTGCCACAGCTGCCCTGCCATTAGCATATGACATAACCTCATACAGTAATCCCTTGGTGTCCGTGGGGGCCTAAAACCTTAAAATACGCACGTTTTCTCACCTTGTGTACACCGTACTTGGTTGGCAAGTCATACAATTCTGACAACATGTGTTTGAGTAAATGTTTTGGCATTCGTATCATGTTGAGTGACACACTAGTATGGCGACGGTCGCCATGAGCCAAGCTAGATTTCCGCGTACTGTACGTAGTGAGCGCGTCATTGGGTACCGGGCCCCGCCAGTACACCCTACCCTCACCACCATACGTACTCCCAGGCTGTTGTTGTTGTTGTTTAGGTCATCAGCCTGTAGGCTGGTTTGAACCTGTAGAGGTTTTACTAAGTAAATCAAGGAGTGAGGTGGTTTACCATTGCCACAACTCACTGAGTGGAAAAGTACGCTTATCAGTATGCCGGGCCCTCTGAAAAGCACATATTTTCCACTCTGCAAATGACACCTTCACTTTATTCACCACATCATCATCATCATCATCATCATTACATCAAGGGCGTTCAGGCTTCTCCAGCCTCTCCTCACCGCGACCTAAAAGATCTTTTGTGATTGCCCCTAATCCTAATTTATGCAAGGCCCGCACTTTCAATAAAGCGCAGGGTCTGCCTAGGATCTAGTGCACTTACCTGAGCAGGTGTTAACACATCCCCACCCAACAGTGCTATACTTTTGCAGCCACCCACAATGCAACTGCAAAAATATAAATGTGCGACCCACTGAGGCGCCTTACAATACACCTCTCCGCACAGACCTCAATGGCCCATATTTCATCTTGGAAGACGGTCATGTTACACCCAAGGGCCAGGGAAGTCATTCCCCCGGCCCCCCAGGCCCCCAATCCCGCTCTTCCACTCATCACAGGGCCTTCAATATACCAAAAGGTAGCCCCTTCCGGCATCACCGGCCTACCCTCCGCCCACTCCTGACGATCGAAAATTTCCATCCTCAGTGTGTCGGAGAATTTGTATGATCTGTTCATACGGTCCCAAGGACCACCTACCACACCCATCCCTTCAATCCTTTAAGATCTCAGTGTGGCCCATCTCCACTGATGGGACCCCGATCCCGTCCTCCAGCCTCAAGGCAGTTCCTATCGCCTCTCCCTTCACTTGCACATGAAAAGGAGGCAAATCAACCATCGCCTCCATAGCGGCCGTTGGACCAGTGCACATTGCACCACATATCCCTAGGCAGGCCAGTCTCTATAGCTCCTCAGCCGATCCTGCGCCGTCCTAGATTTGTTGTTGGCCACCATACATCAACTTCGTACGTGACCATTGGCAGAATGATGCCCACATGAGCCCATTCCACCATACGAGGCCCAAGCCCCGGAGTCCTCCCAGCAGACTCTCACATATCCATAAGGCCTTTATAGCCTTCTCCACAGTCCTGGACCTGTGGCGTTACCAAGTTAGGCCACTATCCATGACAGCCCCCAGATACTCTAACTCAGGGGAGTAGTTTAAATCCACTCCTTCCAGAGTCACAGCATCCATAGCTGTTTTTCATAATTTCAAATGAAATGGGTACCATCTGGTCCCCACTTGCAGCTAGGGAGATAATAAGTCCGCCCCTGCATAGCCCCGCGTACAGAGGTAAGGCAAAATACTGTAGGAGGCGCCAGGTATCCTACAGGCACCGTTAAGACACTGATTAAAAGCCCCAGTGCCATCCACCCTTGGGCACGGTACGACTAACACCACTTGGGTTGGGCAAAAGCTACAGTAGGAGAAGTTGCCTCTAGCACGGATAGAAAAAGTGCTAGATGCCGAGGACAAGGATAGGGATAGACAGACTGAAGCCCAGCATCTCAGCTCACCTCGGCGAGACCAATGCGTGGCTGAAAAGTAGCCATAAAAAGCCGAGGAGTTTCCAGAGGCACGGGCACGAAAAACTGCTACAAAAAGTAAGGGAGCAGGTGTGCTCTCTTGGACGTGATGCTTCGGCACATGCAAGCCAGCCGATCACTGACTTGCTTCGCCTCCTTATTCACCACATGGTCCAACTGTATAATAAAATTCATTACTTTGAGAGGAGATAACTCTGATTAGTGTCTTTTACACCTCTACCTCTTCTGTTCTTAAATGATTCAGTCATTTAATTGGGTGACCATGTGATAAGAAACAGAACTATTTATTTTTACCCTGCAACGAACAGATTGAGTGTAAATAATTTGACACTCCACCTGTTCGTTATGGGCAGACTCCCAGGCACTATACTGTAATTTCTCCGTACGTTTTCCTCCATGTGTCAGTCTAACTTCGTATTTACGTAGAGTTCTTTGTTTGTTTGACGATTCTGAAATGAAGCCAAGCATTTCTTCACAAACCATCAACGAGATCCTCAGCATGGCAACGCAGCTTGCTGATCATCTGTTGGAGACGGATCCCGTCATGGAAAGGAATCAATTCAAAAGAGGACTCCAGCAGCTGATGATACCATACGAAGAAGTCCACAAGGAGTTTGAAAAGAAGAAGAAGCAAACAGCCATAACTAACTATTTTAAAGCAACTTAAATTTTTTATGCGTACATTATACTGTATTTATTAAATATTCATAGATTATAATAATGGTAAAATGTTCCTAAAACTAAACACTTAAAATGACTACAGGACCTTTAGAACCTAACCCCCATCTTTTCGTTCATATAAGGTATTATTAACCGCGGTTAGTAAAACCGTGGTAACCCCCCACGGATAACGAGGGATTACTGTACTCCATATGCCCAAATCAAATCATATAATTAGTTTGGAAATATCTTCTGATTGTCACAATTTTTATGGACTTTTCTAAGTATGTTGTCTGAACAGTGGGAGTAAAATATTTAATTGGCTTTGGTGAGCCGTTATGCCAGCTTGGCCCTCATCTCCAACAAAAGCTCAAGTTTTATTTTGATCACCAATTTTGAATTTAGCAAACGAGGCCAGCTGCAATGGCTCCATGTATAGTCTGTCTACGCCACTAAGAGTACTCCGACGTAGGCAACCAGCAATACAAGTGATGAGCATGCGTATTAATTGAAAATACGCACAGCATGATCAAAAACGAAATTCCATACAACACTTATTATTATTATTATTTGCTCTAAGTTTAATGTATTAAAAACATATTCAATTCATTTGTTAGAAAATGTTTTATAAATCGAACATTAGTTTACCATTAATAACTAAATCTTTTATTATTGTTACTCTTACATTGTCATTTTTCGGTACATTATTTACTATTATTACATTATTATTAATGATTAGTTGGTTTTTATTGTAGACTCAGTTTTATTTTATTTTTGGTCACAAGTAATAATATAAGACTAATGCGCTTGAATTATAACAGAAGAGTAAACAATTCCAGTGATTTGTTGTTTTATCATTTCAGATTGTTTATTTCGTACCATAAAAATTAATGTCTGTGACCAGTATAATGCAACTGTTTGCACTTGCCCGTGTTTAACTCATTATTAGTTTCATCAGTTATCTTTTGGTATTGTATCGGTTCGTTTCAATTTTCTTCGTCGACTGAAGTTGAAAAGTTTTGTAAGCTGTATTTTGTTAACATGCGTGATAGTGAATGTGTTGAGTTTTTGAAACATAAAAGCGGTAAACATTAAAAAGTAGACCAAAATTGTTTAGTTCAATATAATGGTTAAAAAAATAATTAATTAAAGATTCTCTTTATGAAACTACAATAATTACAAGTATTCTGAACGATATAGTTGAAAATGCTTACAGGATAATGTTTAATTTAACTGGGAGTAGATACTAATTTAATGATGGAACATAGTGCAAGATAATTGTCAGGCGGAGAGGTAGATGCGCGCTAACTAGAGTAAAACTTTTGTTTACAACCTATAGGAGGCGCTTGCCTCACACGGAGTACTCTTACAGTAGATAGACCATAGATGGTTTATTGGATGTTTTTCAGTTTTCAGTTCCATTCAACAGATGTGATTCAGTCATGCATCGATCTGAATAGCTATTTAAAAACGATATCTTCTTGTATAGATTTAAATTTAATTCCTAATTTGTGTACGTTGCAATCTGTTCATCAATTCAGAACGATAAGCAACCCCATGACCCAATGAGATGAGGATGATGTGTAAATGAGACTGTGTAGTCTTGTACAGACCCAGGTTGACCATTCCTGAGAGAGTATAGTTAATTGAACTCCAACCATCAAAGTACATGCCCATAACAGACAGGTGGAGTGTCAAATTATTTACACTCAATCTGTTAGTTGCAGGGCTAAAATAAATAGTTCTGTTTCTTATCACATGGTCAGTCAATTAAATGACTGAATCATTTAATAAGAGAAGAGGTAGAGGTGTATTGTGACACTAATCAGAGTTATCTCCTCTGAAAGTAATGGATTTCATTATGCAGCCAGACCCTGTGGTGAATGAAGTGAAAGTCATTTGCAGAGTGGAAAATATATGCTTTTCAGAGGGCTGGCATGCTGATAAGTGTACTTTTCCACTCAGTGAGGAAGGCTAAGGTAAACCACCTCACTCCTCATTGTACTTAGTAAAATCTCTACAGGTTCAAACCAGCGTTTTGGCTGATGACCTAAACAACAAGTAACCCCATGACCCAATGAGATGAGGATGATGTGTAAATGAGACTGTGTAGTCTTGTACAGACCCATGTTGACTATTCCTGAGAGAGTATGGTTAATTGAACTCCAACCATCAAAGTACACCGGCAACCACTGTCTAGTATTTAAATCCATATAAAAGTAACTACCTTTACTAGGATTTGAACCAAGAACCTTCGTCTCCGAAAATCAGCTGTTAAACAGCTGATTTTGGCGACGACTTTGCCTCTAGACCAACCCGGTGGGTTTGTATAAATTAACGCTTAATTTTTTTAGTTTCGGTCAATTTTTTGTTCACTATAGTTAATTGTTGAACCGGCAGACGTTTCATAGTTTATTGTAATATGAATATGTGTGTTTTAAATTTATTTTACAGGAATTTATCTCGGAAAATTCTCTCAGTTGGTCGACAAGAATTAAAGCTTTTGCTGTGTGTTTTTTACTCGGACTTTTTGTGTCGTTTCTGGGATCGCTGTCGTTGTTTCTTAATAGAGGGATCGCACATTTTGCTATTTTTTATACACTCGGCAATATTATATCTATGCTCAGGTATGTATCCAATACATAATACATAATACACATTTGTATCTTACTGTTTGTTGTCTGCTTCTATTTTGCCTATAACTACATTTTCTGTGTTGTTTAGTCAACTTTGGACCTTGCAAGTAACATTTATTCCCTTAAACCAGGGGTTCTCAAACTGTGGGGCACGACCCCCGAGGGGGGTGCAAAGGATAAATAGGGGGGGCACGAGAAAATTAGAAAAATAAAAATCTGTATTAATAACACAGAAAAAATGATAAAAAACTTATTATTTGCTTTGTTGGTTTTAATTTCTAACTCTTAACATGAGGGGGGCGCAAGCCTAGAATAGATCAAGGTGGGGGGGGGGGGGTCTTGGCCTGCCTTAAACTATTTCCAAGAACAAAACGAAAGTGTTGTGCGGTAACAAGAGTGGTTTAGAGGAAACGGGAAATTTAAAACTATGTCACGAGTACATAAAGGAAGTTGTGGAATTCTGCTGTCTAGGTAGTCAAATAACTAACGTTGGAAGAAGCACAACTGATATAAAAAACAGGATTGTTCAAGCTAAAAGGGCGTTTGAAATGAAAAACAGCTTACTCACTACAAATCATTGATTTACAGATTATACTGTTTTTCAAGGGTGATGAGCTCTCTTTACGTTTGCATTGCCCCCCACCCACTTTTTAGCTAGCCAATGACTTACCACCAACGTTGCCAATACGTGCTCTTGTAGCTCAGATGTTAAATATTTCGTCGGCCATTTTTTTTGGTCTTTCAATAATAATTATAACCTACAAACATACAATCAGCTGATTATATTATAAAGTATTGGATGTTAACACGCTCTATAATCGATGTGTTCAGTACTAGATGCAAGACGAGAGTGAACTATTGTGGCTCTTATACGCATGCGTGTGTAATGTTTGTCAGATACAATCTGACAACGGTGGCAAACGTTCTGTTTGGTCTAAACGTGTGTAAGAGGAGAGCTCATCAACCGTGAAAAGCATGTTAGAAAAAGTTTCTTAAAATAATAATAATAATATTTATTTATTCCACTTTATACAAATGCAAAATTATATCTTATCTACTAGGAATAAATAACCACCAACTCAAGTAAACGGTGGTTTTATATATATATATATAAACAAAATACATAAAAACAAGTTTACAAATGAATTACAAATCAAATGTCGTCATCCACTACAAATGACAATTCAAATTGTAGCGGCAGCTACATCGCATATTAACTATATTTTTTAACAACAATATTAACCAAGCCGACAGTGTTCATAGCAGATATTCACCTGTACATGTACAAAACACTATTTTTGGAGTATAGCATTAGGTGGGAGCGAAACATGAGTGATAGGGGCTGTAGAAAAGAAAGAGGATAGAAGCTGTTGAAATGTGGTGTTATAGGAAAATGTAAAAGATCGAGTGGGTGGACAAAATAAGTAATTTAGAGGTAGTTAGATGAGTGGATAACAGAAGAAGTGTATGGAAACATGTTATTAGAACGGATAGGCTAGTGGCGCATATCTTGAGACATCTATTAGTAAGTAATGTAAGGTTATATTGGTGGAGTGAATTGTAGGGGCAGGCAAACGTTAAAATGAATGAAGCAAATTACGAAAGTCGTAGGATGTTACAGGTATAAATATAACCAACTACGGTGGCATGCGGGCCGCACATGCGCAGTAAGTAGCTCCCCCACCACAGCGTCAACTAAAGATACAGGCTGCCTCTAAAGTAGTACTCACTACTCATTGTGTTCTGTTCATGCGGTAATCGTTTTGACATTTGTGTCGGTTTCGAAAGCCGCACGCCGTCGAAATTAGTTACGCGCGCACAAAATACGGGGAAACTGTCTGCGATTTATTTTAGGGTAATAGGCAATAAGTTTTTTTCTAAATGATGTACCTACCATAAGTTTTGACAGGCCCGAAAGAGAGGTACATCATAACCTCATTCTATTATATTTACTATACGGTTCTTTTTGTTAAAATTTCATACAACTGATATTGTGCGTCTGTAGTTGATTTTTAAAATTTGAGGTATGTTTCGTATAAAATTCAAAACTATAAAAATTGATTCAGCTTCTTGGAATACTAACAGGAAGGAGACACCAGACACGATGATCCTATCTTTGACTTCCCTTCAAAAAGTGATTTTTTCAAGCTCGTTTATTATTTCTCTTTCTGCCCTACATATATCATATTACAGATAAAATTTTATATTTTATAACAAAATAATAAAACGCATATTATGTAATCCTGGGAAAGAAGTTATATTAGCCTACGTGATACGCAAAAATGCGATGAGATTTAAACGTCTAACTTTGTACGAGCGTATCTTACATAAATATCAGAGTGTAATAATAACATTATAGTATAATACAATAAGATTCTTAGGAAGCGAAAGTAATTTTTTCAGAATTTTTTGATGAAAAATGAGCTTGTTAGAGTGTAGTGAACGAAACTGGCTGGCAGAGTGCCCTACCGTACCGCGTATTGTCACTATTGTGCTTGAACACCGTGCACTGATTGAAATGAGTTGAGGGGAACCGCGGACGCAACACATTCTCTCTCTGTCCCGCTACCCTCCCTACATGCCGCCGTAGTTGGCGAACAGTATATGTAGATGTGAAACGACTTGTGCAAGATAGAATTGCATCAGTCCAGTTGAGAGACCGATGAAAAAGAAAGAAGTAAAGCCTAAACAAGAACAACTCATTGTTAAACAGTGTTGACTCATTGTCCAATTCAAATAGAATGATTCATTAAGAATTACAGTGATATCGAGTAAATATTTACAACCCATCATGTGAACAATTTATTTATCTATCTATTTAAACATGAAGCGGTTTTGCAGTGAATTGTAAGGTTATGGTGGTGGCTCTATGTTAATGTTGTGTTTTTGCATTGTTTTGTGTTCAATTTTGATTTCATTCATTTGTATTATTTCATTATTTTATACAAATTAATATTCTTCTTCATATTAACATAGTTACGTCGACATACATATGACCATATAATGCTCATTGGGTTTAACAAGCATATAGTGTTGATTGAATTTCATTATAACCGAATTGTACTGTATAGTCCATCTACTGTAAGGCGGAGTGCACACCTATACGATACGATACGATACATAAGATACGATATTTATCTTATGCGATAAATGTCTGCTTGCTCAATACAAAACACATTGCTGGTGAAAATTTGCAGCACACCAGTGATACAGCGACATCTATCGTAAGATATTTGTAGCATACGATATGTTCGGCTTGTCTTATGCGATAAATATCTCAAGACATTAGTCGCCCTGACATCCCTGTTAGAACATCATACTATCGCGTTTTCTTATTTTCATTTTTAAAAATTTGTTTTATTTATATTATTACAATAATGAAGGACGATCCTGTTTTTATGATATTCTTTGTAAATGAGGGACAATTTTCTCTAAATCAGAGGAAACTAGATTTAAAATAAAATAAAAATTCTCAGGTCTCATTCTGTATGTCTCCGTGAATTTATCTTCATACAGCGATAGTTCTTTATATAGAATAGCTGAGCTGTGGTGTGCATTGTGTAAATTATATCGATGAACCCAAAACCTTCTGTTTATCCTTCTATTTCGCCTTCTACGGAAATACCAGCGAGAGATTACAAAATCCTCTTCGCTTGAGAACTCATGATATACTGAGAAAATTATTAAGATTATATCGTACAAATAAAATCGTATCTCACTGGTGTGCATTCATGTAAGATGTAAGATAAATATCGTATAAGATAAGTATCGTATCTTTGTATCGTATCGCATA
Organism: Catonia carolina; assembly: GCA_035578175.1. Taxonomy (NCBI): domain Eukaryota; kingdom Metazoa; phylum Arthropoda; class Insecta; order Hemiptera; family Achilidae; genus Catonia; species Catonia carolina. The sequence goes on from JAQMRL010000026.1 coordinate 358,200, forward strand.
GGTGTGCACTCCGCCTAAGAGTACTCCATGTGAGGCAAGCGCCTATAGGTTGTAAACGAAAGTTTTACACTAGTTGGCGCGTATATCTACCTCTCCGCCTGACAATATTATCTTGCACTACATTCGATCATAAAAATATCTACATCCAGCTAAAATAAACAATATCCTTTAAGCATTTTCAGTTATACCGTTCAGATTACTTGTAATTATAGTAGTTTTAAAAAGAGACTCGTTAATTAATTATTTTAACCATTACATTTAACAAAACAATTTTTGTCTACTTTTTAATGTTTATTGCTTTTATGTTTCAATAACTCAACACTTTCACTATCACGCATGTTAACAATATACAGGTTACAAAACTTTTCAACTTAAGTTTACGAAAAAAATCGAAACGAACCGATACAATTCCAAAAGATAACTAATGAAACAAGAAATGAGTTCAACACGGCCAAGTGCAAACAGTTGTATTAAACTAGTCACAGACATTAATTTTAATGATATGAAATAAACAATCTGAAATGATAAACAACGAATCACAGGAATTGTTTACTCTCCTCTTATAATTCAAGCGCATTAGTCTTATATTAATACTTGTGTCCAAAAATAAAACTGAGTCTATAATAAAAACCTTCTAATCATAAATAATAATGTAATAATAGTAAATAATGTAACAAAAAATAACAATGTAAGAGTAACAATAGTAAAAGTTTTAGTTATTAATGGTAAACTAATGTTTTATTTATAAAACATTTTCTAACAAATGAATTGAATGTGTTTTTAATATATTAAGCTTAGAGCAAATAATTAGTGTTGTATGGAATTGTTGTTTTTGATAATGGTGTGCGTATTTTTAATTAATGCGCATGCTCACTTGTGTGGCTGGTTGCCTACATCGGAGTACTCTTAGCATAGACAGACTATAGTTTAAATAATGAGTCTGTTTTATATAATAAATTTCACTGACCTTTTCAGCTGCCTTGATCCCTACTGACACATGCACATGTTTCAGTCGGTTCACAATCATCATCATTTGAAACTTTAATTTTATTTTTTAAATCTATAGAACATGTTACATCTTCAGTCATTTATAATATAAAACTGATCTAAAATTGAGTTCTTCTACTCTATCCCTTCTCATACTTATTACGGATGGCAGCAGCAGTCAATATCACTTAATCACTCTCTTAAATTTGATTTGTTCATTTAAAACGTTGTGCTTTTGCTCGTTTAAATGTTTGTAAATATGGAACATCTCATATTTTTCAATTTCTCTATTGCACTCTTCTATTACATTAAAATCTGGTGTGAAACACTCACACAACTTTCTCTTGCCAATGCAAATAATTAATAATAAACCTAACATTATTAATAAAATATTAGAAATAAACAAAACACTAACCTCAAAAACATAACCTTATTTTAATCATGAGTGAATGACGCAAAATGAAAATCGTACTAAGTTTGGCTTAAAAAAACGGAAAATCACACTTTCACGCTAAACTAAGCTCTGTAGAGAAAAATTCTCTTAATAAAAGTTGAAGATATTTTAATTTCCTATAAATTTTATTATTTACACTTATGTCGTAAAATGCGTACTAAAGCCAAAATATTAAAAAAATCAACTTTTCACACGTTTTCGTGAGAAAAAACAGAAAATCGCTAATTACCACTAAACTAAGCGTTATACAAAAAAATGTTTGAAATAAAAGTTGTAGAATTTTAAATTCTTTACAACTTTTATTATATAAATTTTTGCGCTATAATACATATTAAACCCGTAATCTTAAAAAAAACACTTTTTTTACGGAAAAACAGCCTCACCAAGAATTTCAGCAAACACGGCGCCTACCCTATCTTGTAGAGAATCAAAAATTGAGTAAATGAGGCGATTTTAAAAAAAATCGTGGGAGCAGTTTTTGAGAAAATCGCAAAAAAGTGAAAAATTATACGAATAAACTACTACTTCCGGTTGACCGATTTTGATGAAAATGTTCATGTCGGGTCCGGTTGTGGTATGTAACGTAAGTTTCAAGTTTCAAGTTCATAGGATGTTCCGTTCTTGAGATATTTTGTATACACACACACACACACACAGACCAATCGCTAAAAACATGTTTTTTGGGTTCAGGGGGTCTGAAAACGTATAGATCCGGTGAAAACTCGATTTCTTTAAAATGGACATGAAAACAATACTTTCCTTCCTATATATTCATATAGGCAAGAGAAAGTAAAAATGTTCATCTACTTTACCTAACTTATGTTTTTCCTCCTTCATACGATCGGTATAATTTATGTAGATGACTGGAAATGCAGATCTGAAGTGATCTTCTGCAGATTTGAAATGATATTGTGGTACTCTGATAGTGGTGGATCCATTGAAACACGTGTAACACATGTACTAGATGGTTGGAATCAAGGCATCTGAAAACGTTCGCGTAGTGGTTAGCACAACTGGCTTCTACGTCAGGGTCCCGGGTTCGATCCCAGTCAGTTCTGACATTTTTTCATCTTTAACTATCACACTTCTCACCGTCTGCATTAGCAGCAATTGCAAAACAGCCAGACGTAAAAAAAAAAACCACTGAAAAGGTTAATGAATTTATTATACCGGGTGATTACAAATGATGTAAACACTTTCGATAGCTTATAGAAAATTTCTGCCCATAACAGACAGATGGAAATTTAAATTATTTACTCTCAATCTGTTCGTTGCAGGGCTAAAATAAATAGTTCTGTTTCTTATCACATGGACAGCCAATTAAATGACTGAATCATTTAAGAACAGAAGAGGTACAGGTGTATTGTGACACTAATCAGAGTTATCTCCTCTGAAAGTAATGAATTTCGTTATACAGGTAGACCCTGTGATGAATGAAGTGAAGATGTTATTTACAGAGTGGAAAATATGTGCTTTTCAGAGGGCCCGGCATGCTGATAAGCATAATTTTACATTCAGTGAGGAAAGCAATGGTAAACCACTTCACTCCTCATTTTACTTAGTAAAACCTCTACCGGTTCAAACCAGCTTTTTGGCTGATGACCTAAACGAATGAATAGAAAATTTATATTTTAAAAGTTCAGATGGTACATGATTATGTTATAGAAGAATTCATTAAGTTTTATTTATAAATGTTAAATTTGTACACCGTTTGTAATGCGACAGATATCAACACGGTAGTCGAATTCATGCCACACACGTGCTAGGATATGACCGTCATCTGTAGAGTCTGTCTACGCTAAGAGTACTCCGACGTAGGCAACCACCAACACAAGTGAGCATGCGCATTAATTAAAAATACGCACACCATTATCAACAAACAACAATTACATACAACACTAATTCGCTGTAAGCTTAATTTTATAATGAAAACACGTTCAATTCATCTGTTAGAAAATATTTTATAAATCGACCATTAGTTTACCATTAATAACTAAAACTTTTACTATTGTTACTCTTACATTGACATTTTTCATTACATTATTTACTATTATTACATTATTATTTATGATTAGTAGGCTTTTAATTAAGACTCAGTTTTATTTTTGGTCACAAGTAATAATATAAGACTAATGCGCTTGAATTATAAGAGGAAAGTAAACAATTCTGATTCGTTGTTTATCATTTCAGATTGTTTATTTTATATCATTAAAATAATTATGTCTGTGACTAGTTTAATACAACTGTTTGCACTTGGCCGTGTTTAACTCATTTTTTGTTTCATTAGTTATCTTTTGGTATTGTATCGGTTTGTTTTGATTTTTTTCTTAGACTGAAGTTGAAAATTTTCGTAAGCTGTGTTTTGTTAACATGCGAGATAGTGAAAGTGGTGAGTTTTTGAAACATAAAAGTGGCAACCATTAAAAAGTAGAAAAAAATTGTTTTGTTAAAAGTAACGGTTAAAATAATAATTAATTAAGGAGTCTCTTTATTGAAACTGCAATAATTATTCGTAATCTGAACGGCATAATTAATTGAAAACGCTTATAATAGGATAATGTTTATTTTAGGTGGATGTAGATTGTAGATTTTTATGATTATGGTGGAACGTAGTGCAAGATAATTGTCAGGCGGAAGGTTAGGTAACATGCCAAATAGAGTAAAACTTTTGTTTACAACCTATAGGCGCTTACCTCACGCGGAGTTCTCTTACAGTAAAAAGTAGACAGACTATAGTAAGAGCATATGTGATACGTTGTTTTAAATCATTGATATCAACAGAAAGGGGTGGTACAAAAATTTTGTCTTTTACATAATCCCATAAAAAAAGTCGCAGGACTACGAGGTGGTCAATGCTTTTACACCAACCATGTATTCCTTACTTGTGCGACCAATCCATCGTCCACGAAGGGTCATCCAGATAATTTATGACGTGTGAGTGCCAGTGAGGTGTACTTCCATATTGTAAAAAATCTGGTGTGAAACACTCACATTACTCTCTCTTGCCAATGCAAATAATTAACAATAAACCTAACATTAGTAATAAAACATTAGAAATAAATAAAAAACTAACCTTAATAAACATAACCTAATTTGGATCATGAGTGAAAGACGCAAAATGAAAATCAACATCAGTTTGGCTTAAAAATACGGAAAATCACTCTTTATAGGAAATTAAAAGAATTTCCTATAAATTTTATTATATACACTTTTGTCGTAAAATGCATACTAAGGCCGAAATCTTAAAAAAATTGATTTTTCACACGTTTTCGTGGGAAAAAAACAAAAAAATCGCTAATTACCGCTAAACTAAGAGTTATACAAATAAATGTTTGAAAAAAAACTTGTAGGATTTTAAATTCTCTACATTTTTTATAGTATACATTTTTGTGCTAAAATGCATAATATTAAAGCCGTAGTCTTAAAAAAAAACAATTTTTTTTACGTGAAAACAGCCTCACCAAGAATTTCAGCAAACATGGTTCCTACCCTATCTTGTAGAGCATAAAAAATTGAGTAAACCAAGCAATTTTTAAAAAAATCGTAGGACCAGTTTTTGAGAAAATCGCAAACAAGTGAAAAATTACACCAATAAGCTACTACTTTCGGTTGACCGATTTTGATGAAAATGTTTTTGTCAGGTCCGGTAGTGGTATGTAACTTAAGTTTCAAGTTCATACGATGTTTCGTTCTTTAGATATTCTGTTCACACACACACACACACAGACCAATAGCTAAAAACATGTTTTTTTGAATTCAGGGGGTCTGAAAACGTGTAGATCCAGTGAAAATTCGATTTCTTAAAATCGACATGAAAACAATACTTTCCTTCCTATATATTCATATAGGCAAGAGAAAGTAAAAATGAACAAGGAAAAGTGCACCAACATAAACTTAAAATAATTTTCTGTAACTTATATTTGTTTACCGAATTTGAATAAATCAGTTAAATTTTTTAGAGGCTACCTTAAGTATCTATTTCATTTGTAATCACCTTGTATAAAATAGAAATGATTTCAAGCTGCAGTTTGCATTATAAAGATTTATTATTTTATATATATATTTTTTTAATCCCTAATGTGTGTACGTTGCAATTTGTTGTGCAATAAGCAACCCCATCACCCAATGAGATGAGGATGATGTGTATGATGTGTAAATTAGGTATATTCCTATACAGACTCAGGCCGACCATTCCTGAGAGATGTGTGGTTAATTTTATGTAATGAGTGTTTTATTTTGTAATTGTACATGCGTTGTTTTTATGTGCATGCTTTTCGTGATGATGGTTTGTTGTTTTGTAAAGTTTGGTAAGTTTACATTAATAATAGCCTATTGTACTTTGTTGTGATTTGTATACTCAAGAGCAGTGATCTTCAACCCGCGGCCCGCAAGAGCTTAGAACATTGCATCATTTTGCTGATTTTTAAACCAGTGAAAGAGAAAGAATGTCAAGTTTCCCATTGAACTGAAATCAAAATCACCATTTTGATGTTTTTAGTTTGGTTTTGAGTTTTGTAACATAAGTATATGTTTCAATATCGATATTTACTGTCATTTTCGATTGATATAAGGTTTAAAAAAAAAAATCATGTTATTTCTTTTAACGTGACACAAAATGTTCATATATGTATATTTATAGTTGGCTGTGTATATTCATGTATGAGTAGATGAGTGGGATCCTCAAGCCCACCCACAATGAAAATTTGGCCCTTTATTAAGTTCGCTGCTCTAAAGGATGTGATTGTTTTATTTATGTGTGTGCTTCTCTTACTCTTTTCATATCAGATTGAATCGCCCATAATAGACAGGTGGAGTGTCAAATTATTTACACTCAATCTGTTCGTTGCAGGGCTAAAATAAATAGTTGTGTTTCTTATCACATGGTCACCCAATTTAATGACTGAACCATTTAAGAACAGAAGATGGAGAGGTGTACTGTGACACTAATCAGAGTTGTCTCCTCTGAAAGTAACAAATTTCATTATACACCCAGACCCTGTGGTGAATGAAGTGAAGGTGTCATTTGCAGAGTGGAAAATATGTGCATTACAGAGGACCCGGCATTCTGATAAGCATACTTTTCCATTGAGTGAGTTGTGGCAATGGTAAACCATGTGACTCCTCGTTTTACTTAGTAAAACCTCTAGAGAGGTTCAAACCAGCCAACCAGGCTGATGACCTAAACAACATCAGATTGAAAATGCATTTTTGTTACGAAGCATCTTCCTTCGTCAATCTAATATGAATTCGGTAAATATAGATTGAAAAATCTCGTGTGAAACATTTGCACAACTTTCTCTTGCCAATGTAAATAATGACAATATAACCTGTGTTTAACGTCAGTGTCAGTGCCAACGTAGATATATTTTATGTAATGGCAACATCCTTAAGTTATCCATAAAGTGCCAACGTCCGGATAACCAAACATTTACAATAAAATTTAATGTAATAATGTATTTTGAAGCCGCCTCTGTGGCGTAGTGACTTGCGGGCTAGCCTGCAAAGCAGAAGGTCCTGGGTTCGGTAACCGGACTAGGGTTTGGAAATTTTAACACGTTAAAACCACCGTTAAGGTACCAAAACCCTCAGTAGTTGCAAATGACCAAGCTGTCGATACGACTTTAAATTAACTAAAAAAAGCTATTTTGACTTTTTATATTGTTAAAACGATTTCTTTTTTTTATGAACATAATAAATTAATTTTTAACTGGAAATTTTATTTTTCTGTAACGTTGAAATTTTAGTGGCAATGGCAGGCTTAAGCCTGCAAGTTTTCGAATTAAGGGCTGCCACTTTTTGTACACCCTTATTCAAATTAAATGGCCTTTTAGATGAAACTTTTAAATATTGTTTCCGCACTGAAAGGGTTAATGATTAGTAAACAATGTTAAATGAAAAACATAAAATTATCTTATTTTTAATCATGAGTGAATCGCGCTGCCCATAACAGACAGGTGGAGTGTCAAGTTATTTACACTCAATCTGTCCATTGCAGGGCTAAAATAAATAGTTGTGTTTCTTATCACATGGTCACCCAATTAAATGAGTGAATCATTTAAGAAGAGAAGAGGTAGAGGTGTATTGTGACACTAATCAGAGTTGTCTCCTCTGAAAGTAATGAATTTCACTATGCAGCCAGATCGTGTGGTGAATGAAGTGAAGGTGTCATTTGCAGGGTGGAAAGTGAGTGCTTTTTGGAGGGCCCGGCATGCTGATAAGCATACTCTTTCAACTCAGTGAGGAAGGCAGTTGTAAACCACCTTACTCCTCGTTTTTACTTAGTAAAACCTCTAGAGGTTCAAACCAGCCTTTCGGCTGTTGACCTAAACAACAACAACAACAACAGAGTGAATCGCGCTGTAGCGGTATGTTTATAAATAAAAAAAATAAAAAATAATTTTATCAATCTGGTCAATAATAAATATAGATTTTAAATTTTGAAAATTATAATATTTTTAATATTATTGTTATACGTTGGACAATTCCAATTGGTACAAGCAGCTTCGGTGTTTATCTACTCCTCCACTCTTCACCCCTCGCCATGCAACTACGGTACAGTCACAGTCAGTATACAATCGCTAATGTAATGTGCAACTCATGCACTGCACGGCCACTCACTATTGTTATCAACACATTCAGTGCGGATGACAAATATTGATTACGAAAGAATTAAATGATACGTAAAACACCTTCACCGAATTACGGATGTGGTAGGACTACCACGCAGAGATTTTTGCGACTGACGGATGTGGTGGTAGGACTACCACTTGGATATTTCAAAAACACTATTCAAGTTTTTTGTCAGTAAGGTTGGTAGATCTGATTTTTTATAGAATCGTAGTTCAGTAGTCAAAGTTAGAATGATATATTGAGTTGAGAGTGTGTGAAAGTCGTTCGTTGATACATTCAAAATTGGTTAGTAAGGAGAGAGAGTTTATGAAAATGACTGCCGTGGTATCCCTACCACGCCCGTCACTCACAAACATCCTTACGTGGTAGGTATACCACATCCGCACGGAATGTGTGAATAATCTGTCAGATATAATGATGTGACTAATTTGGGATCCCTAATTTGTTTTCACATAAAATGGTTTTCTGTTCATTTTAAATATATTCAGACCAATTTGTTTAGTTAGTTGCGTGCGTCTGTAGAGTATACTTTAGTGAGTTTTTAAAGTTTAGTTCTTGTAATTTATAATTTAAATTTTTACCTGGACAAATTAAATACATATTTTAAAATGAAATAAATATTTATGTTTGTCCATTGTAATAAGGTTGTAGGCATTTGCGTTTATTAAAATTTGTAGACCTTGTTGAAAGAATAGGTAATGGATATACTGTATGCGGAACTGTGTGTACATGTAGATCAAGAGTTATGCCAGTTCAAATTGTCAACAGTTTACACAAATATTGTGCTCACCAAAATATTTAATTAATTATTCTTAATAGTAGTGGTATGTAACTTAAGTTTCAAGTTTCAAGTTCGTACGATGTTCCGTTCTTAAGATATTCTGTTCACACACAGACACACACACACAGACCAATCGCTAAAAACATGTTTTTTGGGTTCAGGGGGTCTGAAAACGTGTAGATCCAGTGAAAACTCGATTTGTTAAAATGGACATGAAAACAATACTTTCTTCCTATATATTCAGATAGGCAAGAGAAAGTAAAAATGTGTAAAATTTGTACAGTGTAAAAATCTATTCGATTCCGTATCATGTTATTGATTGAATCTGTTTTGTTTTTATTTCAGCACGTGTTTTCTTATGGGTCCAGTAAATCAAGTAAAAAAGATGTTTGCCGAAACAAGAATTTTTGCAACGATTTTGGTTTTCGTTATGATCGGTTTAACGCTATTCGCTGCCTTTGTAAGTCAATTTTTAAAAATTTATTTGTACTCTTATCAACAACTTGGTGATTAGGGGCTACTGTGGGTTTTAACATGTTAACATTTTCAAACCCTACCCAAGACTATTTGCTTTTTTACTTTCTCTTGCCTATATAAATATATAGGAAAGAAAGTATTGTTTTCATGCCGATTTTAAGAAATGGAGTTTTCACCAGATTTACACGTTTTCAGACCCCCTGAACCCAAAAAACATGTTTTTAGCGATTGGTCTGTGTGTGTGTATATAAAATATCTCAAGAACGGAACATCGTATGAACTTGAAACTTAAGTTACATACCACTACCGTACCCGACACGAACATTTTCATCAGAATTGGTCAACCGGAAGTAGTAGTTTATTCGTGTAATTTTTCACTTTTTTGCGATTTTCTCAAAAACTGGTCCTACGATTTTTTTAAAATCGTGTGGTTTACTAAATTTTTTATGCTCTACAAGATAGGGTAGGCGCCATGTTTGCTGAAATTCTTGGTGAGGTCGTTTTCACGTAAAAAAAGTGTTTTTTTAAGATTATGGCTTTAAAATGTATTAAAGCGTAAAAATTTATATAACAAAAATTGTAGAGAATTTAAAATTCTACAACTTTTATTTTAAACATTTATTTGTATAACGCCTAGTTTAGCGGTAATTAGCGATTTTCTGTTTTTTCTCACGAAAACGTGTGAAAAGTTGATTTTTTTAAGATTTCGGCCTTAGTATGCATTTTACGACAAAAAAGTATATAATGAAATTTATAGAAAATTAAAAGATCTAAAACTTTTATTTAAAGCATTTTTCTCTACAGAGAGTAGTTTAGTGTGAAAGAGTGATTTTCCGTATTTTAAAGCCAAACTGAGGTTGATTTTCATTTTGCGTCTTTCACTCATGATTAAAATCAGGTTTATTGAGGTTAGTTTGTTGTTTATTTCTAATGTTTTATTACTAATGTTAGGTTCATTGTTAATTATTTGCATTGGCAAGAGAAAGTTGTGTGAGTGTTTCACATCAGATTTTTTTTTTGTGATAAACTGCCAATGATAAATTCATCACTTACCAATAATGTTTTCCTGCTACTGCTTAACTCAGTAGGCTTGTCATGAACCCCTTTGTACCAAATAGTACACAATATTTGTTTAATTACAAGTTAAATACTTTTTAACCAAAAACTATTTAGAAAGGAATTCGTGCACACTGTAAAATGTTTCATCAATCAAATATTGTTTATTAGCTTTTTTTTTAAATGACTTAAATTGTCACAACTTTTTAAACCTTGTGGCTATTTATTGATGTATTTTTTACCTGCATAAGTTGGTTTTTGTTCAAACAATTTTGTGTTGTGATTAGCAACATAATAATCGATTCTGTTTCTTGTGTAGTGGTTGTGAACATCTAAATTCTGTAAAAAGGTATTTTTCTTTACGTACATTATCACTTGAAAAATGTACAAAGAAGGAACTGTGAGCAATTGCAGCTCTTTAAATAGTGATCTGCATGAGGCAAGGCGGTTGACTCCCTTCATACACCTAGCAGCTTTTTTCTGTATTTTAAAAATACGATTTTTAAAACCACAAATAGGCTAGCGCACTAGTCACTATCCCACAGAGGCGGTCAAGTCAATGTGAATTTTTATGTTACCTATATTAACATATACGGGGTGTCCCACAAAGAGGTTGCTAGTTTTCAATTAATATGGTGTACATATCGCACACTCTACACACTGGGAAGTTTACACTTGTAATAAATAGATACGTAAAAAATCTGGTGTGAAACACACACACAACTTTCTCTTACCAATGCAAATAATAAACAATAAACCTAACATTAATAATAAAACATTACAAAAAAAACAAAAAACTAACCTCTAAAAATATAACCTTATTTTAATCGTGACTGAAAGACGCAAAATGGAAATCGATCTCAGTTTGTCTTAATAATACGGAAAAATCACTCTTTCACGCTAAACTAGGCTCTGTAGAGAAAAATGCTCTAAATAAAAGTTGTAGATCTTTTCATTTCCTATAAATTTCATTATATATATTGTTGTCGTAAAATGCATACTAAGGCCGAAATCTTAAAAAAAACGATTTTCACACGTTTTCAAGAGAAAAAATAGAAAATTGCTAATTACCGCTAAACTAAGCATTATACATAAAAATGTTTGAAATAAAAGTTGTTGAATTTTTAATTTTTAATCTACATCTTTTATTATATAAATTTTTGCGCTATAATACATATTAAAGCCGTAATCTTAAAAAAACACTTTTTTACGTGAAAACAGCCTTGCCAAGAATTTCAGCAAACATGGCGCCTACCCTATTTTGTAGAGAATACAAAATTCATGTCTGGTTCGGTAGTAGTATGTAACTTAAGTTTCAAGTTCGTACGATGTTCTGTTCTTGAAATATTTTGTACACACACACACACACACACACAGACCAATCGCTAACCAAAAGTAGTAGTTTATTCGTGTAATTTTTCACTTTTTTGCAATTTTCTCAAAAAATTGGTTCCATGATTTTTTTTAAAATCGCCTCATTTACTAAATTTTTTATTCTCTACAAGATAGGGCCCGGCACCATGTTTGCTGAAATTCTTGGTAAGGCTTTTTTTTACATAAAAAAGTGTTTTTTTAAGATTACGGCTTTAATATGTATAATAGCGCCAAAATGTAAATAATAAAAAATATAGAGAATTTAAAATTCTACAAAGTATATTTCAAACTTTTTTTTGTATAACGCTTAGTTTAGCGCTAATAAGCAATTTTCTGTTTTTTCTCACGAAAACGTGTGAAAAATCGATTTTTTTTAAGATTTCAGCCTTAGTATGCATTTTATGACAAAAGTGTATATAATCGAATTTATAGAAAATTAAAAGATCTACAACTTTTATTTAAAAACTTTTTCTCTACAGAGCCTAGTTTAGCGTGAAAGAGTGATTTTCCATATTTTTATGCCAAACAGGTCGATTTTCATTTTCCATCTTTCACTCATGATTAAAATAAGGTTATGTTTATTGAGGTTAGTTTTGTTGTTTATTTCTAATGTTTTATTACTAATGTTAGGTTATATTGTTTAAATTTTTTGCATTGGCAAGAGAAAGTTGTGTGAGTGTTTCACACCAGATTGTTTTTTATTTATGTTGGCAAGAGAAGTTAAGTGTGAGTGTTAGACACCAGATTTTTTGTACGTTGTAATTTATGAAATTTTTCGTTTTGTTTTTGCAGGAGAAGAAAGCAGGTGCCGCATTTGTGTTCATCATCCTGCAGTGGCTTGCTATGACGTGGTATTCATTGTCGTACATACCTTACGCTCGTGATGCTGTCAAAAAGACGGTCTCGTCTTGTATTGCTTGATCGCAATCAAATGCTGTTGTTACTTCCTCCTCCTCTATATTTATTTATATATATCTATACGTATCTTATGTAACGTTTATTATTACGGCTGTATTTTTAAGGAAAAAAAAATATACAGGGTGGCGCCAAAGTCACTGCACACTACAGTAAACAAAGACTGAATTTATTTTTTATTACGAAAAACTTACAATTTACAACTTACAATTATTTTTTATGTTCAAATTGTTTTCCGTCTTTAGTAATACATCTTTCAAGTCTCTCTTGAACACTGTTACACACTCTATCGCATAGTCTGGTATTACTGTTCAAATCTTCAAATGCGTCGTGTATGTAGTCTTTCATTTCGTCGATGGTCTGAGTGAGGCTTTCTAGAATAAACAGAGTCCTTGACGACACCCCCATACGAAAAAATCCATGGGCGTGATATCTGGTGAACGTGGAGGCATGTCAATACCACTGCCCTTTGTCCAATAATTTGTCTTCGGAAAGTTTCGTTTAAATAATCGCGGACTTCAGTGGCATAATGTGGTGGAGCGCCATCGTGTTGAAAGTACGCTTTCAAGAACTCACTGGATCTATTGTTGTGTTTGTCCATGACGAGGCGTATTGCCAACTTGACGTGGCGTAATTATCAGCATTTTGTAATACCAACATCACAGGCTAAAACTATTGTACTACATCTTCTTGTAATTTTAATTTTTTCTTTTAACCCACTGTGCAGTGACTTTTGCGCCACCCTGTATATATAAATATTTATTTATTTATTTAACGTCGGTGACATTCCAATGTACTTATTATGCTGTTACATTTAAATATATTATGTAATGCCGGAAGTAAGGTCTCCAATTGTTTATTAATCAAAATAATATTTACATAATTACGAGGGTCATTCGTAAAGTAAGGTCCGTTTTTGTATAAAAAATTAACCACAACAGATTAGATTAAAAACCTTGTTTTATTTAATTCCTGACATCTTAATCTATTTTTCTACATAGTTTCCATTTTTTTTAAACATTTATCATAACGTTCTACAAGCTTTTGAATACCAGTGTCGTAGAACTCTGCCGCCTGCGAATATAACCAGTCATGAACAGCTTCTTTCACTTCGTCATCAGAGTTGAAGCGCTTACCGCCGAGAAACTCCTTCAGGTAGCGAAACAAGTGAAAGTTGCTTAGTGCCAAGTCGTGAATCGCCAATTTTCACGAATCTTTTCTTCAATGGCTTTGACCAAATCTTCCGTGATCACTGATGGTCGGCCAGATCGCGGTTCATCATGGACATTGTCTCTTCCCTCCTTGAAAGCTCTCACCCACTTGGGCACTTTACTGTCACTCATTGAATTAGGGCCATACACTTCACTTATTTGTCGATGAATATCTACTGCACAAACGTTCCTTGCTGTCAAAAAACAAACCACTGACCGTATTTTGCAGTCGGCGGGATGATCAATTGTCTTAAACATCTTAAAGATGCACAGTAAACAGCGCACAACAAAGATACTGCTGCAAATGGCGTCGTTTCGTACGCAAGGCATGCTGGGAGTCGTCGCGCATGCGCATTGCGCTGTTTGCTCACCGTGTGGCTAGTTACCGCGATTCAGAGGATACCGCTTTTCAGAGGCCCTGAAATTGTGATAAGCATACTGTTCCACTCAGTGAGGAAGGCCTTTGTAATCCACTTCACTCTTAGTTTTACCTAGAGTCTGACTACGCTAAGAGTACTCTGACGTAGCCAACCACCAATACAAGTGCGCATGCATATTAATTAAAAATACGGACAGCACGATCAAAAACAACAATTCCATACAACACTAATTCGCTCTAACCTCAATATAATAAAAACACGTTCAATTCATTTGTTAGAAAATGTTTAATAAATCGAACATTAGTTTACCATTAATAACTAAAACTTTTACTATTGTTACTCTTACATTGTTATTTTTCGTTACATTATTTACTATTATTACATTATTATTTATGATTAGTAGGTTTTTATTATAGACTCGGTTTTATTTTTGGTCACAAGTAATATAAGACTAATGCGCTTGAATTGTAACAGGAGAGTAAACAATTCCAGTGATTCGTTGCTTATCTTTACAGATTGTTTACTTCATATCATTAAAATAATTAATGTCTGTGACTAGTTTAGTACAACTGTTTGCACTTGGCCGTGTTTAACTCAGTTTTAGTTTCATCGGTTATCTTTTGGAATTGTATTGGTTCGTTTCGATTTTCTTCGTAGACTGAAGTTGAAAAGTTTTGTAAGCTGTGTTTTGTTAACATGCGTGATAGTGAATGTGTTGAGTTTTTGAAACTTATAAGCGGTCAACATTTAAAAGTAGAAAAAAAATGTTTTGTTAAATGTAACGGTTAAAATAATTAATTAAAGAATCTTTATGAAACTACAATAATAATTACAAGCAATCTGAACGATAAAATTGAAACACTTAAAGGATATTGTTTATTTTAGTTGGATGTAGATATTTTTATGATGGAACGTAGTGCAAGATAACTGTCCAGCTGATGGGGAGAGAAGTGCCAACTAGTGTAAAATAGTCATGGGACGGTGGCACAGTAAAATAGGTGAGCTAGCACACCCCACACCCCACACCCCGCTCCGCACACTTGAGTCAACGGCACAGAGCGTGCCACCGTACAATTGAACGATGAGACGGGCTGAACTGTGGCAGTGAGCTAGTAGATTCTAGATTCTAATACGACAGCACTGAGCTGAGCTATGTGAATAAACAGAGAGTGAGTCGAGCCGAGGGTGACTTCCGCTCACTCCTTCGCACACTGCGCGTGCGTCAACCTGAACGTTCATGCATCCCTTTCCACTAACAAATTTTTGTCATGTGTCTATCTTTGTTTCGTATGCACGTGGTAAAATAGTTACAGTACAGTACAATGGTATTTTACAACCACTTGTCTCAGGGTTGTTATAGTATAGTATGAAAGAATAATGACCCCCTCTCCGCACCCTCACAAACAGTCAAACAGAGTTTGATACGAAATGTATACTTTTTATGCAGCGTTTAGGTATAGGTAGCCCTTGCTATGATGCGTCTAGAGAAAAGTGGTTTAGTCGTGGAGGGGATGTACAAGTCAGCTCTGGCGAAGAGCGTGCTGCATGGGGAGAAACGCTAGGTGTGCCGGTGTGGTGGTCGTTGAAAATAAAAGAGCTGGTAGTAGCTGACCACCTCAGTTAAAAGAGGAGCTAGCTCTTTTGTGCGACTCACTCATGAGCGTCACATGACTAGGCGCTTGCCTCACGCGGAGTACTTTTACAGTAGATCAACTATAGTAAACCGTCTAGAGCAGTGGTCTGCGGACGACGGACCACTCAGCCTGAAAGTGAACTACATTACATTATTGCTGATATCTAATTAAAAGGTTATTAAATAAAACAAATTTTCAGAAACAAACTATTACTTCTTGAGGTGGGTTCTCCATTACGAAGGTTGGCTATCATCATGGTCAGTCGCACCTTGTCCACTGCTGCTCTGAAAAGGTCATGCGACGACCAGTTAAACGCTTCTCTCAGGTTTATTAACCAGGATATTCGTCTGCGTCCCACCGAGCATTTACCAACGAGTTTCCCTTGAATTATGAGATGCAGAATCTCATATTTAGGCCCCCTCATGATGTGTCCAAGGTATGTCAGTTTTCTTATCTTTACGCTCTGCAGGATTTCCATCTCTTTACCCATTCTTCTGAGGACCTCCATATTAGTGACCCTGTCTGTCCATGGTATTCGAAGCATCCTCCGGTAGGTCCACATTTCAAACGCTTGTAGACGGGTCTCACACTCTTTGGTGAGTGTCTACGCCTCTACTCCATACAAGGGGATGGGAAAGACGTAGCACTTCAAGAGGCGGGTCCTAGTTTCATTACTACAAACATATAATTGTTATTTTCAGAAAGTAGGGTACAAAGTAAAAATATTTTAATTGTAAATTGTCTTTTAATAAAATAAGGAATACAGAATTTACTTAGTTGAAAATAACAATGAAAATTAAAAAAATGAATTAAAAATGAAATGAAAAATTCAATGCGACTTTTTTGCACGAATTTTTCTGATTAGCTGAGGAATTCTAGGTTTTAGGCTCTTGCTAAGATCTACTCTCAAATCACTGCTTACACTTAGCCGATTTCTTTGTTTGTTTTTAATTAACAATAAACTAGAGAAACCCCGCTCACACAAATAAGTAGTTGAAAAATATCATAAAATACCGCGAAGCTACTTGCCGAATCTTGGGGAAGCGCAGGGCTTTCTTACACCACAACTCTTCTACCTTTACTTAATCTGAATCTTGAATGTATTTACTTAATCTTGTTCAATGAAAATCGTAACTTTGATTTAATCATGGGAAAATATTACTTTTACTTTCTCTTGCCTGTATAAATATATAGGAAGGAAAGTATTGTTTTCATGTCGATTTTTCGAAATCGAGTTTTAACCGGATCTATACGTTTTCAGACCCCCTGAACCCAAAAAACATGTTTTAGCAATTGGTCTGTGTGTGTGTGTGTGAACAGAATATCTCAAGAATGGAACATCGTATGAACTTGAAACTTGAAACTTAAGTTACATACCACTACCGGACCCGACACGAACATTTTCATCAAAATCGGTCAACCGGAAGTAGTAGTTTATTCGTGTAATTTTTCACTTTTTTGCGATTTTCTCAAAAACTGGTCCTACGATTTTTTAAAAAATCGCCCCATTTACTAAACTTTTTATTCTCTACAAGATAGGGTAGGCGCCATGTTTGCTGAAATTCTGGGTGAGGCTGTTTTCACGTAAAAACATTTTCTTTTTAAGATTGCGGCTTTAATATGCATTTTAGCGCAAAACGTTATATAATAAAAGTTGTAGAGAATGTAAAATTCTACAACTGTTATTTTAAACATTTTTTTGTATAACGCTTAGTTTAGCGGTAATTAGCAATTTTCTGTTTTTTTCTCACGAAAACGTGTGAAAAATTGATTATTTTAAGATTTCGGCCTTAGAATGCATTTTACGACAAAAGTGTATATAATAAAATTTATAGAAAATTAAGAGATCTGCAACTTTTATTTTAAACATTTTTTTGTACAGTGCCTAGTTTAGCGTGAATGAGCGATTTTCCGTATTTTTAAGCCAAACTGAGGTCGATTTTAATTTTGCGTATTTCACTAATGTTTTTTGAGGTTAGTTTTTTGTTCATTTGTAATGTTTTATTACTAATGTTAGGTTTATTGTTAATTATTTGCATTGGCAAGAGAAAGTTGTGTGTTTCATACCAGATTTTTTTATAAGTAGTCACTGGACTCTCACGGACCACCCTGAAGGCTGTCACGGACTACCTGTGGTCCGCGGACCACCGGTTGGGAAACACTGCTCCAGAGGTTCAAACCACCCTTTCAGGTGATCACCTAACTAACTGCATAATTGTAAAGCTTCAACATTCATCAATCTTTCTACACAATCACCATTTTGGTTGATGGATTTTTGTATACTGAGGACAATTCAAACCGGCACAACATGTAGGCCTATAAGATGGTGCCTGTTTGTTGATAAGTTACTAAAGGAAAAAGAGTGCATCTTATACAACTTTTTTTTTGCGCCCTGGAGACTCCAGGAGGAGTATAGAACATGTCGTCAGATATATAACACCTGAAATACATAAACATATAAGAATCACACAATGTATCTTTACTATCAAGAAAGAAATTCTTGTACGCTATAAAAAATTTCATCGATCAAGTAATTTTTTAAATTTTTTTTAAAGGAATTCAAATCCTCACAACACTTTAAAGATTGGGGTAATTTATTTATGAATTTTCTCCCTGCATAAGTAGGTTTTTGTTGAAACAATTTTGTGGAGTGATTAGCCACATAATAATCATTCGTGTTTCTCGTGTTATGATTGTGAGCATTGAAATTCTGCATAAAATTATTTTGCCTAACATACATAATCACCTCAAAAATGTAGTGGGAGGAAACTGTAAGCAATTTAAGCTCCTTAAATATTGGTGTGGATGAGGTTAGCTGGTTAGCTCCCACCATACACCTAATAGCTTTCTTTTGAATTTTAAAAACCCTATTCATATTACCCATGCTAGAATTACCCCATACTAAAATACCATAACGGATATGAGACAGAGTGAGGCCATGATAAGCTGCCTTAGTAATTTTTTATCATTTAATCTGGCAATTTGTTTTAATGCAAATACACCAGATGATATTTTACTACAAACTTGATTGTTACAGAAGTCCCAGGACAAAGATCTATCTAGAGATACGCCCAGGAACTTCACTGTTTCTACATGCTCTAAACTATAATTATGAATAAATACATCAACTTCTCTACTTTCTTTAACGTTATATTTATTTTTAAACTGCAAGTACTGACACTTTTTCCCATTAACTGTTAATAAAATTTGATTCAAGAACTGTACTACGGACTCTATGTTAACATGTGTATTTACTTGAAGAGCATCTACCAGTGAACTGTTACTGATTACTGAAGTATCATCAGCAAACAACAAAGCTCTGCCATTACGTATGACTTCTGGTAACCTATTAATGTACGAGGGTTATTTTTTTTTCAACCTCCGATGGTGGAAAAAAAATAGACAGATTTTGATTAAAAAATTATTTTATTACTAAAATTACAGTAAAGTCTTACTTATTTCTCTACATAATCGCCGAATCGATTGAGGCATTTGTCGTATCGTGACACCAGCTTTTCGATACCCTCTTCAAAGAAGTTTGCCGCCAATGAGGTCAGGAACATCTGGACAGCATCTTGAAGTTCTTCGTTGGTAGCGAAGCGTTGCCCGCCCAACCACGACTTCAATTCTCGAAAGAGGTGGTAATCACTCGGTGCTAGGTCTGGACTATACGCTGGATGATCAAAAACTTCCCACTTAAACTGATCAATCCGCTCAACAATGCCTGCAGTGGCGACGGACTTGCGTTCCTGACCCCCTTCGTCGTGGACATCGGTTCGCCCTTCCTTAAATTTTCTGCACCATTCCCGTACACTACCATCACTCATACACTTTTCACCATACACTAGGCTCATTCTGCGATGAATTTCAGCAGCACTACACCCTTCCGCTTGCAAAAAGCGAACCACACTTCGCAACTCACATTTGGCGGGAGATTCGATCGTATCGGCCATGATTCAGCTCCCGTATCTCAGCTACAACTTAACGCTGTGAAGATGCGGCCGGCACAGGCAGTGTGGAGGAGAGATGCGCAATCGCCTGACGCGCAGATTACACCACCGCCCACCTTCTGCTTGCTTAGAAACACGATCGGAGGTTGAAAAAAACATAACCCTCGTACAATAGACCTGCTCTCTAAGCAAAGTATAACTTCACATAATTATTAACTACTTAATTCTAGCAGTAACCAAATGATACGTAAGCTACTTTATTATCTACGATAAGTTTATTTTAAGTTATAAATATGAATAAAAAAAATTATCTCGGTTATTTTTAGATAATTTATGTTAGGTATTAATAAATAAAAGTGATTATTGTAAGTGCCTTTCTAAAGTATTAAAATATTATTTAATTTTCTTGACTCATTATTTAACCTTCAAAATACACATCCCTATTTGTCTGAAGAGGTGAGCATTGCACTTTTTTACTACTGCAACACTTTACCTTCATTTTGTCAGTAAATTACTCAAGAGTTGTTGTTTGTTTAGGTCATCAGCCAAAAGGCTGGTTTGAAAATGTAAAGGTTTTACTAAGTAAAACGAGGAGTGAGGTGGTTTACCATTGCCTTCCTCACTGAGTGGAAAAGTACGCTCATCAGCATGCCAGGCCCTCTGAAGAGCACATATTTTCCACTCTGCAAATAACACCTTCACTTCATTCACCACAGGGTCTGGCTGTATAATAAAATTCATTACTTTCAGAGGAGACAACTCTGATTAGTGTCACAGTACACCTCTCCATCTTCTGTTCTTAAACGATTCAGTCATTAAATTGGGTGACCATGTGATAAGAAACAGAACTATTTATTTTAGCCCTGCAACAAACAGATTGAGTGTAAATAACTGGACACTCCACTTGTCTGTTATGGACAGACTCGATAGTTTCATTTGTTTTTCATTTATTTTCTATGCTATTTGTTCACACTTTGATGTCACAAGCAGAAATAGCCGGACTACAGCTGATATCCTTCGATAAAACTAAATATATAACAGCTAATATCAAAACAGCCATGAATCACTTCAAGAAGACACAATACAGAAAAATTGCAAAAGTTGGTAGCTTCAACTACCTCACAAAGATAATACAATTTTGAAGACCAGCGTAAAGGAAGCGATAAGGAAAAATGGCTGGTCCACTCTGAGCAACTCACCACTTGTATTAGAGGAAAGGACGCTCATCTGTAAAGATACCTACCACTGTTCAGAGACTTGCTATCAAGCTATTTCAATTGGACTGTATCACAGTATTACAATGTTAGACATTGTCTAACAATGTCTTAACATTGTCTTAATGTTTAACATTGTCTAACAATGTCTAACATTGTAATACTGTGATACAGTCCAATTGAAATAGCTTGATAGTAAGTCTCTGAACGGTGGTAACTTTTCAAAATATAATAATGTAAATCTTTGCTTTGCAATTTTGAATATCATATGGAATTAATTAGTTTACTGGCATTTGTTATTGTTGCATTCAGTACACAGGACATGATTCATTTTTACATTAATAATAATTAATTAATTAATTAATTTCATTTATTTTTTCTTTTTCATTAATACTTTCTCTTGCCTATATGAATATATAGAAAAGAAAGTAGGTATTGTTTTCATGTCGATTTTTCAAAATCGAGTTTTCACCAGATCTACACATTTTCAGACCCCTGAACACAAAAAACATGTTTTTAGCGATTGGTCTGTGTGTGAGTGTGTGTGTGTGTCTGTCTGTCTGTGTGAACAGAATATCTCAAGAACGGAACATCGTACGAACTTGAAACTTAAGTTACATACCACTACCGGACCTGACACGAACATTTTTATCAAAATCGGTCAACCAGAAGTAGTAGTTTATTCATGTAATTCTTCACACTTTTGCGATTTTCTCAAAAACTGGTCCTACGATTTTTTTAAAAATCGCCTGGTTTACTAAATTTTTTATGCTCTATAAGATAGGGTAGGTGCCATGTTTGCTGAAATTCTTGGTGAGGCTGTTTACACGTAAAAAATTTTTTTTTTTAAGATGATGGCTTTAATAAACTTTATCAAACTCTTCTCTCAATCTGCCTCGATCTCTTTCACAGTTTTCTGTCTTCCAATATTCTTTTAAACCCACTTTCATTGATCATTGGTCATATAACCTGCTATGATGACACAAGTGTAATTTAATCTAATTACAAGTGTAATTTCCTAAACAAAATATATTCTCTTAGGATTTGTAGCAAAAAAACTAAATATGATTTTAATTTTAAAGTCATCATTTAAGACAAAATATTTTACAATTAAAAATATTGATAAAATGGATAAAATCCCTTTTTACAAACAGTATAAAAAATATACTTGTACGTATGTACGACATATTCGAAGAAATGCTACTTTATTTTAGTAAATGAACACGAATATTTAAAACTAAAATTAATTTTTAAAAGAAACTAATTAATGGTCGCCTCCATAGCGCAATGATCATTATGCTACACTGCAAAGCAGAAGTCTCAAGTTCGATTCCTGGCTAGGGTACAGAAAACTATTACACTTTACACCCAGCGTTCCTAATCCAAAGTAGTCACTAATAACTAAAATTTTGATGTCTGTTATTTCACTCCAGTGTGACTTCTTCGTCACACTGGGTTAGAAAGGGTTAATAAGACGATTTTCATAAATCTGGCTAAATCGTCTGATTTATTCTGTAATCGCTGATATATTTAGATAATCTTGAATATCGTTATTAGTAACTAACCGGTTAGGGTTGCTAATGTTTCGCAAAACTTTATTCTGAAACCGCTGCAGGATTTCCAAGTTCTTAATTACAACACAACATAAAAAATCTGGTGTGAAACACTCACACAACTTTATCTTGCCAATGCAAATAATTAACAATAAACCTAACATTAGTAATAAAATATTAGAAATAAAAAAAAAACTAATCTCAAAAACATAACCTTATTTTAATCATGAGTGAAAGACGCAAAATGAAAATCGAACTCAGTTTGGCTTAAAAATACGGAAAATCACTCTTTCACGTTAAACTAGGCTCTGTAGTGAAAAATGCTTTAAATAAAAGTTGTAGATCTTTTAATTTTCTATAAATTTTATTATCTACTTTTTTGTCGTAAAATGCGTACTAAAGCCGAAATCTTAAAAAAATCGATTTTTCACACGTTTTCGTGAGAAAAATCAGAAAATCGCTAATTACTGCTAAACTAAGCGTTATACAAAAAAATGTTTGAAATAAAAGTTGTAGAATTTTAAATTCTCTACAACTTTTATTATACTTTTTCTTTTTTTTTTTTTTTTTTGCGCCCTGGAGACTCCAGGAGGAGTATAGGACATGTCGTCAGATATAACACCTGAAATATATATAAGAATCACACAATGTATCACTACTATCAAGAAAGAAATTCTTGTATATAAATGTTTGCGCTAAATTGCATATTAAAGCCGTAATCTTAAAAAAACTTTGTTTTTACGTGAAAACAGCCTCACCCAGAATTTCAGCAAACATGGCGCCTACCCTATCGTGTAGAGAATAAAAAGTTTAGTAAATGAGGCGATTTTTTAAAAAATCGTAGGACCAGTTTTTGAGAAAATCGCAAAAAAGTGAAAAATTACACGAATAAACTACTACTTCCGGTCGACCGATTTTGATGAAAATGTTCGTGTCGGGTCCGGTAGTGATATGTAACTTAAGTTTCAAGTTTCAAGTTCATACGATGTTTCGTTCTTGAGATATACACACACACACACACACACACAGACCAATCGCTAAAAACATGTTTTTTGGGTTCAGGGGGTCTGAAAACGTATAGATCCGGTGAAAACTCGATTTCTAAAAATCTACATGAAAACAATACTTTCCTTCCTCTATATTCATATAGGCAAGAGAAAGTAAAATGTCGCGCCGTCTTGAGTCAGTGTTGCCATAACAACAAATCTGTGAACAAAAATTTTATTTAATACACAGAGGAAAAAGTTATTACTCGATGATGCTGTCAGCGAAATGAAATGTCAACACATATTTTAGAAGAAACTCTGTTACAGAAAATTATTAAATTTATTTTAACGAAACCCATTAAAAATAACAACATAAATTTTGGAAGTTATAACACGTAATTTGGAAGAGATTTGATATTAACTTCAAAACCGGGTTTTATAAACAATATTATTACCTATTAATTAGTGGCGAAGATTACAAAAATAGGTCTATTAACCAATTTTTATATAAACGTTTGAGAAATTTGCAGTCGATTTTTTCGCGGCGGGGGGAAATCATGGCCTGCAGAATTGTTTTGCTCTCGTTATGTTTGTAGGTTGTCAAAAGAATTCAAATTTGTTTCGTTGCAATAAAACAATTAGTAGTAGTCATAGAGTAATAAAGAAATTATTAAATAATAAATTATTAAATTTATTAAATTATAAAGTAATAAAGAAATTCTTTATTACTCTATGATCGTACCGTACTCTCCAATGTTGCGTAAAAGGTTATGTTTTGGTTAGTTCGGTGCGTTTCGTTGTAATGTTATAAGTGTTTACGAAAAGAAATTGTAAGCTATTCGATATTGTTTATAGTTTTTTAGTAGTAGGTTTCATTTCATACATAGTATTTAGTCCGGTATTTCAATTCCGTTTATTGTAGTAGGATTGTTTATTATTTAGTTAGTATTTCAAAATTATGAAAAAAAAATTGAGCAGGATATTAACAATTTTGGCTAAAAAAAGGAACTGTTAAGGGGTTAAGATATATTTGTTGTGTAGTTTTGGTGTGAATTATAAACCTGACCATCCAGGCCTTTGCTTGATAGTGACCAAGGAAAGGTCTTCAAAACCTTTAAACTTAACCGAAAAATTGTATTTTAATATTTAAAATTGAGTATGATTTCTTCTTCTTCCTCTGCCTTTCAAGGATTAGGCATCTCTGCCTGTTCCGAACCTCTCAAATCTGCCCATCTCTTTCTCGGGCGTCCTCGTTCTCTCCTGCCCTCCAGCTTATAGCCCAGTGTCTGGTTAGGTATCCTATTCTCCCGCATTCTGTTGTGGGATACCTTGTTGTTTATAGAGAAGATGTTGAGTTCTTTTCTGTAACGATCTTCTCTACTTCACCCATATGTATGTCGAAGAAATTTCATTTCAAATGCTTTGACTCACAAAGCGAAAGTGAGTATGATTTCAATTATAAAATAACAAATAAGTGGTTGAAACTATGGTAATATAACAACTACAAAGTTGTCGTCTAAAGATATTCTTCTTTTCTTTTAGTACGAGGATAAGTTTGTTGAAGTTTATTCTCAAAATATTCTCTTTAAAATATTTTATTATTGTTATTGTCTTGTTTGTTAATTCACTGAACTCGTAAGTAAAATTAGTAACAGCTGACACAATGACAGCTACAGTTAGGCAAGTCAAAAGTTTGCCTTTGGTTCTAACGAGGGGTAAAGGGTACAAAGTACCAGTGTGTGTGTGTGTGTCACTTCACCACCACAACAACTAAACTATATCACACGCAGTATATCGCGGAACCTTTTGTAGGTTAACTGTACGAATATAACTGTTTGTTACTATAAACGGAAATGTCGGTTTCTTGAAAACGCAATCGAACTGTTAACAGTGCTGAACGAAATCTAATATGCAATGTAATGAAATGTTGTGAAGTTGAAGAAGCTAAACAAAAATGCGTATCACAAATGCCTCTTAACAAAAGCCATGAGCGAGCGGCTAACTACTGTGGTGTTGTTTCTCTCCCACAATTTGAAGTACAAAAAATCTGGTGTGAAATACACACTTTCTCTTGCCAACGCAAATAATTAACTATAAACCTTAGTAATAAACAATAAACATTAGAAATAAACAAAAAACTAACCTCAATAAACGTAACCTAATTTTAATCATGGAAGACGTAAAATGAAAATCAACCTCAGTTTGGCTTAAAAATACGGAAAATCACTATTTCACGCTAAACTAGGATCTGTAGAGAAAAATGCTTTAAATAAAAGTTGTAGATCTTTTAATTTCCTATAAATTTAATTATAAAATTTTGTCGTAAAATGCATACTAAGGCCGAAATCTTAAAAAAAACGATTTTTCACACGTTTTCGTGAGAAAAAAACTGAAAATTGCTAAACTAAGCATTATACAAAAAACATGTTGGGAATAAAAGTTGTAGGATTTTAAATACTCTACAACTTTTATTATATAAATGTTTGGGCTAAAATGCATATTTAAGTCGCAATCTTAAAAAAAACAATTTTTTTACAAAAAAAAAGCGTCACCAAAAATTTCAGCAAACATGGTGCCAACCCTATCTTGTAGAGCATAAAAAATTTAGTAAACATGGCGATTTTAAAAAAAATTGTAGGACCAGTTTTTGAGAAAATCGCAAAAAAGAGAAAAATTACACGAATAAACTACTACTTCCGGTTGACCGATTTTGATGAAAATGTTTGTGTCGGGTCCGGCAGTGGTATGCAACTTACGTTTCAAGTTCGTACGATGTTTTGTTCTTGAGATATTCTGTTCACACACACACAGACCAATTACTAAAAACATGTTTTTTGGGGTTCAGGGGTTCTGAAAACGTGTAGATTTGGTGAAAACTCGATTTCAAAAAATCGATATGAAAATAATACTTTCCTTCCTATATATATTCATATAGGCAAGAGAAAGTAAAAAGGAAGTTAAAGACATTGAAGTAGATAATTCTTCATCAATAGTTTTTTGACACCTGGTAAAAAAAAGGAAATGATTATATCAAAAAAAATTTTGGTGTGAAACACTCACACGACTTTCTCTTGCCAGTGCAAATACTTAACAATAAACCTAACGTTAGTAATAAAACATTAGAAATAAACAAAAAACTAACCTCAAAAATATAACCTTATTTTAATCATGAGTGAAACACGCAAAATGAAAATCAACCTCAGTTTGACCTAAAAATACGGAAAATCGCTCATTCACGCTAAACTAGGCACTGTACAAAAAAAATGCTTAAAATAAAAGTTGTAGATCTTTTAATTTTCTATACATTCGATTATATACACTTATGTCATAAAATGAATACTAAGGCCGAAATCTTTAAAAAATCGATTTTTCACACGTTTTCGTGAGAAAAAAACAGAAAATTGCTATTTACCGCTAAACTAAGCGTTATACAAAAACAATGTTTGAATAAAAGTTGTAGAGTTTTACATTTTCTACAACTTTTATTATATAACGTTTTGCCCTAAAATGCATATTAAAGCCGCAATCTTAAAAAAACACTTTTTTTACGTAAAAACAGCCTCACGCAGAATTTCAGCAAACATGGCGCCTACCCTACTTGTAGAGCATAAAAAATGTAGTAAACCAGGCAATTTAAAAAAAAAAATTGTATGACCAGTTTTTGAGAAAATCGCAAAAAAGTGAAAAATTATATGAATAAACTACTACTTCCGGTTGACCGATTTTGATGAAAATGTTCATGTCGGGTCCGGTAGTGATATGTAACTTAAATTTAAAGTTTTAAGTTCGTACGATGTTCCGTTCTTGAGATATTCTGTTCACACACACACACACACACACACACACACACACACACACACACACACACACACCAATCGCTAAGAACATGTTTTTTGGGTTCAGGGGGTGTTGAAAACGTATAGATCCGGTGAAAACTCGATTTTGAAAAATCGACATGGAAACAATACTTTCCTTCCTATATATTCATATAGGCAAGAGAAAGTAAAAAATGATACCGACATGTAAAAAGTTTTTACTGGTTTTGAAAGATAGGCTAAATATTGGTTGAAAACTTTGTACGTTAAGAAAAATTTTGAAGGAAATTGGATTTAAGTGGAAAAAGTGTCAGTCACAATGAAGTATATTAATTGTAAGGCAACGTATGGTTAACTAACAGTGCAATTGCACCATAGTCAAATATAGTGTTTTTTTTTAATCATAAACAGAAATATCAGTTTCTCAAAAATGTGGGCAGACTATTCACAGTGCCGAACGAAATCTCATATGCAGCATAATAATATGCTGTGAAATTGAAGCTAAACAAAAATGCCTTTCCCGGTCTCTTAACAAAAGCAATCAGCGAGTGGCTAACTACGGTGATGTTTCTCTTTCCACAATTTGAAAAATAAATAAGGAAATTAAAGACCTGAAGAAACTACGAGGGTCATTCGTAAAGTAAGGTCCGTTTTTGTATAAAAAATTAACTACAACAGATTAGATCAAAAACCTTGTTTTAATAAATTCCTGACATCTTAATCTATTTTTCTACATAGTTTCCATTTTTTTTAAACATTCATCATAACGTTCTACAAGCTTTTGAATACCAGTGTCGTAGAACTCTGCCGCCTGCGAATATAACCAGTCATGAACACATAGGTCATAGTCTTTCACCTCGTCATCAGAGTTGAAGCGCTTACCGCCGAGAAACTCCTTCAGGTAGCGAAACAAGTGAAAGTCGTTTGGCGCCAAGTCGTGAATCGCCAATTTTCACGAATCTTTTCTTCAATGGCTTTGACCAAATCTTCCGTGATCACTGATGGTCGGCCAGATCGCGGTTCATCATGGATATTGTCCCTTCCCTCCTTGAAAGCTCTCACCCACTTGGGCTCTTTACTGTCACTCATTGAATTAGGGCCATACACTTCACTTATTTGTCGATGAATATCTACTGCACAAACGGTCCTTGCTGTCAAAAAACGAATTACTGACCGTATTTCGCAGTCGGCGGGATGATCAATTGTCTTAAACATCTTAATAATGCACAGTAAACAGCACACAACAAAGATACTGCTGCAAATGGCTTCGTTTCGTACACAAGGCATGCTGGGAGTCGTCGCGCATGCGCATTGCGCTGTTCGCTCTCCGTGTGGCTAATTACCGCGTTTTGGACCTTACTTTACGAATGACCCTCGTATTTTTCAACAGTTTTGTTGACACGTGGTAGAAAAAGGAAACGGTTCGGTAGATAGCCTACTAGTGAGACTGATAGTGAAGGCGATAGTAAAGGTGGCAATTCATTCGTAGAAAGTTTTGTTCCAATGGAATAAGTAATTACAGTAAATCAAACATTTCTATTAGTGTAATTAAGCTATAGTCAATGTTACAGGTCACATTTATTTCTTATAATGTTTTTGAAGAAAACATTTTCTCGGAATAAACCGCAGCTTACTAAATGTATGAAGAAACACCACGGTAGTGAAATGTATAAGTAGTGTTTCACTGTTGAGGATGGCAGCACTGCCAAATTTTTACTTCCCTTCCTTAAAGCCGATCTGTACGCAAACGCAATCTTGTCACTTCAGTATCTATACTAAGACACGAAATCTACCGACTGGATCCAAACTGTTCGCGTAGCTACACTGGCACGCTTATTTTGTCGCTCTTCTCTTGGTGAAATATTTTGTATAGTTCAGCCGCTCTAAGTTTGCTCCTCCTTCTGTCAACAAACCAAAACCAGCTACTACAGGGTGCACGCTAGAATCCGTGACTTTATGGATGTCGTATTCCTATTAAGTCAACTATTTTTTAAATTATAAGTACTTAAACTACTTAAAATATCAGTCTTGATATGATGTAGGTCTAACAATTTTAATTTATAAAAATACTTTTAGAAGTATTTTGTATTTAAATACTTTTGAAAGTATTTAGTTGTTACTTTTTAATCAGCGTGTACACATATAGATATAATGCGCATGCTCAGTGACGTCATTATTTGTTTACATAAGGAGCAAACTTAGAATGGCTGAACTTTAGATACAAATATTTAACAATATCCCTTAGTTTGTAGTCACACTGCACCCTAATGTTTGATAGTACCTTAGGTGTTTCTCTTGTAGAATGTAATAAAGTGCATTCTCCTTATTTTTATGTCATCAATCTTGTTGTGATTATGTTTTGCAGATGGCTGATGAAAATACAGACAAAGTAGGCTGTTCAAGTGGAACAATCTCACGAGTCTGCAAGTATTGTCGACAGGATGCAATTAAGAGTCAGAACATTGACAGAATCAATGACTATTGTGGAAAGTGTGAAACGAAATTACATGAAGAAAGGTGAAAATTGTGGGTAACAAAATGGAACCGGTGTACCATTCGTGTTCAACTTGCCTGAAAACATTTAACGATAATCTTTCATTTGAACAACATGATTGTACTTTGGAGGATAGATTCGTTTGCGATGGTTGCGGCAGAATATTCCTTAAAAAGGAGAATATAATAGAACATGTACAAGAATGTAAAAAAATAATTTCAAAAATGAATGATAGTTTTAGAAATAATTGGAGAAGAGAATCAAAGTCTGACATAAAGGTAGGAAATTGTGAGAGTAGTATTAGATTAGATGGAAGTAAAAATGTACACAATATGGCTGAACCAGCTGGTACTATGATTGGTCAGTCAGAATTACCCAAATCACGTGAACATTTTATTTGTAATATTTGTGGGAAGGTTTTTAATCGTAAATACAATTTGACAGTACATTTTCGTACACATACAGGAGAGAAACCTTTCAACTGTAATATCTGCAACAAAACGTTTGCATTGCCTGCTCATTTGAAAGGTCATATGCGTGTGCATACAAGAGAGAAACCTTTCAAGTGTAACGTTTGCCACAAAGTGTTTGCTTTCTCCTCCAATTTGAATGTTCATGCCCGTATTCATACAAGAGAGGAACTATTAAATTGTGATATCTGCAACGAAAGTTTCACACAGCGTTCTAAATTAACAGATCACATGCTTTTGCACACTGTAGAGAATCCATTCAAGTGTAACGTTTGCAACGAAATGTTTACATCGTCTTTTAAATTAAATACACATGCGCGTATACATACAGGAGTTAAACTGTTCATTTGTAGTATCTGTAATAAAAAGTTTACACGATCTTGCACTTTAAATAATCATTTCCGTAGACATTCAGGAGAGAAAATGTTCACCTGTAATATATGTAACAAAAAGTTTGCGTTTTCTTCTTCTTTAAAATATCACATGCTTGTGCATACGGGAGAAAAACCGTTTGCTTGTAAAATGTGTAACAAAAAGTTTAGGCAAGCTTGTTCATTGAATGATCATTTGCGTTTACACACGGGAGAAAAGCCATTTATTTGTAATATATGCAATAAAAATTTTCGGCGAGCATGTACATTAAATGATCATATACGTGTACATACAGGTGAGAAACCGTTCAGTTGTAATATATGCAATAAAACGTTTAAAGTGTCTTCTGCTTTAAATACACACATCCGTTATCATAACGGAGATAAACAGTTCAATTGTAATGTTTGTAACAAAAAATTCACAAAGCCTTCTCATATAAATAATCACATGCGCGTGCATACAGGTGAGAAACCGTTCAACTGTGACATCTGCAACAAAACATTTACACAGTTAGGTAATTTAAAAAATCATTTGCGTTTGCATACAAGAGAAAAGCGATTCAGTTGCGATGTCTGCAACAAAACGTTTGGGCAGTCTTATGTGTTAAATGATCATATGCGTGCGCATACGCGTGAAAAGCCTTTCACTTGTAATATCTGCAACAAAAATTTTAGGTGGCCTTCAAATTTAAATGATCATATGCGTGTACATACCGGTGAAAAACCGTTTAATTGTAATATCTGCAACAAAACGTTTACACAATCTTCTGCTGTTAGTAGACACATGCATGTACACACAGGAGAGAAAGTATCCGAATAATATATCTTCAGCAAAAAGTTACCTTCACTTTTACCTTTTGCAATTGTACTGTTTATCCACTGTTCCTCAATCCATCGTTTTGTTTATCTTTTACAACCCAGTTGTTTACCATGAATCCCTCTCCTTTTTCTGAGGCTTCTTGGTTTGTGGGAGTAATTTTTAAAAAGATCTGGCCACATAATGACGCTGCACAGGTTAGGGTAGGTAGTGGGGCTGCCACCTTACTCCATCCAACCATAAAAACGAAGATTGCAAACAAAGTCAGAACCAACAAGGGTGTGAGACAGGGTTGTTTTATCCCCCAACACTTTCCAACATTTGTTTAGATGATGCCGTTAACAGGTGGCGGCAAGTTTTTAAGGGGAGACTGTACTTAGTATCTTGCCAATGTTAAATTTTCTATTTTTAGGTACATTTTCCATAGGATTGGTAAAAGATCGGGAAATTAATCTTTACACACTATAGGTGTTGGGTTTCTTCTCGAGCTGCTGACATTTTTCAATTTAATCTTTGACCATTCCATGTTTTTTTTAAACTACGAATAACATAAAATTTTTACAAATTGTTTTCCACATGTTTTGTGTATTACTAATTTTTGAAGCACCTGAGGAAGTCATAAAAATTTCGGTATATGTGGCGGTACAAGATAATTAACTGGTAAAAATATCAGCCTGGTATGTTTATTGGTTTCTGAGAAAAATGTACCTTAGTGTTAAAAATTTATATTTACCGGACAAAGTAAGAAACAAGAAGGCACAAAACAAAAACAATATGTACACACACAAAAAAAATTCCCATCAACAGTTGTTTAGAAAGCTGAACCAACAGTTGAGAGTATTAAAAACCGTGATGCAGATATTTTAACTAAAATTCTCTTTGCACTAAAACGAGCAATATAAAACTATGAAAAAATATTCGTTCTTCGTAACATGATAACTTTTCTGTGTAAACCTGATAAAAACAATTTTTTCATAAAAAAGTATTTTTTAAACTGATTTAATGTTTTTCTGGTAGATCTAGGCCTAAACTATTGAAAAACATAAAAAACTAAAAATCAAAATTTTGAGTTAAAACCACCGTGCAATCTCCCCTTAAATCTGGAATGCGGTTGATTCATGGGGCGATTTTTTAAAAAAATTAAAGGAGCCGTTTTTGAGAAAACTCCAAAAAAGTGGAAAGTTACGTGAGTAAACTACTACTTCCGGTTGACCAATTTTGATGAAAATGTTCGTGTTGGGTCCTTCAGTAGTACCTAACTTAGGTTTCAAGTTTCAACTTTGTACGGTATTCCATTCTTGAGATATTTTGTTCACACACACACAGACCAATCGTTAAAAACATGTTTTTTTTTAGGTTCAAGGGGTCAAAAACGTGTGTATGTGGTGAAAACTTGATTATAAAAAATTGACATGAAAACAATATTTTCCTTCCTGTATATTCATGTAGACCAGAGAAAGTAAAAATAAGTCCATGTTCTATAAAAAAACTTGTAAAAAAAACAAAAACAAGATATTTTCATTTGCAACTGTCTAAAATTATCAACGCAAGTTTGGTAAAAAAAATTCAAATATTGACATGAGAAATGATAAAAAAAGGATAACATTGACAGTACTCCAACCATAATCATTAAGTTAAGATTGTTTTTTCTTAAATTATTTACTTATTGTAGTATAGTATTTTGTTTTTCTTTAATTTAGACGTCTCATAATATCCCTACTCCAGAGTCATTTGAGTCTTCGTAGAGGGGCATTTGGTAAATTTGGTGTGTCTAGGCCAATAATGACCAGGTTCGGATGAGTGTGCGTGTGTGTGTGTGTGTGCGCGCATAGGAACACATTGTTGATTTATGGGACGTTTAAGTCCGTGTGTAGTGTATCGTTTGTTACGTAAAAAGGAGCACTAGTTATCTGTCTTAACAATTTGGACTGAAAGTGTTGTATTTTCAAAATGACTGCCAGTTTGGCACAAGAGTAAATTTGGCTGCTGTACATCCAAACGGGTTTAAGCCAACACTTATGAACTAGTAGTTTTAGATGAAGTGGAAGTATAGAAGATCTGGAAATCAATGAATACAGTTGTTTACATCTAGCGTCCAAATTTGTTTGCGTTTCGTTAACATGGTGCTTCCACGTTAGTCTTATGTCGATGTAGAGACTACAATTATGTTATTTTATTACAATTATGTTATTTTTAGGAAGTGGCGCACCATACAAATAGACTGGAGGACAAATTTAATAAAACTTTTAAGAAAAAAATTTATTTTACGACTGGTGCCATTTACATAGTGTCTTATGGAAATTTGGCAGGACATGCAGTGTTTTTTTTTTGTTTCATAACCAGAGTTGAATGTACATTGCGTTTCCTGAACAACATCAAGTATTGATGCCGGCATATAAGATTGCACTTGTATATGCAACCCGCAGAACGTGTGTACTACTGTACCTTGTTGTTTAGGTCAACAGCCGAAAGGCTGGTTTGAACCAGCAGAGGTTTTACTAAGTAAAACGAGGAGTGAGATGGTTTACCAGTGCCTTCCTCACTGAATGGAAAAGTATGCTTATCAGCATGCCAGGCCCTCTGAAAATCTCATATTTTCCACTCTGCAAATGACACCTTCACTTCATTCACCACAGGGTCTCGCCTGTATAATGAAATTCATTACTTTCAGAGGAGATAACTCTGGTTAGTGTCACAATACACCTCTACCTCTTCTGTTCTTAAATGATTCAGTCATTTAATTGGCTGACCATGTGATAAGAAACAGAACTATTTATTTTAGCCCTGCAACGAACAGATTGAGTGTAAATAATTTGACACTCCACCTGTCTGTTATGTTATTGTAAAACCATAATAACATTTATGGTCTTACAATAACAACTGACAAATACGAAGAGTAAATATTTTCAGAATGTAGAGTACACACGTAGCCATGTGGATTTAAAGCAACCGTTGCTATGACAACATCACGTCTCACTGTCGCCAGTGCCCCTTGCCCCCTTGCCCCCCTTGCCCCCTTGCCCTTCATCAAGTCAGCTCCCAACTATAGTTTGTTATTGATAGTGTGATGACGTTGTCAGCATTACTATACTACGAGGGTCACTATTTATATTTTGAGCCTAAGAATAAATACAAACTGTTTTTTGTTGACAGTGGCTTTATTGTTTTTCAAAATATTCCCCTTTAAGGTTTATTCACTTTTGCATGCGTTGGAACCAGTTCTCATAGCATCTTTTCCAGTCTCCGTCGGGTACCTCCAAAACATGGTTTTTGAATGCTTCAACAGCTTTTTCTGCCGACAAAAATCGTTGTCCTCACAATTTATCGTTGATAGTTGGGAACAAAAAGAAATCATTGGCTGCCAAATGTGGACTGTAAGGCGGATGACCCATCAATTCGATCTTTTGAGTGTTGAAAAAGCTGGTTGTTTCACGAGATGTGTGGGAGCTTGCGTTGTATTGATGGAGGATGATCCAACAATTTTTGTTTGCTTTTCTGATTTCATCAAAGACTACTGGCAAACAAATGGTTGTATACCATTCAGAATTTACTGGTTTATGCTCCTCCAAAGGTACTGTTGCCACATGACCAGAGTTCCTGAAAAAACAGGTGACCATTTGTTTTCAAGTGCTCCGAGCACGAACAACTTTTGTTGGGTTCGGTTTGTCTTGAAACACCCATACCGCTGACTGTTGTTTTCGTTCTGGCTCGTACGCATATATCCATGATTCATCACCTGTTACAATCTTATATACCTCTTTGGAAGCACCAACATTGAATTTTTTTATCATTTCTTTGCACCAATCGACACGGACATCTTTTTGGGCTTTTGTCAAATTGTGTGGGATCCAATGACAACACACCTTTTTCACAGCTAAAAATATTCGTGCAATATTTTTTGTATGCTAGTGGGATTAATGCCTAAAGATGTCTCAGTCTCACAATATGCCACATGACGATCTTGGATGATCAAATTTTGCACAGCGTCAATGTTTTCAGGAACAACAACTGACTTTGGACGACCTTCACGAAATTCATCATTGAGAGAACGACGACCACGATTGAACTCGTTATACCAGCATTTCACAGTGGCAAAGGATTGGGCTTCATCACCAAAAGTGGAATTAAGTTGATCAGTGCACTGTTGTCTAGTTAATCCACGTCAAAAATCGTAATAAACCATTGCACAAAAGTTTTCAAAACTCAATTCCATTTTTTGACTGACACAGTCTTTTTAAATGGCTACAAAAGACACAAACGATGCTTTGTTTACAATATATTTGGTGTAGGTTATTGTTAGTTAAAAATGTCAAACTTTCAAATAAAAACATCAGCTGATACCCAACAACAATCAGTGCTGCCAAGGCTCAAAATATAAATAGTGACCCTCGTAATACTATGTTATTAGAAAGGCATGACTATTGCACCGCTTACCTCACCCAGCCCTCACTATCTCTCTCTAGCAGAAACTCAATCTTATATGCCGGCAATAATAATATTGATTGGCTGATGCTATCACATGATATTTTTTTTTGTAGCTTTTATTTGTTATCGGGTATTTTACATTGTTGACAACTACCCAATTTGATTGCTGATTTTTTGCTGTATTTTTTGACGTAGATTAGACATGAGTTTGAAAAGGGACCCCCAGTAGAGTTTGTTCATGGATGGCTGTCAACTGGTCACCATACAAAGTTGCTTGCCCAACCGGTGTTACTTAACAAATAATAGCGACTTTCTACCAGCTGACTGACTGGGCTGGCCCAAAGGCCATCACATGATATGACACATTTTTGTTCTGTCCTAATTTTATGACTTTTTCCTTCTTGTACCATTTGTTTATTTTTCTGTGTTGATTAATTTTTATGTTTTTTCTATGATTGCAATAAAACTAGCAAAATATACTTGAGTTGGTCGTGTACCAATGTACCGTTATAGTTTTGAAGTGCACAGCCGGGAGCAAGTACATTTACCCAATGACTCGCACATAACTCTTTAGAAAGAATTTGTCACTTTGAATGACTCACTTTTTAACCACCCAACGCAAATTGTAAGCAATTATCTGATGGTAAATGTTGCACTGCACCCCAAAAAATACTTACTGATTTCAGTAAACCTCGTGTGTAATTTTAGCTGTTTTGTCACCATCTTGTAAACTATGTAGTTAGTGAGAGAAAGCACTATCTCATCTTAATTCAGGAGACCAATTAATTCTTAATTCATTACATTTGTGTTTCCAAAGAAAGTTTTGTATTAAATTACTGTGAACAATAATTTTGTACAATTTTTATTCTTTGTATTAAACTGTGTGTTTTAAATTTAAATATATTTATGTTTTCCGTATAAAGTGACTAATTTTCCTATTCTAGTGCAGTGAAATATATTTTCCTTCCCAGATCTATTATCTTCAGATGTTTACATCTTTTATTTATTTATTTACTTTTTTTTTTGGTTTAACGTCCGACTGTTCTGCAATTACTGCTAATGCAGACGGTGAATGATGAAATGATTTTTTTGTAACGTATGAAAAAATGCCGTGCCAGAATGGGATTCGAACCCAAGACCGCATGATGAGAGGCGAGCACGTTACCAACTTCATCTTTTAAAAGTTTACATCTTTTAGAAGATGTAAACTGACACATGGAAATGACCAGATGTGTAAGTGCAATTTAGGCATTTGTCATCTATAAGTGTAATACAGTAGGAATATGTTATAAGGGAGCCCACAATCCATTATATCGAAATAGAACCAGCCAAAGCAGCGATTTTTGTTGTAGCTGTTAATTTTTACTATAGTCGAAAACGTAGCCAGTTTAAAAAAAAACCATTCATTCCATGAAAGTATAATAAACCAATTGCAAAACTGGTTGTATAAAAACATTGAATACATTTTATTAAGTATAAAACAGGTGCAGTGATAAGAAACTATATCCTGGTTGAACGATTTTAATAAAAATTATTATGTTGGTTAACTAATTTAAGTTTCAAGTAGTTTCGCTGTGTGCACCGCTTCTTCAGGTAATAACATAGTTTCCAGAAAATGTTTACTGTGAAGATTGCATCTTCCTTTGTCAAAGGTTTGAATCAAACTGATTGTAAAATGGAGAAGCAGTGTGCACCATGAAATTACTCATAAAATTGAAGTAAAAGAAGCAGTATAAAGGTAAATGTTGAAAGTTTTTTTTAATATAAACATTAAAAATGATTCATGTATGTTAACTGCTTAACACAAGATAATATGTAATCCAGGTATCACTGGCTGGAAAAATATAGAATTAGACTTCTTTGGTACCAATGGTGTTATACCGAGTGATTTTTTAGTCCTGTTACCCAATTGTTAATGTCTGGTATTTTTTTCTAAGAAAGGGATATTTTGTTTTGTGAAACAAAGTTGGTAGCCCTACTCAACCGGTATAGATACGACAGTTTGAGTTGATTCTCCTTGAGTTGCGTAAAATTTTGTGCTGTTTCCAGTTGTGTTACGAACAGAATGTCTTTTACCCTAGAACAACGGGTTTTCATTCTTGAACAATATTTTGCTACAAAATCGTATGCGAGTGTAAAAGAATCATTTCAAATTAAATTTTTTGGTGTTCCTCCACTCTATTCTAGTCAATTTCTAGGCTAGCTAACTGATTTTTAGAGGCAGGTATTGTTTGCAGCAGAAAACGTAGTGGTCGACCAACTCTCTTGACAGATGACGTTAAGAGAATGTGAAAACAAGATTGCTCAATTCTCCATGGAAAAGTTTACAAAAACTTTCCTCGCATGTTGATTTGTCATGTTCGAGTGCTCAGAAAGCTGCTAAAAAATTGAAATTGTATCCGTCACATACGATTGGTTCTAGAGCTTCAGCCTCCAGATTTAAACAAGAGATTGTTTTAGGATAAAAGACATTGTGTTCGTAGCATGACCGGAAATGGCACAAAATTTTACACAGCTCAAGGAGAATCAACTCACACTGCCATATCCATACTGGTTGAGTAGGGCTACCAACTTAGTGTCGCAAAACAAAATTTATTTTTTTTAGAAAAATATTACCAGACATTAACAATTGGGTAACAGGACTAAAAAATCACTCTGTATAACAACTAATTAAATTGTTTAGTTTTTCCACAAACTGGTTTCGCATTATTCAAGGGGCAGAATCAAAATTTTTAAATCAAAGTGGGATTAATCAAGACGCATCGATCTGTCATGACAATGTGAAATATCGCGCCGTAAAAGATCAGGGTTGCCACAACTAATGAAAGGTATAAACTATACCTTTCGCATTCTGGTTTTCAGGTATTCTCTATACTCGGTACTCTGGCATTCTGGTATCAGTACATGAAAGCAAATTTAACAGCGCTTAAGAGTTTTCAGGATAATTAAGACAAAACAAATTTTAAAGAGGCTATAAAAGATAATTTAGAATTGTTTAAAAACATGTCGTGACGTGAAATTACCCTGCAATAGCAAAAGTAATTGCCTGAGAAATAATGTAAGAATATTAAATACCATTTAGATTTTTCAGCAGAAACCGATGTAGATTTCTAAACCGGTAATCCAGAGTATTTCGATTTATTATTAAATGTTTACGGGAAATTTTTTGATTGCGAGTCGTTCGTTCAACCTGGTAAAGGGTTTGTTTTGCTTGCGTTGTGCTTGTAGGTTGTCAAAAGAATACAAATTTATTTTGTTGCAAATGAGTTGCAATTAAACAATTAGTAGTAGTTTAAAAGAATAAAAACGATGTTAGGATTGCACTATGTAATAATTTGAAATCATGAAGATTTAATAGGTTAGTAAATTGTGTTTATTCACTGCATAGGGTGTATTAATATGTAATAACGGTAACTTTCATATCTAACAATAAATGAAAGATAAATTGATCGGTGAACGAATATTTTATAGTGTACAAGAATTTCTTTATAAATAATATATAAAAATAAAAAACTAATTAAATCAAAATAAATAAACACCCACAGTGTTGGAAGCGATTGCTAAGAAAGTTGTGTAAGTGTAGATATTAGAAGTTGACACTTGTGGAGTAGCAAGTAAGCTTGTAGTAAATCAATGTGTTATTGAATACGTATTTCAGGTGTTATGTATTTACCTAAGTTCTTGATTTACGTTCTATACTCACTCGAGTTGGACGCAATAAAAACAAATCTGGTGTGAAACACTCACACAACTTTCTCTTGGCAGTGCAAATAATTAACAATAAACCTAACATTAGAAATAAACAAAAAACTAACCTCTAAAAATATAACCTTATTTTAATCATATATGAAAGACGAAAAATGAAAATCGATAACAGTTTGCCTTAAAAATACGGAAAATCACTCTTTCACGCTTAACTAGGCTCTGTAGTGAAAAATGCTCAAAATAAAAGTTGTAGATCTTTTAATTTCCTATAAAATTTATTATATATACTTTTGTCATAAAATGCATACTAAGGCCGAAATGTTAAAAGAAAAACGATTTTTCACACATTTTCGTGAGAAAAAAAACAGAAAATCGCTAATTACTGCTAAACTAAGCGTTATACAAAAAAATGTTTGAAATAAAAGTTGTAGAATTTTAAATTCTCTACAACTTTTATTATGTAAATTTTTGCTCTAAATTGCATATTAAAGCCGTAATCTTAAAAAAACTATGTTTTTACGTGAAAACAGCTTCACCCAGAATTTCAGCAAACATGGTGCTTACCCTATCTTGTAGAGAATAAAAAATTGAGTATACCAGGCGATTTTAAAAAAAATCGTAGGACCAGTTTTTGAGAAAATCGCAAAAAAGTGAAAAATTATACGAATAAACTACTACTACTTCCGGTTGACCGATTTTGATGAAAATGTCCGTGTCAGGTCCGGTAGTGATAAGTAAGTTAAGTTTCAAGTTCATATGATGTTCCGTTCTTGAGATATTTTGTATACACACACACACACACACACACACACACAGACCAATCGCTAAAAACATGTTTTTTGGGTTCAGGGGGTCTGAAAATGATCCGGTGAAAACTTGATTTCGAAAAATCGACATGAAAACAATACTTTCCTTCCTATAATATATTCATATAGGCAAGAGAAAGTAAAAATGAGAGAATCATGATTCATAAATGACATAACTGTTAATACAGTGGAACCCCGCTAGTCCGAACTCCGCTAATCCGAAAACCCGCTTAATCCGAACCCGTTTTGACCCCAAAAAATTTAAAAAAATATTATATTAAAATAAAAAAACTTTACTTACGGAAACAAAATAGTAGTATAAATGAAGTGTACTGTACATATGGATAGTTTACTCATGAACGCATTATTGATTACTTTTCACAAAGTCAGTTATCTTTTGTTGGCGAAGTGATGAGAACCTAGCAGACGTCGCTGTATTTAACCACCGCCTCATAAACATTACGTCTGCAGGTGTAGCGTTAGGATGCTGCTCTATGTACTGCAGTGATTTCTCCTTCGCCTTTGCTGCTTCATTGTGTGAAATCGCCGGGGCTCCATCTGGTTCATCTTCCACATATTCGTCTGAATCATGATTAATTATTGAAATAATTTCCTCATCAGTTATAATTTGATCTTAATCTGCCGACAACCACTCTGCAACATCAGTGTCATCAGTTTCTTCACAGCCTGGGATTTGTTTCATAAGATCAATAACTTCGTGTTTCTCATCTGTATTTTCTGATAATTCCGTGAAGTCATAGGGAAAGAAAGTGACTGTTGAGCTATAAATAAAATAATAGGGCACGCTGGCGACTGTCAATGACCTTCACGCTTGCAAACGAACAAAAACTATTGGAATGGTGCAATCGCTGCGTCGGGCAGAGGGGCAGTTCTGTAGTTCGTAATATTACTGTAGGTAGTGTTTTAAACATTTTTGTTTTTCCGTTTTAAATGGCTAGAGAAGTTTATTTAATTTTTTTTATACCTTTATCAGTATTTGGTTACTAGTTCAGTAGTCTATTAATGTTTCCAGCATTATGCCTAATATAACATGTAATAGGTACATTTTATAAATGTTTCTTGGAAAAACCCGGGTAATTTGAACTTTCTGCTGATCCGAACGGGGTTCGGTCCCAATTAGTTCGGATTAGCGGGGTTGGACTGTAATAATAAAAAAAAAATAATTAGGAAAAGTGTATCAATATTTCGGTAATTAAGTTATATAGAATGAGAGCCAATCGCATATTGTAACAATTTTCTTGTTATTTTGATACTTTTTGTGTCGTGAATCCAATTATGAAGTAACTTTTGTGCGGAAAGAATATTAGTTATAGCCTGTTCATTGCTTGAAGTAAACAAACCTCTCCCTCCCTTTGTAGTAGTGAGTAACAGCGTACATGTGTCCTTTTATTGCTGTTTGGGTCATGTGTGTTAGTACACAGTTTATATATAGGATTGACTAATACATAATAATGACATTTAATGGCTATTCGTATAACTGCGCTTAGTTAGGCCTACCCTAAATAAAATTGAAAACAGTTTATTTAAACATTATTGTTTTCAGTTAAAATAATGAAACAATTCCACCATGATCGTATATTGTATTACTCATTCTATCAGTTTCAACTTGGTTGTTGTTAGATAAATATCCTACTTCAGTGTATGGAGTTTGTACTTGGTGCTATTTGTAATTTATCAGTTTAAAATATTTTCTTCTTTTATTAATATTGTTTAAATCTGTGTGACTTTTTCCTCAACTTTGTTGTTATTGTGTGTGAGTATATCTTTTTATTTTGTTACACTAGTAAGTAATGACGAATGACGGCGCTTCAACTTCAGTAATAAAACATAAACGAGGACAACTTCTAAAAAGTGGGCAAAAGATTATAATTTACAATGTATTTAATTCTTTATGCGTAAAGTATCCTACTATGGCATTAGAATTGACGGGCGTGTCTACATTTAGTGTACACAGTAAAAGAAAAGAGATAAAAGAAAGTGGCAAGTTGCAGACACCCAGCAAGAAAAGGAAATGAAGCAAACCAGTTTTTTAACATTGCGACAAATTTATTAAAACTGCAGTTCGACTAAAAGTTCAGTTTTTTCCAAAAAAAAGGAAGCTCCTACGCTTAATAAACTTTTATCTGTCTGAAACAAGGATTTGGATTTACCACATTTTATAAGAAAGTTGCACTATCATTCACTGAAATCAATCGGATTTGAGTATTTGAAGAAAGGACTTGCATGTCATAATGAAATAATTAAAATAAGTAAATTGTAATATAACATTTTACTACCTAGTTATTAATGATTGAATGGAAAATTTTTCGGGGCAACCTGTACGGTATCAGAGTGGTTTGTTTACTTCAGACAAGCTCTTAGCGCGAACAAACTATAGAAGCCCTTTTCTCTTATGTACAGATATAACCTCACTTTTTCGTAAAAATTTCAATTTTGTGTTTTTATTTGAATTCATTTAAAATTTAAAATCCTACAATTTTTATTTCAAACACTTTTTCTATAACGCTTAGGTAATTAGCGATTTTCTGTTTTTTCTCTTGAAAACGTTTGAAAAATTAATTTTTTTAAGATTTCGGCCTTAATATGCATTTTACGACAAAAGTTTATATAATCAAATTTATAGGAAATTACAAGATCTACAACTTTTCTTAAAAGCATATTTATCTACAGAGCCTAGTTTAGCATGAACGAGTGATTTTCAATATTTTTAATCTAAACTGAACTCGATTTTCATATTTTGTGTCTTTCACTCAAGATTAAAATTAGGTTATGTTTATTGAGGTTAGTTTTTTGTTTATTTCTAATGTTTTATTACTAATGTTAGGTTTATTGTTAATTATTTGCATTGGCAAGAGAAAGTTGTGTGAGTGTTTCACACCAGATTTTTCATATAAAATGCGGATTACTTTCATAATGGACCCTGTATTGTGGCTCTGGATTCTTTCTGCTTTATTTGAGCGATTCGTAAATAACTAATTTTGTGTGAAGCAAAGAGAACCAAATTGAATTATATTGATTTCCAGATAGTTAAACTGGTTCATGTAGAAATGTGTGTTGATCATTTTACAAGGATTTCCTTGTCCTGTTGCGGATTATGGATAAAGGTGCTTGTCTATAGACATATCCATAGAAGTTAGTACTTGAGTTTGTAGACAATGTGTCTGTAATGATACTTTTATATTATGTTGTTGTTGTTTAGGTCATCAGCCAAAAAGCTGGTTTGAACCTGTAGAGGTTTTACTAAGTAAAACGAGGAGTGAGGTGGTTTACCACTGCCACAACTCACTGAATGGAAAAGTATGCTTATCAGCATGCCGGGCCCTCTGATAAGCATATACTTTCCACTCTGCAAATGACACCTTCACTTCATTCATCACAGGGTCCGGCTGTATAATGAAATTCATTACTTTCAGTGGAGATAACTCTGATTAGTGTCACAGTACACCTCTACCTCTTCTCTTCTTAAATGATTCAGTCATTTAATTGGGTGACCATGTGATAAGAAACAGAACTATTTATTTGAGCCCTGCAACGAACAGATTGAGTGTAAATAATTTGACTCTCCATCCGTCTGTTATGGGCAGTTTTATATTAGAGTGAGTCCTTAATTTTGTTTTTTTTTTCAGATGTTCCTTTGGATACTTTCTTACGCCTTGACTGCTTCTTCAATACCATTGGAAAACAAATATTTGTGTGAACTTACTCTCTCCAAGAAGAGTGGCTGATTTATTGGAGGTATAATTATATTTCAT
The DNA here is from genome assembly GCA_035578175.1 of Catonia carolina. Lineage (NCBI taxonomy): Eukaryota > Metazoa > Arthropoda > Insecta > Hemiptera > Achilidae > Catonia > Catonia carolina. Next base: position 402,478 of record JAQMRL010000026.1, read on the forward strand.
TGAAATGTTAATTAAGTGTAATTTATGCTTGAAATTCCTTTTATTGTAAGATACATTAGTTGTGTAGTTTTTCTGTTGAATTGTACCCCTGCTGTGAATTATAAACTTGACCACCAGGCCTTTGCTTGATAGTGGCCTAGGGAAAACCTTCCCTTGTCTTAAACAAATGATGTGAAAATATTTTTAAAAAGTTTTAATTTACTGAAGATGTGTACAAGATAGAGAAAAGCGCTATAAACATTGGTAGTGTTTACTGTTACCGTATTGTGGTGGTTAGAAATGTATATTTCAGTTTTAAATAATGTTGTTTAGGTCATCAGCCGAAAGGCTGGTTTGAATCTGTAGAAATTTTACTAGTTAAAATGAGGAATGAGGTGGTTTACCATTGCCTTCCTCATTGAGTGGAAAAGTACGCTTATCAGCATGCCGGGCTCTCTGAAAAGCACATATTTTCCATTCTACAAATGACACCTTTACTTCATTCACCACAGGGTCTGGCTGTATAATGAAATTCATTACTTTCAGAGAAGATAACTCTGATTAGTGTCACAATACACCTCTACCTCTTCTCTTCTTAAACGATTCAGTCATTTAATTAGCTGACCATGTGTTAAGAAACAGAACTACCGTATTACTTTGAATTTAAGACGCACATTTTTAACGCAATCAAAGGGCTAAAATAATAGGTGCGTCTTAAATTCGAGGTACATGTAAATTGACCATATGTATTAGCGTACAAGTACCTTTGAGTATACAATATGGAGACAATATTGTCTACAGTTCCCGTGTATTTCAATTGACACAAGTGTGACCATCCCCTTACAACAACCGGCAAAATTAAACGAGCTTCTGCAACTACGATTGTAGAATGGATTTCAAAAGTTTGAAAAGATTTGCCACCGGGTATTATCATTAAATCCTTTTTAAAGTGCTGTTTGTCAAATGCGTTGGATGACTCTGAAGATGATGTCCTTTGGAATCAAGTGATGCAAAAGAATCTGATTCAACATCCGACTCCGATGTAACTGACGACCACTCGAGAACGTAGAACGAACAACATAATTAGGAATCTAACGAAACAGACTACTTATATAGCCATAAAAATATTGAATAAAAAATCGTGTAAACAGTCTATATATATTGTTGTTGTTTAGGTCATCAGCCAAAAGGCTGATTTGAACCCGTATTGGATTTACTAAGTAAAACGAGGAGTGAGGTGGTTTACCATTGCCACAACTCACTGATAAGTACGCTTATCAGCATGCCGGGCCCACTCTGCAAGTGACACCTTCACTTCATTCACCACACAATCCACACTGTATAATGAAATCCATTACTTTCAGAGGAGGAGATAACTGTGATTAGTGTCACAGTACACCTCTACCTCTTCTGTTGTTAAATGATTCAGTCATTTAATTGGCTGACCATGTATATATATTATATTTTATACAAATATGGTTTTTGTGAAATGTTAACACAAATGGTATTTAATGTTAACTGAATTACGGTACTACTATATTATAATATACAGCAGGGTTTCACTTTTTCTATTGAGTATTTTTATTTCTTCTAAAAAATTGTTTCCTAAATACCTGGTAATTATGACGCGTCTTAAATTCGATGCTTTTATTTTTTCATAAAATCATTTCTTAAAACATTGGTGCGTCTTAAATTCAATGTAATACGGTATTTATTTTAGCCCTGCAACAAACAGATTGAGTGTAAATAATTTGACACTCCACCTGTCTGTTATGAGCAGTCAAAAAACAAATGAACTACATTATGTTTTAACTTAACAACCATCCTTTGTTAAAACTGGGTTTCTGTTAAACTGAATCTATGGCATGAAATTGGTGAGGAACACTAAATAATAAATCTTCATCTGATTTTCACCAGTTATTGTACACCTTTTGAAAATTAACTTCCCATAACTTATAAATGCAGTGTAGAACAGGTTGTGGCGTTGGTAGGCAGGGGATCGGTGTAAAGGGAATGATGCCCTAAGATTTGCCAATTCAAAGTCGGTCACACGCAACCTTTGCTCTGTTGATATTGTTGAATTGCACATATCACATACACTTCCTAGAATACTATGTTCACGAAAGCGTTATTTTAAATAATACAGCTGTTTATAATCCTACATTTAGGATGTTGGATAAAATAATAATGATTGTACGAGGGTAAGTCAATTATTATCCGCAAAGTTTATAAATATAATTTTATTGTAATCAAATCGGAAACTTACAAGTACATCATTTTTCGACATAGTCCCCTTGCTTTTCAACGCACTTGGTCTATCGTTGTTCAAGTTTCCTGATGCCCTCATAAAAGAAGGTTTTTGGTTGAGATGCAAGCCACGAATGCACTGCTTTTTCAATGCTTTGTTTGAGGTAAATCGACGGCACCTTAATGCCTCTTTGATTGGACCAAACAAGTGATAATCAGAAGGAGCAAGATCGGGACTATATGGAGGATGAGCCAGTACTTCAAAATTGAGTTTCTCGAGCGTTTCAGCAGTATGCGGACGGGCATTGTCGTGCAACAACACGACACCTTTTAACAGCAGTCCTCGGTGTTTGCTTTGAATTGCAGGCAATTTGTAGATGCTTGGCAGTAAGCATCTCATTGTAACATACACTGTTTATTGTTGTGCCCCTTTCCTGATAATGTTCCAGTACTGGACCTTGTGAGTCCCAAAAAACCGTAAGCATCAGTTTTTCTGTGGACGGTTGGGTCTTGAATTTTTTTTTGCATGGCGAATTTGGATGTTTCCATTCCATACTCTGCCGTTTACTCTCCGGCTCTTAATGATGGATCCATGTTTCGTCAACAGTAATAATTCTTTCTAAGAAGTTGTTTGTTTGGTTACCATAGCGATCCAAATGTTTTTTGCAGTTGTCCAAGCGCGTTTCTTTATGCAATAGTGTCAGTTGTTTTGGGACCCATCTTGCACAAGCTTTATGTAACCCAAGTGTGTTGTGAATGATTTCGTAGGCAGAACCATGGCTAATTTGCAGACGATGTGCCACTTTGTCAATAGTTACTCGTCTGTCTAAGAGAATCAATTCACGTGAACACTCAATGTTTTCTTCATTTACAGCGATTAGGTCGTCCGGCTCCTTCATCGTGCGTAAAATTTGTGCGACCATTTTTTAATTTTTCAATCCATTCGTGGACACTCCGTTGTGGCGAAACACTGTTCCCGTACTGCACCGAAAGTCTTCTTTGAATTTCGGCCCCTGATACACCTACCGACCACAAAAAACGGATCACTGAACGTTGCTCTTCTTTGGTGCTAATAGAAAGCGGAATAGCCATGATTAACAGCACGACAGCGATAACGAAACTAACCTAGCAGCTTGAAACTTGCTTACATATAACCACAAATACACAAAGCATGCGTCATCAACGCAAAATGACAGTACTGCCAACATAAACAAAAATATAACTAAATTGCGGATAATAATCGACTTACCCTCATATATAAATAAGATTTTATTTAAATTATCTAACTATTGGTAATAATAATAAAAGACAGCTGTTTCACACAAAATGGTCTTGAACAATAATAGAGGTTTATACGGCCCGTTCTTGACTGCTTTGTGGTGAGGGCCCACAAGCCAGTTGCTGGTGTATAGAAAATGAGTCTATAGTTGTCTCTTGAGGTCAGCCCCTTTCTTACTTTCATTCTTCTCTCTTCTCTCTACTTTTCCTGATGTAACTCTTCCAAGATAACGTTTGTTTTCTCTTTATTATCGATTAAAGGGAACCAGTTAAGTTATAAAATAACTTGCTTAAAATATTTCACTTAAAATAACAATAAATGAAGTTGGCCAAGATAAGTACAAAACAATTAAATATTTAACTGATACGTTCTAGTCTTATTGTTAGAATTCTAACCGCAATATAGGACTGCCATGTATACAGAACACACAGTGCCACACGTATTCCCTGTACGCCATTTGTTCTTATGGTTGCTTGTCAGCCCCAATGTAAATTTTGGAGTTAATATTGTTATGAAAACGACGTCCTGTAATCAGCTACAGCTACAGGTTGATATGATTAGAGTATTGTATGCAGAGTGCAGTGACGTGTCAGAACATTGATGAAATCGTGCAAATGTTTATATATGCCTGCTTCAAGAGCCGGTTGTATCTTTGTTGGGGACGCGAGTGTACTTTTATTAGCGTTCATAGACGAGTATTGTATTTTGTTAAAATTTGATTCGCATAAATGGTGTAAATTATAAAATACTTTTTTTGGCTTCAAGAACCGGTTGTACTTTTGTTGGAGACGCGAGTGTACTTTTATTATCGTTCACAGACCAGGATTGTACTTTGTTAAAATTTAATTCGCAGAAACGTTGTAAATTATAAAATACTTTTTTTGGCTTCAAGAGCCGGTTGTACCTTTGTTGGGGAGGCAAGTGTACTTTTATTAGCGTTCATAGACCAGTATTGTATGTTTTTAAAATTTGATTCGCAGAAACGTTGTAAATTATAAAATAAATTTTTGGCTTCAAGAGTAGATTGTACCTTTGTTGGGGAGGCGAGTGTACTTTTATTAGCGTTCATAGACGAGTATTGTATTTTGTTAAAGTTTGATTCGCAGAAACGGTGTAAATTATAAAATACTTTTTTTGGCTTAAAGAACCGGTTGTACCTTTGTTGGGTACACGAGTGTACATTTATTAGCTTTCATAGACCAGTATTGTATTTTGTTAAAATTTGATTCGCAGAAACGTTGTAAATTATAAAATAAATTTTTTGGCTTCAAGAGTAGGTTGTACCTTTGTTGGAGACGCGAGTGTACTTTTATTATCGTTCACAGACCAGGATTGTACTTTGTTAAAATTTGATTCGCAGAAACGTAAATTATAAAAAAATTTATTTGGCTTCAAGAGCCGGTTGTACCTTTGTTGGGGACGCGAGTGTACTTTTATTAGCGTTCGTAGACGAGTATTGTATTTTGTTAAAGTTTGATTCGCAGAAACGTTGTAAATTATAAAAAAATTTATTTGGCTTCAAGAGCCGGTTGTACCTTTATTGGGGACGCGAGTGTACTTTTATTAGCGTTCATATACGAGTATTGTATTTTGTTAAAGTTTGATTCGCAGAAACGTTGTAAATTATAAAAAAATTTATTTGGCTTCAAGAGCCGGTTGTACCTTTGTTGGGGACGCGAGTGTACTTTTATTAGCGTTCGTAGACGAGTATTGTATTTTGTTAAAGTTTGATTCGCAGAAACGTTGTAAATTATAAAAAAATTTATTTGGCTTCAAGAGCCGGTTGTACCTTTGTTGGGGACGCGAGTGTACTTTTATTAGCGTTCATAGACCAGTCTTGTATTTTGTTGAAATTTGATTCGCAGAAACGTTGTAAATTATAAAAAAATTTATTTGGCTTCAAGAGCCGGTTGTACCTGTGTTGGGGACGCGAGTGTACTTTTATTAGCGTTCACAGACCAGTCTTGTATTTTGTTGAAATTTGATTCGGAGAAACGTTGTAAATTATGAAAATGTTTTTTTGGCTTCAGGGGCCGGGTGTACTTTTTTTTAATTTTATTTATTTAAAGTCGCTCTTACTGCTTGGTGATTAGCCACTAGGCTGTATTATGTAACATTAACTGTGGGATTTTATTGTGGAAAATTTCCAGACGGTGGTCGGGAATCGAATCCGGCATCTGCTCGTTGCAGGTGAATGCGCTAACTACTACGCTACGGATGCGGCCGAATGTATTTTTTAATCGTTTACTGACTAGTATTGTTACGTTGATTACATTTTTGCAGAAACATTGTAAATTAATTATAAAGTTTTTTATATTTGGCTTCAGGGGCCGGGTGTATTTATTTTATCGTTCCTAAAGCAGTATTGTATTTTGATTAAATGATTCGCTTACACCTTGTAAAATCAGCTGTGTTAAACAGATGGTTTTATATTTTATTTTTTTATTTCCCTTTTTTGCTGTTGGTATATTCATGATTAATTTAAGAAAATATTTTTCTTTTGTTTCAGACTGGTGTTCACTGGACAGAACGTTAATGAAGCCGAAATTAAGACTGTATCTAGAGCATTACGTAATATAATTGTATGAAATTTAATCAATAAATACTTGTTTTGTAATGAAATTGTTTTTACTTTACAAAAAAATCCTTACTCGTTAAAATAGATTTCATATTAAAAAAGGATTTCTGTTGGATGTTAGTCGAACAGTAACATTATTTATAAACGATAAGTAAGCGGTTGCTATGATAACAACTTCTGGCAATCTGCAAAAGAAATTACCGACCGATTTTAAAATCGACAAATTTTGACAGCTCCAATGCAATACTCAAAGTGACAATCTGTAATATTATTAAATAAAAGGGAAATTTTGTAATTGTATGGGAAAATTTCCCCAAAAATGGGCATATTAGTAGAAAAGCAGAGGTGTGGTGGGTGGGCCCTTTTATTCCGTCTTCAACTTTCCAAGAGTGAAAATCTCTCCCGGTATTACTAGAATTTTGATCGTGTATTATTTATTAATGAAAGGGAAATTTTATTATTGTATGGGAAAATTTCCCCAAAAATGGGTATATAAGTAGAAAAGCAGAGGTGTGGTGGGTGGGCCCTTTTATTCCGTCTTCAACTTTCGAAGAGTGAACATCTCTCCCGGTATTACTAGAATATTAATGATCGCGTATTTTACAAACGTTAGTTTGTAGACAATCTTAAAATAGAAAAGAAGGTATTTTTGGGTGAATTACAAACTAGTTCTACAGACATCCGCTAGATAGCGTAGGAATGCACTTTTGCGTACTTTATTTCTAGTAAAACTCAATAGATGGCGTGGAATACTTTCTGAATGAAGTTGTATTTTATTTATATGTTAATCTTTTCAATCAGCGATATTTTCTATAAAATATTCCAGTGTTAATAATATTACACACACAAACCAAATGGGCTTACCAAATTTTTTTAACAAAACACAATAATGTGTTTTTATGTGATAACGCTGTCACCAAACAAAGTTGCACGTCTGGCCAGTGTTACTTAACAGCTGATAAGAGTTTTGGATTAACTCATAAAATGTTACATTTTCGTTTGCAGTAAAAAGTAACAAGAAATTTATAAAACATAGGTAGCTAATAAGAAAAAAACCAAAAGTTTTTGCTGTTTAATATTTTTTATTTACACAAATTAAATACATCAACTATAACAGTATTTTCACAACAGATTTCTACGAGACGCAAACTCAGGAATGATGTTCTAAAAAAACTAACACAAAAATCTTTTAATGATTAAAGACTGCATAATCTTTTTACTTTCTCTTGCCTATATGAATATATAGAGGAAGGAAAGTATTGTTTTCATGTCGATTTTTCACCGAATCTACACGTTGTTAGACCCCCTGAATCCAAAAAAACATGTTTTGAGCGATTGGTCTGTGTGTGTGTGAACAAAATATCTCAAGAACGGAACATCGTACGAACTTGAAACTTAAGTTACATACCACTACCGGACCCGACACGAACATTTTCATCAAAATCGGTCAACCGGAAGTAGTAGATTATTAGTAGTAGTAATTATTCACTTTTTTGCGATTTTCTCAAAAATTGGTTCTACGTTTTTAAAATCACCTGGTTTACAACATTTTTTTCTGCTCTACAAGATAGGGTAGGCGCCATGTTTGCTGAAATTCTTGGTGAGGCTGTTTTCACGTAAAGAAATTGTTTTTTTAAGATTACGGATTTAATGTGAATATTACCGTAGTGCAAAAGTTTTTATAATAAAAAATTTAGAGAATTTAAAATCCTACAACTTTTATTTCCAACATTTATTTGTACAACGCTTAGTAGCAGTAATTAGCGATTTTCTGGTTTTTTCTCACGAAAACGTGTGAAATCGAGTTTTTGAGATTTCGGCCTTGGTATGCATTTTACGACAAAGGCGTATAAATATAATCAAATTTATAGGAAATTAAAAGATCTACAACTTCTATTAAAAATTTTTTCTTCTGCAGACCCTAGTTTAGCGTGAAAGAGGAGCGATTTCCCGTACTTTTAAGCCAAACTGAGGTCGATTTTCATTTTGCATCTTTCACTCATGATGAAAATTAGGTTATGATTATTAAGGTTAGTTTTTTGTTTATTTTAAATGTTTTATTACTAATTTTAGGTTATATTATTAATTATTTGCATTGGCAAGAGAAAATTGTGTGAGGGATTCACACCAGATGTTTTTTAAGATTGCGGTCTTAATATGTATCTTAAAGCAACAGTGAAGAACATTTAACAACCTACATTTTTTTATACAATGCTTAGTTGAGTGGCAAAGTTCTAGGCCATAATCTTATAAATAAAATATACACAGTAGCCTCCACAATGTAACAAAAAGAATTGGTGTGAAACACTCACACAACTTTCTCTTGCCAATGCAAATAATTAACAATAAACGTAAAACTAACCTCAATAAACATAACCTAATAACCTCATAACATAACCTAGGCTCTGTAGAGAAAAATGCTTTAATTAAAAGTTGTCGATCTTTTAATTTACTATAAATTTGATTATACGTATACACTTTTGTCGTAAAATGCATTCTAAGGCCGAAATCTTAAAAAAATTGGTTTTTCATTTGTTTTCGTGAGAAAAATAAAAAAAAAATCGCTAATTACCGCTAAACTAAGCGTTATACAAAAAAATGTTTGAAACAAAAGTTGTAGAATTTTAAATTCTCTACATTTTTTGTTATATAAATTTTTGCGCTAAAATGCATACTAAAGCCGTAATCTTAGAAAAACAATTTTTTTACATGAAAACAGCCTCACCAAGAATTTCAGCAAATATGGTGCCTACCCTATCTTGTAGAGCAGAAAAAATTTAGTAAACCAAAAAAATTGTAGGACCAGTTTTTGGAGAAAAGTGAAAAATTACAGGAATAAACTACTAGTTCCGGTTGACCGATTTTGATGAAAATGTTCGTGTCGGGTCCGGTAGTGGTATGTAACTTAAGTTTCAAGTTTCATGTTCGTACGATGTTCCGTTCTTGAGATATTCTGTTCACACACACACTTTTGGCTTCAGGGGTCTGTTTACGTGTAGATATGGTAAGAGTGTATTTGTTAAAATGGACATGAAAACAATACTTTCCTTCCTATATATTCATATAGGCAAGAGAACATAAAAAAAAAAATACACTGTATATAATACACATTTTATCTGTAATTATTTTAGCTATAAATTAGCGATCTCAATTTAGCTGATAAATAGATTGGTTAAATACGTAAGACTGTTCATGTGGCTGACAGACATGATGCCTCATGTCTGTCATGAGGCAGAAACTGGCTCAACATGTCATGTTGAGCCAGTTTCGGGCTTAACGTGTTAATTTCATCTCATATCCAGTAATTCATCCCAGAATGAGACGGATAGACAGTGTATGGTGGAATTCAACCATTTAACCTTTTTTTTCATCCTGGAGACTCCTTGTGGGAGTATAGGACATGTCAAGATAAAACTGATTAACTGAAAGTTTATCACCAATGATAAATTCATCACTTACCACCAAAAATTGTTTTTGCTACTGCTTTCTTCAGTAGGCTTGTCATGAACCCTATTGAATCAAATATCACACACAATAAATAATTTAAAAAAAATCAAACACAATGATAAATTCATCACTTACCAATAATTTCCTCCTGCCACTGCTTAACTCAGCAGGCTTGTCATGAACCCCTTTGTATCAAATTGTACACAATATTTGTTCAATTAAAGTTAAAGGAAGTCGTGCACACTATAAATTGTTTCATCAATCAAATATTGTTTTAGCTTTTTTTAAAAATGACTTAAATTGTCACAACTTTTTAAACCTTGAGGCAATTTATTGATGTATTTTCTACCTGCATAAGTTGGTTTTTGTTCAAACAATTTAGTGTTGTGATTAGCAACATAATAATCGATTCTGTTTCTTGTGTAGTGGTTGCGAACATCTAAACTCTGTAAAAATGTATTTTTCTTTACGTACATTATCACTTCAAAAATGTACAAAGAAGGAACTGTGAGCAACTGCAGCTCTTTAAATAATGATCTGCATGAGGTAAGGTGGTTGACTCCCATCATACACCTAGCAGCTTTTTTCTGTATTTTAAAAACTCCATATTACCCTGTGATGAATTACCCTATACTAATATGGCATACCTGATATGAGATAAAATTAAACCATGATAAGCTGCTATAAGCAATTGTTTATCATGCCTACCTGATGCAGATCATTATTTTTAAGGAGCTTCAATTGCTTACCAAGTTGCTTTTTTGCACATCTTTCAAGTGATAATGTACGTAAAGCAAAATACCTTTTTACAGAATTTAAACGTCCACGACCACTACACAAGAAACACAATTTTGTTTACTACATTGCTAACTAACTACAACACTAAATTGTGTCAACAAAAAATCTACTCAAGCAAGGTAGAAAATACATCAATAAATTACCCCACAAGCTTTAAAAAGTTGCAGTAATCTAAGTTTGTTAAAAAAAAAAACTAAAAAATTACTTGACAGATGAAACATTTCCTTTCTGAATAGTTTTTCATTGAAAAATATATAAACTTCTAATTAAACATTGAGGCAAATTGTCTATTATTTGATATACATGTAGAAGTAGTGGTACAGTCACTTGAGTCACGAGTTTGCCTGTTTGCAACGAGGGGCAAAGGGGAAAAGCATCAGTGCGCATGCGCGACTGCTTTAATTTCAGTAAGACAAACATAACTTATACTATACCCATACCATATACAGTATATCGCGGAACCTTTTGTATGTTAACTGTACGAATATAACTGTTTGTTACCGTAAACAGAACACAAATGTCGGTTTTTTGAAAACGTGGTTGAACTATTCACAGTGCTCAACGCAATGTAATTAAATGTTGTGAAGTTGAAGCTAAACAAAAATGCGTTTCCCTGCCTCTTAACGAAAGCTGTGAGCGATTGGCTTCCTACTGTGATGTTGCCGGCCGCGTTGGCGATGTTGGTAATGTGCTCGCCTCTCATCACGCGTTCTTGGGTTCGAATCCCACTCGGGCATGGCATTTTTTCATACGTTACAAAAAATTCATTTCATCCTTCACCGTCTGCATTAGCAGCAATTTGCAAAACAGTCGGACGTTAAACCAAAAAAAAAAAAAAAACTGTGATGTTTCTCTTTCCACAATTCGAAAAATAAAGGAGTTAATTAAAGTGCTGACACTTGGTACAAAAAGGAAACAGTTCGGTAGATACTAAATAATGAGACTGATAGTGAAGACGCTGGTGACAGCGATTAGAAAAGAAGGCGATTCATTCGTAGAAAATTTTGTTCCGATGGAATAAGGTAGCTGCTAATTACAGTAAATCAAACATTTCTAATCATGTATCTAACCCACCGGGTTGGTCTAGAGGTAAAATCGTCGCCAAAATCAGCTGTTTAACAGCTGATTTTCGGAGAGGAATGTTCCTGGTTCAAATCCTAGTAAAGATAGTTACTTTTATACGGATTTGAATGCTAGACAGTGGTTGTGGGTGTACTTTGATGGTTGGGACTCAATTAACCACACTCTCTCAGGAATGGTCGACCTGAGTCTGTAGAAGACTACACAGTCTCATTTACACGTCATACACATCATCCTAATCTCATTGGGTCATGGGGTTAGTTATTGTTCTGAATTGAACAGATTGCAACGTACACAAATTAGGGATTACAAAAAAAAAATCATGTAATTAAGCTATAGGCAATATTACAGGTCGTTATAAGGTTTATGAAGAAAGAAAACATTTTCTTGGAATAAACCGCCACAGCTTAAGAAATGTATGTAGAAACTGCACAGTAGTGTCTGACTGTTGAGGTTGGCAGCACTGTCCAATTTTCACTTTCTTCCTCCTCACAGCTCATCCAAATGCAAAAGGCAATCTCATGACTTCAGTATCTATAATACAATAATAAATTGGTAAGTAATGAATTTATAACATTTTGTTAAAATTTAAACTTATCAGTTTTATTTTGACATGTCCTATATAAAATTATACAGTACTCCGTTTTGGAGTCTCCTGGATGCAGTCATAAAACAAATGTTTTGTAGTGGATATGATTAAATTTTTACTGGAAATTTATAGCAAACTGCCATACCATTTTTACTTTGGTGTATTCCACGTTGGTACGATTGGCCCTGACAACACAAAATAAATTGAATAAGTACCTATTCTACGATTAATTAACAAAATCTGGTGTGAAACACTCACACAACTTTCTCTTGCCAATGCAAATAATTAACAATAAACTAACATTGGTAATAAAACATTAGAAATAAACAAAAAACTAACCTCAAAAACATAACCTGATTTCAATCATGAGTGAAAGACGCAAAATGAAAATCGAACTCAGTTTGGCTTAAAAATACGGAAAATCACTCTTTCACGCTAAACTAGGCTCTGTAGAGAAAAATGCTTTAAATAAAAGTTGTAGATCTTTTTATTTCTTATAAATTTAATTATATACACTTTTGTCGTAAAATGCATACTAAGACCGAAATTTTAAAAAAATCGATTTTTTACACATTTTCGTGAAAAAACAGAAAATCGCAAATTACCGCTAAACTAAGCGTTATACAAAAAATTGTTTGAAATAAAAGTTGTAGGATTTTAAATTCTCTACAATTTTTATTATATAAATTGTTGCGCTAAAATGCATATTAAAGCGGTAATCTTAAAAAAACTACGTTTTTACGAGAAAACACCCTCACCAAGAATTTCAGCATGCATGGCGCCTACCCTATCTTGTAGAGAATAAAAAATTGAGTAAATGAGGCGATTTTTAAAAAAATCGTAGGACCAGTTTTTAAGAAAATCGCAAAAAAGTGAAAAATTATACGAATAAACTACTACTTCCGGTTGACCGATTTTGATGAAAATGTTCGTGTTGAGTCCGGTAGTGGTATGTAAGTTAAGTTTCAAGTTTCAAGTTCGTACGATGTTCCGTTCTTGAGATATTTTGTACACACACACACAGACCAATCGCTAAAAACATGTTTTTTGGGTTCAGGGGGTCTGAAAACTTATAGATCCGGTGAAAACTCGATTTCTCAAAATCGACATGAAAACAATACTTTCCTTCCTATATATTCATATAGGCAAGAGAAAGTAAAAATTAAGTTTACCTTTAACCCTTTGAGGAGCATTATTGAGGCACCTTCTCTCACACTCACACCATTCACGTTATATATAGTATATATATATTCAAAAATAAATCTTTATAATACATCCTGCAGTTTGAAATTATTTCTATTTCATATAATGAATTAATATAATAATTTCACCAACCTTCTTTTTAAACTGCGTCACCTTTATTTTTATTCTTACTTACACGTGTTTCAGTGGATCCACCATCATCAGAGCAAATAAAATAATTGAAACTAAAAGAATTTTTATCTCACTTATTTAAAATTTACACAAGATGATGCATCTTCAGTCATTTGTATAAAAGATTTTATACAATTCTTTTAGTTTCAATTTTTTACTTTCTCTTGCCTATATAAATATATAGGAAGAAAAGTATTGTTTTCATGTTGATTTTTCAAAATCAAGTTTTCACCGGGTCTATACGTTTTCAGACCCCCTGAACCCACACAAACATGTTTTTAGCGATTGGTCTGTGTGTGAACAGAATATCTCAAGAACGAAACATCGTACAAACTTGAAACTTAAGTTACATAAACCACTACCGGACCCGACATGAACATTTTCATCAAAATCGGTCAACCGGAAGTAGTAGTTTATTCGTATAATGTTTTACTTTTTTGCGATTTTCTTAAAAACTGGTCCTACGATTTTTTTAAAAATCGCCTGGTTTACTCAATTTTTTATTCTCTACAAGATAGGGTAGGTGTCATGTTTGCTGAAATTCTGGGTGAGGCTGTTTTCACGTAAAAACAAAGTTTTTTTAAGATTACGGCTTAAATATGCAATTTAGCGAAAAAATTATAGATAATAAAAGTTGTAGACAATTTAAAATTCTACAACTTTTATTTCATACATTTTTCTGTATAACGCTTAGTTTAGCAGTAATTAGCGATTTTCTGTTTTTTCCTCATGAAAACGTGAGAAAAATCGATTTTTTTAAGATTTCGGCCTTAGTATGCATTTTATAATAAAAGTGTATATAATTGAATTTATAGAAAATTAAGGGGAGTTGAACGGCCCTATGTCATCAATGTTAAATTACACATTTTTGAGACCCGTTTTCTCCAAAACTATTAGAGATAGAAAGATGCAATATTTTGGCTGCATTAATGTACATGTGTAGAGGCTACTGCAGCAGCATAGTAGCAATATTTCAGAAAATACTTAAAAAAAAAAAATGTTGTACGATTTTTTACTAATTTTTAGACAACATAAACTATGAAAAAAATTAAAATTACCATTAGATTTTTGTAATTCTGCTTCAGTAGCATCTTCTTATGTTCAATAAAACTCAGTAAAAATTTGAACCCAATATCTCAAATGGTTTTTGAGAAAAAGGGGTTTTTTGATGTAAAATATTGAATTTTCGGAGAAACGCAAAAAAGTATGAAATACATAATATTTTGATTCTTACCTATGCTAAAATCCACCAGGGCAGTAATGGGTTTCTTCATTTTCATCTAAATTAAGCCTTCTTTTTCTTCTCATAGTCCTTGCTTCTTTTGAAATTTGTTCTGCAGCAATATCTGCTTATTTTATTCTATCAATATCTGCCTTTTCTAGCGCCGCAATAGTATTTTTACCAAGATCTGATACACCTAACTCTTTTAAAACTTTAAGCCTGCCTATGCTGCCATCATTAAATGTAATGACTGCATCATAAGCTCCTACTTGTAAGGTAGATAGGCCAACAAATACATTTTTTGGGATACAACTTCAAAGAACATTGTTGAACGATTCATTCACATTCTGAGTTTTTCCATGAAGGCATTTCCGTAGAAGGTCTGGCTTAGCTAAGTCTTGGAAGATACGTTTCATTTCCTGCATCACAGCAACTGGGATAGAATGTTTGTGGGTATACCGTATTGTTCCGAAAACAAGCTGCACCCGAATTTAAGCCGCATCAGAAAAATTATGATCAAAACTAGGAAATAAATTTCAAGTACAGTACCTGTATGTTTTTGAAAGTATTTTATTTTTTACGAAGAAAATACCGTACAAACAAATACACTTACTACTTAATTAGCATTTAGAAGTTTTTGTTTATTTTTTGTTCAATACCGAACATAAGGATTCATCTACATTATTTGTGTTTTCTTCCGGCTTCTTTGGTGGATGTCTTTTCCGTGTTTTTACCCAAAAAGTAGCCGCAGGACTTGCGATACCAATAATTCGAAATTGGTATCGCAAGTCCTGCGCTACTTTTTGGGTACTTGTATTGACAAAGTACCCTTAACCTATAACATCACTCATGGCGAAGTACAAAATACAACAAAAAACAAATGATCGGATAAAAAACAAAATGAAATATAAGAAAACTGCTACCAAACTTTACACTGTAACACCAAACTGATCAAAATGACTGTACACGCAGTACGTAAGGAGTGTGTCTCTCTCACTCTCTCTCTCTCCCCCTCTATCTATCTCTATGTATCTCTCCCTCCTCCTCCCTCTCTCTCTCTCTATTCATACCTACTTATGCTTAATAAGAAACGATTATTATTATTATTATTATTATTATTATTATTAAAGCGCGAATGCAAGCCGCGGGTCAAATTATGGAACCGATTTTTAGGGAAAAACTGCAGCTTGTATTCGGAACAATACGGTATGTTTTGTTTTCAGCAGCTGCTATGTTGTACCTACACCATGTATCTGGATAAGGAGGGCACAATTGATGGGTGGCATTTTCATCCGTTGAACGTCGATGAAAGTATATGGCCCACACTGCTCTAGTCATATTTTTAAAATTATCACAATTATCCCTAATATAGGGTGATTCAAAATGAGCGCCGGTTTTTAAACGGCTGGTAAATTTTTGTTTATCGGTTGGCAACATTGTTTGACCTCATTTCTATTTCGGAGAACATTCCGATTGCCGATTCAGTTGTAGTTTCTCTTGTTCGCAGTGTAATACTCTCGCAGTCTCTGTCTAACCATGGAGAAGTTTACTATTGCGCAACGAGTGTTAATCGTCAAAACATTTTACCAGAGTGGAGAGAGTTATGCGGCTACTGTCAGGCGACTTCGCGGTACTCTAGGACGTATGAAGCACCGAATGAATCAACAGTTCGCAGGCTCATGAAAAAGTTTTTTGAGACGGGTTCAACAGTCGACCTTAAAAGTTCTGGACGTCGTCGTTCTGGCCGAACTGAGCAGAACGTTGCGTTGGTTCGTGACAGTGTGGCTGTTAGCCCAGCAAAATCAATACGTCGCCGTTCTCAACAATTGGGTTTAAGATGTTCTTCTGTACGGAGAATTCTTCGGTACGATCTCCAATATCACCCGTATTAAATTCAGTTGACGCAACATTTGAAAGTGGCAGACCACCAGAAGAGACGACAGTTTGTTGACTGGGTATTGAGAAAACGGCAGGATGATGACACCTTTGCAAACAAAATCATTTTCAGTGATGAGGCGCACTTCCACTTAAACGGTTTTGTTAATAAACAGAACTGCCGTATGTGGGGTTTAGACATACGGAAACTTGTCCCACATAGTCGAAACTTGTCGTGCAGTAATATCCAATTTCATGAGGAGGACACATGCATGACATCATTTTTCATACATAAAATCGGTAGGTAAGATGAACTTGTTGATGTCTTTATTTTCAGTTTTTCAATAAAATAAATCTCTTAATTTGATATATCAAAACCGGCGCTCTTTTTGAATCACCCTATAGCTTTTCCATAATAAGACTGAAGTTCATCAAATAACCCTGTCAGGCAAACGTCCTGCCCTGCCCCTTGCATAGATTTACCATCAATAAGTACTCTGCCACGTAAATCATTTTTCAGTTTCCGCAATCGCTTACCTAACCTTTTTCCAACATGGCCGCCTACACATTCTAACTTGTTAGTGTCAATTCCTTCATACGGTTTGCTTCTTGATACAGCTAAAAATGAATCGGAATCCCCATCCCCTAAAAAATTAACATACCTCACACCTCTGTTATCTAATGACCGTTTGAAAACAGAAACAGCAGCGACTGTTTCTGTCCATTCCACCACTTGACCCTTCATAATTTTTATTACAATAGGGCTCATGCACCATTTGTTTTTCTTCTTTGTTTTTTAATTTTACACAGCTACTGCAAAACTTAGTGAGTACCTCAATATCCAGTACCTTTCCTGTGTCAAGGCTAGTGACAGATGAGCAACCATTTTTTGATGACCAACCCCTCTTTTGCCAGGTACCATCAAATGCTATAGTAATGTCAGTGTTATTGTCATTTATTACTACAGCTTCTTTTGTAGCAGTTTGCATTGAATCTTCAGCAACATTTCTCAAGCAGCTATTCAATTCTATTGTATAACGAGATGATGCTGTACTTGGTTTCGGGAGATTCAACATCCCACACAATGTTTTGCCTGCTTCAGCTCCTTTACCTATCCACCTAAGTCCATAAAATAGTCTAACATTTATTTCAAAAAAGTTAAGAGTTTTCACATTTTTCTTAAGTATAAAAACTAATTTCACTACCACACACATCACATTTTATAACTAAGTTGGATACAATTCCATTTCGAAGAGATTTTTCCTCGGTTAGGTTTACAGACCCACCACGTTGATTACAAGAAAGATTACTACAAATAACAGACGACAAAATACCTAAACTAATTAAAATGTTTTCACTTTTACCTGTAAATTCATTATGGATATTGCTACAACTGTCAGATAGTTTTTTATTTGAAGAACTACAAGCTTGGTCTTTTCGAGCTCCAGTAACACTTGGAGAGTCTACCTCACTAGTGCCGGTCGCATTGGCGCAGTTGGTAACGTGATCGCCTCTCATAATGCGGTCATGAGTTCGAATCCCATTCAGGCACGGTATCTTTTCATACGTTACAAAATAATCATTTCATCCTTCACCATCTGCATTAGCAGTAATTGCAGAACAATCGGACGTTAAACCAAAAAAAAACAAAAAACAAAAAAAAAAATACCTCACTAGTTTTATTTTTACTAATTTTTTCAGCTATCTTGTGCTGATTACCACAAAATTTACGTTTTCTGGCCCAAACTTTTGGTCTAGTCATTATTATAGAATGATAAATATTCAGAAACACTTGAACAATAACAGATGAAACTGAAAAGTTGAGTTACGAGATCACTAACACCACAACACTATCAATATAACCTATAAACTGTTAAGTACAAAACATGAGTAGCTGTGATGTATAGGTTATAAATGAATCAGTGAAGAATTACTATGAACTAGAGAGAGTAGAAATCAGTGTAAAGAAGCTCAATATTCAGAATAAAGAGCAATAATTTTGCTTGGTTTTCAGACTAGAAATTCACCACGTGCAGGAGAATTTTCAATTTTTTTTCTTGAAAGGAAAAATGAATCTGTTTTACAAACTTTTGGTATCAAATTGTTCAGAAAATTGTATATTTTCATTAAAAAAATAAAACAAAAAATTGAAATTTAAAATATTTTTTTCGTTCAACTCCCCTTAAAAGATTTGCAACTTTTATTTAGAACATTTTTCTCTACAGAGCCTAGTTTAGCGTGAAAGAGTGATTTTTTGTATTTTTAAGCCAAACTGAGATTGATTTTCATTTTGCGTCTTTCACTCATGATTAAAATTGGATTATGTTTATTGAGGTTAGTTTTATGTTTATTTCTATTTTTTTATTACTAATGTTCGGTTTATTGTTAATTATTTGCACTGGCAAGAGAAAGTTGTGTGAGTGTTTCACACCAGATTATTTTATTTACTCTGATGATGGTGGATCCACCGAAACATGTGTAAGTAAGAATAAAAATAAAGGTGACGCAGTTTAAATAGAACATTGGTGAAACTATATAAATTCATTATATGAAATAGAAATATATATATGCAAGGCCATCAATTATTTTCTTATGTCAGTCTGCCCGTCACATCCAGATGTCACAAACTACAAGAGGTAGCAACAAACGGTTTTCACATTCGTAGATCTATACAAAAGTTAGCAAGCCTGAAATGGGTGTCAAGTTCCATTTTTTATTTATTTATTTATTTTTTTTTGGTTTAATGTCCGACTGTTCTGCAATTACTGCTAATGCAGACGGTGAAAGATGAAATGATTTTTTGTAACGTACGAAAATATGCTGTGCCTGAATGGGATTCGAACCCAAGGCCGCATCGGTTTCAATCCTATTCAGGCACAGCATATTTTCATACGTTACAAAAAATCATTTCATCCTTCACCATCTGCATTAGCAGCAATTGCAGAACAGTCGGACGTTAAACAAAAAAAATATATAAAATAAAAAACTGGAACTTGACAAAATGAACTGGAATGGACAAAAATGAACAAAATGGAACTGGAAATGTCAAGTTCCAGTTTCGATCAGAAGTTAAGAATCAAATTTGGAATTTGGAAACAAAAATAGTGGTCATTCAATTTCCTTTAACGAGTACGTACAGAAATTATTTGGATTGAAGTTCCAGTTTTGACTGGAAGTCAAGTATAGATACCTGAGTCACAAGTATGCCCTTGTTTGCGACGAGGGGTAATTAATTAATTTTAAGTACAACAAACATAACAATTTATACTATACCCAGAAAATATACAGTATATCGCGGAACCTTTTGTAGGTTAACTGTACGAAAATTAGGCGTAACTGTTTGTTACCGTGAACAGAAATATTACTTTCTCGATAATATTAGCAGAATATTCACAGTGCTGAACGAAATCTACAGTCTAGCCATAAATATTGTCCAATGTTGAAAGTGAGGGAAATTTTATTTTCCCTACCATGGACTGGTCAGAAAATCACACTCGCATTACAGTTATCGGTTTGCATAAGGTGGGAAAGAACGGTAAACAAATCTTTTCCATCCTTAAATCGCTTAATATCAGTCAGAAGTTTGTTTATCATACTATTCAACGTTTTAACGAGACTGGTGACGTGTTAGATCGACCTCGGACTGAGCTTCCCCGCACTGCCGTTCAAAACAAATATAGTTCAGCCGTTGTTAGCTCTTAGCTCCTCCTTCTGTCAGTGTCAACAAACCAAAAGCCACCTACTACAGGGTGCACGCTACACTCCACCACTTCATGGATGTCGTATTCCTATTAAGTCAACTATTTTTTAAATTATAACTACTTTAAGTACTAAAAACATCAGTCGCGATATGATGTAAACCTAACAATTTCATTTATAAAAATACTTTTAAAAGTATTTTGTATTTAAATACTTTTGAAAGTATTTTGTTGTTACTTTTTAATGAGCGTGTACACAATTTTACATAATGCGCATGCTCAGTGACGTCATTATTTGTTTACATTAGGAGCAAACTTAGAGAGGCTGGACTATAGTTGAAGCGCTGTAAGGAGCCGCATACGTAGAAACCCAATCCGTAAGCAAACAATCCTTGCTCGTGAAATGAAAATTGCACCACGCACTGTTTCTCGCATTTTACGCGATGATTTACGTTTGAGAGCATACAAAAGGTATACCGGACACCTTTTAACTGATAAACTGAAGCAAATTCGGTACAAACGATCGAAGAAACTCATTCGCAAATTTGGCTCTGGTCGCTGCCAGCACATTTTGTTTACCGATGAAAAAATTTTCACGGTTGAAGAGACTTACAACAAACAAAATGACCGTGTCTACGCTAGAAGCTCTTATGAAGCCAAAGAAAAGGTTCAGAGGATCCGACGAGGTCATCATCCCGCTTCTGTGATGGTTTGGTGGGTAGTCTGGGTCGTATCACGGTGCCTCCCACATTCATTTTTGTGAAAAAGGCGTTAAAACCTCTGAACACGACATTGTTCAAAAACAAGCCATGGGTATTCCAACAGGATTCTGCTCCAGGACATAAGGCAAAGACGACACAAAGATGGCTTGAGAACAACATTCCGCCGTTTATTCGTACTGAAGACTGGCTGTCTGGAAGTCCCGATTTAAACCCGCTTGACTATTGCTTGTGGTCATTGTTGGAACAGAAGGCATGTTCGAAACCTCACCGCAATGTCGAGGCCTTAAAGACGTCCCTGACGAAAGCAGTTGCCGAAATTCCTCTCGAAACGCTGCGTACAGCGATAGATGACTTGATTCCGCGTTTGAAGTTATGTGTAAAAGCTAAAGGAGGCCATTTTGAATGAATTTTACATGAATGAACAAGTATTTTGTCACTGATTTAAATGGTGTTTTTATTTTTTCCCTAGCTCTATTTGTTCTCTAGATATCTGTGTTTAACTGGTGGACAGTACAGTAGCCGCCGCTTATTGTGATCACATTTGATAACAATAACCGACCGCGTAATAACGATCTACACAACTCACTGTATTATGAAAACATGAGTGATTACTTACCAAATTTTGATGTAACTCCGGACAGTTTTATGTACTGTAGTACAATTTACTAAATAGGTCTTCTACTTGTTAAATTTTGCGGGAATACTTTGTCAGGTTATTCTATTCCATTGTAGATTTTTAAATTATTGTCTGAAATATTTAAAGCATTTAAAGGTTGACAATATTTCTACTTTAAATCACCCAAGAAAAACATTTGCTTTTGGTTTTATAATAAATATTTTTTAGTCCTGTTACCCAATTGTTAATGTCTGGTAATGTTTTTCTAAAAAAAATAAATTTTGTTTTGTGACACTAAGTTGGTAGCCCTACTCAACCAGTATGGATATGGCAGTGTGAGTTGATTCTCCTTGAGCTGTGTAAAATTTTGTGCCATTTCCGGTCGTGCTACGAACAGAATGTCTTTTATCCTCAAACAATCTCTTGTTTAAATCTGGAGGCTGAAGCTCTAGAACTAATCGTATGTGATACGGATACAATTTAAAATTTTTAGCAGCTTTCTGAGCACTCGAACATGACAAATCAACATGCGAGGAAAGTTTTTGTAAACTTTTCCATGGAGAATTGAGCAATCTTGTTTTCACATTCTCTTAACGTCATCTGTCAAGAGAGTTGGTCGACCACTACGTTTTCTGCTGCAAAGAATACCTGCCTCTAAAAATCAGTTAGTTAGCCTAGAAATTGACTAGAGTAGAGTGGAGGAACACCAAAAGATTTAATTTGAAATGATTCTTTTACACTCGCATACGATTTTGTAGCAAAATATTGTTCAAGAATGAAAACCCGTTGTTCTAGGGTAAAAGACATTCTGTTCGTAACACAACTGGAAACAGCACAAAATTTTACGCAACTCAAGGAGAATCAACTCAAACTGTCGTATCTATACCGGTTGAGTAGGGCTACCAACTTTGTGTCACAAAACAAAATATCCCTTTCTTAGAAAAATATTACCAGACATTAACAATTAGGTAACAGGACTAAAAAAATCACCCGGTATAAGATTACTGACTACAAAGTTGCTGGATGATTTACAATTTAAAATCGACATTGAAAACAAACTTTCTTTCCTATTTATTCATATAGGCGAGAGAAAGTAAAATTCTTAACGTAGGTATTAGGGACGACCGTTTGCCTCTTTTACCTACGCGAACAAACCCAACGGCAAAAGAGTCCTGAACGATCGAAACATCACAAGTGAAAGTGAGGTTCAAATGAGGATGTTTTATGTCTGAAGTGTAAATCTCCCCTAAAAAGGCAAAAAGGTGTATCCCAAAAACACAACTTTTCAGAAATTGCATTCAAAGTTTAAATTGCGGCCGTTTTGTTGTAAATGACTTTCTAATCGAGTAATTTATGTATGGTTATAGTTTTTAATGTTCTGTTTATGACTACATAGTCAAAAATTTGTAAAAAATTTGTTAAAACCCTAAAAACTTAATTAAACCATTTTGCCTTAATGGGAAAAAATCCAAAAAAATAAGTGAAACTATGGCAGAAAGGTGTACCCACTGTTTACAGCCATTTCATTAATTGTATCAAACGCAGTATATATCGGCAAAAAACTGTAATGTCCATTTACCCCTTTTTGCCTTAGCATGAATAGAAGAATAGATTAGCTTAGGCTGTATGAATTACAGCCTAAGGTTGGACATAATCTGAAACTAACGCCAAAACAAAATCTCACTGTGTATGAGCGGCAAAACGGTGTATTAAGTTCATACACCTTTTTGCCTTATGGAATGACTGTTCATGAGCAGCAGTAAACATAATGTAAACTATGGTATACACCTTTTTCTATGTTTTTTTGGATAGTTAATTTTCAGCCTTTCATAGGCAAAAGGTATTATTTGCGCATACATCCTTCTGCCATGTGCCTTTCTCTAAATACAAATGATTATAAAACATACCAAAAAGAAGCATAAGCCATTTAACCCCTTTTACCATTGACTAAAACTATTTTAACAACACAGTTTACTAAAGTAAAAAGTATTAATCGCACATACATCATATTCCCGTTTTATAGCAATGGGATATTCAGTGTTTTCAGAAAGGAAAAATGGTGAAAAGAATTCATACATCTTTGTGCCAATCTTTAATTACCAATTTATTAACACATACACCATTTTGCCTCTAAAATTTCTCAAAATAGACGTACATAGGCCTACAGCTTTTTGCTATCTTTGTATCTTGAAAACTATAACTCGTACAGACTTGGCAATAGGATTTTTTGTAAAAAGCGCAAAAAATTACCTTAGAATCGTAAATAAAAAAATAAACCGATTTTTTCACATACATCCTTTTGCCAAAACACGGGAGAAATAAGGTTTAGTTTTGTAGAGACTCAGGCCTATCATTCCTGAAAGTGTGGTTAACTGAACCAATTCAAAATAGCTGTCAAACAACCCACGTAGGTTTTTTTATTCTTGTAATTGACTAACGTTATTCTCAAATATTTGGTAACAGAGAGACATTTATTTTTTATACACTTGAAATGTTTACAGATTTTGTGAAGGCCTGATATAGTTTTTTTTACGCCGTAAAGTATTCATTTTTGTATTGTGCAGATACAGTAACCCAATCTAGATGGCATAGACTAATACCTAATGTTGTTTGTTATGGATTTTAACCTCAACTCCGTAGGTTGTTTTACTTACATCTCTTAACATTTTAACTTATTTTGTTGTCTGTTATTATTAATTGATTTATTTTAGGTAAAAATAATAATAATTACAGTCGTACTTGATTAAGTAACGTGGAACACGGATAATAACATGCAACCTGTTGGTGAACGAATAAGTGAAGATATTGAGAAAACAACCGAAAATATATCTTCCGTTAACACAAACTGTGGTGAAGTAAGCATTTAAATACAAAACTATTATCTAGATTAATTAAACAGGATTCCGATATTTTATGTTGGTTTAAAATGGGAATTCTGTGTAACTTCGTAGGAGTTGAAGTTAACCTTAGTTCAGGATTAGGTTAACCGTGTGTAATAATAAAAATATTCAAAAAAATATAATGTTTTACCTAGCTCGACAATTAGTCTTGTAATGGCAATTCTACTTAAAGTAATTTCATGTAATGACAAGATTTTAGAGTCAAGATTATGTTACTAGCTACGTAAGTGTGTTTAAGGTAGCCTACATGTGAATTCAATTTTAGTTATTTAAGCGATGTAATTTTTTTTTTGTAATCCCTAATTTGTGTACGTTGCAATCTGTTTAATTGAGAACAATATGCACCCCATGACCCAATGAGATGAGGATGATGTGTATGACGTGTAAATGAGGTGTAGTCTTGTACAGACCCAGGCCGACCATTCCTGAGAGAGTATGGTTAATTGAACCCCAACCATCAAAGTACACCCACAACCACTGTCTAGCATTCAAATCCATATAAAAGTAACTACCTTTACTAGGATTTGAACCAGGAGCCTTTGTCTCCGTGATGTAATAAAGCTGTACAATTTTAGTTTAAAATAGCACAAAATGTATTTAGAAATTATTTAATTGTTGCTGTAATAATAACAAAACATTTTTAGGTTAGGTTTTGTTACTCGAGCAAGTTAAAATATCTTCTTTGTTCTTAGGTTCTAATATGTTCCGAACTGTTCTCCTTTCTATATTTAATATTTTATTGATACCGCTTTTCAACATAATTTTAAGCTTTTAAGTGTTACTGCTGCATACAATCCTGCAGGTCCTACTAGCATCTGATAGTACCTGATTTTTGGATCGAGTGATAAGGCATTTTTGTTATATCTTTACCTTAGAACAACAACAACCAATGTCAAAAAAAAAAAAAAAAAAAACAGTTCTGAGAAAAGAGCAAAGAAAGATTTGTGTAAAATTTTAAACAACACCTGAAATTCCACCAAGTCAGTTACAATGGCAGCAGAAATTAAGAAAAATCACTGCAAAAACAACTTTTGTCAACATTGATTCTTATTGCTAACCGACTTCATTTAGAAATTTTTTTTTTTTATAATTAACGAGTGTACATTGCAATCTGTTCGATTGAGAACAATAAGCAACCCCATGACCCAATGAGATGAGGATACATAATCCTCATCTCATTGGGTCATGCACGTCATACACATGTATGACGTGTAAATGAGTTGTAGTCTTGTACAAACTCAGGTCGACCATTCCTGAGAGAGTATGGTTAATTGAACCCCAACCATCAAAGTACACCCACAACCACTGTCTAGTATTCAAATCCGTATAAAAGTAACAACTACCTTTGCTAGGATTTGAACCAGGAACCTTCGTCTCCGAAAATCAGCTGTTAAACAGCTGACTCGCGGCGACGACGACTTTTTCTCTAGACCAACTCGGTGGGTTAGAAAATTTTTAATGCCATAAAAACCAATTATGATTGCCCATAACAGACAGGTGGAGTGTCAAATTATATACTTTTTTTTCCTGGTTTAACGTCCGACTGTTTTGCAAATTGCTGCTAATGCAGACGGTGAAGGATGAAATGAATTTTTTTGTAATGTATGAAAAAATGCCATGCCCGAGTGGGATTCGAACCCAAGACCGCGTGATGAGCGGCGAGCACGTTACCAACATCGCCAACGCGGCCGGCTCAAATTATATACACTCAATCTGTTAGTTGCAGGGCTAAAATAAATAGTTGTGTTTCTTATCACATGGTCAGCCAATTAAATGACTGAATCATTTAAGAACAGAAGAGATGAGGTAGAGGTGTGTTAGGTGACACTAATCACAGTTATCTACTCTGAAAGTAATGGATTTCATTATACAGCCAGACCCTGTGGTGAATGAAGTGAAAGTGTCATTTGCAGAGTGGAAAATATATGTTTTTCAGAGGGCCCGGCATGCTGATAAGCGTACTTTTCCACTGAGTGAGTTGTGGCAATGGTAAACCACCTCACTCCTCGTTTTACTTAGTAAAACCTCTGGAGGTTCAAACCAGCCTACAGGCTGACCACCTAAACAACACAACCAATAATATGACTTTGGTTGTTTTTGGATGAAGAAATTATGGTATTTGAGAACGAATGTTGTGTTTGGTTGTCGTTGCAATAATATTTTTCAAGCAGCTGACTGACATTGGTAATAAATACATGCAGTATCTCATCAACTATACATAATGAACATCGGTTGGTCTTGCATTAAAAAGTACACAAAAAATTACGTTGATAACGTGTTTAAATCATTTTTGTAAAAGAATGACATTGGTTGTTCTTGTTCTAAGGTACATTAATATAGGTTTTCGGTATTCTCATCTTATCTGTCCTTCTCTCTTAGCTCTCCTTGTTACTATCTATACTGATAAATTCTCCCGAATATTTAATTAACCTTCGTGGACCGGGGCTAAAAACAAAACTTGAGGACCGGTATCATTGCATTTTTCCAACATCTTGTAATATTGAAAATATTTCTACCAACACTAAGTACAGGGTGATTTTTTAGTCCTGTTACCCAATTGTTAATGTCTGGTAATGTTTTTCTAAAAAAAATAAATTTTGTTTTGTGACACTACGTTGGTAGCCCTACTCAACCAGTATGGATATGGCAGTGTGAGTTGATTCTCCTTGAGCTGTGTAAAATTTTGTGCCATTTCCGGTCGTGCTACGAACAGAATGCCTTTTATCCTAAAACAATCTCTTGTTTAAATCTGGAGGCTGAAGCTCTAGAACTAATCGTATGTGATACGGATACAATTTAAATTTTTTAGCAGCTTTCTGAGCACTCGAACATGACAAATCAACATGCGAGGAAAGTTTTTGTAAACTTTTCCATGGAGAATTGAGCAATCTTGTTTTCACATTCTCTTAACGTCATCTGTCAAGAGAGTTGGTTGACCACTACGTTTTCTGCTGCATACAATACCTGCCTCTAAAAATCAGTTAGTTAGCCTAGAAATTGACTAGAATAGAGTGGAGGAACACCAAAAAATTTAATTTGAAATGATTCTTTTACACTCGCATACGATTTTGTAGCAAAATATTGTTCAAGAATGAAAACCCGTTGTTCTAGGGTAAAAGACATTCTGTTGGTAACACAACTGGAAACAGCACAAAATTTTACGCAACTCAAGGAGAATCAACTCAAACTGTCGTATCTATACCGGTTGAGTGGGGCTACCAGCTTTGTGTCACAAAACAAAATATCCCTTTCTTAGAAAAAAATTACCAGACATTAACAATTAGGTAACAGGACTAAAAAATAACCCTGTATTTAAATAATATTATCAGGTCTTTTCCGTTTTCTGTATGCCACTATTAAATCTGTTCATTTCTCTCACTCCCTGCCATAATGAGACACGCACGCGTACACACGTCCTTCCCAGTCCCAGTATAGTATAGTACTATGTTACACGTTCTGTTGTTTTATTTTGCAATTACTGCATTACTATTAACTGACTTACTATTATACTTATATTACATTATACAGTAGAACCTGTCTCATCCGGACTAATATGGCTACCAGCCGATCCGTATATGGAAAAATTCGGATAAATAGTTAGAGGCCGAGAAATAAATAACAAGAAATAGTTAAATGTTATTCTCAACATTTCTGTTGGTTTAACATTTGTGTTTGTACACTGTATTCTTTAAAATAAAACAACTAAAATTGGTTAAAAGTTTTTACTTACAGTACGTCTACATCAGTACATAAGTTACTATACGCCTACTAGAAAAAGTTTCTGATTTTCGTCTGCTTTACACACCGCACACATTTTTTTTTGGAAACCATGTCACTCAATCTTTGTAATGGCATCACTTCAGTTTCGCTTATTTCGTCTTGATGTTGAACATAACCGATCAGAGATTCGATGGTCTTGAATGCCTCAGAGTGACTCATTACAGGCTTGTTGCTATCCTCTTTGGGTTCAGAGATTTTCTCATCGCTATTGCACACCATTTCTATGATGTTACTGTATGCAATTTTGTTGAATTAATGTCCACTTAAAACCTCTGAGTAACCACCGCTTGACTTCATCGTCATTGATTTCTTAACACCCAGCGAGGGTTTTTACAAGCTCTGCAAACTGTCAAACGACATTCCAGCTGCAACTTTCACTTTTCCATTCCTTACCATTTAACCGAAATTAAAAAGTTAGTTTGGAGACACGTCCGGATATGGGAGGGAGGGTGCTGATATCACACGTTTTACTGTATTACTATTACATGATACACTATTACATTATATTATACATTACATTACTATTAAGTTATATTTTTCAATTGAATTTTTTGCTATTACTAGGCTGCATTATACGAGGGGGTACCCAAAAGAAACCGGAATTATTTTTTAAAACTATTTATTTTTAATTTTTTTACAAAAGAACCTTATCCCCTTCAAAATACTCTCCATTACAACTAATACATTTGTCCCACCGGTGCTTCCACTGTTCAAAACATTTTTTGTACTCCTCTTCAGTGATGGCTGCCAGCTCATCCGTCGTTTTTTTCTTGACATCATCAACGTTGTTAAATCGGAGACCTTTCATGCCCCTTTTCATGCGTGGGAACAAGAAAAAATCACACAGAGCCAGATCGGGTGAGTACGGTGCGTGTGGTAGCAAAACCATGCCGTTTTTCGCCAAAAACTGGGTAACCGAGATTGCCGTGTGTGCAGGCGCGTTGTCATGGTGGAAAAACCAGTCCCCTGTCTGCCACAAATTAGGTCTTTTACGACGAATCCTGTTTCGTAGTCTTCTTAACACTTCAAGATAAAAAGTCAATGGTCTGTCGTCGGTCTGTTCGTACAATTTCTTTCACTTTCACAACATTTTCGTCTGTTCGGGAAGTCGACGGTCGTCCAGAACGAGGTTTGTTCTCAATCGACATGTCGCCTATTTTAATGCGCAAAAACCACTCGTACACTTGGGTTTTTTCCAATAGCGTCGTCTTTGTAAGCTGTGTTCAACATTACAACTGTTTCCGCGGCATTTTTACCGAGCAAGAAGCAAAATTTCACAGCCGCACGTTGTTCATTAAAACTTGCCATCATGAAAAACGACACGAGCACAAAACAGCACTAGCGAGAACAATCACTGCACGAGAACAGAACAAGCTAGATCAACGAACAAAATGGCATTGAACTGGCAATGAGTAGCGCTACAAGCAGCCTAGTGGCGGGAATTTGTACTGCACAAGCTCCGCCCACAGCAGAGCTATTCCGGATACTTTTGGGTACCCCCTCGTACTACATATTACGTTATATTTTTTAATTCATTACATTGGGAAGAGAAAGTTGTGTGAGTGTTTCACACGTACTTTTTTAGTTGTCACATCTTATGGGGGATTATGTTGTAATAAGCCCTTCACCTGAACGAACTCTGCACCATCTTCCATCTTCCTCCCTCCGTCCGAATATTATTAAGTACAGTACAGCCTCTGTTAGTTTGCTCCTAATCTAAACAAATAATGACGTCACTGAGCATCCGCATTACAGAGTGATCAATAAGATGGAAACAATTTCAATAAGCTGTATTTCCTGAACTACATGTTATATTTTAATTCTGTAAATTACATTTTGAAAGAGAAAGTTTTAAATTTTAATTTACATACATGAAAGTTTATAGATGTTCAATGTGTCCTCCTCCGGCTGCACGTACAACATCTAGACGGTAACTGAACTCATCCCAAACTCTCTGACGCATGTCTTGAGTCACTGAGTTGACTGCAGCAATGATACGATTCCTTAGTTCATTCAAATTGGTGGGAAGAGGTGGTATGTAAACTGCACTTTTCACGAACCCCCACAAAAAAAGGTCACAGGGTGTGAGATCTGGAGACCTCGGTGGCCAAAACTGAAGTGCAGAGTCGTCATTCGCCATGCGACCTATCCATCGTTGACGTATCTTTCTTTCTTTTTTGATGAGAATACGGTTACTGGGGAAACGTATCTTAGAATGCTACAAAACTGGCTCGTTCCTCAAATGAATGAAGATTCAGGAGATTACATTTTCCAGCAGGATGGAGCTCCACCCCATTGGCATCGCAATGTTAGGCGTTTCCTAAATGAATCCATATGTCAACAATGGATAGGTCGCATGGTGAATGACGACTCTGCACTTCAGTTTTGGCCACCGAGGTCTCCAGATCTCACATCCTGTAACTTTTTCTTGTGGGGGTTCGTGAAAAGTGCAGTTTACATACCACTTCTTCCCACCAATTTGAATGAACTAAGGAATCGTATCACAGCTGCAGTCAACTCAGTGACTCAAGACATGCGTCAGAGAGTTTGGGATGAGTTCAGTTACCGTCTAGATGTTGTACGTGCAGCCAGAGGAGGACACATTGAACATCTATAAACTTTCATGTATGTAAATTAAAATTTAAAACTTTCTCTTTCAAATGTAATTTACAGAATTATAATATAACATGTAGTTCAGGAAATACAGCTTATTGAAATTGTTTCCATCTTATTGAATCACTCTGTATATCAAAATGTGTACACGCTGATTAACAAGTAACAACAAAATACTTTCAAAAGTATTTAAATACAAAATACTTTTAAAAGTATTTTTACAAATGAAATTGTTAGGCCTACATCATAACATGACTGTTATTTTAAGTACTTTAAGTACTTATAATTTAAAAAAATAGTTAACTTAATAGGAATACGACATTCGTAAAGTGGTGGAGTGTAGCGTGCACCCTGTAGTAGGTGGCTTTTGTTTGTTGACAGATAGAGGAGCAAACTAACAACGGCTCAACTGTAAGTGTACATGTACAAGTAAATTCATAGCGCAGACTGTGAAGTAACTAATTGTATTGTGAAATGGGAGTGGGAGTGGGATTGGAGTTGACACTACCCAGCAATATTGCTACCTTCAGATTGGCGCAGTTAGACGCAGGAGTGGGTTATTGTGTAACCCTATTCTTATACTATTTCACTCTATTACCCTCTCTTTATCATTTTCATTAATGAAATTCTAGAAATTACGCGAACCATTGTATTCTTCAATATTGTCACAATATTGATTACTTTTCAGGTAAATATAAATGATGATTCAAAACCAGAAGATGATGATGATGATAATAATAAAGAAGAAACCGGCAAAGAGAAATTGTTGAGGTGGATTAATAAACAGATGAAGATAGAAATGACAGATGGTAGAATATTGATCGGTGTATTTTTGTGTACCGACAGAGATGGCAACGTTATTCTTGGTTCCTGTAGTGAATATCTTACTGAAGGTCAGTCTGTTGGTACAATACGTACTTGATTTTTACTTTCTCTTGCCTATGTAAATATATAGGAAGGAAAGTATTGTTTTCATCTCCATTTTAACAAATACGTTTTTAGACCCCCTGAACCCAAAAAACATGTTTTTAGCGATTGGTCTGTGCGTGTGTGTGTATACAAAATATCTCAAGAACGGAACATCGTACGAACTTGAAACTTGAAACTTAAGTTACATACCACTACCAAACCCGGCACGAATATTTTCATCAAAATCGGTCAATTGGAAGTAGTAGTTTATTTGTATAATTTTTCACTTTTTTGCGATTTTCTCTAAAACTGGTCCTACGATTTTTTTTTAAATCACCTGGTTTACTAAATTTGTTATGCTCTACAAGATAGGGTACGCACCATTTTGGTTGAAATTCTT
Organism: Catonia carolina; assembly: GCA_035578175.1. Taxonomy (NCBI): domain Eukaryota; kingdom Metazoa; phylum Arthropoda; class Insecta; order Hemiptera; family Achilidae; genus Catonia; species Catonia carolina. Next base: position 434,584 of record JAQMRL010000026.1, read on the forward strand.
GGTAAGGGTGTTTTCACGTAAAAACTTTTTTTTTAAGAATTACGGCTTTAATATGCATTTCAGCGCAAAAATGTATACAATAACAGTTGTAGAGAATTTAAAATCCTACAACTTTTATTTCAAACATTTATTTGTATAACGCTTAGTTTAGCAGTAATTAGCGATTTTCTGTTTTTTCTCACGAAAATGTGTGAAATTGATTTTTTTAAGATTTTGGCCTTAGTATGCATTTTACGACAAAAGTGTATATAATTAATTTTATAGGAAATAAAAAGATCTACAACTTTTATTTAAAGCATTTTTCTCTACAGAGCCTAGTTTAGTGTGAAAGAGTGATTTTCTGTATTAATAAGCCGAACTGAGTTCGATTTTCATTTTGCGTCTTTCAGTCATGATTAAAATAAGGTTATATTTTTAGAGGTTAGTTTTTTGTTTATTTCTAATGTTAGGTTATATTGTTAATTATTTGCATTGGCAAGAGAAAGTTGTGTGAGTGTTTCACACCAGATTTTTGTTTTATTAGAATTTAATGTGTAAAAAATCCCATTTATAAGACGATAGTCTCACGGCTGGTAGCAATTTTTACTTTTCCTTGCTTATATGAATATATAGGAAGGAAAGTATTGTTTTCATGTCTACAACAACAAATACACTTTTCCACCCGAATATACACGTAAACAGACCCCCTCAACACACACAGCAACATGTTTTTAGCAATTTGTCTGTGTTTGTGTGAACAAAATATTTCAAGAACCGAACCTCATATGAACTTGAAACTTAAGATACCACTAGAGGACCCGACACAAAAATTTTCATCAAAATTGGTCAACCGGAAGTAGTAGTTTATTTGTGTAATTTTTCACTTTTTTGCGATTTTCGCGAAAATGGCTCCTAAGATTATTTTTTAGATCGTCTCATTGACAAATTTTTTTATGCTCTACAAGATAAGGTAGGCGCCATGTCTGCAAAAATTCTAAGAGAGGCTGTTTTCACGTAAAAAATTGTTTTTTTTTAGATTGCAACTTTAATATACACTTTAGCGCCAAAATGTAGAGAATTTAAAATCCCACAACTTTTATTTGAAACATTTTTTTGTATATCACTTAGTTTATCGGTAATTAGCGATTTTCTTTTTTTTTCTCACTAAATCTTGTAAAAAATCGATTTTTTTAAGATTTTAGCCGTATTATGCATTTTACGACAAAAAAGTATAATAAAATTTATAGGAAATTAAAAAATTACAACTTTTATTTAAAGCATTTTTCTCTACAGAGTCTAGTTTAGCGTGAAAGGGTGATTTTCCGTATTTTTAAGCCGAACTGATTTTGTGTCTTTCACTCATGATTAAAATAAGGTTATGGTTTTGAGTTTAGTTTTTTGTTTATTTCTAATGTTAGGTTATATTAGTCATTATTTGCATTGGCAAGAGAAAGTTTTGTGAATGTTTTACACCAGATTTTTTTCTAAAGAAAGGAGTTGGCCTGAGAGGTGACATTGTGTGTTAACTAAACTCCTTGGGGTTATCCTTCCTTACAATGCAATTGTGCTCACTTAGCTTTCGTAAGAGGAATTGAATGACACTGTTTTTGGTTCAAAATTCAGATTTTGATTTCTTGACTTCTTGGTAAGAAGGACATACGAAAAGCAGTATAAGGTAAATTCAAAGTTTTTTTATATATACATGAAAATCTGGTGTGAAACACTCACACAACTTTCTCTTGCCAGTGCAAATAATTAACAAAATAACCTAACAATAGTAATAAAACATTAGAAATAAACAAAAAACTAACCTCACAAAACATAACCTAATTTTAATCATGAGTGAAAGACGTAAAATGAAAATCGACGTCAGTTAAGCTTAAAAATACGGGAAATCACTCTTTCACGCTAAAGTAGGCTCTGTAGAGAAAAATGCTTTGAATAAAAGTTGTACATCTTTTAATTTCCTATAAATTTGATTATGTACACTTTAATCTTAAAATCAAACTAAGGCCGAAAACTTAAAAAAATTGATTTTTTACACATTTTCATGAGAAAAAAACAGAAAATTGCTAATTACCACTAAACTAAGCGTTATACAAAAAAATGTTTGAAATAAAAATTGTAGGATTTTAAATTTTCTTTAACTTTTAATTACATAAATTTTTGCGCTTAAATGCATATTGAAGCCGCATTCTTAAAAAATCTATTTTTTTACGTGAAAGCAGCCTAACCAAGGATTTCAGCAAACATGGGGCCTACCCTATCTTGTAGAGCATAAAAAATTTAGTAAACCAGGCAATTTTAAATCAAATCGTAGGACGACCATTTTTTGAGAAAATCGCAAAAAAGTGAAAAATTATATGAATAAACTACTACTTCCAGTTGACCAATATTGATGAAAATGTTCGTGTTGGGTCCGGTAGTGGTATGTAACTTAAGTTTCAAATTTCAAGTTCGTACGATGTTCCGTTCTTGAGATAATCTGTTCACATACACACACACACACACACACATGCAGACCAATCGCTAAAAACATGTTTTTTGTGGTCGGAGGGGGGGGTCTGTTTATGTGTAGACCCGGTGAAAACTCGATTTCAAAAATTGACATTAAAACAATACTTGCCTTCCTATATATTCATACAGGCAAGAGAAAGTAAAAAACGAAATATTAATACGAGGTCTGTTCAAAAAATAACCGAACTTTATGAATCACGCGCTAATGGGGATATTTAGCGACGTGCGGTTGGTGGCACACTGTTCCACGTCATTCCTTTTGTGAACGCATTTTCTTGGCTTGTTGATATCTCATTTAATTTTTGTGGTGTTCTGTTTTTAGTACGACGTGTTTAAGTGCTAGTGACGATTTTTGTAATGTGCAAAATTCGGGAACAAAGATGCAACGTGAAATTTCGGGTGAAGCAGGGGAAAACTTTCACAGAAACATTTCAACTTTTGAAACAAGCTTCAGGAGATGATTCTCTGAGTTGTACGCATTGTTGTAAATAGTTTTCTCAATTTGAAAGTGGTCGCCAGTCAATTGAAGATGACCCTCGACCTGGAACGCCTTTGACTTCAACTGATAGCACCCTCGTTACGAAAATCCATAATCTGGTGCATGTAAATCGCCGATTGACTGTTAGAGAACTTTCAGAAGAGGTTGGCGTCTCAATTGGATCGTAACATGAAATTTTGACTGAAAAATTGAACTTACATCGAGTTGCAGCAGAGTTTGTTCCCCGTTCGATGACCGAACAGCAAAAAGAACATCATGTGGACGTTTGTCGGGACTTCTTGAACAAGCCAATAATGATACAACATTCAGGTAAAGGATCATAACAGGAGACGAAAACTGGGTTTACGGCTACGGCATTAAGACAAAAGTGCAGTGTTCACAACGGGTTGACAAAAATTTCATGTTAAAAAAATCGTCACTAGCACTTAAACACGTAATACTAAAAACACAACACCATGAAAAGTAAATGAAATATCAACAATCCAAAAACATGTGTTTAACAAAGAAAGATGTAGAGCAGTGTGCTACCAACCGCATGTCTCTAAATATCCCTGTTAGCGCGTAATTCAAAAAGTTCGGTTATTTTTTGAACAGACCTCGTAAGTAGTTTTTTCATATAATTTTTAATTTTCAGCAATTTTCTCAAAAACAGCTCCAACGATTTTTTTAAAAATCGCCTCATTTACTACATTTTGTATGGTCTACATGATAGGGTAGGCGCCTTGTCTACTGAAATTATTGGGAAGGCTGTGCTCAAATAGAAAAAAATGGTTTTTTAAGGATTGCAGCCTTAATAATTATGTATTTTAGGGCAAAAGTATATATAATCAAAGTAGTAGAAAATTTAAAAACCTACTACTTTTATGCAAAACATTTCTTTGTATAACACTTAGCTTAGCGGTGATTAGTGATTTTCTGTTTTTTATTTCATGAAAATCTGTAGAAAAATGGATTTTTTAAGATTTCGGCCGTAGTATGCATTTTACGACAATAGTTTATAGAATGAAATTTATAGGAAATTAAAAGATGTACGACTTTTATTTAAAGCATTTTTCTCTACTGAGCCTAGTTTAGCGTGACGTTCTGTATTATTAAGCCAAACCAAGGTTGGTTTTCATTTTGCATCATTCACTCGTGATTAAAATAAGGTTATGTTTTTTGAGGTTAGTTTTTTTTATTTATTCTAATGTTAGGTTATATTGTTCATTATTTGCATTGACAAGAGAAAGTCGTGTGAGTGTTTCACACCAGATTTTTTTCCCCTATATTCTTATAATATAGGGCTAGAGAATATAATTATTATTAGTAGCTGTGTGTAAAACGACTGTTAAAGGTTACTAAAAATTTAATGTTATTGTGCATTAGAATCGAGCGAAATTGTCAGGCTAAATTTTAAAAATGTATTTGTGAATGAAGATTGTCTTTTTTTGTTTCAGCTTGCGGTTTCTTTGATGAACCTAGAATGCTAGGTCTTGTTATGGTCCCTGGACGACATATCGTTTCAATACACCACGCACCTAACAACATGGAGGGGGAAACTGCTTAAGTGAACTGTCTATAAAATTATTTTATTTATTTTATTGTTAATTAATTTGTAAGCCATCGTCTTGTTTTTTAATTATAAAATGTTTGATATAAATTTCTTTCTGTTTTCGTCTTTATCTTCTGCCTGTCAAGGATTAGGGTAAGCGCACTGCACACTTAACACTGGTCGCTGGTACTGCTTCACGTTGGTGAACGCGCATAGTGGGAGCAAGCGCTAGCTACGCGCTTAACCTTCATTCAACATGAGTTCCAGTAGCAGCAGTCATCATGAATTATTTCTAATGGAAACCGTTTCCACAAAATCATTATCATTTAACCCTAGAAAGCTAATGTTATCAAAAAATTTCATTAAAGCTAATGTATTGTAAAATTTACGACTGATGGTATATTTAAAAAAAAATTGTTTTAGGCCTTTAGTTCCCAAATAGGGGGGCGCACCCCCCTGGGGGGCGTGAGGACATGACAGGGGGGGCGCTAGAAAAGTTGAATATAAAATTAAATTTAGGTAGTCTTTGTAAAATTCTAAATTAACTATGATGTTTAGAAAATTAAAACAAACCACTGTAACATCTGACTTTACTATATCAACTTGAAATCGAAGGCTTGAAAGAATTGAATGTGAGCCGTTCAATGTGGCAACAGCGCGCATTTGGTAACCGAGCGTTTCCAAGCACTGCCTCCTCCTTCCCTCCCAAAAATAAATTTTTGTTTTCAATGTAATACTTTTTTGTTTTGTTCCTAGGCCCATACAATTTATTGTTAAGGGGGGGGGCACGAGAAGCTTTCATTTCAACAAAAGGGGGCGTGGTACAAAAAAGTTTGGGAACCCCTGTTTTAGACGAATGTACTTATTTTTATTAAATATTACAATTAAAAGTGCATACGTTAAAATATTGTTTTATGCTATGAAAGGTTTTCAAAGTTCTTCAGCACACTCAACACAACACTTTGCACGATGCTCAGCACAAATTGGCTTGTTGCACGCACGGCAGTACACGGACGTCATTCTGCTCTTGGCAGATGGACATATCTTGCAAATTTTTCTTACACCTTGTTCAGGATGGCCAAATTGAGGTTTTGCCAATGGTACATCCAAAATATCCGCAATGCATTGCCGGAGTTGCCTCTGTAAATTTGGGGTTTCCAAACGTACTCCTAACCACAATGCCCTAGTTCATAATGGCCTAGTTCTTTTGCGAAATCTCGTCTTGACTTTGGTTTCTGGCCCAGCTTAACAATATTGTGGACATAAATCGCACAAGAATTTACCAATATGATGTATGTTAATCATACCGAAAAATATACAGACTGGCCACCTTCTGGTTTTTCGGCTACACAACATTTGGTTGTACATCTGGTCCAAGGAGTCCACTGCCCCTTTTGTTGCGTTGTATGTTTCAATAATGTGAGGTTTTTTTTGAACAGGATTCACAGAAGGTTTTTCATGTACTAAAAGTAGATTTCATCTCTAAAAACTAACTTTGTACAGAAAAAAAATCATAAAAATTGTTTAACTAAAAAAACAAAACATAGGTACGGTAAGGCTAATGAGTCGTAAAATTTACGAGCTGTATTCAAAAAAATGGACTGACAGACTGCACTGATTGCAAACGAAAGCATGCCTGGACAAGCCAGTATGATATATGAGTAGACCAAAAAGGATGAGTCTCTTGCTTGCCGCTTCAAGGGGAGGGAACTAAAACACTGATTCGCGCTCGTAGGAAATACGATACATTAGCTTTCTAGGGTTAAAGACGATACGATGTTAATGACTTTAATAAAAACAAAAAATTGTTCAGCATAATTATCTTTTTCGGCAATTAAAAAAAGATAGCTAGGTTTTTTAAATGCATGAGAATGACTCTGGAAAAGTTTAATTTTATATTGTCTAAAGTAGAACTCGTTTTCTAAAACAATGGTGTAACTTGCTCAAGTAACCCAATATTACCGGAAGAAAGATTTGTAATATTATTTTGAACATTTTAAACGTATTTTGAACTTTTTGACTACCGATATTCAATATTATAAAGCATTGTTTGCCCTTTAATAATAATCTTTTACTGTTAGTTTTATAAACCTATGTTAAAAATTAATTAACAAGTTGTTATTATACGACGCCAAATACATTTAGCAACCTGCTAGCAAGCAGCAGGTAGGTTTATTGAAATCAAAAAAGTGAGGTGATATGCGCAGATGACCAGCACGCAGCTTTCTCCACCAGCACTTACTGTGAGACGTTTGATTAAAATATAATGGCCTATTCCTACTAGCAGGCTCCCACTTGTAAGCGACCAGCGACCAGTATTCACTGTACGTTTACCCTTAGGCATCCCTGGCTGAAATCTGCCCATATCTTTCTCAGGCATCCTCGGTCTCTCCTTCCCTCAGGTTTGTAACCCAAAGTCTTCTTAGATATTGTATCCTCGCTCATCCTTCCACATGCTCAATCGGTTATAATCTACTTGGCAGTACCCTTTCATTTATGGAAAAAATGTTGAGCTCTTTCCTTATCTCTGCATTCCTATGATGATCTTCCCTACTATGTTGTTGTTTAGGTCATCAGCTGAAAGGCTGGTTTGAACGTGTAGAGGTTTTACTACATAAAACGAGGAGTCAGGTGGTTTATCATTGCCACAACTCACTTGGTGGAAAAGTACACTTATCAGCATGCCAGGCCCACTCTGCAAATGACACAGTCTTCTTCACTTCATTCACCACAAAGTCTGACTGTATAATGAAATTCATCACTTTCAGAGGAGATAACTCTGAATAGTGTTACAATACACCTCTACCTCTTCTGTTCTTTAATGATTCAGTCATTTAATTGGCTGACCATGGGATAAGAAACAACTATTTATTTTAGCCCTGCAACGAACAGAATGAGTGTAAATAATTTACACTCCACCTGTCTGTTCCCTACTATATCCATATGTTTGCCCATAGAAATTTAATTTCAGATGGCTCAAATTATTATCCTCTGTCTCTGTTAGCAGCCAAGTTTCACCGGTTTTGTTTTATAAAATATGAACCTTGTTACCCAAACCGAACATGGTAAGCACCAGTCTCTTCACTCCTACTCTCATCTCCTCCCTCAGTTTACAAACATACGAGCTTTATTTAAAAAAAATTGCATAAATTGCTTAATAATTACTTTATAGTGATTTAAAATTAGATGTTCGAAAATACAGTAATCCCTTGGTATCCACAGGTTTAGCATCCGCGGGTTTTGATTATCCGCGGACTTTGTCCATGGGCCTACAACCTTAAAATACGTACGTTTTACCACCTTGTGTACACCATACTTGGTTGGGAAGTCATACAATTCTGAAAACACGCGTTTGAATAAATGTTTTGGCATCTGTATCATGTTCAGTGACATCGTACGCACCTATCCGCTTCCGGAACACCTCTCGGCCGACCACGCCCATTCGAGGAATTTTAGCATCTTAGTGGCTTTGAAGTGCTACCCAGCTTCCACCACAGCCCCTAAGAGTCCTACTCCTACTGAGTGGGCATGGAACCGTCCGCAGGGCGCCCCACTCCCCTCAGTACCCGTGTAAACGTTGGACGGGTTGCCATCGAGCTCGTTACGCCGCTTAAGTGCTTTGCACGTGGCTCTCCCACACATGGATGTACTACACACCACCGTGCACTACGAATAGCACACGATGGCGTTCACAGCCGGCTCCCATTGCCTAGGAAGCTAGCGCCATGCAGGCTAGGATAGGGTAGCCTAAGCTGCGGTTTTATGGGCACAATCTGTGTGGTCTGGGCCGTGCCCCCCATGTTGAGTGACACACTAGTATGGCGACGGTCGCCATGAGCCAAGCTAGATTTCCGCGTACTGTACGTAGTGAGCGCGTCATTGGGTACCGGGCCCCGCCAGTAACACCCCACCCTCACCGCCATACGTATGCCCAAACACCATACTGTAATTTCTCCGTATGTTTTCCTCCATGTGTCAGTCTAACTTCTTCGTACATACGTACAATTCTTTGTGTGTTCAACGATCCAGAAACGAAGCCAAGCATTTCTTCACAAACCATCAACGAGATCCTCAGCATTGCTGACCACATGTTGGAAACGGATCCAGTCATGGAAAGGGCCCTTTAATTCAAAAGAGGACTCAGGAGCTGATGATACTATACGAAGAAGTCCACAAGGAGTTTGAAAAGAAGAAGAAGCAAAGAGCCATAACTAACTATTTTAAAGCAACTTAAATTTTTTATGCGTACATTACTGTATTTATTAAATATTAATAGATTATAATAATGGTAAAATGTTCCTAAAACTATAAAACACTTAAAACGACTGCAGGACTTTACCTTTAGAACCTAACCCCATCTTTTTGTTCATATAAGGTATCATTATCCGCGGTAACCCTCCAGAACGTAACCCCCCGCGGATAACAAGGGACTACTGTAGTCCGAAAAAATTTGGAACTTTGTACAATAATACAATTTTACCGACGTATTTATAGTTTTTTTATGGCAATTTGCTTTTATTTAATTAAACAACACATTTCAGTGAACTGTCCTGTTATATTGAAATGTTTGTCTACTTTACCAAATTTATGTTTTTCCTCCCTTATATGTTTGGTATAATTTGATATAATGTATTATACCGATTATAATTATAAAGGAGAAAAATCTGGTGTGAAACACTCACACAACTTTCTCTTGCCAGTGCAAATAATTAACAATAAACCTAACATTAGTAATAAAACATTAAAAATAAACAAAAAACTAACCTCAATAAACATAACCTTATTTTAATCATGAGTGAAAGACGCAAAATGAAAATCGAACTCAGTTTGGCTTAAAAATACAGAAAACCACTCTTTCACGCTAAAATAGGCTCTGTAGTGAAAAATGCTTAAAATAAAAGTTGTAGATCTTTTTATTTCCTATAAAATTTATTATATACACTTTTGTCATAAAATGCATTCTAAGGCCGATATCTTAAAAAAATCGATTTTTCACACGTTTTTGTGAGAAAAAATCAGAAAATTGCTAATTACTGCTAAACTAAGCATTATACAAATAAATGTTTGAAATAAAAGTTGTAGAATTTTAAATTCTCTACAACATTTATTGTATAAATTTTTGCTCTAAATTGCATATTAAAGCTGTAATCTTAAAAAAAATATGTTTTTACATAAAAACTGCCTCACCCAGAATTTCAGCAAACATGACGCCTACCCTATCTTGTAGAGAATAAAAAATTGAGTAAACCAGGCGATTTTAAAAAAAAAATCGTATGACCAGTTTTTGAGAAAATCGCAAAATAGTGAAAAATTACAGGAATAAACTACTACTTCCGGTTGACCGATTTTGATGAAAATGTACGTGTCGGGTCCGGTAGTGGTATGTAACTTAGGTTTCACGTTTCAAGTTCGTACGATGTTCTATTCTTGAGATATTCTGTTCACACACACACACAGACCAATCGCTAAAAACATGTTTTTTGGGTTCAGGGGGTCTGAAAACATATAGATCCAGTGAAAACTCGATTTCGAAAAATTGACATGAAAACAATACTTTCCTTCCTTTATATTCATATAGGCAAGAGAAAGTAAAAAACATACATTTGGTAAAATAGACAAACATTTCGGTGCTACTATAGTACGTGGCCTACCGCGTTACATTTAGTGAAATTTGTATTTCTTGATGTGGTACCACTGTCCACTAGCACTTTTGGCGCGTAAGTATTCACATATTCTACAGGTTATGTGACATTGCAAGTGTTACGGGCGCGGCGTTTTTCACGAATAAGTTCTATGATAGTTAAGGGCGTCTGGGACATCTGGACGGTATGGCAGTGATGCCTTCCATGCAAACTGTTGAACAGAGGTAGTAAATAAATCAACAGCATCATCTACCTCCGTGTCTACTTTAATTGATAATGGGATATCTAAGGCATGAGATCCCAATCCATACCCCATTCCATTTAACCCTTTCTTTCTTTCACTGCCAACTTATAAAACCAACCACCGTGGGTTAAACCAGTACATCTTAAGTTTTTAAACATTTTAATTTTTACTGGTTTTATCGATTAAAATTATTTCTTTGTAGCAGATTTATTAAAATTTATATTAGATTTATTCCACTATTTGTATCACTAAAATCATGAACAACATGAATGAATTTATTGGAAACCTACCGGTAGCTTTCCAAAGTAGGCCTAACCTTTTTACGTCATTTAGGTGGAGGTTTAATTAAACTAGATTGTTCTTCCATGTCACAATCACTATCACTATCAGCTAAAACACAATCGGAGAGGAATAAAAAAAACAATATCATTATCGACGCCATTTCGTGTTTACAAACAAAACAGGCCGCGCAGAAATGAAAATATCTCTTTACTACGTACTTGATTTCGTTGTCAAAAAAGAAAAAAAGTCAACAGTAAATGGGTAAATACAGTTGGTAACACTTACTGGAGGCAATTCAAACACTTTCAATCCCAATCGAGTTAAATCGTGTTTGGCAATACAATTTAAAACTTTGAAACGAGTTAACTCGTGTTTGGCGTGTAAGCATGGTAAGCCCACTACGTGTATACTCGTGTTTGGCGGTGAAACGGTTAAAAGAGCAAAAGTAGGACATTTTAAATGAACAAATAAAATTTGAGAATGATGAAGTGATATTGACTGGTGCTGTTAAGGAGGGATAAATTACAGGAACTTAATTTAAATCGGTTTTATACAAATGACTGAAGATGTAACATCTACAAATTTAAGGAAAATGTTTGGTTTCAAATGGTATTGTGTACTCTGATGATGGTGGATCCACCGAAACACGTCTAAGTAACAAGTAGCAAAAATTAAGGCAGCTTAAAACGGTTAGTGAAATTCATTATATAAAATAGAATTGATTTAAAGATGCAGGATGCATTATAAGGATTTATTTCTTTTTCATATAATGAATTAATATAATAATTTCACTAACCTTCTTTTTATTTAAACTGTGTCACTTTTATTTTTATTTTTACTTACACGTGTTTCGGTGGATCCACCATCATCAGAGTAAATGAAAAATTGAAACTAAAAAATTGTTATCTCGCTTATTTAAAATTTACAGAAGATGATATATCTTCAGTCACTTGTATAAAACTGATTTAAAATTAATTTATTTTAATTTATCCCTTGTTATATTGAAGTAAATATTATATTAAGTAAATACAAGAAGGGATAAATTAAAATAAATTAATTTTAAATCAGTTTTATACAAGTGACTGAAGATGTATCATCTTCTGTAAATTTTAAATAAGCGAGATAACAATTTTTTAGTTTCAATTTTTCATTTACTCTGATGATGGTGGATCCACCAAAACACGTGTAAGTAAAAATAAAAATAAAAGTGACACAGTTTAAATAAAAAGAAGGTTAGTGAAATTATTATATTAATTCATTATAAATGAAATAGAAATAATTTCAAACTGCAGGATGCATTATAAAGATTTATTTTGAATTTATAAGGATTTATTTTTGACAAAAGATGTTGTGTAAAATGTACATCTCTGATGGTTGCACTTGACTAATAATTTTGAATGTTTAAACAGATCAAGACGTCAAGGACAGCCACTGATAAGCAGAAATTCATCTCCTTTTCTTTTGAAGTTTTGGTTCAAATGGTCCTTGAAATCATTCCACACATTTTTTTTTACTTTCTCTTGCCTATATTAATATATAGGAAGGAAAGTATTGTTTTCATGTCGATTTTAATAAATCCAGTTTTTACCGGATCTACACATTTTCAGACCCCCTGAACCCAAAAAACATGTTTTTAGCGATTGATGTGTGTATGTGTGTCAGTGTGAACAGAATATCTCAAGAATGGAACATCGTACGAACTTCAAACTTGAAACTTCAGTTACATACCACTACCGGACCCGACACGAACATTTTCATTAAAATCGGTCAACTGGAAGTAGTAGTTTATTCGTGTAATGTTTCACTTTTTGATTTGATTCTCAAAAACTGGTCCTACGATTTTTTTTTAAATCCCCTGGTTTACTAAATTTTATAAGCTCTACAAGATAGGGTAGGCGCCATGTTTGCTGAAAATCTTGATGAGACTGTTTTAATGTAAAAAAATGTATTTTTCTAAGATTACAGCTTTAATGTGCATTTTAGCGCAAAAATGTATATAATAAGAGTTGTAGAGAATTTAAAATCCTACAACTTTTATTTCAAACATTTTTTTGTGTAACGCTTAGTTTAGCGGTAATTAGCGATTTTCTGTTTTTTTTCTCACGAAAACGTGTGAAAAATCAATTTTTTTTAAAGATTTCGGCCTTAGTACTCATTTTACGACATAAGTGTATATAACCAAATTTATAGAAAATTGAAAGATCTACAACTTTTATTTATAGTATTTTTCTCTACAGAGCCTAGTTTAGCGTGAAACAGTGATTTCCCGTATTTTTAAGCCAAACTGAGGTTGATTTTCACTTAACGTCTTTCACTCATGATTAAAATAAGGTTATGTTTTTTGTTTATTTGTAATGTTTTATTACTAATGTTAGGTTATATTGGTCATTATTTGCATTGGCAAGAGAAAGTTGTGTGAGTGTTTCACACCAGATTTTTTTTTGTGTCCAGGAGGAGTATAGGACATGTCATTTATAACACCTGAAATACATGTAACAATCACACAATGTATCACTACTATCAAAAAAGAAATTCTTGTACGCTATAAAAAGTTTCACTGATCAAGTAATTTTTCACTTTTTTTTAAAGAAATGCAAATTATCATATTTTAAAACTTGGGGTAAATTATTCATACATTTTCTCCCTCTATAAGTAGGTTTTTGTTGAAACAATTTTGTGGAGTGATTAGCCACATATGAGCTCCGATTGTATGCATTGCCCCCCACCCACCCACTTAATAGCTAGCCAATCACTTGCCACCAACTACGCCAATACTTTCACTTGTAGCTCTGTTAAATATTTTGTCAACCAATTTTTTGGTCTTTCAATAACAATTTGTAACCTATAAACATACAATCAGCTGTGATTATATTATAAAGTATTGCATGTTAACGTGCTCTATTATCAATGTGTTCAGTACGAGATGCACTGATGAGAGTGAACTATTGCGGCTCTTATACAGATACGCGCGTAATGTTTGTCAGGTACAATCGGGGACAATGGTGGCAAACGTTGTGATTGGTCTTAAGGCGCATTTACACGTGCAATGATTTGCTGGCACGCCAGTAAAACAATGCATGTGTGTGTAAACCATTGTTGGCGCGCAAGTTTCCACTAAATAAACTGTTTCAACATGCATGCACAGAAAGAAACTTGCATGGAATTTTCTGCAGCCTTTTGAAATTTTGTCCGCCAGTAAGTGACTGGTGCGCCACTAAATAAACATTTGCATATATAAACCTTCACCTCACCAGTAGGCTATTGGCATACAGAAGGTGGTTTAATTTCGAATTGATTTTTCACTATCATCCATTATCTATTATTATATACCTATATTTTCATGTTGTTGTTTAGGTCATCAGCCAAAAGGCTGGTTTGAACCTGTAGAGGTTTTACTAAGTAAAACAAGGAGAATTAAATAAATTCTATATTTTCATATAGAATTTTTATTTTTAATTTGCTGTATCTTTAAATGGTAACTAAAATGAGCTAAATTTTGAAAATAAGAAGTGAAGTAGTGATGAAAACAATACATTTTTGGGAAAATATGAACAACTTCCTTATTTGTGGGACGTACATTATTCGTCAAAATCAGAGCTCCAAGCTATCAATACCAATGTAACAAAGCACTGTTGTGGAAGCTTTCACGAACTTGACACTACACAACAGCAAAGTAAAAAGGAACTGGCACGACAAAAACCGTTTAATGTGTAAACCTCTACTGGCATGCAAATTAAACTGGCGCCAGCAAATCATTGGACGTGTAAATGCGCGTTTAACATGTGGAACCGCAGAGCTCATCAACCGTGAAAAGCATATTAGCTGAGTGATATGAAATTGAATTCTCTGACCTGTTCAACATTCAGCTTCAACTTACACTTACAACGTCTGGGATAATTACCAAGAAATGCGATTGAGTTTCTTTTCACCGCAGATATATCCAAGTTATGCTCATTACAGGCAGGAGGAGTGTTAAATTATTAGTAGTCTATCTCCTATAGTCCAGCCTCTCTTAGTTTGCTCCTAATGTAAACAAACAATGACATCACTGAGCATGCGCATTATATAAAAATGTGTACACACTGATTAAAAAGTAACAACAAAATACTTTCAAAAGTATTTTTTGAATGAAATTGTTAGGCCTACATCATATCATGACTGATGTTTTTAGTACTTTAAGTACTTATAATTTAGAAAATAGTTAACTTAATAGGAATACGACATCCGTAAAGTCGTAGCCTCTAGCGTGCACCCTGTAGTAGGTGGCTTTTGTTAGTTGACGGTAGGAGCAAACTAACAACGGCTGAACTGTAGTTCCAGTGCAAAACATCTGGTGTGAAACACTCACACAACTTTCTCTTGCCAATGCAAATAATTAACAATAAACCTAACATCAGTAATAAAACATTAGAAATAAACAAAAAACTAACCTCAAAAACATAACCTTATTTTAATAAAGAGTGAGAGACGCAAAATGAAAATTGAACTCAGTTTGGCTTAAAAATACGGAAAATCACTCTTTCGCGCTAAACTAGGCTCTGTAGTGAAAAATGCTTTAAATAAAAGTTGTAGATCTTTTTATTTCCTATAAAATTTATTATATACACTTTTGTCGTAAAATGCATTCTAAGCCCGAAATCTTTAAAAAATAGATTTTTCACACGTTTTCGTGAGAAAAAAATGAAAATTGCTAATTACCGCTAAACTAAGTGTTATACAAAAAAATGTTTGAAATAAAAGTTGTAGAATTTTTAATTCTCTACAACTTTTATTATATAAATTTTTGGGCTAAATTGCATATTAAAGCCGTAATCTTAAAAAAACTAAGTTTTTACGTGAAAACACCCTCACCAAGAATTTCAGCAAACATGACGCCTACCCTATCTTGTAGAGAATAAAAAATTGAGTAAACCAGGCGATTTAAAAAAAATCGTAGGACCAGTTTTTGAGAAAATCGCTAAAAAGTGAAAAATTACACGAATAAACTACTACTTCCGGTTGACCGATTTTGATGAAAATGTTCGTGTCGGGTCCAGTAGTGGTATGTAACTTAAGTTTAAAGTTCGTACGATGTTCCATTCTTGAGATATTCTGTTCACACACACACACACATAGACCAATTGCTAAAAACATGTTTTTTGGGTTCAGGGGGTCTGAAAACATATAGATCCGGTGAAAATTCGATTTCTTAAAATCGACATGAAAACAATACTTTCCTTCCTATATATTCATATAGGCAAGAGAAAGTAAAAAGAAAACGGTTCGGTAGATACTAGAGAGACTGATAATAAAAACGCTGGTGACAGCAAAAGTAAAGAAGGCGATTCGTTCGTAAGTAAATCTAACATTTCTGGTCATGTAATTAAGCTAAAGGGAATACTACAGGTCATATTTATTTCTTGTAAGGTTGATGCAGGAAACATTTTCTCAGAATAAACCACAGCTTACAAAATGTATCTAGAAACTGCACAGTAGTGAAATGTACGAGTAGTGTCTCACTGTTGAGGTTGGCAGCACTGCAAATATTTCACTTCCCTTCCTCACAGCCCATACATACGCAAAAGGCAATCTCGTGACTTCAGTATCTATAAACCACCTCACTTCTTGTTTTACTTACAGTTGAGCCGTTGTTAGTTTGCTCCTAGTGTCAACAAACAAAAGCCACCTACTACAGGGTGCACGCTAGAGTCCACGACTTTATGGATGTTGTATTCCTATTAAGTTAACTAAGTTTTAAATTATAAGTACTTCATATATTATAAGTATTTCATTAGAAAAATACTCTTAAAAGTATTTTGTATTTAAATACTTTTGAAAGTATTTTGTTGATACTTTTTAATCAGCGTGTACTCATTTTAATATAATGCGGATGCTCAGTGATGTCATTATTTGTTTACATTAGGAGCAAACTAAGAAAGGTTAGACTTTAATTAGTCTCAGTTTGGTTGAAACCAACCTCTCCCACTAATATCCTAAGAAACAACACATCAACTACGAGGCGTGTTCAGAAAGTAAGTACCGTTTAAAAAAAAACAAGTAAAACAATTTTTTTTCAACACAATTTTATTTCTACATGAAAGCCCAAACCTTAAACTATTTTTCGACATAGTTTCCACCGATGATCAAACACTTGACGTAGCGGGTGATCAATTTGTCTATACCCTCTAGAAGGTCCCCACCACTGACGTGCACAAAACCAAGAGACTCGGAAGTGTTTTGACTTTTCTCACACGGTACAGTGATGATGGTGAGGATTTTTTAAACAAAATTGTGACAGGTGATGAAACTTGGGTCCGTCATGTCACACCGGACTCTAAACAGCAGTCAATGGAGTGCCGACACACGCAATCCCTGAAGAAACAAAAATTCAAGACGACAATATCTGCTCAAAAAATCATGTGCACTGTCTTTTGGGATCAGAAAGGTGTTTTGCTGATTGATTTCCTCCCAAGAGGTGAAACCATTAATGCGGCAAGGTATTGCGAAACCTTAAGAAAACTAAGGTGGGCAATTCTAAACAAACGGAGAGAAATGCTCAGTAATGGAATTGTGTTGTTCCATGACAATGCTCGGCCCCATACCGCTGGTAACACTCAAACATTGGTTCGACAATTTCGTTGGGCGCAGTTCGATCACCCGCTCTATAGCCCGGACTTGGCACCGTCTGACTACCACTTGTTTCTGCACATGAAGCGCAAGCTAGGCGGCCAACGCTTTGAAACCGACGATGAAGTGAAAACTGCTGTGGAGTCGTGGCTACATTCGTTGACGAGAACCTTCTAAGAAGAGGGTATAGACAAATTGATCACCTGCTACGACAAGTGTTTGAACATCGGTCGAAACTATGTCAAAAAAAAGTTTAAGGTTTGGGCTTTTATGTAGAAAGCCCCAACACAATAAAATTGTTTTACTTGTTTTTTTTAAAAACTGTACTTACTTTCTGAACACGTTGTATTTACAGATCAATCAACAACTGTTGATTAGAAGGAATGGATTTCAGGAGAAGGTTACGGATCAACAGAAACATTTTATATTTTCTTTTTATAGATTACTTTCGCAACTGCATTATCAAAAATTTTATTAAAGAACTAAAAATATTATCAACTCCATTTTCTTTAATAACCCTGTTTTATAAATAAAATCACAATTTTTTTTTATAACACAAATTTTTATTTAAACAACATTTTTATCAGTATAAATTTCATTATATTATTTATTTTATTATTTCTTTTATAAATTTTTTAAATCAATTAATTTTATTGTATTACATTTTATAAGTTGGTAATTAATTAAAATATATATATATATATATGTATATATTGATGAGAAATAAAATAAATGGATTAATAAATTAAAAAACATCCTCTAAATAAACACATTCAAATCTTTTTTCGCTGATAGTTTTTTTACATTTTATTTTTTATTTTATTTAAAAAAAACACATCTATCTGTTACTAAATATTATTATTTTTATTAATAAGAATAACAATTAATTAATTAATTAATTAAACAATACGTAATTAATTACAATTATTACCTAATTAACAATTACTAGTTGTTTCTTCATTACAATTATAATTAATAATTATATCAATTATCCAGGATATTTTCCAAAATTAATTTCATTCGATTTTTCTCAAAAAAAACAATAATAATATTCCAAAAAATAAAAGAGAATTTGTAAAATTTTTTTGTTATTTTTCATGTGGAAAGATAATATTAATTTATTTTACTAATCAAGTTTAAATAGATTAATTTCATTTCAAGGTCAGCAGATCTTGTTAAGAGAAATGTATAATTATTATAGTAGAATTGTTTTAAGTTGTAAATAATACTTTTTCATTTTATTTTCATTTCTCAAGTGAACTTAAATTATACAGGATTCTATTTTAACCTCAATTACAAAAATTTGTGCTGCTCTTTTAGACGTTATATTGGAGTTATACTTGCTCGTTACGTATGGTGGCTTCAACCCTCCACCACCCCAGATGTTGAGATTCATTAAAAAAAAAAAATTATTTTTGGTCTTCTTCTTCTTACTATGAAGGGGATTAGGCATAAGCCTGTTGCGAACTCACAAACCATCCTGCACGTCTACAGAAACACGAGACATTTCAACCCTTACATCATAACTACTGCCATCTTCTTCAGAGGTCTTCCCACATCCCTTCTTCCAACTGGAACATATTCCGTCACTTTTAGAGGTATTCTCTCCTCTGGCATCCGTTCCAAATTTTGCCACCATTGATTCCGGTACTCCTCCACTTTATCCTTCAAGCTAAATACACCCGACTCGAATCTAATTTATTTATTTTTGGTAATTTTCTAAATAAGTAGCATCAATTAAGAGGTTAATGGGTCATGGAATTATTAGTTTGCAACGAGTTGAATAATAAAGTTGTAATCAATTTGTATTGAGCAGGGAAGAAATTGATGGGGCGTATGTCTGTAATATAAATCAGACAAGAATGCCATAAAAGTCTCACATTCTTCATATCTGAGTACAATTGAATCAGTGAGTGGAAAAAGGGTAATATTCCAAAAAAATCTGGTGTGAAACACTCACACAACTTTCTCTTGCCAATGCAAATAATTAACAATAAACCTAACATTAGTAATAAAACATTAGAAATAAAAAAAAAACTAACCTCAAAAACATAACCTTATTTTAATCATGAGTGAAACACGCAAAATGAAAATCGAACTCAGTTTGGCTTAAAAATACGGAAAATCACTCTTTCACGCTAAACTACGCTCTGTAGAGAAAAATGCTTAAAATAAAAGTTGTAGATCTTTTAATTTTCTATAAATTTTATTATATACACTTTTGTCGTAAAATGCATACTAAAGCCGAAATCTTAAAAAAATCAATTTTTCACACGTTTTCGTGAGAAAAAAATCAGAAAATCGCTAATTACTGCTAAACTAAGCGTTATACAAAAAAATGTTTGAAATAAAAGTTGTAGAATTTTTAATTCTCTACAACTTTTGTTATATAAATTTTTGCACTAAAATGCATATTAAAGCCGTAATCTTAAAAAAACAACGTTTTTACGTGAAAACAGCCTCACCAAGAATTTCAGCAAAAATGGCGCCTACCCTATCTTGTAGAGAATATAAAAATTGAATAAACCAGGCGATTTTTAAAAAATCGTAGGACCAGTTTTTTGAGAAAATCACAAAAAAGTGAAAAATTACACGAATATATTACTTCCGGTTGACCGATTTTGATGAAAATGTTCGTGTCGGGTCCGGTAGTGGTATGTAACTTAAGTTTTAAGTTTCAAATTCGTACGATGTTCCGTTCTTGAGATATTTTGTATACACACACACACACAGACCAATCGCTAAAAACATGTGTTTTGGGTTCAGGGGGTCTGAAAACGTATAGATCTGGTGAAAACTCGATTTCGAAAAATCGACATGAAAACAATACTTTCCTTCCTATATATTCATATAGGCAAGAGAAAGTAAAAATGTGAAATTGAACGAAGATAGCATTTTTGTTAAGTTTACTTTGGCGCATTTATTGGTTGATAAAAGGGAAATATTCCTTGTATCTAAAAGCAGCTGAGCTACATTAAAAATTTAGTAGAGTGGAAAAAGGATAATATTCCAGGAATTTTACCTTTCTTCCATTCAATAGCGAACAGCTGTTGGACCACTGGTTTCTGTCTTATTATTTTCAAAATATAACTGTAAATTATTTTAAAATTAAAATAAAGTTTTGTAGCATATTGGCACATTATATTGTTTTTTCAACTTAATTTTTGCCATTCACTTGTACTAAATCTAGAAAAAGGTGAATGGTCAACATATTAATAATCAAAAATCAATCCCATGATTATTGTAAAACAAATTCTAAAGTCATCATTAAAAAGGTTTAATATAGTACTACAAATGACCAATTGAACATTTTACCATTAAACCAAAAACAAAGTCACAAAACAGTTTTTTTTAATTTCTCGAAAATAAGGATTTTGGAATATTGCCCTTTTTCCACTCACCAATTCAATATTATAAATGCACAATTCAATATTATAAATGGACTGAGACAACTGAAAGGAGCTAAGGGGTATCATATGGCCTCTGGGCCAGCCCGGTCAGTCAGCTGGTAGAAAGTCGCTATTATTTGTTAAGTAACACTGGTTGGGCAAGCGACTTTGTATGGTGACCAGTTGACAGCCATCCATGAAAAAAAATCTACTGGGAGTCCCTGTTTAAACTCATGCCTAATTCATTTCAAAAATACAGCGATCAAATTAGGTAGTTGTCAATAATGTACAGTTCTCGATAACAAATAAAAAATTCTATTTTATATAATGAATTTATATAATAAATTTCACTAACCTTCCTTTTTAACTGTGTCAACTTTTATTTTCACTTGCACGTGTTTCGGTGGATCCACCATCATCAGAGTAAATAACATATAATTGTAAATAAAAACTTTATTTATTAAAAATCTATAGAAGATGATACATCTTCAGTTTTATACACATGACTGTAAGCTGTCGACTAGACTGTCATCGCCCGATGACGTGAGCGATGCTCACAGCGGTCCCTCAACCGAGCCTTACGCCCACCGGACTTGACAAAGCAGCCATCGATGCACTACTGCGAGGGAAGAAGATGAGGTCTCCGCTGGATGATGACACGCCGTGTCGCCCAGCTCCTCGACCGCCACAACAACTTCGACCGACGCCTCCCATCAAGACGACCACCGCTTAAACGGCCCTTTTCACGGCCACAAACAATTAAAGGTTTTAACTCGCCACTTAATGTTGCCATCCGGTGACAATTTTATTTTTTTTATTTTTTTTTTATGAAATTCACATTCTGTTAGAAACAATCAGTGAATTTGGTAACACAAAATTTGGGAAAAATTAACATGGTATACAAACGTGAGTGGAGACACAGTCCAGTGAGAGAACTCCGACGTGAATAGACAAGTGTAGCATTTAGAACATTGTAATGGATAGTGAATTACAGTACTACGTTAATAGATGAGGTCCCGGCTCCATTGACGTTTCAGACGTCTTATTCGATTGTTTGGGAGAGTCTGCGTAGCCACATTTCAGATCAATGGGTTATGGTGGTTCATGAGTTTCTTCCTAAATTTTGTATACAGTTTTAAGAAAATGTCATTTATGTAGGGTACATGACAATTAAAACATTTTTTTTTGTAAGTATGAGATTTAATAGGTTTGAAAATTGGCTGGGGGTGTATTTTAGATGTTTACTCTCAAAAATCTCACATCAGTCAATTAATAAGCTTAAGAGTATTCATTAAATTATTTTAGGTTTTTTTTAAAGTCACATCAACAGCTGTGGTCATTACCAACTACTGTGGGTTTTGGTATTTGGTACTGTACCGGTGGGTTTTAACATGTTAAAATTTCCAGACCCTAGCCAGGTATCAAACCTGGGACATTTCGCTTTGTAGGCTAGCGTGCTATCACTACTCCACGTAGTGGTGTAAACTTTATCTGTTAAAAGAAAGATTGATATATAAACTTTTACTTAAAAATCTGGTGTGAAACACTCACACAACTTTCTCTTGCCAGTGCAAAAAATTTAAACAATATAACCTAACATTAGTAATAAAACACTAGAAATAAACAAAAAACTAACCTCAAAAACATAAGCTTATTTTAATCATGAGTGAAAGACGCAAAATGAAAATCTACCTCAGTTTGGCTTAAAAACATGGAAAATCACTCTTTTACCTTAAACTACACTCTGTAGAGAAAAATGCTTTAAATAAAAGTTGTAGATCTTTTAATTTCCTATAAATTTGATTATATACACTTTTGTCGTAAAATGCGTACTAAAGCCGAAATCTTAAAAAAATCGATTTTTCACACCTTTTCATGAGAAAAAATCAGAAAATCGCTAATTACTGTTAAACTAAGCGTTATACAAAAAAATGCTTGAAATAAAAGTTGTAGAATTTTAAATTCTCTACAACTTTTGTTATATAAATTTTTTCGCTAAAATGCATAATAAAGCCGTAATCTTAAAAAAACAACATTTTTACGTGAAAACAGCCTCACCAAGAATTTCAGCAAAAATGGCGCCTACCCTATCTTGTAGAGAATAAAAAACTGAATAAACCAGGCGATTTAAAAAAAAATCGTAGGACCAGTTTTTGAGGAAATCGCAAAAAAGTGAAAAATTACACGAATAAACTACTACTTCCGGTTGACCGATTTTGATGAAAATGTTCGTGTCGGGTCCGGTAGTGGTATGCAACTTAAGTTTTAAGTTTCAAGTTCGTACGATGTTCCGTTCTTGAGATATTTTGTATACACACACACACAGACCAATCGCTAAAAACATGTTTTTTGGGTTCAGGGGGTCTGAAAATGTATAGATCCGGTGAAGAGTGTATTTGTTAAAATGGACATGAAAACAATACTTTTCTTCCTATATATTCATATAGGCAAGAGAAAGTAAAAAAAATTACTACATAAATATTTTCTTACCACAGAAAACCACTAAAATATTTTATATTTAATTTTTTTTTAACGAATATCATATTATAATTTTTGAGAAAACTATTGGAAAATGAAAGCAACCTGTATAATAATTATCTTAGGAATATAAAGTACGGTGTTTAACATACACATACAGTTTTTTTATTATTAATTAATAATTTTATAATTATAATTATTATTGTTAATTTAATTTGAACGACGATATATCTTAACCAGTGTTAGTATTTTACAAACGTAAAACAATGTTAAGGCCTTATTTTATGACATCATATCACTCAATTACAGTAGTGTTTTATTATTTATCTTATTATTAATTTATTTATTATTCATTAGTGTATTATATATTTATAATATAATATAATATATTATATACGTATATATAAATATATATTTATAATATAGGTTTCTTGTTGTATGAGCAATAGCAATTATCAGTAAAAACTATTTTATCTTTATTTACACAATCTTTTTATTCAATCATTTTTATTAGTATCATTTATTATTAATATTATTATCGTTAAATAAAAATTATTAGGAATATTGTAATCTTGTCGATTAAATAAAATAATAATAATAATAACAAAATTATATCTTTTAGATTAGCAGACTTTCCATTAGTTTTGTTAATCGCATGTTGTCTTCTTTAACCTTTTAAGTACTGAGTTTTTACTTGAAATAAAGCTTCCATAGACTAGGTATTTTCATGTCAATTCATAGCGTGATGAAGCTAACATTGTTTGTCTTGAATTTTTCATGTTTTTTGTAACTTATTTTTAAATGTTCATCACAAAATAAATTGTAATTTAAAATCTGCAATAACGTAACTAAAATTATTTTAGTACATCTTTCGGTCAAAGGCTATTGACAATGAGAGAATTGTTTTCTATAGTTCCTGCAAAGTTCTTTGGTAATATCCTCCTCATTATCACTCTTCTTTGTCAGATTCTACAGTCATCAGATATTCACTTATTTCTTTCAGCTATGTACATTTTAGAAAAAATTTCAGAACAAAAAGAAAAAAACGCCTTCTTTTTGTTTAGTTATATAGTTTTTTTTTATTCCTAATTTGTGTACGTTGCAATCTGTTCAATTTAGAACAATAAGCAACCCCATGACCCAATGAAATGAGGATGATATGTATGACGTGTAAATGAGGAGTAGTCTTGTACAGACCCAGGCCGACCACTCCTGAGAGAATTAAACCCCAAACATCAAAGTACACCGGTAACCACTGTCTACATAGTTATATAGTTAGGTAAAGAATTGTTCTCCGATTCGTGTTTTCCAATTTCAATTGGTCAAGATTTAATATAATTAAAGAGTAGGTACTAACTCATTTTAAAGCCAATAGAATGTGGAACATGGTATTTGTTCTGGAAAGTTTGAACATGAGTTTACATGCCAGTTGGCTCTAGTCTTGGCATGTAAGTGCCATCCGTCGCATATACAAGACAGCAGTCCTCAAAGGGTTAAAAGTAATGCATGTTTTTCTGTAGTGCAGTTATGTCTTCTCAGAATTTATCTTAACACATTCAATGGTGATCAATTATGAAGTACTGCTTGACAACGATCGAAATAGGATTCCCTCCCTTCCCCACTTCTTACATTTCCGTTTGCACTACGTGCCGGATCGAATACATTGGTACGCACAACACAAATGAGCAATTAATATGAATATCACTTGTACTAGATTCTTGTTATCCATAACATTTTGTACAGATTATGTGACCACCAGCACAAGAAAGTCATCACTAGTGTTTCTATTATTTTGTTTACTATTAGGTAGTGTAGTCATAATGTAACTCAGCAAGTTCTTAATTTATAATGTTGACTGTTAATGTAATTAATTGATACGATTAAATTATTAAATGGAGTAAGCAATATTCTTTAGTTACTTGAGAGCAGTTAATTAAACTATGCTTTTACTTCAGTTGTACATTGTTAGCGACCGTGCAATATTGGTTTTGTAGTCGGTGCAGTTTTATTATGTTTTGGGTTTGATCGGTTGTTCAATATTCAGATAAATTTGTTTCGATTAAACAAATACTACAGTGTAAGTGTATAATAATTGTGATTTAAACAGGTAGCCTACACGTTAAATAAGTGCAAATAATAATAATAAAGCACCTAATAGTAAGTATTAATATAAATAGTCTACTGTTGTAGTAATGAGCTGTACTAGTACACTGACTATCCGAGCTAATGTTTTTGGGACGGTGCGTAATGCAAGGTGGCGCGGATGAAGTGCGGAAGGGAGGGAATCCTATTTCGAAACTTGTCGGACAGTATGTTGGTAGGCCCAGAGAAAAGAAAAGAAAAGAAAAGAAGGTTGTACGCGAGTGTTGTCCATTCAATAATAATCTATGCAGTGCCAGGCCACGGTTGACGTAATGACAAAACAGGTCTATAAGAAGAGGCTCTCCCCATAACAGACAGGTGGAGTGTCAAATTATTTACACTCAATCTGTTCGTTACAGGGCTAAAATAAATAGTTGTGTTTCTTATCACATGGTCACCCAATTAAATGACTGAATCATTTAACAACACAATAGGTACAGGTGTACCGTGACACTAATCAGAGTTATCTCCTCTGAAAGTAATGAATTTCATTATACAGTTGGACCCTGTGGTGAATGAAGTGAAGGTGTCATTTGCAGGGTGGAAAGTGAGTGCTTTTCAGTGGGCCCGGAATGGTGATAAGTGTACTTTTCCACTGAGTGAGTTGTGGCAATTGTAAACCACCTCACTCCTCATTTTACTTAGTAAAATCTCAACACGTTTAAACCAGCCTTTAGGCTGATTACCTAAACAAGAACAATAAAATGAAAGTAAACAATTCAATGGTTTTTTTTAGATTTATTTTCACCTGTTGTAATAAATGTATTTATTGTTTGAATGTTACGAGTGTAAGATATTTCACTTAAGAAACTAATACCGTTTAACAAATCGTTAGTACATATTAACAAAATAAAATACGGACAACTGTTCTTGTCTTATTCGGTAGAATTATTTTTTAATTCCTAATTTGTGTACGTTGCAATCTGTTCAGTTCAGAACAATAAGCAACCCCATGACCCAATGAGACAAGGATGATATGTATGACGTGTAAATGAGGTGTAGTCTTGTACAGACCGAGGCCGACCATTCCTGAGTGAGTATGGTTAATTAAACCCCAACCATCAAAGTACACCGGTAACCACTATCTAGTATTCAAATTTGTATAAAAGTAACTACCTTTACTACGATTTGAACCAGGAACCTTTGTCTCCGAAAATTAGCTGTTCAACAGCTGATTTTGGCGACAACTTTACCTCTAGACCAACCTGGTGGGTTGGTAGAATTATAACTGCAATATGACTGGCGCACATAACAGAATGGTCAGCACTACTCATATTGCCCAAACACCGTCCTAGCGGGTGGGCCCGGGCCCACCCATTTTTAATATGACGTGACTGAAACAATAAAACAACGGGGATTTTTATCCACAACCAGATAGGAAACAATAATGGTTACGATATTTACGTATCGCAAATGAGACGAATTAAACCTTATCTACGGGCATTTATGGCAGGGCAAAGACTTAGTAACCTGGCGATTGTATCCATAGAAAGAGAGTTAAGTTTTCCTTTAATGTCGGATTCAAATCCAGTTGTGGACGAATTTGCAGCTCAAAAAGGAAGACGGCTACAGTTCAGTTCGTTTTAAAGTAAACAATAATCGAGAGTTGACTAGTTTATGTGTTATTATTTCTTCATAATTTTGACCAACATAATAGATTTGGACTTGATTTTTATATTTTCAAACTGGTTTTGTAACTCATTTACTGTATTTAAAGTGTTCAATTTAGTAAATTTCTTATAAAAATTACAAGGTTGTATTTGTTTATTCAATACTAATCCTGAAATAACGATAGAATGTACTCAATCAGTTTATCTAAATGTATTCAATTTATAAAATCATAGACAAATATATATATATGTTTTACAAATGTAAAAATAATGTACATTACATAATTATAAACAGCTACTTTTTAACCTAAAATATTAACATATAAATATATAAGTGGGCCCACCCAGAAAACAATTTCTGGGGCCGCCACTGGTTGCCAGTCCCAATGCAAATCTCAAAATTAATCTTCCGTTTGTTTCGAAAACAACATTAAATTCTGCAAAACTTTTCTCAAAACGCAAATGTTAAAACAATTTTACAACTTTTAGGGCACAGCCCTTATAAATATATGGACCATCCAGCGGACCAATTTTGCTTAATATCCAATTTTTATCACACCAAAAATTTACTTCCTTTAAACTTGTTACAATACTGATAAAACACAAATTCTTTTGAAAAGTCTGCTAATTTTATCTTAAATTATTATTTTAAACAATTTGTAACATGACAATACAATAAACAGAAAGATGTGAGTCGGTGAAACTGAACAAAATTAAAGGTTCATTTATGTAAGTAATCTTAAAAATTTGAATTGGCATGTTAAAGTTTGATGGAATGTACCGGGTGGCACAAAAGACTGTCACTCGAAAACTAGATAAAAATACAGTAATTGAGGCATTCTCCGGAATAAGGAAACATAGTAGTATGTTCCCTTTTTCCACAGAAAAACTTAAAATGGTTGCCATGTTTTGTACAACAACCTAACAAAATTTGATTTCAATATCTCTACTCCAGGTGGCAGCATATTAGCTTAACTGACCACACGTGGAAAAAGGGCAAATAACATCATTTTTATTTTGGTTATAATAATTAAAAAAAGGTCTCTAACTGGAAAAATTACCATAATTACTAGTTACAAAACTTTTGAAATAATTAAATTATCAATATTCATGTACAAGAAGGAATATTTGGATAAGATATAGCACAACAAACTATTTAATGGCATTTTTCTCAAAACATACTTTTGGTTTACAGGTATGTTCCCTTTTATCCGAGAAAATGCCTCAATTATGAATAGCAGAATAAAGTAAAACAACTTTAGTTCATGATATTGGTATAGATACTGAAGTCACGAGATTGCCTTTTGTGTATGTATGGGCTGTGAGGAAGGGAAGTGAAAAACATGTTTTTTGGGTTCAGGGGGTCTGAAAACGTGTATATCCGGTGAAAACTCGATTTGTTAAAATAAGTGAGATAAAAATTTATTTAGTTTCAATTATTTTATTTACTCTGATGATGGTGGATCCACCGAAACACGTGTAAGTAAGAATAAAAATAAAGGTGACGCAGTTTAAAAAAAAGGTTAATGACACAAATATAATATAGAGAGAGTTAGAGACACAAATATAATATCATAAATATCAAACTTAGTTTGATTCAGACCATTGACAAAGCCAGATGCAATCTTCGTAAACTATTTCTAGAAGCTATCATTATTATAATCTGAAGAAGTGGTGCGCACTGTGAAAGTGCTCATGAGGAGAAAAGTATAAGAAGCAGTACAAGGTAAATGAAACGTTTCTTTTATATATAAGTTACATAAAAAATCAAAACATTAATATTAATCTAACCCCCCCGGGTTGGTCTAGAGGTAAAGTTGTCACCAAAATCAGCTGTTTAACAGTTGATTTTCGGAGACGAAGGTTCCTGGTTCGAATCCTAGTAAAGGTAGTTACTTTTATACGGATTTGAGTGCTAGACAGTGGTTGCCGGTGTACTTTGATAGTTGGGGTTCAATTAATCATACTCTCTCAGGAATGGTCGACCTGGGTCTGTACAAGACTACACAGTCTCATTTACATGTCATACACATCATCCTCATCTCATTGGGTCATGGGGTTGCTTATTGTTCTCAATTGAACAGATTGCAACGTACACAAATTAGGATATATATATATATAATATTAATCTGGTGGTATGATGGTAACCTGCAATATAAATAATTATACTTGTTTATGATGCATTTAAATTCATGAGAATCTAACAAAAAGTAAAAATATTTTCAATAAAAATTAAATGTATAAATAACAAAAAAATTGATAATATAATTTTTGTATGATATTTAGAAATTAGTGTGCGTTATTTCTTTTTTATTACATGTTTGAATTTTATGCTTATTTATGGTATATATACAATATTAATATTTAAATTAACACAAACTACTAAAAAAATACAACACTTAGATTACAATACAAATTGTTTTGATAAAATATTTAAACAATCATGTTCAAGCTACTGTTTTTCTTCTTTCTCAAATTATATAGCATATATTGTGAAAATAAAATATTTTTCAAATTTTTTCATTCTTTTAATAATTTATGCTTTTTTCGAACAATTTTTTTTGTCACATTTCTTAAATGTACAGATGGGTAATTGCGCTGTTGTTAAGGTGGACAGCTGAAAGGGTCGTTTGAAACGCTACAAGGAGTCACGTGGTTTACCTTTCCCTTATTCACACAGATGACTATAGTCCATGTAATTTCAATAGAAGCTTCCGTAATAAGTATTTTCACTTGCACACATGTAAAGTGGTTGCAGCAGTTTGCAGATAGTGTGCTACTGCAAAACGTAGCCTACTACTACTTCCATACTCTTTCTTGATTATAAACAAATTAGCAACGGGCACAAATCACCATCTATTTTTAATTCTTACTTTTATTGATATATTACTTTAATGTCAAAATAAATACTTTATAAATCAGAATGTCAAATTATTTTAGTTAATTAATTACAGATTGTATTACACTCTGCAGTGTTTGCTTTTATAACTGTCAACACAAAATGTAAGGCTGTTTCTATTTTAAAGGCATATAAAAATATACATAGCCTTTTATAAATGTATATATGATTATATTATAGTACAAATAAATTCACCAGTTCAATTTGAGTTTCCGTTCAGTGCACAAGAGATTAACGTGTACGCAGTACCGGTCAACGATGAGTGAAAAACGTGATTTACGAAGCCAATCCAAAAACATTATTTACAGTGTATATAATTGCTTTAAAAGAATTAAATTCATACGAAAGTATTAAACACCGGTAACAGTTTAGAGGCATACTTTTCTAACAACCAGTAGCTACATATGCTGACTACTCTGAATAAACGGAGGAGGCAAGTAGAGGGAGAGGGAATGTGTAGGCTACAGTGCAAGCTTCCATTGAAATCACATGGACTATAGTATGGTCATCAGCATGGTGGGCCCTCCGAAAAGCACTCACTTTCCACCCTGCAAATGCCACCTTCACTTCATTCACCCCAGGATCTGGCGGCTGTATAATCAAATTGATTAGTTTGAGAGGAGGAGATAGGCCTAACTGTGATTAGTGTCACAGTACACCTGTACCTGCTCTATTGTTAAATGGTTCAGTCATATAATTGGCCGGTCGTGTGATAAGAAACACAACTATTTTTGTAGCCCTGGAACTAACAGATTGAGTGCAAATAATTTAACACTCCACCTTCCTGTTATGGGCAAATTAAGAGGTATGTCCAGAAAGTAAGTTCCGTTTCTATTTATATCCGCTGCAGCACTGCGATCGCAGTTCCGCGCATGCCCAGCAGACGCTCTGTTTCAAGAAGAAGAAACCTGCGCCATTTTGAGATCGCTGTCAGCCACCTACGCTTTGCTGTGCTTGTTTACAATGTCGGTGTTGATTGAAAATCCCGCCGCTTGTGAAATCAGATCTGTGATTAGTTTTCTGAGCGCTAAAAAAGTGAAACCAATCGAAATTTATCGGCAAATTTGCGAAGTTTACGGACAAAATGCGATAAGTGATTCAATGGTGAGAAGATGGGTCCGACAGTTCAATGAAAAGTCAAAATTTCTGTCAAAAGGTGTTGTTTTTCTTCACGACAATGCTCGACCACACACTGAAAATGCAACAAAAAACCTCCTACAGGGATTTGGCTGGGACGTGTTTGATCATCCTCCGTACAGCCCTGACCTCGCTCCTAGCGATTTTCATCTGTTCTTACATCTCAAGTCTTTCCTTGGCGATCGACACTTCAATAATGACGAAGAGCAGAAAGAAACTGTTTCCAACTGGTTGAAGACACAGGCGGCAACCTTCTATGAAGAAGGCATAGAAAAACTTGTACCACGCTATGACAAATGCTTGCAAAAATTCGGCAGTTATGTGGAAAAGTAGTTTAAGAGTTGCACATTATTGTGCAATAAATGTTTTTTCTGTATCTGTACACAATTTTTTTTTATTACCAAACGGAACATACTTTCTGGACATACCTCGTATTATGTGGGTAATTATGTGAAAATAAGGAACATAATTAACACGTTCCGGATGGATACCGGCTTAAGGCGGCAAATCGAGGTTCATTCCAGAGACTGATGGGACCTTAAGGTGGCATATACAATACGACATTTCTATAGCTTTTGTTAAACCGCCGGTGTACTGGCAGTGTTTGTAAAGGTTGTTCAGGGTTTCACATCCATCCTACTAGCGCCACTCTGAACATCGTCTTTTGTTACAAACTGCTGGGAATTTTTGAACAAATTTTAAAAGTGTAGTCTATTCGGACGTCCTAGTAGTGCCTTGTAATTTTATTGTTATGTTTAATCATAATATCATTTATTCTATGAATTTCTTCGTTCCCAGTGACTTCTTTTTACTAATAAAAGGTAAGAATAATACATTTTTACGTATAAATCGTTTAATTATTACTCAAAAGAAATTTCTGTTACTTTCTGAACTCA
The DNA here is from genome assembly GCA_035578175.1 of Catonia carolina. NCBI lineage: Eukaryota > Metazoa > Arthropoda > Insecta > Hemiptera > Achilidae > Catonia > Catonia carolina. The sequence goes on from JAQMRL010000026.1 coordinate 466,435, forward strand.
CGATTTCCATGAAAATATGCATTATATGTAATGTAATGTAATATTTACATTTTAAAAATTTTAATTTTACATATTAAATTTTGTGAATTAAATATTTTTTATTGTGAAACATAATTATTATATTATTAATTTTAGACATAAAAATAATTTTCAATTATTTAATAACTTGTAAGTATAAATTTTTCTAATAATTAAAAAGTTAGTTTCAAATATAAATTTGGTAGAAACAACAAACGCGTATAATATCACCGTACCATATTGAGCCGGTGAGTAGATGAGCAAATAAGTAAGATCGTTTCTGTGGCCTGATGCCGCCTTAAGGCGTCATGGTATATTTTCATTGTAATGGCGGGTTGGCGTAGCGAAGCACCCGTGCTGAACGTGTTAATAGGTGGTCTTTTTTTGAAGACCAGTCCGGTTTTAAAATGGGTGGATAACTAGTCGGTGATGTTTTTACACTGAAGATCCCAATAGAACAATGAAAAGAGTATAACCTGGGGACTCAAGGAAGAGAATCACTCGGGAGACCCAAACTGAGATGGGAAGATAATGTGAAAGAGGGCAGAGGAGAAAGTAGTTTGGTAAACAATATAACAATAATAACTGATTTTAGTGTTAGTCATGTACAGGTGAATATCTGCTATGAACACTGACGGCTTGGTTAATATTGTTGTTAAAAAATATAGTTAACATGCGCTGTAGCTGCCGCTACAATTTGAATTGTCATTTGTAGTGGATGACGACATTTGATTTGTAATTCATTTGTAAACTTGTTTTTATGTATTTTTTTTTATATATAACCACCGTTTACTTGAGTTGGTGGTTATTTATTCCTAGTATTTAAGATATAATTTTGCATTTGTATAAAGTGGAATAAATAAATATTATTATTTTTATTATTATTCAGATTGATGGAGGTCGTTAATAAAATGAGGTAACAAATTGACTACAAATTTTATGTAAGTAAAAAAGAGCATCTCATTAATTGGTTCATTATGAAATTATATCTATTCACTAGATGGTCAGTGTGAGATGCTTATGCCCTGCCCCCACTGCACGGCCTTCCACTGCAAAAGGGTAATGAGCATGAGTAAAATAGTTTTGTCCTTCCACTAAGAAAGATTTTTACAGAAAAGAGGTATTTGCCTTCCACCGCCAGCGGGTTTAAAACCGGGTAGCAAAGTGAGCTAGGCGAGAAATGAGATGGGTGAGGTTGATGCTTCCATTACCAGCGGAGTGAGCTGGGTGAGGCATCCAGTTCATCTTCACTATCACGCCAGCAGCCAATCATTCGATCGAGCAAGTCGTGGTTAGTTTCTAGTGTGTTTTCTTGTTTGCTTGTTTCCAGTAAAAATGTCAGACGATTCAAGTGATGATGACTGCATAAATACAATACTTATTGTAAATGCTTGTTACTCTATAGTTATCATAAGCCGGCCGCATTGGCGAAGTTGGTAACGTGCTCGCCTCTCATCATGCGGTCTTGGGTTCGAATCCCATTCAGGCACGGCATTTTTTCATACGTTACAAAAATCATTTCATCATTCACCGTCTGCATTAGCAGTAATTGCAGAAAAGTCGGACGAAACAAAAAAAACAAAAAAAAAATAGTTATCATAAGAAAAATAAGCCAAAAAACCAAGATTTTGGATGAGCTACCACATTAGAGAGCCTGTCAAACGTGATTTACTACGAATATTCTACAATAATTGACAAGATGAATAATTCAAAAATTATTTCAGAGTCAGTAGAGAACAATTTGAAGTATTACTATCACTTGTAAAAGAAGATATAAAGAAACAGGATACAAACTTTACAAAAGCTATTTCACCAATAGAAAAAGTTGCTGTCAAGTGAAAACTGATGGGAAGTGAAGCGGACTCCGTCCCTGACTAACATTGCAGAGCATGACACAGCGACCCCTTTTTGCTCGCTCAGTCTACTCCGCTTTTTCATCTATTGGTGGAAGCACTTCTATGAGATTTGGTGTTGTGAGTTGAACGGAGTCCATCCGAAATCCGCTCAACTCTGCGACCTCTTTTGTAAGTCTTCCTACTCGTTTAGTTCACTCCGTTCAATCTTTTCATAGTGGAACCACTTACACGACGTTAAACCATCACAAGTTAAATGGAGTTCGTACGGAGTCTGCACTGCTTGTAGTGGAAGGCGGACTTTAGTCTGGGATCAAGAAGTTCCTATGCATTGTGAAAAAATCTGGTGTGAAACACTCACACAACTTTCTCTTGCCTATGCAAATAATAAACAATACTCCTAACATTAGTAATAAAACATTGGAAAAAAAAAACTAACGTCAATAAACATAACCTAATTTTAATCATGAGTGAAAGACCCAAAATGAAAATCGACCTCAGTTTGACTTAAAAATACGGAAAATCACTCTTTCTCACTGAACTAGGCTCCGTGGAGAAAAATGCTATCAATAAAAGTTGTAGATCTTTTAATTTTCTATAAATTTAATTATATACACTTTTGTCGGAAAATGCATACTAAGGCCGAAATCTTAAAAAAATCAATTTTTCACACATTTTCGTGAGAAAAAACAGAAAATCGCAAATTACCGCTAAACTAAGCGTTATACAAAAAAATGTTTGAAATAAAAGTTGTAAAATTTTAAATTCTCTACACTTTTTATTTTATACATTTTTGCTGTATAATACATATTAAAGCCGTAATCTTAAAAAAACACTTTTTTACGTAAAAACAGCCTCACCGAGAATTTCAGCAAACATGGCGCCTACCCTATCTTGTAGAAATAAAAAATTTAGTAAACCAGGCAATTTTAAAAAAAATCGTAGGACCAGTTTTTGAGAAATTCACAAAAAAGTGAAAAATTATACGAATAAATTACTACTTCCGGTTGACCGATTTTGATGAAAATGTTTGTGTCGGGTCCGGTAGTGGTATGTAACTTAAGTTTCAAGTTTGTACGATGTTCCATTCTTGAGATATTCTGTTCACACACGCACACACAGACCAATCGCTAAAAACATGTTTTTTGGGTTAAGGGGGTCTGAAAACGTGTAGATCTGGTGAAGAGTGTATTTGTTAATATCGACATGAAAACAATACTTTCCTTCCTATATATTCATATAGGCAAGAGAAAGTAAAAAATCATTCATAATGCATCATTTTTGTCAATAATAGGCAGGTGGAATGTTAAATTATTTGCACTCGATCTGTTAGTTGCAGGGCTACAGAAAATAGTTCTCTCTCTTAACAACGGTCACCCAATTATATGACTGAAGTATTTAACAAGAGAAGAGGTAGCCGAGTAAAAGACACTACATTCTGTTCGTAAATAAGACATCTTGAGGAATAAACAAACAACGGTTATCGAATCAGCTGCTACAGCGGGTGATACTTTTAATGAAAATATCACAATGGTAACTTACAACACACACTTTTAACCATGAACACAAATACATCACATGTTTTAATAGGCATTTGATGTCATTTTATTTATACTACTCATTGATACACCACTTAGTTCAGAAATAACTTTTATCACTTCCGCCACTACGACAACTGATTTAAACACATTTAACACGATTGCCTTTTCACCACTTCTTAAAGACTTTCCTCTTCGGTGCTTCGTAACAGAAGATTCTGATACATCAGCCGTTACAATTCCACAAAAATTTAATTTTAAAAGACTTTAAGTAACATAAAAGCACACACACACGCATTTGCACTCCACAAAAAAATTAATATTAGATTACCATATATGGAACAAAACTAAGGTTAACGTACGGACAATATTAACGAAAAGCTGAAAATAAACGGATGTGATCGTGTTGTTATTACAGAAGAAAAAAAACGTCATTGGGCACTATTCGGCACATCTGATTTACAACCTTTCGTTAGTTCAGGATTACCTTGCTCAGTCTTTAGCGTGTCGTATCTACTCGCACCACTACAGATGTACTGTGTTTACTCGACTTATGTTTCTTATGATGAATAGAGTGTATTATGATGAGTATTAGAAATTTAATAATTTAATTTAATGATGAATAGAGTCGGTGTTACTCTATATAGTACGTGGCCTACCGCGTTATGTTTAGTGAAATTTGTATTTCTTAATGTGGTAGGCACTTTTGGCGTGTAAATATTCACATATTTCGCAGGTTATCAGAACTACATCACCTTACAATAGGTGTTAAAAAATATTTACATATTGTTACAACTCGTTATAGTAAAGTAAAATTGTAAACTTTAATTTAATTAATTCACATATGTTTATTTAACAAAATTATTTGACAAGAAAAAACTAACCTTTACAAACGACAACAATGAATACATGAGTTTATGAAAATAAGTTCTTAAACAATTAAAACAATGCAATTCACGCAATTCATAAACAATATCCGTTACCAAATTAAACATTAAATACAATTACAATGTCTGCTGACAAAATAACAAACTTCACCGTAACGAAGAATCCCGTACAATTTAGACCACTAACGCGTCAGCCATTCAAACCGCGGCTGCGTCCCAACAATGGAAACCTTCGTTTTTATTAATTAATCAGTCAGCTGTTTATGACCAACTGAATTTATTTTGCCGCTTCATTATAACAATATTTTATAGGTTATGTGAAGTACATTAGGTAACGTGCATTCAACGGTTAACAATCAGCGAAATTCTGTAGCCAATCCACTAACAGGAGCCAATACACAAGCAATTGAGAGATTATGGTTGGACGCAAAAATAAACATTCTTAAACAAAAAAAGGCGTTCTGAAAGAATTATTTTATTCGCACCTCGACCGTATATCATGGAAAATTATGAGAAAAGTAGAACCTGATTTGTTTAGTGCTTTTCTCAATGACATTCACAATGTGTACCGTGTGTAGACTGACAAAAAATAACTGGGTGAATCCTTATCGTATTATTAAATTATAGTATTATTTGCTAATTGTAAAAATAACCGGGTGAATTCTAATTATTAGTTAAAGTATTATTTGCTATTGTGAATTATTGTATGTAATTTGTCCTTTTTTCTTAATATCACATAACCTGTAAAATATGTGAATATTTACAAGCAAAAAGTGTTAGGGGTCAGACAGTGGTTGCTACCACATCAAGAAATACAAATTTGAGTAAACGTAACGCGGTACGCCACGCACTATAGTAGCGCCGTATAGTCACCAGACTTATCTCCTCTCAGAGTAATCAATTTTATTATACAGTCAGACCCTTTTGTAAGTGAATTATTGAAGGTGTCATTTGCTTTTGCAGAGTGGAATGCAGATTGCCACAAGGTTTAAAAAGTTGTGACAATTTAAGTCATTTTAAAAAAAAAGTTAAAACAATATTTGATTGATGAAACATTTTACAGTGTGCATGAATTGCTTTCTAAATAGTTTTGGTTGAAAAGTATTTAACTTGTAATTAAACAAATATTGATACAAAGGGGTTCATGACAAGCCTACTGAGTTAAGCAGTAGCAGGGAAAAAATTATTGGTAAGTGATGAATTTATCTATCACTGTGTTTGACTTTTTTATTTTTTATTTTGTGTGATATTTGATTCAATAGGGTTCATGACAAGCCTACTAAAGTAACCAGTAGCAAAAACAATTTTTTGGTGTCCTATACTCCCTTTGGAGTCTCCTGGATGCAAAAAATGATGCTTTCCAGAACACCTGACATGCTGATAAGCATACTTTTCCACTCATTAAGGAAGGGAAAGGTAAACCATGTCACTCCTCGTCTTACTTCTAGAGGTATCTCTAGAGATTCAAACCAGCCTTTTGGCTGATAGCCTCAACAATAACAACAACATATATGTAATTACAATTTGATAGCAAAGTTGAAAAATCTTGTTTATTTAACACAACTAATTTATACTTGTATAATCCAGTAGCCTAAACATTATTTATACATCATCAGTGTAATAATTCATTTTAAATGAAATACATTTATTAAAAAAAAATATATATATATAATATATACACAATACATTCATAAATACCACTACTTTAAAAAAACTTAACGCCATCTTTTAAAAATTTTCACACATGTATTATTAGTAGGTACTAAAATTCCTGATGTATTTTACTTCGGATAAAGAAGTAACCTAATCTGATTTGAAAAAAAAACCTAACTTTATGTTGTTAATAAATTAAAGTATTTAATAAAAGCAAAGAAAATAGTTTATTTTAAATATCCGTTAAAAATAACCGTTATAAAAATAAAAGAGAACAATCAATTAAATGTAACCGTTAGCTCATAAATATATATTTCATTAATAGTATCGACATAATAGTGATACATTTTTATGTATGTTTGTGTCGGTAAAAATTTCAGTAAGTGTTTATGTGGGTAAAAGTTCGTTAGTTGTCTCGATAGCCCATTAAATGTAAAATTAATGTGTCAGTGTTTAAGTAAGCAATCACTACACCATAATATTTATTAACTTGTATTGTGTGTGGTAATTGCTTACATGTGTCTTGTAATTTTTAACGGAAAATGAGACCTTCGAAAATTAAAAGATGGGTTCTCATTGGTCCGACCATCATACATAGGGGTGGGGGGTTGTACTGAGTTTTTATACACAGGACAATTTTAATTTTTCAGGGAGTTCGTCGTTAATTTCAATAAATTATGGTTTGATTTTGATACAGTTTGGCGTGATTTAAAGAGAGTTAAGTGTAATTAATAGAATACAGCAGTAATTTAAATTATTATTTTAGTTATTTGATTTAAAGTTAATTGAAGGTACGAATGTTATATTGTGAGCTACAGAATGGATTAACAATTAATTAAATCAGGTTTTTATGTATAAAATTTAGACAATAGTTATTTTTTTATAATATCTGTTGTACATCAATTGTTTAAGTATAATTAAATTATTTAAATATTATCATAAAATTAATAAATGTTATTTTTATTTTTGTTCTGCATTGCATGAATGTTTCCATTCCTGGTTCCTGGTTGAAATCCTAGTAAAGGTAGTTACTTTTATACGGATTTGAATGCTAGAAAGTGGTTACCGGCGTACTTTGATGGTTGGGTTTCAATTAACCATACTCTCTCAGTCTGTATAAGACTACACAGTCTCATTTACACGTCATAAACATCATCCTCATCTGATTGGGTCATGGGGTTGCTTATTGTTCTCAATTGAACAGATTGCAACGTACACACATTAGGGATTAAAAAAAAAAAAAAATTATTTGTGTAATAGTAAATGTGTGTTGTAATCCATTCGCTTATGTAGATACGGCACACGCACACCGGTGAAACCATTACCTATACTGTACGATACGTTCTTGGAACTAATAAAATGTAAACACCGTATTCGGTAGGCCTAGTATCTGCAGTAGGTATATTTCAGAACGAATTACCCGCAGTTACGGGGGCTGCTCAACTGCATTCAAATAACCACCATCATCCAAATTCTGCCCATAACTGACAGGTGGAGTGTCAAATTATTTACACTCAATCTGTTCATTGCAGGGCTAAAATAAATAGTTCTGTTTCTTATCACATGGTCAGCCAACTAAATGACCGAATCATTTAATAATAGGAGAATTAGAAGTGTAAAAGACACTAATCAGAGTTATCTCCGCTGAAAGTAATTAATTTCATTTTACAGTTGGATTGTGTGGTGAATGAAGTGAAGGTGTCATTTGCACAGTAAGCTCGGCATGCTGATAAGCATACTTTTCCACTCAGTGAGGAAGGCGGTGGTAAACCACCTCACTCCTCGTTTTACTTAGTAAAACCTCTAGAGGTTCAAACCAGCCTACAAGCTGATTACCTTAACAGCAATCCAAATTATAATATATAAAAAATATTCATAAAATTATTTTTTTTATTAACTTACATAAAACTAAGATAAAATTAATCCAAGACAAATAACATGACACTAACAACAATGTATTTGATACTACTAAAATTTTTGTATATATAAATATTTTATACAATATTTTACTATATATTGGGTTTTCATTATAAAAAATTTATTATTATTATTATTATTTTATTTATTTTTATATTATAATAATTTATTTTATACATATACAAAAATCTATTTACGTGTTGTACTTATTACTTTGTTTACCGAGAGTAATTTACATATATATATTTTTATTATCATTTTTTTTTACTTTAAATATATATTTTATAAATAACATTTACATACTTAAAAATAATAAAAATAAATAATAATAATAGTAATTTTATAATATAAAAATCATGGGGAAGACAACAACATTTATGCATGTATATAATATTTTATTTATTTATACCTTCAAATAATTTTCTTATAATTATTCCGTGTTTTTATTACATTACGTAAATTGTAAAATTATACGATGTGGTCAAAACTATTATTCAGTGAATTTCATAAGGAATAAAAAAATAGTATATGAAACAAGCGAGTTAATATTTATTTCAAATAAATTAGAACCCACCGGGTTGGTCTAGAGGTAAAGTCATCGCCAAAATCAGCTGTTTAACAGCTGATTTTCGGAGACGAAGGTTCCTGGTTCAAATCCTGTAAAGGCCTTGGGGCCAGCCCAGTCAGTCAGCTGGCAGAGTCGCTATTTTTGTTAAGTAACACTGGTTCGGCAAGCAGCTTTGTATGGTGACCGGCTGACAGCCATCCATGAACAAACTCTACTGGGGGTCCCTGTTCAAACTCATGTCAAAAAAATACAGCGGAAAGCAGCGATCAAATTGGGTAGTTGTCAAAAAATGTACAGTTCCCAATAACAAATAAAAGCTAAAAAAATAAAATAAAAAAAAAACCCTGTAAAGGTAGTTACTTTTATACAGAATGCTAGACAGTGGTTACCGGTGTACTTTGATGGTTGGGGTTCAATTAACCATACTCTCTCAGGAATGGTCGACCTGAGTCTGTACAAGACTACCCCTCATCTACATGTTATACACATCATCCTCATCTCATTGGGTCAGGGGGTTGCTTATTGTTCTGAATTGAACAGATTGCAATGTACACACATTAGGGATTACAAAAAAAAAACAAAAAAAAATTAGTGTAGATATTGTCCTAGGCATATCGTTCAAATGTTTGACCATCAACGATTAGTTTATCATACGTTAGAACTGCGTGATGGTTCTGTTGTCCAGCATCCATCATGTATTGATAGAATTCATTCCGAATCTGCTTAACTCGCTGCATAAAGTCCTCAGAAACCGAAACAATTCAATTTCGAAGAGGGTTTAAGAATTTCCAATTTTTTCTTAAAATGGCACACTTTCATGATTATCGGTTTCCGGCCGAGCCTATGGGCCCGTTCTATGTCGTTGTTGCTGATTTCAACCTCCATCTTCTCCTTAATCACATTCACAATTATCTCTTCGGTTTTTGCCCAATCCTCATGCGCCAGTTCTTCCACATTAAAAAAAAATAAGATTTGAGCTTCGTGAGAAACTTTCCAAGTTATCAATCTTAGGTTGCAAGCCCTTGTTCTCGCGCTCCAATTCACAACATTTATTTTTTATTTTTTCTTTATTCTCCAGCCTAACGGTTGGAGAATGAAGAAATAAAAAATGTAGTGTATGAATACGCTAGTTGTTATATTTGTTATTTATGTAGTGTATGAATGTAATGTATTGTGACACTTGCGATTACCAATTTGAGATCCGCAACTGAAGCTGCTATTAGAGGAATATCCTTCACCAACGCGTTTATACTGTCCAGTACCTGCAGCACATCATCAACAGTCTTTTGACCAGGATTAGGTACCACTCCGGCAATTATTAATAGAAGAGTGATCACAAATAACCAAAAAAATAATAACTTATTTTTTAATTGCATCACAAGAATCCACTCACAATATTTAGACATTGCGAACACACGTAAAACAATTAACCTGTACGATCAAGAATCCCGAACACAGAATTATTCTAATGAATACAAAAATTAAACAGATAACGGAGCGATACGATAAGATGTCCGTTCGGCTTTGAATCTAAAACGCAAAATAAAGGTAAAACGGGAAATAAAGCTATTTCGTTGATAATCTGTTATTATCAGGCTAAAATAAATAGTTATGTTTCTTATCACATGGTCAGCCAATTAAATGACTGAATCATTTAAGAAGAGAAGAGGTAGAGGTGTACTGTGACACTAATCAGAGTTATCTCCTCTGAAAGTAATGAATTTCATTATACAGCCAGACTCTGAGGTGAATGAAGTGAAAGTGTCATTTGCAGAGTGGAAAATATATGCTTTTCAGAGGGCCTGGCATGCTGATAAGTGTACTTTTCCACTGAGTGAGTTGTGGCAATGGCAAACCACCTCACTCCTCGTTTTACTTAGTAAAACCTCTACAGGTTCAAACCAGCCTACAGGCTGATGACCTAAACAACAACAACACAATCTGTTATTAAAGTAAGACTGGTATCATTGTGCCTACATTACACTGTAGTAATAGCATGACACATGTGGGAAACAAGTGAATTAAAATATTCACTTAGTAATCTTTCACTGTTATTAGTAATCTGTTCTAAGTATTGACTTTGTTATTGGTACAAAAAATGGTAGTAAAAATAAACCGTTCAGGTCATGATGGCGGCATGATGAGTCGCTGGATAGTTTGTTTTGAGTATTTGATCCGATTATGAGGAAGTATATACATTTTACTTTCTCTTGCCTAACTTATATGAATATATAGGAAGGAAAGTATTGTTTTCACGTCGATTTTAACAAATACACTCTTCACCGGATCTACACGTTTTCAGACCCCCTGAACCCAAAAAACATGTTTTTAGCGATTGGTCTGTGTGTGAACAGAATATCTCAAGAACGGAACATCGTACAAGCTTGAAACTTGAAACTTAAGTTACATACCACTACTGGACCCGACACAAACATTTTCATCAAAATCGGTCAACCGGAAGTAGTAGTTTATTCGTATAATTTTTCACTTTTTTGCGATTTTCTCAAAAACTGGACCTACGATTTTTTTAAAAATCGCCTGGTTTATTCAATTTTTTATTCTCTACAAGATAGGGTAGGCACCATGTTTGCTGAAATTCTTGGCGAGGCTGTTTTCACGTAAAGAAATAGTTTTTTTAAGATTACGGCTCCATTATAAATTTTAGCCCAAAAACTTATTAATAAAAGTTGTTGGGAATTTTAAAACCTACAACTTTTATTTTTAACATTTTTTTGTATAACGCTTAGTTTAGCAGTAATTAGCGATTTTCTGTTTTTTTCTCACGAAAACGTGTGAAAAATCTATTTTTTTAAGATTTCGGCCTTAGTATGCACTTTAAGACAAAAGTGTATATAATTAAATTTATAGAAAATTAAAAGATCTACAACTTTTATTTTAAGCATTTTTCTCTCCAGAGCCTAGTTGAGCGTGAAAGAGTAATTTTCCGTATTTTTAAGCTAAACTGAGGTTGATTTTCATTTTGCGTCTTTCACTCATTTTTAAAATTAGGTTATGTTATTAAAGTTAGTTTTTTTGTTTATTTTTAATGTTTTATTAATAATGTTAGATTTATTGTAAATTTTTGCATTGGCAAGAGAAAGTTGTGTGAGTGTTTCACACCAGATTTTTTGTTTTGTTTTACGCGTGACTGTTTTGCAATTTCTGCTAATGCAGACAGTGGAGAATGATCATATATGAAAACGAGTGGTGAAAAAATGTCAGACCTGACCAGGGATCGAACCTGGGACTCCAGGGTAGAAGCCAGAAGCCCTAACCACTACGCCAACAAGCTGGCCATGAGGAAGGATAACCTGAAATTAAGTGAACACACAATTTGACTTCTCGGGCCGACTTAAATTTTTTTAGAAAAAATTGCCACTAGTTATAATTTTTTTTTTAACGTATGAAAGTATACCGTGCCTGAATGGGATTCGAACCAAAGACCGCATGATGAGAAACGAGCACATTATCAACTACACCATGAGACATGTCGTCTAATCAAAGGGATTTTTATTTTTTTTACTCACCATTGAAATGTTCTCGTACTTTCTGACCACACGGTATAATTTTTTTTAAGGACATAAGTAATAATAATAATAATCTTTCTTAATACTATTTACACACATACCTAATTACACAATCATACTTTCTAATTGTTATACAAATACTAATTTTATATTTATATATATATTTTTTTTTAATTATTTGATTTATTTTATTATGTATTTTTATTTTTTTTTATATAAAACAACAACAAATTAATAAAAAAATTCAATCGATTATTTTTAGTTTGGTCTCCTTTTATTATGTTATAAAAACGATTTATTTATTTATTTATTTTATTATATTATTATACATTTAATTTTATTTTTATACAAATAAATTTATTTACGTCGATCGTACATTTTTAATTACATAATTTTTACAATTATTATTATTATTATTATTATTTATATTTATTTATCTATTTTTTTTATTATAATGTAACGTATCACAGAACAACTATCCTTTCTAAGCACATTATTTATGTATTTTCTTTTTGTGTTTATTAATATACGTAGGTATTTTTAAAATATTGTAGTTTTAGATTTCATAATAATAAAACAATAATAATAAAAAACATTATTCACATATTATATGGTAATGTAATTACAGTAGACTCTCAGAAATCCGGACTAATGTGGCGGACGACCGGTCCGGATTTCAAAAAATCTGGATTTCCCGGAGGTTGGCAATTTCGTCTTTAGGCGAATAATTATGATAATAAGCATTAACGTTTATCTGTTAATATAAGAGTGAGCTTCTGAAAAAACTTTAAAACACTGTAGGCCTAATAAATTACAGTAGGCTACAGGTACTGTAATTATTCAATATACCAAGCACAAACATTGACTAAACTTAACGCTACTGTACCGTAATAAGATTCGATTGCACTCTTTGTAAGAATTGCAAGTTACGGATTTCAAACATGTAACAATGAACGTGATATATGTCTCAATTATAGAGTAATTACACGATCAACTAAATAAAATCTAAATGTACCGTAGTACGGTACTGTGCTTAGTAAAGTACGGTTCTGGGATTAAATAAAATGCCTCGTAAAATCATAAACATAGATTTTACTGAAACACAGAGCTCCCGACGACGCAAACTACTGTGGGCCCTAAATGACAAAAAATGTTATTTACATACATTTTATATACGCAATTATTATTAAAAAGTACATACACACAAATTATAGTGCTAATCGCATGATCGTTCATCGGGCCAATCTCATGAAAACTTTTTACTGGTTGTTAATTTAAAAGTTGTAAATTTTCAGAAAATAAAGTAAAAAAAAATAAATCATCATCCGGACTATCTGGAGTCCGGACTAGCGCGATCCGGATTTTTGAGAGTCTACTGTATTTATTTATTTTGTAATAAATAATATTATGTAACATAATTTGATAATAATAATGATACTGTATTTTTATATTGAAATTTCTGTTATAAAGTTATGATATACTGTGAAGCAGGATCATCAGCAAGCCAGCGCCTGTTGTTACCCATAAATCACAGTTCCATTTATTTTCTATACTAAAATATTATGCCCAAAACGGGCAGGTGGAGTGTTATTTTAATTGCACTCTATCTGTTTGGTCCAGGGCTAAAAAAAAAAGTTGTGTTTCTTATCACATAGTCAGCCACTTATATGACTGAACTATTTAAGAACAGAAGAGGTAGAGGTGTATTGTGACACTAGTCAGAGTTATCTCCTCTGAGAGTAATGAATTTTACTATACAACCAGACCCTGTGGTGAATGAAGTGAAGGTGTCATTTGCAGGGTGGAAAGTGAGTGCTTTTCGGAGGGGCTGGCATGCTGATAAGCATACTCTTTCAACTCAGTGAGGAAGGCAATGGTAAACCACCTTACTCCTCGTTTTTACTTAGTAAAACCTCTAGAGGTTCAAACCAGCCTTTCGGCTGTTGACCTAAACAACAACTAAAATATTACTGACTTGCTTTTTGTTAATTATTCATCATTTGAGACTTAGTGCATGGAGCACACTACAGGTAATTTTTTCTAGCTAGAAGCTCTCCCACCAACGCTCTGTGCCGCTGAGCTGTTCTGTTTAGTGGTGGGGGAAGCACATCGAAGGGAAGTGATCAGTCCCTCCATGCTGCTAGCAGCGTTAACAGCCTAAGTGTACTATAAATCCTAAAAACATTCACTGCATGTTGTAATTTTATATTTTTGTTGTTCTATTCCCTTCACAAGTCTTTAACTTGTGCATTCGGTAGTAGGCCTACTGTTTTATGTACCTATTGTTTTTACTCGTTTGTTTTTGTTTATATTAATTTTTTGTATCTATTCTTTGTTTCTTTCTATTTTTTATTTATTTAGTTATTAAAATGGAACCTATTTGTAGTAATGAAAATTCAAGCACGAGTGCTAGTGTAATACGGAAAAGGCAGGTAATACGCGGTCAGGCTAGAGAGTATAGTATTGTCAGTGTATACAATTTTATGAAAAAAGAAGCTGAACAAAACGGACTAATTTTACTGACCGATGTGCAAAATCGTGTAGCCAGAGCTATGGGGATTTCGCGTTGTACAGTTCTAAGAATTTTGAAAGAAAAAAGAAAAAACCCTGATGTGCTAATCAAAACACCAAATAAGAAAAGAATGAGAAGGAAAGTGAAGAGTGAAGTGGACGATTTTGATAAGTGTGTTGTGAGAAAAAGTGTTTTGCGGAAGAAAATTAATTTCAAAGGAAATAAATGGTCGCTGTGGAAAATTATTAAAGATAAGGGATTCAGATGGAGAAAGGCAAAAGACAAAAGAAAATATAAAGTTTTTAGTCTAGCATACCTAGTAGTTGTAACAGAGTAGTATACAGTTAGAAAGAGAGGGAATGATCATTAAATGACAAGGAGACAACACTTGCGCCTTTGAAACCATCCCTACTCTACCTACACGCCCTCCCTTACAAGTTTCTTCCAAAAACAAATGTACTATACATTTACTGGTAGACGCTCTTCAAGTAAATACACATGTTAACATAGAGTCAGTCCGTAGTACAGTTCTTGAATCAAATTTTATTAACAGTTTATGGGAAAAAGTGTCAGTACTTGCAGTTTAAAAATAAACATAACGTTAAAAAAAGTAGAGACGTGGATGTATTTATTCATAATAATAGTTTAGAGCATGTCTGTAGAAACAGTGAAGTTCCTGGGAGTATTCAAAATAATAGTTTAGAGCATGTCTTTAGAAACAGTGAAGTTCCTGGGAGTATCTCTCGATAGATCTTTGTCTTGGCACTTCCATACCAATCAAGTTTGTAGTGAAATATCATCTGGGGTATTTGCACTAAAACAAATTGCCAAATCAAATGATAAAAGATTACTAATGGCAGCTTATCATGGCCACCTCATTCTGTCTCATATTCGTTATGGTATCTTAGTATGGGGTAATTCTAGCATGGGTAATATGAATAGGGTTTTTAAAATTCAAAAGAAAGCTATTAGGTGTATGGTGGGAGCTAACAAGCTAACCTCATCCACACCAATATTTAAGGAGCTTAAATTACTTGCAGTTCCATCTCTTTACATTTTTCACGTGATTATATATCTTAGGCAAAATAATTTTATGCAGAATTTCAATGTACACAATCATAACACGAGAAACAGAAATGATTATTATGTGGCTAATCACTCTACAAAATTGTTTCAACAAAAACCTACTTATGCAGGGAAAAAATTCATGAATAAATTACCCCAATTAATTTTTAAAATGTTGTGAGGATTTGAATTCCTTTAAAAAGAATCTGAAAAATTACTTGATCGGTGAAACTTTTTATAGCGTACAAGAATTTCTTTCTTAATAGTAGTGATAAGTTGTGTAATTCTTATATGTATTTCAGGTGTTATAGCTGACATGTCCTATACTTCTCCTGCAGTCTACAGGGCGCAAAAAAAAAACATTACGGAGATTAAAAGAAAGTTTACATTTATTTTAAAAAAGCCAAAAAACAAATACTTTATTGATAAGACATCTTACAGTCTACAAGAATTACTTTTTTAAAAAATAAATCTCTGATAAAAAATAATTTTAATAGAAATTATATTATTAATTATTAAATTATAGCGAAAGCTACAAGTTCATAGAGAAAATGGAAACATGCCCACTTTTTTGGGATTTTTTATGACTGCATATTCATATCTTACAGTGCATTATTAAATTCAAATACAGTATTATTATTATTTAATAAAGGTGAAATTAATGCACAGAATTTTTTTCGTTTCATAGTAATGTATTTATAAAGATAAATTAGTGTTCAGGTCATTAGCAAAAAGTTTAAAATAAATAATTGGACAGATAATGAAGAAGAAATTTTCAAAATGCATCCTGCAGGTAGAAATTAATCTAAGTGTTGAAATTATGATAAGATTTCACTAGCGTTTTATTGCTCTTTTATTTTTACCCATTGTACTAGTTTTAGGTATTAATTGCTCCAACGCATTCTGCCAGGCAAAATCGACAGCGGAAGGGGTACAGGTCGCAGAAAAATTTCATAGATGGCTAACCTGAAATTGTGGTTTAACCCATTGACTGACCAATTTTGAGATGATTTATTTTGTTATAAATAACTATTTCTTTGGTTTTCATTTCTATGTAAAAAAGAACAATTAAAATTAAAGAAAAATAATTAAAAAATATTACCAATTTTGTTTGACGATTTTACTCCAATTTAAAAATTGAATTTCAAAATCTTCCGTCATATTATGTTTCTTCATCATCACTAATTAATCATAAAGGTTCAATTACTTTGTCCGCAAGATTTGCAATATTATATCCCGAGAAAATTTTTTAAACAAAGAAACGCACGTGAAACAGTTACTTTCTAAATTGATATCAACACAAATCATACGGAACTGAACTGAAACTGATTGAATACGTCATATTGCATCAGCACTGAACTGCTACTGAGATCTACCGGACCCTCTCAGAACTATTACAAATAACCGAAATATATTTTAAGGGATAGTCAACCCAGAAAATTAAAATCAAAACTTCTGGCTATAATTTATCATTATTTATTTTAAATGAAAGAGTAATTTACTAGTAATGATCTACCTTTTGAACCAAGCCAAAAAATTAATTAAAGCCGCTAATATAAGAGTGAGGTTGGAAAAGCGGGCTTTTACGGGGAATCAAATATCTCAGGAACCAAGAAAGATATCAACATGATTCTTATGCTAAAAAATACAGAAAATTGCTGTCTATTATCTGTTGTATGCGCTTGTACGGAATTTTTCTTACAAGAATTTTATTGAAGAAAAACATAAATATTTTCAAAAACATTTATTTTATGTATTCACAAATTATTTTTTAACTAAATCCCTATTAAGGTTTTTGTAATAATCATTCCACAGACAATAGAGCAAGAAATTATGAACATTTGAAAAAAAACATCATCCAAATATCTCCAATACAAACCAAAATATTTAATTCCCAAAAATGTACAGTCATGCAAAAACCACATTTCCGGAAAACTTTAGTTGAAGGAATTTCACTCGCCTTGCTAGTGCTTTATTTTAAACAGATGTTTTTATAAATTTTTATCAACGTACAAAGTGAACAAATGTTGTGATTCAGAAAATTTTAAACTTCAAATAAATGCAAAACACAATCAAAATTTTTAAAAATCATCTTTTTGAGTTGACTACCCCCTTAAAAATGCACAGAGAGCAGTTGTTATTATCTTATACAATCAAGGGATGAGTCCAGCTCATAAAAGTAGCCATTTTTTTTAAATGGGGGCAAGTCTGACTCGCCATAATCAGTCAATGGGTTAAAAAAAGCTCAGAAGAACTGTTTTGGATAGCTTCCAATAAAGCAAAAATCGCCATGATGGTATCCAACCTTCCGAACGGAGAGACACCCTGAGAAGAAGATACGAGTTTTCCACACTTACATGTTTTTATGATCCGCTATCATCAGAGTAGCTACATGAAACACAAAAACTGAAATTAATTTTATTAAAATCTTTTCAGAAGATATAACATCTGATAAGATTATTATAAATTTATAGAAAAAGGGGAAAAAATGTCATTACATTAGAAACAGAAGATGACCTATAATCAATCCATGCAAAACACCAATAGAGATTTTATTACGATCGATATAATATACATCGATATATAATGTCGATAACACATCGATCGATATTATATAATGTATTGTACCTATTTTGTCATTTTTAACACTACAGAAATGAAAAGAATTCTGTTATTATGAATTTTAAAATAAAGAAGATTAAAAATGTATGTGAATAAGTGTCAATTAATAATAAATAAATAAATAAATATAAATGGATACATACGTAAGTAAATAACAAACGGTTTTTCATTACCATTTAAATGTTACTAAATAAATAACCACACCTTTGAAATATTTTATAATAATTATATTTATGTATTAATAGTTTTTGTTTTAAAAATATATATATAGTCTGTAGATAAATTTAAGTATGTTCAATCTATACATAATAAGAGCGATGTAACAATGAACAATAATTGATTAGTTATCTATAAATGTTAAAAATTTCGTGATACAATTTAATAACGTAAGTTTGAATTTCGAGCGTAAGCCACTGGAGGCTGGATATTCATTGCACAATTATATGAGGCGCTGACAAGAGGACGGCGACTGTAGCGATGATCGTGAACAACGTGAAAACGATAAGACAAAACCTATCGACGACCATCGCTGCGAATTTCCAGTCGCTGATTATTTCGGCTTCGTCGTCCGCTTTCTTCATTCGATTCGTTATGAATTGAAGTTCTCGAAGGATCAGTTGTAATTCACGTTGAGCCATCGTACACGGACCGGAGTCGTCCAAAGAGATTCCTCCGGAACGCATGAAACTACTGTTTGCGGTCGTGCAATGTCGAAAGTCGTCGTCTATGTCTAAGACGTTTGCTAGAAGGCTTTTCGAGGAACGTTCTTTGAGCTCCAGTTCCTTCATTCGGTTGGTCATCATTATAGTCTTTCTTGTGATCTTTTTTCCCGGTCGATTCAATCCAAGAATCCACGGCAGCCACTGCAGAAAAAGACTCTTCACCTGCAATAACAACACATTCGTTACCTATTACTATTATTATTTATAAAAAAATGTAAATAAAATACAGTAGAATCTCAGTAGTCCGGCCTGTTCGGGACCGAGATGGTGCCGGATTACTGAAAATGCCGGAATACTGGTTATGTTGGAATTTTGTAACTAGAAATTATAAATTTAAACAAAAAATGAATATGCATTGATTTATATGTGATTTTAAATTAAATAAACTAATTAAAAAAGGTTTGCAGAGTACTTGTGTAGTCATTGTACTACAGTTGAGCCGTTGTTAGTTTGCTCCTACTGCCAACAAACAAAAGCCACCTACTACAGGGTGCACGCTAGAGTTTGCGACTTTACGGATGTTACATTCCTATTAAGTTAACTATTTTTTAAATTATAAGTACTTGAAGTACTAAAAACATCAGCTATGATATGATGTAGGCCTAACAATTTTATTTATAAAAAAACTTTTAAAAGTATTTTGTATATAAATACTTTTGAAAGTATTTTGTTGTTACTTTTTAATCAGTGTGTACACATATTGATATAATGCGCATGCTCAGTGACGTCATTATTTGTTTACATTAGGAGCAAACTAAGAGAGGCTGGACTATAAACATAATTATCGGCTATTGAATTATCGTCTAGGGCGGTGTGGGGGTGCTCGTGTTGTGAGAATTACGTTTCGTTGTCAATTCAGCATCATGTATAAAGTATGACCCAGTTGTGGGTTTTGGATAAAAGGCCAAAAATTATTCCATTTAACAATAATTAAAGGCTGCTTATTCATTTCTTTAATCAAATCCTAAACATACATGTTATATTAAATCCGCCGTAATTAGGTCCAGTTGATTTTCCCAATTCAATTTAAATATTTTACCAAAATCTGTCCTGGGTGAGTTTTCATACTTTTAGACCTAATAATATTTTAAGGGCCGGATTACTGGAGGTGCCGGACTACTGCACGGCCGGACTACCGAAATTCTATTGTAGTTCCCGAAGTTAGGAGAAATTTAGGACTCATACTTTATTTTGGACGTCATTTTCGGCGGGTTGAAATGTTACTTCGGCTTTATCAAGCGTAGGCCTATATCAGGTCTATATCAGGCCTATATCTGTGTGTGTGTGTGTGGGGCATCATTTCGAACTCCAGTTAAGAAAAAGAGGAAGCGCCCAGTGACTGAGATAGACAAATTTGATAGTCTAAGTGTTTTGTTAGGCGTAGGCGGATAGTGGCTACATAAATTTTACCAAAGTGTAAAAATGTTGCCTACTTTGGCTACAACTAAACACACACACACACACACACACACACACACACACACACAGCATTGTTCAGTTGTTTAGAACTATGGCAGAGGATAACAGAACTAACCAGCATATTGAAACTGTGCAGAACAAGTTGCTGTATCACAATTTGTGCCATCGTGGTCTGCACGAGGCAGGTGATCACTACGAAAAGGAGTGTACCCTATTCAATATAATGGCTTTGGATACTGACTAAAAGAGTGTTACTGTGCTTACATTTGACAATGCAGTACTACCTACAACACATCTATAATGTCTATTATAATCTATAGATGTATAATATATTATTATGTTGTTAGTTTGCTCCTACAGCCAACAAACAAAAGCCACCTACTACAGGGTGCACGCTAGAGTCTGCGACTTTACGGATGTCGTATTCCTATTAAGTTAACTATTTTTTAAATTATAAGCACTTAAAGTACTAAAAACATCAGTCATGATATGATGTAGGCCTAACAATTTCATTTATAAAAAAATAATTAAAAAGTATTTTGTAATTAAATAGGTACTTTTGAAAGTATTTTGTTGTTACTTAATTAGCGCGTACACATTTTGATATAATGCGCATGCTCAGTGACGTCATTATTTTTGTTTACATTAGGAGCAAACTAACAGAGGCTGGACTATACATTTATTATTGCCCATTTATCATACTATATTATTATACTACCTACATAATTTATAAATCGCCTTACTTTATGATTAATATTTTTATCGTGTAAATCTAAAATAGTTATACACAATTAATTGTAAATTTAAAAATCAGGTCTTTTTTTAATGTTGCTTTAGTTGTAGCCAAAGTAGGCAACATTTTTTCACTTTGGTAAAATTTATGTAGCCACTACCCGCCTACGCCTAACAAAACACTTATCAAAGTCGTCTATCTCAGTCACTGGGCGCTTCCTCTTTTTCTTAACTGGAGTTCGAAATGATGCCCCACACACACGCACACACACGCGCGCGCATACACTTACGCACGCGCACGCACGCACGCACGCACACACACACACACACGCGCGCGCGCGCGCACACACACACACACACACACACACACACACAGACCAATCGCTAAAAACATGTTTTTTGGGTTCAGGGGGTCTGAAAAACTCGATTTTGAAAAATTGACATTAAACAATACTTTCCTTCCTATATATTTATATAGGCAAGAGAAAGTAAAAACATGATGAAATAAAAGTAAAATGATAATGAAAGTATAAATAATTTTTTATTATGTACCTTTTGTTAGATCCAGGACTTTTAATCTGTTTTATTTGCCTAAAGTGAACACTGGGCAATATAGTAATACTTTCTTAATACGGACGTTATCCTTTTTTAATAAATTTAATCTGGAACTCGATCCTTTTTTTGATAATTACAAACAATTTTCATCAAAATGTTATCAGGTGCTCACCAACCAATAAATAACATAAATTCACAGAGCAGACACATCTTTTTCTTTCTTTCTTCCTTTCCTTCTTTCTTTTTTCTATTGTTTCTTTTTCCTTTTCCTTTTATTAATTTATAAATAAATAATATTATTTTTGATCAAGTTTTGCTAAACTATTTTTTGTGGAAATTTTTGTTTTTTTCCTATTAATTTATTATTATAGTAAGAAATTTATTGAAACATTAATTTAATTTTATGAGAAAAAGAGATAAAAAGTGTATTAGCATGTATATTATGTAAATAAAATAGTTATAAGCAAATATTGTTTTGTAAATATGTAATTTTTTTATGTCAATAAGGCTTATATCTGCTCATAACAGACGGTGGAGTGTCAAATTATTTACACTCAATCTGTTAGTAGCAGGGCTAAAATAAATATTTCTGTTTCTTATCACATGGTCAGCCAATTAAATGACTGAATCATTTAAGAAGAGAAGAGGTAGAGGTGTATTGTGACACTAATCAGAGTTATCTCCTCTGAAAGTAATGAATTGAAGGGGTCGGCAGAAGAAAGTGCTAACCCACAAAATTTCCAGCATGATTTTTCTTAAATATTCTGTAAAAGTAAAATGTTTGGAACGTTTTAAACAGGGTGCTATATTTACGATCTTAAGAACCTAGATTAACAGAAAATAACAAATGTTTAACAAAACTTCCAAAAGATGATTTGTAGATTTCAGTCAACTTTTAAATTGACGTTGCATAAAATTATGTTGATGTGGGTTAGCACTGTCTTCTCCCGACCCCTTCAATTTCATTATACAGTTGGATTGTGTGGTGAATGAAGTGAAGGTGTCATTTGCAGAGTGGAAAATATGTCCTTTTCAGAGGGCTCGGCATGCTGATAAGCATACTTTTTCACTCAGTGAGTTGTGGCAATGGTAAACCGCGTCACTCCTCATTTTACTTAGTAAAACCTCTACTGGTTCAAACCAGCTTTTTGGCTGATGACCTAAACAACAAGGCTTATATGGATAAGTTCGGTTAGCCTTTTTTTTTTTTAATTGTATAGCCCTTTTAAAAGCGCACTAGTTATGTAATTAAATTCATTTCCCCTTAAGCTGTTTTGGGAGCTGTCACCTCCTTACGTGGTACTCCCTCATCCTCCTACTCACCACCTGTCTCTCCTCCTCTGTCCACATTCTAGTCTTGGACTCAGCAGAATGGAAATTCCCGAAAGTCTTAATCTTGTGCCTAAAAATGTCTCTGTTCATAATGTTGTTGCCCGAGATGTCAACGTTATGAGGTCTTCCTCCACTTCCTTCAACCATCTGTCTCTGGTTTTAAGTCCTTCCAGGCTTCTGATCAATTTGTAGGTCTCATTTTCTATATCCCTAAACCTCATTAGATGTCCGTAATATTGCAGTCGTCTTTTCCGACAATTTGTTGCCAAGGATTCCCCCAGAAAATTCATTATTACTTCGTTTGATCGTTTTTTATGTACGTTAGTGTCAGGGTCATAGACTGTTCCCAATATTGTCTGGGCAAATCTTCTGTGTACCATGTCCAGCTTTGCAAGTTCTCCCTTTCTGTAAAATGTCAGAGTCTCAGACGCGTACTAAACCTGTGGGAGGACCACCGTGTTTAACTGTCTTAACTTGGTGTTGCGGGAGATACACTTTTTGTTGTAAAATCCTTTCATCTATACATACGCCATCTCTAATTTTCCAATTCTTCTCCGTAATGCCAGGGCATCCGATCCATTTTGTTGGATGATTTCGCCCAGATAATTAAAATGGTCAACTCTGCTCAATCTGCCAAAATCAGTTTTAAGTGACCTTGGGCTGTCTTTATCATTAGACATGAAAACGGACTTTCAAAAGAGATATTCAGACCCGTTCCCCCCCCCCGCGCTACCCTTTTAATAAATAAATAAATTAATATGGTAGGCTACATACCCAGGGTGGCATTTCATGGATGTCTGCAGTTCTATGGTGATAATTGAGAACAACTACAGTGAGCACAACTGACGATGCCACCATGAACATGATGCAGTTGAAATATGTGCCTGGAATCACGTCACAAATATTCTTCTTATCAACTAATAACTATTCAAACATTTATATTATTACAACAAAATATCACAATATCAAAATATTTTAAAATTAAATTGTAAACCCTTAACTCTGTTTTTTTTTTTTAAATTTATTTATTTAACGTCGCATCAACTGCTGTGGTCATTAGCGACAACGTTGGGGTGTAACTATTGTACAATGGAGGATTAAATGATTTTTTGTAACGTATGAAAATATGCCGTGCCTGGCCTGAGTGGGATTCGAACCCAGGACCGCATGATGAGAGGCGAGCACGTTACCAACTGCACCAATGCGGCCGGCCAAATAAAATTTTTCTTGAACACATGATGATGATGGTAATGATGATTGATGACTATCCCCAAAATTACAGTCAAATTCCTCTTGAAAAGTTTTTCATATTATTATTTTTTAAGTAAAGTAATAAAAATTTAATTCTGTTTTTAAAATGACACAAATAATCTAGTGTGTTGGTTCATGTACCTGTCCAATGTAATTTCTGTAATAGTTAAATAAAAAAATTTCAAGCATGATAATTTGCATGTAGAACATTAAATAAATGAACAGGTAATAAATTTTTTTTTAAAGAAACATATTTGACATTGTTTAGTGAGTTTTTCAACAACAAATAAAAGATCCAGTACTATATATTAATAATGTAAGTAGAATATTCAAAATTGATTAACTTAAATATTGTAATATTTTATAAAAATAACAACATAAATTTTTTTTAATTTTTTTTATGAAATTCACATTCTGTTAGAAACAATCAGTGAATGTGATATCACAAAATTTGGGAAAAATTAACATGGTATACAAATGTGAGTGGAGACACAGTCCAGTGAGAGAACTCCGACGTGAATAGACAAGTGTAGCATTTAGAACAGTGTAATGGATAGTGAATTACAGTAGGCCTACTACGTTAATAGATGAGGTCCCGGCTCCATCCACGTTTCAGACGTCTTATTGGATTGTTTGGGAGAGTCTGCATAGCCAGATTTCAGATCAATGGGTTATGGTGGTTCACGAGTTTCTTCCTAAATTTTGTATACAGTTTTAAGAAAACGTCATTTATGTAGGGTACGTTTAGGTCTGAGTGTAGCGTTCTATTGGTTACATAATATGGGGCGTTAACTATCCTCCGTAAAAGCTTTGATTGGAAACGCTGAATATTTGCCAATACCGATGGTTTTGCACAGTAGTAAAGCTGACTGGCATAGCTCCATATTGGTCGAAGGTAGGAGTTGTAAATGGACGTAGTTGGTAACATAAATTAAAAAAAAAAATTTTTAATAAATAAATAAAATTTAGGGTAAGGTATGTTGCTCCAAGGCAAATGAAAGAAACTGTTGTTGTGTGGGACAAATCATGGCTACTCACACATTACGTTATGACTAGGGCCAGCCTTGGGCCCTATTAGGAGTGAGGTGAGTTGGGTAACCCCCCCAGCCCACGCCCTTTACAAAAATTAAAGATTACAAATACTATAACAATAGAAAACATTATATTGTTTAGGTCATCAACCGAAAGGCTGGTTTGAACGTGTAGAGGTTTTACTAAGTAAAACGAGGAGTGAAGTGGTTTACCGTTGCCCCTTACTCACCGAGTGGTAAAGTACACTTACGAGCATGCCGGGCCCACTCTGCAAATGACACCTTTCACTTCATTCACCACAAGGTCTGGCTGTATAATGGAATTCATTACTCTCAGAGGAGAAAACTTTGATTAGTGTCTTTTACACCTGTACCTCTTCTGTTCTTAAATGATTCAGTCATTTAATTGGCTGACCATGTGATAAGAAACACAACTATTTTCAGAAAATATCAGAAAAGCGGAAATCAATATTACTTATAAAGTGACAAAGTGTTTATAATTTTTCTTTTATCTATTTGTAATATTACTGACACTTGAATAATAAAATCAAAGATTATGACATTCAGGGGAAGATGGCCGGTTCGCTCAAAAATTAGACTAGGCAACTGTACTGTAAAACAAGTTTGAGATGTTAAATATTTAGGATGGAGGATTTCCTATGACAAAGATGATGACATAAGTGAAAAACTGGCCAAATGAAGCACTGTTTGCGTTTCTATTCGTAATAGGAATACGACAATAGGAGAGAAAACGAGCCACAACACCCAAATAAATTTTATAGAACAATAGCTGTACCATTCATAACATATGGGAATGAAACATGTCATTATAGAACAGTGTTTCCCAAACTTTTTGACCTCGCGGCTCCCTTGTGATTTTTTAAGGTTACGGCGGCGCCCCTCTACCTTGCCCAGTGGCAGCTGGTGAGGTATTTCATTGTGGGTTCACACCTTCCGGGGGGTCTGGGCTGGGGGGTATGGAATTTTTGAAAATTAAACGTTCAAAAACAGCATTTTAATCATTTTGAGGCAAAAATTCAAGCTTCAAATAATATGTATTTTCTAGGAAAAACCTCTATTTTATAGGCTCTTGGCGGATTTTATAGGCTATTTTATAGGCTCTTGGCGGATCAGAGTGGCAAAAATATGATCGACAAGATGTGAGTCGTATATCAGCGCGCGCTTCCTATTGGTTTGTCGGGATGCGGTGATATATGTAGTGTGTTCCATTTCAAGCAGAGCGCGTAATGCAGAAACAGGGCGCGCGCAGTCTGCTCGTTTGCACTGGGCACTGCTCGGCGCGGTCAACATTTTTATCATTTTATTGACTTAAATTAAAATACGAGTAAATTTTGCTAATACCAACAGAATAATTTTTTAATTTTAAGAAAGACTAACCCGTGCCCTGCGGCGCCCCTGGAAAGGTTCCGTGGCGCCCCGGGGAGCCGCGGCGCACACGTTGGGAAACACAGTTATAGAGGAATGAATCTCGTATCCAGGATGCTGAAATGAGATTTTTGCGGGGAGTCAAAGGTTGTACCCGGTTAGAAGGAGTAGAAGAATATATAAGAGAAACTGGTCCAACCATTTACTTCGCATGCTAGCACACAGACTTCCTCTACAAGCAGAGGGAAGTGAAGCTTGGGAAGACCTAAAAAGAGATGGATGTCGAAACAGGCCATTAACACATTTAGTGTGGTATCAATATACCGATTACGACAGAATTAAATGAGACGTAAAACGGCTTCTCTGAATTACGGACGTGGTAGGACTACCACGCAGAGATTTTAGTGACTGATGGATGTGGTAGGACTACCACTTGGATATTTCAAAAACACTATTCTAGTTTTTTGTCAGTAAGGTTGGTAGATATGACTTTTTATTAGAATCGTAGTTGAATAGTAATAGTTAGAATGATATATTGAGTTGAGAGTGTGTGAAAGTCGTTCGTTGATATGTTGAATTGGTTAGTAAGGAGAGAGAGTTTATGAAAAGGGCTGCTGTGGTATCCCTACCACACCCGTCACTCACTAAAATCCTTACGTGGTAGGTATATCACATCCACACGGAATGTGTTAAGCCTAATCCTTGAGAGATGATGGCTTAAATAATGAATTAATCCTAATCGTCATGTGCAACTTGGATCTGGAGTGGGAGTCTGGCAGATTGTGACACCAGGCTGGGCTTAAGAGTCCCACATCCTACATTTGCCCTGGGCCAGCCGTTATACGTTATGAGTCGTTTACTAAACAGTTCAAGTGTAATTGAAATGGATGCAGATGAAAGGTGTTTATTTTTTAAAATGGCATCTTATTGCATTTATTAGGCCAAAAAAATAAAAATAATAAAATTTTTAAAAAATAATCAATTTTTTCTTTGCACAAAAAATGATTTAGTACTGAATTCAATGAACAAAAGTCTTAGCTTCCAGTAAGAAATACAAAAGAATACATCAGATTAAATTATCGCTAAACTATTTGCAGAACATGTTTTTTTTTGAAAAACGACTAAACAATGTTTTACTTAATGGTCTATTCACATAAAGTAATCAAAAGTTTTTTACGCCTCCTTAATTTTAACTGGTTGAGATGAATAACATATACAACACTACATTATTTAATAAACACCATGAAAGTTTATTTAGTACAATTAAATATTTTTTAACAATTTTTACACCCTCTTAACCCTCTTAACCGTAAAAATTCAAACCTTACTTTAAAAAAATATATAAATCTCATAAAAAAATAAAGTTAAAATTTGTTTTCTTTAGTTTATTTAAACTCACATCGACAGCTTGTTTATTAGCAACTATGATCGGTTTTAACCTATGTTAATTTCCAGACCCAGGCTGGAAACCGAATGGGGGACCTCCACGTTGTACGCTGGGCTGCTAACCACTGCACTATGGAAGTGATAAAAATATTAAATTATATTTTTAATTTTTGCTGCCTCCATAGGGTAGCAGTAATACACTACTAGCCTCTAACGCAACACAAAGGTACCGAATTTGATTTCCTGCTAGGGTCTAGAAATGTTTACAGGTTGAAACCTACTGTTTTATAACTTACCGTAGTCACTAATAACTGAGCTGTTAATGAGAATTTAAAATATAAAAAATTTAATATTATATATTTAATAATATGTAATATCATGTGGTCCTGGGTTTGAATCCCACTCAGGCATGGCATATTTTCATACTTTCAATTAAAATATTATTAAATATTTTAAAAATTTAAAATATTATTAAAATATTTTCATATTTTCAACCGTTGCAGTTGATGCAACGTTAAATAAATAAATTTAAAAAAAATTTAATATATATAATAATATAATATAAAATAATATTAATAAATTAAAAACTTTTATTAAATTAATATTAATAAATTATATTAATAATATTAATATAATATTTTATAATTAATTTAATATATATTTAATTTAAATATATATATATATTTTTTGGTTTAAAGTGTGACTGTTCTGCTAGTACAGACAGTGAGAAGGAAAATAGATGAAGTCGAGTGATGAAAAAATGCCAGAACTGACCGGGAATTGAACCCATGATCCTGGCCTAGAAGCCAGTAGCGCTAACCTACCAAAAAAAATTAAACTAAAAAAATTAAATTTTAGGTGATTCAAAATTATAATTAACGTTTTTATGCATTCAACCAATAAAACATATAAGGAGGATTTGAACAACACCAAACTTGTAAAGACTACTGTTCATTAGAGATATGTTAAAACATTTTAGAAGTCAAAAAGTTTAGGCACGATTAAAATATAATTATAATAAGTATTTAATTTTACTTCTTTGGAACATAGTTCAGTTTTAATCTACAGAAAAAATTACATATTAAAACATAAATATTGTAGAAATTCTTTCAGTAATTCAAAGAAATAAACATGAAATACTTTTATACATTATCATATAAAAAGTACGTTTGTTTTAGGAAGAAGCTTGTAAGAGGAGGGCGAGTAGGTAGAGTAGGGATAGTTTCAAAGGGGCAAGTGTTGCCTCCTTCTCACTTAATCATCATTCCCTCTCTTTCTAACAGTATACTATGTTACAACTACGAGGTGCTTCCCCCACCACTAAACAGAACAGCTCAGCGGCACACAGCGTTGGAGGGAAAGCTTCTAGCTAGAACAAATGACCTGTAAATACCTTTGCTTTGGACTCTTT
Source organism: Catonia carolina (assembly GCA_035578175.1). Classification (NCBI taxonomy): domain Eukaryota; kingdom Metazoa; phylum Arthropoda; class Insecta; order Hemiptera; family Achilidae; genus Catonia; species Catonia carolina. Next base: position 495,820 of record JAQMRL010000026.1, read on the forward strand.
TAATGACATCATATCTTTCACAAAAAGAAGCTTTATAATATCAGTGTTGTTATACAAACCTTTTGAATACTCATTTTTTTTTAGTTTATTTAAGTCGCATCATTATCTTGGTTATTAGCAACTACCTTAGGGAATGACACGTAATAATTTCCAGACCCTGGCTGGGAATCGAACCAGGAACCTTCTGGTTGGTAGATTATTGCACTAACCACTATGCCATGGACGTGGCCTGAATACCAATTATATAAAACAAAAATAATATATGACCAACTCCATAGCATAGTGGTAGCACACTAGCCTGCAACTTGGAGGTCCTGGTTTCTATTCCCGATTAGAGTCCAGGTATTTTTACAAGTTAAAATTTGCTATTTCATAACCCCACCATAGTCAATAATAACCGAGCAGTTGATAACACTTCAAATAAACTAAAAAAGAAAAATAACACTTCATATAAATTATAACTAACAAAAGAATAAATAATTAACCTAAATACATAAAAATTAATACATAATAATACATAATTTACCTTAAATGGAAAAAGAGTAACCTAAAATATATAATAAATAAATAATAATAAAATAGGAAATAACATTTATTGTAATGCAATTTAGTAATAACAAAAAAAATAGTAAAATGCTTTTGTTCTACCTTACCGTTACTTTTTAACGACTTACGATTTCTTTCTCTCCTTGTAACAGAATTTTGTTAATTAACTTAAAATTAAAAAAAATAACATAACAAACACATTTATATTATAATTAATTTATGTATATAGTTTTTTAAATATTTATAATATATAGAGTGTTTCATAAATTTGGATAGAAAATTATTTCTCAAAATGATTTACTAATTAACTGATTCAAATAAATCATAAAACTAAATTGTTTGAACGAAAACCAACTTATGCAGATGGGCTACTCATAACAGGAAGGTAGATTTGATCTGGTGGTTGGTTAGAGGGCTACAAAAACAGTTGTGGCTCTCATCGCATGGTCACCCAATTATAGGCCTATGACTCAACCATTTAACAACAGAACAGTTACATGTTTGTAAAACACACTACTGTTTATTATTTTCTTTATTACAGATACTCGAGTTTGCAACCTTGTTCTTTCAAAACCACTTAATCAATATTAACATTCTATACACCAAAATTTGCCCATAACAGACAGGTGGAGTGTGAAATTATTTACACTCAATCTGTTAGTTGCAGGGCTAAAAAAAATAGTTCTGTTTCTTATCACATGGTCAGCCAATTAAATGACAATCATTTAAGAACAAAAGTGGTAGACGTGTACTGTGACACTAATCAAAGTTATCTCCTATAAAACTAATGAATTTCATTATACAGTTGGACCTTGTGGTGAATGAAGTGAAGGTGTCATTTACAGAGTAAAAATGACTGTTTTGGAATTTCTGCTAATGCAGTTGGTGGAAAATGATGATGACTGATAAAAACATGGTAGACCTGACCAGGAATTGAACCCTGGACTCCAGCGTAGAAGCCAGTTACGCTAACCACTACGCCAACAGGTTGCTAGTAAATGCAATACAATATTTTGATCAGAGAAACATTTAAGACTTTTTGAAAAGACAATTAGGTCCTGGAAACTGACCTAGAGAGGGCTTCTCTGTGGTGAATGGAAGTGATTTAATATAAGGTAATTGTTAAAAAGAATATTCAACATAATTTCCACTTCAAAGTTGGGCACCTCTTGGTACAAAGAAACTATGGAAGACCTGCAAGAATTGTGAATCACAGTGAAAGACATTCACGACCGCAAAATTTGTAGAGAAAAAATCGGAAACCAGGAAATTCAGTTCAGATCACAAGCCAAAAGAAGTGGGCGAAAATGGACAGACGAAGAGAAAAAGGCGCAAAGTGAGAGGATGAAAGGTTTTTGGGAAGCTAAAAGGGGGAACAGAACCACCACCAAGAGCTAGATTTTTGTGTTTTTAGCGCTCCCCTTAAGGCAGCGGTTCCCAAACTTCTATCCTTTACGCCCCCTTTTGCCAAAAAGAAAACTTCTCACGCCTCCTTACACAATTTTATTGGGCAATGAAAAATCACGTATTACATTAAATAACCATATATTTATTTTTTTATTTTTTGTAGCATTAGAAGTTGCAATTTAATTTTAACAAGAGACAAAATAAATCAATGGATGGATGACTTGCATTTTTTTTTTAAAGGTTGTCCAACGTAAATCATTGATAAAACCAACATTGCACCGATGCTTTGTTTCTATTGTAACAAGTGCTGAAAACACTTTTTTGCACAGATAGGTGCTTGATAAAGATAATTACAATTACTGCCGCTTGCTGTTATATACTGGGGTAAACTTGGTAATACTTAACCCAAAGTGATGTTTTGTCAATTTTATCGAAATCGTTTTTCGCAGCAGAAACATTTTTTATTTCTAAAACTTGTTTTTTAAGTAATTTGGGCAGGAAGTCTATGTTGACACTGAAAGGATCCGTTATGGAGGGTAAAGCTATCTCGAAGTCCCGCGCCCCCTTGACGTGTCTTCACGCCTCCCTTGGGGGGCGCGCCCCCCATTTTGGGAACCGTTGGTCTAGAGGTAAACTCATCGCCAAAATCAGCTGTTTAACAGCTGATTTTCGGAGATGAAGGTTCCTGGTTGAAATCCTAGTAAAGGTAGTTACTTTTATATGGATTTGAATACTAGACAGTGGTTACCGGTGTACTTTGATGGTTGGGGTTCAATTAACCATACTCTCTCAGGAATGGTCGGATTGGGTCTGTACAAGACTACACCTCATTTAGACGTCATACACATCATCCTCATCTCATTGGGTCATCGGGTTGCTTATTGTTTTAAATTGAACAGATTGCAACGTACACATATTAGGAATAAAAAAAAAAATTCTTCTATTACTACTTTAATTTTACTTATTCTATTTTCACAAACTTACATGTTTTGATGGATCCACCAAAACATGTAAATTTAAGAAAATTATATAATACTTGAAAGAAAAATTAAACCAGCAATAAAAGTTTAGATAAAGTTCAAAGTATTTTTCCATTTCGATTAGTTACAGTTCATGAAATGCACTTTAACGTTTTATTCATGTATAAAAAAACTGTATAATAAATAATTTTGTTAAATAATTAGTTAACCATACATCCAAATGTATGATACACTATAATTATATTATAAATATATACTAATATACATAAATACAAACATATAAATACATACATTTAATAATAATAATAATAATAATATAAATATAATAAAATAAAAACATATAGGTAACAAAATCTATGATCTGTAATAGAAATATACATGCATTATATTTGTTCACTAATTCTACACGACACATTAACAAGTAATAAATAATAAATAATAATAATAATATTAATAATAATAAAAATAAAATATATCTTGAAGTATAAACTATCTGTCATAAATTTATGGAAATAATAATCATATATAAATATCAATAGATATAAATGTATTAATAATACTGGTTTCATAGCACACATATATTATGTAATTATAAATAAATAAAATAAATAATGATAACAATAATATCAGTAAAAATATATATTTATATATATATATATATATATATCAGGCAACACTGATAAACTGGCACAATTAATTATTTTAATAAAATAATTCGTAGCCTCCTCACAATACATTTTACATAATGAAATAAAAATTAAAAAAAAATAAATAAATAAAATAAAAAATTATTTTATTTATGAATATAATTTTAAATGTGCTTTTTTATTAATTGTGTTATACGTATATTTTTTTTTTAATTTGGTATATAAATAAATATATAGATATCAAGTAATACTTACTGTTGTGATATTGTCTTCAATTGTGAATGTTTGAATTTGAATGTATACAGAGTATGATGAAGATAAAAAAGAATTTTTAAATAACTTTTCAATGTTTCAATATAGGTAGAAATTTAATTTATTATACGTTCTCATATAAAATAAATTTTTTTCTCGTTATATGTGGATGTAGTAATACTATACAGTATCAATAATACGGATTCAATTCTGTTGAAAAAATGACTGCTCGTACAGTTACATTATCTACAGTTCAGCCGTCTTTAGTTTGCTCCTCCTTCTGTCAACAAACCAAAGCCAGCTACTACAGGGTGCACGCTAGAGTCCGGGACTTTACTGATGTTGTATTCCTAATAAGTTAACTATTTTTTTAAATTATAAGTACTTAAAACAACAGTCATGATATGATGTAGGCCTAACAATTCATTTATAAAAATTACTTTTGAAAGTATTTTGTATTTAAATACTTTTGAAAGTATTTTGTATTTAAATACTTTTGAAAGTATTTTGCTGTTACTTTTTAATCAGCGTGTACACATTTTTACATAATGCGCATGCTAAGTGACGTCATCATTTGTTGACAGTAGGAGCAAAATAAGAAAGGCTGGACCTTATGTATTTGTATAATAATAAAAATAATAAGTGACAAAACTGGTAATACTCACCGTTGCCGACAGAGTGCGCGCGAGTGGCCTGTTGTGCGTCTTTTACTTTACAGTACTTTAGTTCGTTGTTGCCCTACATTTAATGTAGGCTACATAAAATAAGACGTACAATACAGTACTTTTTTAGGCTATTTTCCGTTTTCTGTATGCCACTATCAAATCCGACTTCCCTGAAGGGTTACAAAAATTCTCCCACTCCTGAGTCTAACTGGGCCAATCTGAAGGTAGCAATATTGCTGGGTAGTGTCAACTCCACTCCCACTCCCACTCCCATTTCACTATACAATTAGTTACTACACAGTCTGCGCTATGAATTTACTATCTTGTACATGTACACTTACTTAATAATATTCGGACGCAGGGAGATGCAGCAGAGTTCCTTCAGGCACACTCACACGACCTTCTCTTCCCAATGTAAATAATTAAAAAATATAACGTAGTAGTATAATGTAACCTAATAATAGCAAAAAATTCAATTAAAATATATAACTTAATAGTAATGTAGTAATGGCAAAATAAAACGACAGAACGTGTAACATAGTACTATATACACTGGGACTGGGAAGGACGTGTGTACGCGTGCGTGAGTGTGGCTCTCTCTCTCTCTCATTAAGAGTATTTAGTAAGACAGGGTCACAAATATGGAGGTCCTCAGAAGAATGGGGAAAGAGCTGGAAATCCTGCAGAGCATAAAGATAAGAAAACTAACATACCTTGGACACATCATGATGGGGCCTAAACACGAGATTCTGCATCTCATAATTCAAGGGAAACTTGTTGGTAAACGCTCGGTGGGACGCAGACGAATATCCTGGTTAAGAAACCTGAGAGAAGCGTTTAACTGGTCGTCGCATGACCTTTTCAGAGCAGCAGTGTACAAGGTACGACTGACCATGATGATAGCCAACTTTCGTAATGGAGAAGGCACCTGAAAAAGAAGAAGTAAGGCAGGGAGTGGAAGAAATGAACAAGTGTACAACCCTTCAGGGAATTCGGATTTGATAGTGGCATACAGAAAACGGAAAAGACCCCATTTTTACTTTCTCTTGCCTATATGAATATATAGGAAGGCAAGTATTGTTTTTACATCGATTTTTCAAAATCGAGTTTTCACCGGATATACACGTTTTCAGACCCCCCGAACCCACATAAACATGTTTTTAGCGATTGATCTGTGTGTGTGTGTGTGTGTATGTGAACAAAATATCTCAACAATGGAACATCCTACGAAGTTGAAATGTGAAACTTTAGTTTGGTACCACTAGAGGACCCGATACAAACATTTTTATAAAAATTGGCCAACCGGTAGTAATAGTTTATTCGTGTAATTTTTCACTTTTTTGTAATTTTCTCAAAAACGGCTCCAAGTTTTTTTTTTTTAAAATCGTTTCAATCACTACATTTCTTATGCTCTACAAGATAGGGTAGGCGCCATGTCTGCTGAAATTCTTGGTGATGCTGTGCTCTTGTAGAAAAAAAATGGTTTACCTCTACGGATTTGAACCAAACAATTTGTTGTAATAATAATGGTTTATTATTAAGAAATAGATCCATTTTATGTGAGAACGTATTTTAAATAATTTATTTCTATATTGACCTGTTGTAAAGCTATTTAAACAAATCTTGTGTTCGTTGTATACATTCACGGTTTTATTAAAATATAATTATATACATCATAGTATAATAAAAAAAATAAAAGGTTTTTTTTATTAAATTATCTTGTATAATAAATTAATAAAAATACATTTACTTGAAATACATAAACAGATAAATAAAAAAAGTAAGAATAAAAATAAGACGAAAATGTACAAGAAATATTAGAAAAAAAAGAATACTGAATAAAATGAGGGTATAGCATAAAGGCCTACTGCAGAAATAGGGTTGTAAGCAGAAGACAATTATAATTATAACAATAAAAAACGAAAATATAAATCTCACAACAGTTTATAACATACAATACCAAGGATAAAAAAATATTTAAATTTGAAAATATTGTGTTCAACCCTATCTATGTTTTTCCAAATAATCTCTATTTAGTTATCCCAAACTAATATTAGACTATGACCAGAAATTGTGTGGGTTCATTGGTAGTGTCGGAGGGGTTGCAATAAGTTTGGGGTTAAAGACCAGTAGTTCCCAAAGGGTAGTCCATCAACCCCCAGAGCTCCTCGACTGGGTGGTGAAAATAAGTTTAAATAAACCGATCATATCGCAACAAAAAAAAAAAAAAATTGTATTTTTTAAATCATTCTCTTATTTTCTTTACCTTTAATTGGTTTTTTGTGAAAAATTCTATAATGTTATACTATAACTTGGAATTTGTATGTTTCTGCCAATAACAGACAGGTGGAGTGTCAAATTATTTACACTCAATCTGTTCGTTGCACGGCTAAAATAAATAGTTGTGTTTCTTATCACATGGTCAGCCAATTAAATGACTGAACTATTTAAGAACAGAAGAGGTAGAGGTGTATTGTGACACTAGTCAGAGTTATCTCCTCTGAGAGTGATGAATTTCACTATACAACCAGACCCTGTGGTGAATGAAGTGAAGGTGTCATTTGCAGGGTGGAAAGTGAATGCTTTTCGGAGGGCCTGGCATGCTGATAAGCATACTCTTTCAACTCAGTGAGTTGTGGCAATGGCAAACCACATTACTCCTCGTTTTTACTTAGTAAAACCTCTAGAGGTTCAAACCAGCTTTTCGGCTGTTGACCTAAACAACAATATATGTTTAAATGTCTAACTTTTCTCAAAAACGGTTCTAACGATTTTCCTGAAAATTTGTGTATAGGGGTTTTCAGGGTCTACAAATGGATTGCACTATGTCTCATTTTTGCAAAATACTATAATTCGCTAAATTAAGAAATATAATTAGATTAATAGAACCTCATTATATTTTCCATGACAACCTCTATAACATATATAATTTTTTTTCTCTTAAATCAGCTGTTCTTATATAAACATACAGGTGGAGTATAAAATTATTTACACTCAATCTGTTAGTTGCAGGGCTAAAATAAATAGTTGTGTTTCTTATCACATGGTCACCCAATTAAATGAGTGAATCATTTAAGAACAGAAGAGGTAGAGGTGTACTGTGACACTAATCACAGTTATCTCCTCTGAAAGTAATGAATTTTATTATACAGCCAGACCCTGTGGTGAATGAAGTGAAAGTGTCATTTGCAGAGTGGAAGATATATGCTTTTCAGAGGGCCTGGAATGCTGATAAGTGTACTTTTCCACTCAGTGAGTTGTGGCAATGGTAAACCACCTCACTCCTTGATTTACTTAGTGAAACCTCTACAGGTTCAAACCAGCCAAAAAAAAAAATTTTTTTTTGGCTGACCAAAAAAAAAAAAAAAATTAAGAAATATAATTAGATTAATAGAACCTCATTATTTTTTCCATGACAACCTCTATAACAAATATAATTTTTTTTCTTAAATCAGCTGTTCTTATATAAACATATAGTTTTTTTTTAAATTAACTTATTTAATGTCGCATCAACTGCTGATGTCATTACCAACGAGTTGGGGTGTAACTGTGTACAATGGAGGATGAAATGATTTTTTTGTAACGTATGAAAATATGCCGTGCCTGAGTGGGATTCGAACCCAGGACTGCATTATGAGAGGCGAGCACGTTACCAACTGCACCAATGCGGCCGGCGTTATAAACTACATAAACGAGTAGTTTATCTTTAAACTACATGTTATTCGTGAGTTAAATTATTTATAAATTGCAATTGTAGGTGTCTGTAAAAAAAATTTCCCCACCTATATGGCTTCCCAAAACAGTAAAAAAATACATACCGAGTGTTTTAGAAAAATGCATACACATTTAGAACGGATATATTAATTTGAAGAAAACACTTACAGCTTGAAAACCTATATCAGCTGATAATTAAAACAGCAGTTTTTTTTTAACTATGTAACTCAATGTAATTATTTCTCTCATTTATTATGAGATAGGCCTTCGGGCCAGCCCAGTCAGTCAGCTGGTAGTAAGTCGCTACTATTTGTTAAGTAACACCGGTTGAACAAGCAACTTTGTATGGTGACCAGTTGACAGCCATCCATGAACAAACTCTACTGGGGGTCCCTGTTCAAACTCATGTCTAATCCACGCCAAAAAAAAAGTACAGCAAAAAGCAGCGATCAAATTGGGTAGTTGTCAACAATGTACAGTTCAGCTGTTCTTTGTTTGCTCCTACTGTCAACAAACAAAAACCACCTACTACAGGGTGCGCGCTAGAGTCTGTGACTTTACGGATGTCGGATTCCTATTAAGTTAACTATTTATTTAAATTATAAGTACTGAAAGTACTAAAAACATCAGTCATGATATGATGTAGGCATAACAATTTCATTTGTAAAAATACTTTTAAAAGTATTTTGTATTTAAATACTTTTGAAAATATTTTGTTGTTACTTTTTAATCAGCGTGAACACATTTTGATAATGCGCATGCTCAGTGACGTCATCATTTGTTGACAGTAGGAGCAAAATAAGAGAGGCTGGACTATACAGTTCCCAATAACAAATAAAAGCTAAAAAAAAAAAAAAATCAACTTAAATGGGGTTTAAAGTGTTACTGGAAGACTGAAAACATTCAAAAGGTTCAAAGATGATGGAAAATGAAATTTTGAACCAAACCACCTTCAAGAATAACAAATACTAGATTCAATACAAATTTGAAACACATGGGGCAGTGAGAAATATGAACAAGGAGCAGAAAAAGACCTGCACAAGTAATGAAAATGTCAATGTGGTTATGTAATGATGTGGTAGATCTACTGCAAGTACTGCCCGTTTCCAAGCTTTGTGCAGCTGAGAGGAATGCATTACGTCACTACTACTGTGAGAGATTGCGTTAGTATACTGTTCGCCAACTACGGCGACATGTAGGGAGGGTAGCGGACAGAGAGAGAATGTGTTGCGTCCGCCTTTTCCCTCAACTCATTTCGATCAGTGCACGGTGTTCAAGCGCAATAGTGACAATACGCGGTACGGTAGGGCACTCTGCCGGCCAGTTTCGTTCACTACACTCTAACAAGCTCATTTTTCATCAGAAAATTCTAAAAATATTACTTTCGTTTCCTAATGGATCTTATATTACTACACTAAAAATGTTATTATTATACTGTGATATTTGTATAAGATACGCTCGTACAAAGTTAGACGTTTAAATCTCATCGCATTTTTTGCGTATCACGTAGGCTAATATAACTTCTTTTCCAGGACCACATAATTTACGTTTTATAATTTTGTTATAAAATATAAAATTTGATGTATGTAGGGCAGAAAGAGAAATAATAAACGAGCTTGAAAAATCACTTTTTGAAGGGAAGTCAAAGATAGATCATTGTGTCTGGTGTCTCCTTCCTGTTAATATTCCAAGAAGCTGAATCAATTTTAATAGTTGTGAATTTTATATGAAACATACGTCAAATTTTAGAAATCAACTACACACGCACAATATCAGTTGTTGGACATTTTAATAAAAAGAACCGTATAGTGAATATAACAGAATGAGGTTATGACGTACCTTTCTTTTGGGACTGTCAAAACTTATGGTAGGTACATCATTTAGGAAAACACTTATTGCCTATTACCCTAAAATAAATCGCAGACATTTCCCCCGTATTTTGTGTGCGCGCAACTAATTTTGACGGGGTGTGGCTTTCGACAGCAACACCAATGTCAAAACGATTACCGCATGAACACAACACAACACAACACAAAACAAGAGGCAGGCAGCCTGTATCTTTAGTTGACGCTGTGGTGGGGGAGCTACTTACTGCGCATGTGCGGCCCACATGCCACCGTAGTTGGTTATATTTATATCATAGGGCTATATGGAGTTCTATTTATATTTTCACTAAAATTAAATTCGATATATAGAATTTGTTTTCGATATACAGAAGCATTTTTCATTTAAAATTTCATGGGACTCAGGAAATACTTCGATTTATAGAGAATTTCGATATATAGAATTCGATAAATAGAGGTCCGACTGTATATCCATTCAAAATGTGCATATACATTATTTTGAGACACTCAATAAATTCATGTAGAAATAGCTTGTTTTTTTTGTAATTGATGACCTCACTTTTATTAGATGAGCGGTACTTTTCGGAAATCAATCATATAATCTTTGATGAAGCGAAGCTTGATAACCAGGTACTTAAAATTAAATTACAAACACTGGTGATAATAGCCTAAAGTTAAAGGTCAAAAAGGTATCATTTTAACCCTTACAGTGCCAGCCAGCGTCCTAATATTAGGACGTCAAGATTTAGACTAAAAACTTCATAGGATTTTTATTTTTCACTTAATTTTAAAAACAACATATGAAAATAATAAGTAAGAAATGTAGATTGAAAAAAAAATACTTGTAGAGTTTTTTTATTAATGTAATTGATTAATATTGATTAAAATACAGTATTTTTATTTTTTACAATACATAAATGATTTTTTTTTTGTAATTTTTGCATAATTAAATTGTCTTTAAAGTGACCTAGGCCTAATTGAAATTGAGTAACATAATTTTTTAGGGTGATGTGTTTTTAAATTAAAAAAGGAAATTTCTATAAAAATGTCTACATATTTTATTTTTAAATTGTAAGAAATATATTCCAAGTTGAATGTCATACAAGATCAAATTTTTTTATGAACAAAACAAAAAAATCATTAAGATACCTTGAAAAATAGACATGTGATGGATAGATATATAAATGCTACCAATCGCAAAAAAGTAGGCTGGCATTTTTTAGTCTAAATCTTGACGTGCTAATATTAAGACGCTGCCACTGTAAGGGTTAATCAGGGGTCCCCAAACATTTAAATTTATTTACTGGAGATCCACATGATTGACTAAATTTGAGAACCGCTGGGTTAGACCCCATTGTAGTTAAACAGATTTAATGAATATCGCAACAGAAGGGCTAACTCACGAAAAAGTAATCAGGATTATAACATTTATATTCAAAAATTCTGCCCATAACAGACAGGCGGAGTGTCAAATTATTTACACTCAATCTGTTAGTTGCAGGGCTAAAATAAATAGTTCTGTTTCTTATCATATGGTCAGCCAATTAAATGACTGAATCATTTAAGAACAGAAGAGGTACAGGTGTATTGTGACACTAATCAGAGTTATCTCCTCTGAAAGTAATGGATTTCATTATACAGTTGAACCCTGTGGTGAATGAAGTGAAGGTGTCATTTGCAGAGTGGAAAATATGCGCTTTTCAGAGGGCCCGGCATGCTGATAAGCATACTTTTCCACTCAGTGAGGAAGACAATGGTAAACCACTTCACTCCTCGTTTTACTTAGTAAAACCTCTACAGGTTCAAACCAGCCTTTTGGCTGATGACCTAAACAACAACAATAAATAAAAATAATATTGAAAATCAAACACCATAACCAATTGACTTGCCCATAACAGGCAGGTGAAGTGTTCATTATTTGCACTTGATCTGCTAGTTTCAGGGCTACAAAAAATAGTTCTCTCTCTTATCACATGGTTAGCTGATTATAAGACTGAAGCATTTAAGAACAGAAGAAGACACTAGTCAGAGTTATCTTCTCTTAGAGTAATGAATTTCATTATACAGTTGGACCCTGTGGTGAATGAGTAAAGGTGTCATTTGCAGGATGGGCCTGGCATGCTGATAAGCATATTTTTCACTCAGTGAGTAAGGCAATGATAAAATATCTCACTCCCCGTTTTTCTTAGTAAAGCCTCTAGAGCAGTGTTCTTCAACCCCTTATCTTCATAAACGGCCTAATTTTCATTGTGGGTGGGCTAGAGGGCCGCATTCATCTACTTATATACTGTATCTATATTTCTATATGAATTTTATTAAACATCCTATGTAGGATTTTTAAACAGCCGTATTATTTAAAATTGAAATATATATTTTCTAACCACCAGAATACGGTAACATTTAAAGAAATAATATGATTTGTTTTAAAGCTTATATTGGTTGAAATGACAGTAAATATCAATTTTGAAACGTATACTTATACTTAAACATGTTACAAAACTCAAAACCAAACTAAAAACATCAAAATGGTGATTTTTCAGTTCAATGAGAAACTTGACATTCTTTCTCTTTCACTAGTTTAAAAATCAACAAAATGATGCAATGTTCTAAGCCCTTTGTTCAAAAACTGAAATCGTTCTGCGGGCCGCAGGTTGAAGATCATGCTCTACAGGTTCAAAAGAGCCTTCTGATTGACATAAACAACAACCAATGGACCGAAAGGAAACTCATAAATGTTCCACAAACAACGTCAAAAAAAGAAAATTAGACAAACTAAAGATTAGAAACTGAAAAAAATAATTTCATTTGATCAATTAATTTGATGCAGTTTAAATGAGTTCACCAAACCGATACAGAGTACCTCTGAATAAGGCGATTTGAAATTTCTGGGTTGCTGATTTTACAATAGGCACTTTGAGACATGGGCCCAGGCTCACAAAATTACATTTTAATTTTCTATGCCTAAACAACAAAATATATATATTTCTATAAAAAATCCCAAATGTCCAAAAGAATCAGCCAACAGCTGATGATTTTCAGAATTTCTAGAATGCCTTAATTTCACTTTTTTACAACCCTGTTCACTCTGGTAATCTAATTTTAGATGATGCCGAATGGATTGTGATTTGGACGATAAAACGTGCTTCTGCAAGGTCAGTATAAGTCAGAAACTGGTAAATATTGTTCTTTTCTTGTAGGGAATTCTTTAACGCATCTATTAGTGTTTACAGAAATAGAATATCACAACAGGGAAAAGTTTTATTCCTTCTATAGTGTGTAGGTCTGCCCATAACGGACAGGTGAAGTGTCAAATTATTTACACTCAATCTGTTCATTGCAGGGCTAAAATAAATAGTTCTGTTTCTGTTGACATGGTCAGCCAATTAAATGACTGAATCATTTAAGAACAGAAGAGGTAGAGGTGTACTGTGACACTAATCAGAGTTGTTTCCTCTGAAAGTAATGAATTTCATTATACAGCCAGACCCTGAGGTGAATGAAGTGAAGGTGTCATTTGCCGAGTGGAAAATCTGTGCTTTTCAGAGGGCCCAGCATGCTGATAAGCGTAATTTTTCACTCAGTGAGGAAGGCATTGGTAAACCACCTCACTCCTTGTTTTACTTAGTAAAACCTCTACAGGTTCAAACCAGCCTTTCGGCTGATGACCTAAACAACAACAGTGTGTAGGTAGCATTGATGGTTTGGGAATTGTTTGTTTTGAATGGAAATCCGTGTAGCTCGTGTGTAAGTCAACGTACAAGCATGTTCTTTTGTTTGTGTTGAAGCTTTGACGATTCTGTTATGGCATTTGCCTTTGAAAAGATAAGACGAGTCCATTTTACTTTACAGGAGGGCGTTGACTATCACAGAGGCAAAAAATTGGACACTTTGCCGGGTTACAAAGGACATGTAATGGCTTCCTTCTACCTGCACCTACAGAATTTTTCAAAACATGTGGTTGTAGGGAAAAGAATATTCTACATTGCTTTGCTTACAGCTGTAACCTAAATATAATAGTGGCTCTGTGACATCACCATTAAGAATGTAAAATACCATCCCTTCATGCTTCCCTGTGATATGCAAATGGACTCATGTTGAAGATTTTGTAACTTCGTCAAATATTTACAGAAATTTAAATAAAAACTAACATTCATTCCAGTAAATTCTTGTCTACAAAACATGTTTTATAAATTTTTTTGCTAAACTGAAATTTAAGCCCGAAATAGTAAAAAATATAAAGTAAACACAAAAATGTTCGCAGTTGAAAATTTCGCTTGCCTAAATGCAAAGAATAATGAAGCGATTTTGTTGTAATTATATTCAAAAGGCGCGTACGTATTATATGAATCAACTGTAATATTTTTAGAATTTTTCATCAGTAGGGATGTTAGATAAAACTGTTTTGAGAGTGCGTTTTGAATTTTGCAATTCTTCTGTTTAACGAGTAACAGTCCGTTTCCAAAGGGTTAAAATTTCCTGTCTTCGCTCTTTTAAGTGTTTATAAATGGAACATCTCATATTTTTCAAAACATTTTATAAACATTTAAAAGAGCAAAAGCAGGACATTTTAAATGAACAAATCAAATTTAAGGGGAGTTCATACCGCGTATCCCACCAATGTTAAATTAGCAAAATGTGAAACCATTATCTCAGTAACTATTAATATTTGAAAGCTGTAATTTTGAGGGATTATTTATGGATACAAGAAGAGGTTACTGATCCTCAGACATTAAAATATAACAACTTTTAAAAAAGTTATTGATTCTTTTGACGAGGCCAAATTATTTTTAGTATTGTTTTATAAAATTTCACATGTATAACGCTGAAAGAGGATCCACAGTACCACTATAACCTACTAAAGACACAGTAACAAATGCATTACTTTATGTTTAATGGTTTCTGAGAAAATGGGTCCTTTGTAAGAAAAAAGATGTTTACATATTAAAATAAATAATATTCAGATATAATAAACACAGAAATAACACCAGAAAAAACTGACGTTTCTCTTTTCAACCATTATACAAAAATGCATATACATGTTGTACCAAATTAAACAGAAAATTATAAATATTAATATTCAATAGAATTCAAAAAATTGATTACGGAATGAACTCCCCTTAAGAGAGTGATTAAGTGATATTGACTGCTGCTGCCACCCGTAATAAGTATGAGAAGGGATAGATTAGAAGAACTCAATTTTAAATCGGTTTCAGTTTTATAAATAGGTGACTGAAGATGTAACATCTTCTAGATTTAAAATAAAAATTTCAGTTTCAAATTTGATTATAATACTCTAATGATAGTGGATCCACCAAAACGTGTAAGTAACAAAAGGAAAAATCAAGGCAACTTAAAAGGTTAGTAAAATTTATTATATGAAAAAGAATTTTATACAATTTTTATTCTCACATTTCCATATTGGAGCAGGGTGCTATTCCAAGTTTTTCAATTAAGAAAAATGGAATTTTGAATGGTGGAAATGATGATGTTAGAAGTCTTTTGACAGTGTGATATTTAAATAAAAAAAAAAAAAAATATTTGGGATTACTTAGAAATTAAGATTTAAGATTTTTTCCACAGTTTGGGCAAAAGAACAAAAATAGTCTCATAATTTTCGCTCAACAAGAACAACTTATGGGTTGAAATTACTATTTTCAGTTGTTTGATAGATGGAGATCAAGTCACAGGTGTAAGTGTAAGAAATTGTGCAACTGGGTCTCAAGTTTTATCTGTCAAATGAAAAAGCCTTTACTTCATTTTGTTCTTGAGCTTTCTTAAGTTTCTGGAAAATTCCAGGTCAGTACCTTCCCTTGTTGTTTAGGTCAACAGCTGAAAGGCTGGTTTGAACCTTTAGAAGTTTTACTAAAAAACGAGGAGTGAGGTGGTTTACCAATGCTTTCCTCACTGAGTACAAAAGTAGCCAATGCTTATCAGCATGCCAGGCCCTCTGAAATTCATCTACTTTGCACCCTGCAAATGACACCTTCACTTCCATTCACCACTGGGTCTGGCTGTATAATGAAATTCATTACTTTCAGAGGAGATAACTCTGATTAGTGTCTTTTGCACCTCTACCTCTTCTATTCTTAAATAGTTGAGTCATATAATTGGGTGACCATGTGATAAGAAACAGAACTATTTTTTGTAGCCCTGGAACTAGCAGATCGAGTGCAAATAATTTAACACTCCACCCCTGTTATGGGGGGGGGGGTTACCTCCCCTTATAATTGGCTTGAGTGGAAGTAAAGTTGGTTGACCGTTTTCTCACGATCTTGTAAAATTTGTGTGTTGCTGTTGCAACCTCGAGGGAATTTATCAAGATTCCAGATTTTCCAGGGAGTTCGAACACCACAAAAACAAGACACACCTCATAACATGGCTCTTTGAGGCCTCTGGATGGATTAGAATAGCGGTTTTCAAAGTGTGGTACGCGCGATCGTAGCCGGTGGTACACGAGTATTTGCGTTTGATTTCATTTTGTATCTTTCTAATCATTTATTTTTGAGAAAAGGAGAATGCAAAATTCGTACTTGTGTGTGAAATTTACATGTCACACAGCCTGTATGGAATCAATCCTGCATTAATTCTTTCTAGAGCAAAAGAAAAAGAAAAACCAAAAGAAAAAACCGTTAAATCAGTGAACGCTCTGTGGTTGTGAGCCGTGAATTTTCGAGCACCAACATCCTCTTATAATATTTCAGTTTCATGTATGAGTTTTAAATATAGGGCTAATTATTTGAACGTTTTTTCATAAAGTACTTCTATTTCTGTTTGATTTTACCATAATGAACTAGGTTTTGTTTGAAGTGTTTTAAGCCAGTTCAAAAAATTAAATTTGATTGGACACTAATTTATATAAATAAAAAGTGGTCACCGACTAATCAGTGTGTATTATTTATTTATAGTAGTGTTAAAAGTGTGTGATACGCGCGCACCTCCCCTTCTTCTGTGCCCTTCACCACGTTTATACATAATTATTCTGAGATAGAACCACTGCTCTAGTGGTACATGAACATGTCAAGACATATTAAGTGGTACGCCACCAAAAAAGTTTGACAACCACTGGATTAGAATATATATATGTCAGTGAGTTGGTGACCAACAATTGAATATCAAAAACACATAGACTAAAAATTAGTTTGGAAATTCAAAACAAATAAAGAATATTTGGAATAATTAGGGAAGGTACACAAAATTGACAACGGATATTAAAAAAAAAAATAAATAAAAAATAGCAATGATAAAGACATACACAAAAATAAAGGAAAAAATTAGAATACATTTTGTTTACAGAATAACGAATAAATAAAAGAAAATGTATGATAATGGGAATGAAAATGAGATAAATGTATGTATGATGTAAAAATGTATGCTAAAATATTGATTAATTATTTATAATAAGTTGTATTTAAAATAATATTACATTGAAAGATTGGTTTTATCCAGTAGTTTATTTAACAATAAAATTTTAAATAATTAAGTAATAGTATTTAATTGTTTTTATTAATTCCAGCAATGCTGCATTAGTTTGATCATTAGTTACCTTTTTGCCTTACCGTGTTCCGCATCTTATCCGATTCCTTGGATTTATCTAGAAGTGTAGGTATTTAAGATCATGAACTCCGTTATCCAGCCTGCGCCACAAAATTACAGTACATTTTAGCTGCTACGACAGTAGTTTTATTAGACATTTTATTTATTTTATTATTTATTTAACTCCACTCATTTCTTTTTTTAATTAAAAATATATTTTAACCAATATATTGTTTAATTATATTATTTTTTAATGTATTATTTATTTAATTTTTTATTGTATATTTTAATATAAATTAATTAATAAAATAATAAATACGGCGTTTATTAATAAAAGAGGAGGTCAACGAGATCAAAGGAAAATTCACAACACAATAAAAAAAAATATAAAAATCAATAATAATTTTATTATATATACACATTCAATAATAATAAAAATAAATAATAAAATAATTATTTTCATTGTTTATTTTTTTTGTAGGGAATGAAAATAAATAAAAATAATAAATTGTTTCGTTTAATAATGAATCATTAATTTAAAGACACATCAATCGATCAAACAAACAAACATACAAACAAACAGACATAAAAACAAACAAACAAACCAACGACAAACAACAAACAAAAAACAACCAAACAATAACAACAAAATTAGGACAGAGTCAACAATTTGATACTTGGAGGAAGGTGATTTATTATAATAATAATTTTTTGTTTATATATTTTATATTTTAATTAATTATCTTTATATTATATTATAACACAGTAATTAATTTATTATAATTTCATCAAAAATATAATATAACCATAATAATTAATATTATATAATATATTATTTTAATTTATAATTCGTGTTATAAATTGTACATCAATTTATAAATAAAATAGTTTATAATTATAAATTTATTTTGATGAAAATAATAATAATAATAATAATAATAATAATAATAATAAAAACAGGATAATAAGGTGCAGGCTAATACGTTTACACCTGAAAAGATTACGTACGGCAGAAGCACTCAATATCATAGACAGTGACACAGTGTGTGTTAACAACAATTACAACATACAGGCATTCACCAGCTTTTAGGAGATGATCAGCGTTCTGTAGCAAGCGGAGAAATTGTGTGTGATAGAGATAAGATAGATTATATATAATATATAAATATATTTAAGTAAATAAAAAAAAATATAGAACATACAAATTCATTTATAATGTGTACCAAAAAGAATGACCCGATTTTATATAGATTATTTATTAAGAAGAATGGCTTAACACCAACAAATTACATAGGTACTAAATTACTCACAAAAGACATAAGTTTATGAAAATCTATCATAAATGTTCAATATGTCCTCCATTGGCTGCACGGACGACATCTAGCCGATAGCTGAATTCATCCCAAACTGAGCGTAAGGTGTCTTCTGTCACTGAAGCTACAGCAGCTGATATTCTGTTTTTTAGTTCATCAATGTCACGAGGTAAGGGAGGAACGTAAACAAGTTGTTTAACATATCCCCACAGGAAAAAATCGCATGGTGTTATGTCAGGGGACCTAGGAGGCCAAGAGTGTAAAGCCTGGTCTCGCGGTCCAAAGCAAGGTTTATGGACCCTACTTTTTTGAGGAATAAACCGTAACAGGACAATCATATCTTGCAATGCTACGGAACTGGTTATTCCACTAACTTATTGACTCTGACAATTTCATCTATCAGCAAGATGGAGCACCACCGCACTGGCACAACAACGTGCGCAATTTCCTCAATGACAACTTGCCTCAACATTGGATAGGGCGTACAGGACCAACAACTTTACGTTAAACAACTTGTTTACGTTCCTCCCTTACCTCGTGACATTGATGAACTAAAAAACAGAATATCAGCTGCTGTAGCTTCAGTGACAGAAGACACCTTACGCTCAGTTTGGGATGAATTCAGCTATCGGCTAGATGTCGTCCGTGCAGCCAATGGAGGACATATTGAACATTTATGATAGATTTTCATAAACTTATGTCTTTTGTGAGTAATTTAGTACCTATGTAATTTGTTGGTGTTAAGCCATTCTTCTTAATAAATAATCTATATAAAATCGGGTCATTATTTTTGGTACACATGGTATAATAATAATAATAATAATAATAATAATAATAATAATAATAATAATAATAATAAATGTATGTACGAATATTCATAATAAATGACAAACACTCAAAACGTACAGATATACAGACATACCACCAATTCAAACATAAAATTAATTTTTGTATATATATAAATATTACGATTTAATATATATAATATAATATAATGAAATATGATTTAAAAAAAAAATGAATCAAATTAAAAAAAAAATGATTACACAAAAGAGATGAATAAAATTATATTCTTCTGTTATTTGTTTAATTAATTATCTTTACTTTTAACTTTTATTTTTGTTACCAGGAATTATACTTTATTGTGTAGATATTTTTTGACGTAATACATGAATTTTTGAACAGGGACCCCTAATGGAGTTTGGTTTAGAAATGGCTGTCAGTTGGTCACCCAACACAGTTAAACGAGAGCTGTTTAATAAAAAAATAATAGTGAAGTTCTACAACCTGACTGATTGGGCTGGCCAAATTAATTATTAGTGTTTTTTTAATTATTTGGGAATTAATCCACTTGGTTAACCTAACTGTAAATTTGTCATTGCAAGTCAGCAGTTTAACAGCTGATTTTTGAAGACAAAGGTTCCATCAAAAATAAATCTTTATAATGCATCCTGCAGTTTGAAATTAATTCTATTTCATATAATGAATTTCACTAACCTTCTTTTTAAACTGCATTAACTTTTATCTTTACTTACATGTGTTTCGGTGGATCCACCATCATCAGAGTAAATAACATAAAATTGAAACTAAAAATTTTTTTCACGACTTATTTAAAATCTATAGCAGATGATACGTCTTCAGTCATTTGTATAAAACTGCCTCCAGTCATTTTTATACAAATGACTGAAGACGTATTATCTGCTATAGATTTTAAATAAGTCGTGAAAAAAATTTTTAGTTTCAATTTTATGTTAGTTACTCTGATGATGGTGGATCCACCGAAACACATGTAAGTAAAGATAAAAGTTAATGCAGTTTAAAAAGAAGGTTAGTGAAATTTATTATTATTATATAAAATAGAAAGGTTACATCGTTTAAATCCTAGTAAAGGTAGTTACTTTGATGGTTTTGTTTAAATTAACAATAGGGGTGGTCAGCCTGGGTCTGTACAAGACTACACCTCATTTAACCTTCTACTATACCTGGCCGTATACTATACTATACCATGTGTTTGCATTGATTGAGACCCAGCACCAGTTTTATAGATGGTGCCTCGCTTTGAGACCTATCGTATAGTAGGCCTATACTATACCAGATATATTGCACTGTTTGAGTCCTGATGAGAAAAATTACGGTGTTTTGGTTGAGACCAATGGTATAGTACAGTATACTATAACTTGATTTCACTGGCATTTCACGTACGTATTACGTAATACATTTGACTTTTTACCAGTGCACACCATCTTTTGGAAATTTGCTGTACTACAAATGATGTTTCCCTTGTATTCTGTTATCCCTATCAAAATGGTGAACAACGCTTCAACTCTATCTACAAGTGGAAAAAATTTCACAGGACTCAACCGTTGCACCATACAGGTATAGTAGCCCTATACCTTTGGGTCTCTACCAACGCACATCACTACTGATATGTCACGACTCAACTAAAGCAACCTTCAAGTATAGTAAACTATAGCGTTTGGTCTTAGTACATGCAACTCAAAAAAATAACTCAGGTCCCAAGAGGTTTATACGTCATACACATCATCCTCATCTCATTGGATCATGGTGATTGCTTATTGTCTGAATTGAACAGATTGTAACGTACATCCATTGGCAATACAAAAAATCCTAGTAAACATAGTGGGTTTAACCAGTTAAATGCCTTGCATTCTGTTAGCACGCCTACAAAAACTTCATATGCTACATGTTTCAAAAATTATCAGATGAAGGAATCGGTTGAGTAAAGTGTATTGTAAAACACACACACACACACACACACACACACACACACACACACACACACACCTGCTCATACAATTACTTAGCCAATGAATTTCATTTGAGATAAACAATAATAAATAACAAACATCCTGTCAGAAAACAAAACAATAACACTAGACAAAATATCCGGATTATTGGCTCCAGATTTAATAAATAACATATCTCATCACCATTCTGGTCTCCTGCTTAAATATAATAAATTTATCAGTTATAAACAAGGTATGTACTAAGATGTATTATCAATGCGTGTAAAGTATATATATATAGCCCCTGTACATCCTGCAACCCGCAATGATGTGTTGTATTGCATTTTGCATTTGAAGTTTTTATAGGCGCTGTAACAGAGTGCAGGGCGTCTTAACAGATAAGAAGGTCCGAGATAGTTTCTTTTACACGGACATGTACATATGCACATGAGGGGAGACTGCAGGGAGCAGAGATGTGGTTTCTGAGGTGGCTGTCTATAACGGATGGAATATTGATTTTAAATATTTCATATACGTATATAAATATTTAATATGGATAAAATTGATTTTAATACTTCTAGGTTGAAATTAATGTTAATTTTAATTTAAAATCACATGAAGTAAGTCTTTTTTCGAATATTGAGAAGTTATAAAAAAGTGGTATAGTATTTATTTTTTAGATATAATATGGTGAGTGTTGTATAATATTTTATTATTTTGTAAAATTTTATTGTATTATATTTTAAGATTATTATAAATTAAACTGTTATCAATAATAATATTTATAAATGAAATTATGTACAGAAATAAAGAATTATATTCTGCCAGAGTTAGGGTTTCGATCGGTGAATGAGATGGTGCGGTAATAAAGACAGAATTGGTGGGATGGAAGGGATGAAACTCCCACAACAAAGTGCAGAGTATCAGCCTGAGGGTAGAAGGGATCTAGGTCGACCCCTAGAAAAAAAGGTGGACAAACCAATTTCATTGAGTGACTTAATAAGATTCTGGGCCTTATACTTGCTAAGACCCACCAGGT
Organism: Catonia carolina; assembly: GCA_035578175.1. Lineage (NCBI taxonomy): Eukaryota > Metazoa > Arthropoda > Insecta > Hemiptera > Achilidae > Catonia > Catonia carolina. Next base: position 518,507 of record JAQMRL010000026.1, read on the forward strand.
TGGTCTAGAAGTAAAGTCGTCGCCAAAATCAGCTGTTTAACAGCTGTTTTTTGGAGACGAAGGTTCCTGGTTCAAATCTTAGTAAAGGTAGTTACTTTTATACGGATTTGAATACTAGACAGTGGTTACCGGTGTACTTTGATGGTTGGGGTTCAATTAACCATACTTTCTCAGGAATGGTCGGCCTGGGTCTGTACAAGGCTACACCTCATTTACACGACATACATATCATTCTCACCTCATTGGGTCATTGGGTTGCTTATTGTTCTGAATTGAACAGATTGCAACATACACAAATTAGGAATAAAAAATTATTAATATATCCTGAAAATACTTTGGGTTATACAATTAGGACATAAAATTTAGATATTGTCACTGTTTATTTTACAAATTTTTTACCCCCAATATTAAACTTTATTTCATCAACTTAGTATTTTCGTTTTTTTTTAACTCCTAATTTGTGTACGTTGCAATCTGTTCAATTGAGTACAATAAGCAATGAGATGACCCAATGAGATGAGGATGATATGTATGATGTGTAAATGAAGTGTAGTCTTGTACAGACCCAGGTCGACCATTCCTGAGAGAGTATGGTTAATTGAACCCCAACAATCAAAGTACACCGGCAATCACTGTCTAGTATTCAAATCCGTATAAAAGTAACTACCTTGACTATGATTTTAACCAGGAACCTTTGTCACCGAAAATCAGCTGTTGAACAGCTGATTTTGGCGACGACTTTACCTCTAGACCAACCCGATGGGTCAACTTACTATTGAGTGATTGTTTATAAAATCTGAGTTTATAACATGCACAATAAAACAATTATTGTAATAACGGGTGTTTTATTAATGACGCAACCTTGATTATAAGAAGATAGAAGTAATACATTGGTAAATTTTCTCTCCCCCAATCGGTATGTTGGCAACAGTGTACTCAAGGCCAACTACCTAACGCAGTTAAAATGTTCCAGTCAAGCATTAGTGTGGTAACAGCAGTCGTTTCATTATATTGTGTCAGCAATGGTTTTTTCCAAGGAAGAACGTGTGTTAACAGTTAACTTTGTTGGCTGGTGAGGTGGTTTCTCATCGAGTACACTCCCAGTTCTACAGAATTTATTTATCAAACGCAATATTGATTATTTGTTCGGAACGGCAGAACGGGAAAATTTCAACTGAAACTTATCTTGCACACATTTGTAAGATTTACTCGGTATGTAAGTCTCTACAATAAACATGCGTTCTTCCTTGGAAAAAACCATTGCTGATACAATATAACGAAATGAATGCTGTCACTACACTAATGGTTGACTGGAACATTTTAACTGTGTTAGGTAGTTGACCTTGAGTACACTGTTGCCAACATACCGATTGGGAGAGAGAAAATTTATCGATGTATTACTTCTATCTTCTTATAATCAGGGTTGCGTCCTTAATAAAAACAACCGTTATAATGTCAGGATGACATAAATTACTTATGTAAAGGGATTATACGTGACGGGTGAGGGACGGGGAGCGGGGGACATCAGGTGCTGTTCTGTGGGGGCTGTAGCATCCCCGTACCCGGCCTCTACAAATATATCATTGGGTCATGGCTTAGTACATTGTTATAAAATGAACAAGATTATAATGTAAAAACAATAGGCTTAAAAAATCTTTCACATGTAAACTGAAGTTGATTTTTTAATTTTTTTTTTTAAATTTGCATAAACTGCTTGGTTAATAGCGACTACTGTGGGTAATGGATAGAGAACGGTGAGTTTTGAGTTGTAAAAATTTCCAAATCCTGGGTGGAAATCGAACCTGGTAATTCTGTGTGGTAGGCTAGTGCCCCAACCACTACACTACAAAGGCAGCCTAAATGAATTTTTAATATTTAATAAAATACAGAGTGATTCAATAAGATGGAAACAATTTCAATAAGCTGTATTTCCTGAACAACATGTTATATTTTAATTATGTAAATTACATTTGATAGAGAAAGTTTTAAATTTTAATTTACATACATGAAAGTTTATAGATGTTGAATGTGTCCTCCTCCGGCTGCACGTACAACATCTAGACGGTAACTGAACTCATCCCAAACTCTCTGACGCATGTCTTGGGTCACTGAGTTGACTGCAGCTGTGATACGATTCCTTAGTTCATTCAAATTGGTGGGAAGAGGTGGTATGTAAACTGCACTTTTCACGAACCCCCACAAGAAAAAGTCACAGGGTGTGAGATCTGGAGACCTCGGTGGCCAAAACTGAAGTGCAGAGTCGTCATTCGCCATGCGACCTATCCATCGTTGATGTATGGATTCATTTAGGAAACGCCGAACATTGCAATGCCAATGGGGTGGAGCTCCGTCCTGCTGGAAAATGTAATCTCCTGAATCTTCATTCATTTGAGAAAATTCACCCCATTGGCATCGCAATGTTCGGCGTTTCCTAAATGAATCCTTACGTCAACGATGGATAGGTCGCATGGCGAATGACGACTCTGCACTTCAGTTTTGGCCACCGAGGTCTCCAGATCTCACACCCTGTGACTTTTTCTTGTGGGGGTTCGTGAAAAGTGCAGTTTACATACCACCTCTTCCCACCAATTTGAATGAACTAAGGAATCGTATCACAGCTGCAGTCAACTCAGTGACCCAAGACATGCGTCAGAGAGTTTGGGATGAGTTCAGTTACCGTCTAGATGTTGTACGTGCAGCCGGAGGAGGACACATTCAACATCTATAAACTTTCATGTATGTAAATTAAAATTTAAAACTTTCTCTTTCAAATGTAATTTACAGAATTAAAATATAACATGTAGTTCAGGAAATACAGCTTATTGAAATTGTTTCATCTTATTGAATCACTCTGTATATTAAAAAGAAAAATTTAAAATATTAACAGAAGAATATGATTGTATTAAATACAAACTAATACTCAACACATTTCAAATCAGTTAAACGAAAATGTATGTAACGATTTAATATTAAAAAAAAAATGTTAGAGAATTTAAAATATAAAAAGAAGAAAAATTTTCAGTAATTTCATGCATTAATATTTATTTATTTAATGCAAAAGTGAAAAATAAAAAATTAAACATGTTTTGATTTCATTAAAAATATTATATTTTTTTGATACGAATAAAAATTAATGTTAATATTAATAAAAAAATAACAGGAGTTTAGGTTAACTAAATATTATAGTATAAATTAAAATAAAATGACTGCAATATAGTTTTGTATCATGCTGCAGATTAGTTAATCAATATGTAGATTGTTTACATTCATCATCAGTTATCACAAAACTGTTATTTAAATATTCAAATTTCATTTCATAAAATATATAACAATTTAATAAGTTAATTCATTGAATATTTAAAGCAAATTACAAAAGATGTAGGGTGAAAATATTCTGTAAAAGGAAAAAGTGACGTCACAGTGTCTTGGGCTAAGCTGATGGGAATAGTCTGTATGGAAATATCCATTTAATAAGGAGAGGGGTGTGTGTAAGTAGTGCAACTTGACAATTTTGTAGTCTAGTTCTAACCTTAGTGTATTGAAGTGATTAATTAGTTATAATTAATTAGTTAGTTATTGAAGTGAAGTGTTGTTCTACACAAATGTTATAATCTATCTTTGTTGTTCTATCTAATGTATTTATTTTTATCGTTTACTATTGTTGTTGTTGTTAAGGTCATCAGCCAAAAGGCTGGTTTGAACCTCTTGAGGTTTTACTAAGTAAAATAAGGAGTGAGGTGGTTTACCATTGCCACAACTCACTGAGTGGAAAATTACGCTTATCAGCATGCCGGGCCCTCTTAAAAGCACATATAATTTCCACTCTGCAAATGACACCTTCACTTCATTCACCACAGAGTCTGGCTGTACAATGAAATTCATTACTTTGAGAGGAGATAACTCTGATTAGTGTCACAGTACACCTCTACCTCTTCTGTTCTTAAATGATTCAGTCATTTAATTGGCTGATCATATGAAAAGAAACAGAACTATTTATTTTAGCCCTGCAATGGACAGATTGAGTGTAAATAAATTGACACGCCACCTGTCTGTTAAGGACAGTTCGTTTACTATATGGTTATTTATCCGATTTTAATTTCTAATGTAGTTTTTCTTATATTATTCAAAGCTGTTTACTTTTTCGTTGACTCGGTTCAATTCTGAGTTCATATACAATGAGTGAAAATAGGGGGAAAAAAGTCGCCAAAAAAGGTCAAGTTTTGTAAAGTCAAAGTCATGAAATTATTAATTGTGTGATAATGTTTTTTGAGTGGGAAGTGAAAGAGGGGTGTGGTGGTGTATCATTGGTTTTCATTTCTTATAATAATAGTAGGTCTAATAATATCAAGGAGGCAGAGGCAGAGTAGTGGAGGAGGCGTTCAAGCTGCTGTTGTTATGCGGTTCAGCTAGTATTACATGTGATTTGTAGTGGAAGGGGAATTCCTTTCTCACTTTTTCACGACTATATGCAGTTATGAAACGACTGGCGCAAGATAGAACATCTTGAAGAATTGCATCAAACCAGTTGAGAGACTGATGACAAAAACAAAATTGAAATTATATAACTTCAATTATTTTAATAAAGGGAGGGAAGAATGTGTGCTAATTATACTGAAGTAGATTTTTGTTGTGTGTATTAACGTACGTCATTTTAAAGAAATGTAAAATTTCTTTGTGAATGTTGCCAAGAGTGATTCGTAAATGTCTAACGGGTCATTTTAAGAAATGGGTGTATTTTTTATATATTGACATGTTTGTGGTGATAGGGTGAAGGTACGCCCATAACAGGCAGATGGAGTGTTTAAATTATCTGCATTTGATCTGCTGCTAGTTCCAGGGCTAAAAAAAAAAAAAATGGTTCTCTCTCATATCACATGGTTAGCCAATTATATGACTGAAGCATTTTGGAAGAGAAGAGATAGAGGTGTACTGTGACACTAATAAGAGTTATTTCTTCTGAGAGTTATGAATTTCATTATACAGCCAGACCCTGGGGTTAATGAAGTGAAGATGCCATTTACTTCTATTTTATATAATGAATTTATATAATAAATTTCACTAAACTTCCTTTTTAACTGCGTCAACTTTTATTTTCACTTACATGTGTTTCGGTGGATCCACCATCATCAGAGTAAATAACATATAATGGAACTAAAAACTTTATTTATTAAAAATCTACAGAAGATGATACATCTTCAGTCATTTGTATAAAAATGACTATAGATTTTTAATAAATAAAGTTTTTAGTTCCATTATATGTTATTTACTCTGATGATGGTGGATCCACCGAAACATGTGTAAGTGAAAATAAAAGTTGACGCAGTTAAAAAGGAAGTTTAGTGAAATTTATTATATAAATTCATTAAGTAAAATAGAATTAATTTCAAACTGCAGGATGCATTATAAAGATTTATTTTTGAATGAAGATGTCATTTACAGGGTGGAAAGTAGATGCTTTTCGGAGGGCCCGGTATGGTGATAAGCGTACTTTTCCCCTCAGTGAGAAAGGTAATGGAAAACCACTTCACTTGTCGTTTGACTTAGTAAAGCCTCTAGAGGTTTAAACTAGCCTTTCGGCTGATCATCTAAACAACAGGGTAAAGGTAATGTGATTAGATTTTGTACGGTTGATTTTGACTTTTCACTTGAGCAATTATTCAGAGAGTTCTTTTAGGTGATACTGTAAGTTACTCAAAGCAATTATAAAAGAATCATCTCTGTTAAGAATTTCTGTGTTGTCTACAGAAATTGAAAAAAATATTTTTTTCTTTCTTTTGCCCAAAATGAATATACACGGAAGGAAAGTATTGTTTTCATGTCAGTTTTCCTAAATCAAGTTTTCACAGGAAACATGTTTTCAGGCCCCCTGAACCCAAAAACCATATTTTAGTGATTGGTGAGTGCGAACAAAATATCTTAAGAATTTAATATCAAACAAAATTAAAACTTGGAATTTAAGTTATGTAGAAGGAGAACCGATTTTCATCAAAATCACACAGCTGAAGTAAGTTAGTAGTTTTTTCGAGATATTTTTCACTTTATTGTGATAATCTCAAAAACGACTCTTAAATTTTTTTAAAAAAATCACCTCATTAACTACATTTTTTATTCTCTACAAGATAGGTTAGCACCATGTCTGCAGAAATTATTGCGACAGCTGCACTCTTGAGGTAGAAAATTACAAAACCTATAACTTCAATTTCAATTTGTTTTCTACAATGCTTAGATTAGCATCAATTATTGATTTTTTATATTTTCTCATCAAAATCAGTAAAAAAATTGGAATTTTTAAGATTACAACCTTAACAGAGGTTGATTTTCATTTTGCGTCATTCACTAATGATTAAAATTAAATTATTTTTCCATATTACATTGTATAGTCATGATTAAATATGCGTTATATTGTTCATTATCTACATTGGCAAGAGAAAATTGTGTGTTTCACACCAGATTTTTTTATTAAAAGACCATAATAACAATGATCTATAAAATTTATTCTAAACATAAAATTTTAATGAAATATTGTAAACAATCTACAAATATGATTTTAATTAACATGCAAATTATGTAACATGCAAGCAGGTCAAGCCCTCTCTTACATAAATATGAAATTCATAATTTTATAAAATGTAAAATTTACAAAAGAATTTTATGACAAAAATTTATATCATTATATTAATAATTTTCTATTATTATTATTATAATTTATTTTTTAATATTTTTTATGGGTTGAATAATTTATTTATATTACTATACATTGTATGACGTTTTATTTTAAAATTTATGAAAATTTGTAATTTTTTTTTTGTTATTTTTGCTTATTTTTCCGTGAGAATTTTATAAATTTATTTAAATTTAAATTCTGATTAATCAAATAAATTAAGTTACCTATCTTCTGAAGTACGCCATGCATAATTTGAAATAAACGACTATATAGTTTTGATCAAAGTTTTGGGTTTCTTTTTTTTTATTAAGTTATTTAAAATAAAAACAAAAGTAGGTAGATCATAATTTGTTTGGTAATTTTTTTGTAATTAAATTACATACATAATCACCTAAAATAATGAAAATATATTTTTATTTAAATTTTAGTTTAAAATTAATTAAATAATTTGGTAATTTAATACACCGAATCATTCATACCGTTCATACTCTCTTTCACACAACAAATCCACACGACAAATTTTTTCTTATTCATTGCACGTCTTCAAAAATATGTTTAAAAAAAACATCTACAAAAAATGTAATAAGTTATATCAAAATTATTTGATGTTAAAATCTAAACCTATATACAGGTAATTTTTAAGTATAGAAACGGCTTTATATTGCGTAACTGAGACATACTCAGCGGAAGAAGCTTATCCGGATCTGTGTAGTTTTAAAAATCCAACATTTTGGTGGTTTTGAAAATATTGGATCCGCCATATTGGATTCAACTTTATATTTTAAAATAGAATGGTGGCCATGTGATATCTCATTTCAATATGAAATTTCAAGAAGAAAACAATGACGCAAACCGTTTTTTGATAGATGCCTTCGTTTTTGAGTAATAAGCATTCAAAGTTGCAATTTTGGGAAAATTGTGTCCCAAAATTTCAAATTTGAATGCTTATAACTCAGAAATGAAGGCATGTATCAAAAAAATGTTTCGCACCATTGCTTTTTCTTGAAATTTCACACTGACATGACGTGTCACATGACCACCATCCCATTAAAATAATAAAGTTGAATCCAAGATGGAGGACAAAAATTTCAAAACCACCAAAAAGTTGGATTTTTAAAACTACACAGATTTGCATAAGCTTCTTCCCCCAAGTATGTCTCAGTTACGCAATATAAAGCCGTTTCTATACTTAAAATCACCCTGTATATTCACGAATTTCTTATCAGAAATTATTAAAAAAAACAAAAGATAAAGAAAAAACATGTAATTACAATGATTAGTGAATTTTTCCCATTTTATTTAAACTTATAACAATAGTTTGAAGAAACTATTGAACTATTTAAACTAAGAAAAGAAACTGATGAAATGTAAAATGAATGTTACAATTTCCAGAAATCTAACACAGGATCTTTCATTTCATATCCAAGCTAAAATAGCACGTAATAGAAGCAGTAGAAAAGAAATTTGTTTTTAAATATTTATGTTTTATTATCAGAAACTGATTTATTTTTAAACAGTCATAAAACTTGATTTGATTATTTTCTGATGTGAAACTAGCAATCATTTCTAGGAATTTGGATACAACGAAGGACAAATCAACGTGTTAATAGAAGAAGCAGAAAATAGCAGGACTACAGATTTCCTTCGAGAAAAATGACAAAAGAAACATCAAAACAGCCCCAAATCACTTGAAGACACATTACAGAAAAATTGGTAAAGCTGATGCTTCAAGTACCTCGGAGGAGATAACACGACCAAAGACGAGCAAAAATGTGTTGATAGAACAAGCTGAAATAGCAGGACTACAGATTTCCTTCGAGAAAACTAAGTACATACATAACAAACATCAAAACAGGCCCATGTTACTTAAAGACATAATACGGAAAAATTATAGCTACAACCAAAAACCAGTGAAAAAGGAAGCAAACAGCAACAGACATAGAAAGATGGCTGGTGGACTCCAAAAAACTCACTCCTTATATAAGAAGAAAGCACTCTCAAAGCAAGCCAATGTTAGACATTATAATATTATTGAAATATATTTCTAACCACCAGAATACGATAACATAAAACATTTACCAATGTTTATAGCGCTTTCGTGTATCTTGTACACATCTTCAGTAAATTAAAATTTAAAACTTCCTACTCCTACCATGGTAGATAAGGAATACCTTATCTACCATGGTAGGAGTAGGAAGTTTTAAATTTTGACGAAAAAGTTTTTAATGAATTTTAATTTACTGAAGATGTGTACAAGATACACGAAAGCGCTATAAACATTGGTAAGTGTTTTATGTTACCGTATTCTGGTGGTTAGAAATACATATTTCAATATATATAAAAATATATAGGATGTTGCAGGCATGTAGATATGAAATGACTAGCATAAGATAGAACAGTTTGGAGAACTGCATCAAACCAGTCAAGAGACTGTTGACAAAAAATATATTTATAAAAAATGCTCTGGTCTAGTGAAATATGGATGATGGAAGAAGACCAAGAAAATAATGGCTAAGAAATAACTAAACAATGATGGTTAGTGCAAAATTAATTAGGGGTGCAGTGGAGCAGAAATGCATAGCAACAACAATTCACACACTGGTTTTCATTAGAAATACAATTAAACTAAATTGTTTTTTTTCATACAATACGTATGACAAAATTTTTAGCATTCTCACACTGGAAAATGTACGACTATAGAAGCGCCAGGAATGAACCAAAAAAAAAACGAACCAGGAAACAGAAATTAGAACTGTGGAGATGCAAATTATTACAAAGGTCGAGGGTTGTATAAGGGTGAACAGAATTCAAAATTATGATGCAAGGTAAGAAATAGTTGCAGAAAAAAAAGTAAAAATATATCAATTATTATTGCATTTAACTGTCAGAGCATCGCTGAAGAATTAAGCGAAATATGATTTTTGAACAGATTTTATTGTATATGCCTGATGGAAGAATATAGGGAGTAGTAGTTTATTTTAACAAAAAATAAAACATTTTGATACCTATGTTGAGAAAATAATAATAATAAACGAAGACTCACAACAGAGTTGCCTACTAAAAATGAAAAAGGGATTGGGCCTGGTCCAGGATCTTTACAACAAAAAAGCCATGTCAAGGCACATAAAATTGCGACACTACAACACAGTTATAAAACCAACAGCCCTCTATGCAAGTGAAACACTAACACTCAATGGGAAGCGAGACCTTGAGGAAATGAAAAAGGAAGATAAAAAATTCATAAGGAAAATCTCAGGGGCTACGCTTACTGAAGACGGTTACAGGCTACAATCAATAAAAACAACGTAGAAGTATTCAAACATCGAAATTGACTTTAGGAAACAAAGACTGAAATTCTTTGGTCATTTTAGTAGGTTGTCACAAGATCGATTGACTATGAAGATTGTAGACTATGTAACCGCAATTAAAACCTCAACACCATGGCTTCAGGAAATTCGTAAGGACTTCAAACTTGCAAACATAAGTTCAACCGTAGAAAGAGACACGTTTCGAGACAAAGTAAATTTCCGGGAAGTTTCACCTGAGCAACCGCAGCAAAAACAATTTAGGCCAAAATGGTCAGAACGTAAACAAGCTTTCTCAGAAAGAATGAAAGTCTGTTGGAAGAACAGGAAGAACCCAAAGAAAAGTTAATTGAGCTATTCACTTAACGTCTTCCACTATTGGGAGAATTCGCTAATAATAATAATAATAATAATAATAATAATGACACGGTTGTGAAACCAGCAGCATTGTATGCAAGTGAGACTTTAGCTTTGGATAAAAGAAACAAAATGGAAGACATCAAGAAAGAGGAAAGAAAGATAATCAGGAAAATTTTAGGACCAAGACAGACCAAAGACGGATACAGGTTACAGAAGATAGAAATGACAGAAAAATTCTCTTACATCGAAATCGACATGAGAAAGAGAAGAGCGAAATTCTATGTACACATACAGATATTACCGACACACAGATTAACAAGACTGATTCTCGATCAAATTACTAAGTGGCAATCAACAACAAACTGGGTAACACAAACTAAAGGTGATCTACAGAAGGCGAATATTGAAACAGAGGAAATTTTCAACAGAGATAGCTTTTGAATCAAAATCAACAAATGGGAAGTTACACTAGAGCCGAAGGAACCAAAGCCATACAGGCCAAAATGGGATGAGGAACGAAAAAAGCAACACAGCATAAGAATGAAACTGTATTGGCAAGATAAGAAAAACAAAAAATGAAAAACAAAACGAAGTATTTGCTTAGCATCTTCCATTTCAAGGGAATATTCGCAAATAATAATAATAATAATAATAATAATCTAATAGGTATTGCTCCAACAGGTATTGGAGACAGAAATACATTCAGAAACAGGATAAACGAGTGGAATGTGATGTCAGAGAATGAGGTCCTAAGGAAGACGGGACAAAGTGGACAGAAGAGAGGAAGCAAACACATGGCGAAAAAATGAGAAATGTATGGAAAATGAGAAAGAATTCCCAAAAATGAGTCGGAATGCTTTGCGCGACCCATCAGGGTCCATACGCACATAATAATAATAATAATAATAATAATAATAATAATAATAATAATAATAATAATAATAATCTAATAATATACTACTTTAAATTTTTGGACAATTCAACTTTTGTACATGTTTTCGGGAACGCATTATGTACAAAACTAGAGTACCTCCTGTATTAGTATCTAACATTAGTTTGTTTCAACCTGCTTACATTCTGAATGGTGCTACAACCTGGTTGCTGTCTGGACACAGCCTAAGAAGAAAAAGAAGTAACAATGCACAGTCTTGTGAATATTAATAGTAGATGACATTTTAGTTGAATAACTACACAAAAATAGTTCTACGTAATGACTTAACTGATCACTCACTCAAATCAACTTTCCAGTGTATGACAAGAACAGATGAATAAACAACACTAACCGACGTTCATCAACATTACCAAAGAAATACTCGAGAAAATAATAAAAAAATTTATTTACTGAAACTTGAATTCATTCCATAATTATTTACATTAAATGAACTCCAAATGTTTATCTAAACGTTATAACAAGAATATAAAAATTCAGACCAATTTCTAATGCCTCATATACCCGTTTTGAAGTAAATCTTTAATCATTTCAAAAAATGTAAATAAAAATAATAAAATAAAAACAATAATTTAATATTTTATGAATTTCAGAATACCCAGCCCTCATACATACATACAACATAAAGTTTTTAAAGAAAAAAAAATCAAAAAAAGTTTAGTTTATCATAAAAAGTATTTTAATTTTATAACATATAATTAATTTATTACTTTCACAGATAAAAAATTTATTTTTAGGTCTTTGTATCAGAATAACTTCTTAAGAATAAATAAAATAGAGTAAATGTAAATAAAGTGCAGTAAACTTGTGGTTACAACTGCTTCGTTACAAACAATAAAGAGCAGTTTACCAGCAACAAAATGTCGGTTCTAAAAAATGTTTCTTCCAATGTTATTTCCAAGCTATTATGATATGCTAAACTAAAACATTAATGAATTCATCTAAATATAAACTTTATCCTGCCACTTCAATTTAAATGGCAATAAATTATTCAATTTTATTAGCATGTTTTTATATCTTGACACAAATCTGTATTTGTATCTTGACACTAATTTGTATTTGTATCTTGACACTAATTTGTATTTGTACTTGACACTAATTTGTATTTGTATCTTGACAGTTATTTGTATTTGTATCTTGACACTAATTTGTATCCCAATCTTAATGAAAGGAACTAACAAGGAAGTGGGGAAGAACTACTTGAGTTGAACAAGTGCACCAACAGATAGAAATCCTTGAAAACGCTGCAATTTACTATCGGACATAAATCTTATGGGACATCAAAAGAATATCACATAAAATTCTGCACGGATTGGCAATGATACCACACTTACAGTGTGGAAACAAACTTACGGAAACTCAAAGGAGAAAGATCAAAAACACTCACAACAAGAAAATGAGCAATGTTATCAGAAAAGTCAATTAAAAGCTAACCAAACAGGAGTCCAATATGAATTAATAACGGTGGTAGGCTACTCAGTTCACCTACCAACTGGATCAATCTACACAGCAAACAAAATATTCCTCTTAAATGTTTATATATTCCTGACACTAATTTAATTCTTAATAGCGGGTGTTTCAAAAAGGACGCACTTCAAAGTTTAAGGGTTAATTTATTCTGCATAGGGAATATTTCCCCCCCCCAAATAACAGTTGGTACTACCGTACTCATTGTTGACCCATTGTGTATTACTGACATGTACTAGTGCTATCCCAGTATTCATTTGTGTCTGTAGTGTCTGTATAAGTTCAAACATAGTTTTTTCAAACAATGAACCTGTTTTTATTATTGAAAGTTATTGCGCATATACATCGTACGAACGAGTGAAAGATGAGTTCCGGTTAAAATTTCCCGATTCTGAAGTACCTAATAACACCACAATATCGCGTCTGATTAATAAATTTCGTGAGACTGGCAGTGTACAGGATCGGAAAAGCACAGGTCGACCATCAGTGTTAACAGAATAAGTTTTGGACGATGTGAAACAACATTTGACTACCTCACCCGGCAAATCACTTAGAAAGTTATCTTCACAGGCTGGATTATCACTATCTTCCGCTTTAAGGGCTACAAAAAAATTAAATCTGTATCCTTACCGCATCGGTGTCGTTCATGAACTGAAAGAAGTTGACCATGGGAAACGTAAAATGCGTCCTTTTTGAAACACCTGTTAGTTTTTTATTTTTATATCCACTAACCTGTTTTGGTGGATCCATGATCACCAGGTAATGCATGTACATTCATTATTCTTATGAAATGAATGATGATGGAGAATCCACCAAAACATGTGAAAATTAATTAACACCTACAAAGATTTCCAAAAAAAATATTAAAAAAACAGTGTTAAGGAGAATATTTTAGTGAAATCTAATAAATAATAATACAAGGGCTGCTCAGAAAGTATCGGACGTTCTGTCCTCCCGCTGAAACGAATGAAGCGATGGCAGCCAAGCTTAGTGGGGATGTGGAGGGGACTGTCATGCACATGCATCCACTCTTTCGTGTCATGACAAAGCTTCCGTCACCGGCAGTCAGCCTAGTTGTGTAGACCTCTCTGTTGTGCTCGGCGATTTTTATCAAGATTTAAAACGACAGAAAAACTTGAGCAGCGTTACTGCATTAAATTTTGCCATTCAATTTTGGCGAATCACAAGTGGAAACGATTCGCAAGTGGAAATGATTCGTAAGATTCAACAGAACCACCGGGTTGGTCTAGAGGTAAAGTCGTCGCCAAAATCAGCTGTTTAACAGCTGATTTTTGGAGACGAAGGTTCCTGGTTCAAATCCTAGTAAAGGTAGTTACTTTTATACGGATTTGAATACTAGACAGTGGTTACCGGTGTACTTTGATGGTTGGGGTTTAATTAACCATACTCTCTCAGGAATGGTCGACCTGGGTCTGTACAAGACTACACAGTCTCATTTACACGTCATACACATCATCCTCATCTGATTGGGTCATGGGGTTGCTTATTGTTCTCAATTGAACAGATTGCAACGTACACAAATTAGGAATAAAAAAAAAAAGATTCAACAGGCTTTTGGGGAGTCTGCCACGAGCTGTACTTGAATAAAAGAGTGGTACAATCGATTCAAAAATGGTCAAACGTCAGTGGAAAATGAATCGCGTTCAGGCAGGCCATCGACAAGCCGGAATGAGAATGTTATTGAACAAGTGCGAACTTTACTCACCGAGGACCAAAAGAATACTATCTTGAGGTTCTTCGTCGCCTACGTGATGCTGTGCGGCACAAACGATCAAATCTGTGGGCAACAAAAACTTGGCAGCTCCATCACGACAATGCACCTGCCCACTCTGCACATCTAATTCAGAGTTTCCTCGCTAAAAACAATACTCCTTTGATTCGCCAAGCTCCGTACTCCCTCGATATGGCTCCCTGCGACTTCTGGCTATTTCCTAAGCTGAAAATGCTCCTGAAAGGAATTCGATTTCAAGAAAGAGAAGACATTAAACAGAATACGACGGCCGAGCTTAATAGCATTCCAAAAGATGGCTTCCAGAAATGTTTTGAACAGTGGCAGAAGTGTGTGCATCACCAAGGAGACTACTTTGAAGGGGATTAGAAGTTTGTAGCTCTAGTTCAATAAATGCACTTTTAATTAACAATAGTGCGATACTTTTGAACAGCCCCCGTATGTAGTAAGCCCATTACCTTTAGATGTAAATTAATTTTTTACTTTTCTCTGGTTAAACGCCACGCAAATTTTTCACTAGCTGTTGTCTGTAGGCCTACATGATACGAGTTAATGCCTGCTATAAAAATTGTATTCTTTGTACATTGATCAGAATGTATTTGTTTTGATCTGTCCCGGTTCATTATTACTATACCAGATGTAATTTCATTTGAAGCTTGTACATGTTCCCTCTACTTGCCTCCTCTTTCTTATCCCGAGTAATCAACACAGGTACTGATTGTTGTCAAAATATGCCTCTACACTGGTACCAGTGTTTAATAATTTTATATGAATTTAATTCTTGTAATGTTAATGTAGCTAATAGTAGAATCATATTTTAGTTAATTGAAATATACATTTCTAACCACCAGAATACGGTAACAGAAAACACTGCTACCGTATTCTGGTGGTTAGAAATATATATTTCAATTTTAAATAATACGGCTGTTAAAAATCCTACATAGGATGTTTGATAAAATAAAAATTTTAGTTATTATATACCATGTATCGATCGTTCATCAATGACTGGTACTGCAGTACACTTTAATCTGTTGTGCACTGAATGGAAACCCAAACTGAACTGGTGAATTTATTTGTACTATAATATAAAAAGCATTACATTTTGTGTTGACAATTATAAAAGGAAACACTGCAAAATATAATACAATCTAATTAATCAACTTAAAGCATTTGGACTATTCTCATATAAAGTACAGTAGGACTTCGATTATCCGTCTACCGATTTACCGTCTTTCTCGCTTAACCGTCAGCCTTTTTAGCCGACTTTGCGCCCGTGACGGTTCTGTAAATTCAGCTAGCTGTAAATTTAGCTCTACTATTGCGTGATTCACTAAATGCGTGTTCGTCTGTGCGGTTGAACCTATTCTGCATTTATGTAGAGACCAATAACACAGAGACTCACAACATTGACAATGAGGCAATTTCACACCTTTTTGAGGCTCTACCTGGGGGAGAAAATATTGAAATAAACGATTTTGGCGAATGGATGGACATGGACCAACAAGATGCAGGTTTTGAATTTGTCACTGATGATGAACTAATTCAGCGAGTTTTGGAGCCTAATGATCCTGCAGAAAATCACGAAAGCGACCATGAGGTAGAAGACGCTACTACTAAAACAATCACCCATGCTGAAGCAGAATCAATGTTTTCTAAATGTATTGATTGGTTTGAACAACAGACTGAAGCAGATTCCACTCAGCTGTCGCTGCTTCCAAGAGTAACAGATATAGCAGCCAAAAAAGCCCGAAATGTGTTGAAACAAAAGAAATTAACAATAATACTTTTTTTTTTTAAATTCCTAATATGTGTATGTTGCAATCTGTTCAATTCAGAACAATAAGCAACCCCATGACCCAATCAGATGAGGATGATAATGTATGACGTGTAAATGAGGTGTAGTCTTGTGCAAACTCAGGCCGACCATTCCTGAGAGAGTATGGTAAATTGAACCCCAACCATCAAAGTACACCGGTAACCACTGTCTAGTATTCAAATCCGTATAAAAGTAACTACCTTTACTAGGATTTGAACAACAATAGTTTAAACAATAGTTTTGCTGCACTGTAGGGTACCTAGTGTATTTTGTAATACACTATTTTTGTAGTACAGTAGTCAACATTAAATTAATATTTTGACACATTACAATGTATTTTTTCTGTTTTTCGCTCTTTCTCCATTAACCGTCTTTTCGGTTATCCGTCAGGGCTTCGGTCCCATGACTGACAGATAATCGAAGTCCTACTGTATTTATTTTGAAATTAAAATTATGTATCAATAAAAGTAAAATCAAGCCAGAGGCTACATATGCTTGCGAGACCCTTTTCAACTTGAACACTCGATCAACCACGGACAAACTTCAAAAGATAGACAGAAGAATATTAAGAACAGCCATTAATTTCAAGCATCAAGTCCAAGGAAAATGGTGGATAGTCCCCAACAATATAGTTTATAAGGAAAATGAGCCGATATTGGACACAATGAGGAAGAGGAGAGTCGCTTTCTTTGGCCACCTTAGCAGACTGCCTGAAGAGGATAACCCAACTGCCTTTCAGAGAGAGAAGACAGCCGAATGCATGTAGCAGAGAGATTGAGAGCCACCAGGTCAAGGAATATGAAATTGATGTGGGAACGAAGAAAACAACAGTGTGGTGCCACAACTAATT
The DNA here is from genome assembly GCA_035578175.1 of Catonia carolina. Taxonomy (NCBI): domain Eukaryota; kingdom Metazoa; phylum Arthropoda; class Insecta; order Hemiptera; family Achilidae; genus Catonia; species Catonia carolina. Next base: position 535,668 of record JAQMRL010000026.1, read on the forward strand.
CCTCAAGGAACGCATGTCCATGAGTGACTTGAGTGCTCCAATTAGGGCGTAAATTAAAAAAAAAAAAAAAAAAAAAAAAGTAAAAATAGACTGATTTATATGATGGGTATTACTCATTTGATTATAATAAAGAGAGAGAGAGAGAGTATGGGGGAGAGTATGGGGGGGAGTAGTACACTATACAAGCTGATATAACCACCACTTTACTAGTGTGCCAGTGGAAACACGTACTACAGAAGTTTCTATTGATATTACATATGGTATAATTATTTAAGTAGTAAGTCAAGTAATGTCAGTAGTTTATAACTTATACAGGTGTTAGAAATTTTTAAATTAGGTACGTCTATAAAAAAGTAAACTTTAATTATTGTAGTGAGTAAATAACTTACAGAAATGTTTCATACATTACTGAATCCAGTAAATTTGTTGTTGTTTAGGTGACCAGCCTAGTTGGCTGGTTTGAAAGTGTAGTGGTTTCACTAAGTAAAACGAGAAGTCAGGTGGTTTACCATTGCCACAACTCACTCAGTGGGAAAGTACGCTTATCAGCATGCCGGGCTCTTTGAAAAGCACATATTTTCCACTCTGCAAATGACACCTTCACTTCATTCACCACAGGGTCCAATTGTATAATGAAATTCATTATTTTCAGAGGAGATAACTGTGATTAGTGTCACAATACACCTGTACCTCTTCTGTTCTTAAATAGTTCAGTCATATAAAAGGCTGACTATGTGATTAAAAACTTCATTCTCGATGGCGGTTTAAACCATGATTAGTCACTGCTGCTAATATTCAGATATGCGAAAGGGGTAGCCTATGCGCTCATTCACTCATCATAGACATTGCGATGTTGGATACTGTTAAAAAATTTACACTCTTATGTTTTTTGTGCCGAGTCAACACCGTGATCAGCATATCAAACTTTGTATATCCAAGGATGCACTTGTAATGATGGCATACTACGCTTTTTTCACTCTCAGTTGACTTATAGGGTAACATTGTGTGGAAATGGCAGTGGTGTTCAAAGCGGTTTTGTATGGCAAAAGAAGGTTATAAGATTCATACAAAATAAATCGGTAAGGGAATCTTGTCATTCTAGCTTTGTGGAATGTGAAATTATGACCTTATCTTGCATTTATATTTATATTTTGTTTAATTGACATTAAGGAAAATATAAAGAGTTATGACAGACGGGATAATGAATTGTGCGGTTCCAAGCTGCGTGTAGTTGCGGGGTGAAGAGTGCGGGTGAGGTATAATGAATGAGTGACGCATGCTGGGAGAACTGCATTAAAAGGGACAAGATTTGAGTCTGTGGAAGCTGTAAAACAGAAAGCAGCACGTATCCTGAAGGAACTGACAGAAGATGACTTCCAGCACTGTTTCCAACAATGGAAAATTCGCATGGAGCTTTGTAGGGATAGAGAAGAAGTGTTTATTGAAGGTGACAATAGGAGATTATGTATAAAATTTAATTTTAAATTTTTTACAACGTCAGTCTTTTTATTTAATAGCCACACCTTGTATTTATCAGAGATGTGAGTTACTAAAGACAGAGTGTTTGTTCCTCCTTTTCCAGGAAATTTCAAAGAGCTGTGGCACCAGCAAACACAAATAAAATAGTTGCCATTCTAAGCCTGAAGATTAAATGCTTCATAGAATTAAAAAAATTTTTTTTTTTATTTCCTAATCTGTGTACGTTGCAATCTGTTCAATTCTGAACAATAAGCAACCCCATGACCCAATGAGATGAGGATGATGTGTATGACGTGTAAATGAGAATGTGTAGTCTTCTACAGACACACTCACAGAGTATGGTTAATTGAACCCCAACCATCAAAGTACACCGGTAACCACTGTCTAGCATTCAAATCTGTATAAAAGTAACTACCTTTACTAGGATTTGAACCAGGAACCTTCGTTTCCGAAAATCAGCTATTAAACAGCTGATTTTAGCGACGACTTTACCTCTAGACCAACCCGGTAGGTTTCATAGAATTTTACAGAAAATGTATTATAGATGAGACAAACATGGTTATGTTGCATTTAAAATCTAGTAAGCCTATCCTGGATTCAGTGACATCAAATATTTCTGCCAGTTATTTACTTGTTTCGCAATGAAAGGTAGAAATTTATAATTTTCAGTTAAAAGCCGCATCAAAATCATTTGTAACATTTATTTCTTAGATAATATTCCTACTGGTAATGATATTTAATTAAAGTTCTGTAATATATTGCTACATACAAAGTACATATTGTAGATTTAATTTGCAATTAATTTATTGTGTTAGATTTCAAATAAATTATTTGTGAAGAAGTTAATGCAATTTGTCATATCTGCCATATCTGTCATTAAATTTGTTCTTCACTTTCTATCTGAAAATAGCGCCACCTAAAACTACAAAAATATAATTAAAAGTTGCAAGAAATTTAATTGTAAAACGTATCAATAATTATTTTGGTATAACTCTAATGTTGTAAACATATTTTGGAGGGCACTTAAATTTTTCTCTTGTTATTAATTTTATAGAATGTATCAACTGGTTGGTCATTAATAATTTGGGTTCTGGAATTGGAACCCGGAACCTTCCACATTGCAATAAGCATAATTTAGCGCTCTAAATGTGCCACGGAGGCAGCTTGAATTATTTTTTTTTTATAGATCTACTTCAAAATTAATTAATTGAACTATCATAAAGCAATACAAAATTTAATTTATATTTTATGATTTATAAGGTAATAAAAAAAAATTATTCTATATAAACAAAATTATTATTTAATTAACAAAAGAAAATGTAAGAAAAGAGAGAAATGCATTAAAAAGATGCGAAGAAATTGAAAAATATTTTATTTTTCTATTTGTCGGTAACTTTGTTATTATTATAATTTTTCTTTTGATCTAGGTGGTCATTATAATATTTTTTAATTATTATTTAAAAATATAGTGTCTTGGTGGAGGTAATTGAAGAATAACAAAAAGAAATAAGTCAATACAATACTTTAAATGGGATCAAATTAGGGTATCCAAGAACTGGGTTGAATGTTGAATGTCTTGCTTTTGATACTTTTGTAGATGATTATGTTTCTTGCAGGGATTGGAGAGATAACAACAAGAGAGATTGAAATTCTGAAAGAAACAGCAGAGAAAAAAGGAACTCAAATCTTTCGAAAAAAACACATGAATACAAATGTCAAATGGATATTTTGACATCAATATTTGGATATGATATTATCAAAGACACTGTTGTCATTTTGACACAGAAGACAGGCTCCATTATGCCATCTATAAGTAGCAGATCATTAGCGCAGAGTTTGGGATGAGAATATCGGGGCAAAAATCAAAGATTATGGCATTCAAGGAGAGATGGCCAGTTCGCTCAAAAATTATACTCGGCAACCAAACTATGGAACAAGTTTGAGATTTTAAATATTTAGGATACAAGATTTCCACGAAGAAGACAAATGTAATGGGAATTTAGGGGGAAGGAGCCAGTCAGAAGTAAAATTGTTATAGATAATAATATTTTGGAACAGATCTAGGTTGCAACATTACATACCAGCAGGATAAAGATGCTTACAATAAGATGCACCAATTTCAACAAATACGCGCAACCATCCACCGCACTTTAAAAAATAGCATTAGCAAAAACACAAGGTTGAGATTTTATAAAACATTAGCAGTGCCGGCTCTACTCTATGGCAGTTGCACTTGGGTGCTATCAAAGCGAGAGGAGAGTAGATTGCAACCATCTGAAATGAAATTTCTTCGACATACATATGGGTGAAGTAGAGTGATCGTTACAGGAAAGAACTCAACATCTTCTCTATAAACAACAAGGTATCCCACAACAGAATGCGGGAGGATAGGATACCTAAGCAGACACTGGGCTATCAGTGGAAGGGCAGGAGAGAACGAGGACACCCGAGAAAGAGATGGGCAGATTTGAGAGGTTCAGAACAGGCAGAGATGCCTAATCCTTGAAAGGCAGAAGAAGAGAAGAAGAAGAAGAAGAAGAAGAAGAAGAAGAAGAAGAAGAAGGAGGAGGAGGAGGAAGAGGCGAAGGAGGAGAAGGACAATGAGGAGAAGGAGGAGGAGGAGGAGGAGGAGGAGGAGGAGGAGGAGGAGGAGGAGGAGGAGAAGAAGAAGAAGGATTTCCTATGACAAAGATGGTGATGTGAAATTTGTATGTTTCTTGCTTGGTGAGATAAGCGGTTCCAACGACAGGCTTCATCTTTTATTTTACTAACTATAGTAGTTATCTGATAAGGGATTTGAAATCAGAAAGGTATTAAAAAAGATATGGTTATAAGAAAAAATAAAGTATTGAATCAAACAATTTATAAGAGCAAGAACTTCTGTACAGAGCAAAAGTATAAAAGAGATTATTAAAAAACACAGTACAAAATTCTGTAACGATACATACAATTGGGTTAAATCTTGTTAGGAATCAAATCATGAACATATAATTAATTTATCAAGCATATTACCTACCGAGACACCAAGGGGTTGGGGGTTGAAATAAAATATCATCCACCTTAAAAGAAAAAACATTTTAAAATATTACATATTTTAGGTTGCAATGAAGTTAGGAGGAATTTCATTAAATTGTGACAAAAGTATATTTTTTAAAAATTTAATTTTAAAATAAATTTGGTTACCAAAATTATGTTAGTTGCAGTAATTTTAATACAAATTAAAAGAAAAAAATTTATAAATTTATTTTAATATCTGGATCATTAGAAAATAATAATGTTTAAGTGTGATATATAAAAAATCCATGAAAATTTTAGACTCGAAAGTTGTATTTTTGCAAAAATAATTGAATTTTGGTAAAATTTAATAATATATCTTGATAAAAAATTAAGTTTCATTTAAAAAGAATATTATTAATATTATCATTAGGTGTAAATAATAATAATAATAAAATACCACAAATTTTTAATTTAATATTTTTGTTTAAATAATTAATTATTTTCTAAAATGTATTTAAAATTGTAAACAAATTAATGTATTCTTTTAAATAAAATAGCAATAATAAATTAAGAAAAAAAGTTTAAAACCAATTTTTGTTTGTTTGAACAAAATCTATCATCGTACATAGTACAATAGAGGACCCAAAACTTTGAATTAATTTAAAGAGAAACAGATAGGTAGAGATTATATAATATACTGCATATATTTAGATATAGAAGGCATTGAACGATAAGGCAGGCCTCTAACCTAAAATTGGCACAGCATCTGAGGTTTGGGGTAACACTTGCGCAAGCCGCAGAAGAAATACTGTCTGTGATAGAAGTATAGTCACACCTGCAACATAACACATACTTGCACCCACTGGATACAAACCAATTTCCCAAAATTTTATCTCTTTGTAAGAATATTATATTGTTATTTTTAACCTCTTTGCAGGAATATTAAATTATATTATTTTAACCTCTTTGTAAGAATATTAGATTATATTATATTTAACCTCTTTGTAAGAATATTAGATTATATTGTTTTTAACCTCTTTGTAGGATATAATTATTTGATATTTTGTTTTAATATCACTGCATTCTCTCGATTCTTTAAACTTAAAGATGGTTTATTTAAAACAAATTACTACCAATGAACCAGTTTTTATTTTAGTTTATATTATCATATTTATTAATTTATCTTGCAACTTAAATATATTTAAATGTAGTCAATATTTTTTATATAGTTATTACATTATTAATTATATTTATTGATACAAACTTTTAATTTGTAGTATTATATTAATTATGTGGCATGTTGAAAAGAAAATATACCGACATTCATAATGCAAAAGGATTTTGTTTTTGTTTATGTAGGAGAGTGTTTTGTGTAAATATTCTGATAATTTTGTCATATCTTATGATTATATTTTTATTACAATATTGAATAATGTTATGTAAAATTTCTACAGATAATTAAATTTGATTTAAATGTCATTTAAAACCTAAAATTAGATAAGTTTGAATATGATATAGATTAATGATATTAAAATTTAAGTTATTTGAAAAGTTTTGAGATAGAACAACAAACTATAATAAAAAAAATGTACATAAATTTTTGATCACTGGAGTTTTTACATACTAAAACTAACATAAGGTTTAAAAATATTAAATTTTTTTTTGTAATCCCTAATTTGTGTGCGTTGCAATCTGTTCAATTGAGAACAATAAGTAACCCCATCACCCAATGAGATGAGGATGATGTGTATGACGTGTAAATGAGGTGTAGTCTTGTACAGACTCAGGTTGACCATTCCTGAGAGAGTATGGTTAATTAAACCCCAACCATCAAAGTACACCGGCAACCATTGTCTAGAATTCAAATCCGTATAAAAGTAACTACCTTTACTAGGATTTGAACCAGGAACCTTCATCTCCGAAAATCAGCTGTTAAACAGCTGATTTTGGCGACGACTTTACCTCTAGACCAACCTGGTGGGTTTTTTCTTATTTGAAAATAAGTTTCATTGTATATTTAATTAATTATTACTATTTTCCAATAGTTTTTAACTTTTGAATAATATTATATTATTAACTATTTTAATTTTAAATTAATTATTATGTTGTCATTTAAAAGTTTTTAAACACATGAATGATAAATGAATCCAGTGATCTCTTTAAAACAATATTATTACCTGAAATAAAAAAATTAATTAAAATATTATATATTAATTAATAATAATAAAAGTGAATTGCTTTAATCATTGTTCTGTAAGACCAAGCAACAAAGGTATATCTATATTTTTTTATTACACATAAAGATTAATACAAAATATGTTTAATGAGTTCTAGTAGCTGCTAAGTATAAAAGTGTTCGCGTTTGTCTAGTTTATTATTTATTATAGTTAAAAGTGGATTGAGAAATAGTAAAAAAATTAACTTAGAAATTAAATTTAATATTTTATATAATTCATAAAAATAAACTAAAATACTAAAAATTTATTTTTTTAATTTTGGTTTTATGTGGAACTGTTAATTTTATTGCATCAAAGTGTTGTTAGTATTTTTATTTATTTATTTATTTATTCACTTTATAATAAATATTTTCCTATACCTATACAATTACAAACAAATAAATTAAAATCTATTCATTCTGCGTAAAATTTAAACCTGAAAAGTAAAGGATTAATCCAATTAAAACTTTTAAAAGTATTTCTAATTTTCCGAACAATTTGTAGGATTTTAGAATAAATTGTTACTTAAAAATTGTTTCAAATAACAAATTATAAATTCCCTGAATTAAATAAATTTGTATTGATGTACCTACAATTGTAAATAAGTTATAAAATTTATTGTAAACTGAATAATTTTTTAAAATTTATTTAAAATTGTGGCAAATTTAGGGACTAATTGCTACCAAAATTGTAAGGCATTTTTATTAATGAAATTTTTTTGGAAGTAATAAAAATGACAAGTTTGTCTGTATTTATGTTATTAGGTAGTGTTTTTAAATCAATTATATATAGGTACCTACATTCGTATATTTTGAAATTTTTCTAGGTTTGAGTTTTATGATAAAATGTCATATAACTTAAGAAAGTTATGAAAAATTGTAATCTTGAATTAAACTAATGATTGGGGCGTATGTCTCAATGCGGTTTAAATGTAGATGGAAAAATTAATTAACTGAAGCTAAAATAATATGGTAAAAATTTTGTTTTGGTTTTATCGATGCGAGTTGAACAAAGAGAAAAAATCTGTAAGGGGTCTTGTGAACCTTGTAAAAAATTATGGAATTGTATTGTATTGATTGTATTTTTTGCTCGGTGGGACGCAGAAGAATATTCTGGTTAAGAAACGTGAGAGAAGCGTTTAACTGGTCCCCATCGCATGACCTTTTCAGAGCAGCAGTGGACAAGGTGCGACTGACCATGATGATAGCCAACCTCCTTAATGGAGAGGGCACCTGAAGAAGAAGAAGAAGAAGAAGAAGAAGAAGAAGAAGAAGAAGATTGTATTTTTAAAATGTGTTGTATTCAGAAATAGTATTTTGTAAAAATAATAAAATATTCATGCCCATAACTGGCAGGTGGAGTGTTAAATTAATTGCACTCTATCTGTTGGTTTCAGTGGTGCAAAAATAGTTGTGTTTCTTATCACATAGTCAGCTAGTTATATGACTGAACTGTTTAAGAACAGAAGAGGTAGAGGTGTGTTAGGTGACACTAGTCAGAGTTATCTCCTCTGAGAGTAATGAATTTCACTACACAGCCAGACCCTGTGGTGAATGAAGTGAAGTTGTTATTTGCAGGGTGGAAAGTAAGTGCTTTTCGGAGAGCCTGGCATGCTGATAAGCATAATCTTTCAATGCAGTGAAGAAGGCAATAGTAAACCACCTCACTCTTCGTTTTTACCAAGTAAAACCTCTAGAGGTTCAAACCAGCCTTTCAGCTATTGACCGAAACAACAATAAAATATTATGAACGTTTATTAAATGTTATCGATTATTTAACTTTGAAATGATATAAGTTCCAAGGTTGATGATTTTATTTATCAACCAACGGTAATTTTTGTTTAAATTGTTATTGGATTAACTATAAAATATTATTTGTTATCTACTAACTGCATTGTATTTCTACAAGTAACTATAAGGCGTAGTGAATTTACAACTTTTTCATGAAAGTATTAAAGGGGTAGTCTATCATTTTGATTATAAGAAAGACAAAAATTTTCTATTAATTGAAGTAATCTAATTTGTATTTGTTAGTGTATTGGTTCTCAAAGGGTGGGGTGGGGGTGGGGGCGTAAAGCTTAGTTAAAAAAATAAGTGAAGTTTTGTGTCGGCCAAATAAATGAAATGAAATATTTTTTATATTTCTAATATTGGAACAAGTTTTTAATTTGGAATTGGTCGTTTTAAATGATGTTATAAAATTGAATTAGTAGTGTTTATTTCTGTTTTGAGTTATATATTTAGCGCTATGTAATTATTAAAAATACATGTCCTCATCTATTTGTAATTATGTTTTTAATTATTTCAACACTGAATCTTTTGTCCCAATAGGAATAGGCTTTAAATATGTAACTTAAATGAGAATTACCAGGAAGTGTTATAACACTTACTGTGTGACTGTGTGATTGTGTGACTGTGTGACACGCTTACTGTGTGACTGTGTGACAGACTTACTGTGTGACTGTGTGACACACTTACTGTGTGACTGTGTGACTGTGTGACAGACTTACTGTGCGACTGTGTGACTGTGTGACATGCTTACTGTGTGATTGTGTGACAGACTTACTGTGTGACTGTGTGACAGACTTACTGTGCGACTGTGTGACTGTGTGACAGACTTACTGTGTGACTGTGTGACTATGTGACTGTGTGACTGTGTGACAGACTTACTGTGTGACTGTGTGACACGCTTACTGTGTGAGTGTGTGTAACACTTACTTACTATGGTTTATACCATACACTGGTGTTGGAGGGGGGGGGGGCTCAAAATAAAAAGTTTGAGAACCGCAAGTTTAATTAATTGTAATTATTAATTTCGTTTATAAATAATTGTTATTAGTTTAAAGAACGTTTGTTTATTATCTATTGTATTCAGTCCCCGAAAGAACCTAGGTTTAAATGTTACAATACATAACATCTGAAGATAATATAATTCTGATAAACACTAAAATAATTCTAAGTTCTAATTTAAAGTGTATTTTTTTGATTAGTGTAGATCTGAAATTATACATGTATGGTTACTATAGATTTAAAAAATTTATAATTTAGTTTGTTTCTCTGCAATAAAGTTAACGTGGCACTTTATAAAATTTGTAAAAAATTAAAAAACCTTTTTTCTTTCCGTCATAATAATTCATGTGTCACTTACTCTAAAATAAAAATTTAAACTTATATAACAATCATCAGGATTTATATAGATAATAAATTTTATTCTCAATCAATTTTGAATAATAAATATTTTTTTAAATGTTAATCCTTTACAAAATTATTATTTAAATATCTCTGAATTTAATTAAAAATGTATTTACTTTATCGATATAATATATTTATTTATTTATTTATTTAAAGTAATAACATTTTAAACAAAAATATTTTAGAAATGTTTATTTATATGTTATTTAATTTAATTAAAAATTTAATACAGATTAATATTTAGAATTATGTTTTAAATTATTTAATTAAATTTTTTATTTATTTAAAATACAATAATAAAAAATTAATATGAATATTGTACATATATAATAAATAAATAAATAATGATGATTATAAAATAAAATGGGATAAAAAGGGGAAATTTAAAAATGTAATAAATTAGTTTTATAAAAAGCGTGTTTAAAATGTCTGAAATTTACTAAATTTTATAAACGTAAAAATTATATTAGATAGCAATAACCTACATATTTATACATTATACAAAAAAAACTAAAATTTTTCGATCAACTTAAATTCACAATTTTTAAATTCAATTTTATTTTATTACTACATGAAATAATAATTGTAATTGATTTTTATAAAAAAAATTGATAACAAAAGTCACTTTAATGTTATTGAATTTAATATCATCATTCAAAAATAAATCTTTATAATGCATCCTGCAGTTTGAAATTATTTCTATTTCATATAATGAATTAATATAATTATTTCACCAACCTTCTTTTTAAACTGCGTCACCTTTACTTCTATTTTACTTACACGTGTTTCGGTGGATCCACCATCATCAGAGTAAATAAAAAATTGAAACCAAAAAAAAAAAATGTTTATTCTCACTTATTAAAAATTTACAGAAGATGATACATCTTCAGTCATTTGTATAAATTTGAAGATGTATCATCTTCTGTAAATTTTAAATAAGTGAGATAATAATTTCTTTTTGGTTTCAATTTTTAATTTGCTCTGATGATGGTGGATCCACTGAAACACGTGTAAGTAAGAATAAAAATAAAGGTGACGCAGTTTAAAAAGAAGGTTGGTGAAATAATTTTAATATTATTCATTATATGAAATAGAAATTTAATATCAATATTATAAACTGGATCATGAATGAATTTACGTTTTTACCAATATCACAGTCTAATTTATACAGGGTGGATGAAAAGTCCGAAACAACTTAATAATTTGAATAAAGGGAACTTTCAAGATATATACAAATATGAACCTCACTCGAATACAAAATACTATTTTATGATGAATCAAAAAACATTGTCCGCCATCTTGAATGTAATTTTATTTTCTTTAATAGGAAATTGTTCAAGTAACACATGATTTCAATGCGAGATTTCAAGACAATTTGAATGGTGAAAACCGCACATCGATACTGTTTTGAAGATACTTGTTTTTCTTTACATTTCAGGAACACCTTGTTGAATATCACGTGCTGAATGTAAAGAAAAGCTAATATCTTCAAAACGATAAGAGATATTGAAGTGCAGTTTTCACCATTAAAATTATCTTGAAATTCCACATTAAAATCATATGTCTTATAACCACCACCTTCCCATTTAAAAAAATTAAGTTACATTCAAAACGGCGAACAAAATTTAAAAAGTGACTCATATTATTTTTAATTTATGTAATCTTCCATAAAAATTAATAAATAAATTATTATTTCATTTAATACAGGGTGATTCACGAAGATGTGCAGAAACTTTAGGAGCTCATTGTACATGTAAAAAGTTTATATAAACATGGGTCCGGAAATGCTTCGTTACCGAGTTACGGCTAGCGAAAGTTTCGCCCGGATTTCAGCTCACCAGGTGAAATGAAAATCCTGAAATTTTGGTAAGGTAGATTACGGGGCGAATTCAATCATTTCTAATGATTTTTGATCTGATAAATTGAATAAAACAGGTCCCAGAACTGTAAGTTAAATAGTTTTTGAGAAAACCAGTGTCAAATGGAAAAAATGGAGTGAAAAAAAACACATTTTTTCATCTTTGGGCAAGAACAACTTTGTTATTTCACCAAAAAACAGTTAAAATTTTTGAATAAAACATGTAGAAAATTTTATTCTGAACAAACCGGTGTAAATTAAGTACATAGAAAGCAAATAGATGTTTGATTAAATGAATTTTTATTCATAAGAGTACAAAGTAAAATTAACCGGAAAAACTAAGATGAAAAAATGTGTTTTTTTTCACTCCATTTTTTCCATTTGACACTGGTTTTCTTAAAAACTATTTAACTTACAGTTCTGGGACCTGTTTTATTCAATTTATCAGGTCAAAAACCATAAGAAACGATTAAATTCGCCCCTTAATCTACCTTACCAAAATTTCAGGAAGACCTCATTTCACCTGGTGAGCTAAAATCCGGGCGAAATCTTTCGCTAGCCGTAACTCGGTAACGAAGCATTTCCGGACCCATGTTTATATAAACTTTTTTCATTATTTTTACATGTACAATGGGCTCCCAAAGTTTCTGCATATCTTCATGAATCACCCTGTATTTTAATAAAATAAATTCAAAATGGTGAATTCAAGATGATCGACACATAAAGTATATTTTTTTGTATACCGTTTTGCATAAATATATTATATTTTTGTTACCTAAAATATTAACGTTTGTAAAATTGAGTACAATAAATTTCATAATTTTTTTACATACATTTTATAAATTAGTCTATTATTAATATAATATAATATAATATATAGTAGTATAATAGAAAGATGAAAATAATAACAACCATTACATTCAATGCTATTGTAACTTTATAATCTTACAATACCTTGTGGATGTGATAGGCTAAGGCTATAGGCTATATGCTATAGCAATTAACACTTAGACTATATATGAGATATCTAACTGAGTTATCTATGCCATAATAACACGGTTTATCTTGATCAATTTCACTTGTAGTTGTTGTTCATAAATGAATGAATAAATAAATAAATAAATAAAAAAACAAATATATAAATATATATAAAACAAATAGATCATTGAGTTTCTGGTTACAAGGATATTTATAACGTTTAACATCACATCTCTTATCAAACGTATTCATTCATTTCTTATTTCCCCCATTTTTCTTTTCTTTTTTTTTGTTTAACGTCCGACTGTTCTGCAATTACTGCTAATGCAGACGGTGATGGATGAAATGATGTTCTGTAACGTATGAAAATATGCCGTACCTGAATGGGATTCGAACCCAAGACCGCATGATGAAAGGCGAGCATGTTACCAACTGCGCCAATGCGGCTGGCTTTCCCCCAAAGCACTCATATTTTACAATACTTTAAAAAAAATTATAAAGAACAGCACACGGGAAAAACGGTCAAAGTCAATTTTTGCTCAATTTCAAGACAGTGGTGTAATCAAACCCACCGGGTTGGCCTAGAGGTAAAGTCGTCACCAAAATCAGCTGTTTAACAGCTGATTTTTGGAGACGAAGGTTCCTGGTTCAAATCCTAGTAAAGGTACAGTTCAGCCTCTCTAAGTTTGCTCCTAATGTAAACAAATAATGACGTCACTGAGCATGCGCATTATATCAAAATGTGTACACGCTGATTAAAAAGTAACAACAAAATACTTTCAAAAGTATTAAAATACAAAATACTTTTAAAGATATTTTCTAATTGAAATTGTTAAGCCTACATCATATCATGACTGATGTTTTTAATACTTTAAGTGCTTATAATTTAAAAAATAGCTAACTTAATAAGAATACGACATCCATAAAGTGGTGGACTCTAGCATGGACCCTGTAGTAGGTGGCTTTTGTTTGTTGACAGAAGGAGGAGCAAACTCAGAACGGCTGAACTATAGTTACTTTTATACGGATTTGAATTCTAGACAGTGGTTGCCGGTGTACTTTGATGGTTGGGGTTCAATTAACCATACTCTCTCAGGAATGGTCGGCCTGAGTCTGAACAAGACTACACCTCATTTACACGTCATACACATCATCCTCATCTCATTGGGTCATAGGGTTGCTTATTGTTCTCAATTGAACAGATTGCAACGTACACACATTATTGATTGCAAAAAAAAGTGGTGCAATCTATTATACAACATGAGTACTATTTCCATGTTTATTCAGAACACAGCAATAATAAACGTAGTTTATTTAATTATGAAAAATGACAATTGGCTAAACGGAAAGAATGATCAAAGTCAGCTGTGAACAAAAGAATATCGATCAAAATCAAGAAGGCAATGGATGTTGTGCTTCCATTTTGTAAAAGTGATTAGTCGTTCTCACGTACCGTCATGTTGAGTTTATATTTTAATCAAATCTTACTCAGCAGTACTCAAAATAGCTGTTTAACAGCTGATTTTTGGAGACAAAGGTTTCTGGTTGAAATGCTAGTAAAGGTAGTTACTTTTATACGGATTTGAATACTAGACAGTGGTTACCGGTGTACTTTGATGGTTGGGGTTTAATTAACCATACTCTCTCAGGAATGGTTGACCTGAGTCTGTACAAGACTTTTTTTTTCTTTTTTTTTTTGGTTTAACGTCCGACTGTTCTGCAATTACTGCTATTGCAGACGGTGAATGATGAAATGATATTTTGTAACGTATGAAATATGCCGTGCCCAAGACCGCATGATGAGAGGCGAGCACGTTACCAACTTCGCCAATGCGGCCGGCAGGTGTACAAGACTAGACCTCATTAACACATCATACATATCATCCTCATCTCATTGGGTCATGGGGTTGCTTATTCTTCTCAATTGAACAGATTGCAACGTACACATATTAGGAATTTAAAAAAAAAAGTACTCAAAATAATCGTAATTGGGCGAGTATAAAATCACGTTACAAAATTTTGACCCAAAGTAATATTGATCTAAGTCATGACAATGATTGTTCTTGCAGTGTTTACAATGCATATTTACTACAATCTATTAAAAAAAAATTGGGTAAAAGATTTAAAAAAAGTAGTAAAACTAATTTTTATTCTATTAACAATAAAATAATCTTTATGAAAATGTACAAGGTACAAGAAATTGTACTTTATTTCTTACAGTACAGACAATTTTAATTTAAAAATTAATCCTGTAGAAAATGAGGGTAAAGTGACTGACTTTGATTGTTCTTGTGTTAAAGTCTTCTTAAAGTCGCATCAACAGTTGGGTCATTAGCGACTACGGTGGGTTTTAACTAACAGAAATTTCCAGACCCTGGCGGGTAATCGAAACAGGGACCTCCGTATTGTAGGCTAGTGCACTACCACTACGCCACGGAAGCGGCCTTTATTATCTTAAATCAATAAAAAAAATTAAACTTATTTATGGAATAGCTTTTGCCCTCCATGAATATAAACATAAACATATGGAGTGTTTAATTAACTAATTTTTTTATCCGTAAAGTGTATACGTTGCAATCTGTTCATCAATTGAGAACAATAAGGAACCCCCCCCATCACCCACCCACCCAATCACATGGTAATGATGTGTATGACGTGTACAGTCCAGCCTTTCTAAGTTTGCTCCTGCAGTAAACAAATAATGACATCATGGAGCATGCGCATTATATAATAAAGTGTACACGCTGATGATTAAAAAGTAACAACAAAATACTTACAAAAGTATTTAAATACAAAATATTTTTAAATATGTTTTTATAAATGAAATTGCTAGGCCCACATCATGTCATGACTGATGTTTTAAGTAATTTAAGTACTTATACCTGTAATTCAAAACTTAGTTTACTTAATAGGAATACAATATCTATAAATTGGGTGGACCCTAGCATGCACCCTCCAGTAGCTGGCTTTGGTTTGTTGACAGAAGGAGGAGGAGGAGCAAGCTAACGATGGCTGAACTGTTAATGATTCTTCTGCAGACCCAGGCCAATCATTCCTGAGAGAGTATAGTTAATTGAATCGCAAACATCAAAGTCATTCTTCGAAAATCAGCTGTTGAACAGCTGACTCAGGGCAACGACTTGTACCTCCAGACAAATCCGGTGGTCAATAAAAATATAAACCGAAATGTTTTTTATTCATTTATGGTTAAAGGTTATGTCCTCCATGAATATAAACATAAAAACACGGAGTTTTTTATTAACTAATTAAATAACTTATTTTAATCTGTTATCAGGTTATAAAAATTGTTGTGTTTCCACTCTTAGGGCCTATTTGAGAAATGTATTTTAACATTTATTAAGCCCATAACAGACAAGTGGAGTGTTAAATTGTTTGCACTCAATCTGTTAGTTGCAGGGCTAAAAGAAATAATTCGGTTTCTTATCACATGGTCAGCCAATTTAAATGACTGAACTGTTTAAGAACAGAAGAGGTAGAGGTGTACTGTGACACTAATCACAGTTATCTCCTCTGAAAGTAATGAATTTCATTATTTAGCCGAACCCTGTGGTGAATGAAGTGAAGGTGTCATTTGCAGGGTGGAAAGGAGATGCTTTTCAGAGTTTCTGGCGTGCTAATAAGCATACTTACACGTGTTTCGGTGGATCCACCATCATCAGAGTAAATAGAATAATTGAAACTAAAAAATTTTTATCTCACTTATTTAAAATTTATAGAAGATTATACATCTTCAGTCATTTGTATAAAACTGATGTTTGAAAATCAGTTTTATACAAATGGCTGAAGATGTATAATCTTCTATAAATTTTAAATAAGTGAGATAAAATTTTTTTAGTTTCAATTATTCTATTTACTCTGATGATGGTAGATCCACCGAAACATGAGTAAGTAAGAATAAAAATAAAGGTGACACAGTGTAAAAAAAAGATTAGTGAAATTATTATATAAATTCATTATATAAAATAGAAATAATTTCAAACTGCAGGATGCATTGTAAAGATTTTATTTTTTAATAAGAATACTTTTTCACTGAGTGAGTTGTGGCAATTGTAAACCACCTCACTCCTCGTTTTACTTAGTAAAACCTCTAGAGGTTCAAACCAGCATACAGGCTGATGAGTGATTAAAAACAAAATAATACAAGCTTGGTAATTTGAGACCAATGAATCCCTTGGTAATCAATTCCCGGACCTTCCATTTTGCAGTCCAACATGCTAATGACTGCTCCACGGAGCCGGTCTTTGATATGATATTTTCGTTTAAAATGTTAAATCGTTGGAAAGAAATGATTAGTTTGAGAGGAGAAGTGATGAGAGAACGCTTGAAGCACCCTGCGCCCAGGAATCAATTACGAGACAGTCCAGGCACACAACAACCAAAATAATAAAAGAAAACACACACATATATATATATATATATTTATAAAAATAGTATAGAGATGTGGCCCTATTTGTCTACCTAGCAAGGGGATTGCGTCGGAAACTTGGGGCAGTGTCTCGGCTACCAAGTTGAGAAACACTGTCAGAGACAGTAATATCGTCACGCCTGTAACAAAACCCACATATTCGGGTAACAAATTTTTAAAAACACCTGCCCCAAAAAAACTCTTCAAATTCTTTTAACTCAAATATTTTATCACACTTTTTTTATACGTTCAATTCTTACATACTTATTACCAATAATTATTTTACTTTTAAATAAATATCACACACATACACACTATACATTGCATACACACTAGTTGTAGTAAAAAGTATTACAAATAAAATTATAATTACTAAAAAAAATTAAAAATTGGAAGTAAATTTTTTAAGATTAATATGAACAAGTAAACCTACTTACTTACTATATTATTAAAATTGTTTTTTTTGTGTTAAAATTTCATAAATTTTTTGGGTCATTACAAATTATTTTCTTTTATTTTTTTTATAAAATTGGTTTTTTGGGTTTCCTTATTATCAAAAATTGAGCTACTACATGTTAAACATGGTTAAAAAAATCAAAAATATTTTTTTTCTATTATTAAAAAATTCTTTTTATGTGAAGAAATGTATGAAAATTGTTTGTTTTTAATGTATAATAAGAAAAAAAGTTAAAAAAAAATATTAATAATATTGTAAAAATCAACATTCAAAAAATCAAAAATTAAAAAGTTCAAAAATATGTGACAAAAAATAATATTTATAAAAATCTGGCATTCATTTTAAGTTTAACTTAAATTCATAAATGAATGAAATTATTTTAAAATTCTCAGAATTTAGTCAACCAATTAAATGTGGGGGAATTTCTAATTAATGTTTTTGTACATTGATTCAACAGCGTATTGTATTAATATCATATTTTGTTGAAGAATTTCAATTTAGGTTTAATTAAGAAAAATAATATTCTGAATTAAATTTCTCAAGTTACCTAATTTTACAAAATTAACTAAAAAAACATAACATCAAGTTGCTTCAAGAACTTAATGGCAAGTGTGCCAAGGTACTTCAGGGTAAATGCCTTAAAAATTTAATTTCTAACAAATTTAGTTTCAAATGAAGTCACAGTAATGGATAAAACAATTTAAGACATGAAACTGAAATTACCAACGATAACAAAATGTGTAAACTGAAAAAATTGAATCTCTCCTGGGTGGTTTATAAAAATCTTTACGAATGACTTGCCAATTTGTCTCTAAAAAGAAACGTTTTTAGACAGTGTGTGTTACACGTTATGATGAACTATAATGCTGAAACACTTTGCAAGTTGCATCTGGTAGGAATACTTAGAATGATGCAACGGAAAAATGGAGAGATGACATTACAGGACCATATTCTGCTATACTGGTAACCATGAAATTGCGAGCCTGGATCTAGTTAGACAGTCCAGCTTCTCTTAGTTTGCTCCTAATGTAAACAAATAATGACGTCACTGAGCATGCGCATTATATAAAAATGAGTACACGCTGCTTAAAAGTTTTTTTTTTGTAATCCCTAAATTGTGTACGTTGCAATCTGTTCAATTCTGAACAATAAGCAACCCCATGACCCAATGAGATGAGAATTATGTGTATGACGTGTAAATGAAGTGTAGTCTTGTACAGACACAGGCCGACCATTCCTGAGAGAGTATGGTTAATTGAACCCCAACCATCAAAGTACACCGGTAACCACTGTCTAGTATTCAAATCCAAATAAAAGTAACTACCTTTACTAGGATTTGAACCAGGAACCTTCGTCTCCAAAAATCAGCTGTTTAACAGCTGATTTTGGCGACGACTTTACCTCTAGACCAACCCGATGGGTTAATTAAAAGTAACAGCAAAATACTTTTAAAAGTATTTTTAAAAATGAAATTGTTAAGTCTACATCATATCATGACTGATGTTTTGAGTACTTTAAGTGCTTATAATTTAAAAAATAGTTAATTTAATAGGAATACGAGATCCGTAAAGTCGCAGACTCTAGCGTGCACCCTGTAGTAGGTGGCTTTTGTTTGTTGACACTAGGAGCAAACTAAGAACGGCTGAACTATAGACAGTCAGTGCAGTGTTGCCGTATCTGGCAGAGTGGGAACAAACTTTTTATCTTTTTATTATTATCGTATTATAATAAAAATTCTGGCCATAATGGACTGGTGGAGTATCAAATTAATTACACTCAATCTGTTTGTTGCAGGGATCAAATAAATAGTTGTGTTTCTTATCACATGGTCAGCCAATTAAATGACTGAATCATTTAACAACAGAAGAGGTAGAGGTGTAAAAGACACTAATCAGAGTTATCTCCTATGAAAGTAATGAATTTCATTATACAGTTGGACCCTGTGGTGAATGAAATGAAGGTGTCATTTGCAGAGTGGAAAATATGTGCTTTTCAGAGGGCCCGGCATGATGATAAGCGTACTTTTCCACTGAGTGAGTTGTGGCAATGGTAAACCACGTGACTCCTCGTTTTAGTTAGTAAAACCTCTACACGTTCAAACCAGCCAACCAGGCTGATCACCTAAACAACAATAAAAATTAGAAATTTAATTTTGTTCTTGCTTCAGTTTTGTTAGCCAAATTTTGAAAAACTTATAAACATTACTGATTATTTCTTTACTTTGTTTTCTAAAGGTCTTTCTTTCGCTGTTTGGAGTCGATTTAGCGGGTTGTTCATTCATATTTACAACTAAAAATACATTTAATAGGCCTACACTGAAAAATAACAAATATTTTTTTTCTATTTAGGAAATTCACAATCTGTTGGAAACAATCAGTAAATGTGATAATGCAAAATTTGGAAAAAATTAACATGGTAAATAAACGTGAGTGGAGACACAGTCCAGTGACAGAACTCCGTCGTGAATAGACAAGTGTAGCATTTAGAACAAACACTGTAATGGATAGTGAATTACAGTACTACGTTAATAGATGAGGTCCCGGCTCCATCGACGTTTCAGACGTCTTATTCGATTGTTTGGGAGAGTCTGCGTAGCCAGATTTGATATCACTGGGTTATGGTGGTTCACGAGTTTCTTCCTAAATTTTGTATACAGTTTTAAGAAAACGTCATTTATGTAGGGTACGTTTAGGTCTGAGTGTTTTGTTTTATTGGTTACATAATAGGGGGCGTTAACTATCCTCCGTAAACGCTGAATTTTTGATAATACCGATGGTTTTGCACAGCAGTAAAGTTGACTGGCATAGCTCCATATTGGTCGAAGGTAGAAGGGAGTTGTGAAGGGATGGTCAATTTGGACGTAGTTGGTAACTTGGAAGTCTGTACAACTGTTCGAACCTGTCCTGGAGTGCCTTTCTCATTTTATTCACGTGTATATTCCACGTGAGCCTCTTATCTAGATAAATAAAATTTTAAAATTTTTTAACGAAAGACTGTATTAAACAATTAAACAGAAGGCCTATAAAATAAACTAATTTTTAAAACAAAAATAACTTTAAATAAAAAAACAGCCCTCAAATGTTACGAAACATTTTGTATGTCACCCTTGCATTGAATGAAAGGACTGAGTGAGGCAATTCCAATGCCACGGGCAGGGCGGGTGGAGTGGTAACACTGTAAGGGAGTACGCGTGGAGGTATAGGTATCACACGAACTAATGTCCCATAGCCGAGCGAGTGAGAGGGAGATATGTGGCATAACTACGCATGCGCCCAAAGGTCTTTACCGTTATAATCCAAATCTGAAAACATACTACAGTCGTTATCTTGCTTGTTAGTTTACTGCATGCATAAACGCTTGCTCACAACAATGAGTTAAATTATACGACAATGTTATTGGAACAGCGCGTATGACTTGTGCGAGTGAGAGCGTTATCCATTCTCTCACTCGCCCGGCTAGGGGACTTCAGTTCATCTGACTACTGTACATGACTGCTTGGTTTTTCTAAGAAGCTCGCAATTTTGTAGTTAATAGTATAGGCCTAGTATCAAAGAACAGGTATCAATGATATTACAAAAATTGCACTATTAAAATGGAACAACTTTTTATTTCTTGCGATTATAAAAAAAATTACCTGAGCTATTTTGTTCATACAACAAAAAATTATGTATAAAAAATATTAAAAAATTTAATTTAATTATTTTTGGAAACTGTAAATTTTTTTTTTGGGTATTGGGAATACTTACTGTTTTTAAGTATAATTTTAGTTGAAGAAAACCAAAATTAAATCATTTCTTTGATAATGTTTTGGTATTTATAGACTAATAAATGGTAATAAAAAACAAAAACCAAAACAAAATGATCATAACCGAATACGTTAACACTGTTGAAGGGGAATAAAAAAAAAAAAAAAATTGGAATAACGAAGTATTTTGAAGCATCTTTTGGATGTGGGTTAAAAAATAGCCTCTTTTCTGTTTGTCAATATCAACTGATGCCCAAAACGGGCAGGTGGAGTGTTATTTTAATTGCACTCTATCTGTTTGGTCCAGGGCTAAAAAAAAATAGTTCTGTTTCTTATCACATAGTTAGCCACTTATATGACTGAACTATTTAAGAACAGAAGAGGTAGAGGTGTAAAAGACACTAGTCAGAGTTATCTCCTCTGAGAGTAATGAATTTCACAATGCAGCCAGACCCTGTGGTGAATGAAGTAAAGGTGTCATTTGCAGGGTGGAAAGGGAGTGCTTTTCAGAGGGCCTGGCATGCTGATAAGCATACTCTTTCAACTCAGTGAGGAAGGCAATGGTAAACCACCTTACTCCTCGCTTTTACTTAGTAAAACCTCTAGAGGTTCAAACCAGCCTTTTGGCTGTTGACCTAAACAACAACAAAGATCAAATGAAGTTTTCAAAAAGTTTCCATATAATATTTTTCAACTTGAAATTTCATGATAAAGGTAATAAATTTTAATTTGTGAAGAAGTTTTAAAAAAGTAAACCTTAAATTTTATAATATTGTGACAATATCGAAGAAGGGCATGGCTCGCGAAATTTCTAGTAGGCTTCATTCATAAAATGGTACTAATGAGTAGATAATAAAGTGAAAAAGTAACAATAGGGTTAGGTATAAAAGGATACCTATTCATGAAAATTATTTAAAAGGACTGCGCTATTGTATATGATATGGTAGGGTGTTTGTTGTACAACTATTTATGAAGGGTCGGTTGATTACCTGTTTACATTAAATAAGACTTCTCTAGAAACGACTTTCATATCGAATTTCGGTGTCTTTCGGGAAGATTATTTGAACCGTTTATATAAATAGAACCCCGAGTGCGGTCTGTGAGTTAGTATCCGTTTGATCTTTGACGAGTGTTTATCGAGTGGTTAAAGGTGCGTAGTACAGGTTACGTATCCGAGCATTGTAGTGGTTAACTATTTTTATATTATCTTTTGTATGTGCATTATATTCAGTTTCATTGTGTATGTGTTTTGGTATAATTATTTGTAAGTAGTGCTAAGTAAATCATTAAGTTATTTATTGTATTACTCCGTTATAATTAGTTTATTAGTATTTATTACTTTCTCTTGCCTATATGAATATATAGGAAGGAAAGTATTGTTTTCATGTCGATTTTGAGAAATCGAGTTTTCACCGGATCTACACGTTTTCAGAC
Source organism: Catonia carolina (assembly GCA_035578175.1). Lineage (NCBI taxonomy): Eukaryota > Metazoa > Arthropoda > Insecta > Hemiptera > Achilidae > Catonia > Catonia carolina. Next base: position 558,449 of record JAQMRL010000026.1, read on the forward strand.
CCCCTGAACCCACACAAACATGTTTTTAGCGATTGGTCTCTCTCTCTCTCTCTCTCTCTCTCTCTCTGTGTGTGTGTGTGTGTGTGTGTGTGTGTGTGTGTGTGTGTGTGTCTGTGTGTGAACAGAATATCTCAAGAACGGAACATCGTACGAACTTGAAACTTGAAACTTAAGTTACATACCACTACCGGACCCGACACAAACATTTTCATCAAAATCGGTCAACCGGAAGTAGTAGTTTATTCGTGTAATTTTTCACTTTTTTGCGATTTTCTCAAAAACTGATTCTACGATTTTTTAAAAAATCGCCTGGTTTACTAAATGTTTTATTCTCTACAAGATAGGGTAGGCGCTATGTTTGCTGAAATTCTGGGTGAGGCTGTTTTTACGTAAAAACATTTTATTTTTAAGATTACGGCTTTAATATGCATTTTAGCCCAAAATGTTATATAATAAATTTTATTTTATTTGAAATTGTATTTCAAACATTTTTTTGTATAACGCTTAGTTTAGCGGTAATTACCAGTTTTCTGTTTTTTCTCACGAAAACGTGTTAAAAATTCGAATTTTTTAAGATTTCGGCCTTAGAATGCATTTTACGACAAAAAAATATATAATTAAATTTATAGAAAATTAAGAGATCTATAACTTTTATTCAAAGCATTTTTCTCTACAGAGCCTAGTTTAGCGTGAAAGAGTGATTTTCCGTATTTTTAAGGCAAACTGAGATAGATTTTCATTTTGCGTCATTCATTTATGATTAAATATAATCATAATTAGGTTATATTTTTTGAGGTTAGTTTTTTGTTTATTTCTAATGTTTTATTACTATTGTTAGGTTATATTGTTAAATATTTGCATTGGGAAGAGAAAGTTGTGTGAGTGTTTCACACCAGATTTTTTAAGTTTAGTTTTCCAAGAAGCGTATTGAGGGGGCAATTAAAATAACGAGGGATTTTTTTTATAACTGGTGACTATACATTTAGATGCGATTTTAAATAAAAAAAATCTTGTTCAGAAAATATAATAAAAATTTTACATCCTTAAAGAATGGCAAACAAATACTTACGTTAATCCAATTTTTTGTAACATTCAAATTGAATTGAAAAAAAAAACAATTGTAAAATGATAAAGGCCTAAGGGTTGATCAATAAAATAAAAATAAAAAGTAATTATAAAATAATAAAAATGTTTAACAAAACAACAGTAAAGTTTGAAGTATAATTACTGTTGTCGGTTGGTTTCTGTCTTTTGTTTTTAATTAAAAATCAAAACATTATGTAATAATGAAACTTATTAATAATTTAGGTTCCTACTTATGATAGTTAAGTAGATACTTAAAATTTAAGTAACTACTTGAATAAATAATAAATACATTTAATAGCTAATAACTTAACATGCACATTATTAAAGCTAATGAGTACAGCACAACATCCAACAATTATTGGCCACTTCAATATTGTTTAACAGCTGAAGATTAAAAATAATAAAATTGATTTATTTATTTATTTATTTATTTAACGTCGCATCAACTGCAACGGTCATTAGCGACGACGTTGTTTTTTTTGTTTTTTTTTGTTTAACGTCCGACTCTTCTGCAATGACTGCTAATGCAGACGGTGAAGAATGAAATGATTTTTGTAACGTATGAAAATATGCCGTGCCTGAATGGGATTCGAACCCAAGATCGCATAATGAGAGGCGAGCACGTTACCAACTGCGCCAATGCGGCCGGCAGCGACGACTTTGGGGTGTAACTACTGTACAATGGAGGATGAAATGATTTTTTTGTAACGTATGAAAATATGCCATGCCTGAGTGGGATTCGAACCCAGGATCGGATGATGAGAGGCGAGCACTTAAACAACTGCGCCAATGCGGCCGACAATAAAATTGAAATTTTTAGGATACATTATTTTGATTTTTTGTTCTATTTTTTTAATCGTTATTCAAGAAATTCACAATCTGTTAGATACAATCAGTGAATGTGATAATATAAAATGTGAAAAAATTAACATGATAAAAAAAAACGTGAGTGGAGACACAGTTCAGTGACAGAACTCCGACGTGAATAGACAACTACAGCATTTAGATCACTGTAGTAATGGATAGTAAATTACAGTAGGCCTACTAAGTTAACTGATAAGATCTCGGCTCAATCGACGTTTTAGTTGTCGTCTCTTTGGATTGTTACAAGTGATAGATTAAAAATGAAAGTGATAGATTGCAAAAATGGCCACCAATTAAGAGAGGTGATGGTAGAAGACACATATTTTGGCTAAACAACCAAACAATGTTGGTCATTGACTTAATTAGAGCTGCAGCGTCTACAGTCATTATTTATGACAACCTTATTAGAGAATGCCGCCTAAAGAAGATATACATTAGACTGTTAAGTATTTAGATTAAGCATTAAGCTCAGCTTTAAGTTCTTCATTACAGCTTAACTAATTGAAAATATTTTAGAAGATTTTTCCCATAACAGGCAGGTGCACTCTCCACGGCTACAAAAAATAATTTTATTTTTAATCACATGGTCAGCAAACTATCAGACTGAAGCATTTAAGTACAGAAAAGGTGTAGATGTAAGAGACACTAGTCACAGTTATCTCCTCTCAGAGTAATTCAGCCAAACCCTGTGGCGTATGAAGTGAAGATGTCATTTGCAGGGTGGGTGGAAAGTAGTTGATTTTCGGAGGGCTGGGCATGCTGATAAGCATTTCACTCTGTGAGTAAGGCAATGGTAAACCACCTCACTTCTCGCTTTTACTAAGTAAAACCTCCATTTGCAGGGTGGGTGAAAAGTAATTGATTTTCGGAGGGCCGGGCATGCTGATAAGCATTTCACTCTGTGAGTAAGGCAATGGTAAACCACCTCACTTCTCGCTTTTACTAAGTAAAACCTCCATTTGCAGGGTGGCTGGAAAGTAGTTAATTTTCGGAGGGCCAGGCATGCTGATAAGCATTCCACTCGGTGAGTAAGGCAATGGTAAACCACCTCACTTCTCGCTTTTACATAGTAAAACCTCTAGAGGTTTTACTAAAAGTTTTTAGAGGAACCTCTAGAGGTTCAGCCTTTTGCCTGGTTGAGAAACTGTTATTATCGAAGTGACAAATAATGATTGGATATTCTGTACACCAATTATATATGATGAATATATAATTCAAGGCAGTATACTATAATGATAATAATAATATATAATACACACATAATCAAATCAAATCAACCAATCAAATGCATGTTCAGTCGTAATATTTTAAAGACAATCCAAGATGAAATGTGTAGTCTATAGCACAAATTAGATAAACAGTATATAATAGTACAGCCACATCAAAAATGTACTACGGATGTTATCGTTTTTGTTTGGAGTATACCATGTTAAAATAAACAACAGACACATGAAACAAGTCGATCGTCCCAATAGATAAATACATTTTTTAAAGATATTGAAAGAGATTTAAAAAGTAAAAAAAGATGAAGTGTAAGCTGTCGAAAATCCAAAAATCCTCCAAGTATCAAGTTGACCATGCCTGGTTAAATATTTATTTCGTTTGTATTGTAATGGGTTCTGATATTATTACCTATCAACGGAACTGCATCTGACGTAGTGGGCATTGATTCAGCTACTAGGTTCAAGAACACAGTCAAAGATAATAATATTGTCACTCCTGTAAATCAATTCAATTCAATTCAATATTATATCTCATCTTGTTTGTTACACGAATCAACTATTATATTAAAATTATTGTACCTTAACTAAATATTCTTCCTATCATTTTCATTCAAAATATAATTATTATTTATAATAATCATTTTCTACTTGTAAATTTATAAACTTACTTTCCTGAAAATCAATTCTGTTCATAAAGAAAACAATTTTTTTTTTGGTTTGAAGAACAGATTTCTTATCTATCAGTACCAAAGTTTTAAAATTTTACTAGTATTGTGGACCCATGCGAATAAATTCGCACAATGTTCTTCGGTTTCAAATGGTCATCTTTAAATAAATGACTTAAGTTAACAAACTAACGACTTAAGCAATTTAGGGGAATCTACTTAATAGAATAATTCAGTAGTAGGGTAGTTTTGTCCTGAAAAGAACCGTTTTAAACAACTGAAATTTTAAACGAAACGACGTATCACAAATTTCTAATACTGGCTAAGTGTGTTGTGAAATGACACTCTTTTTTGTACGTTTTTTTTTTTGGAAAAATCGGGCACGTGGCAACTGTACCACTAGTGGAACGTCAGATGGTCAATTCTGAATGGTACACAACCATTTGTTTGCTAGAATTTTTGGAAAAATAAGGGAAATCAACCCCCGAAAACGAATCATTCTCCACCAGGACAATGCGAGCTCTCACACTTTGGCTGAAACAATTATTTTTTTGAGAAATAAAAAAATCAAATTGATGGGCCATCCGCCATACAGCCCTGATTTGGCACCCAACGACTTCTTCTTATTCCAGTTCATCAAAAATAAATTAAGAGGTCAACGTTTTTTGACGCCTGTAAAAGCAGTTGATGCATTCAAAAAGCACATTTTGGAGGTACCTCAATCGGAGTGGAACAAGTGCTTTGAAAATTGGTTCAAGTGCATGAAAAAATCTATTGATCATCTATTGATGGAGAATATTTTGAAAAAAAAATAAAGCCATTTACATTGATTAATTTGTTTTTGTTTTCTATTCCCGAAATATAAAAGGCAACCCTCGTATGCTTATGGAATACGGCTACGGAGGGGGTAAATATGGAACAACCACATTATATATTACGCTGTATTACCGCTACTTTAAACGAAATTCACTCTTTTTCATTTCATAAAATGAATCTTCATATTAGCATGCATTTCAAGTTGGAACTTTTGGGCAAATCAGGAAAGAATATTCTTTGAAACCATACCGTTCAGTAGAACTCTGTATATAGGAGTTAATAGAATTCCCATTTAAAATACAGGGTGTTTGGAAAAGAACTCCCTAGTTTTAAGTAAAGATTTATGGGTGAAATTAATTTAAAACTATATCAACGTGTACATACAATTAAAGAGTGTACCTTCAAGTTTTGTTTTAATGTTAGTAGACTTCAACATGGGATCCATTTGTAGCTCTGCACACGTCGAGACGACATTCCACCTCTCTCCACGTATTCAGCAACATAACAGGTGTAACTGTCCCAACCGCCGCGACGATTCTTTCCCGGAAATTATTGATGTTTCGGATCTTTTCACCATACACTAAATTTTTTATGTGGCCCCAAAAGAAAAAATCCAGTGGGGTTAAGTCTGGGCTTCGTGGTGGCCAAGCGATTGAGCCAGACCTGCCTACCCACCTTCCCGGAAAGCAGTAGGTTTTATTTCATGTAACAGTTGCAATTTGTAGGCGCGCAAATGAAGTCTTTTACGTATCACATCATACACAGTACCTTTCGGCACTCCTAATTGTAGACTACGTCTGGCGAATGACTTGTTTGGGCTCCGAACACACGAAACACGGATCTGTTCAACAACATCTTCAGAAGTTCTCGTCTACCTGGCGATTTCGCTTTTAAAACACTACCGGTTTCCTTAAAAGACTTTAACCAATGACAGATAGTTTTTGCTGTTGGTGGTTCACCGCCATACTCACGTCTAAAATTACGTTGCACTGTTATAACAGACTCTGTTTGAACAAGCCAAATAACACACTGCGCTTTCTGTTTTGGAGTAGCCATTGCACTGAACTGAACGAAGCATTGCTGCGTCTCAAGGTCAAGCAGGCCTGCCAACTGCATGGGAGCAAAACTTGGACAGTTGATGAATCAAACACCACAAACTACAATAGTGTATGTCGCTTTGTACAGATTTTACGACACATTGAAACTAGGGAGTTCTTTTCCAAACACCCTGTACATTGGAAGCGATTTTGCGTTTTAAATATCGTATGTCCCGAAGAAAACTGTCGTAAGTCAAAAAATGTAAATTTTCAGGAGAGCGAAAACAGATTTCACTTTTTCTATCTGTGAATTTTAATAAAAATGTAGAATTTAATGTGTCTTCCTTTCTGCATTTCCAAAAGTATGAACTATACTGAATACTGATATATTTATATTGTTTTACAATGGCCCACAATGTTTTTACAAAAATAATTTTTAAATAACAATATAAAATTTAAAAAAAATTACTTGATGTTGTTTTATAAGAATAGGATAGTCAGAATAAAATGCATCACTATTTACAAAATATATATTAATAAATTAACATATTTTTCGAAGAATAGTGATGCAATTCAAAATAATACCCTGTTCCTCGTCAGTCATTTTTCAAACCACAACATTCCTAACAAAACAGTACTAACCCTAAATAATTCTAATTTCTACTGAGACTAAACGAAAACATCTACAACAGTTTCCAGACAAAAGCGAGTCAACTTGAAATGATACACTTCTTGCTGACAATAAGCGAAATCTGTAAACAATTAGTTTGGAAGAAAAAATATGTACTTAAGTGGTGTCTGGTGGTAAATTTAATAAATCACTTTCATAATATTTTCACGGGAGATACTACTCAATATTTCTCTACATTATAATGCAATAAAACGATTTTTCATTTTTTTGACTTATGACAGTTTTCTTCGGGACGTACGATATATATGAGGCGTTCCGGACCAGAAGGGTGAACTCAACATAGGGTCATTTTTTGTTTTGTTTTATTTGACATCTTTGGGTTACAAACTTCAATGTTATAGGTATATTTTGTTGAGTTCGCCTTTTAAATTATAAGAAAAGAGAAGTAGAAAAAAAATCAGGGAGTTTACTTTGAACGATAGTTGCGCGGACCAAAAGGGCGAACTCAACAGGAAGACGTGAGTCTTGTCACCTCTACGCTACTGATCCCACCCCACTTCTACCCTTTCCCCTTCCTATCGCTATGCATCATACACTCTGCAATTTTTGTTGAGTTCGCCCTTGGATCAAAAAGTTTAATTTGCGTTTTTCTCAAAACTATCCTTCGTTGAGTTCGCCCTTCTGGTCCGCAACGCCTCATATATCCGCAAGTACGGAAATGCGCAGTGAGCTGTTGATGTATGTATTGGCAGCCATGTTACAAGCTTAACGAGCCATTGACACTTTTTATCTGCACGTATGAATTAGATCCCATAACATTAAAAAAGGTCCACGAACAATCAACAGATGTCGTTTGTGGTATTTATTACTGGATTATTTTAGCATTCAATATTAGTGTATACAGTGGACAATTGGAACTGGCACAACTCTTGCTCTATGTGTCCACACAGTTCCACATAAAGTACATCCATAACTTATTCTTTCAACAAGGTCTACAAATTTTAATGTACGGAAATGCCTACAAACTTATTTCAATTTACAAACATACAAATAATTGTTGTTGTTTAGGTCATCAGCCGAATGGAGGCTGGTTTGAACCTGTAGAGGTTTTATTAAGTAAAACTAGGAGTGAAGTGGTTTACCATTGCCACAACTCACTGAGTGGAAAAGTACGCTTATCAGCATGCCGAACCCTCTGAAAAGCACATATTTTCCACTCTGTAAATGACACCTTCACTTCATTCACCACAGGGTCTGGCTGTATAATGAAATTCATTACTTTCAGAGGAGATAACTCTGATTAGTGTCTTTTACACCTCTACCTCTTCTGTTCTTAAATGATTCAGTCATTTAATTGGCTGACCATGTGATAAGAAACAGAACTATTTATTTTAGCCCTGCAACGAACAGATTGAATGCAAATAATCTGACAATCCACCTGTTTATTATGGACAGATATTTCAATGATATATGGGCAGATATTTCAATTTACAAACGTACAAATAATTATTTCATTTTAAATATGTATTTAATTTGACCCAGTAAAAATTTAAATTATAAATTAAAAGAACTAAACTTTAAAAACTCACTAAACTATACTCTACAGACGCACGCAACTAATTAAACAAAATGGTCTGAATATATTTATAATGAACAGAAAATTATGTAAATGAAAACAAAATACTAGTCACATCATTATGTCGGACATATTATTATTAATAACAAGAGTGAAAACAAAGCGTAATGATTGTGCTCGAGTCACACATTAGAGTAGCAATTGTATACTTTTGTGAGTGTACCGTCGTTGGATGGCGAGGGGTGAAGAGTGGAGTAGATAAACACCGAAGCTGCTTGTGCCAATTCAAATTGTCCCAAGGTATAGCAGTGTATTTACACGAAATAACTATTATGTTGTTCTTATAAAGCTAGTTTTGCCCATAACAGACAGGTGGAGTGTCAAATTATTTACACTCAATCTGTTTGTTGCAGGGCTAAAATAAATAGTTCTGTTTCTTTTCATATGATCAGCCAATTAAATGACTGAATCATTTAAGAACAGAAGAGGTAGAGGTGTAAAAGACACTAATCAGAGTTATCTCCTCTGAAAGTAATGGATTTCATTATACAGTTGGACCCTGTGGTGAATGAAGTGAAAGTGTCATTTGCAGAGTGGAAAATATAAGCTTTTCAGAGGGCCTGGAATGCTGATAAGTGTACTTTTCCACTGAGTGAGTTTTGGCAATGGTAAACCACCTCACGTCTTGATTTACTTAGTAAAACCTCTACAGGTTCAAACCAGCCAACCAGGCTGATGACCTAAACAACAACATAAAGCTAGTGCCTGAATTGTAAGGTTATGTAGACCTTCTTGACAAACGGTTAAGTTTCAGTTGTGATCTTCTTATCAATTTGTTTTATTAATTTTTTTTCGCTATGTTACGAACATGTTGTTAAATAGTAAAATTTTGTGTAAAGTGTATTTTTAAGGGCGGAATCTACCCAGTTTTATCTCTAAAAATTAAAAAATAATCAAAAGTTTTTTTGTAGATATTAACACTTTAGAATTTTCTTAATCCAGCTATATATTTTTTTTATGTACGATAACTGTCAGGCAAGACTTGAAAGCCATGAAAACGAATTAGCGATAAATCTTCTAAATAATGCAGAAGAAGTTAGGCGCCTGAAACGTTACCATGTTTTGGACTTGTCTGAAAGAGTTTAAATGTATATAAAATTTTAGTGATAAGTATTCTATATTGTAAAATGTAAATATCTTTGTAGATAGTAATTTTCTCTTTGAACACATGAATAAAATTGTTGTAATGAGAGGTACTCAGGGTAATGAGGCCTCAACTTGTGATTTGTACATTCAAAAGATTTGATTATAGTTTATTTTTAAAAAACTGATTGCAAATAATGTTGTTTTGAAAAACAAATGTACGATAACTATAGAAATTTGTAAAACATTATTTTACATAACCGTTGTTAAGTGTAAGTGTAATTGTAAGTAAAACTTTACATTCAATTTTCTCGGCATTTAGTATTGCAGGTTTTCTTCATGATAAAATCCTTATTACTTTCTTTATATAAATGCTATATCTTGATGATTTTTTCCCAATGTATTCAGAATTTATCGCTCGTTTATTTGTAGGTTGGTAATGTTGAAACTTATTATAGGAGTTTTTAAAAAATTATAGAATAATGACCTTATCTGGATTTTTGTTTTTTTTTCATTAAAAAAATAAGCGGAATTAATCTCGTTGAGTATCAATGAAGATTATATTCGTACCGATATAAAATGGAGAGCAAGTCAATTTTTGTATAAGTTAAAAATTTCAAATCAATCTTAGAGGTGTGACCGCCACCCCTTCTAATCAATCATTTACTGTGTTGCCGGCCTTCAATAGTTCTCCCGGCCATTTGGCGGCGGCGTACCGACAGAGAACTTTGTCATCAAGGCTGAGCCAGTAACCGCCTCCTATCACAGCGCTCTCGGTGACTATAAAAAAAAGAAGAGTGCTCCACTGAGCCGAGAACTACACCCACAATACGTCAAAAGCTTCACGACACCAACAAGACGTCTGACATTGAGCTCATCAGAAAAATCTATGATACAGCTAAGCTTGAATGGAAAAGCCGACTGCCGTTCCACGGCGACTTGTAAACCGCGACTATACTAGGCCAGTTGGTTAAAATGTCAACGTTAGTCCTGCCCGCCCAGCCTCGTTTCTTATGATATTTATATCACTAAAAACCTGGTAAATACTTCTTAAATTGATATCAACATAGCCCTGCAACCGATGACTCTGAAACTAAAAGATTTTTTTCCATCAACTACCCTTCCGTAACTCTCTTATGAAGAGACCCCCGTTCTGTCATTTTCTCCGAACGATCACGTGGTAACTCCCACGATATCGTCAATTACTCTCTTTTACCAGTTTCAGTTTCAGAGCCGAGAGATTCAATTCCGATCTGTACAGCAGACAAGACGTCCACCACGGCACATGGCTACAGACTCCAGCGAAGACTGATCGACGACCCCGCAAGAGAGAAGATGATGCTTCCGCTCGCCAACCCGTCACCGTAAGCCGTCGACCGGACCGTCATCACCCGCTGATGCGAGCGATGCCCACAGCGGTTCCTCGACCGAGCCTTACGCCCACCGGACCCGACGAAGCAGCCATCGACGCACTACTGCGAGGGAAGGAGATGACGTCTCCACTGGACGACGACACGCCGTGTCGCCCAGCTCCTCGACCGCCACGACACGACTACGACCGACACTTCCATCAAGACGACCACCGCTTAAACGGCCCTCTAAAGGGCCACCAAAAATTAAAGGTTTTATTCGCCACTTAATGTCGCCATCCGGTGACAGAAGTATAAAAATTAATTTTATGAAATACATAATGTCATTTTTAAAACTTTTTTGACAAAATATTTGGCTCTGGTTATAGCTAGGTTCTGCCCATAACAGGCAGGTGGAGTGGAGTGTTTAATAATTGCACTCGATCTGCTAGTTCTAGGGCTACAAAAATAGTTGTGTCTCTTATTAGGCCTACATGGTCACCAAATTATATGAATAACAATATTCAAGAGCGTTAAAGAACGGAAGATCAGTAGAGGTGTAAAAAAACATTAGTCAGAGTTATCTCCTTTGAGAGTAATAAATTCTATTATACAGCCTGATCCTGTGGTGAATGAAGTGAAAGTGTCATTTGGAGAGTGGAAAATATGTGCTTTATAGAGGGCCTGGCCCATAACAGACAGATGGAGTGTCAAATTATTTACACTGAATCTGTTAGTTGCAGGGCTAAAATAAATAGTTCTGTTTCTTATCACATGGTCAGTCAATTAAATGACTGAATCATTTAAGAACAGAAGAGGTAGAGGTGTAAAAGGCACTAATCAGATTTATCTCCTATGAAAGTAATGAATTTCATTATACAGTTGGACCCTGTGGTGAATGAAGTAAAAGTGTCATTTGCAGAGTGGAAAATATGTGCTTTTCAGAGGGCCCGGCATGCTGATAATCGTTTTTTTCCACTCAGTGAGTTGTGGCAATGGTAAACCACCTGACTCCTCGTTTTACTTAGGAAAACCTCGACAGGTTCAAACCAGCCTTTCGGCTGATCACTTAAACAAAAACAGAGGGCCTGGTGTGTTGATAAGCATACTTTTTAACTCAGTGAGAAAGACAGTTGTAAACCATCTCACTTCCCATTTAACCGGATAAAGTTTCAAACGGGGCTTTCGACTGACAACCAAACAAAATAGCTAATAAAAAGCTACTCCAGAACAGGAATCGAATGACACTAATTTTGTTTCTGAATTTTTACTTTGATGTTTTGAATTCCGATTTTGGGCCACTTCCGGTCGAATCTGGAACTTTAAACCTAATCGAGGCTTACTAATTTTGTGTATCGATTACGAATCCGAAAACCGTTTGTTATTACCTGTAGTAGTTTCTGACATCGGAATCTGACGGACGGACGGACGGACAGACGGACATCGGAAAAAAGTTGACGATTTTAAAAATTGCCACCAACAAAACAAAAGCTAAAAGTTTTTGTTAGCTAATTAATTTATTATTCAGAAATAGAAAATCTTTTTTTTATTTTATTTTTAGCTTTTATTTGTTATCGGGAACTGTAGCCTACTTTGTTGACAACTACCCAATTTGATCGCTGCTTTTTGCTGTATTTTTTTGACGTGGATTAGACATGAGTTTGAACAGCGACCCCCAGTAGAGTTTGTTCATGGATGGCTGTCAACTGGTCACCATACAAAGTCGCTTGCCCAACCGGTGTTACTTAACAAATAATAGCGATGTGGTTTAGACATGAGTTTGAACAGGGACCCCAGTAGAGTATGTTCATGGATGGCAGTCAACTGGTCACCATACAAAGTCGCTTGCCCAACCGGTGTTACTTAACAAATAATAGCGACTTTCTACTAGCTGACTGACTGAGCTGGCCCGAAGGCCTAGAAAATTTAATACGTAAGTTATTCATTATTTTTGCATTAAATATTAAATGCAGGGGAAAATGTATCGTACCAAAATGGAAGTTCAATCTTATAGCTTTAGTAATACATACAGATATTGATTTGATTTGGTTAAAAGAAAGGCAGGTTGAACGCCCTTTCCACTTACAATTGTGCTGATACATTTCCACTTCAATTGAATCTGTGTGATCCAAACATGAGTTCCTACACACAGATAGTAAACTCCTTGATGTGCCTTTACATCTGTATTCTCTATGTTCCCCTTAATCCCTCAGGATCAAAGATCCATATAATACACCTATTGATGGGTTTTAAATTTTTAATTCAATACTTTTTTTTGTTAGGCTTATTGAGTCCTCTAATATCAAAGACGTCAATCTCCAGTTTTAGTGGAAATTGAGTTAGTTATGGCGTTGTATTGCTCTGAATACCTTGTTTTGAAATATGTAAATAATTTTGTTATTATTCAAAACTTTGCCCATAACAGACAGGTGGAGTGTCAAATTATTTACACTCAATCTATTTATTGCAGGGCTAAAATAAATAGTTCTGTTTCTTATCACATGGTCATCCAATTAACTGAATCATTTAACAACAGAAGAGGTAGAGGTGTACTGTGACACTAATCAGAGTTATCTCCTCTCAAAGTAATGAATTTCATTATACAGGTGGACCCTGTGGTGAATGAAGTGAAGGTGTCATTTGCCGAGTAGAAAATATGTGTTTTTAGAAGTCCCGGCATGCTGATAAGTGTACTTTTCCACTCAGTGAGTTGTGGCAATGGTAAACTCCCTCACTCCTCGTTTTACTTACTAAAACCTCTACAGGTTTAAACCAGCCAACCAGGCTGATCACCTAAACAACAACAACTGACAGTAGACCTAATCTAAATGGTCAGTGATTTAGTTTCAACCGTTTCCTATCTCTAATGCATTTTCTACAAACGGCTATAAATTTTATTACAGTAAAACACTTCACTAATTTGGAATTCGCGGTAATTCGGAGTGTCAACTAGTTACTAGGTAGAGGTCATCATTGAGCGTCCGAAGGCGTAATGCATAAATAATCAAATTTCTATTGTTGATATCTTATTGGGGGCACGCCCCAGACCACACAGAACGTGCCCATAAAACTGCAGTTTAGGCTACCCTATCTTCCTAGCCTGCAAGCTTTATAGGTAATGGGTGCTGGGTGTAGCACCTCCATGTGCTATTCGTAATAGATCCATGTGTGGTAGAGCCACGTGCAAAGCATTAGCTGCGTGACGAGCTCGACGGTGACTCGTCCAACGTTTACACGAGTAAGGAGGGGAGTGACTGCACCCAATCATTTGGGTTGGCCTCTCAGGGGTTGTGGGTTCCTAGGTAGTGCTTCGGAGCCACTAGGCTACTTAAATTCCTCCGGAATGGACTTAGGTGGCCGAGAGGTGTACAGATAAATACGTGTGTAGGTCGGAGGGGGGGCACACCCCAGACCACACAGAGCGTGCCCATAGAACTGCGGTTTAGCTACCCTATCCTCGGCTGCCTTTGAGGTAACGGGCGCTGGGTGTAGCACCTCCGTGTGCTATTCGTAGTAGATCCATGTGTGGTAGAGCCACGTGCAAAGCTTTTAGCGGCGTAACGAGCTCGACGGCGACTCGTCCAACGTTTACACGAGTACTGAGGGGAGTGGGGCGCCCTGCGGACGGTTCCGTGCCCACTCAGTAGGAGTAGGACTCTCAGGGGTTGTGGTGGAGCTGGATAGCTCTCAGGAGCCACTAAGCTGATTAAATTCCTTCGGAATGGGCGTGGTCGGCCGAGGGGTGTTCCGGAAACGGATAGGAAAGTACGATTGTCGACATCTTATTATATCTCGAGACTAACTCCCAATTGTATCCAAAAAGTAGTAAATACAAGAACCATTTATTCACGTGCTCTCCGTTATGCTACGGAAAAATCTCGGCTATCCGAACACTTGGTTATCTGACCCTGTTGGTACAGATAATCGAGAAACTACAGTTGTTAATTTAAGGATTCAAAATGCTAAAATTGTTATTATTTTATGTTTGAAATAACTTTTTTTTATTTATAGTCGCTACAGCAGCTTGGTTATTAGCGACTGCTGTGGGTTTCGGTTCTGTAACGGTGGGTTTTAATTTGACAAAAAATTTCTAGACCCTAGCCAGGAATCGAACCCGGGACCTCCACTTTCGAGGCTAGCGCGCTACAATTAGGCTACGGAGGAAGCAGTTTTTAGTTTTACTTTGTCTATTTCTTTGTTTATTTAAAGTCACTACAACAGCTTGGTTTCGGTACTGTAACGGTAGGTTTTAATTTGACAAAAAATTTCTAGACCCTAGCCAGGAATCGAACCCGGGACCTCCTTTTTCTAGACTAGCACGCTACCACTAAGCTACGAAGGAGACCTTTTTTAGTTTTACTTTGCCTATTTTTTAGTTTAATTAAAGTCGCAACAACAGCTTGGTAATTAGGGAACATTGTGGGTTTCGGTACTGTAACGGTGTGTTTTAACGTGTTGAAATCTTCAAGATCTTCACCGGGAATGAAATCGGGGACCTGCTGCTTTGTAGGATAGCGTGGTAGTCACTACTCCACGGAAGCGACTGAAATAACATTTTAAGTCGCTCCATACAAACTGAAATCTAAAATATTTAACATGTGCTCCTATATTTTTATTAAGTAATAAATTATTATTATTACTGTGCAGAACAGGCAGTCAAACGAAATATTTTTTCAAAAATTTTATCTTATTAAAATTAATTTCTAACTTTTTACTTCTGTACTTCGAAATTCCTAAACATAACTTATTTAACATGTAAATTCAAAATTTGGATTAAATCAAAGTTATTAGTCACTCTTCTCAGTAAATTACTTCTCTTTACTGGTCGCTTTATATAACTTATTAAGTCTAATTATCTTCACTAAAATTCTAATAGAAATATTTGGACAAATATAACTGTAAAAAAATATTCAAGACGATTTACGTAGTGTAGAAAAACATTCACACATTCTTAATAACTTCTAAGTACGTGTTATAATAACTAATATTATTCTATCAATTTAAAATTTGAAAACTGACCAATTTGATTTTATAAATCAAATTAATAGGTTATGATATTATAGCCTATACGAAGACGAAGGATATTTCATCAGTAATCATAGCTTCATCAGGTGTTTTTAATAAATTATATAAATATATACTTTTTAGTTCATTTAAAGTTAGTAAAAAATTAAAGTTACAAAGAGGTTGGCCGAAATAAAACAAGATGTGCAAGAACTTTTTTTTTTGTAATCCCTAATGTGTGTACGTTGCAATATGTTCAATTCAGAACAATAAGCAACCCCATGATCCAATGAGATGAGGATGATGTGTATGACGTGTAAATGAGGTGTAGTCTTGTACAGACCCAGGCCGACCATTCCTGAGAGAGTATGGTTAATTGAACCCCAACCATCAAAGTACACCGGTAACCTCTATCTAGTATTCAAATCCGTATAAAAGTAACTACCTTTACTAGGATTTGAACCAGGAACATTCGTCTCCGAAAATCAGCTGTTAAACAGCTGACTTTGGCGACGACTTTACCTCTAGACCAACCCGGTGGGTTAAAGAACTTAACATCGCAGAACAAGATATTTTAGAAAAATTCTAACAGTTTCAGTTGCTTAAAGATATGGACACAAGATTCTTTTTTTTTTTTTTGGTTTAACGTCCGACTGTTCTGCAATTACTGCTAATGCAGACGGTGAAGGAACAATGATTTTTGTAACGTATGAAAATATGCCGTGCCTGAATGGGATTCGAACCCAAGACCGCATGATGAGAGGCGAGCACGTTACCAACTGCGCCAATGCGGCCGGCAAGATTTTTACACAAGATTTTTCGACACAAGATTCGTCGAAAAAACTCTAGCTCGGTCGTCAATGATTTGTACAGATCAGAAGTCAAAATATGAAGAATTATTGAGAAAAACGTAAGAGTCCTAAAACAAAACCAAGAAGGATTTCTAAATATGATTGAAATGATCCAATTGGGTTGTAAAAGAAAAAAATAGTTGCATTGAAATCTTGGTTACTAGCGATTAGTATTGGATTTGATACTGTAACAATCAGTTTCAACGTGTTGAAATTTTCGGACTTTAGCCGGGAATCAAATCCGGGACCTTCCGCTTTGTACGAAAGTATATTTATGGCCACACAGGCGGCCATAACTTTTTTGTAATCCCTAATGTGTGTACGTTGCAATCTGTTCTTAAATTGAGAACAATAAGCAACCCCATCACCCAATGAGATGATGATGATATGTATGACGTACAAATGTGGTGTAGTAGTCTTGTACATACCCAGGCCGACCATTCCTTAGAGAGTATCGATACTTAAATCCATATGTTTCGGGAAATCCATGTTTTCCGGACGTTGGTACTGAAACGGACAGCGAGTAGATAATAATAATTACATGGACACCTGATGATGAAAGATTAATTAATTTTGTTGAAATGTTCATGAAAATTATGCAATTAAGATTAAACCAAACAGACAGTTTTCAAATTGCAATTAATAGAATAAGATGTTAAAAATGAAAATAAACATAAACTATGGACTAGTAATCGGCTAATATTAGTTAGTGAATAAGAGACATGCAAGTGATTAAATACCTAACGTTAGTTTCTCCCCAGAATCCGGGGGGAGAGTAAACCCTAGAAGTGCCATCGACGATATAAGAACACAAGGTACGATTAGATTGAAAAAATAATAAAGCGTTCGACGTCTAATTTGAATGGTGAACGTGACATCTATGTAGGGTTCCGGACAGCACTGGTACACCAGCACGTTCTTCTTCCCCGGCATTCCTGCAACAATCCAACACAACACAGTTCCTCATTAGTCCACTAACGGTTCATGTAATACGTTTCACTTTTATATGAATATAGACATTATAGCTACAGGAAAATCATACATTTCCAAAAACATGAGTCGCACTTCACTGTTCTTTTAAAAACTGTCAACATATGCTGTTCGCGTTAGAGTAAATTGTTGTTTAGGTCATCAGCCGAAAAGCTGGTTTAAACCTCTAGAGGTTTTACTAAGTAAAATGAGGAGTGAGGTGGTTTACCGTTGCCTTCCTCACTGAATGGAAAAGTATGCTTATCAGCATGCCAGGCCCTCTGAAAAGCACATATTTTCCACTCTGCAAATGACAACTTCACTTCATTCACCACAGGGTCTGGCTGTACAATGAAATTCATTCCTTTCAGAGAAGATAACTGTGATTAGTGTCACAGTACACCTCTACCTCTTCTGTTCTTAAATGATTCAGTCATTTAATTGGCTGATCATATGAAAAGAAACAGAACTATTTATTTTAGCCCTGCAACGAACAGATTGAGAGTAAATAATTTGACTCTCCGCCTGTCGTCTGTTATGGGCAGGGAGTAAATTATAAAATTATTATGTCGTAATTCACACATACTATAAATAGAAACAAACAAGAATTGATAACAACATTAGTACTGCCCGTTGCCAAGCTTTGTGCAGCTGAGAGGTGTATGCATTACGTCACTACTACTACTGTGAGAGATTGCGTTAGTAGTAGTAACGTTTTACTTGTATTATGTTTGTAGTAGTCAAGGGTACTATCCAAACTACATTTATATTCTGCCCATAACAGACAGGTAGAGTGTCAAATTATTTACATTCAATCTGTTCGTTGCAGGGCTAAAATAAATAGTTCTGTTTCTTATCACATGGTCACCCAATTAAATGACTGAATCATTTAAGAAAGGAAGATGTAGAGGTGTAAAAGACACTAATCAGAGTTATCTCCTCTGAAAGTAATGGATTTCATTATACAGTTGGACCCTGTGGTGAATGAAGTGAAGGTGTCATTTGCAGAGTGGAAAACATGTGCTTTTCAGAGGGCCCGGCATGCTGATAAGTGTACTTTTCCACTCAGTGAGTTGTGGCAATGGTAAACCACCTCACTCCTCGTTTTACTTAGTAAAACCTCTAGAAGTTCAAACCAGCCTCCATTCGGCTGATGACCTAAACAACAACATAATAATATATTGTGTGTGGCCGTCTACAGGGAATAGTGAAAACAACACCCACGTATGTCACCCACCGCATTAGGCAGCCTACAGCCCAGCGAAGAGCAATGAGATGATTAGTAGAGTGTTATGACGTAACAGCAGTCTGGTACTTCGTCTGTCCCCTCCCCTTCATCCCGCAGCTGCACAAAGCTTGGGAACGGGCAGTACGTTCATATTACTGTGAGTAATATTTAATTATACTTTAACATCAGTTGTAGTGTCCATATCGTATAATTCCTTTCTCTTGCCTTTTTACTTTCTATTGCCTAGATGAATATATAGGAAGGAATGTATTGTTTTCACGTCAATTTTTAGAAACCGAGTTTTCACCGGATATACACGTTTTCAGACCCCCTGAACCCAAAAAAACAAGCTTTTAGCGATTGGTCTGCGAGTGTGTTTGTGAACAAAATATCTCAAGAATCAAACATCGTACAAAGTTGAAACTTAATCTTAAGTTTGGTACTACTCTAGAGGACCCGATAACAACATTTTCATCAAAATCGGTCAACCGGAAGTAGTTGTTTATTCGTGTCATTTTTAACTTTTTTGCGATTTTCTCAAAAACGGCTCCTGCGATATTTTTAAAAATCGCCTGATTTACTACATTTTTCTTGCTCTACAAGTTTGGGTAGCCGCCATGTCTGCTAAAATTCTTGGGGAAGCTGTTTTCTCGTAGAAAAAAATGGCATTTTTTAAGATTGCGGCCTTAATATGCAATTCAGGTCAAGAAAGTATATAATTAAAGTTGTAGACAATTTAAATATCTACAATTGTAATTTTAAACATTTCTTTATTTAACGCTTAGTTTAGCGGTAATTAGTAATATTCTGTTTTTTTTTCATAAAAATCTGTAAAAAATGGATTTTTAAGATTTCGATCTTAGTATGCATTTAATGACAAAAGTGTATAAATAAAATGTTTAGGGAATTAAAAGATCTACATTTTTTTCTACAAAGCCTAGTTTACCGTGAAAGAGTGATTTTCCGTTTTATTAACCCAAACTAGGTTAGTTTTCATTTTGCATCATTCACTCATGATTAAAATAAGGTTATGTTTTTTGAGGTTAGTTTTTGTTTATTTCTAATGTTTGGTTACCCACCGGGTTGGTCTAGAGGTAAAGTCGTCGCCAAAATCAGCTGTTTAACAGCTGATTTTTGGAGACGAAGGTTCTTGGTTCAAATCCTAGTAAAGGTAGTTACTTTTATACGGATTTAAATACTAGACAGTGGTTACCGGTGTACTTTGATGGTTGGGGTTTAATTAACCATACTCTCTCAGGAATGGTCGGCCTGGGTCTGTACAAGACTACACCTCATTTACACGTCATACAACACATCATCCTCATCTCATTGGATCATGGGGTTGCTTATTGTTCTAAATTGAACAGATTGCAACGTACACAAATTAGAAAAAAAAATTTTGGTTATATTGATCATTTTTGCATTGGCAAGAGAAAGTTGTGTGAGTGTTTCACACCAGATTTTTTATCGTAACAATTGTTTCTGTATAGAGTGTAGTGTGTTGAACAAGGATAGTGAACTCTGTCTGCAATGAATGAGATGTTTGAAAAGGAATTCTAAGAAATCGAATGTAATAGAAATGTTCGCTTTTATTTAGATTCCTTTCTTAGTAATGGAGGAGATAACGGTTACACAAATAGAGCGTTAATTTTTACGTGACCTGACTATATCAACAGCTATTCGATAATTTGTTTTTTCGTTAATTCGTCACCCCCTCGGTCCCGAATATGACGAATTATCGGGGTTCTACTGTTATTATGAAAAAAATTTTTTTTTGCACCCTTTGACTCCAGGAGGAGTATAGGACATGTCAGTTATAACACCTGAAATACATATAAGAATCACACAATGTATCACTACTATCAACAAAGAAGTCTTGTACGCTATAAAAAGTTTCACCGATCAAGTAATTTTTCAGATTCTTTTTAAAGGAATTCAAATACTCACAACATTTTAAAAATTGGTGTAATTTAGTCATTAATTTTCTCCGTGCATAAGTAGGTTTTTGTTCAAACAATTTTGTGGAGTGATTAGCCACATAATAATCATTCCTGTTTCTCGTGTTATGATTGTGAACATTGAAATTCTGCATAAAATTATTTTGCCTAACATACATAATCACCTGAAAAATGTAGAGAGTGGGAACTGTAATCAATTTAAGCTCCTTAAATAGTGGCCTGCATGAGGTTAGCTGGTTAGCTCCCACCATACACCTAATAGCTTTCTTTTGAATTTTAAAAACCCTATTCATATTACCAATGCTAGAATTACCCCACACTAAGATACCATAACGGATATGAGACAGAATGAGGCCATGATAAGCTGCCATTAGTAATTTTTTATCATTTAATCTGGCAATTTGTTTTAGTGCAAATACCCCAGATGATATTTTACTAGAAACTTGATTGGTATAGAAGTCGCAAGACAATGATCTATCTAGAGATACTCTTCACTGGAACTTCACTGTTTCTACAGACATGCTCTAAACCAGGGGTTCTCAACCTTTCAGGCTCTATGCCTCCCTTAGTAGACTGACTTTTCGTCACGCCTCCCCTGTACTATTACCCCCTTATATGGTCAACACAAGTACTTAGTAAAATTTCAGTTTGTAACTATAGTGAGTTTAGGGGCGGGATAAAGGTTCTACTTGCAGGTAATACAATTAAATATTTAAGAACTTTTTACAAAATGTTTAATACTACCTTCAATACATTTTTCAATGTACAGTCAAATCACAGATCCAAAAAACTTAAAATATAATTGTTTACAAAATCATCAAGCTCTAACATTGAGTGTTGTAAAATAAAATAATGGTGTTTGAAATATAAAGGCAGGAACTAACCTGGGTTAATCATAGCTTTTTTCTACTCTAATACGATGACGCCTCCCTTGAAAATCTTCTACGCCCCCCCAGGGGGGCGCGCCCCCCAGGTTGAGAACCCCTGCTCTAAACTATTATTATGAATAAATACATCCGTGTGCCTGAACAAGTAAATAACTTGTTCAGGCGTACACTTACGAAAAGTGTTCTTAATGGTAGAGATTGGGTGACGTCAATATTATAATAGGTTTCTACGTGAAACATTATTCATAACCAGACAATATTTGGAGAGGAACTGACTGCTCACCAGAAAGGTCAAAAAACAAAAACAAAGAAGAGGCAAGGCAATTACTAAATTACCTAAAGTCCAGCCTTTCTTAGTTTGCTCCTAATATAAACAAATAATGACGTCACTGAGCATGCGCATTATATAAAAATGAGTACATGATGATTAAAAAGTAACAACAAAATACTTTCAGAAATATTGAAATACAAAATACTTTTAAAAGTATTTTTATAAATGAAATTGTTAGGGCTACATCATATCATCACTGATGTTTTAAATACTTTAAGTACTTATAATTTAAAACATAGTTAACTTAATAGGATGAACTTAACTTAATAGTTAACTTAATCCCACAGAAGGATGAAGTTAAATATCTGGGTTTACATCTAGATCGAAGACTCACGTGGAGAAGTCATATATGGGCGAAACGAAAGCAACTTGGGCTGAAGTTACGTCAATTATTCTGGCTCTTAGGCAGTAGGTCTCAACTCTCCCTTGAAAATAAAGTACTCGTATACAAAGTAATACTCAAACCAATTTGGATGTATGGGTTAGAGCTATGGGCTACAGCTAGTTCATCAAATATAGAAATACTGGAGCGCTTTCAATCAAAATGCCTGAGACTGATCGCTGCAGCCCCATGGTACGTAACAATTGAAATACTAACAATGACCTAAACCTGCCCTTCATAAAAGAAGAAATTAAACAACATAGCGAAAAACATTTACAAAAACTAGAAGACCATCAGAATCCATTAGCGATTAGCCTCCTTGACAACAGCGAAGATAATCACAGACTGAAACGCTTTAAACCATTGGACATACCTCTACGATTTTGTTAGTCATTTAAAAATTTTTTTTATCTTTTCTACTTCAACTCCTAATCATCAGCATCTCATAATTGGCGTCGTTTTCATCTCTACCATCGTCATTGTCATCTCCAACTTCAACTCTTTGTGTTTCGGGATGTTGATTCACGGTTTATCAAGTTTGATTTTGTATATATATATATATATTTTTTTTTTTGTTTCTTTTTAGTTTGGTCTTTTTCAAACACACTACTGAGTGTCGTTTGTGTTTTAATTCTAAGGACATTACTCAGATTTTCTCATATTTGCTTAAAGTTATTGTAATTATTAACTGATTGCAAAAGAAAACTATACTGTTAAAAATAAAACTTAATAGAAATATGACATCCATGAAGTGGTGGAGTGTAGCGTGCACCCTACAGGGTAGTAGGTGGCTTTTGTTTGTTGACAGACAGAAGGAGGAGGAGGAGGAGCAAACTATGAACGGTGGCTCAACTGTATATAAATATAATTATATAAATACCAATAAATAAATATTATCTAATTACCCATATAAATGGCCTATTTTACATCATTCTCTTCACAATTAAAATCCCTACAAGTTTTGCTAAATAGATTTACACATTTATTAGCCATTCAACACAGTTATTGTTCTTCAAACCTAAAAAAAAACGTATTTCTATGCACAGATTTGTCCGTTTTTCATTGGATATTACAAAAACTACTGGAGTAATGGTTCTGGAACTTATTTTATTAAAATTTTCGGGTCGAAATACATAAAAATTATCAAATCTACTCATAAAATTGGGTTCCAAGACCTGTAGGATGACTTTATTTAGGCGTATGTTCTGAACCCAGGGCGGATTTTTCGCTAGCCGTAACTCACTAACGAAGCGTTTCCGGACCCATGTTTATAGTACACTTTTTTCATTATTTTGATGAGAGAAAACCACCTTAGAAGTATGCCGGGTTACTCGTGAGACACCCTGTACACACACACACACACACACACACACACACACGCACACACACACACACACACACACACACACACACACACACACACACACACGCACACAAAGAGGGTCTGAAAATGTGTAGATCCGGTGAAGAGTGTATTTGTAGTGATCGACATAAAAACAATACTTTCCTTCCTATATATTCATATAGGCAAAAGAAAGTAAAAAGTCATGTTAGTGTTTTACAACAAGTTTTATTTAATATTAAGCTCTAGTTTTGAATGAAAAATGTAGAAACACCCATTAGCCTACGTTTTCAGTATCAGTACCGGCATTAAGCTAGAACAGAATAATGGATTTGCATTGCAGTTTGGAAAAGTCGTAAAGTTTTTTTTATATTATGAACATTAAATAATGAGAGATAAATTGAATGACACGTATGAACCGTTTCATCAGAATACTAAATATTGAAATTTCATTTAGACACCTGTTTACTGCGTAGACTAGACGTCTTACTTAAATATTCTACGACCCTTCATACAAGTGGATCGGTCATTTAAATGAACTTAACATGCAAGTTATAGGGCTATTAAACTTAAATAACTATTTCCACTGTTATGTTTACTCAGCCAGGGCAACCCTATACGCCTACGTTTTCAAATTTCAGAAACGAGCTATTGAAATAATGGGCTATAAAATAATATTATCATCTGGGGTATTTGCATTAAAACAAATTTCCAGACTAAATGATAAACAATTGCTTATAGCAGCTTATCATGGTTTAATTTTATCTCATATCAGGTATGCCATATTAGTATGGGGTAATTCATCACAGTGTAACATGTTGTTGTTTAGGTCAACAGCCGAAAGGCTGGTTGGAACCTATAGAGGTTTTACTAAGTAAAACGAGGAGTCAGGTGGTTTACCATTGCCACAACTCACTCAGTGGAAAAGTATGCTTATCAGCATGCCGGGCCCTCTGAAAAACACATATTTTCCACTCTGCAAATGACAACTTCACTTCATTCACCACAGGGTCTGGCTGTATAGTGAAATTCATTACTTTCAGAGGAGATAGCTCTGACTAGTGCCTTTTACACCTCTACCTCTTCTGTTCTTAAACGATTCAGTCATTTAATTGGCTGACCATGTGATAAGAAACAAAACTATTTATTTTTGCCCTGCAACGAACAGATTGAGTGTAAATAATTTGACACTCCACCTGTCTGTTATGGGCAGAGTGTAACATGGAAAGAGTTTTAAAAATACATAAAAAAACCTGTCAGGTGTACGATGGGAGTCAATCACCTTACCTCATGCAGATCACTATTTAAAGAGCTGCAATTGCTCACAGTTCCTTATTTGTACATTTTTCAAATGATAATGTACGTAAAGAGACATACCTTTTTACAGAATTTAGATGTTCACAACCACTACACAAGAAACAGAATCGATTATTACGTTGCTAATTACAACACTAAACTGTTTGAACAAAAAACGACTTATGCAGGTAGAAAATACATCAATAAATTGCCACAAGGTTTAAAACGTTGTGACAATTTAAGTCATTTTTAAAAAAAGCTAAACTGCATAAAATATTAACTAATATTATCTAGGTTGGGAGTAACAGCTGATCATTATCATCAGCTGAAATTACATCTTATCTATCTATCTATCTGATCCAGCTGATAATGATCAGCTGTTACTCCCAACCTAATATTTTATGCACTTAAGAATGTGCGTTTTATGTGCGTCTGTTTTGATTTTAAATAAACTGAAATTTCAATATCTATTATTCATTTTTTCCTGAGTAATTCACATGAATCTTTTCAGAATTAAATTTTCTACAAATTTATTTAAGAAAAAATATACCTTTATTTACTATTTATGGAAGTAATCTTACGTTAAACACAAAAATGTATTTCTTTGCACAAATACTTGTGTTTTATGTAAGATATCTCTGAAAGTATTGCATTCACAGCTCTGGAACCAATTTTATTCAATATTTCAGATTAAAACCATAATAAACAATCGTATTTGTATCTTTGTAACTACCTTTAACATTTTTATACGGCCTTACTTCACCGAGAGTACAGAGTTCTAGGTGAAATTTTTCGCTAGCCGTAACTCGCTAACTAAGCGTTTTGAGACATATGTTTAGAAATGAACTTTTTTTCTTATTTTTAGCTATAGAATGAGATCCCAAGAGATTGCTGTATAGTTTTGAATCACCCTTTATATTTAGGTATATTTCCTCCTCAATTACCCTGATTGAAATAAGTTAAGCAAAAATGTTTCACTTACCTAAAAGATACCATTCTCCATTTGTTATAAAATCCGATAGGTCACCTCCTGCTTCGTCTTTCAATTCTAAACTTAACTGAAAACATTTCAAAATAACACAATGAGTAAAATAATATTGTCAACTAAATAATACATTAAATAAAAATATATTGTGTGTAATATATTTCAAATAAATACTTATGATTTATGTAATTCTCTGTAGCAAAATAATTGGAGATCCAAACCAACGGGAAACCAACGACTAAATTTTTTTTTTAAGCTTTTATATTTTGTTATCGGGAACTGTAGTCTACATTGTTGGACAACTACCCAATTTGATCGCTGCTTTTTGCTCTAGATTAGACATGAGTTTGAACAGGGACCCCCAGTAGAGTTTGTTCATGGTTGGCTATCAACTGGTCACCATACAAAGTCGCTTGCCCAACCGGTGTTACTTAACAAATCGTGGGTTGGAAGGTAAAAGGGGATAAGTCAGTTTATACAGTTTTCGAGTAATTGAAAAAAACTGTTTCAATCACTCTGTTGAATGGTTTTCTTTGATTGCATATTTTTTTTAATATATAATAATTAGGTACTTTTGAAAGTAGTTGAAAAAAAAATTATTATTTATAATACAAGGGCATAAATTGACTTACCTCTATTCACACATAAAGAAAATTGACTTAACCCATTTTGCACAGAACAATATTAAGTGTTACTGTTGTTGAGAAAACACTAGTAAATACAATTTTATAACATAAATCTTTGTTTTTCTCTCTTATTGTATAAATTTTCACTTATTATTCAGTAATAAAAACAGAAAATTACTTAAATAAAAATAAAAATATAACTTGTACAGCAATGAAAAACTAAAATTTTGTGTTATAACCCTATTCATCACTATCTTGTTCATCAGCAACATCTGAAAGGAAGTTTCTTGATTTTTGTGAAGTCTTTAAATTTCTGTAGAGTCCCGGAATATTTTTGAAATAAATGAAAGTAAAGACAAAAGATCTTTCTTTTCTTCTGGTGTTATAGAAACGGGTCCATCATACGCTACGACTGGTACTAATATTTCTGTTCGCCCTCGTCTTCTGAAATCTAACGATCGGAATGGAGTAGACTGTTCCAGTATTGTCTTAAATTGAAATTTACCAGGATTTTCTTTCGGATAATATAGCCATTTTATGGAACATAAAATGGCTATATTATATAAAAATAGACCATTGCAAATTCGCAAAATTGATGAAGAGCAGCAAAAGGTTAATTGGAGCTCCAATTAACCTTTTGCTGCTCTTCATCAATTTTGCGAATTTGCAATGGTCTATTTTTCAGCAGTCCAGAAAAGGAAAAGAAATCTACTGTTTTCATCTCATACACTATAAATGGTTTCTTCTGGCTAGCGACTCTAACAAGTTGAATCCAATCCTGTGGGTGTTCAATAGGTGCACTGTTCTTTTTCATTTTTTTCTATTAGACTGTGGTCACTGTCGCATTCTAAACGAGTATGTCCCCTGGTATCAGATATTTGTGACTGATTGATTTTAACGTTGGTGAATTTTGTAATGCCACCATGCACATGGTGCTGAAGTAGCTGTTACGATTTTGGCCCCCGCATGTATCACTGTACATGGTTATATGTTCAATATTTGGGGGTAGAGAGAGCAAAAATTTATAAACATATGATGAAATTTCATTTCCACCCCTTGCAGCAACAGTCTTATCCCACATGTGACAAAAACCTTGACCATCGTCACACTCATGAACAGTTAAATTGAACTCCCATAACTGCCATTTATAAAAGCATAAAGAACATTGAAGATACGGTGTCGCAAGACACTGCTGTAGATCGAATGTTATGGTTTCTTTGAAGGATCAGTCTCTGATAACCGTCGATCATTTGCTTTAGCCTTATAAGCTGTGTCTGCAATTCCTGGTAAAAAATTAATTGTTTCTGTATTCGGATTCTTTCATCATCCGTTTTACTTATATTTATTTCCATATGTAGTCGGTCATATTTTTTATATGTGTCTTTATTTGGAGTCTTTATTGATAATTTCATTTCATGAAAAAGTTTCCGATAAATTTTTTCACTTACTGCATTATACTCGTTGTAACATAAACTAATAGTGTAATGCAAAGGCAGATGTACTTTGTAGAAGAGTCTCTACAAATATAATGACTCTCATGAGATGGTAATGATTTCAAATGCTCATATACTAGCTTCAACCGATCTTGAGAAGTTTTGTTACTACGAGTATGCATTCCTCGCATGTCTTCATTCTCAATAATACCCGAGAGTGAAGCTCGTTTCTTTCCTATTAAAACTTCGATGAATTTATTACTGATTAACTTGGAACTAGAAACAACAGATTAGAATAGGTTAGTTATGGAGGGAACTTTTTAGGGATCATGGATCAGCTGATATACAATGCCACCTAGATTGAATTGTGTTAATGAAGTTTAAAGAAAAACAAATATAATCATAATATTATTTCAATGCAAAATAAAGTTGACTATAAGATAAAAAAAATTAATTATATTTCTTGCATAAAAATGTACCAAGGTTCTAATGAAATATTAGAACAGTTAGGACATTAGAAACATAGTATGTTTAACGTTGTGTTTAAGGAGATAAGTCAAAAAAATTTCCAGTTTTGTTCCTTTTTGCTCAAGTTTCTTGAGCGTGTAAAAGGAGGTAAGTCAGTTTGCACTGACATAACCCCTTTTACTCATCAAAATGATTTAATGTTTTAGATAACCCATTATGCACCCATTTCATTATAATGTATTAGAGCATAAAACCAGACATATCTCCTTTTGCACATCTGCAGAGTGGTCTTGTGTATAACTTACCACAAAAAACACGTTTTCGTGAAATTGTGACTTATCCCCTTTTACACTCCGACCCACGAAATAATAGCGACTTTCTACCAGCTGACTGACTGGGCTGGCCCGAAGGTCCAACTAAATTTAACAACTTAATTATTCAACCATCTGATTAAAACAAATTATTTTGTACGGTTTTACTTTTGTTCTATTACAAATTTAATATTAATAATTTGAAATTTTCGCATAAAAATGAATGTCTTTTAAATCACTGACCTTGAAAATATACGAACAATGATTTAATGAAGGGTAAAGCGCCAAAATTTTACTTTCTATGATAACGAAGTATTTATGATTCATAAGAACGATACCCGGCGTGCGTTGCTACGCCCAACAATGAAAAACATTTTTTTTGGAAAATATGAAATTTATTTTAATATATCTAAGGGCCGTTAGCGTAGTGGTTAGCGCAAGTGGTTTCTACGCCGGGGTAGAAAATTATTAAATTACTAATTGCTATAAAAAAATAGGGGTTGGTGGAAGAAGGGTGAAAATTTAGAAGTGTACGTATTTTTAATGCCACATTATAAAATAATAAAAAATAAAAATTTTCTCCAAAAATAAATTTTTTTTTTTTTGGGGTGGACCACCCTTATAACGAGTAGTATAAATTATGATACAATAATAAGTATCTGTTTGTTACAAATATAGTAACAGCGTACCGTATACGACATACGACATTCGACATACGACAGG
The DNA here is from genome assembly GCA_035578175.1 of Catonia carolina. Taxonomy (NCBI): domain Eukaryota; kingdom Metazoa; phylum Arthropoda; class Insecta; order Hemiptera; family Achilidae; genus Catonia; species Catonia carolina. The sequence goes on from JAQMRL010000026.1 coordinate 587,633, forward strand.
GGCTAAAAATACAACCACTTTCTCTAATATTATAACATTGTCATGTCCTACTTTATTTACTTTAAAAACAACAAGAGACGCACACTGAATACATTTTCAAACTGAGCACGTTAAAATCAAATGCGTAGTACATAAATAATTTACTTTTAATTAATTTAACACAACAAATAATGTAAAAGATAATTTATAATTTAGCTGTTATGAAATTGTCCTCTAAATTAGGTTTAACCCCTTCCTCAACTGACATTTCAAAATAATTTTACATGAAAACAGTCTCACCAAGAATTTCAGCAACCATGGCGCCTACTTTATCTTGTAGAGCATAACAAATTTAGTAAACCAGGTGATTTAAAAAAAATAATCGTAGGACCACTTTTTGAGAAAATCGCAAAAAAGTGAAAAATGACATGAATAAACTACTACTTCTGGTTGACCTATTTTGATGAAAATGTTCGTTTCGGGTTCGGTAGTGGTATCTAACTTAAGTTTTAAGTTTCAAGTACGTACAATATTCCGTTCTTGAGATATTCTGTTCACACACACGCACAGACCAATCGCTAAAAACATGTTTTTTTGGGTTCATGGGGTCTGAAAACGTGTAGATCCGGTGAAAAATCGACATGAAAACAATACTTTCCTTCCTATATTTTCATATAGGCAAAAGAAAGTAAAAATGAAATCTGTTACGAGGACCACAGTTATCCACCTGTACAACCGATTTCATTCCGCGTGAGACGCACACAGCTTTTAACCGCCCGTCTACCATCACTTAATACTAACGATGTTTCATTTTGAATTGCAACCATGGAGTACTTTTTTTTTTTTTTTTAGCTTTTATTATTGTTATCGGGAACTGTACTTTGTTGACAACTACCCAATTTGATCGCTGCTTTTCGCTGTATTTTTGAAGTAGATTAGAGTAGTAGATGAGTTTGAACAGGGACCCCCAGTAGAGTTTGTTCATGGATGGCTGTCAACTGGTCACCATACAAAATCGCTTACCCAACCGGTGTTACTTAACAAATAATAGCGACTTACTACCAGCTGACTGACTGGACTGGCCCGGAGGCCACCATGGAGTATTTAAAGTTTAAACTTTATTACCGAACAAAATTTTATGAATAATGAATCCTGAATCCTGAATCCTGAATCCTGGTTGAGAGGGCCAAGAAGCCCTATGATGGCGACATCGTGTTAAGGAACACCTGGTCGCTCGGGGAACAATATAACAGAATAATTACAACCTCAAGAAATTTAGGGGGAATTTTATAGTTTAAATAGGAAATAGGATTCTGGTTCGTGGGACATTGGAACTGGGACTTGAAAGGAGGTAATTCATTTTTAGAAGTTATCTGTGGAAAATTTAAAGTAAGGGACAAGTGGGTTTAAGAGCGGCTCTTTTATTTTATATTTCAGTGGCCTTTTTCAGTTTTGTGGGAGTCCTATTATCTTGGTGAGGGGAAGGGATGCATTTTACTGAACGTGGACTAAAGGTATAATTTAAGGTAGTGGTTTGTTTATGATTTCAGGGGAGACGGAAAGGGTAGAGTTTGGCATAATCACCGGCCTTTTTATTTTCTGAGTGTTTACTAATTTAAAATGGCGGCTCTTTTCACCGTAGTGGAGTGATTATGCATAGGAACATGAGGAAAACTACCAACTGGGGGGAGTGAGTCATACAAGTAGATGAAGGGGCATGGGCATATAAGAGGAATACAGGGCGGAATAAAAATGTGGCAACTCTAAATTTTGTTAAGTGGGTCATACTAGAATTTAGATAAAGTCGTAGAATGGCAATGGCATAGAGACTTCAGGTGGATGTGGGCGTCGGTACAAGTCCTGGATGATCTGGGGTCCGTCAGTTTTCCCAGCGTCGTGTAGCCGTTTCGAGGTATTGTAAATAAAGTCCTCCATAGAAGGGAAGAGAAGGTGTTCGTGTATGATACGATTGGATATAAGATAGTGGAACTGTGTGATGCACCGGAGGACTTTGTTCTGGTACGCTGAAGTACGTACCTATTATTATGAATAATAATTTATTTTAAATCAGATGATACAAGACGTCCATTAAATTTATCACAGCAAAACTCGTTTCTTGGAATACCAATACCAATATCACTCAGGATTCGTTGTGTGAGTTTATTCGCACGGGTCAGTTACAAAAAAATATAAATTATAAATTAAGCTACAGTGAATATTTCATTAATCAAAAGTAAATCACACTTAATAATTTAAAAAAGGTAATAAAGTTAAATGGTTAAACCATCAATATAAATATTGTTGATTTAAAAAAATGAATCACCATCAGGTTTTTACACAATAAATTTACAGTTGAGCCGTTGTTAGTTTGCTCCTACTGTCAACAAACAAAAGCCACCTACTACAGGGTGCACGCTAGAGTCTGCAACTTTACGGATCTCGTATTCCTATTAAGTTAACTATTTTTTTAATTATAAGTACTTAAAGTACTAAAAACATCAGTCATAATATGATGTACGCCTAACAATTTAATTTAGAAAAATACTTTTAAAAGTATTTTGAATTTAAATACTTTTGAAAGTATTTTATTGTTACTTTTTAATCAGCGTGTACACATTTTGATATAATGCGCATGCTCAGTGACGTCATTATATGTTTACATTAGAAGCAAACTAAGAGAGGCTGGACTGTATTTAACCCACCGGGTTGGTCTAGAGGTAAAGTCGTCGCGAAAATCAGCTGTGTAACAGCAAATTTTCAGAGACGAAGGTTCCTGGTTGAAATCCTAGTGAAGGTAGTTACTTTTATACGGATTTGAATGCTAGACAGTGGTTACAGGTGTACTTTGATGGTCGGGGTTGAATTAACAATACTATCTCAGGAATGGTTGACCTGAATCTGTACAAAACTACACCTCATTTACACACCATATATATCATCCTCATCTCATTGGGTCATCTCATTGCTTATTGTTCTCAATTGAACACATTGCAACGTACACATATTAGGGGTTTAAAAAAAATCAATTTATTTCTTTTTCTTTGTTTTATTAAATTCCAAGAATTTTTACTTAAATCAGAATAGGCTTCCTAGCCTATTCTGATTTAAGTAAAAATTCTTTGTAGTACACTTTGACTACTTTTAGCACAAAATATTTTTAGAATTTATTTAAAATTTAAAATTCTAGGAACTTATTGATTAAAAAAACACATTCAAGTGAAGATTAGGATAATCCTTAAATTTCTTCTCCATTTTAAATTTCCTTCCAAATAAATAATTATATATTTTAAGTCATTTAAGGATAAGATGGCCTTGGTATTTGTAACGCTTAAAAATCAATTTAAGTTTACATTGACCACAACTATTCCAAATTTTTGACCATTTTTGACTACTATAGGTTTGTCAAATTTTAACACATACGCTACATAAAGAAAAGAGTAAGTTAGTAGATTAATTTAAAGGCAGACTCTTTACTACGCCTGTCTACTTTTAAAGGAATCTACTTTCAACGCTTAAAGATCTAAACATGTAAATTCTCTATCTTGTATAATATTTTTACTCCTTTCCTTATGCATGGGGCAAAATTTAATTTAGTCACGTTTAATTACGCGCGAGTGTAAAGTTTCACAATGTAAAAATCATTTGTCATTCACTTTTATATATATATATATATATTTTTTTTTTTGGTTTAACGTCCGACTGTTCTGCGGTTACTGCTAATGCAGACGGTCACTTTTTTATAAGTTTAAAAAAAAATATATATATAAAAAAGTGAATAAGATAAGTATAAAAAAAATTTAGTTGCTTAAATCAACATCAGAATAATTATATTATTGATTTAAACAAATTGTTCACTGATTTAAATAAAACGAATCACTGATTTAAAAAAAATTAGTGATTTATTTAAATCACGTATTGCTTGAGTCGTAGCTCCTTGTAGTTGTTGTGGAATGGAGTGAGTGCGTTGTTACAGTAGTGGGAGAATGAATGAGTGTTAGTAGTGTTTGTTTCACAGCTCATGGCATTTATAGTGGTAGCGTCTACTAACTAAAAAAATTATTCTTATCCGGCGCATTAATTTAACAAATACATCAACGGGTTATTAACTTGGTCGGATTCATAATATGTAACTTACCAATTCATATCAAAATATGTAAATAAATAAATGTAATAAATATAAACAAATATGTTAAATACAGAAAGTTTGAAAACAAATGTTTTGTATCAGAGTACTACCATAATCATTCTCCCAGCATGCGTCACTCATTCATTATACCTCACCCGTACCCCCTTCCCGCGCAACTACACACAGCTTGGAACCGCACAATACATTTCACTAAAGTACAGCCTCTCTTAGTTTGCTCCTAATGTAAACTAATAATGACGTCACTGAGCATGCGCATTATATCAAAATAAGTACACGCTGATTAAAAAGTAACAACAAAATACTTTCAAAAGTATTTAAATACAAAATACTTTTAACAGTATTTTTTAAAATGAAATTAATAGGTCTACATCATATCATGACTGATGTTTTTAGTACTTTAAGTACTTATAATTTAAAAAATAGTTAACTTAATTAGGAATACGACATCCGTAAAGTTGCAGACTCTAGCGTGCACCCTGTAGTAGGTGGCTTTTGTTTGTTGACAGTAAGAGCAAACTAAGAACGGTTGAACTGTAGAATAAATTGCATAACATAATACGTATTTCAAGCATGTTTTAAAAAATCAGTAACATAAGAACAATGAAAACTAATTACGCCCCACATATTTTAAAAAACAAAATAACAATTAATTTACAATCACAAAAATTACAAGTACGTTAAAAAATAACACATAAATATTTAGCATGCAATCAGCATAAAAGCTAGTGAGAATATTTATAATTGAATACAGCAAAACTAATTAATAGGCTAATAATTGTCCAATAAATACATAAGTATTAAAAAAATCAATCCAATGCATTTGGTTTTATAAAAATAATTTTAAAAATTATTAAAAAAAAAGTTATTTTAAAAATTCTACATTAAATAGTTAAAGATAGTATTTCGACATTCATCGCCATTCTCAGGTGAAATGTAAGGATGGATGATTAATTTATGATATAAATTATTATAAAATAAAATTGATATTTGTAACGGGTTGGATATTACTAATAATATATTAGGAGAAAAGGATGTGATATTTACAAAGATCTCATAAATACAAAGTATTATATTAATAAAAAAAATAAATAAATCAAATAATCTTACCACCAAAATATTTTTTTTAAAATTTGTTATCGGCCTTCGGGGCAACCCAGTCAGTCAGCTGGTGTTGTTGTTTAGGTCAACAGCCGAAAGGCTGGTTTGAACCTGTAGAGGTTTTACTAAGTAAAATGAGGAGTGAGGTGGTTTACCATTGCCACAACTCACTGAGTGGAAAAGTATGTTTATCAGCATGCCGAGCCCTCTGAAAAGCACATATTTTCCACTCTGCAAATGACACCTTCACTTCATTCACCACAGGGTCTGGCTGTATAATGAAATCCATTACTATCAGAAGAGATAACTGTGATTAGTGTCATAGTACACCTCTACCTCTTCTGTTCTTAAATGATTCAGTCATTTAATCGGCTGACCATGTGATAAGAAACAGAACTATTTATTTTAGCCCTGCTGGTCATTTATTTATTTTAGTCAGCTGGTATAAAGTCGCTATTATTTGTTGAGTAACACCGGTTGGGCAAGCGACTTTGTATGACGACCAGTTGACAGCCATCCATGAACAAACTCTACTGGGGGTCCCTGTTCAAACTCATGTAGGCCTATAATGAACGTCAATAAAAAATACAGTAAAAAGCAGCGATCAAATTGGGTAGTTGTCAACAATGTACAGTTCCCGATAACAAATAAAAGCAAGAAAAAAAAATTGTTATCGGGAACTGTCCGTTATTGACAACCACTTAATTTATTCCCTGCTTTTCGCTGTATTTTTTTGTCGTGATTTGGCATCAATAATTTTGAACAGGGACCCCAATGGAGTTTGTTCAGGAATGGCTGTCAGTTGGTCACCATACAAAGTTACTTGCCCAATCAGTGTTGCTTAATAATTATAATAAGTCCATCGTGGAGGCTACATTATAAACCGACCTTATACACACGCGCAGCACCCCTATACCTGCCTTACCTGCGTTCTACATTCATCAGTAGTGAGTCACCTACTAGGAACATGACTGTAATACTACCATTTTGGTTGTAATTATCTTTATCAAAATTGTATAATAACTTTAAAAATTATTTTGCAGATTTTAAAAATTATTATACAATTTTGATAAAGATAATTAGCTACAACCAAAGTGGTAGTATTACAGTCATGTTCCTAGTAGGTGACTCACTACTGATGAATGTAGAACGCAGGTAAGGCAGGTCGCTGCGCGTGAGTGTTTGTGTGTGTAAGGGTCAATTTATGGTCTAGGTTCCAGGGACCTGTGGACAAACTATTATAATAGTACCGACTTTCTACCAGCGACTGACTGGGCTGGCTCGAAGGACACCATAATATTGAATATATAATTTTTATTTTAATCTTTTAAACTAACTAACTGGGAATATTTCAAGTTGTCATGTTGGTAGTACTTAAAATATTTTAAGTAATTATGATATACTCAAATAATATTCATGTAAAATTATAGTAGACTACTTTTTCATCTATAATTATTGTACTTTAAATTAATTTTGATTGTTTTTAAATTTGTGTCTTGTAAAATGTTACATTGTGCTTGTTTACTAAATTAAAAAATATCACGAGTGACGTGGAATATAAAACCTAATTAATTTAGTAAACAACGAACAACTTCTTATAGGGTATAAGCGACTATTTAAGGTTAAGAAACAATGAATGGGTTTGCAATAATTATGAACACCCTAGCCCGGAATCAAACCTTGGACCTTCAACTTTGTAGGCTAGTAAGTTACCTACCACTAAGTTACAAAGGCGACAATAAATAATTAAAAGCCGGCCGCGTTGGCGATGTTGGTAACGTGCTCGCCTCTCATCACGCGGTCTTGGGTTCGAATCCCACTCGGGCATGGCATTTTTTCATACGTTACAAAAATTTCATTTCACCCTTCACCGTCTGCATTAGCAGCAATTTGCAAAACAGTCGGACGTTAAACCAAAAAAAAAAAATAAAAAAAAAAAATAAATAATTAAAGAGCAATGTTACCACAGGCTTCACAAATTTGTAAAAAACAACACTGAGTATGATCCGAAATTAAAGTTCACAGTAGTTTATTACCGAAATTATAACATAATTAAAAATTAATGCCTGAATAAGACTTAAAAATACCAGAATAAATTTTAAGTTCAACATTAACTTAACCCTTTCTAACCCATTGTGACATATTGTGGCATATTGGAGTGTTATTTCACAGACCTCTAAATTTTAGAAGTTACAGACAACTTTGGATTAAAGAATGCTGGGTGTCAAGTGTAATAATCTTATGTACCCTAGCCAGGATTCGAACCTGAGACCTCCGCTTTGCAGTATAGTATGCTGACCATTGCGCCACGGAGGCAACCATTAATTTCTTTTTAGATTTTGGTTTCAGAAGTTTGTTTCATTTACTAAAATAAAGTAACATTTCTTCGAATACATTGTAAGTACTCGTACAAGTATATTTTTTAAACTGTTACTAAATGGTGATTTTATCTATTTTACCAATATTTTTTAATTGTAAAATTTTTGAAGTCTTAAATAATATTAAAATCATACTAAGTTTTTTCTTTACTACAAAACTAAGTAAGAGAATATTATTTTGTTTAGGAAGCCTGAACATGATTTGACTTATTCTTATGGTTGGGGACTTTGATACCATCAAGTCCTAATGTGACGTATATGTCACACCTTTTTTGTCAGGACATCAAAAGGGTCAAAGGTCTAAAAGTGATTTTTTTTTTTTTTTAGCTTGTACGGCCACAGGGGACCACTGTAAGTTCATTTATTGTTCCTTTTCACCCTTAACCTCGCGTGGTAGTTCTTCATTCGGTCAGATCTACTCTTCCTCTCCGCTTCGGATATCACCATTTTTTTCCTGTCGGTTTCCGTTCTCTTGAATTTTATCTTTCCGTCTCTCAGTAGGTTGTAATTTCCAGACTTCTCCTCCAAATCCTTTCTCTCTATATTCAGCTCCCTCATGTCGTCCACAACCATTCTGAGCCACTTGGGTTGGGTTTTCCTCTTCCAGTAAAATTCTGTTAGCCTTTTTTTTCTTTTTTTTCTGTTAGTCTTGTCTCGGGCATTCTTAGGATGTGCCCCAGGAAAGATATCCTCCTCCTTCTCATGACGTCCGTCAGTGGGTCTATCCTCTGGTACACTTCTGCATTGAAGATGTTCTGGTATTTTCCCTCTTGGATGTTCCATTTCCCTATACAGTTCCTAACAATCTTCCTCTCAGTTGTCTCCATTCTTCCTCCTCCATACTTGACTGTCGGATCCCATAATGTTATGTGATTTTATTACATTTAAATATCAGTAAAATGTATGAAACAATGTAAACATATTCTTTTGTCTACAGTTTACAAATTTGGGATTGAAAGGGTTAACTTAATCATGGTGTTACTAATAAAAATTAAAGTACTCATAACTTAAAATTGAATAATAAATTTTTTCGTTGTTTAGTTGCACAATCTTTTATTAATGTTGAATTGCTTGAAAAGTACGTACCAACACGTATTGAATTTAATGACACATTGTATCGGAGGGGGGGGGAATGATAGCTTAATTAACTTTGTTAAAGTACAATCAATATTATTTTAATTAATATATTTTCCTAACTGTAAGTTAGCTATAATAATAATTGACGTCGAAATAATTATAGTCTACGAATATATTTTTTACAATTTTATTAATAAATTCTTCAATTTGTTTAAGATAAATACCAGTAAGAATAAATACAATTAACAAAAAAAGTATAAAAAATGATTTTTAAGTAGTATGGAAACGGCTTTATATTGCGTAACTGAGATGTACTTGGCAAAAGAAGTATATACGAATCTGTGTAGTTTTAAAAATCCAACTTTCTGATGGTTTTGACATTTTTTTCCTCCATCTTGGATTCAATTTATATTTTTAAATGGGATGGTGGTCATGTGACACGTCATTTCAATGTGAAATTTCAATAAAAAACAGTGGTGCAAACCGTTTTTCGATAGATGTCTTAGTTTTTGGAGTTATAAGCATTCAGAATTGAAATTTTTGGACACAATTTTCCCGAAATTGCAATGTTGAAAATTTATAACTCAAAAACAAAAGCATCTATCGAAAAAGGTTTGCACCACTGTTTTTTATTGAAATTTAACATTGAAATGACACGTCATTTCAATGTTAAAACCGTTTTTCGATAGATGGTTTTGTTTTTGAGTTATAAGTATTCAATATTGCAATTTTGGGAAAATTGTGTCCAAAAATTGCAATTCTGAATGCTTATAACTTAAAAACGAAGACATCTATCGAAAAACGGTTAGCACCACTGTTTTTTCTTGAAATTTAACATTGAAATGACGTGTTACATGACCACCAACCCATTTGAAAATATAAATTGAATCCAAGATGGACGACAAAAATGTTAAAACCACCAAAATGTTGAATTTTTAAAACTACACAGATTCGTATATACTTCTTCCACTAAGTACGTCTCAGTTACGCAATATAAAGCCGTTTCCATACTTAAAAGTCACCCTGTATATCAGAAATATATTAGGGTAAAGGATTTTAATAATATATATTCATGCAGAAAAAAAAGTAAAATTTTGCAAATGTAAAAAAAATATGTTTTAAATTTTTATTCATAATGTACGTATTGCTTTTTAGTTAGTGGTTAATTAAAAATACATGCATTATATTTATTTTAAGGCTCATCAATATGCACTCTAATACTACTGGCATTGCAAATTAAAATGCAATTGTTTAAAAAGTTATCTCTCTTCAATTTTTTGAGAGGTCCTCAAGTAAGCACCTTTGTTTTTGTCGATTTCATTTTATTTTTATTAAACACAAGTTTTAGTTTAAAACCTGACTACTACCTCAAACGTGGATAATTACCAGTTCACGGTTCAAAAAACTGTTTTAAAATTAAGTTTTGTGTGCTAAAAGTACTATTTACCCACCGGGTTGGTCTAGAGGTAAAGTCGTCGCCAAAATCAGCTGTTTAACAGCTGATTTTCGGAGACGAAGGTTCCTGGTTCAAATCCTAGTAAAGGTAGTTACTTTTATACGGATTTGAATATTAGACAGTGGTTACCGGTGTACTTTGATGGTTGGGGTTCAATTAACCATACTTTCTCAGGAATGGTCGGCCTGGGTCTGTACAAGACAACACCTCATTTACACGTCATACACATCATCCTCATCAGATTGGGTCATGGGGTTGCTTATTGTTCTGAATTGAACAGATTGCAACGTACACAAATTAGGAATAAAAAAAAAGTAGGCCTACTATAATTCGAGAAAAACCAAGGTTCTCAGGATTCAAAAAGAATATAAAATAATTCTTGCCGTGTTCTTCTTATATTATGTTGTTACATGCGTATTTACCTATCCGTTTCCGGACATCCCCCGGCCTGCTACGCCCTTTCCGAAGGAATTTAAGCAGCCTAGTGGCTTTAGAGCGCTACCCAGGAACCCACAACCGCTGAGAGGCCAACTTAAATGAGTAGGTGCAGTCACTCCCCTCAGTACTCGTCTAAACGTTGGACGAGTCACCGTCGAGCTAGTTACGCAGCTAAAGTGCTCTGCACGTGGCTCTACCACACATGGATCTACTACGAATAGCATACGGAGGTGCTACACCCAGCGCCCATTACCTCACAGCAGGTGAAGATTGGGTAGCCTAAGCTGCAGTTCTATGGGCACGCTCTGTGTGGTCTGGGGCGTGCCCCCATTATCTCGTTACATTGATCCTAATGCAGTTACGTCACTCACTTAGTCTCAGGCTTTACAAAAGTGTGTGAAACTCCAGCTTGGCATACGGTGGTCGTCGCCATACTAGTCTCTCCAAAAACATTGACTCCAAATAATACGATTGAACCATTTACTCAATATATCACTTTCAACTAATGTATTTATTAGTTTTATTTACTTTATTACCTACTCTGAGTTATTTATTGTTACAATAAACTGATTAATACGTGTGGTCAATTGCAAACAAATAAAATTAAATTACATAAAACCCACCGGCTTGGTCTAGAGGCAAAGTGTCGCCGTGAGTCAGCTGTTTAACAGCTGATTTTCGGAGACGAAGGTTCCTGGTTCAAATCCTAGTAAAGGTAGTTACTTTTATACGGATTTGAATGCTAAACAGTGGTTACCGTTGTACTTTGATGGTTGGGGTTCAATTAACCAAATTCTCTCAGGAATGGTCAGCCTGAGTTTGTACAAGACTACACCTCATTTACATGTCATACATTTATCATCCTCATCTGATTGGGTCATCGGGTTGCTTATTGTTCTCAATTGAACAGATTGCAACGTACACGTATTAGGAATTAAAAAAAACCAAATTACAAGTAGTCCAACTGTTTAAATTTAATCTAAGTCTATATTAACTGAAAAAATCTTGCTAATTGATCGGGTCGGCGCTCTAATTATAAAACTACTGAGTTTGCTATTAACATTTTATTTTCCGACATTCTGTTTGAAAAAATGAATGAAAAAGAGGACCATGCAATTGACACTTAAGTAACTTTAATTAAGTGAGTTAAGCAACTTAAACTGTGACGATGTCGCATGTTTCAGTTTATCCAGTGCATAGCACTTTTATTTTTTCTAAGTCCTTTGGATGGTGTATTTTTTGGGCTAGAAGCACTATTCAACTTTTATATTTCATAGAAAAACGTGAAGAATAACATTCGATTCCAAAAACATTAAAAATTCGGATATATTTAAGTTTTTATTTTTGTACTGTATTTCATATAATATATTTGTTTTCATTGGGCAGCTAGCGAATGAGTCATATATTTCCAATTACTCAGTGGGTACCGCACCCACATATTACTGTCTCTTATCTCAATCATACATCAACTGTCTCTTTTCCATCGGTATTCTTCAATGCATTCTATTCAATTGTGTTAAATCACCGGAACAAACATTTAAAACGGTGGGCATCGATTTGAGACAAGAGTGCTTCCTTCACTCATGGACAACTTTATGTCGGACTTTCTAGAGCTGGAAGTGGAGAAAAACAATTTATTTTGCTGCCATAGGGCAACGAAACCACAAATATTGTATATAGAGAGAGAGGTTTCAAAATAATTTATGAGGCCTACATTAGCTGCTGTGAAGCAAAGTGAGCGGGGGTTGCTAGTCATTTTATAATTTACTCTAAAGCAGCAAACAGCGTATGTTGACACCTTTTAAAAGAACAGTGAAGTGCGACTAATGTTTTCGGAAATGTATGATTTTTCCACCTCTCGCCCAGTACGGTGTACACAAGGTGGTGCGCCAAGTTGGGCTTCTCACACAGTTAAGTATTGTCTAATAACGTTTTCAAATAAATCTTATATTTTGCATAGTTTTACAAGACCGCATTTTAAATACGGCAATTGATAATTTGTTAAATTTGACAACTGTCCAATCCTCATTTTTATACAAAGGCTGAATATGGTAGAGGGGGGAATGGAAAAAAAACACCCCGAGTGGCGTATGCACCTTTTTATAATGCTAACAAAATATGTGAGACGGAATCTGGAAAGGGGACCTGTTATCGAAAATGTTATAATTATTTTGGCCTTTTAAAATTTAACAAAAATATATGAAAAATTTGATCCACAATTCAGACATTTTTCTCAAAAATTATGTAAGTACTTCAGCTTAAATGTTTTTGATATAAAAAATTGGTGTTACTCACTGTTATAAAATCAGACAACATGAACATACTAATGTTGTTATCAATTCTTGTTTTGTTTCTATTTTTATGTGTGAATTATGACGTAATCTATACTAATATAATAGAGAAGAAATGTAGAGCATTAATGCTCTTTATAATAGGGTAGGCGGAGAGAAAGTTGTGTGATTGTTTCACACTAGATGTTTTTGCTTTTATTTGTCATCGGAAACAGCTGTACATTATCGATAACCTTCCAAAGTTTTATTGTTACTTTCCGCTGTTAACCCACCGGGTTGGTCTAGAGGTAAAGTCGTCGCCAGAATCAGCTGTTTAACAGCTGATTTTCGGAGACGAAGGTTTCTGGTTCAAATCCTAGAAAAGGTAGTTACTTTTATACGGATTTGAATACTAGACTGTGGTTACCGGTGTACTTTGATGGTTGGGGTTTAATTAACCATACTCTCTCAGGAATGGTCGGCCTGGGTCTGTACCTCATTTACACGTCATACACATCATCCTCAACTCATTGGGTGATGGGGTTGCTTATTGTTCTCAATTGAACAGATTGCAACGTACACAAATTAGGAATAAAAAAACTTTCCGCTGAATTTCAGACGTGGATAAGGCATGAGTTGAGTTGTTGTTCTTGGAGGGGGCTGTCAGCTGGTCACCATACAAAGTAACTAGTTCAACTGGTGTTTCTTAATTAATAATACAGACTTTCTACCATTTGACTGAATGGGCTGGCCCAAAGGGCGAGAGTATTAAGTATAGTTATTATTTAATATTTTTCGTGGTAATTACTGTAAAACAAATAATGTAATACTATCGAAATTACATCATTTCGATACGATCGACTATCTCCTACATTTTATGCGGCCAAAATAAATAAATAAAGTGTGCGTCATATAATTGTGAACTTCAACGTTTATAATTATTAACAGTTCTAGATTGTCTCTCGTGTTCCAGCAAAGCCGCATATAGGCCTACAGATATGTAAAAGTACTGCAAGGTTAGGCCTATGTCATCCAATAAATAGACAAGGTACAGTCACTTGAGTCACGAGTCATGAGTTGAGAAAGCACCAGTGCGCTTGCGCGACTGCTTTAATTTCAGTACGACAAACATAACAACTTATACTATACCCAGAGCATATACAGTATATCGCCGAACCTTTTGTAGGTTAACTTGAGAAATATAACTGTTTGTTACCGTAAACACAAATGTCGGTTTCTCAAAAACGTGGTCGAACTATTCACAGTGCTCAACGCAATGTAATAAAATGTTGTGAAGTTGAAGCTAAACAAAAATGCCTATCCGTGCCTCTTAACAAAAGCCGTGAGCAAGCGGCTAACTACTGTCATGTTACTCTTTCCACAATTCGAAAAATAAAGAAGGAAATTAAAGACGCGAAGAAGCTATTCTTTAAAAGTTTTGTTGAACCTGGTAAAAAAAGAAAACTGGTTAGGTAGATACTAGAGAGACTGACAATGAAAACGCCGATGACAGCAAAAGTAAAGAAGGCGATTCATTCGTAATTACAGTAAATCAAACATATCTAGTCATATAATTAAGCTATAGGCAATATTACAGGTCATATTTATTTCTTATAAGGTTGAATAAAACATTTTCTCGGAATAAACCACAGCTTACAAAATGTATGCTAGAAACTGCACGGTAGTGTCTCACTGTTGAGGTTGGCAGCATTGCAAATATTTCACTTCCCTTTCTCACAACCCATACATACGCAAAAGGCAATCTCGTGACTTTACTGTCTATAAACTACAAAACGAACTGAAACGCAGCGCAGAACTAATACATCAGTACAGGGTGGGGTGACTCGTGTGTTCAAAAATAGACGAAGAGTTGAGAAACCGGAGAAAAAGTATTCACGAGATTCCGACAGTAAAAAATTGTAAAATACACATGTACACAGTTGTATGTGTGTAACAGTGTGTATTTCACATACACTAGGCCTACGTATCTGTATGTTTAAAACGCAAAATTGCTTCTAATGTATTTTAAATGGGAATTTTATTAACTCTTATGTAAATTAAGTGTGTTGTAAAAGTTTCAAAATGCATTTAGCAGGAAATTTTTATCAAAAACATTTAAGCTGCCGTAACTTACATACATAATTTCTGAGATATTAATCTGAATTTTGTATGAAATTGTTAATAATTTGGTGATAAATTTTGAAAAGGTTAATAGGCGAAAATATAACATTTTTGAGAAGAGGTCGTTTGTCGGATTCCGTCTCAGATATTTCATGAGTTGTTAACATTGTTTTTTTTTTAATTCCTAATATGTGTACGTTGCAATCTGTTCAATTGAGAACAAAAGCAACCCCATGACCCAATGAGATGAGGATGATAAATGTATGACATGTAAATGAGGTATAGTCTTCTACAGACCCAGGCCGACCATTCCTGAGAGAATATCATCAATTGAACCCCAACCATCAAAGTACAACGGTAACCACTGTCTAGTATTCAAATCCGTATAAAAGTAACTACCTTTACTAGGATTTGAACCAGGAACCTTTGTCTCCGAAAATCAGCTGTTAAACAGCTGATTTGTAACCACTTTAGAACAGTAATCTAATATGATGTAAAAAGACGATCGCTCATAATTCGTGGTGCCATCTCGAGCCTTTGGGCAAGCTTTAATTTTTTTTAATAATTAAATACATGAATGAGTCTCAAAGATAAATGTTATGCTGTAAAGATTATTTAAAATAAAACAACAAAATAATTAAACAATATACCAGACAATGAATTAAATTTTTGATACAAGTATGATAAAAGGATAAATAGTATTATGAAATTGCAAATCTACGAAAATAAATCCAAAAAAGTATTATTTTAATGAAAAAAGCAATCAATATCATAGGCTATATAATGTGCAAAAGCAAATCAGGCAAATCGTAGATAAACAGTGATACTGTAATCGTAGATTACAGTGGTGTCAATTTTATACTACGAGACTGCTGCATAAATAATACATAAGTAAGTAAATGAAAAGGTAGTCTATAACCAGTTTAAAAAAGTTTTCAAACGACTTTTACAAATAAGTAAGTTATAAAAAAGTACGTACTTAAAAGGAAGAAAAATCATGCAAGTATAATAATATCATTTGTACACGTATATAAATATAAATTAAAAAATTAATAAAAATATTAAATATATATAAAAGTAAGGGACCTTTAATTGTCTCAATCTATCTCAAAATTGTGCAGAATATTAAAAATAATTCAATATACACTATTATAAAAATAAATACGATAAAAAATAAAATAAAAATACAGTATTCAGATGAAATTGAGTCCCCTGGCCGTGGGAGTGAGAGAATGCATAACGTTCTCACTCGCACGAGCCATTCCAGTATCATTGCATAATTTTACTCATTGTTGTGAGCAAGCGTTTATGCACGCAGTAAATTAACAAGCAAGATAACGACTGCAGTATGTTTTCAGATTTGGATTATAACGGTAAAGATCTTTGGGCGCATGCGTAGTTATGCCACATATCTCCCTCTCACTCGCTCGACTATGGGACATTAACTCATCTGATATCCGTACATAAATTAAATAATGATAATTAAAAAAAAAATATTTATTTATATTTTGAATCCAGATTGTACTAGAGGATTAAATCTAAGATTTTAGTTTATTGATTTAATCAGTGGTATAGTATTAATTTTAGTAGAGGTCTACAAGATTTTTTCAATTGGTTAATTAAAATTTACTCTGTGAAAGATTACATTAGTAGGCTATTTCTGGAATGAGAAGCATCTTACTACAATAATCGCATCGCAGCTTATTTCGTTCTCCAATTAATACGAACAGTCGATTTTCATGATCAATCGTAAAATAACCAAATCAAATATTAACATTTTTCATGTAGTTTTCTACTGTCCGTACTATTTGGTATTTTATTCCGCGGCTACACAAATACACGAATACTATTGTATCCGGAGATGGCGGTTCCTACCCTGTTGTATGGATCAGAGGCTTGGCTATTCACGCAACGGAAATAACAAATAACTTATTAGAATCGGCAGAAATGAGGTTTTTGCGAGCAGTAAAAGGATGCTCAAGGGTGGACCACATAAGAAGTGAGGACATAAGAGAGGAACTACAGGTTGTTAGCGTACATGAGAGAATCTTAAAGTACAACGAAAGATGGAAAGAACATCTAAACAGAATGACGGATGGAAGAATACCGAAGCAGATGTGGGAATATAACACCACAAGGCAGAAGAGCTCTGGGTAGACCGAGGAAAGATGGAGCTGAAGAGAGCGATGTCGGAACAGACCAAGGCCGAAACAGTGAAGAGAAGAAGAAGAAGAAGAAGAAGAAGAAGAAGAAGAAGACTAAGAAGGAGGATGAGGAGGAGGAGGAGGAGGAGGAGGAGGAGAAGAAGAAGGAGGAGGAGGATGAGGAGAAGAAAAAGAAACAGAAGAAGATAAGAATAAAGAAGATTCGGATGGCTTATTATGTTCAAGACTGTTGAAAACTTATTCCTCTTATAGTTGTTACTTGAGTCACGAGTTTGCGTTTGGTTTTAACGAGGAGAGGTAGGCCTAAAGGGAGGAAAGCATCAGTGCGCATGCACGACTGCTTTGGTATCAGTTCGTCACCACAACAATGTAAACTATACTTAGAGAACATATTGTATATCGCGAAACCTTTTCTAAGTTAACTGTACGAATATAACACTGTTAGTTACCGTAAACGGAAATATCGATTTCTCGAAAACACGGTCGAACTGTTCATAGTGCTGAACGAAATCTAATAAACAATGTAATAAAATGCTGTAAAGTTGAAGGTAAACAAAACTGCCTTTCCGTGCCTCTTAAACAAAAGCCATGAGCGAGCGGCTAACTGCTGTCATGTTTATTTTTCCACAATTCTAAATATAAAGAAGAACTTTAAAAACGGTTAAGAAAATAATTCTTCATAAACAGTTTTTTTGACACCTGGTTAAAAAAGGAAACGGTTATGTCAAGAAGAAAGTGATACCGACATGTGAAACGTATTACCGGTTTTGAAAGAAAGGCAAAATTTTAGTTGGAAACTTTGTACGTTAAGAAAAATTTTAAAGGAAATGAAGTTTAAGAAATTTAGTGGTAGAGAGAGACTCGCCTTGCGAGTAGGTAGGTGTTACCTATAGGCTGCCTACCTTCTCACCTAGCCACTTCTCTTTTGTTATCATTTTAAGTAATTCCGGAGAGACACCGCCTGTCGGATATCAATGTTGCTATTATATAGCCCTCAGAAAAAGTTTTTCTTTGTAACCATGCAGTTCGTTTTTGAATTTTTGTCATACGATCTTCTACCCTCGTATAGTATAGACTATACGTTCAGTATTTTTAACAGGTTTTCAGGGTAGCCTACAGTTAAAGCCGTGAATTTACTACTCTTTGCAGGTATCGATTCAAAATAGCTTACACTTTTAAATTTTCTTTAAAAGTTTATTATTTTCAGTTTAAAATATATAAGAAATTATGCGTAAATCGTAAAGGTAAATGGGAACAATTCAAACAAGAAGTACATTCATTATAACAGGCGAAAATAAACCTAAAAAATATTGAATTGTTAAAAAATTTAGTGGGCGTGGATTGGGTTTAAATTTCAAGTTTTGATGGAAAGTGACCCAAAACCGGAAGTCAAGAAATCAAAGTCAAAATTTGGAATTAAAAATAGTGACATTTGATTCCTCTTTAAGAGTATATACAGAAAACACAAATAGTTTTTGCAATTAATCACAAAGGAAAACTTTTAAAAATCACAAAGAATTGCCACCAACCATGAGACGCGCGTCTCATGAAAGGATTTTTTGAAACTTCATTTTTTCATTTTTTTTTGTTGCAACCATGCAACTATGGAATATTTAAAGTGTAAAATTTATTGGCTGAACAAAATTTTGTAAACGGTTTGGAATAAATCTGATGACAGAAATCAATCATCGTAACTTAATCACAACAAAAATCAATTTCAAAAATAATGGATATCACTCAAAATGCAATTAATTTGGCAGTTTATGAGGCGCTTTTTGAATATTATATTCGCCGCTTAATACGATTAAAAATCCGGAGTACTAATGTGATCATAATAAGCAACGGTTACTGTAAGTAAGCGAATCGATTAGAAAAGTTTAACAATTAACAATTAACAAATATAAATATTAAATATTTAAATAAATATATTTAATATTGTAAATATTAGGGTGATAGGGGCTGCAGAAAAGAAGAGAATAGAAGCTTTTAAAATGTGGTGTTATAGGAAAATGTTAAAGATTAGGTAGGTGGGTGGACAAAATAAGTAATTTAGAGGTTCTTAGGCGAGTAGATGAAAAAAGAAGTATATGGAAGCATCTTACCAAAAGAAGGGATAGGCTAGTGGGGCATATCCTAAGACATCCAGGTATTGGTCTATTAATAATGGAGGGTAATATTGAGGGAGTAAATTGTAGAGGGAGGCAAAGATTAGAATATATAAAGCAAATTACAAAAGATGTAGGGTGTTACAGGTATGTAGATATGAAACGACTTGCGTAAGATAGAACAGCTTGAAGAATTGCATCAAACCAGTCGAGAGACTGATGACAAAAAAAATTGTAAATATAAATATATAACCAGTGGTGTAGTGGTCAGCGCAACTGGCTACTATGCCGGGGTCCCGGGTTCGATTCCCGGTCAGGTCTGGCATTTTTTCATCTATAAATTACCACATATCATTACCTACGCACAAGCCCAAGGCTTATTTAGGCATCACCACTCAATAAAAAAAAAAATATTTAACAATTTTTAGAAAACTGTTAGGATAAACTCTGTTTAAACTGAAGAAGAAAATATCTTCTCCTTTAGTAAAAATTTGCAAAAAAGAAAGGAATGGAAAATATATTCCTTGTTATCATAAATAAGTAGATATAAAAATTCTTTACATATCTAAAATATAGTTCATCTTCTTCGTGATACAAGAAACTGACGGAATAGAATCAGTTAAAACTTATACCTTGAAAAATGTACTTTTCTGTTCTTATCTGGATATTTTTGTTACTATCTGTGCTAGAAATATTTAACTATGAAAAACATTTCGTTAGTACATGATTAATATTGTTATAATTTTATAACTAAAAATATCTTTTATTAAACTGATTATTTGATAACCGTTTCTAATTCTGTTTAAAAATAAATTTTTATAATGTATCCTGCAGTTTGAAATTATTTCTATTTTATATAATGAATTAATATAATAATTTCACTAACCTTCTTTTTAAACTGCGTCACCTTTATTTTAATTCTTACTTACACGTGTTTCGGTGGATCCACCATCATCAGAGTAAATAAAAAAATTGAAACTAAAAAATTGTTATCTCACTTATTTAAAATTTACAGAAGATGATACATCTTCAGTCACTTGTATCAAATTTTTACAATAGACTGAAGATGTATCATCTTCTGTAAATTTTAAATAAGTGAGATAACAATTTTTTAGTTTCAATTTTTTTATTTACTCTGATGATGGTGGATCCACCGAAACACGTGTAAGTAAGAATTAAAATAAAGGTGACGCAGTTTAAAAAGAAGGTTAGTGAAATTATTATATTAATAATTCATTACATAAAATAGAAATTCTGTTTAACAACTAACGAAACATATCCTACCTTAAAAAATTCATACCTTAAAAAGTAATTAATAATTTTTTCATACCTTAAAAAATGATTGAAACCAAAAATATATATTATTAAATAATATAAAAAATAAAAGATTATCCTAGGCAATAATTCTGCACAAAGTTGAGACGTGAGTATAATAAAATTGGCCCCATGCAAAATAGTAGTCATTTAAACGATGGTTTCCCCAATATGAGAAGCGGCGCCAAAAAAACAACCAGTTATTACCAAAAAAAAAAAAACGTTATTTGCAGCTTAGCAGCATTTAGAATATTTTAAAATTATAATTAAGCACCCAATTAGATTATATTTATTTACATTTTTAAGTATATGTTTTATTCAAAATTTATTAATTTTTATATATTTCATTATTTAGTTTAAAAATAAATAAATAAATAAATATATATATATATATTTTTTTTTTGTTTTACGTCTAACAAATTGGCAATTGCTGTTAATTCAGACGATGAGAATAATGAAACTTAAAAATGAGTGATGAAAAAATGCCAGACCTGATCGGGGTCCCGGGTTCGATTCTTGGTCAGGTCTGGCATTTTTTCATCACTCATCTTTAAGTTTCATAGTGAGAATTATGAAACTTAAAAATGAGTGATGAAAAAATGCCAGACCTGATCAGGGTCCCGGGTTCGATTCCTGGTCAGGTCTGGCATTTTTTCATCATTTATCTAAGTTTTATAGTGATAATTATGAAACTTAAAGATGAGTGATGAAAAAATACCAGGAATCGAACCCGGGACCCCGATCAGGTCTGGCATTTTTTCATCATTCATCTTTAAGTTACATAATTCTCCACCGTCTACATTAGAAGAAATTGTAAAACCGTCAGACGTAAAACAAAAAATAAATAAATATAAATAATAACTTATTATATAATAGAATTTAAACTGTTTCCATGAAAAATGTTAGAACCTAATTGTATTAGCGTGTAATATGAATAGAAAAAACAATCAAGAGTGTCTGATTGAGATAGACTAAAATAAAAATCCAGCAAGCTCTGTAAAGCACTTAAAAGTTTAATACTTATGAATAATATTTAAATAACAAAATTTTAGTACTTAAAAAAAATTTTTATGGTTTATTTTTAATGATATAAGGATAAATAAATATTTCATTAACCTAATAACAAATTCCATGAGAACCTTCAAGAATGTTTTTTATGTAGATGAGTTTATTCCCTTACTTATTTCATTGTACACTGAAGTTTTGTACTTCACACTTAGTTTTCTAGATCTTTCATAATTTAAAAATCAAAAGTATGCAAACTGTTTAAGTTTTACTGAGTACAATTTTTTTTATTAAGAAAGTAATTTTTCGTGAAAGATAAATAATTAACTTATAATTCAAAATATAAATAGTAGTATCCTTGTTTAAAAATTTCAAAAAAATTAATTATATTTTTTTATTTATCCAATATGTATCTATTTATAAAAATTGTATTAAGTATTAAGTACTTAAGTATTAAGTTAACTTATTATTAATTACTTAAGTATAATACTTAAGTATTAAGTATTTATAAAAACCAAGAACAATAAGTAAGAAGGTTAACATAGAAAAGACAAATTTACAACAATATTATACATTATTGTAGTATATTATATTATAATTATAATATAATATAATTTTATAATATATTTATAATATAATATAATATTCTAATATATTTAATATAATTTAAATATAATATAATATATTTAATTATTATTATTATTTATAAATAAATAATATATATTTAATATAATTATATTATAATATAATATAATTATATTATAATGTATAATATTTTTGTAAATTTGTCTTTTCTATGTTAACCTTATTACTTATTGTTCTTGGTTTTTTTTATAACAGAACAGATTGTAATTTTGCTGTTTTATAAAAAAAAATTATTATTTAGACATTAATTTTTAAACTTATTCGTATTTTATACTTTTAATATACTTATTTAATTATTGTTCTTATAAAAAAGTATAAAATGATAATGTATGATAAAGTAGAAGATTCGTTTGTAAATGGTTGATAAAATTAAAGGCAGTAGTAAAGTTGAAAAGATGTGAGAGGTTGCAAAGGATATAAATAACCTGTTTAAAATGGAGGTTAGGTTTTACAGGTTAATAACAACTTAGGTTCTTTTTAAAAACAAATTACAATTTACATCAGATTCATTTCATATTTTAAAATATTATACAGAGTATCCCACTAGTAACCGGACATAATTCTGAGCTAATTCCTCTCATAAAAATAATGAAAAAAGTTCAACAAATATAGGTTCGAAATCGTTTTTTTAGCGAGTTACAGCTGGTGAAAATTTTCGTCCAGTTTAGAGCGTTAATTAAGTTGTGAAACTAAACAGATTTTATGTAAAATAAAAATTGAATAAAACAGGTCTCAGATCTGTAACTAGATTAGTTTTTTGAGATATCTGTCAAAATACACCAAAATTGGTCTCGAAAAACTGTTTTCTTTATGGTTTCAAGTACGTTAAATTTGTTAAATGGGTAATAAACATATAAACTTTTTAAACAAAAATTGTAGAGAATTTAATTTTGAAGAGAATCATGTAAAATAAGCCAATAAGAACTAACGCAAACTATAAAAAAATCGGGTTTTTATGAAAACAAAACACATAAAGATTAAGACAGAAAATGGAATATCTGTTTATAAAATAAACATTCCTTGTAATACGGTGAAACAAAACATTTTAATTACTGAAAATATATACTGTTGATTTGTAAATACAGTATTTAGTCAATTAAATACAAAACAGTTTTAAAATATTGTTAACCCACAGGATTGGTTTAGAGGTAAAGTCGTCGCCAAAATCAGCTGTTTAACAGCTAATTTTCGGAGACAAAGGTTCCTGGTTCAAATCCTAGTAAAGGTAGTTACTTTTATACGGATTTGAATGTTACCGGTGTACTTTGATGGTTGGAGTTCAATTAACCATACTCTCTCAGGAGTCTGTACAAGACTACACCTCATTTACACGTCATACATATCATCCTCATCTCATTGGGTCATGGGGTTGCTTATTGTTCTGAATCGAACAGATTGCAACGTACACAAATTAGGGATTACAAAAAAAAATATTGTAGGTAAAAAGACAAATGTAAGTAATACTGCATCAACTGAAACCCGGGTGAAAATTTTCACCAGCTGTAACTCACTGAAGAAGCGATTCCGTACCTACGATTATATAAACTTCTTCATTATTTTGATGAGAAGAATACATGTGAGAGTATGTCGGGTTACTCAAGGGACACCCTGTATTTGAATGAAAATTAACAGAAAATATCAATAGTAGCCTTATTTTCAATAAAATACAAAAAAATTAATTCCTTTTTTGACTTATAGATATAAAAAAATAAATTAAATTTTTTTCCTATATATAGAAATTTAAATTCATAAAAATTTGATCATATTTTTAAAATTATAAAAATAATTTTTAGTTTTATTTCAGAAAAAAACAATTTTTTTAAGTTTATTTGGGGCCTTCGGGCCAGCCCAGTCAGTCAGCTGGTAGAAAGTCGCTATTATTTGTTAAGTAACACCGGTTAGACAAGCAACTTTGTATGGTGACGAGCTGGAAAGTGTGTCAAATGAAGAAAGACAAGAGAAAAAAAGAGGAAATTATTTGAGTAAAAAGAACAGTCTAGTGAGGATCAATATTATGGTGCAGGCCGATGTTAGGGTAAGTAAAACTTTACAGCTCATTTCCCGTAAATTCACTTTCTCCATAAAGGTACAGTTTTCTCAAAAACTATTTGACTTAAGGTTGAGATTTTTTGAGCATGTTTCCCAGTATAATTGTGACATATGGTACAAGAATTATTGAAGTATTATTACTAAGTTCGAAATAAAATAAAAAATTCTATATCAAAAATTAAATTGTTTTTGCATTTTTCAAAAAAATTCTCGAAATGGTATCGCTAGCTCTATATTAATAATTCTGGTACCAGAGCTTAAAAAGATGTCATAGAAAATGCACAAAAAAATTAAAGCTCTAACTCTAAATGGTTTCTTAGAAACCGTAAAGAGTAGGTTTCTTGGAAACCTAAAAAGAGGTGAATTTAACATGGGTTAGATAGGAGGAAGGTATTGTGCTCCTCTTAAGGATTGGTGAGTTTGAGCGTTTAATAGTTTTCCAGATCCTACAGGTAGGTTTGAAACATGGACCTACCGGAGAATACTTCAAATACCGTGGAAGGACAGTGTCACAAATTTAGAAGTCCTTAGAAGAATGGGGAAAGAGCTGGAAATCCTGCAAAGCATAAAGATAAGGAAACTGACATACCTTGGACACATCATGAGCGGGCCAAAATGCAAGATTCTGCATCTCATAATTCAAGGAAAAATCGTTGGTAAACGCTCGGTGGGACGCAGACGAATATCCTGGTTAAGAAACCTGAGAGAAGCGTTTAACTGGTCGTCGCATGACCTTTTCAGAGCAGCAGTGGACAAGGTGCGACTGACCATGATGATAGCCAACCTCCTTAATGGAGAGGGCACCTGAAGAAGAAGAAGAAGAAGAAGAAGATCCTAGCCTTGAATAGAACCCGAGACCTACACTTCGCAGCGTAGCACGCTGACGACTGGACCACCTAAGCGTTCTTCATTTTTGATTTTTGTGTACAGACACTTTTTTTTAGCTTTTATTTGTTATCGGAAACTGTACTTTAAAGACGAACACCAAATTTGATCGCTGTTTTTTTTTGACGTGATGAATTTTTGAACAGGGACCTCCAGTGGAGTTTGTTCATAAATAGTTGTTAGCTAGTCACCATATAAAGTCACATGCCCAACCAGTGTTGCTTAACAATTAATAGCGACTTTCTACCAGCTGACTGACTGGGCTAGCCCGAAGAGCACCAAAATATTGAATACATTTTTTTTGTAAACATTTAAACTAACTAGCGGGGAATATTTCAAATTGTCATGTTGGTAGTACTTAAATTATTTCAAAATAATTATGATTCACTCAAATAATATTAATATGAATTTTGATACTTTTTTATAATTATTGTACTTTAAACTAATTTTGATTGTTTTTAAATTTGTGTTATGTAAAACTAATAATTCAAGAAATATCACACCAGACGTGGAATATCTAGCCTACTCAATTAAGTAAACTTTTTTAGGCTATTTTTTATTTTAAAAATCAATACCTCAAAATTGTGAAGTATTAAACTATATTACTACATGATAAATGATCCTGTAAATTTCTATCCAAAAATACTTCAAAATTTAACGCTGTGTAACTCAGTAGAATGATAATGAGTAAAAAACGAAATAGGAATAATAAAAATAATAATCAGGTGAAATAGAATGGCTGTAAAATAAAATAGATTTTTTTTCTTAATAGTATTAATTAATTAATTTAAAATGAATTATTCATAAAATTATTGTAAGTAAATATTTAGTTTGCATTTAAATTTTAAGTCGTTTTTTAAATAAGTAAATAAATAATTAAATAAAAATATAATAATTTCATAAATGTCTTAAGTTATGAAAGCTAAGAATTTGTACATCATATAATAATAATATTTGGACTTCCTTTTTTAAATTAATTATATAAATATTATAAACATTTCGGTTGAAATATGAGTTTTCTTTTGTAAAAATTAATCCCACTTAATATAACATTCCACCTGCGCAATTTTTCCTTACTATAGAAAAATCCAGAACCCTAGAGTATTCTGCTAGATGCCAAAGAATGAACAACTACTGGAAGAGGATTAGGAGGAAATTGAGGAACTGATATTATTTAACAAAGTGGTCCAATCGGCCTTACAAGAAAAAAAAGTAGGTGAAAGATTTTAAAAAAATCACCAAATGATCATAAAATGAAAAATTTTATGATCATATTTTTAATTTTTCTAATAATTAATTTCTCTATTAATTAATTTTTCTAATCATTAATTTATTTTAATAATTGTTTTTTAAAGTGATCATGATGAAAGGAAGTCGTCAATGTATGCGTCATTCTTTCCTATTACTCGGTAGTGAAAGGGTTAAATAATTACAGATTTTATCAACGAACAACAAAAGAGGATTTGAACCCGGAATCTTCGGCTTTGTTGTTACACGATCATTACCTACTAAACCACCCAGGTGGCTTTTAAATGTATTATGCTTTCAATAAAAACGTAGGTTGATGTACTACTAGTAACGTTTCCCTTTCCTAAGTCAGAGAGAGTGCTCTAAAATATGAAAAAGGGTGAAATTAAAGTTTCAACGATCAATATTGTGGTCGCAGGTGGTCACAATTTTTTAACTAGCATTAAATTTCAAAGTACCTTCATTATGACTGATTATAAAACAATTGACTTAATTATCTTTCAACAATTTATACAAGTTTGACCAGTTAACTTTAACAAATCATTTCACGGGGATTTGAAAGACAATATCTTACGGGTTTTCGATTTAATTATACATACTTTAATTATTTTTTTAAAACCCTAGTTTGTGTACGTTGCAATCTGTTCAATTGAGAACAATAAGCAACCGCATGACCCAATGAGATGAGGATGATTTGTATGACGTCTAAATGAGACTGTGTAGTCTTGTACAGACTCAGGTTGACCATTCCTGAGTGAGTATGGTTAATTGAACCCCAACCATTAAAGTACACCGGTAACCACTGTCTAGCACTCAAATCCGTATAAAAGTAACTACCTTTACTAGGATTTGAACCAGGAACCTTCGTCTCCAAAAATCAGCTATTAAAAAGCTGATTTTGGCGACGACTTTACCTCTAGACCAACCCGGTGGGTTACATACTTTAATAGAATTAAATATTCAGAACTTTTTTTTTAAAACAACAACCGGTTCATACCTTGTTAACCCTTTCAGCGCCCAAACAATATTTAAAAGTTTAATTCTAAAGTGCCATTTAATTTGTATAAGGGTGTACACAAAGTGCCAGCCCCTATTTCGACAACTTGCAGGCGTAAGCCTGCCATCGACAAGAAAAATGTTAACGTTACAGAAAAATAAAATTTTCCGTTAAAAATTAATTTTTGTTGTGTTCATAAAAATAAGAAATCATTCTTTATCACTAAAATTATTCAAAATAAATGTTTTTTAAATTTACTGGAAGTCGCACCGATAGCTTGGTCATTAGCGACTACTGTGGGTTTCGGAACTGTAACGGTGTGTTATAACGTGTGAAAACTTTCAGATTTTAGCCGGGAATCAAACGTGGAACCTCTCGTTTTGTCAGATAGCACGCTAGTCACTACGCCAAGGTGGCAGTCTTAAAATAGATTATTCCATTAATTTTTGTTTAAAAAATTATATTTGTAACGTTCGGTTATTAGGACATTGGCACTTGAAGTAAAATATATGGACGTACTGTTTTCCAAAAGTTGGCACCGAAAGGGTTAATTTCACCCTTTTCATATTTTAGAGCACTGTTTGTGTCTCTCTCTCACTTAGGAAAGGGAAACGTTACTAGTAGTACATCAACCTACGTTTTTATTGAAAGCATAATACATTTAAAAGCCACCTGGGTGGTTTAGTAGGTAATGATCGTGTAACAACAAAGCCGAAGATTCTGGGTTCAAACCCTCTTTTTGTTGTTCATTGATAAAATCTGTAATTATTTAAATTTATTGGGTGTATTGAAATTAGAATTTCGTGTAAATGATATTGTTCACAGGTTATGGAGGAGAAAATAATTTATCCCCATTTAGTCTGAAACTCATTCAAAAATTTGAAAAATTTCAATTTAAAATTTCAACTGAATGACTTAAATAGTTTTATTTGAAAGAAGGTAGGCCTACATGTCTTGTGTCTATCTAGTTGTATTTTACACATAGAAAAATATTATGTTGTTTATGTGATCAACCGAAAGATTGGTTTATACCTCTAGAGGCTTTAGTAAGTAAAACGAGGAGTAAGGTGGTTCACTATTGCCAACACTCACTCAGTGGAAAAGTATGCCACTACACAAAAAAAAAAACAGAATCGATTATTATGTTGCTAATCACAACACTAAATTATTTGAACAAAAACCAACTTATGCAGGTAGAAAATACATCAATAAATTGCCCCAAGGTTTAAAAATTTGTGACAATTTAAGTCTTTTTAAAAAAAAGCTAAACCAATATTTGATTGATGAAACATTTTACAGTGTACGAATTCCTTTCTAAATAGTTTTGGTTGAAAAGTATTTAACTTGTAATTAAACAAATATTGTGTACTATTTGATACAAAGGAGTTCTTGACAAGCCTACTGAGTTAAGCAGTAGCGGGAAAAAATTATTGGTAAGTGATGAATTTATCATTGTGTTTGATTTTTTTAATTTTGTGTGCTATTTGATACAATGGGGTTCATGACAAGCCTATTGAAGTAAGCAGTAGCAGAAACAAATGTTTGGTGGGAAGTGATGAATTTATCATTGTGATAAACTGTTTGTTTATCAGTTTTATCTTGACATGTCCTATACTCCCTTTTGGAGTCTCCTGGATACAAAAAAAGTACCAGGCCCTCTAAAAATCATACAGACTTTCCACCCTGCAAATGACACCTTCACTTTATTCACCACAGGGTATGGCTGTATAGTGGTGAAATACATTACTCTCAGAGGAGATAACTGTGACTAGTGTCACAATACACCTCTACTTCTTCTGCTCTTAAATTAAATTCTTCAGTCAAATATTCGGGTGACAATGTAATAAGAAACAAAATTAATTTTTGTAGCCCTGGAACTAGGAGATCGAGTGCAAATAATTTAATACTCTAACTGCTTAATTGGCGATATGGGCACTAATTTTGTTGTATGTAGGCCTATGTACATACAAACATTCTCCATTAGTATAGATTTGTTTGCCAAAAAAAAATTAAAAAAGAAAATGGTTCAAATTTTGTTTTTAGTCTAAGTTACTTAACATTTTGGTTATTAGTCACTACTTTGAGTTAAGTAATATATTAAAAATTACGGGAAACGACGCTCCACTTTTTAGCGTAGCATGGTAAAAACAAGGTGGCCTTTGGCTCACTACGATGTATGAATTCTATCACCGAAAAATCAAAATATTTGAAATTTTGAGTTAAAAATCCAAAAATAAGTTAACGATTTTAATTGTGTAATAATATCTAGTAAGAAAGTCCAAATAAAAATTTAATAAAATTTTATTAATTATTAAAAACCAAATAATTGATAGATTTCTCACTAGGCGATTATGTCATAAGACCAGACATCAAAAAAAAAAAAAAAAAAAAAATAAGCATTGTGAAAGCAAAAATATCGCAATGCAATGCTATTGCAAATGCAGTCAATTTTTGCAATTAATAAAACGAAAAAAAAATAAAAACAATATAAGACATTAACAAAGCAAAATCAAAAATAATAATATTTAGCTTATAATTTTAACATATATTTATAATTTAAGCTTAAAATTTATTTAATATAGTATCGCTTAGAAATAATAAAATATGACAAGAAGACACACAGCCTATTGCGATTGACAGATAAGATAACAAAAGATGAAATATGTCCGTGATCAGAATGAAAGTTTTTCTATTAATTCTATTTATGGAAAAAATTCTAGAAAAAAATAAGATAAAATGACTGTTTTCTATTATTTGGTTAAAAACCTTTTTTAATGTTATACATAAAATATTTTTGTTTTCTATATTTTTATTACATAAATCGAAAATAATTTCAAGTTGTAAACTATTTGACAGCTACAAAAAATATTTCATTGATATATTGTGCTTCTAATATTTACTAAAGTTTTTTGTTGTATTTTTGAAAACAAAATTCAATAAAATCTATTATTAGCAATGAAATACTGGAAGATGTGAGTACTGAAATAAGTATTTTAAAATTAATTTGAAGCATTATTATTTGATGTTGTATAATATTTGACAACTACGCAAAATTTCATTGTTATAATATTGTGATTATTTAACACGTTGACTGCTATGTGACTCAAATATAAATGTCACACTTGTCTTTAAAAATGGGCCATGGGCCATGTGCATCAAAAATGAGTCACAGTACATAACTAATTTTCAGTCGTGTGTTACTAATGTGGTTTATAAAGCTACGGCTTCAGAGAGTGACATTGTACACTTAGCTTGTTCAGATAGTTGGTCTTTTTCAAATAATAAGATATTGCATATACAGGTAGTTTTTCCTGTTTTACTGTAATACCGGGTGATTTTTTAGTCCTGTTACCCAATTGTTAATGTCTGATAATTTTTTTCTAAGAAAGGGATATTTTGTTTTGTGACACAAAGTTGGTAGCCCTACTCAACCGGTATAGATACGACAGTTTGAGTTGATTCTCCTTGAGTTGCGTAAAATTTTGTGCTGTTTCCAGTTGTGTTACGAACAGAATGTCTTTTACCCTAGAACAACGGGTTTTCATTCTTGAACAATATTTTGCTACAAAATCGTATGCGAGTGTAAAAGAATCATTTAAAATTAAATTTTTTGGTGTTCCTCCACAATATTCTGGTCAATTTCTAGGCTAACTAACTGATTTTTAGAGGCAGGTATTGTTTGCAGCAGAAAACGTAGTGGTCGACCGACTCTCTTGACAGATGACGTTAAGAGAATGTGAAAACAAGATTGCTCAATTCTCCATGGAAAAGTTTACAAAAACTTTCCTCGCATGTTGATTTGTCATGTTCGAGTGCTCAGAAAGCTGCTAAAAAATTGAAATTGTATCCGTATCACATACGATTAGTTCTAGAGTTTCAGCCTCAAGACATTCTGTTCGTATCACGACCGGAAATGGCACAAAATTTTACACAGCTCAAGGAGAATCAACTCACACTACCATATCCATACTGGTTGAGTAGGGCTACCAACTTAGTGTCACAAAACAAAATTTATTTTTTTTAGAAAAATATTACCAGACATTAACAATTGGGTAACAGGACTAAAAAATCACCCGGTAGAATGCTGCTATTAGTTATTCATTCATTTATTTTGTTTGCTTATTTTGGTTGATTGAAATAGTCTAGAGTAGTTTGCAACTAAACCCAGTGGTCTATTACATTTTTTGTCGTACCACAAAAATGGGTCACATGGCTCTGATACGTAACAAGATCATTCCAGCAGGCCATGTTGCCCAAAAGTGTGTCACAACGTTATTTAACACAAATAATTAGTATTTGTTTATTAAATAAAATACGTAAAATAAGAAGAAAAATGAATAAAATGTGAAAAAAATAAAAAAGTACGTTGGCCTTGCTGTAAGTATCACAAAATTTAGTGTGGCAGTCAACGTGTTAATTAAGTTTTCTGTATTGGTTTTTAAACAAAATATTTTAATAAAATAATATTATGAGCCAAGAACTACTAGAATATTTATGTACTGAAATTAAGTATTCTAACATTATATTTTTGAAGCATTAGTAATTGATGTTGTTTAATATTCGAAAACTACGCAAAATTTCATTCTTCTATTCACCTAATATTTAGTAAAATTTGTATCGTGGTTATTTAAACGAAATTTAATAAATTAGTTGCCTATTATTAGCAAAGAAATACTATAAGATGTGTGTACTAAAATAAATATTCTAAGATTATGTTTGAAGCATTAGTATTAAAATAATACTAATGCTTCAAACATCAAATTACTGCTAAACAACATCAAATTTTGATGTGAATTATTTGACAGCTACGAAAAATAGTGCAACAAAACTATAAGAGAAACTATACTGATGGTTAGGCGCGAAATGAACTTTGAGGGCAACAATCTACTGCGCATGCTCAGTTTCTCTATTACAATCCTAAAAACATATTGACTCGTAGTTCATTGGAATACACAGTCCTTATTTTATTACGTGACGAGTGGTACAGGAAATATTGTTTTGATTTGGCTATTCTTTATTTACATTAGGCTACATTTATACAAATAAAAGTATTTTAATTCGTTAAAACTCATTCGGTTTCTTTTCATTTTAATTCTTCACATTTTATTCGTTTTATTCTGAAGTGTTGTTGTTATAGTAAATTAGTTATCTATCCGTGTATTATATATAAGTTTGTCATGTCGACCGTTCAAAATCAGGTTAAAAAAATTCCAACTGCGGAACGGAATGTTATTTTAAATGTTATTAATTGTTGTAAAGAAGAAGCAAAAATAAACTGATTTATATACTCTGCAAAAATAAACAATATACAGTTGGATGTTTTTAGAAATGTACGTACACAACGCTAGTAGCAGCGCATTGCCCACACTGAGTTCATCTCGTCATTACATATCAATAAGTTCGACTTTATGTATTTAACTTTTTTTTTTGTAATCCCTAATGTGTGTACGTTGCAATCTGTTCAATTCAGAACAATAAGATACCTCATGACCCAATCAGATGAGGATGATGTGTATAAAGTGTAAATGAGACTGTAGTCTTCTACAGACACCTGAGACAGTATGGTTAATTGAAACCCAACCATCAAAGTACATTGGTAACCACTGTCTAGCATTCAAATCCAAATAAAAGTAACTACCTTTACTAGGATTTGAACCAGGAACCTTCGTCTCCAAAAATCAGCTGTTAAACAGCTGAATTTGGCGACGACTTTACCTCTAGACCAACCCGGTGGGTTATTTAACTTTTAACCACTCGTTTGATGTTGGTAATGTTTCCATAGTGAGCTCGGGTGGAAGCACTTCCTTGTAGTAATCAAACCAAAATGTATTCCATTATTTAAAAACGACCCACCGGGTTGGTCTAGAGGTAAAGTCGTCACCAAAATCAGCTGTTTAACAGCTGATTTTTGGAAACGAAGGTTCCTGGTTCAAATCCTAGTAAAGGTAGTTACTTTTATTCGGATTTGAATACTAGACAGTGGTTACCGGTGTACTTTGATGGTTGGGGTTCAATTAACCATACTCTCTCAGGTGTCTGTAGAAGACTACATCTCATTTACACGTCATGCATATCATCGTAATCTCATTGGGTAATGGGGTTGCTTATTGTTCTGAATTGAACAGATTGCAAAGTACACAATATATTAGGGATAAAAAAATTTAAAAACAGAGAATGGTTTTATTGTTTTATAACTGGTACCTTTTTTTACGTAGGCCTACTCCTTTTGTAATGTAGTATATAATATAATTTTCTTAACAGAAATGACGAGGAATATACGAACAGATAAAGGAAGAACACAAAACAGCTTTATGCCTTTTAACTTATCTGACAAAGCGTAAAGAGTAAAATGAGCCTGTGATGACATTAACATGCCATTAAGAATTTAATCTTAAAATCTTGTACGTTAGTCTATAAACTTAACGTTTCACACATTATTTTATTAAATTAATTTTAAATAATAAAAAAATGACAAAGCTCAGTCGTTTTTCAAATACTGCTCTACTAGAGTACTGTAGTAAATTGACAAAAGTTTGGTTAAAGAATAAAACAAAAATATACAGAAATAATTTATGTACAGTCGATTTACTGTAAGAGTACTCCGCCGCGCGAGGCAACCGCCTGCCTCTATAGGTTGTAAACGAAAGTTTACTACACTAGTTGGCGCGTATCTACCTCTCCGCCTCACAAAACTATCTTACACTACGTTCCATCATAAAAATATCTACAACCAGCTAAAATAAACATTATCCATTAAGCGTTTTCAATTATATCGTTCTGATTGTTTGTAATTATTGTAGTTTCATAAAGAGACTTCTTAATTAATTATTTTAACCATTACATTTAACAAAACAATTGTTTTATACTTTTTAATGTTTACCGCTTTTATGTTTCAAAAATTCAACACATTCATTATTACATATGTTAACAAAACACAGCTTACAAAACTTTTCAACTTCAGTCTACGAAGAAAATCGAAATGAACCGATTCAATACCAAAAGATAACTGATGAAACTAAAAATGAGTTAAACACGGGCCAGTGCAAACAGTTGTGTTAAACTAGTCACTGACATTAAATTTTAGTGATACGAAATAAACAATCTGAAATGGTAAACAGCGAATCACTGGAATTGTTTACTCTCCTGTTACAATTCAAGCGTATTAGTCTTATAGGCTATTACTTGTGACCAAAAATAAAATAAAACTGAGTCTATAATAAAAGCCTACTAATCATTAATAATAATGTAGGTAGTAATAGTAAATAATGTAACGAAAAATGACAATGTAAGAGGAACAATAGTAAAAGTTTTACTTATTAATGGTATGAAACATATTCTAACAAATGAATTGAACGTGTTTTTATTATATTAAGCTTAGAGCGAATAATTAGTGTTGTATGGAATATTGTTTGTTGATCATGGTGTGGGTATTTTTAATTAATACGCATGCTCAGTTGTATTGCTGGTTGCCTACCTCGGAGTACTCTTAGCGTAGACAGATTCTAGTGTAGTTGTACTGTTTTTCGTAGCTGTCAAATAATTCACAAAATCAAATACTAATGCTTCAAACATAATCTTATAAAACCTATTTTCAATACACATCTAATATTATTAAAAAAACTAAAATTTGTGTAATGAAGAAAAAAAATAACAACTATTGAAAACAGAATTTAAAATTTAGTTTGGTTAGTACCGACTAAAAGGGTTCCGAAACAATTTTTATGGGTTTCAAAGTGTTGAAATTTTCCCGAATCTTGGCTGAGCAATCAAAACCGGGATTTTCCACTATGTATTTCAGTGAAAATTAGTAAAAAAATTGAAAAAAATTAGGTTGGAATGAGATTTTGTTAATATATTTTTTTGTTGCTAGTGGATTTGAAGAGCCAGTTTCATGTAAAAAAAATTAGGCGAGTTGAAATTTATTTGTAACAATAATTAATTTATTGTAATATTTACAATTTATTGTAATATACTGTACATTTATTGTAATATTACAGTAATATTTATTAATTTATTTGGTAATTTATTGGTAACATGAAAGGTAAAATAAAGTGGAAGGAGAAGAATCGGTTATCAACTGCTGTGGGCCACTTTAATTTATTAAATCATACTCACAACTAAAATTAATATTTTAATAATTTTAAAAACAAAAGGAAACGTAGGCCACCTCGCCGGTTAGCGCGTTAGCCAACAACGCGGAGGTACCGGGTTTGATTCCCGGGTAGGGCCTGGAAATTTTCACAAGTCAAAACTCACTATTGTCAATAAACAACCTACTGTAGTCACAATAACGAAGCAGTTAAAACCACTTTAAAAATAAACCAAAAAAGGAAACTTACTTTCCGAACAAGAATCGGTTTTATTAAAAACTGAGATTTAAAATTTGTGGAAAAAATATACAATCGTATGAAAACTATAAAACAAGAAGTGTTTGTGTTCAATAAAATGAAATTATTTTCGATTTATTTTTGAATTTATTATATCAGTTGTAATAAATTACTGTTAAGCTAAATTTAAAAAAAAATTGTTGTAAATAAACAACAATTAACTCGCTTGAGTAAATGAACAAAGAAAAACTTACAAAATGTTTCTAAAAAATTCCATCC
Organism: Catonia carolina; assembly: GCA_035578175.1. NCBI lineage: Eukaryota > Metazoa > Arthropoda > Insecta > Hemiptera > Achilidae > Catonia > Catonia carolina. The sequence goes on from JAQMRL010000026.1 coordinate 623,616, forward strand.
ATTATTTTGGAAAGAACATCTTAAGAGATAATGAAGATGTAATTTAGTAAGAATGTACGACGTAATAGCTGTAGCTGTCGTTAATGGATCTTTTTTGTTTCTACATGAAGTCGATTTAAAAAGATAAAAAAAAATTGTAGGTAAACTTTTTTTAGAACTTTTTTTTAATTTTTGTTTAAAATATTGTTATCGTTTTATACGACGGATTTCAATGAATTATAGGCTTTGTAAATAATTTTTCAGCTCCTAAATAAAGAAAAATGAAAATTAAGGTAAATTTCCATGTGAAAACAAAGTATCTTTCTGTACAAGAGAACAACCTCCAGATTATAAACATTTTAAGTGGATAAGGGAAATTTATGACAAATCATTTCAATGAATATAAAATGAAATAAAAAGCGATAAAATTTCTGTTGGGAAAATATCTCTTAATTAAATGATAATTTAAATAAAGGTTGTCACAATGAAAAAAACTACTTTAAATAATTTTCAACCCACCGGGTTGGTCTAGAGGTAAAGTCGTCGCCAAAATCAGCTGTTTAACAGCTGATTTTCGGAGACGAAGGTTCCTGGTTCAAATCTTAGTAAAGGTAGTTACTTTTATTTGGATTTGAATACTAGAGAGTGGTTGCCGGTGTACTTTGATGGTTGGGGTTCAATTAACCATACTCTCTAAGGAATGGTCGGCCTGGGTCTGTACATGACTACACCTCATTTACACGTCATACATATCATCCTCATCTAATTGGGTCATTGGGTTGCTTATTGTTCTGAATTGAACAAATTGCAACGCACGCAAATTAAGGATTACAAAAAATAATTTTCTCTACAAGGTCGAGTATATTGAGATTCTGTTTAATAATTCAAGGAAAACTCCTTTAAACAAAGGTCTGAAAACGTCTCCTTTTTTGACAATTTACCTTTCGTATTTTTAAGAAAAACCTTTATAACTTGAGTCCGGTTTAAGATGGCTTAATGAACTTTAGTATACTTTTATTAATTAATTGTAACATTCTTTAATAAATAAGAGTTCATTTCAAAATTTTAATCGCTAATAGTTGAGTAATTTCAATTTAATCAATTATTTTAATATCTTCACATATACAGGGTGTCTCACGAGTAACCCGACAAACATCTAAGGTGGTTTCCTCTTATCAAAATAATGAAAAAAGTTTATACATACATAAGTCCGGAAACGCTTCGTTAGCGAGTTACAGCTAGCGAAAGATTTCGCCCTGGGTTCAGAACATAACCCACAGGAGTATGTTCTAAATAAAGTCATCCTAGAGGTCTAGGAACCCAATTTTATGAGTAGATTTGATGGTTTCTTATGTATTTCGACCCGAAAAATTGAATAAAATAAGTTCCAGAACCATATCTTCAGTAGTTTTTGTAATATCCAATGAAAAACGGACAAATCTGTGCATAAAAATACGTTTTTTTAGGTTTGAAGAACAATAACTGTGTTAAATGGCTAATAAATGTGTTTATTATAAATTATTGGCCTATTTTATATCATTCTCTTTAGAATTAAAATCTCTACAAGTTTTGCTAAATAAATTGACACATTTATTAGCCATTTAACACAGCTATTGTTCTTCAAACCTAAAAAAACGTATTTTTGTGCACAGATTTGTCCGTTTTTCATTGGATATTACAAAAAATACTGGAGATATAGTTCTGGAACTTATTTATTCAATTTTTCGGGTCAAAATACATAAGAAACCATTATATCTACTCATAAAATTGGGTTCCTAGACCTCTAGGATGATTTTATTTAGGCGCATGTTTTGAACCCAGGTCGAAATCTTTCGCTAGCAGTAACTCGCTAACGAAGCGTTTCCAAACCCATGTTTATAAAGACTTTTTTCATTATTTTGATGAGACAAAACCACCTTAACTCGTGACTCAAGTGACTATATATTTAAAATTTAATAAATCATATCTTACTTAACCTTTCATTTAAAATCTTTGAATTTCCCAATAAATTTAAGATAAAAAAAGAAGAAAAATTATCTTATATTGAAAAATAATTTGTTTTTACTTGGAAGAACATTTTAAATTTTATTTTTCTGAATTGAGAAAATGAAAAATTATTTCAATCGGCCCATAATTTTATTATATCCGATATATTTATAATTCTGTTGAAACAATTATTTAATTTAAAAAAAAATTGATTAGATTATTTAAGTTGAGAAAAAAAAAACTATAAACGGTTGGTTGTACACATTAATAGTTAATTAATTGTTTAATGATTTATTTGATGTTAATTAATTAGATTAGTTAGATGGGTTAGGAGGTTAGGTGAGTAGTACCTGGTTTCCATCGTATGTCCAGCTACCAAACTTCATGTCACAATTCTGATCATCAAAGGGGAACCACGTAATGTCTATCTTGCATGTGCTCTTGAAGATACCTGGAGGCACATACAGGCAGTTACCGTTATGCCGCACCACTACGTTTGTGTGGTACGTCCCGTCGAAACCCTCGTCCGCACTAACATCATTACAAATCAATTTCATCATTAGACTATTTACTCTCACTAAAATTAATACATTTTTTAAATATCAATGGCACGGAGAAAATAATCTGAATTAATTAATACAAATATTTCAAATACATAGAATATTATTTTATTAAACATTGTTTTTCCATTGTTTCCACCACTACATAAATATGATATACAGGGTAATTTTTACGTATGGAAACAGTTTTATATTGCGTAACTGAGACGTATTTGGCGAAATAAGCTTATTCGGATCTGCATATTTTTAAAAATACAACTTGTCCGCCATCTTGGATCCGCCATATTGGATTCAACTTTATTTTTTTAAATGGTATGTTGGTAGTGTGATACGTCATTTCAATGTGAAATTTTAAGAAAAAAACAATGGCGCAAACCGTTTTTCAATAAATGCCTTCGTGTTTTAGTTATAAGCATTCAAAGTTGCAATTTTTCGGAAAATTGTGTTAGCAATAAAAAAGGTAGAACACACTGCATAAACCATTTTTTGCATTTTTTAACCATAAAGTATCTAATAACTAAGTTTAAACGGTGGTAAGACATGATAATAATAAAAAAAAAATAATTATAAATAAATACAACAAATAATGTTGTATATGTTAATGTTTAACTAACTATTAAAAATAAAAAATAAAATTTATTTGTTGTATTATTTCTCATTATTACCATGTTTTACCACCGTTTAAACTACGTTATTAGATACTTTACGATTGAAAAATGCAATAAAATGGTTTATGCAGTGCGTTCTACCTTTTTTTATTGCTAACACAATTTTCCGAAAATTGCAACTTTGAATGCTTATAACTAAAATACGAAGGCATCTATTGAAAAACGGTTTGCGCCATTGTTTTTTTCTTAAAATTTCACATTGAAATGACGTATCACACTACCAACATATCATTTAAAAAATAAAGTTGAATAAAATATGGCGGATCCAAGATGGTGGACAAAAATTTCAAAACCAAAAAAGAGTTTTATTTTTAAAAATATGAAGATCCGCATAAGCTTCTTTCGCCAAATACGTCTCAGTTTCGCAATATAAAACTGTTTTCATACTTAAAAATCACTCTGTATAATGAACCGACAAAAACAAAACAAAATTAAATCAAACACCCACCTCAGGGTAGGCCTATTACATTCATTCGAGATCTTTCGTCACTCTCGGAGACATCCTCAGCAAATACTAAACACTAAACACACATAACCTTAAAACATTAAAATAAATATGGTCGAAGACCACGTCAATTATTTACTATTTTACCAACCATGCCGCGCGCGGTCATTTAACCGAATAACATTGTTGGTGAAATAGTAAATAATTGACGTGGTCTTCGACCATATTTAATGTTTTAATGTTTTAATGTTATATGTGTTTAGTGTTTAGTATATAATTGCTGAGGATGTCTCCTGAGAGAGACGAAAGATCTCGAATGAATGTAATACTCTTAGGTGAGTGTTATATTTAATTAGTTTTGTTTTGGCGGTTCATGATACGAGTATATCATATACATAAAATATTATATTGTTTCTTTAAACCATCATTACCATACGATAAACAGTAAACACTTGACAATTTCAGCGCTTTCTTCCATTAAATAAAATACACATATTCAGTCACTTTCTTTCTTGTTATTTAAAATTTAAAACATCCTACTTCATAGTAACCTATAAGTAGGATGTTTAAAATTTAAATTTAAAACATCCTACTTCATAGTAACGTAGAAGTAGCATGTTTTAAATTTAAAATCTAAATTTAAATTAAAAATATCCTACTTCATAGTAACGTAGAAGTAGCATGTTTTAAATTTAAAATCTAAATTTAAATTTAAAACATCCTACTTCATAGTAACGTAGAAGTAGCATGTTTTAAATTTAAAATTTAAAACATCCTACTTCATAGTAACGTAGAAGTAGCATGTTTTAAATTTAAAATTTAAAACATCCTACTTCATTGTTACATATAAGTAGGATGTTTAAAATTTAAATTTAAAACATCCTACTTCATAGTAACGTAGGAGTAGGATGTTTTAAATTTTAAATAACAAAAAAGAAAATGACTGAATATGTGTATTTTATTTTATAGAGGAAAGCGCTAAAATTGTCAAGTGTTACTGTTTATCGTATTACTGGTTGTTTAAAAAATAAATATAGGCTATATTTTGATTATCAATATAATACGGCTGCTAAAAATACCTATATAGAATGTTTGATAAGATATACATACAGGATGTCCCACAAACAACCCGACTTACTTCTAAGGTGTATTCATCTTTCTCATCAAAATAATGAGAAAAGTTCATATAGGCTAAACATAGGTCCAAAATAGCTTCGTTACCGAGTTACAGCTGGGAAAATGTTCGTCCGGGTTTCAATCCCCCGCAGAAATGAAGCCATACAGAAATATTTACGGCGTTTAAGTTGAGAGACTAAACCCACCGAGTTAGTCTAGAGGTAAAGTCGTCGCCAAAATCAGCTGTTGAACAGCTGATTTTTGTAGACGAAGGTTCCTAGTTCAAATCATAGTAAAGGTAGTTACTTTTATACGGATTTGAATACTAGACAGTGGTTACCGGTGTACTTTGATGGTTAGGGTTCAATTAACCATACTCTCTCAGTCTGTACAAGACTACACAGTCTCATTTACACGTCATACACATCATCCTCATCTCATTGGGTCATGGAATTGCTTATTGTTCTCAATTGAACAGATTACAAGGTCCACACATTAGGGATTACAAAAAAGTTGAGAAACTAAACAGATTTCATGTAAAACTAAATACTGTATTTACAAATCAACTCTAGCAACATATTTTCAGGTATTAAGATGTTTTGTTTTACCATATTTCAAGGAATGTTTATTTCTAAACAAATATTTCATTTTCTGTCTTATTCTTCTTATTTAATTTTATGTAATTTCTGTAGGGTTTCGTTTCTGCGGGGGAACTAAAATACGCACGAAATTTTTTACCAGCTGTAACTCTCTAACGAAGCGATTTCGGACCTATGTTTAGCCTATATGAACTTTTATTATTATTTTTATGAGAGGAGTATACTTCAGAAGTAAGTCAAGTTACTGGTTGGGACACTCTGTATACACTAATTAAGAACCAAATAGTAAGATAGTAGAAGTTTCTGTAAATACTAAAGTCATCAGTAGTTATCTAACATCCCCACCGACTAAAGAGCTGAAATTAAGCACATTTCATGTTTTAATTAAGAACCTTAGTTAATGGAAATGCAATGACATTATAACAAAAATATAGTTTTATAAAAATAATAATTAGTACGTTTTTAGGTTCCAATTTTTTATGAATTTACTTTTCGTATGAATATAACACCTTCATCCAATAAAAATGCCGGCCGCGTTGGCGATGTTGGTAACGTGCTCGCCTCTCATCACGCAGTCTTGGGTTCGAATCCCACTCGGGCATGGCATTTTTTCATACGTTCCAAAAAATTCATTTCATCCTTCACCGTCTGCATTAGCAGCAATTTGCAAAACAGTCGGACGTTAAACCAAAAAAAAAAAAAAAATAAATAAATAAAAATCTGTTTTGTATAGGCTACTCTATTCTCAGAGAATAGATGAATCGTATCTTTATGTTTTTATGAAAAGTTTTTCATAATTAAAAAAAAGTTAAACAGCTTAATCTGATTCTATAGTACAGTATCTATTTCTGGATCACAGAAATAATTAAGATATAAGATACGAGGTATAAAGTTATAAATGCCAGAAGGGGGGGGGTATTAGCCATTCGGAAACACAGGCGAGGGTGGGATGGTCATTTGTTGCAATGTTAGATGACTAATATTAGTCAGCAACGCTTATGGTTTGAGAATGAATATCGATCCACAAGACAAAGTTGCTGGTTGTCAGTAGACATGAAGTAAATGGTATCCTTTCGGTTGATAGTAGTGTGGTTGAGCGAGTCAAGTTCTATAAATATGTTGGCTTGGGTGTCTCTTGAATGAAAGACGGGACTTTAGTCAGGAGATCAGGCAAGAGCTGTATTCATAAAAATGAAAAATTTGCTTTGCAATAGAGAACTCAACCTCAATACAAGACTTGGCATACTCAGATGTTATGTAATTCCTGTACTCATTTATCGTCATGAGGGATGGATATGGATATTGACTAAGTCCTTGGAAAGGAAATTGGAGGCGTTTGAGGAGATGTGGACTTAACCGGCGGATGCTCCGCATCTCATGGAAGGATAAAATTAAAAATGGGCAAGTTCTAAGCCGTTTGAACAAAAATACAGAACTTCTTTTCAATATCAAAAGATGGAAACTCCAATATTTTGGCCATATAGTACGGAATAAAAAATACCACCTACTACAGTGCATCATGGAAGGCAAAATTGAAGGTAAACGAAGACCGGGGAGAAGGAGAATTTCTTGGATGGGGAACCTGCGGGAGTGGTTTGGGACCACCTCAGTTCAACTCTTCAGAGCGGCTGATCCCAAGGTTAGAATCATGATGATGATCGCCAATCTCCGACGCGGAGCAGGCATATAGAAGACAAAGAAGAAGATGACTAATATGATTTTGTCCCACCGGATTGGTCTAGAGGTAAAGTCGTCGCCAAAATCAGCTGATTTTCGGAGACGAAGGTTCCTGGTTGAAATCCTAGTAAAGGTAGAGTTACTTTTATACGGATTTGAATACTAGACAGTGGTTACCGGTGTACTTTGATGGTTGGGGTTCAATTAACCATACTCTCTCAAGAATGGTCGACCTGAGTCTGTATAAGACTACACCACCTCATTTACACGACATACACATCATCCTCATCTCATTGGGTCATCGGGTTGCTTATTGTTCTCAATTGAACAGACTGCAACGTACACATATTACGAATTTAACACGTTGACTGCTATGTGACCCAAATATGTGTGACAGTTGCCTTTGAAAATGGGCCACGTGCATCAAAAATGAGTCACAGTACATGAATAATTTTTGAGCCGTGTAATGTGGTTTGAAAAGCTACGGATTCAGAGTGACATTGTACACTTAAACTTTTAAAATAGTTGGCCTTTTTCAAAAAATAGCATATTGCGTCATACATGTAGTTTTCCTTGTTGTCCTCTACTAGAATGCTGCTATTATTTGTAATTTTATTATTTCTTTTGCTTATTTTGGTTGATTTAAATAGTCTAAAACTTTGCAACTTAACCCAGTTGTTAATTACATATTTTATTGTGACACAAAAAGGAATCACATGGCTTTGAAATGTAGAATCATTCCAGCAGGCCATGTTACCCAAAAGTTTATCACAACTTTATTTTACAAAAAAAAAATAGTTGTTATTAAATAAATTAAATAAAGTAAGAAGAAAAATGAATAAAATGTGAAAAAAGTACGATGGCCTAGCTGTAAGTGTCACAAAATATAGTGTGGCAGTCAACGTGTTAAAAAAAAGTTCTTAAATAAAATAATCTTAAATATTAAAACTTTTCAATCCACCTTGTACAAATAACTACTGATGACTTTTGTAAAATGAATAAATAAGATTCCTTCTTTTTACTTTTATATGCGTCTCTATTAATAAACTATCCTGCTATGTGTTATTCAATGTACTACAAATAATTTTTATTTTTTATAATAAATGTATGCTATGAAAAATATGTACACCCAAAAAGGTGATATTTATGATCGGAAAGTTTTCAATACACTTTACATATTAATACAAAAAATATACTCGTATGTACTTAAAATATTTGTATTAAATAAATAAAAAAAAAAACAGATCATTTTCACCTCCACTATATTATGTATTGCAATATTCTTTTGATTGGCTATTTCAAAAAAATTTGATTGAATTCTTTATGTATTAAAAAAGAAATTATGATAATGTTTGGTTTCTCGTAACAAACAAAATATAAAATATAAAGATTGCGTTAATCACACACACTACACAAAGACACTAGACTTTTTACAATTTTTAAATATTCAAAGACAATTTTAGTGCAAATAAAAATGCAATTCATATAAAATAATTTATATTCAGTTTATAATCATATTATAATTTACAATTTAAAAATCTAAGATTCAATTTGTTAAGTGTAAATTTTATTTAATTGAAAAACATCATTTTAAACCTAAAGTGTACTGTTATAATCTTATGTTATGTAATTTGTGTTTTTTATGTAATCGGGTCGCTAAAAACTTACAATGTTGATGCGATCATAATAAACCAATTATAAAAAAAAAAATATATATATAAAATAAGATTTTTTTATATGTTTGTTTACATATGAAGTTAAAATGTCTGTAGCAGTGTAAATGTTGTAGTTACCTACGTATTCTTTTTTTTAGCTTTTTACTTTCTCTTGCCTATATGAATATATAGGAAGGAAAGTATTGTTTTCATGTCGATTTTTAGAAATCGAGTTTTCACCGGATCTATACGTTTTCAGACCCCCTGAACCCAAAAAACATGTTTTTAGCGATTGGTCTGTGTGTGTGTCTGTGTGTGTGTGTGTGTGTGTGTGTGTGTGTGTGTGTGTGTGTGAACAGAATATCTCAAGAACGGAACATTGTACGAACTTGAAACTTGAAACTTAACTTACATACCACTACCGGACCCGACACAAACATTTTCATCAAAATCAGTCAACCGGAAGTAGTAGTTTATTCGTGTAATTTTTCACTTTTTTGAGATTTTCTCAAAAACTGGTCCTACGATTTTTTTAAAAATCGCGTGGATTACTCGAATTTTTATATTCTCTACAATATAGGATAGGCGTCATGTTTACTGAAATTCTGCGTGAGGCTGTTTTCACGTAAAAACATAGTTTTTTTAAGATTATGGCTTTAATATGCAATTTAGCGCAAAATTTTATATAATAAAAGTTGTAGAGAATTTAAAAACCTACAACTTTTATTTAAAACATTTTTTGTATAACGCTTAGTTTAGCGGTAATTACCGATTTTATGTTTTTTTCTCACGAAAACGTGTGAAAAATCGATTTTTTTTAAGATTTCAATAAAAGATCTACAACTTTTATTTAAAGCATTTTTCTCTACAGAGTCTAGTTGAGCGTGAATGAGTGATTTTATATATTTTTAGGCCAAACTGAGGTTGATTTTCATTTTGCGTGTTTCTCTCATGATTGAAATAAGGTTAGTTTTTTATTTATTTCTAATGTTTTATTACTAATGTTAGTTTTATTGTTAATTATTTGCACTGGCAAGAGAAAGTCGTATGAGTGTTTCACACCAGATTTTATATTTTGTTATCGGGAACTGTAGGTCTATATTATTATCTGTAGGCCTATATTATTAACCACTACTCAATTTGATTGCTGATTTTCGCAGTCAACCGAAAGCCGAGTTTCGGTTTACATAACTTTATATCTATTATTTTTTGTGTTTTTGTAAACTCGTTACAATCTATTGTAAAAAAGAAACAGCCTCATATATGTAGGGAATACATTTTTTTGATGACAGATCAATTTTGTCAAAGTTTATTAAGTGGAAAAGGGGAAAGGTTGGTTTAAACTGGTAGATATTCTGATAAATGAATTAAAAAGTAGGCCGCCTATCGGATGAAATAGTAGCTTACTGAGCAAGTTATTTTTATTATTTATTTAATTTAATGATACACATTTTTTCAATTTAACAGAATACAGTAAATACGAGTAACACATTTCTTAGTGCTGTATCATTGTTGTTTAGGTGATCAGCCCCTTTAGGCTGTTTTGAACCTCTAGAGGCTTTACTAAGTAAAACTAGGAGTCACGTGGTTTACCAATGCTTTCCACACTGAGTGGAAAAATACGCTCATCAGCATGCCAGGCCCTCAGATAAGCAAATATTTTCCACTCTCCAAATGACACTTTCACTTCATTCACCACAGGGTCCAACTGTATAATGAAATTCATCACTGTCAGAGGAGATAACTCTGACTACTATCGGTTTCATAATGATAGACACCCGAGTTTGAACCCAAAGCATCTCCAAAACTATGATTCGGATTTCAACATACTTTACATCAAAATTTAGCTCATTTTATTCTTTGTTTACCTATAATAAACCTATATTTTTAATGTTGTTTAAAAATTTCCATATCGAGGTTGAATGACAAAAAGACCCAGTTTTTTTGATACCGCAAAAAAATTTCATGCGTTTAGAGGCGTGTAACTCGATAAATATTCGACTGAAAAGTTTGAAGTTTTAACACAACATAGAAAATTCTATTCTTACAAAGTGTACGAAATTTCAAAGTTGTAATTTATTTAAATTTTGATTTATTAACAATATTCTGAACCCTTGCTATCTCGGTAACCGGTCGATCGTTCGGCACGGGCAAACTATCGTTTTATTCAGCGTAAAACAACTTAGTAGACTACGGATATGTTAATAACATGAAATATCGATTGGCCAATGGTGTGGTAGAATTTTTAGAATTTCAAAAAATAGATGGGTAATGCGGGGGGTGGGCGCTACTACCCATGTTGCCTGAATCTGACTGACTGTCTACCTCCTGAAATTGACAGACTGCGTTGTCAATTCAGGAGGTAGACAGTCAGTCAGATTCAGGCAACATGGGTAGTAGCGCCCACCCCCCGCATTACCCATCTATTTTTTGAAATTCTAAAAATTCTACCACACCATTGGCCAATCGATATTTCATGTTATTAACATATCCGTAGTCTACTAAGTTGTTTTACGCTGAATAAAACGATAGTTTGCCCGTGCCGAACGATCGACCGGTTACCGAGATAGCAAGGGTTCAGAATATTGTTAATAAATCAAAATTTAAATAAATTACAACTTTGAAATTTCGTACACTTTGTAAGAATAGAATTTTCTATGTTGTGTTAAAACTTCAAACTTTTCAGTCGAATATTTATCGAGTTACACGCCTCTAAACGCATGAAATTTTTTTGCGGTATCAAAAAAACTGGGTCTTTTTGTCATTCAACCTCGATATGGAAATTTTTAAACAACATTAAAAATATAGGTTTATTATAGGTAAACAAAGAATAAAATGAGCTAAATTTTGATGTAAAGTATGTTGAAATCCGAATCATAGTTTTGGAGATGCTTTGGGTTCAAACTCGGGTGTCTATCATTATGAAACCGATATTAGTGTTTTTTACACCTCCACCTCTTTTGTTCTTAAATAGTTCAGTCATATAATTGGTTTACCATGTGATAAGAAAAAGAACTAATTTTTGTAGCCTTGGAACTAACAGATCGAGTGCAAATAATTTAACACTCCGCCTGCCCGTTGTGGGCAAAAATGACCACACTAGAGAAATAAATATGGGCAAGCAATGTCCGCATATAGAAAGTTTATAATATATGATTTTATTACTTTGAATTTTATATGTTTGGACGATAATGTAAAAAAAAAAGATTTGTGTGGTAAGTGGTAATATATTTTTCTTTAAAAATTTATGATGGTGTATAAAGAAATGATAAAGAATGGAATGAATAAAAGCTTAAGATATTTGTAAAAGTATTCTCGGGTACAATATACGAGTGAAACAATTTTTAGGGAGCAGACCTTATCCAGGGCGCGGCGCGGCGCTGTCACCATACCACACCACACCACAACAATCCTACATTAAAACATTCCGACTATAAATCTGACACGCACCGATGAATTTAATTCATAAAAGTGCACCTTATTTCCTTTTCCTTTAAAATTGAAACATCATAACTTTTTACTTTCTCTTGCCTATAGGAATACATAGGAAGGAAAGTATTGTTTTCATGTCGATTTTTCGAAATCGAGTTTTCACCGGATCTATACGTTTTCAGACCCCCTGAACCCAAAAAACATGTTTTTAGCGATTGGTCTGTGTGTGTGTCTGTGTGTGTGTGTGTGTGTGTGTGTGTGTGTGTCTGTGTGTGAACAGAATATCTCAAGAACGGAACATCGTACGAACTTGAAACTTGAAACTTAAGTTACATACCACTACCGGACCCGACACGAACATTTTTATCAAAATCGGTCAACCGGAAATAGTAGTTTATTCGTGTAATTTTCACTTTTTGCGATTTTCTCAAAAACTGGTCCTACGATTTTTTTTAAAATCGCCTGGTTTACTCAATTTTTTTATTCTCTACGAGATAGGGTATGCGCCATGTTTGCTGAAATTCTGCGTGAGGCTGTTTTTACGTAAAAACATTTTCTTTTTAAGATTGCGGCTTTAATATGCATTTAAGCGCAAAACGTTATATAATAAAAGTTGTATAGAATTTAAAAACCTACAACTTTGATTTCAAACATTTTTTTGTATAACGCTTAGTTTAGCGGTAATTAGCAATTTTCTGTATTTTTCTCACGAAAACGTGTGAAAAATCTATTTTTTTAAGATTTCGGCCTTAGAATGCATTTTACGACAAAAGTGTATAAAATAAAATTTATAGGAAATAAAAAGATTTACAACTTTTATTTAAAGCATTTTTCTCTACAGAGCCTAGTTTAGCGTGAAAGAGTGATTTTCCGTATTTTGAAGCCAAACTGAGGTAGATTTTCATTTTGCATCTTTTACTCATGATTAAAATAAGGTTATGTTTTTTGAGGTTAGTTTTTTGTTTATTTTTAATGTTTTATTACTAATGTTAGGTTATTATTGTTTAAATTATTTGCACTGGCAAGAGAAAGTTGTGAGAGTGTTTCACACCAGATTTTTTAATTTTTTTTTCATCTGTCCAAAATACGGCAACTTGTTATCTTGTATGATTGTATAATCTTATTAAATAAAATATATTTTGCCGCATAAAAATATGGCTCAACAACTTGTAAAACAATTACGGTCTACTATAATAATTAATTATTTTGCCCATAACAAACAGATTGGTGGAGAGTGAAATTATTTACACCCAATCTGTCCGTTGCAGGGCTAAAATAAATAGTTCTGTTTCTTATCACATGGTCAGCCAATTAAATGACTGAATCATTTAACAACAGAAGAGGTAGAGGTGTAAAAGACACTAATCAGAGTTATCTCCTCTGAAAGTAATGAATTTTATTAAACAGCCAGACCCTGTGGTGAATGAAGTGAAGGTGTCATTTGCAGAGTGGAAAATATGTGCTTGTTAGAGGGCCCGGCATGCTGATAAGCGTACTTTTCCACTCAGTGAGGAAGGCAATGGTAAACCACCTCACTCCTCGTTTTACTTAGTAAAACTTCTACAGGTTCAAACCAGCCTTTTGGCTGATGACCTAAACAACATTGTGAGCAAGCGTTTATGCGTGCAGTAAACTAACAAGCAATATAACGACTGTCTGTAATATGTTTTCAGATTTGGATTACAACAGTAAAGACCTTTGGGCGCATGAATAGTTATGTCACATATCTCCCTCTCACTCGCTCGGCTATGGGACATCAATTCGTCTGATATCTGTACACCTGCTAAGAGATCCAGCGTAACCTATATTGTAGATACAAACAATTGTTATTAATTTTGTACGTAGGATTTATATAATTTAATGTGATCAAGTTATTATTGTAATTACTTTGTTGTAATTTATTGTAAGTAATTTAACTGAACGAATATTGTAATACATTTGCCGATTTAAGTAGTATAATTAATTGTAATTAATAGTTTGTAAAAAATACTTGTAGTTTAAAAAAATAATTTGTTAATTATTTAATTTACCCAGATCCCGAAAGGGATCTTAGAGATAAATGTTACAATAAATATATTAAATTTTAAACCAGTAAGTTACAATAATTGTAGAGTATTACATAAACATCATATAAGGCTATTAAAAAATAGTTTATAAATTTATAAAAAATGTAGTGTAATTTACATAAACTTTATGTAAAATATATTGATGAAAATTTCTTTTTTAATACAATTTGAATTCAATCGATGTTCGCATGAAAGGGTTTTAGCTGGGACATCAATCATTTCATGTGAGGCAATTACTTCTCTGCTCTGCTTGGTTTTTGTAAAATTTATTAGAGATTTTAAAAAGTTATAGAATTTGTTTTTGAAAACCGCTCGTCTATTCAATAATAATAGTTTTTGAAAATCTAGAAACCCCACATGCAAATGTTTCAGGAGACAAGATTATAGGTTTTGATTTTTCAGGCTAGTTTTATCTTTTAAAAAAATTTATCTAAACAAAACTCTTCTGAAACTTTTAATTTTTATGTTTATATAGGCCTATATTTTTACAAAATATTTCAATATGACGGACATGTAGGGTTTCCGAAATTCATCCTTGATATTCCAGGCTAAAAAATAAAAATCCCTGATTTAAAAAAATGTTAAATTCATGATTTTGGTAATTGTATTAGCCCATTTAGTCAACCGGTAAAACCTTGCAATAATTTATAGTTAAGGTAGGCGTACACCGCGCACGGGCACGCAAATTTCATTTATGATTGTCAACTGGTCATCATAAATCATTCATTAACATTTCGTCCAATCGGTGTTACTTAACAATACAAAGCAATTTTCTACCAGCTGACTAACCAGGCACATCCGGAGATGAAAATAATTTAGAAGATACAAACTTACATTTTAATAAAATAAGATATTTTGTCTTTTAAGTCAAGTGAAAGTATCAAGAGGTAACTCATGAAATTTCAATAAATTTTAAAACAAAATATTGCTTCAATGTTATACGTTTTACATTAAAATTTACTATTGTATTTACTTACACTAATATTTATATTTATATAAATATGTGAATAATAACAATAGTAAATACTATTATGTATATATATTATAATTATAGTAATACAGTATACTATTATAGTAATACTATTGTATTTACTTACACTAATATTTGTATTTATATAAATATGTAAATAATAACAATAGTAAATACTGTTATATATACTATATTATATTATAGTAATATAGTATACTATTGTATTTACTTACACTAATATTTATAGTTATTTATATAAATATGTAAATAATAACAATAGTAAATAATTAAAATAGAAAAATGTAAAACGCATTAATAGACTAACTTTAGTGGAAAACATACTTCATTCAAAATTTATTAAAACTTTCACGACATAAAACAGACAAAATTAATTCAGTTAGAATTTCAGACGAACGACTATGACGTATATTAACATCATATGAATTTTATAATAAATGTAGATTAGACAATTAATAAAAATTATGATAATAAAAGCAGAGAAAAGTGTATTATAACTCACGAGAAATGAGAGATCTGAGAAATAAATAAATTTATTTGTTTTAAGTGGCACACAGTAACGGTAAACTGCCATAATAGTTCTCCACACCTGTAATTTTACTCATTCTAAAATTAAATTAATAAGTAAGGTTATATTTTTGTATAGCTCATGCAATACAAATACACATTCAAGATAAATTATAGTAATTACATTACTTTATCTATCAACGAAATAGTAATAGTAATAGTAATAATATTAATAGTAATAAAATAATTAAATGGTTATAATGATCATTATGAAATGTAGGCCTATATAAAAATTTTTGAAAATCATAAATAAAAAAAATTTTGTAGCATGGTGTTGTACATAAATAGTTAATATTGAGAAGTTTTAATTATTTATTTTTGAAAATTTAAATTATCAGATTTATTTGTTAATTATTTTGCAAAATTTGATAAAGGCCACGCTAGATGTATATAGATCCCACCAGGTTGGTCTAGAGGTAAAGTCGTCGCCAATATCAGCTGTTTAACAGCTGATTTTCGGAGACGAAGGTTCCTGGTTCAAATCCCAATAAAGTTAGTTACTTTTATACGGATTTGAACAATAGACAGTGGTTACGGGTGTACTCTAATGGTTGGGGTTCAATTAACCGTACTCTTTCAGAAATGGTCGGCCTGAGTCTGTACAAGACTACACAGTCTTATTAACACGTCATACACATCATCCTCATCTGATTGGGTCATGGGGTTGCTTATTGTTCTCAATTGAACAGATTGCAACGTACACAAATTAAGGATTACAAAAAACAAAAGATGTATATAGAAAGAAAGATGTAGGCTACTTTCAAAGATATAAAATAGTTTGAATAGATCAAAAAGGATCTAAAAGCAAATATAAAAATGGTATAATAGACAGAGATAACTCTCGTGGAAAAATTCACCTAGGTGGTTGGCCAAAAGAAAGAAGATATGTAAGAATTTAAAATTGTAGAACAAGATCTTTCAGAAAAATCTCAACAAAGTTTAAGTTGCTTAAAGATAAAGACACAACATTTGTCGATAAAACTCGAGCTCCGTCGTCAATGATTTGTACAGACAGATCAGATCGTAAAATATGAACAATTATTGGGAAAAACGTAAGAATCCTAAAATCAAACCAAGAAGGTTTCTAAATTTAGATTTAAGTGGTTCAATATAAAAGTAAAAAAATGACAGATAAATTTAGTTGACAACCTAAAATATATGTTTGAAAAATACTTTCTGTGTAAATTTAATTAAAAGTGTACCGCTCATTTTTTATTACCGTACCCAAAATCAAAGAATAGAAAACATTAAAAACGATTGGAAATATTTCTTTGCACATGTAGATTTTTCAAACATATATTTTTTCGTCAAGAGTTTTTTCGACAAATGTTGTGTCTTTATCTTTAAGCAACTTAAACTTTGTTGAGATTTTTCTGAAAAAATAACCTCCGTACTCTCTCCGAGTAAGTAACCTACGTTTCTTAAAACTGTAGAGTTTTACTATTTTTAAACATAATCACCAATAAAATTTAAGCTTTTGTCAAACCGTTTAACTAATTTGAAATTGCTACTTCATAAGCGTGGGTGGTTGAAAGGATTAAGAATTTCGACTGAAAGGCCAGAATCGAATTTATACCAAGTAAATTGACTCTTTGTCAATGCTCCAAAATTCTGAAAAATTTAAATCCAGATTGGCTGCAAAAGTGTTCTCCAAGTTAAATTAATAATTTAAAATAATTTTTCTTAATTCAAAACGATTTTAGTGATAAAATTATTTTCATTCGGGTTCAGTTTATAGGAAATTTGAATTTCATAATAAGGGTTTTTAATATAACATACATTGCTAATTTTTATAGTAAATTACAATTATACAGGACCAGAATTAGAAACTTGTCGAATCAATAAGAGAAAATTATCAAAAAACCCCATTAATTACTAAATAATTATATCTATTAAATAAATATTACAACACCATACAAATTTTAAATAAACAAAAATATTAAATAATAAACAAAATTTAAAAAACAATAGATGAATATATAATAAAGAAATTGTCATTTTAACTAAAAACAATAAATAATAAAAATTTCATGAATGAATTAATAGATAAATAATGTAAGTGTGGGAAAAATTCATAATGAACGCAAGAAAAATAAATATTTTTTTATAAACGGTCGGTAAAAATAATATTAAAATTTCAGAATATAAAATTATTATTTCAAATATATTCTGAAATTTTTAAATTATTAACACAGAAGGTTTAAAAAAAAATATTTTATATTTTCATAATTTTCGTTTATAATAAAATAGAATAAAGTATTAAAATGAGATGGTTTTTGATGTACATAATAAATAATAAATAATTAAATATATAATATATAATAAATATAAAATATTCTAAGAAGAATACATAAGTAATTTAGGTAATAATAATATTATGCATGCTAAATCATTCGTAGGTCAAACCATGAAAAAAAATATTTCATTTACCTTTCCAAAACCTCATCACCATCATGATGATGATCATCATGGCAGCAGAAAACCTCATCATGATGATGATCATGGCAGCAGCCTGTCGTAAATTGGTTTCAACTTATCGTAAACAGTTGACAAATATTTTTAGTAATATTTGTTGTTTTTGTAGTTGTTCATGAATGTAGCCTATTATTGTAACCTATTTAATTCCTTAATTGAAGTTCACACGTTGTTACACTCACACCAACATTTTATTAATATCAATAAAAATAATTTTGTAATACTGCTGTAAAACTTATTCTAAATTATACTATATTATTACTAAAGTAACCATTCTTTAGTCCGGTATATTATACTAGGCTACTATTAATAATTAGTCCGGTATATATATTATTACTAAAGTAACCACTCTTTAGTCCGGTATATTCAGGATTCGGGTGATTCCGTATTACCGAATTTGTGTTACATATAATACATCCGGTATTATTACTAAAGTAACCACTCTTTAGTCCGGTATATTATACTACTATTAATTAGTCCGGTATTATTATACTATTATTAGTCCGGTATATAAATTATTACTAAAGTAACCATTCTTTAGTCCGATATATTCAAGATTCGGGTGATGCCGTATTACCGAATTTGTGTTATTTTACTGAAGATCATCCGGATAAATCAAACAGTTTAAGAACGCGAGGGGTCAACCGAGTACAATATTCTGTATTTCAATTTTATGTGCATTCTTATTATAAAGTGAGATTGTAAATACCCGGTAAGACTACAAATGTTTTTACCATTCACAACCAGGTATATACAGGATGATTCACGAAGATATGCAGAAACTTTAGGAGCTCATTGTACATGTAAAAATAATAAAAAAAGTTTTTATAAACATGGGTCCGGAAATGCTTCGTTTCCGAGTTACGGCTAGCGAAAGTTTCACCCGGATTTCGCCTCACCAGGTGAAATGAAGTCTTCCTGAAATTCTGGTAAGGTAGATTAAAGGGCGAATTCAATCATTTCTTATGGTTTTTGATCTGATAAATTGAATAAAACAGGTCCCAGAACTGTAAGTTAAATAGTTTTTAAGAAAACCAGTGTTAAATGCAAAAAATGGAGTGAAAACACATTTTTTCATCTATGGGGAAGAATTACTTTGTTATTTCACCAAGAAACAGTTAAAATTTTTTAATAAAACATGTAGAAAATTTTATTCTGAACAAACCGGTGTAAATAAAGTACACAGAAAGTGAATAGATGTTTGATTAATAAATTTTTATTCATAACAGTACAAAGTAAAATTAACTGGAAAAACAAAGATGAAAAAATGTGTTTTTTTCACTCCATTTTTTGCATTTGACACTGGTTTTCTCAAAAACTATTAAACTTACAGTTCTGGGACCTGTTTTATTCAATTTATCATGTCAAAAACCATAAGAAACGATTAAATTCACCCCTTAATCTACCTTGCCAGAATTTCAGAAAGACCTCATTTCACCTGGTGAGCTGAAATCCGGGCGAAATCTTTCGCTAGCCGTAACTCGGTAACGAAGCATTTCCGGACCCATGTTTATATAAACTTTTTTCATTATTTTTACATGTACAATGAGCTCCTAAAGGTTCTGCATATCTTCGTGAATCATTCTGTATAATCATTGTAATTTTAAAATATTTTTTCCTTATATTTATCAACTGCTTTTCGTGTCGTATCATCCAGGGATGCTTCATATAAAAAATTTTATTGTTGAAATAATATATTTATTAATAAATGAATTTTATTATTAAATTATTTCCGCAACTCATGCCTCCGCACACGTGATTAATTGCACAATTAATTATTTTTATTACTGTCTTCAGAACACAGTAAAGTATATATATTTGAACGAAAAATTAATTAAAACATTGAAAAAGTAAATATTGCAAGATTAGACATACAGTAAAAAGTATGATATAAGTAGAAGATTAGACATGGAAGTTAGAAACCAGTTAAAGAATTAAAATTAAAAACTACATTTAAAAAATTTAAATAACCCTTGCATAACTCTGTACTTATGTGAAAAATTATAAATTATTGATATAGGTTAGTTCTATATGGTAGGCATACCTTACTTAAAAAAGTCTTGTGATGTCTCTGTGCCTTCGTGATTTCAATTTTTTCTTAAACAAATCATTACGAATTATACATAAATTTAAAAATTTTGCAAAATTGTAAGCTTTGTGTGATTCGATAAAGTTTTATATTATATCTACTAAAAAACTTATATTACTGCAAAATATGTAGATATGAACACGAGGCATGCCGGCTCTAAAGAGAGGTTACTGTCTAAGCAAAATAATACATATAATAATAATAATAATAATAATAATAATAATATTATACAAAAAGAAACAATAATCATAAATATTTAAAAAAAATTGTATTATGATACAAAAAATAAAATAAATAACAATAAAAAAATAAAAAATTACAAACAATTTGGCTCCTGAGGTAATTATGTTAAACTGCTCAGTTAGTATTTCTGTATCAGCACTAAAAATATCAGGTACTTTGTATCAGTACTGTTGAATGCTCATTCAGAGTTTCTGTATCAGCACTAAAAGTATCAGGTACTTTGTATCAGTACTTTTGAATACTCATTCAGAGTTTTTGTATCAGAACTAAAAGTATCAGGTACTTTGTATCAGTACTGTTTAATAAGTTACTCATTAAAAGTTTTTGTATCAGAACTAAAAGTATCAGGTGTTTTGTATCAGTACTATTGAATGCTCATTCAGAGTTTCTGTATCAGCACTAAAAGTATCAGGTACTTTGTGCAAAGTATCAGGTTGTGAAAAGTATCAGGTACATCAGTACTGTTTAGTACTCATTCAGAGTTTTTGTATCACCACTAAAAGTATCAGGTGTTTTGTATCAGTACTGTTGAATACTCATTCAGAGTTTCTGTATAAGCACTAAAAGTATCAGGTACTTTGCATCAGTACTGTTTAGTACTCATTCAGAGTTTTTGTATCAGCACTAAAAGTATCAGGTACTTTGTATCAGTACTATTCAATACTCATTAAAAGTTTTTGTATCAGAACTAAAAGTATCAGGTGTTTTGTATCAGTACTGTTGAATACTCATTCAGAGTTTCTGTATAAGCACTAAAAGTATCAGGTACTTTGCATCAGTACTGTTTAGTACTCATTCAGAGTTTTTGTGTCAGCACTAAAAGTATCAGGTACTTTGTATCAGTACTGTTTAATACTCATTAAAAGTTTTTGTATCAGAACTAAAAGTATCAGGTGTTTTGTATCAGTACTGTTGAATACTCATTAAAAGTTTTTGTATCAGAACTAAAAGTATCAGGTGTTTTGTATCAGTACTGTTGAATACTCATTCAGAGTTTCTGTATAAGCACTAAATGTATCAGGTACTTTGTATCAGTACTTTTTAATACTCATTCAGAATTGAATTAGGAACAAAAATTTCTGTTGGGACCGATTATTAAGTTTTAACATGTATAATTTTTAAAAACTGTGTTAGGGATTCGAATATTAGATATTCTATTTTGTAGTTGAGTGCAATCTAGCTCTGTAAACAACTGAACGACAAGATGTTCAGCTGAATAGTATTGCATGTTGATTTATTTTAAGGTAGAAAATAGGTAGCTGAAAAAGCAGTTCAATATAAATGGCTCAGGTGGAAACCGAACTATATTCAAGTTCTTCTTTTAATGAAATGGTAACCAAAATTAGATTGTAAATTTAAAACCATTGTCCGTTTGGCAATTCTGTGTTTTTAGGTCAATTGGTTAACAGAATCACTAAAATAATGCTTTAGTTTGTTTATTGTTAATTCCGTTCATAAATATTTAAATTGGAAATAATTTGGTTCTATTATTTTATGTTTTGCTTGTATTTATGGACCTTTTTTTATGTTCCTACGTTTAGTTAACTAAGGAAGGGCTATTCACGTTGATAAGGCTGGGCGTATACTGGGGCGCAGGGCAGGGCAGCCAGAGTATAGTCCAGCCTCTGTCAGTTTGCTCCTAATGTAAACAAATAATGACGTCATTGAGCATGCGCATTATATCAAAATGTGTACACGCTGATTAAAAAGTAACAACAAAATACTACTTTCAAAAGTATTTAAATACAAAATACTTTTTTTAAGTATTTTTATAAATGAAATTGTTAGGCCTACATCATATCATGACTGATGTTTTTAGTACTTTAAGTAGTTATAATTTAAAAAAATAGTTAACTTAATAGGAATACGACATCCGTAAAGTCGTGGACTCTAGCGTGCACCCTGTAGTAGGTGGCTTTTGTTTGTTGACAGTAGCAGCAAACTAACAACGGCTGAACTTTAGATATTTCTACCAGCGTATACTAGAGACGCAGAACAAGCGTATATTATTTTCATGTTCAGAAATTAGCTCATGTTTGGCCAGTTAGTGCGTCAGATATCATTTTAGTGAGAGTGATATGTTAGTATCGGATTCGTCCGATTCCATTATAGAAGAATTAATTTTACTTGTATTGTATTGAATTACTTAATTGTATTGTATTTCAAAGCGAAGGGAGAAAATTTTGTGGCAAAGTGACTTTATAAAAATCCGTAAAACGCATAGCAAGTTCAAGTTAACACAAGTTTGACTACTATACATTCAAGAATATAATAGGTTTACAACTGAAGAGTTTTTCATGTAATCAGGATAAATTAGTATCATACAATAAGGTTTCGTGAACAGACAGGGTCACAAATATGGAGGTCCTCAGAAGAATGGGGAAGGAGCTGGAAATCCTGCGGAGCATAAAGATAAGAAAACTGACATACCTTGGACACATCATGAGGGGGCCTAAATATGAGATTCTGCATCTCATAATTCAAGGGAAAATCGTTGGTAAACGCTCGGTGGGACGCAGACGAATATCCTGGTTAAAAAACCTGAGAGAAGCGTTTAACTGCTCGTCGCATGACCTTTTCAAAGCAGCAGTGGACAAGGTACGACTAACCATGATGATAGCCAACCTTCGTAATGGAGAAGGCACCTGAAGAAGAAGTTTCGGTACGCACAAATCTTAAAAAATCTTATTAGTTTCTCTTGGACTGTCATGTTTCCTGCTAAACGCGTGTACTAAAACTGTGCCTTGACTACAAACTGCGGCTGCTCAACACAGATATGTTGCTGTGCCACACTATCATGTCCGCCTCCCAATATACGGTACGCTACTGGCAACAATGGGTGGACAGTTTTCACTCCCGCCCTGCCACTCCTCAACTGCGCTCCAGTATACGACCGGCCTATGTGATTTTTGTAGGGAATTACGTTCAGTTAGTCCTACAGTGCACTATAGAAAAACATGTAAATTAAACATGTAAAACATGTAAATAAAGCCCATAAATCAAAATTCATGGGCTTTCTGAAATGACTAATTCAAAAATATAACGACAATGTTAAACAATTACAAAATAATTTAGTTTAACAATTTCTGTTTACGCTGAAAAATTAAATCAGAAGACCTAAATCTCTACTCCACTTTCTACGGAGCCAAAGATTGGAGTTATTTGGCACTTACATGGATTAATTGGTTGTAATTATGTTATAATTTTGATTTACATCGACTTGTCTGCGTAAATTTCATTAAGTAAACGATATTAAAATCTGTGTAACGTATATAATTATTAACTGTGAACGTATGAAGGTGCGTTAAAAATTGTACTCTGAATTTTTGATTGGAACATGATTGTAGTTTAGTTAAAACCGAGGGTTAAAGCTAAGCGCCATTTATATCCTGGCATTCAAAATTCACAATTGTTTGATTCAAACTCATAAACAAATATTGAAGTAATAAAATAAAACTTAAAATTTGAATAAAAAAAATAATAAATGAATAAAATATAAATTCTATTACGAAAAAACAGAATACATATAAATATATATATATACAGGGTGATTCACGAAGATATGCAGAAACTTTGGGAGCCCATTGTACATGTAAAATTAATGAAAAAGGTTTATATAAACATGGGTCCGGAAATGCTTCGTTACCGAGTTACGGCTAGCGAAAGATTTCGCCCGGATTTCAGCTCACCACCAGGTGAAATGAGGTCTTCCTGAAATTCTGGCAAGGTAGATTAAGGGACGAATTTAATCGTTTCTTATGGTTTTTGACCTGATAAATTGAATAAAACAGGTCCCAGAACTGTAAGTTAAATAGTTTTTGAGAAAACCAGTGTCAAATGCAAAAAATGGAGTGAAAAAAACACATTTTTTCATCTTTGTTTTTTCGGTTAATTTTACTTTGTACTGTTATGAATAAAAATTCATTTAATCAAACATCTATTCACTTTCTGTGTACTTTATTTACACCGGTTTGTTCAGAATAAAATTTTCTACATGTTTTATTCAAAAGTTTTAACTGTTTCTTGGTAAATTAACAAAGTTATTCTTGCCCAAAGATGAAAGTGTTTACACTCTATTTTTTTACATTTGACACTGGTTTTCTTAAAAACTATTTAACTTACAGTTCTGGGACTTGTTTTATTCAATTTATCAGATCAAAAACCAAAAGATATGATTGAATTCACCCATTCATCTATCTTACCAGAATTTCAGGAAAACCTCATTTCAACTGGTGAGGTGAAATCCGGGCGAAACTTTCGCTAGCCGTAACTCGGAAATGAAGCATTTCCGGACCCATGTTTATAAAAACTTTTATTATTATTTTTACATGTACAATGCTCCTAAAGTTTCTGCATATCTTCGTGAATCACCCTGTATAATAAAAATGTTTCCAAACGAAATAAATGATTAAAGTAACAGATTATAATCTTTGTAAAATTAAGAGGCGGGTGAGCAAAAAATCAACTGATTTTGTCTGCATCTATTTGGCCTACCATCCCATCGTTTTTGAGTTATTTTAAGGTGTCATTTCTTATAATATAATGCTTGCCAAAAATTAAATGCTTGGCACAAATTTTCGCTTTCTAATCATGTTTTTTGTATAGACTTATTTCAAGTCCTTAACAGACAGGTGAGTGTTAAATTATTTGCACTCAATCTGCTAGTTGCAGGGATACACAAAATAGTTCTGCTTCTCATTGTATAGTCAGCCCATTATAAATGTTGTTTAGGTCAACAGCCGAAAGGCTGGTTTGAACCTGTAGAGGTTTTACTAAGTAAAACGAGGAGTCAGGTGGTTTACCCCTGCCTTCCTCACTGAGTGGAAAAGTACGCTTATCAGCATGCCGGGCCCTCTGAAAAGCACATATTTTCCACTCTGCAAATGACACCTTCACTTCATTCACCACAGGGTCCAACTGTATAATGAAATTCATTACTTTCAGAGGAGATAACTGTGATTAGTGTCTTTTACACCTCTACCTCTTCTGTTCTTAAATGATTCAGTCATTTAATTGGCTGACCATGTAATAAGAAACAGAACTATTTATTTTAGCCTTGCAACGAACAGATTGAGTGTAAATAATTTAACACTCTACCTGTCTGTTATGGGCAGCCCATTATATGACTAAAGAAGTTAAGGACAGAAGAGATAGAGGTGTAAAACACACTAGTCACAATTATCTAATCTGAGGGTAATGAATTTCATCATTAGTCATCATAATCAGTCAATTATCTGACTGTACTATTTAAGAACAGAAGAAGTAGTGGTATGAAAGATAGAGTTATCTCCTCTGAGAGTAATGAATTTCACTATACAGCCAGACCCTGTGTTGAATGATGTGAAGGTGTCATTTGTAGGGTGGAAAGAGGGTGCTTTTCGGAAGGCTTGACATGCTGGTAAGCATACGTTTTCAACTAAGCGAGTTAGGCAATAGTAAAATACCTCACCCCTCGTTTTACTTAGTACAACCTCTTGAGGTTCAAACCAGCCTTTCGGTTGTTGACCTAAACAACACAGTCAGACCTTGTTGTGAATCAAGTGAAGGTGTCATTTTCAGGGTAGAAAATAGAAGATTTTCAGAGTGCTTGGCATGCTGATAAGTATAGTTTTTTACTCAGTGAGGAAGGCAATGGTAAATCACCTGACTTAGTACAACCTCTAGAGGTTCAAACCAGCCTTTCGGTTGTTGACCTAAACAACACAGTCAGACCTTGTTGTTAATCAAGTGATGGTGTCATTTTCAGGGTAGAAAATAGAAAATTTTCAGAGTGCTTGGCATGCTGATAAGCATAGTTTTCTACTCAGTGAGGAAGGCAATGGTAAACCACCATATTCCTTTTTTACTATATAAAGCCTCTAGAGTTTCAAACCAGTCTTTCGGCTGATCACCTAAACAACAAATAGACTGGTTTTGGCGATGGTCACCCGCCTATTTATTTTACATAGACTATAATCAAATAATTTATATTTACGCCTTTTTACCTATGATTTAATCATAAACTAACTTAAAATAATTTATTCATAATTATTGTGTAATTAACCTATATAGATTGAAGGATTAAAACAAATAAAAAATAAATTTAAATTTCTAAGATATACGATATTATAATGTTTGATAAAAATATAAATTATAGTGAAATATATTTCAGATGATAGGCGTACCTGTTGTACATGAGGACATCTGGTCTCCAGATTTTGTTTGGTGTTATTCTGAGGTCTTTTACTCCACCGTACTCCGAATCGTTCCACCTCAAATTGTAATCGTTCCATTCCTGAGAAAAATAAATTCTCAACTCCACTCTCTACACTTAAAACATGACACAACTTAATTAAATAAATATTTACAATTAAAATTTGTTTAAAAAACATTACATCGTTGAAAAATAATTTTCTTTATTTTTTTTTATTTTTATTTATTTTTTTCCAATTCCTAATGTGTGTACGTTGCAATCTGTTCAATTCAGAACAATAAGCAACCCCATCACCCAATTAGATGAGGATGATGTGTATGACGTGTAAATGAGGTGTAGTCTTGTACAGACTCAGGCCGATCATTCCTGAGAGAGTATGGTTAATTGAACCCCAACCATCAAAGTACACCCACAACCACTGTCTAGCATTCAAATCCGTATAAAAGTAACTACCTTTACTAGGATTTGAACCAGGAACCTTCGTCTCCGAAAATCAGCTGTTAAACAGCTGATTTTGGTGACTGCTTTACCTCTAGACCAACCCAAGGTGGTTGGTCTAGATGAAATGATTTTTTTGTAACGCATGAAAATATGCCGTGCCTGAGTGGAATTCGAACCCAAGACCGCATGATGAGAGGCGAGCACGTTACCAACTACGCCAATGCGGCCGGCTTGAAAACTTTGTACGTAAGGAAAAATTTTAAAGTAAATGTGATTTAGGTGGAAAAAGGTTTAGTTACAACCAAGTATGATAATTGAATGGCAACATGTAGTTAACAAACGGTCCAATTTCACAATTTGTAAAATTTACTGTCTCCCTGTTCCTATTATTTCAAAGAAATTTAAATAAACGGTTAATTAAAAATGGCTGGCTAAAGGATGTCACAGTAATATTATTTCAATTTAGATTAAGTTATTTTGTTATTTTAAATTTAAATAAATATATTGTAAATAAATAAATAAATAAATTTAAATAAAATTATTCATAAAACTACACTTGCTTTTTTTATGAAAATATAAAAATTGATTTTAATATTTCTGGGTGAAATTAATTTTAATTTTAATTCAAAATTACATGAAGTAAGTCTTTTGTTGAATATTGAGCAGTTAAAAAAATTTGTATAATATTCATTTTTTAGAAATATGGTAAGTGTTGTATAATATTTTATTATTTTGTAAAATTTTATTGTATTATATTTTAAGATTATTATAAATTAAACTGTTATTAATACTAATATTTGTAAATGAAATTATGTACAAAGTAAAGAATTATTATTATTATTATTATTATATTTTAAATCGTTTTCCTATTATTCCAAATTATCCGGATTTTTTATTTTTCAAAAATATTACGGATAAACGAGGTATTACTGCATATAATTTATCAATAATTGTACAGTGTGAAAATATAAATAAATTTTCATTTGTATTTTAAATTCATAATTATTAATTAATAAAAAATTACAGTGAGGTGCATTTTAGGGTAAAATGTTAACCAAACTGACAGGGAATGATGTAGAATTAACATTGTCAAATCAGATATTTATTTTCTGTTTATGAAATGAAAAGTTGATTGTTTTGTAATTTAGTTACACACTGAGTATTATAACTAATTCCCGATTGGAATTTCCCTCTTCCAAATAATAATTCCTGGAATTTTCCACACCAGTATATAATTTCCACATGGATACATATACAGGTATTGATTTATTTTTGATTCGGTTTTGTTCAGTTATGTATTGCTTATAACTTCAATAAACTATAAAAATCTGGTGTGAAACACTCACACAACTTTCTCTTGCCAATGCAAATACTTAACAATAAACTTAACAATTGTAATAAGATATTAGAAGTAAACAAAAAACTAACCTCAAAAACCATAACCTTAGTTTAACCATGAGTGAAACACGCAAAATGAAAATCGACCTCAGTTTGACTTAAAAATACGGAAAATCACTCTTTCACGCTAAACTAGGCTCCGTAGAGAAGAATGCTATAAATAAAAGTCGTAGATATTTAAATTTCCTATAAGTTTGATTATATACACTTTTGTCGTAAAATGCATACTAAGGCCGAAATCTTAAAAAAATTAATTTTTCACACGTTTTCGTGAGAAAAAACAGAAAATCGCTAAAAACATGTTTTTTGGGTTCGGGGATCTGAAAACGTGTAGATACGGTGAAACTCGATTTCGAAAAATCGACACGAAAACAATACTTTCCTTCTAATATATTCATATAGGCAAGAGAAAGTAAAAATGATTTTAGTAAATAATATAAACCCCACCGGGTTGGTCTAGAGGTAAAGTCGTCGCCGCGAGTCAGCTGTTTAACGGCTGATTTTCGGAGACGAAGGTTCCTGGTTCAAATCCTAGTAAAGATAGTTACTTTTATACGGATTTGAATGCTAGACAGTGGTTAAAGGGTGTACTTTGATGGTTGGGGTTCAATTAACCATACTCAGTGAGTGTGTCTGTAGAAGACTACACAGTCTCATTTACACGTCATACACATCATCCTCATCTTATTGGGTCATACAGTTGCTTATTGTTCTCAATTGAACAGATTGCAATGCACACACATTAGGAATTAGAAAAAAGTAAATAATACAGGGTGAATAAGACAGGGTAAGATGCCGTGTCACGTGATCCTCCCTTTTGGTCAGTAGGAGTGATAAGAAGAAGCCGTAAGAACTCAACATCTTCTCTATAAGCCGTACGTTGTGTATTAGTTTCATTATATTTTCGTACAAAATTTTTTGCTTTTATTTGGCATCGGGAACTGTAGGCTACATTAATGACAAACACCCGCTTTGATTGCTGCTTTTTGCTGTATTTTTGACTTAGATTAGACATTTTTGACTGAGACATTTTTAGACATTTAGACATTTAGACATTCGACATTTAGACATTTTTTGACTTAGATTAGGCATGAGTTTCAACAGCGACCATCACTACAGTTTTTTCGTCCAGGAGACTCCATGAGGAGTATAGGACATGTCGTCAGATATAACACCTGAAATACATAACCTATAACAATCACACAATGTATCACTACTATCAACAAAGAAATTCTTGTACGCTATAAAAAGTCGTCACATAGATATGGGTGTAGTAGAGAAGATCGTTACAGGAAAGAACTCAACATCTTCTCTGTAAACAAAAATCTGGTGTGAAACACTCACTCAACTTTCTCTTGCCAATGCAAATTATTAACAATAAACCTAACATTATTAATAAAACATTAGAAATAAACAAAAAACTAACTTTAATAACAAAAGCTAATTTTAATCATGAGTGAAAGACTGAAAATGAAAATCGACCTGTTTGGCTTAAAAATATGAAAAATCACTCTTTTACGCTAAACTAGGCTCTGTACAGAAAAATGCTTCAATTAAAGTTGTAGAGCTTTTAATTTTCTATAAATTTGATTATCCCTACACTTTTGTCGTAAAATGCATTCTAAGGCCGAAATCTTAAAAAAATTGATTTTTCACACCTTTTCGGGAGAAAAAACAGAAATTCGCTAATTACCGCTAAACCAAGCGTTATACAAAAAAATGTTTGAAATAAAAGTTGTAGAATTTTAAATTCTCAACAACTTTAATTATATACATTTTTGCGGTAAAATACATAATAAAGCCGGAATCTTAAAAAAACAATTTTTTTACGTGAAAACAGCCTCACCATGAATTTAAGCAAACATGGCGCCTACCCTATCTTGTGGAGCATAAAAAATTAAGTAAACCAGGCGATTTTTAAAAAAATCTTAAGACTAGTTTTTGAGAAAATCGCAAAAACGTGAAAAATTACACGAATAAACTACTACTTCCGGTTGACCGATTTTGATGAAAATGTTTGTGTCGGGTCCGGTAGTGGTATGTAACTTTAGTTTCAAGTTCCAAGATCGTACAATGTTTCGTTCTTGAGATATTTTGTACACACACACACACACACACACACACACACACACACACAGACCAAGCGCTAAAAACATGTTTTTTGGGTTCAGGGGGTCTGAAAACGTGTACATCCGATGAAAACTCTACTTGTTAAAATCGACATGTAAACAATACTTTCCTTCCTATATATTCATATAGGCAAGAGAAAGTAACAAGGTATCCCAGAAGAGAATGCAGTGGTTAGAGCATGTAAACAGAATGCGGGAGGATAGGATACCTAAGCAGACACTGGGCTATATGCCGGAGGGCAGGAGAGAACGAGGACGCCCGAGAAAGAGATGGGCAGATTTGAGAGGTTTGGAACAGACAGCGATGCCTAATCCTTGAAAGGCAGAAGAAGAAGACTATAAAAAGTTTCACCGATCAAGAAATTTTTCTGATTTTTTTTAAAGGAATGCAAATGATCACAAAATTTTAAAAATTGGGGTAATTTATTGATGAATTTTCTTGCTGCATAAGTAGTTTTTTTGGTCAAACAATTTTGTGGAGTGATTAGCCAGATAATATTGATTTGTGTAGACGGAAGGAGCTGTCAGTTGATCAATTGCCCACCCCACTCATGGCACAGTCTATTTTTTAAAAAATTTAAAAATTCTACCAGAACATTGGCCAATCAATATTTCAAGTTAGTAATATATTTTAACTAAT
The DNA here is from genome assembly GCA_035578175.1 of Catonia carolina. Classification (NCBI taxonomy): domain Eukaryota; kingdom Metazoa; phylum Arthropoda; class Insecta; order Hemiptera; family Achilidae; genus Catonia; species Catonia carolina. The sequence goes on from JAQMRL010000026.1 coordinate 654,962, forward strand.
TTTTTTTAACGCTGAATAAAACGATAGTTTGCTCGTGCTGAACGGTTGAACGGTTACAGAGAGAGAAAGGGTTCAGAATATTGTTAATAAATAAAAATTTACGTAAAGTACGAATCTGAATTTTGGTACGCTCTGTAAGAATATAATTCGCTATGTTGTGTTAAAATTTCAAATTAATCTGTTTAATAATTTTAACCCACCGGGTTGGTCTGGAGGTAAAGTCGTCGCCAAAATCAGCTGTTTAACAGCTGATTTTCGGAGACGAAGGTTCCTCGTTCAAATCCTAGTAAAGGTAGTTACTTTTATACGGATTTGAATACTAGACAGTGGTTGCCGGTGTACTTTGATGGTTTGGGTTCAATTAACCATACTCTCTCAGGAATGGCCGGCCTGAGTCTGTACAAGACTACACAGTCTCATTTAAACATCATACATATTATCATCCTCATCTCATTGGGTCATGGGGTTGCTTATTGTTCTGAATTGAACAGATTGCAACGTACACATATTAGGAATTAAAAAAAAAAATAACAATAATTCTAGAGTTATACGGCACCTCTAAACAAATAAAATTCTTTGCGGTTGCAAAAATAAAACGGGTCTTTTTGTCTTCTAACCTTGATATGACAATTTCTAAACATTAAAAATATAGGATTATTATAGGTCAATTTAGAATAAATTGATCTAAATATTAATGTAAAGTATTGTGACAATATCGAAGAAGGGGATGGTTCGCGAAATTTCTAGTAAAATGTTCATAAAATGGTAAAAAGTAGATAATAGAGTGAAAAAGTAACAATAGGGTAAGCTATAAAAGAATACCTGATCATAAAGGTTATTTAAAAGGACTGCGCTATTGTGTATGACAAGGTCTTTGTTGTACAACTATATATGAAGGGTCGGTTGATTACCTGTTTACATTAAATAAGACTTCTCTAGAAACGACTTTCATATCGAATTTCGGTGTTTTTCGGGAAGATTCATTTTTAATTTACTATATAAAGAGACACCCGAGCGCGGTCAGTCGAGAGTTAGTATTCGTTTGATCTTTGACGAGTGTTTACTACGTGTGCTTTCGAAGGTAACTCCTTTAGAACAGGTCAACGGGGTGGGGGGAGGTTTTCGAGGCATTGTTATTTAGTCTTGTTGTATATTTGCATTGTGTATTCACTTCCATTGTGTAATTTAATTGTTGTAAGTAGCATTAAGTAAATTATTAAGTTATTTATTGTATTACTTCAATATAATTAGTTTTTTTTGTAATTCCTAATATGTGTACGTTGCAATCTGTTCAATTGAGAACAATAAGCAACCCCATCACCCAATGAGATGAGGATGATGTGTATGACGTGTTAATGAGGTGGAGTCTTGTACAGACCCAGGTAAACCACTCCTGAGAGAGTATGGTTAATTGAACCCCAACCATCAAAGTACACCGGTAACCATTGTGTCTAGTATTCAAATCCGTATAAAAGTAACTATCTTTACTAGGATTTTAACCAGGAACCTTCGTCTCCAAAAATCAGCTGTTAAACAGCTGATTTTGGTGACGACTTTACCTCCAGGTCAACCCGGTAGTATATAATTAGTTTAATATATTTTATTTTGTAACTCTTTTAGTAGTAATAAATTTTTGTAATTTTGTAAACTTTAGTGTATTAATTATTTAATTACCTAGATCCCGAAACGAACCTTAGCGATAAGTGTCTCAATATGTTGAAATCCGATTCATCGTTTTGGAGATGCTTTGGGTTGAAACTCGGGTGTCGGCCTATGTAATAATGAAACCGATAGCAGATTTCCTTACAACTTTTAGTTTCTTTAGTATGCCAGAAGTGGTTGGAGAATTTAAGTTAACGTAACATTCTGATTAAGAGTCATATTTTGTAACTCACTGATAAAGAAGGCACTGCCAAACCACATTCTTCTCGTTTTACTTAATAATACAAAGGATTTATGATTATGTATGTTAGGCAAAATGAATTTATGCAAAATTTCAATGTTCACAATCATAACACAAGAAACAGATATGATTAATATGTGGCTAATCACTCCACAAGTATGTTTAAACAAAAACCTACTTATGCAGGGAGAAAATTCATGAATAAATTACCCCAATTTTTAAAATGTTGTGATAATTTGCAATCCTTTAAAAAAAATCTGAAAAATTACTTGATCGGTGAAACTTTTTATATATGTACAAGAATTTCTTTCTTGATAGTAGTGATACATTGTGTGATTCTTATATGTATTTCAAGTGTTATAACTGACATGTACTATACTCCTGAACGCAAAAAAATTTATGAATAAAAATAATTTGTACTATTTTTATCAATTTCAAAAACTTTTAAACGACTTAAATCCGTTAGTTAGCAAAATTTTAATTAAAAAATTGTATCCAGTTATCAGTACTGTGTTGGCATTGGCGTAGTTGGTAAAGTGCTCGCCTCTCATCATGCGATCCTGGGTTCGAATCCCACTCAGGCACGGCATATTTTCATACGTTACAAAAAATCATTTCATCCTACATTGCATAAAGTTCCACCCCAACGTCGTCGCTAATGACCATTGCAGTTGATGCGACGTTAAATAAATGAATAAAAAAAAAAATACTGTGTTTGTAAAAGGTTTTACGGGAATCGTTGCCAAATTATATCCTAATATTGATGAGAGAAAATGACTAAAATTAGTGAAGACAAGGATTGCTGGTAAGCTAGTGTCCAATATTTTCATGACCAGCTAATCAAAACTAAACTAAATGACAACGTCTAGTTTATCATCTCATAGATTAGTAACAATTTTGTTTTAAAACACAAAAATCACTCTGTATAATTTTATACACAAATACAATATCAAATATATTTTAAAACAAATTCCAAATGATTTTCTAAAAAAATTATTAATTTCTCTTTAAAAAGTAACCTACTTACAAAAAATTTTGATGGTCTAAAATAGAAAGCAATATTTATAAATTTCAGTTATTTCTCAATAAAAATTATTTGTCTTGGAATAAAAGGTCATTTCAAGATCATTCATACAAAAGTCGCTACACGTTTTCGCAAAACCTTATTCAAAAGATAATATAAATAATTTTTAAAATTTTCCAAAATTTTTGTTCAGAAATAATTGGGAACCACTGGGTTGGTCTAGAGTTAAAATAGTCGCCGCGAGTCAGCTGTTTAACAGCTAATTCTTGGAGAAAAAGGTTCCCGGTTCAAATCCTAGTAAAGGTAAACTTTTATACGGATTTGAGTACTAAATATGCTTTTCACGGTTGATGAGCTCTGACTTAATCTACAGTTGAGCCACCGTTCTTAGTTTGCTCCTCCTCCTCCTCCTCCTCCTCCTCCTCCTAGTGTCTGTCAACAAACAAAAGCCACATACTACAGGGTGCGCGCTACACTCCACCACTTTACGGATGTCCTATTCTTATTAAGTTAACTATGTTTTTAATTGTAACTACTTAAAGTACTAAAAACATCAGTCATGATATGATGTAGGCCTAACAATTTCATTTAGAAAAATACTTTTAAAAGTATTTTGTATTTAAATACTTTTTAATCAGCGTGTACTCATTTTGATATAATGCGCATGCTCAGTGACGTCAATATTTGTTTATATTAGGAGCAAACTAAGAAAGGCTGGACTTTACACGTTTAGACCAATCAGAATGTTTGCCAGCGTTGTCAGATTATTGTACCTGACAAACATTACGCGCGCATGCGTATAAGAGCCGCAATAGTTCACTCTTGTCTTGCATCTCGTACTGAACACATCGATTATAGAGCGCATTAACATGCAATACTTTATAAAAATAATCACCTGATTGTATGTTTGTAGGTTATAATTGCTATTGAAAGACCTAAAAAATGGCTGATGAAATATTTATTAATAAAGATACAAAGCAAGTATTGGCAACGTTGCTGGTAAGTGATTGGCTAGCTATAAAGTGGGTGGGTGGGGGGCAACTCATCAGCCTCGAAAAATGGTATAGACAGCGATTAGGCTACATGTCATACACATCGCACTGTAGGAAGAAGAGTGTTGCAACTCGAAAATACTTTTGGAGAAATAAGTGTTTAAAGTTTTAGTCCAAGTTGGTGAGTATATACCATATGCCTGCCAATGACAACCAGGTGGAATGTCAAATTATTTACACTCAATCTGTTAGTTGCACGGGTAAACTAAATACCTGTTTCTTATCACGTGGTCAGCCAATTAAATGAGTGAATCATTTAAGAACAGAAGAGGTAGAGGTGTACTGTGACACTAATCAGAGTTATATCCTCTGAAAGTAATGAATTTCATTATACAGCCAGACCCTGTGGTGAATGAAGTGAGATGTCATTTCCATAGTGGAAAATATGTGCTTTTCAAAGGGTCCAGCATGCTGATAAGCGTACTTTTCCACTCAGTGAGTTGTGGCAATGGAAAACCACCTGCACCTGACCCCTTGTTTTACTTAGTTGAGCCTCTAGAGGTTCAAACCAGCGTTTCGGCTGATCACCTAAACAACAACATACCATATGTAGGTACTGATTCATTTAAATTAAATTGGATTGTTTAATCTGATGGTTCATGTTTTAATTAACATGGTACAATAATAGGAAATGTTCAAATTTTAACCTTATTATTATTATTAACTTAGTATTATTTAATAATAAGGTTTTGAAGTAGTACTTTATTCTAGCCTTTTTAAAGATATGAATATCAGCTACTACGTAATGTGGAAAAGTTCAAAATTTTGAGTTGTAACAGTCTTCTTACCACAGTGCGACATCATCCTCATCTCAATTGGTCACGGGGTTGCATACTGTTCTGAATTGAACAGATTGCAACGTTTACACATTAGGAATAAATAAATAAAAAAATAAATAATTGTAGAACTTAAAAGATGAAGGTGTTATGTAACAAAAAATATGATCTAACGTTTCAAAGTTTTTGTGAATTGTCTGATATCGTAAATTTTTCTACTAAAATATTAACATTCAAAAATAAATCTTTATAATGCATCCTGCAGTTTGAAATTATTTCTATTTCATATAATGAATTTATGTAATAATTTCACTAATCTTCTTTTTAAACTGCGTCACCTTTACTTTTATTCTTGTTTCGGTGGATCCACCATCATCAGAGTAAAATAAAAAAAAATTGAAACTTAAAAAATTTTTTATCTCACTTATTTAAAATTTACAGAAGATGATACATCTTCAGTCATTTGTATAAAAAGTTTTATACAAATGACTGAAGATGTATCATCTTCTGTAAATTTTAAATCACAACCCATGACCAATTTCAAAAAAAAACAGTTGTTGAAAAACATGTTCATTAATATAAGCTCTTAATATGATTTTAGTAATGTTTTTACATTTTTCTTAATTATAATAAATAACACCTAATGACCGCCCATAACAGACAGGTGGAGTGTCAAATTATTTACTCTCAATCTGTTCGTTGAATGGCTAAAATAAATAGTTCTGTTCCTTATCACATGGTCAGCCAATTAAATGACTTAATCATTTAAGAACAGAAGAGGTAGAGGTGCAAAAGACACTAATTAGAGTTATCTCCTCTAAAAGTAATGAATTTCATTATACAGTTGGATTGTGTGGTGAATGAAGTGAAGGTGTCATTTGGAGAGTGGAAAATATGTGCTTTTCAGAGGGCCCGGCATGCTGATAAACGTACTTTTCTACTCAGTGAGTTGTGGCAATGGTAAACCACCTCACTCCTCGGTTTACTTAGTAATCCTCTACACGTTCAAACAAGCCTCATTCGGCTGATGACCACCTAAACTACAACAACACCTAATGACGTATGCATTGGAAAAATATATCTCATTAAAAACATGTAAAATTATTATTAATAGATTACAAATTTAAAAATTTAAAATTTTTATAACAAGATTAAAAACTTTATTTTATTAAACTTGATAAATTTTTTTTAGAAAATCAGAAGGAAGTTTAATAAAAACACACAAATACAAACACATACTATAATAATAATAATTATATATATATATATGAAGCAAAATAAAATACAAAATTTTTAAGAGATAAAAACAGAAAAATACTTACATGCAAATACTTGTAAAATACATACATTTATAACATACAAAAAAAGTAAATAAAAGATAACAACATTTTTATATATAAGTATAAATATATAAAAAATAGGCTAGTAGTATTTTATAAAAGAACAAAATGTAAAATATAATAAGCATTAAAAAGAGATAGATAGGCTACATAAATTTACAAATACATAAAATACATAATATGAATAAACAATGTGTAGGCTACAACCAATATAGAGTACGTACATTACGAAAAAAATTCACATTTCTACAAAGCAAATTCTTTTTAATTAATCTAAAATTTTAAAAAATAGTGGTAGGCTATTTATACATGGTAAATAATTATAATAAAAAAATGTGTACAAGTTTATAAAATAATAAAAAAGGCATTTTCTGTTTAAGTATATACCTAATCATTTATGAAAATTGTAAAAAAAACAATGAAAGAAACACTTAGACACTTACCAGAAAGGGGAGCGCTTTCGTCAACGTATTTACTAAAACATCAGCTTGTTGCAATAACATAAATTAGACAAATTAAATGGATTTCAGGATAAGTCTTACAACAGAATAGTTATAAAATCTGCAGTAAAATGTTAGTCTACTAATTTGTTATTGCAACGGGCAGACGATATGGTGAATACCGTGAAAACACTTCCCTTATGGTTCACTCTTTTATTAATATTTATTTGATCTTTCTGTTGGTGTTTTTAAATTTTTTTATAATAAAAATAAATTTATGAGTTTATAAAAGTAAATTTAAACACTAAACAATAGATCGAAGGTATCGGATAAATGATTTAACTATACCTCAAAAATCGAAAAAAATCCATTTTTCTAATTTTGGCGCCATTGCCTTCTGTATCTTTTTCTATGTAATTAAATATAAAAATTATAACTCTACCATAGAAATTACGGAAGCTATGCAGATTTTTGTTAAGTAATGTTTTGACCAGAATTTCTTTTAATTGAGTTAATCTGTGGAAACAATTAAGAGTTGCGATATTAAAAGAACACAGAAAGCTGAGAAGGCAATGGAAAGTGTGTCAAATGAAGAAAGACAAGAAAAAAACGAAGAAATTACTTGAGGAAAAAGAACAGTCTGATGAGGATCAATATTATGGTGCAGGCCGATTTTAGGGTAAGTTAAACTTTACAGCTCATTTCCCGCAAATTCATTTTTTTTCATAAAGGTACAGTTTTCTCAAAAACTATTTTTGAGCATATTTCCCAGTATAATTGTGACATAAATGGTACTAGAATCATTGCAGTGTTATTACCAAGTTCGAAATAAAATAAATAATTCTATAAAAAAATTAAATAGTTTTTGTATTTTTCAAAAAAAAAATTCTCGAAATGGTTTCGCTAGCTCTATATTAATAATTCTAGTACCAGAGCTTAAAAAGATGTCATAGAAAAGGCACAAAAAAATTAAAGCCCTAACTCTTTATGGTTTATTAGAAATGTGTATCTAAAATGAGGTCAATTTAAAATGGGTTAGATACGAGGTATAGTGCTTCCCTTAAAGAAGTCAAAAAGGATATATGGAGGAAACCGGAATAAATAAAGAAAACTTAATGAAAACAACCCAATTCAAACAACTACTTACGAAATTTAAGAGTTTTTCTGCCCTTAACAGACAGATGGAGTGTCAATTTATTTACACTCAATCTGTCCGTTGCAGGGCTAAAATAAATAGTTCTGTTTCTTATCACATGGTCAGCCAATTAAATGACTGAATCATTTAAGAACAGAAGAGGTAGAGGTGTAAAAGACACTAATCAGAGTTGTCTTCTCTGAAAGTAATGAATTTCATTATACAGCCAGACCCTGTGGTGAATGAAGTGAAGGTGTCATTTGCAGAGTGGAAAATCTGTGCTTTTCAGAGGGCCTGGCATGCTGATAAGCGTAATTTTTCACTCAGTGAGGAAGGCAAAGTAAACCACCTCACTCCTTGTTTTACTTAGTAAAACCTCTAGAGGTTTAAACCAGCCTTTCGGCTGATGACCTAAACAACAACACAAGAGTTTTTATGAAGAACAAAATCAGAACACCGGACAGAAAGAAGATCGTTACAGAACAGGAGAGAACAGAACACTGGTTACAAGAAACGAGAAAAGCCTACAATGAGCAAATGCTGAGAATGTGCGCTGCAAAATGAAATTTCAGTCACCTCACTTGGTCTAAAATTGGCTCTATATGAGATACATGGTTTATAAATTAAAATAATAATAAAAGATTTAAATAAAAATTATTTATAATTTAATTCATTTGATATTTTAATGGAGGAGTAAAAGATGTTAGGTTTTCAGAACAAGTGGTTTGTCGTTCCAAAATTGTGTTGTGTAGCCAGATCCTAGAGCAGATACAACGATTTTGTTACTTAGTGTAAAGTGTAGTTAGATAGTTAATTTTAAAGAGTATTAAAATAAAAATCTGGTGTAAACCATTCACTCACACGACATTTTCTTGGCAGTATAAATAAAGAAAAATATAACCAACGTTAAATCATGAGTAAACAATACAAAATGTAAAACATAATTTTAATCATGAGTGACTGCCCATAACAGACAGGTGGAGTGTCAGATTATTTACACTCAATCTGTTAGTTGCAGGGCTAAAGTAAATAGTTGTGTTTCTTATCACACGGTCAGCCAATTAAATGACTGAATCGTTTGAGAACAGAAGAGGAAGAAATGTTAAAGACACTAATCAGAGTTATCTCCTCTGAAAGTAATGAATTTCATTATACAGCCAGACCCTGTAGTGAAAGAAATAAAGGTGTCATTTGCTAAATGGAAAGTGGGTGCTTTTCGGAGGGCCCGGCATGCTGATAAGCGTAATTTTCCACTCAGTGAGTTGTGGCAATGGTAAACCACCTCACTTCTCGTTTTACTTAGTAAAACCACTACAGGTTCAAACCAGCCTACAGGCTGATGACCTAAACAACAATCATGAGTGAATAACGCAAATTGCATTGGGTGGCATACCCAAAAAAAAAAAAAAATTAATTAATTAAAAATGAATAAAATGAAATAGGGGTATTATTTTGGACACATCGGTAACCGCAAAGTATGCTGACGACATGGCAATAATTGTACGGGAAAAGAAGTTTCGTATTAAAATGCATACTGCGGCTTTCATTTGATATAATCCCATTTTTTACCGATTTAATGACGAAAAACGGAAGGTCAATAATATATAACCGTTGTAGAAAAAATGTTGACATAAATGTTGTAAATTTTTCTAATATTGTTTACAATTTTAATTGAATGCTTATACTATCTTGATGAGGACAAAACATTTAGTTAATGAGACGATTTAAAAAAAATCTTACGAGTAATTTTTGAGAAAATCGTAAAAAAGTGAAAAATAACACAAATAAACTAGTCTACTAACTTTTGGTTGACTAATTTGGATGGACATGTTCGAGTCTGGTCCCTGGTGGCCACACCCATGTCACAAAAAAAACCATAAAAGGCAGAGTCTTAAGCCGGGTACACACCTACAGGTTTAACTGACACGTCTACTCGTCGCAGGCAAACTGTCATGTCAAACGTACAATGTAGATGAACTATAACTGTCAGTTTTTGAAACTGTCAGGTCGCCTGTCACCCTTCTGAAAATTCGGCAGGCGCACGGTTCACCCGCCGGTCGACCTGCTATTGTGTAGGCATTTCATGCTAACTGTCAGTTGTCCATGCTCGTGCTGAACGAATAGTGCTCTTTTGCGGCGTAAATACGTTTTTTACTGCTTGTGATTTGCTTTGTTTTAATTTTGTTTTGGGATTTGATTTGTTTTATGTAGTTTTATATCGCGTAGTTTTTATATTATATAGTTCATTATTTTAATTTTAGTAGTTTTTGTGTTTTATATTGCGGTTGTCCGGTTTTTCGATAGTCAGATAATGGAATCTAGGAAGAAAGAAGTCATGGAAGATATCATCGAAATTTATCGTAGTGAGCCATGTATATGGAACGTAAAGAGCGCAGAATATAGTAATCGCCCCCGAAAAGAAGCTGCTTACGCAAAACTATTAGAAACTCTGAAAAGAATTGAACCGAGTGCCACAGTTTTCACATGTGAAAACTTTGTTCTCTTTTTCAACCACTTTTTACACCACACACTTCGTGATGTACGTTTACGGTTTGAATCCATAGCAAATAATAAACCAACCACAGCAATAGTGTTATCTCTCGACATTTTTGAACCAACTGATGGACGGTAGACTGTATGTGTGGATGCCCCTCCCTGCATTTACGTTTGACATGACAGTTTGCCTGTGACGGGTAGACCTGTCAGTTATACCTGTAGGTGTGTACCCGGCTTTACTCTATAAACTCTCCCCCCCCTACTACGCTCCCGCTCTCTCAGAATTCCCCTTAAACTCCTCATCTACACAGCTATCATCAGATCGTTCCTTGTTTACGGTGCACCAGTTTGGTGGGCTGTCCTCTCCTCCCTTCACAACCGCATTGTAAGACAAATTTCCATCCTCCACTACCTCATCAATAATAAAACCGTCCACGACTACCTCCTCAACCCCCCCCCTGCGAGGAGTTCATACACTCAACTTTAAGAGTCCTTCACGACGTCGGTTAACGCTCTGTACAGCCAGCTGTCAGACAAATCTACACGACACCTCGCCCGCCACAAGTAAAGATTAAACAACCATTCCACGATTTCCTATAGACTCCCTATAAATATTTCCTACTAGTAAAGAACACTGCCGACTAGAAAAAGCTTCCCTTGCCAAGGCAATGTTCTCGCTGTTATCCCGATTCCGAGCCCATCTTTCCCCCAATTAACCATCTGTAATTCCAAATAAAAAAAATTCCAAAAAAGTTAATTTTTTTTTATTGAGTGATGATGTCTACATAAGCCTTGGACTTGTGCGTAGGTAATGATTTGTGGTGATTTACAGATGAAAGAAATGCCAGACCTGACCGGGAATCGAACCCGGGACCCCGGCACAGTAGCCAGTTTCATCCAATTCTCCGAATGACGTCGTCATACTGACTGCAAGCTCACTTCTTTCACGACTCTTGACTCTTCACACAGAGACTAATCGGTAAAAACATGTTTTTTGGGTTCAGGGGGCCTAAAAACGTGTATTTTCGGTGAAAATTCAACTCTTTCGTTCTCTACATATTATTCATTCAGGGCAGAAGAAAGTAAAAATGAAGAAAACTGACTTTGTTTCTGGTGGAATATATAGTTAAGTAACAACATCAGAAGAGATTGCGTCAGGCTGAGATTGCGTCAAGTATCAAATATGCCTGAACTAACAGACGGTAATTAGGTAAGGATAATGAGTAGAGCTGCCCATAACAGACAGGTGGAGTGTCAAATTATTTACATTCTATCTGTTCGTTGCAGGGCTAAAATAAATAGTTCTGTTTCTTTTCACATGTTCAGCCAATTAAATGACTGAATCATTTCAGAACAGAAGAGGTAGAGGTGTAAAAGACACTAATCAGAGTTATCTCCTCTGAAAGTAATGAATTTCATTATACAGTTGGACCCTGTGGTGAATGAAGTGAAGGTGTCATTTGCAGAGCGGAAAATATGTGCTTTTCAGAGGGCCCGGCATGCTGATAAGTGTACTTTTCCACTCAGTGAGTTGTGGCAATGGTATACCACCTTACTCCTCGTTTTACTTAGTAAAACCTCTAGAGCTTTAAACCAGCCTTTCGGCTGATGACCTAAACAACAACAATGAGTAGAGAGCGTACAGGCACGTACGTTACAGTTGTTTTGTTGGAATGATAGATAGCTATGATCTTCGAAAGAGAGGACGCTGGCGGGGGACAATATTCTCCACCGGGTGTACTCAAAACAATTAGTCACCGATTGATCTTTTGTTTACCGAGACAAACGTCCTGTTATGTAAATTCTTAATGCGTGCATTGAACTTTGTTCTGATAAATAATTTGTGTTTAAATTTGGTTAAAGAAGCATGCAAACCATTATTTCACTTTCTTTTTTGCATGTACTATACTAAACGTTTTGAGTTGACGCGTTTCATTTTGTTTTCTGTTTTACAGTTTTTTTGTTGTAAAAGTGAGTTCCTAAAAGAAATTTGGAAACACAAGCTGTTAGGTCCAAACTTAGTAAAAAACTACATAGTCAGGCGTGAGAAATTATTTAAAATGTAAATGGCTTTATGAGAAAAGAACGGAACATTAGAAACAATCGGGTGAATTTGTTATGTCTGTTGATCAGTGTGATAACAGAACAGAACAGCGGCAGCTTGTGGAGTTTCTGTGGCTACTGTTAAAAACACCCGCAAAGAAATGAAGAAATTATTTCTGGTAAAGGAGAGGCGTCATTTCTAACTCCAGTTAAGAAAAAGAGGAAGCGCCCAGTGACTGAGATAGACGACTTTGATAGTCTAAGTGTTTTGTTAGGCGTAGGCGGGTAGTGGCTACATAAATTTTACCAAAGTGTAAAAATGTTGCCTACTTTGGCTACAACTCAAGCAACATTAAAAAAAGACCTTGATTTTTAAATTTACAATTAATTGTATATAACTATTTTAGATTTACACGATAAAAATATTAATCATAAAGTAAGGCGATTTATAAATTATGTAGGTAGTATAATAATATAATAAGGGCAATAATAAAATGTACAGGTCATTTGTTCTAGCTAGAAGCTCTTCCTCCAACGCTCTGTGCCGCTGAGCAGTTCTGTTTAGTGGTGGGGGAAGCACCTCGTAGTTGTAACATAGTATACTCGGTTAGAAAGAGAGGGAATGATCATTAAGCGAGAAGGAGACAACACTTGCCCCTTTGAAACTATCCCTACTCTACCTACTCACCCTCCCCTATCAAGCTTCTTCCTAAAACAAACGTACTATAGATGTTTTGTAGGTAGTACTCTATTGTCAAGTGTAAGTAGAGTAACACTCTCTTAGTCACCCATTAGTTTCCAGGCAGGTAGAAATAAACAAAAAACTAACTTTAATCATATCATTTAGGCTCATATCAGGCTGGTTGAGTGTTAAATTATTTGCAATCGATCTGTTAGTGCCACAGCTACTCATAATTAAAATAAGGTTACGCCTACGTGTTTTGAGGTTAGTTTTTTGTTTAGGCCTATTTCTATAATGTTTTATTACTAATGTTAGGTTATATTGTTTTAATTATTTGCATTGGCAAGAGAAAGTTGTGTGAATGTTTCACACCTGATTTTTATTTTTCCATAATTTCGCTTGTAATGTAAAAATACCGAGTCCTTGCAGTTACTTTTTAACTGGAGTTGACTGTACTGTGTTAGGTTGCTATGGCAACCATGATATCAGGCAGGTTGAGTGTTAAATTATTTCCAATCGATCTGTTAGTCCCACAGCTACAAAAAATAGTTCTCTCTCTCTCTCTTATCACATGGTCACCCAATTATATGACTGAACCATTTAACAACGGAACAGGTACACACATATAAAACACACTAGTCACCGGTTATCTTCTCTCAGAGTAATGAATTTTAATAATACAGATGTAATGAATGAAGTGAAGGTGTCATTTGCAGGGTGGAAAATTGATACTTTTTGGAGGGCCTGATATGCTGATAAGCGTACTTTTCCGCTCAGTGTGGACAGCATCAGTGTGGTAAACCACCTCACTCCTCGTTTTACTCACTAAAGCCTCTAGAGCAGTGGTCTTCACACGACGGCCCGCACAGCGATTTCACTTTTTGAACAAAGAGCTTAAAACATAGCATCATTTTGTTGATTTTTGAACCAGTGAAAGAGAAAGAATGTCAAGTTTCCCATTGAACTGAAAAATCACCATTTTGATGTTTTTAGTTTGGTTTTGAGTTTTGTAACATGTTTAAGTATAAGTATATGTTTCAATATTGATATTTACTGTCATTTTCAACCGATATAAGCTTTAAAAAAAACAATGTTATTTCTTTTAACCTGACACAAAATGTTCAAATATGTTTTTTTTAACTTTTAAGACCACACTGGATCACTTTAAGTTAGTTTAACATTTATTTAGTGTTACGTTGTTTTCTCTTCTCCCAGTAGGGCCAATCTCACTTCATCTGATACGACACTCGTTTTATATTGTTTACTTGGAGGAGGTGTAAATTTAAAGCTTTTAATGATGTTTAATTTTTCGGATTTATTTTAAAGGTCTTCAATTTTTAATCCCATCTCCTCCAGATCTTCATTTATTTCTCTCATCCATACCGGTTTGAGAGCGAGTCCACAAAAGAAATTCAATATCTGTTTGACATATCTATTTTCTGGATATCTCAATATGTGACTGAGGTATGATATTCTCTTTTTCCTCATCGTCTCAGTTACTGGATCAATAGTTTTTTAAACTTCACTATTGGGCAAAAGTCTTCAGTGTCCTTCCACTTTGTTTCTCTTGCCTATGCAGGTTCTCACTATTTCTCTTTCCTTTTTGATAACTCTGTCAGTGTTAATCTTGGATTTTATTTTAAACAGGGTCTCACTGCAATAGGTAATTTTGGGTTGAACAACTGTTTTATAGTGTTTTAATTTAGATTGAATTGAGAGGCATTTTTTCTTATATGTGTTTTTCACCATCTTATAGGTGCTGTTTATCTTGGCTGATCTTTCAGCCCAATTTATTGCCTCATTATTATTTTTAGTGATTACTTCCTCCAGATAATTAAATTTCTCAACTAATCCCACTTTGCTGTCATTTATCATTATGTGTTTAGATTTGTCCTCTCCTAAATTCAACATTTTAGTTTTTTCATACGATATTTTGAGTCCTATCTTTCCTGTTATATCTTCTAGAGATTTAACTTGGGAAATGATTCCCTCGGCATTTGTTGCTAGTAGCGCTAGATCGTCTGCAAATCCCATATATGTTGTCATATATGTTTATACTATATACAGGGTGATTCATGAAGTTCTCCCCCCACTTCTACAGCACATTGTACTAGTAAAAATAATGAAAAAATGTTATATAAACATAGGTCCGAAAACGCTTCGTTAGCGAGTTACAGCTAGCGAAAGTTTCGCCTGGATTTCAGTTCACCAGGTGAAATGAGGTCTTCCTGGAATTGTGGTAAGGTAGATTAAGGGGCAAATTCAATCATTTCTTATGGTTTTTGATCTGATAAATTGAATAAAACAGGTCCCAGATCTGTAAGTTAAATAGTTTTTAAGAAAACCAGTGTCAAATGCAAAAAATGGAGTGAAAATCACATTTTTTCATCTTTGGGCAAGAATAACTTTGTTATTTCACCAAGAAACAGTTAAAAATTTTCAATAAAAAATGTAGAAAATTTTATTCTGAACAAACCGGTGTAAATTAAGTACACAGAAAGCGAATAGATGTTTGATTAAATGAGTTTTTATTCATAAGAGTACAAAGTAAAATTAACCGGAAAAACTAAAATGAAAAAATGTGTTTTTTTCACTCCATTTTTTTGCATTTGACACTGGTTTTCTCAAAAACTATTCGCTTTCTGTGTACTTTATTTACACCGGTTTGTTCAGAATAAAATTTTCTACATTTTTTATTGAAAATTTTTAACTGTTTCTTGGTGAAATAACAAAGTTATTCTTGCCCAAAGATGAAAAAATGTGATTTTCACTCCATTTTTTGCATTTGACACTGGTTTTCTTAAAAACTATTTAACTTACAGATCTGGGACCTGTTTTATTCAATTTATCAGATCAAAAACCATAAGAAATGATTGAATTTGCCCCTTAATCTACCTTACCACAATTCCAGGAAGACCTCATTTCACCTGGTGAACTGAAATCCAGGCGAAACTTTCGCTAGCTGTAACTCGCTAACGAAGCGTTTTCGGACCTATGTTTATATAACATTTTTTCATTATTTTTACTAGTACAATGTGCTGTAGAAGTGGGGGGAGAACTTCATGAATCACCCTGTATATTCATATACAAATATAGATAAGTAGGGCTACATACATGAGTAGATCAAAGCGGCCCTCAAGCCCACTCATAATAAAAATTTGGCCCTTTATTAAGATAAGGGGTTGAAGAACACTGCTCTACAAGTATAAACCACCCTTTAGCCTATCACCTTAACAATACAATATCAATAAGCAGTTCGGGGAGAATTTGACAGCTCATCGTGTGACTCGTTTTGCTATTGCAAGCTACTCGCATATGAACCAGTGGAAACAAGAAAGTTAACCGAAAAAGAGATGAGATCCAAGTGGCTTACACAGTACAGAATAAGTACTAATTAAACCCTTTCAGTACCAACGTCCGGAAAACAGGACGTCGATATATTTTACGTATTTATAACATCCGGTTTACCGGATTTCCGTAAGTTATGTATAAAGTGACAACGTTTGGATAACCGAAAATTTCCAAAAAAAACTTTTAATCAAAAATTAATGGAAAAATGTTATTGAAACCGCCTCCGTGGCGTAGTGACTAGCGTTCTAGCCTACACAGCAAAAGGACCCGGGTTCAATTCCCGGCCAGGGTCTGGAAATTTTAATATAATATAACCACCGTTAAGGTACCAACACCCTCAGTAGTTGCTAATGACCAAGCTGTCAATACGACTTTAAATATAGTTCTAAACAAACTATTTTGAATATTTTTGGTTTTAGAACGATTTCTGGTTTTATGAACACAATAACAATTAATTTTTAATAGGAATTTTATTTTTCTGTAAAGTTGATATTTTGGTTGGCAATGGTCTGTAAGTTTTCTAAATAAGGGCTGCCACTTTTTGTACGCCCTTATTCAAATTAAATAGCACTTAAAATCAAACTTTTAAATATTGTTTCGGCACTGAAAGGGATTCTTAAGTTTCTTTTTCAAATCTAAAATTTACCGCTTTATAGTCCAGTACGTTAACCACTACGCCGTCGAGCTGGCAGACACATTATGCAAAACATATTAAAGTTCCAATAAACAAATTTACAAAACCGTCTCGTTATCCGTCAATACGTCAATATGAGTTTTTTTAAGAAGGACATTATCTTGAAAATAGCTTAAAGTTTATTTATCTCTAAATAATATTATTTGAAATAACTTAAATTTCTTTGCCGGCCGCATTGGCGTAGTTGGTAACGTACTCGCCTCTCATAATGCTTTCTTGGGTTCGAATCCCAGTCAGGCACGGCATATTTTCATACGTTACAAAAAAATCATTTCATTCTCCATTGTATAATAGTTACACCCCAACGTCTTCGCTAATGACCGTTGCAGTTGATGCAACGTTAAATAAATTATAATAAAAAAAAAGTCTTTACTAAATCAAAGTCAATATCACCTCAAGATACCAAATTTAAAAATCTGGTGTGAAACACTCAAACAACTTTCTCTTGCCAATGCAAATAATTAACAATAAACCTAATTTTAATCATGAGTGAAAATGCAAAATGAAAATCCACCTCAGTTCAGCTTAAAAATACGGAAAATCACTCTTTCACACTGAAGTAGGCTCTGTAGAGAAAAATACTCTAAATAAAAGTTGTAGATCTTTTAGTTTTCCATAAATTTGATTATACACTTTTTTGTCGTAAAATGCATTCTAAGGCCGAAATCTTAAAAAAATCGATTTTTCACACGTTTTCGTGAGAAAAAAACAGAAAATCGCTAATTACCGCTAAACTAAGCGTTATACAAAAAAAAGTTAAAAATAAAAGTTGTAGAATTTTATATTCTCTACATTTTTTATTATATAAATTTTTGCGCTATAATATAAAATTGAAGCCGTAATCTTAAAAAAACACTTTTTTTACGTAAAAACACCCTCGCCAAGAATTTCAGCAAACATGGCGCCTACCCTATCTTGTAGAGCATAAAAAATGTAGTAAATGAGGCGATTTTAAAAAAAAATCGTAGGACCAGTTTTTGAGAAAATCGCAAAAAAGTGAAAAATTATACGAATAAACTACTACTTTCGGTTGACCGATTTTGATGAAAATGTTCGTGTCAGGTCCGGTAGTGGTATGTAACTTAAGTTTCAAGTTTCATGTTCGTACGATGTTCCGTTCTTGAGATATTTTGTACACACACACACACACGCACGCACGCACGCACGCACGCACACACGCGCACACACACACACACAGACCAATCGCTAAAAACATGTTTGTGTGGGTTCAGGGGGTCTGAAAACGTATAGATCCGGTGAAAACTCGATTTCTTAAAATCGACATGAAAACAATACTTTCCTTCCTATATATTCATATAGGCAAGAGAAAGTAAAAATTTTAATAAAATTATTCCACCACTCAGTGAATTTTTAATTGATCAAATTACATATTCTAACTAAATATAAATGAAGTATTTTAAAACGACACGAACATCGCTTGATTTGTTCAAATTTGATTTCAAATGAACTAACTATAATGGACATTATTTTGTACCACACTCCATTTTCTCCATAGTTGTTGTTGTTTAGGTCAACAGCCGAAAGGCTGGTTTGAACCTCTAGAGGTTTTACTAAGTAAAAAGGAGGAGTGAGGTGGTTTACCATTGCCACAACTCACTGAGTTTGAAGGCTGGTTTGAACCTCTAGAGGTTTTACTAAGTAAAAACGAGCAGTGAGGTGGTTTACCATTGCCACAACTCACCAAGTTGAAAGAGTATGCTTATCAGCATGCCAGGCCCTCCGAAAAGCACTCACTTTCCACCCCGCAAATGACACTTTCAGTTTATTCACCACAGGGTCTGGCTGCATAGTGAAATTCATTACTCTCAGAGGAGATAACTCTGACTAGTGTCTTTTACACCTGTACCTTCCCTGTTCTTAAATAGTTCAGTCATATAAGTGGGTGACTATGTGATAAGAAACAGAACTATTTTTTTTAGCCCTGGACCAGACAGATAGAGTGCAATTAAAATAACACTCCACCTGCCCGTTTTAGGCATATTCTCCATAGAAATAAATGATTAAAAACAATGTAATGTAAATTAAATAGTTTAATAAATTTAAATAGAAAAATTAAATTTAAATTTTGACAGAGAATTTAAAAAATATAAATTTATGAAGTATAGTTTTATTTATTTATGATGATAATAATTGAGAAGTGAAGCTTGGAATGGAATACATTGTCAAGAAGAATCTAGGTCAAGAGACAGCGAAGAGGTTGTAGCGGTATGGGGTTATGGGTGGAGCTGGGGGTTGATGTTAGATCACCATGTTAAGGGCGAGATAGGGATGAGATGAATGGAGATGACTGTAAAGCTTTGATACAGTAAGGTTTCTATTTGTAGACTAATTTATGTAAATAGATTTAATGAATTCAACTCCATTTAAGATACTTCCAAACATTATTTTTCAATGAAATGTACTCTCCGTAGGGCTACATATTATTCAAATAGAAAATCTTTTCAGAAGAGTGTGGAATGAAAATAAAAATCTGGTGTGAAACACTCACACAACTTTCTCTTGCCAATGCGAATAATGAACAATATAATGCTAACATTAGTAATAACACATTAGAAATAAACAAAAAACTAACCTCAATAACGTAACGTAATTTTAATCATATATGAATGACGCAAAATGAAAATCGACCTCAGTTTGGCTTAAAAATACGGAAAATCACTCTTTCACGCTAAACTAGGCTCTGTAGAGAAAAATGCTTAAATAAAAGTTGTACATCTTTTAGTTTCCTATAAATTTGATTATATACACTTTTGTCGTAAAATGCATACTAAGGCCGAAATCTTAAAAAAATCGATTTTTCACACGTTTTCGTGAGAAAACAACTGAAAATCGCTAATTACCGCTAAACTAGGCGTTAAAAAAAACTTGAAATAAAAATTGTAGGATTTTAAATTGTCTACAACTTTTTTTTTTAAATTTTGCGCTTAAATGCATATTTAAGCGCATTTTCTGTATAGAAAAAAATTTTCAAAGAAAATTAAAAATCTGGTGTGAAACACTCACACAACTTTCTCTTGCCAATACAAATAATTAACAATAATGCTAACATCAGTAATTACACATTAGAAATAAACAAACTAATAACTTCAATAAACAATCTAATGTTAATCATGAGTGAAATACGCAAAATAAAAATCAACCCCCGTTTGGCTTAAAAATACGAAAAATCACTCTTTTACGCTAAACTAGGCTCTGTAGAGAAAAATTCTCGATACAAAATTCGTAGATCTTTTAATTTCCCATAAATCTGATTATATAGCCTACATTTCTGTCGTAAAATGCACACTAATGCCGAAATCTTAAAACAATCGATTTTTCACACGTTTCCGTGAAAAAAAAAACAGAAAATCGGTAATTACCGCTAAACTGAACATTATATAAATCAATGTTTGAAATAAAAGTTGTAGGATTTTAAATTGTCTACAACTTTTACTATATACATTTTTACGGTAAAATGCATATTAAAGCCGTAATCTTAGAAAAACCGTTTTTTACGTGAAAACAGCCTCACTAAGAATTTCAGCAAACATGGCGCCTATCCTATCTTGTAGAGCATAAAAAATTCAACAAACCAGTCGATTTTTAAAAAACATTGTAGGACCAGTTTTTAAAAAAAATCACAAAAAGTGACAAATTACACGAATAAACTACTACTTCCGGTTAACCGATTTTGATGAAAATGTTAGTATCCGCTCCGATAGTGGTATGTAACTTAACTTTCAAGTTTTAAGTTCGTATGATGTTCCGTTCTTGAGATATTCTGTTCACACACACACACGCACACACACACACACACACACACACACACACACACACACACACACACACACACACACACACGCACACAGACCAATCGCTTAAAACATGTTTGTGTGGGTTGAGGGGGTCTGTTTACGTGTAGATCCGGTGAAGAGTGGATTTGTTGTGATCGACATAAAAACAATACTTTCCTTCCTATATATTCATATAGGCAAGTGAAAGTAAAAAGGAAAAATATTAAAAGTATTTTGATATTTTGTACAATTGTCTTAGTTTTATTTAGTATACTAAATCAAAATATCGTAAGTCAAACAGAAAATGCCTATAGAATATTTCAAAATACTAAATTCACAAAAAAATAAAATATAAAGTAATTTATTTTTACATTGCGTTAGCTTATGTTTTTAATAATAATAATTAGCCTATACGAAGCACAAAAAGTTATAAAAAATTGCAAATTTGGCCTTCCCAGTTTTTCAAATTCCGTCAAATTCATTTTAAAACTAGTGTGACATTTACGACAAAATTATAACGTTTCCAATTATTTTTAAAAACGTACAAATTTCAAGAGAGTTTATAAATCCATGACAATACATTATTTGAATAGGTGCTTACATTCTGAATTTATAAAAACATTTCATTTCTAAATTAATACTTTGAAATATAATTTCGCGGTTTTATTTTATTACATATATTTTTATTTGATAATAAATCTTTTATAGTTAGTCTATGTTGTTAACTTAAACTGCATTGCTAGAGGAACCCACAATTATTATTTTAAGTTATGATTTCTTAAATTCCTACGTAATATGTGTACGTTGCAATCTATTCAATTCAGAACAATATACAATGAGATGAGGATGATGTGTATGACGTGTAAATGAGGTGTAGTCTTGTACAGACTCAGGACGACCATTCCTGAGAGGGTATGGTTAATTGAACCCCAACCATCAAAGTACACCGGCAACCACTGTCTAGTATTCAAATCCGTATAAAAGTAACTACCTTAACTAGGATTTCAACCAGGAACCTTCGTCTCCGAAAATCAGCTGTTAAACAGCTGATTTTGGCGACGACTTTACCTCTAGACCAACCCGGTGGGTTTAAAAGTAATGATAATGCACATTTTGTTTCCTGTAAAGTTATAGGCAATCAATAGGTTACTCATCGTTAATAGTCTGGTATGGGGCACTCACACGACTTTCTCTTACCAATGTTAATAATGAACAATATAACCTAACATTAGTAACAAACAAAAAACACCAACCTCAAAAACATAACCTTATTAATCATGAGTAAATGATGTAAAATGAAAATTAACCTTAGTTTGGCTTAAAAATACGGAAAATCACTTTTTCACGCTAAACTAGGCTCTGTAGAGAAATGCTCGAAATGAAAGTTGTAGGTTTTTTAATTTCCTATAAATTTGATTTTATATTTTTTTGTCGTTAAATGCATACTAAGACCAAAATCGTAAAACATTAATTTTTTTTACAAATTTTCATGAAAAGAAAACAAAAAATTACTGATTTTACCGCTAAACTAGGCGTTATGAGGATGCCCTCTCATTGTACGGGCTTCAGAGTCTGAGCACGCGACGTAGAGTGATGGGAGTTCTATACATTTTCAATATTCTGCATTCACGAGTTGAAGTTTCGGATATCTCGAAGATATTTCTGAGGGTGCCTTGCATAGCTTTAAGAAGTTTCAGGCTGTTTGGTGGAGTCACAAGAAGTAAAATAGCTCCAATGAATAGATGTATAGCTACAGCCAATGAAATAAATGGAGAGGTAGATCTGTTTCACAGAGATAGTAAAATTAAAGAAAAACTGTACAGAATACTGTTAAGGAAGGCTGTAAATAGTGCGTGATCTTTATGTTCTTTCATGTATTTTTATGTTATTTGTGTCGATGTGGTGTGTGTTAAGCTCGGCGGCTGACTGTTTTCTAGTGAAGAAAGAATGACAACTACGTTAAGTAGTAATAATGCGGTATATATAGTGAGGCAGGGGATATTCTATTGGTGTTCTACTGTACCACCTCACATCTTTGCGACCAGCCATAGTAGTGGGTGGTGAAGGCAAGGTGTAGAAGAGTTTGGGAGCCCCAACAAATAAAAAAATAAAAAAAATAAAAATTTGAAATATAAGTTATAGGTTTTGAATGTTCTACAACTTTGATTATACACACTTTTGCGCAAAAATTCATATTAAGGCCGCAATTAAAAAACGCAATTTTTTTCTACGAAAGAACAGCCTCTCCAAGAATTTCAGCAGCCATGGCGCCTATCCTGTCTTCTAGAGCACAAAAAATGTAGTAAATGAGGCGATTTTTAAAAAAAAATCGTATGAGCTGTTTTTGAGAAAATCGCAAAAAAGTGAAAAATGACACGAATAAACTAGGTACTACTTCCGGTTGACCGATTTTGATAAAAAATATTCGTGTCGGGTTCTCTTGTAGTATATAACTTAAATTTCAAGCTTCAATTTTTATGATGTTTTAATTTTTGTTACAAATCCATATAATTAATGTTTTAATTAATAAACATGTACGATGTTTTAATTTTTTACGATGTTGCGTTCTTGAGATATTTTGTTCACACACACACTAATCGCTGAAAAAATGTTTTTTTTGGTTCAGGGGGTTTTAAAAAATGTAGTAAATGAGGCGAATTTAAAAAAAAATCGTATGAGCTGTTTTTGAGAAAATCGCAAAAAAGTGAAAAATGACACGAATAAACTAAGGTACTACTTCCGGTTGACCGATTTTGATTAAAATGTTCGGGTCGGGTTCTCTTGTAGTATAATAACTTAAATTTCAAGCTTCAATTTTTTACGATGTTGCGTTCTTGAGATATTTTGTTCACATACACACTAATCGCTAAAAAAAAACAATGTTTTTTTTGAGGTTCACGGGGTCTGAAAACGTGTATATTAGGTGAAAACTGAAATTCGAAAAATCGGCATGAAAACAAATCTTTTCTTTATATTCATATAGGGAAGAGAAAGTAAAAATACAAATAGTTAAACTATTCGATGGATCGCTTAAGCTTTAGCTCTTTATAGGGCAGTATGTACCCTACTACGGGGAAAATATATAGCACATGTTGTAAAATGTTGAAATGTTTTTGTTTAATAGGGACTTGAATAATGTATTTCTAGTGCCAGAACAGTAAGATATTTCTTTTTTTATGAGGTCCTCAGAAGAATGGGGAAAGAGCTGGAAATCCTGCAGAGCGTAAATAAAAGAAAACTGACATACTTCGGACACATCATGAGGGGGCCTAAATATGAGATTCTGCATCTCATAATTCAAGGGAAACTCGTTGGTAAACGCTCGGTGGGACGCAGACGAATATCCTGGTTAAGAAACGTGAGAGAAGCGTTTAACTGGTTGTCGTCGCATGACCTTTTCAGAGCAGCAGTGGACAAGGTGCGACTGACCATGATGATAGCCAACCTTCGTAATGGAGAAGGCACCTGAAGAAGAAGAAGTGCCCGAACAGTAAGATATTTCTTTTTTTACGCGTATGTTAAGCTCTGGTAAGTATACTTACCAAGGAACGTTTATTGAAATGGGAATCACATAACGTTTAGTGGTAATAATGCTTATTAAAACAACTTGTAGCCCTATATAACTGAAAAATGTGGCGAATAACTTATCTTAACTTTATATCACCATGAATGCTTACTTTCCCGTAAAAAACTGGAATTTTTTAAGCACTGCACAAAAGTAACAAAAAACCATCATGGGAGCGTACGCTGGTATGAATCCTTACCACATTCGTGTAACTCATGAAGCAAATGGTCGCTGTGCACTAATTTCAAAATGTGGATAGCCTACTCACCATAGCACATCTATAAAACCATAAAATGCCAATAAGGTTTAACTACATGGCTTATTTTTTTTAAAAAATCGACCTTATTGCCAGTGGTAAGTATAGGCCTACCTACCACACACCTATAAAGGGTTAAAGAGAGAATAAGTTGGAAAGTAGGCTCAAGTAGATCGAAAACGGGCACCTCGTGTAAATTTTAAAGTCATTGGGGAGTAATAACAGATTGGTTCTTTTTACCCCTTAATAAAACCAACAAAATCAAAGAGAAACTTAGTGCTTTTATCAGGAAACTTTTTTTCTTATTTTTCTCGGTTGGTTTGTTCCGTACTCTTTCACGCTAAACTAGGCTCTGTAGAAAAAAATGCTTTAAATAACAGCTGCACATCTTTTAATTTCCTATAAATCTGATTATATAGGCTACACTTTTGTCGTAAATTGCATACTAAGGCCAAAATCTTTAAAAAATCAACTTTTCACACGTTTTCGTGAGAAAAAAAACTGAAAATCGCTAATTGCCGCTAAACTAAGCGTTATACAAAAAATGTTTTAATTAAAGTTGTAGAATTTTAAATTTTCTACATCTTTTATTATATAAATATTTGCGCTAAAATGCATATTAAAGTCGTAATCTTAAAAAAACCAATTTTTTTACGTGAAAACGGCCTCACAAAGAATTTCAGCAAACATGGCGCCTACTATATCTTGTAGAGCATAAAAAAATTAGTAAACCAGGCGATTTATAAAAAAATTATAGGACCAGTTTTTGAGAAAATCGCAAACAAGTGAAAAATTACACGAATAAACTAGGTACTACTTCCGGTTGACCGATTTTGATTAAAATGTTCGTGTTAGGTCCGGTAGTAGTATCTAACCTAAGTTCAAGTTTTAAGTTTGTACGATGTTCCGTTTTTGAGATATTCTGTTCACCACACCCGCACGCACACACACACACACGCGCGCGCGCGCACACACACACACACACACACACACACACACACACAGACCAATTGCTAAAAACATTATTTGTTTGGGTTAAGGGGCTCTGTTTACGTGTAGATCCGGTGAAGAGTGTACATGTTAAAATGGACAAGAAAACAATCCTTTCCTTCCTATATATTCGTATAGGCAAGAGAAAGTAAAAATGAGTGTAACCTCAGAAATCCGAACTAATTGGGGCTGACCCCCGTTCGGATTCCGGAAAATTCGGATTATGCGGGGCACTTGGTAATTTACCTTTGCCATTCCAAATAAAGAAGGCTATGAATTGTGGGTGGTCTGTTAAATGTGTTAGTGACGCAGTAGCAGTGATTTGCACTGTACGGCGACACGCCAGATAGTGGCAGGCGGTGTAAATGTGTCTTTGGCTTTGGCTTTGAGTGATTCATCATTAGTATGGCAACACGCGCTAAAAATAGCCCGCCTAGTCACCCAATTCCAGCATTTCATTCCAATTCCAAGCCTTGCATTTGAAGAAACAAATTTTGTTGTGCAGCATCAAATGGAAAACATACTTCCACTCGTTTAGCAGATTCCTGGATGCGAAGAAGCCGAAGAAAACTGTCTTCAAGAATGGTTTGCAGATGACGACGCCAGTAATCAATATTTAAGCGATGGCGCTATTGTTTCAGTGGTCCAGGAACAAGACCAAAATAATGCCGCAGTCGAAGGAAGTGAAGAAGAGGACGTCTCGACTGATGTTATTTCACATGCAGATGCCACTAGTGCACTTGAAGTTGCTCTGCGCTACGTAGAACAGCATGCTGCCGCTACCCCGACGGACGTGATGTTTATGCGACTTTGGCGCAACATCGCCGCTTCAAGCAGGATTACTTTCTTGCGTCAGAAGAAGATAACCGATTTTGTTCCAACCAATTAAGGTGACGTATTCATTATAAAATATCAGCTAAAATGTTCAAATAAATATTAAATTCATTTCTGATTTGTAATTAGTATAACTTTCCATCACTTTTCAAGAGTAGAATTTTTTTAGCTTATTGCAAAATTGGTGTTCGGATTATCCGAAATTTCGGATTTTAGGGGTTCGGATTTCTGAGATTACTCTGTAGTAGCTACCATGATATCTTAACCACTTTGTTTTAATTGACTTTCAAATGAGAAAATGTCCGCGCCTCACTCTGTACCTGTATAATGAGGTAATTGGTGCAACAAGTAACTGTTGATATGTAACGAAGATGAACTGAGGGACTGTCACACTACACGGAGACTTAATATTATATTAAATCGATTACTGCTGTCGGTTGACATTTAATGTAACTGAACTTAAATATGAATAGCTTTAATGCAAGTCGGTATCACATGATATGCATAATGTGTGGTATGGTTCAGCTTACACGGCAGGCTATCTATCGCATTTTAATCAGTGGTTGCACTCGAGCATTCCAAGCACCGAGTAAAATTCAAATGTCGCTTTCATTTAAAGATAATGGACTGGAAATTAATCCATAAAGTGTTTCTGGGTCATTTCACCACACTCTATAACATACTCTGGTCTCTGTTCTCTGTTCTGTGGTGGTGTTATCGTAAACAAATAAAGGTTACGTTTTCTATTATCTAGCTATTGTTTTCATTGCTTACATCAGACGGTGATAATCATTTCACTCACATCACTCTACTAAATAAGTGAACAATAACATGTTTTACATTTCCCTACATACAGGGTGTCCCACGAAATTTGAACGTTTGAAACTGGAAAGTTTTTTTTTATCCCTAATATGTGTACGTTGCAATCTTTTCAATTCAGAAAAATATACAACCCCATGAACTAATTAGATGAGGGTGATATATATGACGTGTAAATGAGAATGTGTAGTCTTGTACAGACTCAGGCCGACCATTCCTCAGAGAGTATGGTTAATTGAACCCCAACCATCAAAGTACACTGGTAACACTGTCTAGTATTCAACTGCGTATAAAAGTAACTACCTTCACAAGGAGTTTTTTTGTAATCCCTAATTTGTGTACGTTGCAATGTGTTCAATTGAGAACGATAAGCAATCCCATGACCTAACTAGATGAGGATGATATGTATGACGTGTAAATGAGGTGTAGTCTTGTACAGACCCACGTCGACCATTCCTGAGTGAGTATGGTTAATTGAACTCCAACCATCAAAGTACACCGGTAACCACTGTCTAGTATTCAACTCAGTATAAAAGTAACTACCTTTAATAGGATTTCAACCAGGAACCTTCGTCTCCGAAAATCAGCTGTTAAACAGCTGACTCGCGGCGATGACTTTACCTCTAGACCAACCTGGAGGGTCCATAGGAAAGTAGTATGATTTTCATTAGTTCGTTAATATTTTTTTCCCACAAATAAATGAACACTTGCTATAGTCAGGAATCATTAAAACAAGTTTAGACCTTTTGGAAAATATCAATTTTGATACATTTTAAGCTGTTTTTTAGCTTAAAGACAGAAATACATAATTTGTAACAGTTTTCCATTTAATGTAAATTTGATCAACTTTTCGCCTTGTTATGTTTGGAGTCTGCCCATAGCTGTCAGGTGGAGTGTCAAATTATTTACACTCAATCTATTAGTTACAGGGCTAAAATAAATAGTTCTGTTTCTTATCACATGGTCAGCCAACTAACTAACTGTATCATTTAAGAGCAGAAGAGGTAGAGATGTACTGTGACACTAATCAGAGTTATCCCCTCCTCTGAAAGTAATGAATTTCATTATACAGCCAGACCCTGTGGTGAATGAAGTGAAGGTGTCATTTGCAGAGTGGAAAATATGTGCTTTTCAGAGGGCGTGGCATGTTGATAAGCGTACTTTTCCACTGAGTGAGTTGTGGCAATGGTAAACCAGCTGATTCCTCGTTTTAGTTAGTAAAACCTCTACGCGTTCAAACCAGCCTACAGACTGATCACCTAAACGCAACAACAACATGTTTGGAGTAATGGAAACGTTCTAGTTTGGAGATGTAAAGATGCAGTAAGATTAAAATAGAATGAAAGTGCGAAAACAATTCATGAGGGAAATTTTTTCTGTTGTAATTTGTAAATTTCCCTTTTTTGATAAGAAATTTACCTTTTCTACATTTTATAAAGTAATCATAATTCAAACAGTCGTGTTATATCCTGCAGCGGAATATTGGTTGTAGTATGTTACAATGCCTCTTACGGGACAAAGTAAACTTGGCGGGTCAAAGGTCTCAGGTTAAACAATATGTTGGAAATAATAACTTAAGAAATACCCTGGAATCCATTGGATCTTGTTTAGTTGCAAAATTTACAAACATGGATTTATCGAATTGGGAAAAATATTGTAACCATGTAATACACATAGAAGACGATTTGTACAACAGAGAATGTTTATTTGACTTAGCAGTGGTTCGGATTCTTCTGATAGTGACTAAAGTATAAGTTAGGTATTTGTAATTTCTGTGTTTTGTTTTCCATTATAATTTGTTGACTTTAAAAAGAAGAAATAATTTTGTTTAAATAATCGATTTTACTTGCTTGGAGTATGAATATTGTATTTTTTTAAAAAAAGACTGTTAAATGTTAAAAAAATTTCAATTGGTTATCCATTCATATCACTTACTGTTTAACAATAAACGTAAGTGTTTAAAATAAATCAGCTGTTTCATTGTAAAGCTACGTTGTCCTCGGAGCAATTTGTAACACGCGGCGTAAAGCGTATTACGCGGCGTTGTTACGCCAGGCACTAGTTGCGTGGCGATAAACGGGAGTGTTGTCCTCAGAACGATATGGCGTGATGCGCCGGCGACATGCGCAGGGCGTAATTTTCCAGACTGCTTCTGGAGCAGTGGGTGAGCGTACTACGCCGCGTGATAGACAATGGACAGCTCAAATGGTACATCCAAGAAAACTCTTTCGTTTCCGAGGTTTTCAGGTGAGAACGACGAAAAACTTATTTTCGAAGTGTCAGGACGAGAGCTGTTGTGGAAGTTAAGTGACGCCAATTTTAAAATTTTACCAATTTTACGCCTTCACGTATTAGGTCAGCGATATTCGAAAATTTATCTCTTGTTATTCGGAAATATTCTTTAAATTTCACATCATCTTTCAGTAAATGTCTTTTAACACGAATATTAAAAGCCCCCTCCTTCATCTCTATTTTCGAACATTTAGCTGCACAAATTCCTATTACGAATTACATCACCAATTAAACAGTCTATTCCAAAATCTAAATCTAAATGAGCAACCAGTAACGCAGCTGTACATTTTTTTTATCGAGATGTAGTCCGACATGGTGAGCAGTTGGGGCCAAACTGAGAGCGTTTTATGCGTAAAATCGCTGCTGGGACAACACCTGACATGAGTACAACTGGGCGATGCAAACGACATACGTTGGCACAGCTGACTACGCTTACGCCGCGTATCAAAAATCGCTCCGAGGACAACGGAGCTTAAGAAAAATTTCCATGCAGGGAAATCTTGCATTAAAAATTTCCCTGCTGGTGAAACACTGCAGGGAAATATCGCATTAAAAATTTCCCTTGGTTAAATAATAATTGTGTAAGTTTACTCTCATCCTATTTAAAAACATCTGTACTAGGCTATAACACTATATTTCTCTACATATAACAATAACTTGTAATCTTTCTAGAATTACAAGAAATCCCAAAAACAAACCACATTTACTTAGCGTCTTCCACTTTTTATCTGCCAGTGAGACCTTGACACTTAACAGGAAAGCAGACATGGAAGGCTTAAAGAGGAAAGAGAGAAAAATAATTAGGAAAATTCTTGGACCTAGATGGACCGAAAACGGGTACAGATTACAGAGAACGTCGAAAATTGAAGAATATTCCAACATAGAGACAGACATGAGGAAAAGACACCTTCAATTTTATGGCCACATTATGAGGCTTCCTGACAATAGACTCACAAAGAGAATAGTAAAATATGTATCATCACTTGTTAATGGGGGGGAATGGATACAAAGTGTTAAAAAAGATTTAGAATTGACCAAAATCACCAAAGAAGAAATTCTCATAAGAGACAGTTTTAGAACAAGAGTTAAAAAATGGGCAGTTAAACCAGAGACAAAAGCTCCAAGAACCGGAACAAAGTGGAGTGAACAGAGAAAAGCTGAATTCTCACAAAGAATGAAAAACTGGTGGGCGGATAAAAAGGACAAGAAATCCCAAAAACAAACCAGATTTACTTAGCGTCTTCCACTTCGGGAGCTTTACGACTAATAATAATAATAATAATAATAGTAATCTATTTTAATGCAATCTTAAAGTTCAATGACGCGTTGGACTTAACAATGATGTTTATTCACGTTGCTTATTTCGGTTAACAATAAATTGAAAATTTATTTGATTACCGAGAAAATTAATGGAAGAAAAACTATTTAGAAAAATTTCTTCAGTCCGGAAAATTTAGGAAAAAAATCATAAAAAAAATCAGGTTGTTGAAAGATTTACTGCGTAATAGTTCTTGCAATACACCGTAAAATTTATTTATAAATTTTTTTACGTCGTGAGGGAAAAATAATAATGAAATTCTTTAATGAAGTGGGGTTGTTATGGGTGAAAAATGATTCGATTTGATTTTTAGTTGGAGGGAGGGAGCTCGGTTATAAAATGAAGCCGGTACTGGAATGAACCCTCAACAGTTTGTTGAATACAAAACGAACGTGCCCTGCATAAAAATTACTGCACAGTTGTACTAAGATTTCTCTAAGATAAACCTGGCATCGCAAAACGTTAACCGGATATTAAATTTTCAATCTGTTACCAGTAGTCGTCGTTATACTTGTGTATATCTTTTATGTGATATTTCCTGACACTAATATTTCACTTTATAGTCGCATCTGAAAATTACTTTTTTACTAACAATTTATATTTATACTCGTACCTTTCATGTTCATTTTACACTACTACTGTTTTTACTCTGAGCGTTCTCTATGTTTAGAAGATTATATCTCTTGTCAAGTAGTTCATAAATCATTTACTTATTTTTACTTTCTCTTGTCTATATGAATATATAGGAAGGAAAGTATTGTTTTTATGTTTGAGGTAAGGTTTTTGTTTATTTCTAATGTGTTATTGCTAATATTAGGTTATATTGTTCATTAATTGCATTGGCAAGAGAAAGTTGTGTGAATGTTTCACACCAGATTTTTACTTTATTTTGTCGTATATGAATAGGTAGGGAAGGAAAGTATTGTTTTTATGTTTGAGGTTAGGATTTTGTTTATTTCTAATGTTTTATTGCTAATATTAGGTTATATTGTTCATTAATTGCATTGGCAAGAGAAAGTTGTGTGAGTGTTTCACACCAGATTTTTACTTTATCTTGTCGTATATGAATAGATAGGGAAGGAAAGTATTGTTTTTTCACCGGATGTACACGTTTTCAGGCCTCCTGTACCCCAAAAACATGTTTTTAGCGATTGGTCTATGTGTGTGAACAGAATATCTCAAGAACGGAACATCGTACGAACCTGAAACTTGAAACTTAAGTTAGACACCACTACCGGACCTGACAAGAACATTTTCATTAAAATCGGTCAACCGGAAGTAGTAGTTCATACGTGTAATTTTTCACTTTTTTGCGATTTTCTAAAAACTGGTCCTACGATTTTTTTAAAAATCGCCTGGTTTTGGAAGGAGGTCTTCCCACCTGCCTTCTTCCAACTGGAACATATTCCGTCACTTTTAGAGGTATTCTCTCCTCTGGCATCCGTTCCAAATGTACTGGAGTTTATTTTTATAGAGCAAATTAAATTATGGCAGCCTATGGTGTCGCCATAAACCGGCTGCCGTGCCCCGCAACCACGTTGGTAGCCACTGTTGGCGGGGCGGGCCATTATAACACATTGAGCTTATTAACACTTGTCTGCCAGGCGGCGCACGCAATACCGCTAGAATCTTGGTTAACATAGAGAAAAGAGACAACCTATCTTTATTTATGTTTCATTGAACGTGCAAGATTTCTCTTCTGAAGCAATAATTTTGTTTAGAACTTTGAAGTTCTTTTACCTAATTGACCTAATTTACCTAATTGATTACCTAATTGATTAACCTAATTAATCAATTAATTGATTTACCTAATTGATTACCTAATTGATTGGTTTTTACCTAATTGATTAGGTAACGGTCGTTGCCGGTTTTTTAAAATCTATTTTGAAAGTTACTTATCGAAAGATTTGAAGATTAACGAAAGATTCGTTATCAAATGAAATTGAAGTTTCATTTTCTTCTTCGTCTACGTTTTTAGTAGTTTTTTTTACTGCAGTTTCTAATTTCTTTAACTTATGGAACTTTTTCAGGGTTTCTTCTTCCTTCTTGCTTTTCCTTATCGTCTTGTCTACAATTTCACTGCCACTCGTTTCCACTGTGACAATCTGCAGTTCACTAGACATGCTGTTTAACAGCTGATTTACGGAGAGGAAGGTTCCTGGTTCAAATCTTAGTAGAGGTAGTTACTTTTATACGGATTTGAATACTAGGCAATGGTTACCGGTGTTCTTTGATGGCTGGGATTTAATTAACCATACTCACTGAGGAGTGGTCTACCTGAGCCTGAACAAGAATACAACTCATTTACACATCATACACATCATCCTCATCTCATTGGGGTTTTTTTGCGCCCTGGAGACTCCAGGAGGAGTATAGGACATGTCGTCAGATATAACACCTGAAATAGATATAAAATCACACTACTATCAAGAAAGAAATTCCTGTACGCTATAAAAAGTTTCACCGATCAAGTAATTTTTCAGATTTTTTTTAAAGTAATTCAAATCCTCACAACACTTTAAAGATTGGGGTAATTTATTCATGAATTGTCTCCCTGCATAAGTAGGTTTTTGTTGAAACAATTTTGTGGAGTGATTAGCCACATAATAATCATTACTGTTTCTCGTATTATGATTGTGAACATTGAAATTCTGCATAAAATTATTTTGCCTAACATACATAATCACCTCAAAAATGTAGAGGGAGGGAACTGTAAGCAATAATCATGGGGTCATTGGGTCATGGGGTTGCTTACTGTTCTCAATTGAGGACAGATTGCAACGTACACACATTAGGAATTACAAAAAAACTAGACATACTGAAGTAGGAGTACATAATTTGCGTAAATAAAACAGTCCAAGGAAACGAGAAGAGTGCTCGGCTGGCGAGAACTACCGAACTACCCTCGGATCGAACAACGAATGATTGGCTGCGCCACCGGTTGCCTCCATGTTATTATGTTGCTAATCACAACACTTAATTTTTTGAGCAAAAACCAACTTATGCAGGTAGAAAATACATCAATAAATTGCCTCAAGGTTTAAAAAGTTGTGACAATTTAAGTCCTTTTTAAAAAAAAGCTAAAACAATATTTGATTGATGAAACATTTTATAGTGTGCACGAATTCCTTTCTAAATAGTTTTGGTATTTAACTTTAATTAAACAAATATTGTGTACAATTTGATACAAAGGGGTTCATGACAAGCCTGCTGAGTTAAGCAGTGGCAGGAGGAAATTATTGGTAAGTGATGAATTTATCATTGTGTTTGATTTTTTTATTTTTCATTGTGTGTGATATTTGATTCAATAGCGTTCATGACAAGCCTACTGAAGTAAGCAGTAGCAAAAACAATTTTTGGTGGTAAGTGATGAATTTATTTTTGTTGATAAACTTTCATTTTATCAGTTTTATCTTGACATGTCCTATACTCCCTTTGGAGTCTCCAGGATGAAAAAAAAATGTTTTCCTGACTCAGTCACCGGTGGCGCCGCTTGGCGGAAAACTCTAAAATAGAGCTCAAAATTTTTCAGATCTTAATGGGGAACCGAAAAAAAGATTGACCGACCAATTAGTCGATCGAGCTAACAACGAGTTCAAAGCTATAACGAGAAAAGAAAAAGTAATAAATTTTAATGAATATAATGAAAATTATAAAATAAAAATGAATATACGGTATTTTAATGACCGATGAACTGGAAAATTAAATTAATTCCATTTTCCATGTTTTTATTTTATTATATGGAATAAGATGTTTAAAACAAGAAGTGTTTCCTCCTCGGTCTGATGTCTGAGGTGAAATTGAATTCAATTTGTATAAGCCGATTATATTAATAATTTACACTTCGTCGCCTTCCAAAATGTTTTTCTCTTGAAACATTATTTTTAATAATACAATATTTTAATATTACTTCAGTATATATATCTTTGTTAGGAATAAATTTATGAGAAGATTTAAAATTGCAAAAGAGTACTTCTTAAAGTTTATATTTTTAATATAAATATTTTTTAATTCGTATATTTAACGTGGCGGCATCAAGTGGTGTGGGGTCATTAGCAGCGACGACGTTGGAGTGTAACTATTGTACAATGTGTAACGTATGAAAATATGCCACCGTGCCTGAGTGGGATTCGAACCCAGGACCGCATGATGAGAGGCGAGCACGTTACCAATAATATAAATATTATATATTTATATTAATATTTATATATATATTAATATTATTAGCACGTAACAATAATATAAATATTATTGTTTCTTTTATATAGAAGAAAACCTCTGTGATAACACAACAATTTTGATATTTTGTTGTATATTTTGAACTAAAAAAAAAAAAAAAATCTGGTTTGAAACACTCACACGACTTTCTCATGGCAATGTAATATAATGATACATATAACCTATATTTGTTGTCGTTGTTGTTTAGTTCATCAGCCTGGTTGGCTGGTTTGAACTTCAACAGGTTTTACAAAGTAAAACGAGGAGTGAGGTGGTTTAAAATTACCTTCCTTCACTGATTGAAAAGTATGCTTATCAACATGTAAAGTCCGCTGAAAAGTACAGGGACCGGCAGAAAAAGTGGATGGTTTTTGATCTGACTGTACATCGCAACAATGCGAGTGGGGAGAACCGGGTCAATGATTTTAATTCCCTGGCTCAATGTCATTACAGTTGCAATGATGTCGTGGAACGCACAACATCGTGCTTTCGTCACAGAGACTTAGACCGAAAACACACTGCATCAGTCAAAACAGCCTGGCTGGCTGTTCGAAGCAAACCTAAGTAACCGGTTTAGTACAGAGTGAAACGGGCAGCAAACACACACACACACTGGCAAGGCAAACGTTTTGTTTGCTTCAGTCTGTTAACTATTAACTATTAACGATCACTGTTCACAACTGATTGACTGACTGTGTGGGTTGGAGTTGTACGAGTCCCATTCAGTCGCAAACAAACATTTTGTTTCGGTTTGCTTCAACCAAATTGACTGATGCAGAGTGTTTTTGGCCTTACTTTAGTAACGGATACTCGGTAGTCAAAACCCAGCGTTTGTTCTGTACAAAGTTTTGAGTAAGTAGACACGGTAGTGTTCCAAGTCGCAATGCAATAATGCGTTGGGTCAAAAATTTTAGAGAAACGGCTTCATCTTTAAAAGGGAAACCTACGGGCCGTCCACGTACCGTTCGTACTCCCAAAAACAAAGATGTTTTGCGATTGTCAGTAGCCAGAAGTCCACGTCGCCCTGTTTCACATCACGCAGCTGTGCTAGGAATATCAGATCGGAGTGTTCGAAGAATTTTGCGTTTGGATCTTCATTTTCATCCACTAAATCGTAACTGTTCAAGAACTAAGCCAATATGACTTCCAAAACCGAACAATCAATTCTGAACATTTTAACTAACGATTCACCTGTCTGGTTGTGTAAATAAACAAAATTTCCGGTACTGAGCGGCAGAAAATCCTCGTAGCCTGCACGAAAAACCACTTTATTGTGAATGTGTGACAGTTTGGTGCGCAGTGGCTAAATTCGGAGTGATAGGTCCATATTTTTACGAAGAGAACGGTCGAGCAGTTTTGATCACTTCAAGTCGTTACGTCGAAATGCAAAATAATTTCCTTGCACCAGAGTTACAACGTCGTGAAGTTGACTTTGCAAATATTTGGTTCCAACAAGATGGAGCTACTGCTCACACTGCCAGAGTGTCAATGAATGTGTTACGACCAAATGTTTCCAGAACAAGTGATTTCAAGAAATGGTGACCTTTCATGGCCTCCTCGCTCCCCAGATCTTTTGGTATGTGACTTTTTTCTTTGGCGGTATTTGAAATCAAAAGTGTATGTCGTAAAGCCTCGAACAACTGAAGATCTGAAGCTAATTTGAAATGAAATAACGGTGATACCGAACGACATGATTGTGAAGGCATTGGATAATTTCCAAGTACGATTACATGAATGCGTGCAGAATGAGGGTAATCACTTGACTGACATAATTTTTTAAACAAAACAAGTGAATTTTAGAATTTAAAAGCTTTAACCCTTACAGTGCCAGCGTCCTAATATTAGAACGTCACCAGTTTTACCAAAAAATGCCGGCGTCGTCCTTTTATTAGTACGTCGACTAAAAAAATTCATAAAATTTTTATTTTTCACTCAATTTTTAAAATTAACGTATGAAAATAATCAGTAAGAAATGTAGATTGAAAAAATACATGTAGAGTTTTTTATGAATGTCATTGATTAATGTTGATTAAAAAAACTAAAAATTGAATTTTTAAAACCTTTATCGCAGTATTTTTATTTTTTACAATACATAAATATTTTTTTGTAATTTTTACATAATTAAAATTGTCTTTAAAGTAATGTAAATGAAATTGAGTAACATAATTTTTTATGGTGATTTTTTTTTAAATTGAAAAGGAAATTTCCACAAAAAATGACTACGTTTCATTTTATTTTTAAATTGTAAAAATATGTGTTCCGATTTGAATGTCATTATGAACATTATCAATTCATTATGAACAAAACAAACATACCTAGCAAAATAGCCATGTTATGGATAGATGCTACAAATCGCACAAAAGTAGGCTGGAATTTTTCGGTAGGAACTCACAATATTCTCTGGCACTGTAAGAGATAATAAAAAATGGCAAAAAATAATGTTTCAAATCAATTAATAAATTTTTTTTACATCTCATTTCTGATTTATTTTATTCATTTCAAAACCGTCCACTTTTCTGCCGGTCCCCCTATACATATTTCCCACCTTGACAATGACAATGACATCTCCTCCACTTCATTCAATACAGGCAGGGTCCAACTGTATAATGATGGATGAAATTTATTATTTTCAGAGGAGATAAGTTACTGTGACTACAATCGGTTTCATAAATTATATAGGCCTAAACCTGAGCTTGAACCTAAAGCATCTCCAAAAAGATGAGTCGGATTTTAACATACTTTACATCAACATTTATAGTTCAGCCGTTCTTAGTTTGCTCCTAGTGTCAACAAACAAAAGCCACCTACTACTGGGTGCACGCTAGAGTCCGCGACTTTACGGATGTCGTATTCCTATTAAGTTAAATATTTTTTAAATTATAAGTACTTAAAGTACTTAAAACATCAATCATGATATGATGTAGGCCTAACCATTTCATTTATAAAAATACTTTTAAAGTATTTTGTATTTAAATACTTTTGAAAGTATTTTGTTGTTACTTTTTAATCAGCGTGTACACATTTTTTATATAATGTGCATGCTCAGTGACGTCATTATATGTTTACATTAGGAGCAAACTAAGAGAGGCTGGACTGTAGCTCCTTTCGTTCTGCGTTCACCTAGAATATTTCTATATTTTTTATGTTGTTTAAAAATTGCCACATCGAGATTGGAAAACAAAAATATGCGTTTTTTGCTACCGCAAAGAATTTCATGTGTTTAGAGGCGTATAACTCGAGTATTATTTGACCAAAAAGTTTGAAATTGAAACGCCAATGCGCCAAAATGAAATGCCGGCCGCATTGGCGTAGTTGGTAACGTGCTCGCCTCTCATCATGCGGTCCTGGTATTGAATCCCACTCAAGCACGGCATATTTTCATACGTTACAAAAACAAAATCATTTCATTCTCCATTGTACAATAGTTACACCCCAACGTCGTCGCTGCTAATGACCCCACACCACTTGATGCCGCCACGTTAAATTAATTACAAAAAAAAGTTTGAAATTTTAACACAACCCAGCCAATTATATATTTACAGCTTGTTCGAAATTTCAAATTTGTACGTTATGTTAATTTTGATTTATTAACAATATTGTGAACCTTTAGATACTATCTCGGTAACCGCTCAATCGTTCGGCGTTCGGCTTGAGCAAACTGTCGTATTAGTACAAATGCATTATTACAGTCACTTGCGCCACGAGTTTGCTCTTGTTTGCAACGAGGGGTAAAGGGGAAAAGCATCAGTGCGCATGCGCGACTGCTTTAATTTCAATACGACAAACATAACAACTTATACTTTACCCAGAGATATACAGTATATCGCGGAACCTTATGTTGGTTAACTGTTAATTACAAAAATGTCGATTTCTCGAAATCTTGGTTGAACTATTCACAGTGTTGAACGAAATCTAATATGCAATTTAATAATGTGTTATGAAGTTGAAGCTAAACAAAAATGCCTCTCCGTGACTCTTAACAAAAGCCGTGAGTGAGCGGCTAACTACTGTGATGTTTCTCTTTGCACAATTCGACAAATAAAGAAGGAAATTAAGGACGTGAAGAAGGTATTCTTTAACAGTTTTGTTGACACAGCTGGTAAAAAAAAGAAAACGGTTAGTTAGATACTAGAGAGACTGATAATGAAAACGCCGGTGACAGCAATAGTAAAGAAGGCGATTCATTCGTAATTACAGTAAATCAAACATTTCTAGTCATGTAATTAAGTTATAGGCAATATTACAGGTCACATTTATTTCTTATAAGGTTTATGAAGAAAACATTTTCTCAGAATAAACCACAGCTTACAAAATGTATGTAGAAACTGCACGGTAGTGAAATTGAACGAGTAGTGTCTCATTGTTGTAGTTGGCAGTACTGTAAAAATATATTATTTCCCTTCCTCACAGCCAATACATACGCAAAAGGAAATCCGTGACTTTAGTATCTATAACTAGATTTTTGTTGAAATTCAACAAAAGTTCTACGTAGGTTGTTATAACATTGTACTTTTTAAAATAGTGGATCGTTTTAAAAGTCAAATTTTTCGATTAATCGACATTAGTTATATTTTGTCACGGATCGATTGTTTCTATACTTGATGGATTAGGTTTTGGGTAGGCAACTCATAAATCGACGCTTATAATGACGCTCACTAATTGGGGCCAACAATTCATCCCAGCTTTGTTTCTCGTTCTCTTTGCCCGCTCTACCTACATAACTAAATCTGAACCCGGTATCAATCAGATTTGTGTACTTTTTTCAAATCAATACTACAAAAAAAAAAATCTGGTGTGAAACACTCACACAACTTTCTCTTGCCTATGCAAATAATAAACAAAAATCCTAACATTAGTAATAAAATATTAGAAATAAACAAAAAACTAACCTCAATAAACATAACCTAATTTTAATCATGAGTGAAAGACCCAAAATGAAAGTCGACCTCAGTTTGACTTAAAAATACGGAAAATCACTTTTTCTCACTAAACTAGGCTCCGTGGAGAAAATGCTCTTAAAAGTTGCAGATCTTTTAATTTTCTATAAATTTAATTATTTACACTTTTATCGTAAAATGCATACTAAGGCCGAAATCTTAAAAAAATCAATTTTTCACACATTTTCGTGAGAAAAAAACAGAAAATCGCAAATTACCGCTAAAATAAGCGTTATAAAAAAAATTGTTTGAAATAAAAGTTGTAGGATTTTAAATTCTCTACAATTTTTATTATATAAATTGTTGCGCTAAAATGCATATTAAAGCCGTAATATTAAAAAAAACAACGTTTTTACGAGAAAACACCCTCACCAAGAATTTCAGCACACATGAAGCCTAACCTATCTTATAGAGAATATAAAATTGAGTAAACCAGGCGATTTTTAAAAAAATCGTAGGACCAGTTTTTGAGAAAATCGCAAAAAAGTGAAAAATTATACGAATAAACTACTACTTCCGGATGACCGATTTTGATGAAAATGTTCCTGTCGGGTCCGGTAGTGGTATGTAACTTAAGTTTCAAGTTTCAAGTTCGTACGATGTTCCGTTCTTGAGATATTCTGTTCACACACAAACACACACACACACACACACACACACGCACACACACACGCACACCAATCGCTAAAAACATGTTTTTTGGGTTCAGGGGGTCTGAAAACGTATAGATCCGGTGAAAACTAGATTTGTTGTTATCGACATGAAAACAATACTTTCCTTCCTATATATTCACATAGGCAAGAGAAAGTAAAAATTTAAAATGGCAAACTTTACACAGAAAATAAATAATTTAATTGTTTTACGGAAACATATACATATAACTTACATATGAAACGGAAACGTTTATTACTGGATTCCCGACTTTCTTACTAATTTCGACTTACCGAATTTCTTATTAATTGCCTTCGAGCCAGCCCAGTCAGTCAGCTGGTAGTAAGTCGCTATTATTTGTTAAGTAACACCGGTTAAGGGAAGCGACTTTGTATGGTAACCAGCTGACAGCCATCCATGAACAAACTCTACTGGGGGTCCCTGTTCAAACTCATGCCTTATTCACGTCAAAAAATACAGCAAAAGCAGCGATCAGATTGGGTTGTTGTCAAAAAATGTACAGTTCCCAATAACAAATAAAAGCTAAAAAAAAAAAAAAATTATTACTGAATTCCCGACTTAAACTTTTATATTCCCTACTTCACAAACGATCAAAATTACCAATGGCACAAAAATTACGCATATATTGTTCTCTTTTGAAACCTATGTGGATCTGCGGGTCCCAAATTTACGGTTCAACCAAACCCTCTAATTTGCAACGAATTCAAGCATTCCAGTCAAAAACATTACGCCTTATAGCAAATGCACCTCTTTACGTTAGCAACAAAACCTTACATACAGATTTGAAAACACCACTTGTACAAAATTCCATTGAATACCTATACAAACGCTTTCACGACAAGTCACACAAACACGAGAACCCCCTGGTGCGTTCACTTTCTACCGTCCATTTACCTGATAATCCCCCTAGACGACTTAAAAGACCCTGGAGTAGAGACCTGCTAATTTGATATAAAAATTTCATTGTTGGGGAGGCAGTGATGGGGGCCCTACCCCTCTCATGCCTATCATATCATTTACATTATTATCTTAATCATCACATTTGCTTGTTGTAACATTTTACAGTTGTAAATAAGGAATTAAAGAGAAAAAAAAATTGTTTTACAGATTTTCTA
Organism: Catonia carolina; assembly: GCA_035578175.1. NCBI lineage: Eukaryota > Metazoa > Arthropoda > Insecta > Hemiptera > Achilidae > Catonia > Catonia carolina. Next base: position 696,708 of record JAQMRL010000026.1, read on the forward strand.
CCCAAACGATATTTAATATTTTGACCGATTATTAAAATTGATACGACTCTGAGTCTTTTCGTAAGAGGCAGGTGGGGTGGAATGTGAAATTATTTTCACTTGATCTGCTAATGGAAGGGCTGCAATGAAATAGTTCTGTTTCTTACCACATGGTGCCTATGCGGTAACATAAGCACTTCAGTGGTAGGGACCAACTAAGAAATCAGCACATAAAAACGGAACTGGATATTTACAACCTGAATGTGAAGATTACAGAATATCGTAATCGATGGAGGAACCACGAAAAGAAATCTCTTTACGTTCTTTCTCTTTCCTCAGAGAGAATTCTCTTTCCTCAGGCATCCCCTCAGTGTTTTGCAATACAGACCGGTGGGAAGGAGAGATGTTGGAAGGCCTCGCTAAAGATTGCATTATTTCAGCAGAGATTGAGTATAATATGAATATCTTAATATTCTTGTCACCGGCACCCCTTCTAATATTAATCATTTACAGTGTTGCCGGCTTTAATATTTCTTCCGGCCTTTGTCGGCGCGGTAGGCCCTTTGACGGCATACCGACAAACTTTTCGGCTCCGCACCGACAGAGGCCTTTGTAATCAAGGCCAAGCCAGTAGCTGCTCTCTGCCACAGCCATCTCGGCGACTATATAAAGAGCGCTGCACTGAGCCGAACGATTCACTTCGAACCAGACAGCAGACAAGACGTCCACCACGGCACACGGCTGCTGGACTCCAACGAGGACTAATCGACGACCCCGCAACAGAGAAGATGATGCTTTCGCTCGCCGACCCGTCACCGTAAGCCGTCGACCGGACCGTCATCGCCCGCTGACGCGACCGATGCCCACAGCGGTCCCTCGACCGAGCCTTACGCCCACCGGGCCCGACGAAGCAGCCATCGATGCACTACTGCGAGGGAAGAAGATGACGTCTCCGCTGGACGACGACACGCCATGTCGCCCAGCTCGTCGACCGCCACGACGACTACGACCAACGCTTATCCAAGACGACCACCACTTTAACGACCCTTTTCAGGACCACCAAACAAATAAGGTTTGCCACTTAATGTCACCATCCGGTGACATTCTCATAGAAGTTTAGCGTACCCCGTTGCGTATAGCAGGGTGCGCTAGGTTTTGCCGGAAGGCTCCCCCTCAGTGTTTTGCAATACAGATCGGTGGGGAAAGGAGAGATGTTGAAGGCCACGCAAAAGATTGCAGTATTTCAGCAGAGATTGGGTATAATATGAATATATTAATATTCTCATTGAAGTTTAGCGTACCCCGTTGCGTATAACGGGGTACGCTAGGTTTTGCTTGTATGTGTTTATTGTCGTTAATTAAATTGTGAATATTATAAATTCTGTTTCGCATCGCACTGTGACATTTAATTATTATTCGTATTGTACGCTGATGTCACCAACACCTCTGTTCTTAAATCTACATGCTGGAACCCTATTACGTCATTATCATGTAAGTTGCTGGCTTTGTATGGACTTGTTGTTGTTGATTAAGTGATCAGTTGAAAGGCTGGTTTGAACCTGTAGAGGTTTTACAAAGTAACACGAGGAGTGAGGTTGTTTACCATTGCTTCCTCACTGAGTGGAAAAGTACGCTTATCAGCATGCCGGGCCCTCTGAAAAGTACTTATTTTCCCCTCTGTAAATGACACCTTCACTTCATTCACCGCAAGGTCTGGCTGTATAATGAAATTCATTTTTTTCAGAGGAGATAACTCTGAATAGTGTCTTTTACACCTCTTCCTCTTCTGTTCTTAAATGATCCAGTCATTTAATTGGCTGACCATGTGATGAGAAACACAACAATTTATTTTAGCCCTGCAACGAACAGATTGAGTGCAAATAATTTGACACTCCACCTGTCTGTTATGGGCAGTGTATGGACTTATAAGTTTAATTGTATTAGAGAGTTCTGTTCTACCCTTCAAAATTTAATTATCCTTTCTCTTTTCCACCGTTAACAAATTCAATCTCCATTATTCGCTTTGGTCTTAGACAACAAACCCCGATGAACTGTCTTGGTTTTCCGGAATACATTAGTTTAAAAACATAGGCTTCATTTCAGGATATTTCTCGGCATAAATGCTAACACATACTATGGTAAATTGTTGTTTAGGTCAACAGCCAAAAGGCTGGTTTGAACCTCCAGAGGTTTTACTGAGTAAAACGAGAAGTCAGTTGTTATCCTAATTGCCATCCTCACCTAGTTAAAAAATTATGCTTATCAGCTTGCCAGGCGCTCCGAAAAGCACCCACTTTCCACCCTGCGAATGACACATACGAGGTGTGGCTATTAAATAACGAGACTGACGTAAAACATTTAATTTTAATTTTATACATAATCACTTATTGTCACCTTCAATATACACTCCTTCTCTATCCCTACAACGCTCCATGCGAATTTTCCATTGTTGGAAACAGTGCTGGAAGTCATCTTCTGTCAGCTCCTTCAGGACACGTGCCGCTCAAAAATGTTTGCAATGAAGCTTGCAAAAATGTTTTTACTGACACTTTGTACGCGATTTAGAATGACTCGAATTTTTTGGAAACGATAATAACATGTGATAAAACGTGGTTTTTTACTTATGATCCGGAAACGAAGCGCCAATCCATGCACTGGAAGAGCCGAGCTTCACCGAGAGCCCAGAAAGCTCGAATGAGCAAGTCAAAATTTAAAGCAATGATGATTGGTTTTTTTTATATCCGTGGGATTATGTACCTTCACTGGGTTCCTGAAGATCAAATAATTTATCAATATTACTAGCTTGACGTACTTTTTAAACTATGTCAAAGAGTAAGGAAAAACGTCCGAAATGTGGAAGGACAAATCATGGGTTCTCCACCATGACAATGCGCCAGCTCATTCCGCGTTATCTGTCAAGAGGTTCCTAGCCAAGTACAGCATTTCAGTGTTAAAACATCCATCTTATTCACCAGATGTTGCACCATGTGACTTCTACCTGTTCCCTAAGGTGAAATCTGGATTAAAAGGGACAAGATTTGAGTTTGTGGAAGCTGTAAAAGAGAAAGCGTCACGTATCCTGAAGGAGCTAACAGAAGATGACTTCCAGCACTGTTTCCAACAAAGACAAATTCGTATCGAGCGTTTTAGGGATAGAGAAGGAGTGTATATTGAAGGTGACAATAAGTGATTATATATAAAATAAAAATAAAATTGTTTACGTCGGTCTCGTTATTTGATAGCCACACCTCGTATATTAGTTTAAAAACATAAGCTACATTTCAGTTTATTTCTCAGTACAAATGCTAACACATACTATGGGTAAATTGTTGTTTAGGTCAACAGCCAAAAGGCTCGTTTAAACCTCCAGAGGTTTTACTGAGTAAAACGAGGAGTCAGGTGGTATACTAATTGCCTTCCTCACAGAGTTAATAACATTATGCTTATCAGCATGCCAGGCGTTTTGAAAAGCACCCACTTTCCACCCTGCAAATGACACCTACATTTCATTCAACAAAGGGTCTGACAGTGTAATGATGAAACTCATTACTCTGAGAGGAGATAACTGTGATTAGTGTCACCTAACACACCTCTACCTTTTCTGTTCTTAAATGCTTCAGTCACATGACTGACCATGTGATAAAAAACAGAATTATATTTTGTAGCCTTGGAAGTAACAAATCGAGTACAATTAATTTAACACTCCACTTGCTCATTATGGGCATATTATGGGCATATGGGCATTATTGGCAAATTATAGGCATTATGGGCATATGGTATCAGACGAACTAATGTCCCATAGCCGAGCGAGTGAGAGGGAGATATGTGGCATAACTACGCATGCGCTCAAAGGTCTTTACCGTTGTAATCCAAATGTGAAAACATACTACAGTCGTTATCTTGCTTGTTAGTTTACTGCATGCATAAACGCTTGCTCATAACAATGAGTAATGTTATTGGAACGGCGCGTATGACTTGTGCGAGTGAGAGCGTTATGCATTCTCTCACTCCCACGGCTAGGTGACATTAGTTCATCTGAATACTGTATAATATGAAAGTGCATTAACCTTTTCAAAGTGTTTTGCTATTTACACGGCTAAATGACGGTGCTACAAATGTTCACTGAATTTATGTTTAAATAATTTCAAGTAAATCAATTGTAGTGAATTCATTAAATTAAACTTTAATTTTTGTTATGATTGGATAAGTTTTGTTTGATTTACCTCCGACAGAAAACTAATAAACTCATTTTTTTTACGTTTCCGCAGGAAATTTTACATACTTTTTAGATTGAACTCAAAGTCACTAACGCTGTAGATTTAATTTCACATTACCTCTTCAATCTGGAATAATATTAGGACTAACTAAAAAGAAAAATGTCAACTACTTCAACGCAGACTGGGACATAATCATAAAATAATAGAATCTTCACAGTTTTATGACGTCATTTACAAGTCAAATATACTAAAATATATTTTATATTTACTAATATACAGGGTGATTTTTAAGTATTAAACAGCTTTATATTGCGTAACTGAGACGTACTTGGCGGAAAAAGCTCATACAAATCTGTGTAGTTTTAAAAATTCAACTTTTTGGTGGTTTTGAAATTTTAGTCCGGCATCTTGGATCCGCCATATTGGATTCAACTTTATATTTTTAAATAGGATGGTAGTCATGTGATACGTCATTTCAATGAGAAATTTCATGAAAAATAAAACAATGGCGCAAACCGTTTTCTGATAAAAGCCTTCGTTTTTGAGTTATATTGAATTCGAAGTTGCAATTTTGGAAAAATTGTTTTAGCAACAAATTGCTTATAACTCAAAAACGAAGGCATTTATCAAAAATCGTATTGCTCCATTGTTTTTTTAATGAAATTTCAAATTAAGATAACATGTCATATGACCACCATCGCATTTAAAAATATAAAGTCAAATCGAAGATGGTGAACATTAATTTTAAAACCACCAAAAAGTTGGATTTTTAAAACTAAACAGATCCTCATAAGCTTCTTTCGCCAAGGACGTCTCAGTTACGCAATATAAAGCCGTTTCCATACATAAAAATCACCCTGTGTTATAATTCAACTAGTTGATGCGGTGGTAAAGTTTCCTCCGCAAGTCAACTGTTTAAGAGCTAATTTTTGGAAACGAAGTTCGTGGTTCAAATCCTAGTAAAAATAGTTAAAGTTCAGCCGTTCTTAGTTTGCTCCTCCTTCTGTCTGTCATCAAACCAAAGCCAGCTACTACAGGGTGCACCCTAGGGTCCACCACTTTATGGATGTCGTATTCCTCCTATTCAGTTAACTATGTTTTAAATTATAATACTTTAAAACATCAGTCATGATATGATGAAGGTCTAACAATTTCATTTATAAAAATACTTTTAAAAGTATTTTGTTACTTTTTAATTAGCGTGTGACTCATTTTGATATAATGCGCATGTTCAGTGACGTCTTGTTTACATTAGGGCAAACTAAGGAAGGCTGGACTTTACTCTAATATGAATTTGAATATTAGACAGTAGTTTGATGGTTGAGGTTCAATTAACGATATTCTCTGAGTCTGTACAAGACAACACCTCATTTACACGTCATACACATCTTCCTCTTCTGATTGAATGACGGGGCTGTTTATTGTTCTAACATTGAACTGATTGCTACGTACATTACGGATTAAAACGAAAATATATCTTTTTATTATAAGTTGGTAAGTATTGTAGTTTATTTATATTATATTATATATTTAATATAATATTAATAATATTTATTATTTATTTTTTAAATATTATTATATTTTCTATTGAACTAAAATTTACTTTTAACTTCTATAAATCGCAAACAGCAGAATTCAAAATTTTTTTATTAACTTCTATTTTGTCGCCGCCTGCCCTTCCAATATTAGCGTCTACTCAACGGAGAGGTATTTAAGAGAGGGCCCTCGTCCGCGAGAGTCATCGCCCAGCCAATTTTTTATGATATTATTCATTTAATATTATGAAAAACACGGCAACTCCTTCGTAATATATATATTAATTTTATAATATTGATATATATATATATATATATATATATATATATTTGACTCTACTCCCAAGCTAAACTTACTTCTGATCCTAAAACTAAATTTTTCTCTCCATAACTATCTCTCAGTATGATTTCTTAAAAGAAACCCAGCCCTGTCACATTTCTTCGAACGATCAGGTGGTATCTCCCACGACATCGTCTACTAACCTTCTATCAGTTTCAGTTTCAGCGAGAGTCACTCTTCACTCAACTCGCAAGCGGAGAAGAACGAAGAAAGAAGAGCTCCCGACTGAAAAGGACGAGCCCAGCCGAGACTGGATGCACCATCCCTGGTCTACGCTACCGGTGGCGGACGCTACATTCCCGCACTGGTCAGCCTTCGCCAGCCCGGAGAGAGCCGCCTCGGCCGCGCTATCGGCAGACGGCCCGACCCGACACTGTGGGGCTCTGGGGGCCAACACTGCCACGCTGCAGTGGGGACCCAACTGCCGTTGAGGGAAGGCTAGGACTGAACCCGGTAGCCCAGCCGTCACTCTTCTGGTTCTGCTTCCGACCACCAACAACGGCCCTTTTCAGGGCCACCAATTTTACAAACAAGGTTTCGCCACGTGTCGTCGGCCTCGGTCAGCGAAAGTATGTATGACGGGGTAAATAAGGTGTAATGGTATTGGTTTACTGGCATTTCTCCCACCACCTCCCCTCCAATTGGTCGCCGGAAGGCATAGACCTGGAGGCCGTTCCTAAGAACTCTTATAGAACTTTGTGACGGCGACAGTCACCTTGCTTTGAATATAAAAACTAGTTAAAAATTAAAAGTTTCGAGGGCGAGTTGTAGGGGGGTCGACCGACCTGGGGAGTGTGCATTTCTCGCCCTCTTGTCAGGGTGCCTCTTCGGGCTCAAGGCCCGCGTCAGAAAACATTTGGGTCCTAACAGTCAAAGAAAACGAGTCGAAGATTTAAAATTGTAATAACTAATAATATAAAATATTAGTTAGGACCTAGTCGCCTTTAAATTTGCCAGAAAGTGTTTGTACACCATAAATGTAATTTTGCCTTCAGTGCCATCCACGATTGCCGAGGGACACAAAATAATAAGGTGTAATTAATTGAACCCCAACCATCAAAGTATAGCCAAGCCAATTGCTGTGAGCGCTGGACTACGCATGCGCATACTTGACTTCGAACTCGCATACCACTCCCACCTACACTAATATGTACAGTCAGAGTGTTGTTGAAAATTGACAACACCCATTGTATTTAGTAGGCATACTGTTCCATTGTTGATTAGATACACTGCACTATTACAGTACATACAAGACTATACTAATGCAGACGCACGTTTTGCCCAGCGCTCTCCTTACGACAAATCAGGCTATACACCGGTAACAACTGTCTAATATTCAAATCCGTATAAAAGTAACTAAAGTCCAGCCTAACTTAGTTTGCTCCTAATGTAAACAAATAATGACGTCACTGAGCATGCGCATTATATAAAAATAAGTACATGCTGATTAAAAAAGTAACAACAAAAATACTTTCAAAAGTATTTAAATACAAAATACTTTTAAAAGTATTTTTATAAATGAAATTTTTAGGCCTACATCATATTATGACTGATGTTTTAAGTACTTTAAGTACTTATAATTTAAGAAATAGTTAACTTAATGGGAATACAACATTCATAAAGTCGCGGACTTTAGCGTGCACCCTGTAGTAGCTGGCTTTGGTTTGTTGACACTAGGAGCAAACTAAAAACGGCTAAACTTTACCTTAACTGGAATTTCATCTAGGATAGGAACCTTCATCTCCGAAATCAGCTGTTGAGTAGGTGACTCGCTACAAACGCTTTACCACTAGATCAACCAATTAATTAGGTAACAAAATTGAAACACCATTTCGTTAATCTGTTATTCTTATATACATTTAAATAAACGGTTTTTAAATTGATTTTTAAAATAATATTAATAAAATATCACTACGGAATCTAATATATAAAAAATCTAAATAAGAAAAAATTTAAATAATCTGAAGTAAATATTTACTGACAATTCTACATTATTTACAAAATTATTTACGAAACTACAATAATAATCTACTGTGCAATAATATATAATATATAAGTAATATAAAAATGTATCTACAGTGGGCTCTAAATTACTTCATAAATACGGCAGGAAATAAAATCTCAATCTAATAGAGTAGGTAATAAAAGTAGCAATATTATACGAATCGTCTATTTATATACAGCATGTCTAGTAAATTAATGGCAAATTTTCGCAAGTACTTCAATAATATATGAAAAATATAGTATAAAAAAATTCTCATATGAACAAAAATATCTTATCAAATTTACATATTAGCTATTTTCTTTTGTTTAGTTTGAATGTTATTTTTTAAAAATGAATTCGTTTTAAGGGTGTTAAATATTTGGAAGAATGGAATCAGTATCTATATATTATTAATAGCGAGCAGCTTTTTTTTCAACACGATTTTAACCACCTGAACCTTGACCGATTTTCCCCGAAGTGGGCTCAAATGAATCGTCTGTTCGAGTAGATTTGCAGAAAACTATCCAAAATCAAATATTTCAATTTATGACCGTAAAATAGGAGGTCTAAAATAGATTGGAGAGGGGGCAAGTTCAACGAACTAAAGTATAGGCCTACCAACGCATTGGCAGTGTCACGGTCAGATCGCTTTGCAATTTCCAACGTAGTTGTTGTAAATTTGTATACAGTTCGATCTGCTATATTTTGGTTTTGTTTTTATGTGGAATTAAATAATGAGATTTTAGAAAAAATTAGATCAGTAATGACTGCTGTCAATCCGTATGCTCAAAGCTATAAGCAACTGGGTGACATGGTAAAATATGAAAAGGCAATTGCACGAACTGAAAATCGTCTGCCACTATACAATTTTTTTATGAAGTTCCATCATGAGCCGAATGAGGACAGAATTTTTTTTTTAACGTCCGACTGTTCTGCAAATTGCTGCTAATGCAGACGGTGAAGGATGAAATGAATTTTTTGTAACGTATGAAAAAATGCCATACCCGAGTGGGATTCGAACCCAAGACCGCGTGATGAGAGGCGAGCACGTTACCAACATCGCCAACGCGGCCGGCGATTTCGTTTATCTAACAATAACTCTTCCGTATTTTATGTTATAGTTCATTACAATTGTTAAAGATCCCAAAAATTTGGGGGTGCGGCGCACCCCCGTAAATCCGCCCATGCGTCTGATAAAACCTGATTTTAGTATCCCATGATAAGACAATTTTGTTGAATAGGTTTCTGGTATTCATGAATAAAGGTCTTATCTTATCCGCCCTTCTTTCTAACATTATTCATTACATTAATTCTTCACTAGGTGAACCTGTGCGGGAAAAGTGTAAATTTGTTTTTATAGAACTTCTCTGTAAACAACTTTTTTTGTTTTATTGTACTACTGGTTCATTGAATCTTCTTCTGTCCTCATTGAACCAATAGTACAATAAAACAAAAAAAGTTGTTTACAGAGAAGTTCTATAAAAACAAATTTACACTTTTGTGCGGGTTTTCCCGCACAGGTTCACCTAGTGAAGAATTAATGTAAAGAGTATGTTAGAAAGAAGGGCGGATAAGATAAGACCTTTATTCATGAATACCAGAAACCTATTCAACAAAATTATCTTATCATGGGATACTAAAATCAGGTTTTATCAGACGCATGGGCGGATTTACGGGGGTGCGCCGCACCCCCAAATTTTTGGGATCTTTAAAAAGTGTAATGAACTATAACATAAATACGAAAGACTTATTGTTAGATAAAAAAAATAGTTCTGTTTCTTATCACATAGTCAGCCACTTATATGACTGAATCATTTAAGAAGAGAAGAGGTAGAGGTGTACTGTGACACTAGTCAGAGTTATCTCCTCTGAGAGTAATGAATTTCACTATGCAACCAGACCCTGTGGTGAATGAAGTGAAGGTGTCATTTGCAGGGTGGAAAGTGAGTGCTTTTCGGAGGGCCTGGCATGCTGATAAGCATACTCTTTCAACTCAGTGAGTTGTGGCAATGGTAAACCACCTTACTCCTCGTTTTTACTTAGTAAAACCTCTACAGGTTCAAACCAGCCTTTTGGCTGTTGACCTAAACAACAACAACATTGTTAGATAAACGAAATAGCCTAAAAATAGGCTCTTTTTTGGCCTAAAAATAGACCATTTACATTGAATTTTGGTGTTTGATTTACGAAGATAAAAACGAATAATATGTGAGATAAAAATGTTTTGTTCATATTATGTACTTATTTTCATATATTAGTATATTATCGAATGAATTATTTACTCTGTAATTAAACTAAGATGAGTACAGTGAATTAATATTTTTAATTACAACAGATTACATAAAAAAAATAATTAACTGTAGTAACTAAAAATATAATTGACAGTACTTATCACTTAGTTTAACGAAAAACTGACAGGGTAAACAATACAATATTTTATGTTACATAAAAATTACTTCCCAATAGGAAGGTCATTTTTAAGTAAGAACCGTTTTGTAAATAGAGTAAGAGGAATTTTATTTATGAACGTAAATTGTTCCAGAAACTAAAATATAGTAGAACGTCGATAATCCGAACGTCAAAAATCCGAACGCCATCTGAGTATTTTTTCGATAATTTGATTTGCGTGAGAAAGATAACATGTTTTATAAACCTTTCTTTTAAAAACATTTTGTAAAACGTTTACACTGTGTAACATATTTTATAACTTATTTTAAAACAATATATTTTCTGTAAATGAATGAGCGAGGCTTAAAAAAATCACGCAATCAAAAATTCGAAAGTTTTTGAAGTAAGATTTCAGTGATTCAGTAAGGTTTCTAGTGAACCTTTTGTTTAACTGTAGGCCTACATAGATTTTTGTTTGTTTTCAATTTAATATACTACAGTATAATACTGCATATGCAGTAAAATACAGACTGTAGTTTTTATTATTTTACTCTACCTCTGCATTGCTACACAGAACACACTAGGCTCAACTGTAGATAACTTTCATTTGGGAATAACTGGACCATCCACGATACAGCCCTAACATAGGATTTCATACTTCCATCTTTTTCCAAAATTTAACGAATTTCTTGGTGGAAAGTTACGAAATGTTAAAAGAAACTCATACTATACTATTTTTCAAAGGTGATGAGCTCTCTTTACGTTCGCATTGCCCCCCACCCACCCACTTTATAGCTAGCCAATCACTTGCCACCAACTACGCCAATACTTGCTCTTCTGTTAAATATTTCGTCGACCATTTTTTTGGTCTTTCAATAATAATTATGACATACAAACATACAATCAGCCGGCCGCATTGGCGCAGTTGGTAACGTGCTCGCCTCTCATCATGCGGTCCTGGGTTCGAATCCCACTCAGGCATGGCATATTTTCATACGTTACAAAAAATCATTTCATCCTACATCACATAAAGTTCTACCCCAACGTCGTCGCTAATGACCGTTGCAGTTGATGCGACGTTGAATAAAAAAAAAACATACAGTCAGCTGGTTTTATTATAAAGTAGGCTATTGGTTGCACCACAATTTGAATTTTATAGTTGAAGGGTTGAGGGCGCCGCTGCAGTTTGTGTTGTAACCGCTGACCGCACACTCGCTCGCCAGTACGCGCCGGAGACAGTCGATCTGCAGCTTACAATTATTGCAGTGCGCCGCCACCGCCTAAACGCGCACCCGGAAAACGGCCTACAACCGCAAACTAATATGAAGAAATCGCTCCTTGGAAGAAGACAGCAGTATAGTGGGTATACCTATCCCTTATTTCTGTCTATCTTATTTTACCCCCCACTCATCACGAGTTCGATTCACCCTAGAAAAGGAGGTAAGAGGCTGCTTAATTTTGTATTTTCTTCACATCGCATTCCGGGTACGTCAACCAAATAAAAAGGGCTCAAGACGCGCAACGCATACGGTCCACTGCTCTGGAGGAGGGGGGTGGGTCCCGCGGGATCCTTCCTTTGCACCGCACCACGCACGCAAACGCGGTACCAAATATTGCATGTTAACGCACTCTATGATCGATGTGTTCAGTCCGAGATGCAAGACGAGAGTGAACTATTGCGGCTCTTATACGCATGCGCGCGTAATGTTTGTCAGGTACAATAATCTGACAACGGTGGCAAACGTTGTGATTGGTCTAAATGACGTGTGGTACAGACAGCAGAGCTCGTCAACCGTGAAAAGTATATTAACTGGTTTAACAAGTATCAGGCGGCGGCAGGGTTCTTTGATAAGTGGATCCAAAAGCCGTTGCGACCACTTAACAAATCTTTAGATAACAATATTGACTAAATAGAAAATAAAAAACGTTCATTTTTTATTTCTATTTTATATAATGAATTTATATAAAAATTTCACTAACCTTCTTTTTAAACTGCGTAACTTTTATTTTTATTTTTACTTACACGTGCTTCGGTGGATCCACCATCATCAGAGTAAATAAAATAACTGAAACTAAAAATTTTTTATCTCACTTATTTAAAATCTATAGAAGATGGTACATCTTCAGTCATTTGTATAAAACGTTTTATACGAATGACTGAAGATGTATCATCTTCTATAGATTTTTAATAAATAAAGTTTTAGTTTCAATTATATGTTATTTACTCTGATGATGGTGGATCCACTGAAACACAAATGTAAGTAAAAATAAAAATAAAAGTGACGCAGTTTAAATAAAAAGAAGGTTAGTGAAATTATTATATAAATTCATTATATAAAATAGAAATAATTTCAAACTACAGAATGCATTAAAAGGATTTATTTTTGAATGTTCATATTTTATTTTAGTTTCTGAAACAATTTACGTTTATAAATAAAATTCCTCTAACTCCATTTTACGAAACGGTTCTTACTCTAAAAAAATGTCCTCTTATTTGCCAACCTTTTTACAAGATATTCTATATAGATAATATTTTAGAATGAAATGTTTTTATAAAAATATATAATATAATTTATGTATTTAATTATTAGTATACAGTAAAGTAATATAATGATAATAAGAGGTAAAAATGGAAACGAAAATATTGAAAGCTAATGTATTAACAACAAGCTTTGGGATAATAGAAGTAGATTGATAATAAAGATAAAAGATAGATAGATTGATAGATAGAGAGAGAGAGATATATATATTATATAAGTATTATAATATAAATATATATACAGGGTGATTCAAAACTATACGGCAATCTCTTGGAATCTCATTCTATAGCTAAAAATACGAAAAACGTTCATATAAACATATGCCTGAAAACACTTAGTTAGCGAGTTACGGCTAGCAAAAAATTTCACCTAGAACTCTGTACCCTCGGTGAAGTAAGGCCGTATAAAAATGTTAAAGGTAGTTACAAAGATACAAATACGATTGTTTATTATGGTTTTAATCTGAAAAATTGAATAAAATTGGTTCCAGAGCTGTAAATTCAATACTTGCAGAGATATCTTACATAAAACACAAGAATTTATGGAAAGAAATAACACATTTTTGTGTTTAACGTAAGAGAACTTCCATAAATGGTAAATAAAGGTGTATTTTTTCTTAAATAAATTTGTAGAAAATTTAATTCTGAGAAGATTTATGTGAATTACTCAGGAAAAAAATGAATAATAGATATTGAAATGTCGCTTTATTTAAAATCAAAACAGACGCACATTCTTAACTGCAAAACATATTAGGTTGAGAGTAACAGCTGATCATTATCAGTTGTTACTCCCAACCTACATATTAGTTAATATATTTTTATGCAGTTAAAAATGTGCGTTTTATGTGCGTCTGTTTTGATTTTAAATAAAGCAAAATTTCAATATCTATTATTCATTTTTTCCTGAGTAATTCACATGAATCTTTTCAGAATTAAATTTTCTACAAATTTATTTAAGAAAAAATACACCTTTATTTATCATTTATGGAAATAATCTTACGTTAAACACAAAAATGTGTTATTTCTTTGCACCAATTCTTGTGTATTATGTAAGATATCTTTGAAAGTATTGAATTTACAGCTCTGGAACCAATTTTATTCAATTTTTCAGATTAACAAACATAAGAAATAATCGTATTTGTATCTTTGTAACTATCTTTAACATTTTTATACGGCCTTACTTCACCGAGGGTACAGGTGAAATTTTTTGCTAGCCGTAACTCGCTAACTAAGAGTTTTCAGACATATGTTTATATGAACTTTTTTCGTATTTTTAGCTATAGAATGAGATGCCAAGAGATTGTCGTATAGTTTTGAATGACCCTATATAGAAATATGCACAGAGTGATTCAATAAGATGGAAACAATTTCAATAAGCTGTATTTCCTGAACAACATGTTATATTTTAATTATGTAAATTACATTTGAAAGAGAAAGTTTTAAATTTTAATTTACATACATGAAAGTTTATAGATGCTCAATGTGTCCTCCTCCGGCTGCACGTACAACATCTAGACGGTAACTGAACTCATCCCAAACTCTCTGACGCATGTCTTGGGTCACTGAGTTGACTGCAGCTGTGATACGATTCCTCAGTTCATTCAAATTGGTGGGAAGAGGTGGTATGTAAACTGCACTTTTCACGAACCCCCACAAGAAAAAGTCACAGGGTGTGAGATCTGGAGACCTCGGTGGCCAAAACTGAAGTGCAGAGTCGTCATTCGCCATGCGACCTATCCATCGTTGACGTATGGATTCATTTAGGAAACGCTGAACATTGCGATGCCAATGGGGTGGAGCTCCGTCCTGCTGGAAAATGTAATCTCCTGAATCTTCATTCATTTGAGGAAATCCACCCCATTTGCATTGCAATGTTCGGCGTTTCCTATATGAATCCATACGTCAACGATGGATAGGTCGCATGGCGAATGACGACTCTGCACTTCAGTTTTGGCCACCGAGGTCTCCAGATCTCACACCCTGTGACTTTTTCTTGTGGGGGTTCGTGAAAAGTGCAGTTTACATACCACCTCTTCCCACCAATTTGAATGAATTAAGGAATCGTATCACAGCTGCAGTCAACTCAGTGACCCAAGACATGCGTCAGAGAGTTTGGGATGAGTTCAATTACCGTCTAGATGTTGTACGTGCAGCCGCAGGAGGACACATTGAACATCTATAAACTTTCATGTATGTAAATTAAAATTTAAAACTTTCTCTTTCAAATGTAATTTACAGAATTAAAATATAACATGTAGTTCAGGAAATACAGCTTATTGAAATTGTTTCCATCTTATTGAATCACTCTGTACATAGGTTAGAAAGAGATAGATAATTACTAAATGAACTGTAACCAGATGAGGTAGTTGATAGCAATAAAGGTAGGTACGAGTATTAATGTATCCAAATCAAATTACACAACTACTAGATAAAATAAAATATATTGTCAAAAGATACGATACATTGAATAATTAAAGATGCACTAATTTATTATATTAGGCACTAGTAGGTATATTACGTAATTAGTATTTTCAAAAGAGTATTAATTAAGTACTAATAAATTATTCAATTAATTAATCAATAAGGAAATAATAGTCTTCTATTATTCTACTAAAAAATACAAATTCTAGTCTCATATTAATTTTGCAGGTTTATTCATAAAAGCAGAAGATAAGAGATTTACGTACGTATAATTTAATATGTACCAAAAACCAACAAATAAATTACAAACAAAGATTGGTTTGTGTAGGCTGGGTTTCGGTTAAACACGACAATAATATTGTTATTTTTTATTGTTTTAATTTAGTTATTGTTATTGTTTGTGTAATAGTGAAATTTTAAGAATTTAGTGTATAGGTCGTATATATTTTCGTAACAACTCAAGAGATTTATGTTGGAGCTGGGAAAGTAGCCGATAATAAATTATGTTCACAGCGCCGTTGAACCTAGATTATAAACCGTCTCTTATACAGTTCAGCCGTTGTTAGTTTGCTCCTCCTCCTCCTTCTGTCAACAAACAAAAGCCACCTACTACTGGGTGCACTTTAGAGTCTACGACTTTACGGATCTCGTATTCCTATTTAGTTAAGCATTTTTTAAATTATAAGTACTTAAAGTACTAAAAACATCAGTCATAATATGATGTAGGCCTAACAATTTCATTTAGAAAAATACTTTTAAAAGTATTTTCTATTTAAATACTTTTGAAAGTATTTTGTTGTTACTTTTTAATCAGCGTGTACACATTTTGATATAATGCGCATGCTCAGTGACGTCATTATATGTTTACATTAGGAGCAAACTAAGAGAGGCTGGACTTTAGATGTAAACCATCTCTTATATACACAAACACACACGCGCAGCAATACCTTACCTTATCTGCCTTACCTGCGTTCTACAGCTTCAGTAGTGAGTCATTTACTAGGGGCTTTTCTTCAATACTTCCATTTTAGTTTTAATTATTTTTATTAAAAATTGTTTTATAATTTTCAAAATCTACGTATTATTTTTTGAAAAATGAGTCCAAATACGGTGCATTGTGATAATAATAAGCTTTTCCGATGTTGGATTTCATTCTGATTGTTGTTGTTCAATAATATAATAATATTATTATATTATTGAATTTTACTTTTATTGAGTATAATTATATTTTATTGAATTTTGGCAACGACTTTACCTCTAGACTAATCCGGTGGGTTTCTATAATAATTTGTAAATTTATCAATGTATTATATTAATAAATTTACAAATCATTATTGAAACCCACCGGGTTAGTCTAGAAGTAAAGTCGTCGCCAAAATCAGCTGTTTAACAGCCGATTTTCGGGGACGAAGGTTCCTGGTTCAAATCCTAGTAAAGGTAGTTAGTCTACTTTTATACGGATTCAAATACTAGACGGCGGTTACCGGTGTAGTTTGATGGTTGGGGTTCAATTAACCATACTCTCTCAAGAATTGTCAACCTGAGTCTGTACAAGACTACACCTCATTTACATGTCATACACATCATCCTCATCTCATTGGGGTTGCTTATTATTCTAAATTGAACAGATTGCAACGTATACAAATTAAGGATTACAAAAAAATAATTATTGATTATTATATACAGAGTGATTTTTAAGTATGGAAATGGCTTTATATTGCGTAACTGAGACGTACTTGACAAAAGAAACTTATGAGGATTTTTGTAGTTTTAAAAATCTAACTTTTTGGTGGTTTTAAAATTAATCTTCACCATCTTTGATTCGACTTTATATTTTCAAATGGGATGGTGGTCATATGACAGGTTATCTTAATTTGAAATTTCATTAAAAAAACAATGGGGCAACACGTTTTTTGATAAATGCCTTCATTTTTGAGTTATAAGCATTTCTTTGCTAAAACAATTTTTCCAAAATTGCAACTTCGAATTCAATATAACTCAAAAATGAAGGGTTCTATCAGAAAACGGTTTGCGCCATTGTTTTTTTTCATGAAATTTCTCATAGAAATGACGTATCACATGACTACGATCCTATTTAAAAATATAAAGTTGAATCCAATATGGCGGATCCAAGATGCCGGACTGAAATTTCAAAACCACCAAAAAGTTGGATTTTTAAAACTACACAGATTCGTATGAGCTTTTTCCACCAAGTACGTCTCAGTTACGCAATATAAAGCCGTTTCCATACTTAAAAATCACCCTGTATGTAACAATTAATAGCATAATAAAAATAATAAAAAAATAAAAAATATAAACGATGTGTTATTTTATTTTAGAAAAACGACAGTGTTAATCAAACATTATGTTTTGATAAGATTAACGGAATGTTGTTTAGGTCAACAGCCGAAAGGCTGGTTTGAACCTCTAGAGGTTTTACTAGGTAAAACGAGGAGTGAGGTGGTTTACCACTGCCTTCCTCACTGAGCGGAAAAGTACGCTTATCAGCATGCCGGGCCCTCTGAAAAGCACATATTTTCCACTCTGTAAATGACACCTTCACTTCATTCACCACAGGGTCCAACTGTATAATGAAATTCATTACTTTCAGAGGAGATAACTGTGATTAGTGTCACAGTACACCTCTACCTCTTCTGTTCTTAAATGATTCACTCATTTAATTGGCTGACCATGTGAAAAGAAACAGAACTATTTATTTTAGCCCTGCAACGAACAGATAGAGTGTAAATAATTTGACACTCCCCACCTGTCTGTTATGGGCAGATTAACGGAATAAGATGCAATAATTGTTACATGTATAAAATATTATAATATTAATTGTTAAATTTATTAATATTATTGAACGATGGCAGTCAGAATGAAGCCCGAAGTCGGAAATGCTTAAGATTTAATAATCTTAATGACACCGTGGATAGGCTTATTTTCAAGGAATAGAACGTCGATTTTTAAAATTATTATACAATTTTCATAAAGATAATTACAACCAAAATGGTAGTATTGCAGTTAAATTCTCAGTAAATGACTCAGTACTGAAGTTTGTAGAATACTGCTAAGGCAGGTAGCCCTATAGGGGGTGTACGTGAGTGTGCAAGAGTCGGTTTATAATGTATAGTCCAGCCTCTCCTAATTTGCTCCTAATGTAAACATATAATGACGTCACTGAGCATGCGCATTATATCAAAATGTGTACACGCTGATTAAAAAGTAACAACTAAATACTAAAAGTATTTTTATAAATGAAATTGTTAGGCCTACATCATATCATGACTGATATTTTTAGTACTTTAAGTAGTTACAATTTAAAAAATAGTTAACTTAATAGGAATACCACATCGGTAAAATGGCAGACTCTAGCGTGCACCTTGTAGTAGGTGGCTTTTGTTTATTGACAGAAGGAGGAGCAAACTAACAACGGCTCAACTGTGGACATAATATAAGTACGAATATTATATTGGAAATATACGTAGTGATGTGTATTCTGTATCCGTGGAAGTCAAATAATAGTTATAACAGGAAAACATAGTAAAAAATTTCATATGCGCATGCGCCAAATTAAAACTGGGGAAGAGTTTCCCTTTTAACTGCCTCTTTGTGGATGTTGGAGCAGTTTCAGCAATGATTAACAGTAAGGGAATACTATAGATGCACAGGCGTGGGAGATGCAAAAATAGTACAAGCAAAGCAAGCCATGTCTTTTAAATTTTTTTTAGTTGTAAAATAGCAAAATTTGACTGAATTAGACGAGACAGATGTCTGTATTTCAGTACGTTGTATTTAATTAATAATTTTTTTATTTATGGTTTCGCAAATGAAATATCTAAAAAAAGTATGTATTATTCAGGGTGCCCCACGAGTAACCCGACATACATTTTGGGGTGCATTCCTCTCATAAAAATAATAATAAACTTCATATAAACATAGGTCCGGAATCCCTTCATTAGCTACTTACAGCTAGCGAAAATTTTCGTCCGGGTTACAGTTGCCCCGCAGAAATGAAGCCCTACAGAAATGTTTAGAACCTTAACTAAGTAGTGAAACTAAAAAGGTTTTATGTAAAATTAGGTGAAAATATAAATAAAATAAGTCCTAGATCAGTCCATACAGTAGTTTTTGAAATATCTGACAAAATACACCAAATTTGGTCTCGAACAACTGTTTTCTTTATGGTTTCAAGTACGTTAAATTGGTAATAAACATATAAACTTTTTAAATAAAAATTGTAGAGAATTTAATTCTGACGAGAATGATTTAAAATAGACTAATAAGAAACAAACATAAACTGTAGAAAATCGGGTTTTTATTAAATCAAAACACACGGAGAAAACTTGATTTTCTACAGTTTGTATTTGTTTCTTATTGGCCTATTTTATACCATTCTCTTCAGAATTAAATTCTTTACTATTTTTTTTAAAAAGGTTATATGTTTATTACCCATTTAACAAATTTAATGTACTTCAAACCATAAAGAAAACAGTTTTTCGAGACCAAATTTGGTGTATTTTGTCAGATATCTCAAAAAATACTCTAGTTACATATCTGAGACCTGTTTTATTCAATTTTTCAGCTTATTTTACATGAAAATTGTTTAGTTTTACAACTTAATTAAAGCTCTAAATATTTCTGTAGGGGAACTGAAACCCGGACGAAAATTTTCGCCAGCTGTAACTAGCTAACGAAGCGATTCTGGACCTATGTTTATATGAACTTTTTTCATTATTTTGATGAGAGGAATACAACTCGGAAGTATCCGGGTTACTCGTGGGACACTCTGTATACTCGTAATATAGGTATTTACTTTTTAATTGAACTTGTTTTCTTTACTACACAATTAAGAGAATGTTAGCTTGGAAGAGGTGGAGTGGGGGAAGTAGACGTAGTGTATGAGAAAGTTCCATAGTTCTCTGACTCGTCATTTGCCAATATTTTATGAGTTGTGGCTATTAAATAACGAGACTGATGTTGTAAAAAATTTTATTTTTATTTTATACACAATCACTTATTGTCACTTTTCATATACACTAATTCTCTATCCCTACAACGCTCCATGCGAATTTTCCATTGTTTGAAACAGTGGTGGAAGTCATCTTCTGTCAGCTCCTTCAGGACACGTGCCGCTTTCTCTTTTACAACTTCCACAGACTCAAATCTTGTCTCTTTTAATGAAAATTTCACATTAAGGAACAGGTAGAAGGTCTTGGTGGATAACCCATGATTTGTCTTTCCACATTTCGGGGTGTTTTTTTCTTACTTTTGACGTAGTTAGAAAGTACCTCAAGGTAATAATATTGATTAATTGTTTGACCTTCAGGAACCCAGTGAAGGTACACAATCCCATGGATATAAAAAAAAAACAATCATCATTGATTTAAATTTTGACTTGCTCATTCAAGCTTTTTTGGCTCTCGGTGAAGTTCAGCTGTTCCAGTGCATGGATTGGCGCTTCGTTTTCGGATTATAAGTAAAAAACCACGTTTCACCACATGTTATTATCTTCTACCTGTTCCCTAAGGTGAAATCTGCATTAAAAGACATAATATTTGAGTCTGTGGAAGCTGTAAAAGAGAAAGCGGCACGTGTCCTGAAGGAGCTGACAGAAAATGACTTCCAGCACTGTTTTTAACAATGAAAATTTCGTACGGAGCGTTGTAGCGATAGAGAAGGAGTGTATATTAAAGGTGACAATAAGTGATTATGTAAAAAATAAAAATAATTTTTTTTTTTACAACATCAGTCTCGTTATTTAATAGCCACACCTTGTAGACTCGCTTTTAACCTACTCATTTACTTATTGTAGAGTTGTTACGGAAACGAACTATACGAATCATAATATAAATTCTTGTTCATCTTTTTAATTGTTATTTTTTAAATTATAAATTGTTATCATGTTTATTAACTTAAATTGACTGGATGTTTTTAGTTTATATTGTGTATTTATGCTATTATAATTTTATTAAATCCATTGTGTGTGTTATTCAGTCACTAACATACCTAATTAGAGAAAATGTTATTCAATTAATTATTCATCCTCGTGGATAAATGAAAAGTTTAATAACAGCGTGAATACAGAAAAAAAATTATTTATTTATTTATTTAATATACTTTTTTACTTTGTTTATAATTTTTTTCTTTTAATATTGTTTGTAATGCTTAATCCGTAGTAATAACGAACAGAATAAAAGTTTAATTTCAGATAATATTTTTAATGGTTCTCATGGCATTTTTAAGTAGTTTTATTTGATATTTCAGTAGGCATAACCTTTGTTTTAATTTAAATTCAGCTTAAGCCTTTTAAAATATATTTATAACAATTAAAATTAACAAGAAATTCTTGGAAAAACCACGTTTTTGTTTTAGTTAATAATTGATTCTACGTCAAACGATTACTGGAAAATGGATCGAATCAAAATATTTCTATGAATAAAATGTGAACTTTGGTTTTATTCTCTAAAAATGTTATTTATATTCTTAAGTCTTCGCCTTATTGTTTTCACCTTGGGCTCGTTTCAACAAGAAAATTATAAAAGTAACCTGAATCTGAAATAGGGGGACAACAGAAGTAACATAGAGGTAATTCAAAGGTTCCATAATAAGGTTCTTCGGTCTATAACAAGGGCACCATGGTTTGCAAGGAATGCAGAAATATAACATTATTGCAATCTTCCTGATGTAATGGACGAAGTCAGGCGTTTTAATAGAAAATATCAGGCAAGACTTGAAAGTCACGAAAACGAATTAGCCATTAATCTTCTAAACAATACAGAAGAAGTTAGACGCCTGAAACGTTACCATGTTTTGGACTTGTCTGAAAGAGTTTAAATGTTTATAAAATTATAGTGCAAAGTATTCCACATTGTTAAATGTAAATATCTTTGTAGATAGTAATTTTCTCTTTTAACACAAGAGTAATTGATATAATGAGAAATACTCAGGGCAATGAGGCCTCAACTTGTGATTTGTAAATTCAATAGATTTGTTTATAGTTTATTTTTAAAAAACTGATTGCAAATAATGTTATTAAAAAAAAACTATTAGTTAAGTAAATAAATAGAAATTTCTACGCATGGGTCAGCTAGTTTAATTTTAATACTATAACTCGTCAATCCAGCGGCGCTTCGCGCCGTTTACGTGCGTCGGCATCAGAGGGGTAGGTGGATCAGAATTCATAAAAAGATTAGAACCATTTGCCCCAAGGTGAAGTTCGGCCGCCAAAGGGGTTGGTTGGATCACAATATTTTGAAATTTGAAGATAAATGAAGTTTCAAAATTTCAACTTTGAATGTTGAGGCTGAATGTATGATATTATGAGTTTTTTCGTTTTCTCATGTGACCTAGGGTTGCGTTCTTAAAATTTTCGGGTTACAAAATTTTTATGTAATTTTCTTCGCTAAATAACATGCAGTTAAAAGATTATTTTTATTCCGAAAATTTTAAAATTTTTGTTGGGGTAGCAATCACCATAGGACACCGATCTAAAATTTAATAAATTTAAATATTTGAAATAAATATTTAAATAAAATAAATAATAATATTAATATTATTATTATTATTATTATTATTATTAATATTAATAATAATATTTAAATATTTTAATATTTTTTATTTAAATATTTTTTAAATATTTTATTTAAGAGATTTCTTTATAGTTTATTTTTAAAAACTGATTGCAAATAATGTTATTTAAAAAAAAAAATTAGTTAAGTAAATAATAAAAATTTCTACGCACGGGTCAGCAATTTAATTTTAATAGTATAATTCGTTTACATTTATAATATAAATGCTTAGTTAATGGTTCGTTTAATTTTAAACTCTAAAATTGTTTTAAATTTTATTAGTTATTTTTAATTAATTTCGTATTCACATCTGGTTTATTAGATACATTAATAAATGAACATTACATATATTTTTTATAATTTATTAAAATGTTTCTTTAAAATTTAGAATGGTTATAAAATTTTTAATAGAAAAATAGCCGTGTGATTGTGTTTGTAAATATTGTGTACAGGTTATAAAAAAAAATTCTTTAAATTCTGTATTAAAAATATAAATTTTTTATGATTTATTTTTAAGTTAAAAAAAAGTTAGGTGAATGTACTGTGTTTATCCGGCAAGGGTTGGATAATACAGGTATGGTTTTATAAAAAAGTTACTGAATTACTGAGGTACTTGGAATTACTTTAATGTGTTTAAAAACTTACCAAGGAAAGCCAAATATTTGTTATAAGTAGTTGGTTCTTCTCGTCCTAAGAAGTCAAAAAAATCAACAAAAAAAGAAAAATTTATAAAAAAAATTAAATATTCCTTTTTATCATATTCAATTTTTTAGCCCATTTTAAAAATCAACCTTAATTTTGCTTCTTTTCTCCTTTTCCTTCTCCTTCTTGAAATTCTTAAATTTTACATTTTTAAAATAAACTATCTTATTTTTTTATGAAAGAAAATTTATTATAATAGTTCAATCATTTTATTCTAATATTATTTGTTTGAACAAAAAAATTAAGAGTGCCTTTTTTGACCCACCGGGTTGGTCTAGAGGTAAAGTCGTCACCGCGAGTCAGCGGATTTTTGAAGAAGAAAATTCCTGTTTCAATGCTAGTGAAGGCAGTTGTTACTTTTATACGGATTTGAATACTAGACAGTGGTTACCGGTGTACTTTGATGGTTGGGGTTCAATTAACCATACTCTCTCAGGAGTGGTCGACCTGGGTCTGTACAAGACTACACAGTCTCATTTACACATCATACACATCATCCTCATCTCATTGGGTCATGGGGTTGCTTATTGTTCTGAATTGAACAGATTGCAACGTACACATATTAGGAATTAAAAAAAAAAAAAATAATCAGCTGATTGTATGTTTATTGGTTATAGTTGTTATTGAAAGACTAAAAAACTGAATGATGAAATATTTAACAGAGCTAGAAGAGCAAGTATTGCAGTGTAGTTGGTGGCAAGTGATTGGCTAGCTATAAAGTGGGTGGGTGGAGGGGGGGGCAATGCATACGTAAAGAGAGCTCATCACCCTTGAACAAATAGTATAGTAAAAATTTTAATTTCAAGCTATTTGTGGTATCCTACCATTAACAGGACAATGGGGTAACAGAGCTAGAATAGTTAGACAATAGTGAAGTTCTACAAAGTGATGGCAGCCCCAGTCCTTATTTATGCAAGTGAGTCGTGGGATAGGAGGCCTACCACAAAACGCCAACAAAGTAGGATCGAGGCTGGATCTAATACATAATGAGGAAATTTGATCCGAGTTGGGTGTATTTAGCTTGAATGAAGAGGTGGACGAGTACCGGAATCAATGGAGACAACATTTGGAACGGATGCCAGAGGAGAGAATACCTCTAAAAGTGACAGAATATATTCCAGTTGAAGAAAGGAGGTGGGAAGACCTCGAAGAAGATGGCAGTAGTAGAGATGTACGGTGTTTGTGTAGACGTACACGATGGTTTGTGAGTTCGGAACAGGATTATGCCTAATCTTTGATTGTAAGAAGAAGAAGAAAAGTTTTAATATTAATTTTCTTAAAGAAAACTTATTAATTTTGTACATCTACGAAGAGATTTATCGATAGGAAAACAGTTTGTTAATAGTATTATCATTTGGAGCCCTGCGGAGTCATTGGATGAGTGTTGATGGGTTGATAAGGATCAACAGGTGACGAAGAGGGCGAACGGCGGGCGGTTGAAGGCCAACGACTACCTGTTACAAATAGGGCTCTATTAGGTACCAGAAGGGAAGCGACGTCTATTATCAATGAATGCTGATCATTATACATTGCACACGGCAAACGACAAGTAATTGATGATACACTAAACAAAATATTGGTTTCCTAATCAACGTAACAATACTCTGTTCATACTCTTTTCAAAGGATAATTAAACGAAGACAAAAGAGTGTAAAAATAATGAAGACATTGTTCACAATAATCGTCAACGTTTGGTTTGTGGTTAATACAAATAATAAAATGGCCCTTTTCAGGGCCACAAATAATTATCAATTACTTATATTATCATTAATAATTAAAAACAGTCTATTGTCAGATATTTATAATAAAACGTTTAAAAACAGAGACAAAAGCTCCAAAAAACCGGAACAAAATGGAGTGAACAAAGAAAAGCTGAATTCTCACAAAGAATGAAAAACTGGTGGGCAGATAAAAAGGACAAGAAATCCTAAAAACAAACCAGATTTACTTAGCGTCTTCCACTTCGGGAGCTTTACGACTAATAATAATAATAATAATAATAAAACGTTTAACCGGTACTTAGACACTTGTTCTGCCAATAACAGACAGATGGAGTGTTAAATTATTTACACTCAATCTGTTAACTCCAGAGCTACAAAAAAATATTTTTCTTATTTATCACATGACCCACCGGATTGGTCTAGTGGTAAAGTCGTCGCCAAAATTAGCTGTTTAACAGCTGATTTTGGAGACGAAGGTTCCTGGTTCAAATCCTAGTAAAGGCAGTTACTTTATACGGATTTGAATACTAGACAGTGGTTACCGGTGTACTTTGATGGTTGCGGTTTAATTAACCATACTCTCTCAGGAATGGTCGACCTGGGTCTGTACAAGACTACACCTCATTTACATGTTATACACATCATCCTCATCTCATTGGGTCATGGAGTTGCTTATTGTTCTTAAATTGAACAGCTTGCAACAAACACACATCAGGCATTAAAAAAACTGTACGTATTAATTTATACCACTATTACATTGTTATGTAAATTTTAGCCTTGCATTTTTTTCCTTGAACATTGTTCTTGGTTCACTGCGCATCTTTCTGCGAAGGTTCAGAAAAAAAACTTCAACACAAATCACTTCAGAACATTGAGTTATCTTTATAAAATAATTGTTCAGGAATCTTCTATAAATGTTTTAAACTTCAACAAAAATCGCTTTAGAACATTGAAGTTAACTTTATAAAATAATTTTTCAGGAATTTTCTGACAATGTTTTAAAGTTCAACAAAAAACTTCAGAAGATTGAGTTGTTCAGGAATCTTCTATCAATGCTATAAACTTCAACAAAAATCGCTTTATAACATTGAGTTAACTTTATAAAATAATTTTTCAGGAATCTTCTTATAATGTTTTATTAAACTTCAACGAAATCGCTTTAGAACTTTGAGTTAACCTTATAAAATAATTTTTCAGGAATCTTCCGACAATGTTTTAAACTTCTACAAAAATCACTTGAGAACATTGAGTTAACTTCATAAAAAAAATTCAGGAATCTTCTATCGATCTTTAAAACTTCAACAAAATTTACTTTTGAACTTCGAGTTAACTTTACAAAATTATTTGGTTATAAAACAGGCACTCTTGAAAAACTTGTATGAGGAATAAGTATCCTAAATAAAAATGAAAATTTTTAAAAATTAATAATTAAAAAATAATGATTAAAAATTATTTTAATTGTATTTTATAGTACAAAAAAGTTATTGAACAATTTTAAAAATAGATAATAAGATGAAGAAAGGAAGTAAGAAGCAAAATTAGTTGAATTAATCATGGTATCAAAAAAATTTCACTCAATACAAATTTATATTTATGTAGCCTACCATTGTAATGTTAAATTATGAATGAAATGAACCTTGTTAATTTCACAAACACATTTCTATATTAAAATAAATCTATATAATCTGTTTTTCATATTTCACTTATGAACTAGTAGGCTAGATGAAATTTATGAAAAACAATTAAATACTTATTATAAAATTACATTAAATACAAGAATGTTATTAAAAATAAAAAATTCACTTAATTATATGATTATATATATTTACAAAAAATATGCTGTGCAAGTTTCAAAAATGTTTACTTTCTCTTGCCTGTATGAATATATACAGGAAAGAGAGTATTGTTTTCATTGCGATTTTTTGAAATCGAGTTTTCACCAGCTATACTCGTTTTTTAGACCTCCTGAACCCAAAAAACATGTTTTTACTGATTGGTCTGTGTGTAAAATCGTCGTCTTATTTACTACATTTTTCACGCTCTACAAGATAGGAAAGGCGCCGTGTCCGTTGAAATTCTTGGGAAGACTGTTCCTTCGTAGAAAAAAAAGGTTTTTTTTAAGATTGCGGCCTTAATATGCATATTAGGTCAAAAGTATATAGAATCAAAGTTGTAGAAACTTTTAAAACCAAGAACTTTTAAACGACCCATTTCTTTGTATAACGCGTAGGTTAGCGGTAATTATGGATTTCTGTTTTTTTCTCATGAAAATCTGTAAAAAAATTGATTTTTTAAAGATTCGGTCTTAGTATGCATTTAACCCACCGGGTTGGTCTAGAGGTAAAGTCGACGCCGAAATCAGCTGTTTAACAGCTGATTTTCGGAGACGAAGGTTCCTGGTTCAAATCCTAGTAAAGGTAGTTACTTTTATACGGATTTGAATGTTAGACAGTGGTTACCGGTGTACTTTGGTGGTTGGGGTTCAATTAACCATACTCTCTCTCACTCTGTACAAGACTACACCTCATTTACATGTTATACACATCATCCTCATCTCATTGGGTCATGGAGTTGCTTATTGTTCTTAAATTGAACAGATTGCAACGTACACAAACTAGGGTTTACAAAAAAAAGTATGCATTTAACGACAAAACAGTATCTATAATCAAAGTTTAAGGAAATTAAAAGTTCTACAACTTTTATTTCAGGTATTTTTCTCTACGAAGCCTAGTTCAGCGTGAAAGAGTGATTTTCCGTATTATTAAGCCAAACAATAGTTGATTTTTATTTTTCATCATTCACTCATGATTAAAATTAGGTTATATTTTTTTGAGGTTTGTTTTTTTGTTCATTTCTAATGTTAGATTGTATTGGTAGTGTTTTGCATTGAAAAAAGAAAGTCACGTGCGGTTTTCACACCAGATTTTTCATTGTATTTTAGTGAGTTTTTATTTGATGTATGTGGAATGTTACACCATTCGTATATGAAATTCTAATTTCACAAGGAATGTAAACCAATTTTCTGTTTCTTTTGTTATACCGAGTCAAATAAATTATTATTTTTAACTTAGTTTATTTATTCACAACTGTACAAAATACAACCACTGAATGTGATGTTATTAACAAAAACAAAAATGGCGTTAAGACATTAAGGAGACCGCCACTCAATAGTGCCACTCCAACGGTGGATTAATCTTGGATAATAAATTGGTAGAATTTACATCTGCGCTATGATATCTCTACTCCATCGTCGTTTCAGTCTGCGTTCCGGATTTCCGGGTAAGTTTGAGGATGCCAGCGTTCTAATGAGATGATTTTTATGATAATCAAGTTTGCGTTTGAACCGAGAATAGATGTGATAAAATGTGTCGTTAATGTATGGAACACGTAAACACGTGTCGTTGTGCAATGTGTGATTAGTAACGTAAAAGGGTGCGTCAGTTATTTGTCTAAGTAATTTGGATTGAAATCGTTGAATTCGTTGTAGAGTGAATGTTTGCTGCGCCGTAAATTTGGCCACTTCCTAATTTTTTTACCGTATTATATACAGAGCGATATAATTTGAGTTTGTGGATATAATATTTTTACTATATGGGCAATTCTATTGATGAAAGAAATTATTTTTTTGTTATACGTTTAACCGTTAATAAAATTGGCCCAAGGCTAATGGAGGCGGTGATAAATGTAAATGTGTGATGAAAAAATGCCAGAGCTGATCGTGAATTGTATCCAGAACCCCGGTACTAGAAGCTAGAAGCCAGTTACGCTGACTACCAAACCAACTGGTCGGCTACGGAGGACTAAGGCCGTTATTCTACATATATTCTAATAAGGAGATCTCTACTCCATTTTTGCTTCACTGCTATAATGTTCAGTGCAACTGGCTTCAATGACAAAAGTCCCCGGTTCTATACCCGTTTATATCTGACGTTTTTTGCAACACTGATTTTTTTCTATACCTTAGAACGTGTCCCTGTTAGCCATTGTGCCCATAAAAGTTGAACATAAAATAAAAAAAAATGTTCTTTTCAGAGGGCGTGTTATGCTGATAAGCATACTTTTTAACCCAGTGAGAAAGGTAAACCACCTCATTCCTCGTTTTACTAAGAAAAACCTCTAGAGGTTCAAATTAGCCTTTTGGCTGATGACCTAAACAAAAACGAGGTTTAACTGACCAAAATTTTAACTTTAAACAATGAGGAAAGTTAAGAAGAAAAAAATGTATGAAATGGACAGAAATAAGTAACAGTTTTTTCCTCTAAAAGGAAATCAATTTTTTTATACAGCTAGACGTTGTTAACGCGGTGAAGGTGTCAATGGCAAATTGAAAAAGTAAATAAGCCCTTTAACAAGGTCCGGTATACTGATACAAGTTAGAACTTTTAACTGAATGAGAGAGAGTAAATGAGGGTAAATCGATTATCGGAAACTCAGTGGTGTTTATTAGCTATTGTTGTCAATTGTTTCGTGCGGACAAAGGAACTTAAAAAAAACCAACCTAATTTGCAGCTACAAAACGGATCGGCCAGTTCACCATCAGTTTACATCAGGAATATAAATAAAGAAGACAATTTCTGGTCATTGAAAGTTCACGGTACGATGTGTTTGTTGGAGAGGGTTTGTGTTGGACAGATGCTGGCTGACCAAACTGAGCGTGTAGGCGAGGACCAGAAGCAAACTAATTAGGAAAGTGTCGCATAGCACACTCATAACTTATTTCCCTTAACAAAACCTCTTCCAGTTCAAATAAAACATCCATTTAAAAACAAATATCGACAATTATAGATATTCAAGTCACAAGATTGCCTTTTGCGTATGTATTGGCTATGAGGAAGGGAAGTGAAATATTTGCAGTGCTGCCAACCTTAACAGTTTGACACTACTCGTACATTTCACTACCGTGCAGTTTCTAGATACATTTTGTAAGCTGTGGTTTATTTCAAGAAAATGTTTTCTTCATAAGCTTTATAAGAAATAAATGTGACCTGTAATATTGCCTATAGCTTAAATACATGACTAAAAATGTTAAGATTTACTCTAATTACGAATGAATCGCCTTCCTAACTATTGTTGTCATCGGTGTTTTCATTATCAGTCTCTCTAGTACCTACCTAACCGTTTTCTTTTTTTACCAGGTGTCAACAAAACTGTTGAAGAATAGCTTCTTCACGTCTTTAATTTTCTTCTTTATTTTTTAAATTGTGCAAAGAGAAACATCACAGTAGTTAGCCGCTCGTTCACGGCTTTTGGACTAGAAGGTAAAGAGTCAGATATCTGGCCTGGCAAGATGCGTTCAAATTGTGAATGTTGTTGACGGTTGCGGGGTTTATATATTCAAGAGGAGCATTATTGTATTATGTTGGATGGGTTGATCCAGTTGGGATTGGGACAGCCATTCATGACAGACAAACAAGTTGGTAGGTGAACTCAGTAGCCTACCACCCTAATTAACTCATACTCGTATAGGACTCCTGTTTTCATAATTGGTTTTTTTCTTTTACTTGGCTGTTAGCTTGGTTGTTTTTCTTATGTTTAGTGTTTGTTTCTTTCTCATTGTTATCTTTCCACGCTGTAAGTGTGGTATCATTGCCAATCCCTGGACAAATTTACTCATAAGCTTATAGGCATATGTAGTTAGTGTTTTTATAGGTTTTATTAGGTTTTTAGGTGTTTTTATAGGTTAGTGTTTTATAGGCATATGTAGTTAGTTAGTGTTTTTATAGGTTTTATTAGGTTTTTAAGTGTTTTTATAGGTTAGGGTTTCATAGGCATATGTAGTTAGTGTTTTTTCTTTTGACATAAATTTCGAATTATCTTTTTGATGCACTACATAAAGAGACCCCCGACTGCGGTCTGTGAGTTAGTATCCGTTTGATCTTTGACGAGTGTTTATTGAGTGGCTATAGGTGGGTGCGTAGTACAGGTTACGTATCCGATCATTGTAGTGGTTGACTATTGTTATACTCGTATTATCTGATTGTGTATGTGCATTATATTCAGTTTTTGTGTATGTGCTTTGTGTATAATTATTTGTAAGTAGTACTATATAAATTATTTAAGTTATTTATTGTATTAATCCATTATAATTAGTTTATTATTTATTCTGTAAATCTTTTACTTGTAATAAATATTTGTAATTGTAAACTTTAGTGTATTAATTATTTAATTACCTAGATCCCGAAACGGACCTTAGCGATAAGTGTCACAATATAAAAGTGCTTCCAACTAATATACAGTTGAGCCGTTCTTAGTTTGCTCCAGCTGTCAACAAACAAAAGCCACCTACTACAGGGCGCACGCTAGAGTCTACGACTTTACGGCTGTCGTATTCCTATTAAGTTAACTATTTTTTAAATTATAAGTACTTAAAGTACTGAAAACATCAGTCATGATATGATGTAGGCCTAACAATTTCATTAAAAAAAAAATTAAAAAGTATTTTGTATTTAAATACTTTTGAAAGTATTTTGTTGTTACTTTTTAATCAGCGTGTACACATTTTGATATAATGCGCATGCTCAGTGACGTCATTATTTGTTTACATTAGGAGCAAACTAAGAAAGGCTGGACTATAGAATAAGTTGGTCTAACGGTAATATAGTCAACTCAAGTCGGTTGTTTAACAGTTGACTTTCGGAGACCAAGGTTCCGTGGTTCAAATACTAGTAAAGGTAGTTATTTTTATAAGAATTTAAAAAACATAATAGTTACCGACGTACTTTAGTAGTTAGATTTAAATTTACGATATATTATGTAGCGGTTAATAATATGAATTTATATCATTCGGCTAACATAATTCTAATTAATTATTAAATTATACTGCTATTTGAAATAAAACTCAAAATTCCATCTTTATTGTACGACGGTTGGTCCATAGCTAATTTATTTTTAATTGTTGCACCCAGTTGATCTAGAGGTAAAGTCGTCGCCAAAATCAGCTGTCTGACCGCTGATTTTTGGAGACGAAGGTTCCTGGTTCAAATCCTAGTAAAGGTAGTTACTTTTATGCGAAGTTGAATGCTAGATGGTGTACTTTGATGGTTAGGATTACATTAACCATACACTCTCAGGAATGGTCGACCTGGGTCTGTACAAGACTACGCTTTATTTAAACGTCATACATATCATCCTCATCTCATTGGGTCATGGGGTTGCTTTTTGTTCTGAATTTAACAGATTGCAACGTACACACGTTTTTTGTAATCCCTAATTTGTGTACGTTGCAATCTGTTCAATTGAGAACAAAAAGCAACCCCATGACCCAATGAGATGAGGATGATGTGTATGATATGTATATGAGGTGTAGTCTTGTACAGACTCAGGCCGACCATTCTTGAGAGAGTATGGTTAATTGAACCCCAACCATCAAAGTACACCGGCAACCACTGTCTAGTATTCAAATCCGTATAAAAGTAACTATAGGTATCAGACGAACTAATGTCCGATAGCCGAGCGAGTGAGAGGGCGAGATGTGGCATAACTACACATTCGCTCAAAGGTCTTTACCGTTATATGCCAAATCCGAAAACATACTACAGTCGTTATCTTGCTTGTTAGTTTACTGCGTGCATAAACGCTTGCTCACAACAATGAGTAAAATTGAAGACAATAATATTGGAACGGTGCGTATGGCTTGTACGAGTGAGAGCGTTATGCATTCTCTCACTCCCACGGCTAGGGAACATTAGTTCATCTGAATACTGTACCTTTACTAGGATTTGAACCAGGAACCTTCGTCTCCGAAAATCAGCTGTTAAACAGCTGATTTTGGCGACGACTTTACCTCTAGACAAACAACCCGGTGGGTGTGTCTTTTTTAAAGATTTCAGCCTTAATATGCATTTTAGGGCAAAATTGTACATAATCAAAGTTGTACATACTTATTCAAAATCTACAACATTTTTTAATAAAGTATTTTTTTCTGCAAAGCTTAGTTTAGCGTAAATAGTAGTAATTTTCATTATTTTAATTCTAACAGATTGATTTTCATTTATGTTTTCCATTTTACATTATTTACACTTGCCCATATCAGACAGATGGAATGTTAAATTATTTACACTCAATGTGTTAGTTGCTGGGCTAAAATAAATAGTTGTATTTCTTATCACATAGTCAGCCAATTAAATGACTCAATCATTTAAGAACAGCAGAGGTAGAGGTGTAAAAGACACTAATCAGAGTTATCTTCTCTGAAAGTAATGAATTTCATTGTACAGTCAGACCCTGTGGTGAATGAAGTGAAGATGTCATTTGCAGAGTGGAAAGTGGATGCTTTTCAGAGGGCCCGGCAGGCTGATAAGCGTACTTTTCCACTCAGTGAGGAAGGCAATGGTAAACCACCTCACTCCTCGTTTTACTTAGTGAAACCTCTACAGGGTGATCAAACAAGCTACCCAGGCTGATGATGTAAACAACATTATTTACATATGATTAAACATAGGATATATTTTTCATTGTTTACGTTGGCAAGATAAAATCATGTTAGTGTTTCACAGAGGAATTTTTAAAATATATTTTATATCATTCACATTAATATTTATTTTATTTGATGAGATTTGTGAAATGAGTGGGAAATATGGACGCTTTGATCTTTTAGAAATGAAAGTAAACGATTGAAAAAATTATTTAAGTTGTTAAGCAATAAGATAGATATAATTCAATTGGATAAACACAAAAATAAAAAATACTTTAAAATCAATGTATCAATATAGGCTACACGATCGAAGGAATATGATAAAATTCAATAAAATAATTTAATATTCCGATGTTTAAAGCAACATGTATGCACTAAGAGCCTATATGATATCACTATTATACAGGGTGATTCAAAACTATAGGGCAATCTCTTGGGATCTCATTCTATAGCTAAAAATAAGAAAAAACGTTCATATAAACATAAATGCCTGAAAGCGCTTAGTTAGCGAGTTACGGCTAGCAAAAATTTTCACCTAGAACTCTGTACCCTCGGTGAAGTAAGGCCGTATAAAAATGTTAAAGATAGTTACAAAGATACAAATACGGTTGTTTCTTATGTTTCTTAATCTAAAAAATTGAATAAAATTGGTTCCAGAGCTGTAAATTTAATATTTTTAGAGATATCTTACATAAAACACAAGAATTGGTGCAAAGAAATGTAACGTATAAGTAGTTTTTCTATAGTTAATTTTTTTTAGTAGATATTTCATTATATTTTTCCTCGAATACTTATTTCCTTTATTTTGTAGATTCTTTATTGGTAATTTCTTTCTTTTCTTTCTAATGCTTTCGACCCTATGGTTATGTTAGATTTTTCTGTTCGGTTAATATTAGGGTGGTGAATTTTATTATTTTCTTTGTAGGCAGTTTTGAATATGCTCTACCCCTCCTACCCTGCTTTGTCTGAGGTCGTCAACATCTTTGGGTGTGTACGTGCTGTTTTGGTTGTAAGCAGACATCGTATGATCTGTTGGAAGGCTGTCATTGGTTGGTTTATATCGCGTGATCCACTTCAGCCCCTTGTTTGGGGGAACTTGCTTATTAGTTAGCCCTGTTGTATTGTAGCTCTCGTCCGATGAAGAAGCACAAAGTTAATTTTTAATGCCTTCATAGGCTAAGTAAAATGTGGTATCAGTATAATTAATATTGTCTTTATTTTGACCTAAATGTATCGTATTTGTTAATTATAATCTTCAAATGTTGTTGGCAGTAATTTTGTGCGTTATTTCACCATGAGATAGTATTTATTGGATTGCTTCCTTATTGTTACGTGTGCGCGTCACAGCGGAAATTATTGGGTGAGTTGAAATCCTTTGTTTTGAATAAGTTATATGTGTATTGTTTTTGTCTTTTATCTTGTGAAAGTAGGGAAGGATTATGATTCTGGGACACACGAATCTCGTTGTTATTTGAATTCAAAAATTGGTTTATTATTTTTATACTGTAATGGCGTCATAAAATTGTAAAGTTTTTTGATGTCTTCTATTTTCTATAATCTAAAGTAAAGTACCTTTTGGGAAATTTATCTTTTGTTTTGTCTTGTTTTTGCTTTTGGCAAATTATTTTGTAAACTTAAATCTTGGATATGTTTGACCTACCAAACAGTATATCCTGCTATCACTTTGGAAATTGTGCCCTTAATAATGTTCTTATAATGTAATGGACTGAGAGAGATTTTTTTTTAGTAAACTCTTGTATCATGTTAATTGTATTTGGTTTTAATCTGTAAAAAAAAAGTAGAGGCGAGTCCCGGGGGGGGAGACCCGTTGTGTTTTTATTTCTGTTTGTACAGAAATCTGTTTTGTTGTTTCAGAAAAATGTATTCAGGAATGTATTCACAAATCCAAAAAATGTATTCACAATTCCATTGAGATGTATTTAGTAATCCATTTGAGATGTATTAATGTATTTGGATATTCAGTGAAATGTATTCATGTTTTCAAAT
This sequence comes from Catonia carolina, assembly GCA_035578175.1. Taxonomy (NCBI): domain Eukaryota; kingdom Metazoa; phylum Arthropoda; class Insecta; order Hemiptera; family Achilidae; genus Catonia; species Catonia carolina. The sequence continues at coordinate 732,525 of JAQMRL010000026.1, forward strand.
CAATTAAGATGTATTCAACTGTAATCTTGTAAAAGTATACCAAGGAATTGAATGTGAAACCGACTTGAGGATGGATTAACACGAATATATTTGCCCAATATTCCGTAGCAGTGTTTCTTATAAATGGGAAGTACAATTGAATTTATATTTAATTTTATTTTGTTTTGATGAACACTTAAGTTTGTTAATATAAATTTATATATGGTCTTAATTATCATTTTCTATTTGCTGGATCCTGCAAAGTAGCTTCGCTTATTTGTATTATTTTTAAAAACTTACATTTCATTCAGTAAATTTTTGTCAACAACATAAAAGTTTTTATTTTTATTTTCTTTTCTCCCAAAGTGACTAGTTTTTAAGGTGATTATCTCATTTCTGGAAGTCCTTTTCCAGAGTGAAAGTTCTGGACCAATTCAGTGTTAGATTTTCAATAGGTTATAAAAGGAAGCACGGTTCAGTAAATTTTTCCAATAATTATTTTCTTTTCTTTTTAGTAAACATTTTCACTTGACAGTAAATTTTTCCAATAATGTTAATTTTATAAACAGTAAATACTCATATGTTGTGTTGTAAAAGTTTATAGGTTATGTATGTGTAGGTTTTATAAACAGTGATGTTTTCTTTTACTAAGTGAAAAAAGGTATTTATAGGTTAGGTTCTCTGGTTTTATTGTTAATAATCAGTAGCGTTTGGTTTTTTTTTAATATTTACCTTCTTAGATTTTACTACTTTGGGAGTTTATGTAAGTTAATGTATTTAAAATTTTGTATATGTGATTATGTGTTGACATCTTATTTTAATGTTTCAGAAGTAAATCTAAAAACTGCTGTAATTCTCTCATTCTATTACAAATTTGAGAACGGTGTGTCCGAGATCATTTGTCCTGTTTGTGAGTTGTGGCTGACAACTTATGGCACAGCTGTCTCTGTCAAGTTTTGGGTTTGTTACCGGAGATTGGTCAGTTATATATTTTATTATTTTATTTGTCTATTTTAAAATTGTGTTTGTTTGGTAAAGTGTCAGTGCTAGTTTTGAGGTTAGAATTGTGTTTCTGTAGTGTTTACTTCGTAATTTGCTGGTGTTTATATTTCAAGTTTATTATTTCGAAATGGAATCCATTTCTGAGATTTCGTATAAGGCGGTAGTTCCGGAGTGTTTGGTAAAAAGTGAACTAATTTTCGAATTTAAAATTAGAAACATTGAGTTTCCCGCAAACGTCGCAGAGGCCCGTATTAAATTAAATCAGGCTATTAAGAATAAGGCCAAAATTCTGTCTCCTGTTTTTGACGGTTATGACGTCGAAGGTGAATATGAATATTTAAACTCTGAAATTCCTTTGTTTATTGATCAAATTAACGAGTATGATAAAGTAGCTTGTTCGACCACTGAAGCCAAAAAAATTCGGGTACGTTACGCCCATTTGAGCAATAGGCTCTCTTCTTTGTGCTGGTTCTTAAATGAACACCCTGATTGTGAGTATAAAAATGATTTTAGTCTTTGGGTTGCGTCGATTAAAGAAAGTATGGAGAGTTTTGAGGTGTTTTTAGCTCATAGTAAGCCCCCAAGTCGTTCCACTACTCCATTAGTGGTTAGTACTGTTGCGAGTACCAATGTTGTGGGTACTGCCCAAAGTAATAACGTAGTTAGTACTGACGAATTATTTCCACCTTTACCGAATGTTAATTTTACCACTGTAAATCCTGGACATACTAGTACTGCTTTGTCTTATTCACAAAATGTTTTTCAACCTATCGCTTCAACTAGTGTAGTTCCTAGTCTTGTTAATGTGTCGTCTCCGTATGCGAAAATGCCTAACCCGGCCGCTCAATTTCTATCTAAGTTAAGGGTGACCAATGGATTATCGTTGCCCGACTTGTTCGAGTTTATTAAGTGTGCTTTTAATCTGAAGGATTCATTGAATATTTCTGATTCACATGTTTTACAATTATTGTTTCCGTATACTTCTGGAATTCTGGCCGATAAAGTTAATTGTGCCCTTCGTGTTCAGTCTAATTTTGATACCTTCCATGCGGACGTCATATTTTCTTTAATTCCTAATAGGTTGTTGGCTAATATTGTTCAGAGTAAATTTTATCGTTTACAGTCTTCTTCAGAAACACTTTCTGAATTTATGGTGTCAATTAAAGAAACGGCGAGAATACTGCGTTTAAATAAATCTGAGGAAGAAATTGTTGATACTATTATTGAGGGTTTAAATCCTGCAGAACGGTCTAGAATTGTATTTTCCTTTAAGCCTCGAAATTTTGTTGAATTAGAGAGTTTGTGTGTTAAGTCACAGAATGTTTTGTTTTGTGATCAGCAAAGGGCTGCTTTTGAATCTTTTTATAATAACCCAGGTCGTTCGCATAATAGACCAAGGCCTTTACTGAGTTTTAATCCTACGATAGGTCCTAGAGCAATTGTTGCAGGTCCTCGACAAGTAAATCCTTCATTTCAACCCAGATTCAATAATAATAATAATAGATCTCGTAATACTGTTCAGTTTAATAATGTTAATTCTAAATTTAAAGAGTTTGTATGTTTCAAATGTAATAAAAAGGGTCATATAGCTACTCAGTGTAGAAATTCTGGCGATAGTTCAAAAAACTAGGTTGCCGAGGGATAGTTGGGGTCCCGAAGAAAAATAGAATTACCCATAAAAGTAATTATAAATGTAAAGGTTCCGTGTATAGAAAAAGAAAGTTTAATAAGATTTGTGCTATTCCTGCTAAAAATAATATGTCTTATCCTTTAATCGAAGTAAAAATTCCTAACGTAAAAGGAAATGTTTGTTCTTTAATAGATACTGGTTCCTGTAGAAGTTTTATTCATTCCTCTGTTGTTAATAAAATTTTATCGCTGAAAAATGTGGAGATAAAATCTTGTAGGTTAGATTGTGTTACTGCTAACTCGTCTAAATTGGTAATTAAACATTCTATTGATCTAAAAGTAATTGTTGATAAATTTTCGTGGAGATTTACCTTTTTGATTGCTGATTCTATTCCTGGAGAAATTATTCTTGGTATTGATTTTATCAAAATGTCACAATTGGTTCCTGATCTTAATTCTAAAATTTGTTATTTTAAATTCTCTCCCAAGGTAAAAATTCCTTTTATTCATACTAATGTTGTGGAGAATGGTGTTAATGTTTCTAATGTCAAAAATGGTTCTTATTCTGAAATTTCTCTATCTCATCTTTCTAAGAGCCAACAGGATAAGTTATACTTTGTATTAAACAAGTTTCCTCATGTGTTAACCAAAAAGTTAGGTTTAACGAATAAAACTGAATACCAGATACGTTTAAAATCTGATGTAGTTGTTAAATCCCATCCGTACCAATTAAATCCCTTGAAAATGAAATTTCTTCGTAAAAAAATTGATGAGTTGATTAAAAGTGATGTGATTGAGCCTTCTGTTTCGGAGTATTCTAGTCCCTGTTTTTTGGTACCCAAACCTGATAATGATTTTCGCCTTGTTATTGATTATCGTAAGTTAAACCAGAATATTGAAATTGATTCTACCCCTTTACCTTCTATTCACACGTGTTTCGATTGGTTTCATCGTGCCAAATTCTTTACCACATTCGATTTAAATTCTGCCTATCATCAAATTAAGTTATCTGAGTCTTCGAAAGCATTGACAAGTTTTTGTACTCCTTTTAATTTATTTCAATTTAAACGAGTACCTTTTGGATTAGCTGTTGGAGGACAATGTTTATCTCGTCTCATGGAACAGATTTTCCACGATGTTAAATTTAAATTCCTTATTAATTATTTAGACGATCTTGTTATTTATTCCGAAAACTTTGATGATCATCTTCGTCATATCAAAATTGTTTTAGATCGTTTGGGTAAGGCTGGTCTTACTGTTAATCCTCAAAAGGTTCAGTTTGCTGCGTCTTCGATTTCATTTTTGGGACATTTAGTTTCTTTTAATAAAATTCAGATTGATCCTGAGAGAACCAAGTCTATTAGTAAGTTTCCTGTTCCGCGTGATGTCAAAGGTATTGCTAGATATTTAGGTATGGCGAACTATTTTCATAAATTTATTCCTAATTTTTCTGATTTGGCTGCCCCATTAAATAAACTCCGTAAGAAAAATGTGAAATTTGAGTGGAAATCTGAACAACAAAAAGCCTTTGAGGCTATTAAAGAAAAGATTTCCAATCCCCCTGTACTTGCTATACCCGATTTTAATAAAAAGTTTATCCTCCAAACAGATGCTAGTTCTACTGGTTTATCGGCTGTTTTATCACAGGAATCTGAAGGTATTTTGCTACCTGTAGCTTATTCTTCTCGTACGCTTAACGATTTAGAACGTAAATATTCTGCTTTTGAATTGGAATGTCTTGCTGTGATTTTTGGGATTGAAAAATTTAGAACTTATTTAGAACATAGTCGTTTCTTGTTACTCACTGATAACCAAGCTTTATCTTGGCTTCTAAATCATCCCCGTCAGTTAGGTAGAATTGGTCGTTGGGTCATCCGTATTATGTCTTTTCAGTTTGATGTCCAACATATTCGTGGCACTCAAAATGTTGTAGCTGACACCTTGTCGAGAATGTTCGAAAATTCTTCTTCAAATTGTAATGTTGATAGTAACAATAATATTGCTCCTGGTAATGGCTGTAATTTTAATAATGTGGTGTCTTCTGAGAATCCCTTCAGTTATGTTATTTTATCTGATTTTCCGGTGTCATTTGATCAGTTGACCAAATTTCAATGTGAGGACGAAATTTTAAGCCCTATTATTGCCGAATTAAAAAATGGTAATCCTGTTCTGAGGTACAGTCTTTCGAAAGGTGTTTTGGTATATAAAAGTTGCAATTCTCGTTCTAATAAAATTGTGGTTCCTTCTGCCCTAATTCCCATGATATTTAAATATTATCACGAGTCTAATTTCGGCGCCCATATGGGGATTTTTAAAACTATTAACAAAATTAAATGTTATTTCACTTGGAAGAATTTAGTGTCTGATGTGACTGCTCGTGTAGCTGCTTGTAATTTATGTTCTTTGAGTAAACCGGCCCAAAAATTAAATGTTGGATTTATGGCTTCTAATATTGCTACTGCCCCTATGGAGAAAATATTCATTGACTATGTAGGTAAATTACCTCGTACTAAAAATGGAAATACGTATATTCTTACTTGTGTATATGCTTTTTCTAAATTTGTTTGGTTATTTCCTGTTCGAGATTCTACGTCTTTAATTACTATTAAGAAATTAAAAGAAATTTTTGTTAACTTTGGTCTTCCAAAAATTATAGTTTCTGATAACGCTACTCAATTCACTTCTAAAATTTTTAAAAATTTTTGTTTTAATCAGGGCATTTTTCATGTTCGTCAAACTCCTTATTATCCTAAAGGCTCTCATGCTGAACGTGTTAACCGTAATTTAAAAGCTGCTTTAATTGCGTTTCATGCTGAATCGCAGAATAGATGGGATGAAAGTCTTCACTGGTTGCCTTTGGCTTTTAACTTGGCCAAACATGAGAGTAGTAGGTTCACTCCGTTTGAGGTTATGTTCCGTTACAAACCTAATTGCCCATTGAGCAATGTTTGGAACATTAAAGATGTGTTGCCTGAGGAGAATGTTTCTGTAACTAGGAGGAATTGGTTAGAAATTAAAAATAACTTGTACAAGGCCTGGAATAAATATAAAAAGGGTTATGATAAATATCGCCAACCTGTTTTGTTTAAAACTGGTGATAGGGTGATGTTACGCACTCACCCTCTTAGTAAAAAAATTGATCAGAGAGCTGCTAAGCTCATGTTCCGTTGGTGTGGTCCTTTTGTGATTGATCAATGGTCGTCCCCTGTTAATGTAAAATTATTGGATCCTGCTACGGGCGTTTGCAGGAAAGCTCATGTTTCTCAGTTGAAGAAAGCATAAAAGTTGCTGGTTTTTCTTTTCTGGCACACTATTGTGTTTAATATTATAGTATGTTTATTGATATTTTTTTTTGGTGTTATTGTTTGAAATTCGACATTATTCTGCTTATTGTGTTGTACTTTGTGGAGGTAAGTTGTTGGTGTAGTTGAGACTAAGTTGATTATTATGTAATCAAGTGTTACTATTATTATGCTGATTGTTTTATCCGGATGTGTAATGTGGTTCTTGAGTTGTGTTAATCTGGGAAAAGTTAGGTTTATTTGAGTATCTATTCCGGCCGGGTGGATATCTCGATCGTGTCTCTTTAGTTTTTTACTCTTTCTTTAGCTAGGCGGTGTTTGAACTAGAGTTTCACATACTAGGAGTTAGTGTCCGCTGACATTATCTCTTGTGTTGTTTAATTATTTTGATTAGGATTGTTTCTCGTGAGAGTCCTTTTCGGTTTTCTTTTATTGTGAAGTTTCCCTGATGACCCGTGTTATAAATTGAGATTTGTGGTGATGTTATGAAGTGATTACAACATAAAAGATTATGTTGAGTTGGGTTATCGATGTATTGTGTCTGAAGTATTGCGTTAGTGAGGTATTGTGGATTTGTTTAACTCGTCTACAACATGTAGTTCTGAGCAAGTGAGTAATTGGTGGTTATATTAAGTTACAGACGTGTAACTATCCTGGATATGTGATTCTGTTGAAGACAATGTTTGTGTTTTGTCTTGTTTGTTCTGGTGGCCCTTATTCGTCTCAAATTCGATTGAATGAGTTATGTTGGGCGGAGTTTTCAAGTTTATCTTTATTTGTTTGGCCATAGTGAGGCCCTACTTAGGATCCTTCCTTGGTAAAACGTTAATATAGGCCTATATGTCAGAAAGATCTTTCGAATTGTGTAAATATCTGTTTTGATAAGTTTTGTACTATTCTTAATATTAAGGTTTTAGAATTTTATGGTTATTAAGAAGTAATTTTGTTTATGTTTGTAAGGAGGTGGTTTTCTCCAAGAAATTTTTAGTTGATTTATTGTGTTATCTCTCAGCAGGTGCTGATTTGCAAATTTTGTTTTGTGTCAATTTTGTTCGTATATTATTTGTTGTCATTATGGTAGTTTGCTGTCGAATTTTGGTCATTTTGTCAAAATGTTTTAGGTTAGGTTGGTTTGTTTACATTGTGTTATATTTCACCTATGGTAGTTTTGTTGACTTGAAAACTTGTATTGAATGGGTGCATAGTTTGTTTTAATTACAGTAATTGTTTGTAAATTAAAGTAGCGTTATTAATCTTTCTATTTGGTGTTCTGAATTTTGATTTTATTGATTTAAATCTTTGTGAATTATCTTGCGAATTTAAATTTTTTTTAAGTTTTTGTTTTGGCGTTAATGTTTACATCCTGTTAGTCAGTCGTGTTTTACCTGGTTATTTCTTTTCTGATACTGTTGTAAGTTGTTGAATTGTGTTGTTGTTTTTGATTGGATTCCTGTCTGCCTGTGGTGATGTTGATGTCTCATATTTTTTTTTGGTTCAAATTTTTTTTTGGCAGACTATGTCTGAGTTTTCGAGGGGGAGATTGTAACGTATAAGTAGTTTTTCTATAGTTAATTTTTTTTAGTAGATATTTCATTATATTTTTCCTCGAATACTTATTTCCTTTATTTTGTAGATTCTTTATTGGTAATTTCTTTCTTTTCTTTCTAATGCTTTCGACCCTATGGTTATGTTAGATTTTTCTGTTCGGTTAATATTAGGGTGGTGAATTTTATTATTTTCTTTGTAGGCAGTTTTGAATATGCTCTACCCCTCCTACCCTGCTTTGTCTGAGGTCGTCAACATCTTTGGGTGTGTACGTGCTGTTTTGGTTGTAAGCAGACATCGTATGATCTGTTGGAAGGCTGTCATTGGTTGGTTTATATCGCGTGATCCACTTCAGCCCCTTGTTTGGGGGAACTTGCTTATTAGTTAGCCCTGTTGTATTGTAGCTCTCGTCCGATGAAGAAGCACAAAGTTAATTTTTAATGCCTTCATAGGCTAAGTAAAATGTGGTATCAGTATAATTAATATTGTCTTTATTTTGACCTAAATGTATCGTATTTGTTAATTATAATCTTCAAATGTTGTTGGCAGTAATTTTGTGCGTTATTTCACCATGAGATAGTATTTATTGGATTGCTTCCTTATTGTTACGTGTGCGCGTCACAGCGGAAATTATTGGGTGAGTTGAAATCCTTTGTTTTGAATAAGTTATATGTGTATTGTTTTTGTCTTTTATCTTGTGAAAGTAGGGAAGGATTATGATTCTGGGACACACGAATCTCGTTGTTATTTGAATTCAAAAATTGGTTTATTATTTTTATACTGTAATGGCGTCATAAAATTGTAAAGTTTTTTGATGTCTTCTATTTTCTATAATCTAAAGTAAAGTACCTTTTGGGAAATTTATCTTTTGTTTTGTCTTGTTTTTGCTTTTGGCAAATTATTTTGTAAACTTAAATCTTGGATATGTTTGACCTACCAAACAGTATATCCTGCTATCACTTTGGAAATTGTGCCCTTAATAATGTTCTTATAATGTAATGGACTGAGAGAGATTTTTTTTTAGTAAACTCTTGTATCATGTTAATTGTATTTGGTTTTAATCTGTAAAAAAAAAGTAGAGGCGAGTCCCGGGGGGGGAGACCCGTTGTGTTTTTATTTCTGTTTGTACAGAAATCTGTTTTGTTGTTTCAGAAAAATGTATTCAGGAATGTATTCACAAATCCAAAAAATGTATTCACAATTCCATTGAGATGTATTTAGTAATCCATTTGAGATGTATTAATGTATTTGGATATTCAGTGAAATGTATTCATGTTTTCAAATCAATTAAGATGTATTCAACTGTAATCTTGTAAAAGTATACCAAGGAATTGAATGTGAAACCGACTTGAGGATGGATTAACACGAATATATTTGCCCAATATTCCGTAGCAGTGTTTCTTATAAATGGGAAGTACAATTGAATTTATATTTAATTTTATTTTGTTTTGATGAACACTTAAGTTTGTTAACATAAATTTATATATGGTCTTAATTATCATTTTCTATTTGCTGGATCCTGCAAAGTAGCTTCGCTTATTTGTATTATTTTTAAAAACTTACATTTCATTCAGTAAATTTTTGTCAACAACATAAAAGTTTTTATTTTTATTTTCTTTTCTCCCAAAGTGACTAGTTTTTAAGGTGATTATCTCATTTCTGGAAGTCCTTTTCCAGAGTGAAAGTTCTGGACCAATTCAGTGTTAGATTTTCAATAGGTTATAAAAGGAAGCACGGTTCAGAAATAACACATTTTTGTGTTTAACGTAAGATTACTTCCATAATCGGTAAATGAAGGTGTATTTTTTCTTAAATAAATTTGTAGAAAATTTAATTTTGAAAAGATTCATGTGAATTACTCAGGAAAAAAACGAATAATAAATATTGAAATTTCGCTTTATTTAAAATCAAAACAGACGCACATAAAATGGATAATGATCAGCTGTTATTCCCAACCTAGATATTATTTAATATTTTATACAGTTAAGAATGTGCGTTTTATGTGCGTCTGTTTTTATTTTAAATAAAGCGAAATTTCAATATTTATTATTCGTTTTTTTCCTGAGTAATTCACATGAATCTTTTCAAAATTAAATTTTCTACAAATTTATTTAAGAAAAAATACACCTTCATTTACCGGTTATGGAAGTAATCTTACGTTAAACACAAAAATGTGTTATTTCTTTGCACCAATTCTTGTGTTTTATGTAAGATATCTCTAAAAATATTAAATTTACAGCTCTGGAACCAATTTTATTCAATTTTTCAGATTAAAAAACATAAGAAACAACCGTATTTGTATCTTTGTAACTATCTTTAACATTTTTATACGGCCTTACTTCACCGAGGGTACAGAGTTCTAGGTGAAATTTTTGGCTAGCCATAACTCGCTAACTAAGCGTTTTCAGGCATATGTTTATATGAACGTTTTTTCTTATTTTTAGCTTTTGAATGAGATTCCAAGAGATTGCCGTATAGTTTTGAATCACTCTGTATATTACAAATAGATAAATTACTTTTATCACAAAAAATATTACTTTCATTAATTACTATTACTTTTACACTTATCACAAAAATGTCAACAGAATTAAATTATTTTTGGTTTTAACCTTTTATAGGGCAGTACTACGGGAAAAATTAAACATGTTGTAAAATGTTAAATTTTGTTTTATAGGGACGTGAATAATGTAAGTTATTTCTAGTGCCAGAACAGTAAGATATTTTTTATATGTTCAGCCCTGGTAAGTAGGCTATACTTACCAAGGAACGTTTATTGAAATGGGAATCACATAATATTTAGTGGTAAGAATGCTTATTGAAACAACTTGTAGTACTATATAACAGAAAAAATTTGGTGTGAAACACTCACACAACTTTCTCTTGCCAGTGGAAATAATTAACAATAAACCGAACATTAGTAATAAAACATTAGAAATAAACAAAAACTAACCTCAATAAACATAACCTAATTTTCATCATCATACATGAAAGACGCAAAATGAAAATCAACCTCAATTTGGCTACGGAAAATCACTCTTTCGCGCTAAACTAGGGGCACTGTACAAAAAAATGCTTTGAATAAAAGTTGTAGATCTTTTAATTTTATATAAATTTTATTATATACACTTTTGTCGTAAAATGCATACTAAGACCGAAATCTTAAAAATCTTTCTCACGTTTTCGTGAGAAAAAAACAGAAAATTGCTAATTACCGCTAAACTAAACTTTATACAAAAAAATGTTTGAATTAAAAGTTGTAGGTTTCACAATTCTCTACAACTTTAATTATGTACATTTTTGCGGTAAAATGCATAATAAAGCCGCAATCTTAAAAAAACAATTGTTTTACGTGAAAATAGCCTCACTAAGAATTTCAACAAACATATCGCCTACCCTATCTTGTGGAGCATAAAAAAGTAAGTAAATGAGGCGATTTAAAAAAAACGTAGGACCAGTTTTTGAGAAAATCGCAAAAAAGTGAAAAATTATACGAATAAACTACTTCTTCCGGTTGATCGATTTTGATGAAAATGTTCATGTCGGGTCCGGTAGTGGTATGTAACTTAAGTTTCAAGTTAGTACGATGTTCTGTTCTTGAGATATTCTGTTCACACACCCACACACAGACCAATCGCTGAAAACATGTTTTTTGGGTTTAGGGGGTCTGAAAACGTGTAGATCCGGTGAAGAGTGTATTTGTTAAAATGGACATGAAAACAATACTTTCCTTCCTAAATATATTCATATAGGCAAGAGAAAGTAAAAACATCTCTCCATATGCGGGAGGTAGTGTTTAATTTATTGCACTCGATCTGCTGGTTCCAGGGCTAAAAAAATTGTTCCCTCTCCTATCAGATGGTCACCCAATTATATGACTGAACCATTTAACAACAGGAGAGGTAAATGGCCGCATTGGCGTAGTTGGTAACGTGGTCGCCTCTCATCATGCGATCTTGGGTTCGAATCCCATTCAGGCACAGCATATTTTCATACGTTACAAAAAATCATTTCATTCTTCACCGTCTGCATTAGCAGTCATTGCAGAAGAGTCGGACGTTAAACCAAAAAAAAGAAAAAAAAAGAAATATAGGTAAAGATGTAAGACACAGTAATGACAATTATCTCTTCTCACAGTAATGAATTTCATTTCATTTAATGAAATGAAATTAAGTTAAGTTAAGTTAATATATATAATGATACTGGCTGTATAATGATACAGCCAGACCCTGTGGTATCATTTGTAGAGTGGAAAGTAGGTGATTTTTGGAGGGTCTGGCATACTAAAATTGAAATTTAACTTTTGAAATTGAAATTAAAATTGAAATTGAAATTTTCCCATACAAGGTTACAATAATTATTTTACGAATAATAGTACAGTAAAAATATATATAAAAGAAAAAACAAAAGAGAGAGAAAACAAACAAAAATAATATACAGTAAACACTTGGTATCCGCGGGTTTTGTTTATCCGCGGACTTTGTCCGAGGGCTCAAAAAACATAACCTTATTTTAATCATGAGTGAAAGACGCAAAATGAAAATCGACCTTAGTTTGGTTAAAAAATACGGAAAATCACTATTTCACGCTAAACTAGGCTCTGTGGAGAAAAATGCTCTAAATAAAAATTGTAGATCTTTAAATTTGCTATAAATGTGATTATATACACTTTTGTCGTAAAATGCGTACTAAGGCCGAAATCTAAAAAAAATCGATTTTTTCACGTTTCCGTGAGAAAAAGAACAGAAAATCGCTAATTACCGTTAAACTAAGCGTTTAAAAGAAATGTTTGAATTAAAAGTTGTAGGATTTTAAATTCTCTACATTTTTTACTCTATAAAGTTTTGCGCTAAAATGCATATTAAAGGCGTAATCATAAAAAAAAACAATTTTTTTACGTGAAAACAGCCTCACAAAGGATTTCAGCAAACATGGCGCCTACCCTTTCTTGTAGAGCATAAAAATTTTAGTAAACCAGGCGATTTTAAAAAATCGTAGGAACAGTTATTAAGGAAATCGCAAAGAAATGAAAAATTACACGAATAAACTACTACTTCCGGTTGACCGATTTTGATGAAAATGTTCGTGTCGGGTCCGGTTGTGGTATGTAACTTAAGTTTCAAGTTTCAAGTTCGTACGATGTTCCGTTCTTGAGATATTCTGTTCACACACACACACACACGCGCGCACACACACACACACGCACGCACACACGCACGCACACACACACACACACACACACACACACTCAAACACACACAGACCAATCGCTAAAAACATGTTTTTTGGGTTCAGGGGCCCAAAAGCGTTTAGATCCGGTAAAACTCGATTTCTTAAAATCGACATGAAAACAATACTTTCCTTCCTATATATTCATATAGGCAAGAGAACCTTAAATTGTAATGCTCAAAAAGGATATAATATATTTTAGTCTATGTAAATTATTGTCTTTTATTTAAAACATTCATGAACCTTCAATTTTTTTCTTTTATTTTATTCATAAAATTTTCATATTTTAGCGACTGTATACAGTTAGTAAAGAAAATTTGGAATTTAATATAGACTCTTGAAGGTGAATCTAACACGAGTTTTTGGTTTAAAAAACGTTTATACCATCTACTAAATCTCTGAAACTGTAAATTTTAAATTTTGAATACATAACACCTTACCAGAATTAATAAATATTTTAATATTAAAATGTGATCGTGAAATTAACCATACAAGATATTTTTTTATGAAATGATAAATGAATATATTTAATAAAAATAAAATAATAAAAAATAAAAACACATTAAATAATAAAGTGACAAGATTATTTCATAATTAAACCAAACAAATTAAACTTACCAAATTTAACCAAGCGTTCGTTGTAAGGATTTGATTTTTTTCGTCCTATGAATAAGAAAAATTACACTGAAGAACAATTACATTGTAATTTACGAGTAAATGAAGGAAATCATCATACGCTAAATTCTGATAAGTCATGATATAAAAAAATTTACCATCAATTTTAAATTTAATCTACGTATACCTATTTTAATAAAATTTAAAATTAATTCATGTAGGCCTGAATAATTTTTTTTTATTATTATAATATGTAAACAATACTTGTGTATTTAAATGTTATTAATAAATTTTACATTCTACAAAGAAATATATTTTTAATACATTTTTGAAAAATTTCCCTTAGATAAAAAAAAATTGTGAATGAATGAAATATAAAATTGTACTTATAATACCCTACGTATTTTAAAATTTTTATGAATTTTAAAATAAGCTAAAGTCTTTACAGAAAAAAATAAAAACTTTATAACTTTTTGCTTTGATTTTAAAATTGAAGTTCATGCGATTATACTTAGATAGAGACGCTTAAATTTGAGGATACACAATTCATTTCGTTAGAAAATAAATAGTAAAACATTGTTAATCTCTCTCTTTCCGAAGTTCTATGTTAACCAAGGCTAAGTATCGGATAATATAATTGCCTTGGTAAAAATCAAATACAATTATTCACATGTTTAAGACTATCTTTCATAACATCTTTGCTTAAACTATATTTTTTCTATGTCTTTCCTATGTTTTTCCTATGTCTTTCCTATGTTTTTTCTATGTCTTTCCTATGTTTTTCCTATGTCTTTCCTATGTGTTTCCTATGTTTTTCCTATGTGTTTCCTATGTTTTTCCTGCTCGCCACGAACGAAGTCCGCTGTGAAAACCAGTTGCCTATTAACCAATGTAATAAAATTTTATTCCAATGTAATTGAAATAAAAAAAAATTTCTGCCAGCCGCATTGGTGTAGTTGGTAACGTGCTCGCCTCTCATCATGCGGTCTTGGGTTCAAATCTCACTCAGGCACGGCATATTTTCATACGTTACAAAAAATCATTTTATCCTCCATTGTACAAAAGTTCCACCCCAACGTCGTCGCTAATGACCGTTGCAGTTGATGCGACGTTAAATAAATAAATTTAAAAAAAATAAAAAAAAATTCTATTTACATCACAATATTATTTCAGTTTTATTTATAATTTATAAATGAAAGAGTCTAGCATCATTGGCACAATACTGCTGTAAAATTACATAGTTCAGTCGAAAAATCGTTTCCTAATCGTTACGTGGAGCCAAAATAGCACTGTTTTTAAATGGCTGCTATATTTAAACGGAAAAGGAAATTTTACGTTTTAAATATTCACATGTTAGAAAAAACTGTGATCTTTAACATACATATACCGCGAATTTTTTAATCTAAAGCCTGGATAAAGTAACAGACGTTTAAAAAGCGTACGAACAGAAAATCGGCTAACAATTGGGCACTTTTTATACGTAAATTGCTGTATCTCCGACAAAATTTTAAATAAAAAAATTTAAGTTAAACTAATAAACGTAGAAAAGAACAGCCTTTAATTTTCTGTAGGGTTAAAAATTTTTTGTTAAATCGTTTTTTAAATAGAGCTCTTTAAACACAACGGAGTTCTTTCGTGGCGAGCACTAGGTTCTGAGTTCCTCAGCCTTCCCTACTCTTTCTTGCCCTGCATTTTAAAATTGAAAATATTAAAAAGAAATAATTTCTTAAAAATATTGTATCCTGTGTCTATCTTATTGATTTCCTTAATACACACGATATAAAATGTTCCAAAAATCAAATAACTGTTTAATTTCCAGTACTTATTCCGATTTTATGTCCTACTTTCCTTTTACTTTTCTGAATAGTTTGAAATATGTAAACAAGAAGTGGGAAAAGCGAAATAAATTAGGAAAGCCGATTTAATTATATGCAATTTCACATTTTTACAGAGATATTAAGGGATTATTGTGCCAGTAAATGCACTAAAAGAGAAATAATTCAGGAGGCAGTCCCAGAGTGGTGGAACATACTGGTGGAGAGGGAAATGAAGGTAACCGTGAGAAAAAGTGAAGTAATGAAAATTAAAGGAAGGCTTAAATAATTGGGTCTAAAATAGAATACCTTTGAGTCAAGTATCAACTTGGAAATGAATATCTGAGAACGATCTTGAATTGAATACAATTGAAAGACAAATTTGATGAAAATGCCGGTCAGTAAAATGCTGAAAGACACCGCTTTAAAGTTTTATCATATTTTAAGTTCTATCAATTTCAATTTATGGTTCAAAGAGTAGGAGGCTGCTAAGATGAAATTTTTAAGACTTCTACCTTGCCCATAATAGGCAAGTGGAGTGATACATTATTTGGGCTCGTTTTGGTAGTTCCAGGGATACAAAAATAGTTACGAGGGCTGTTCAAAAAGTATCGGACGTTCTGTCCTCCCGCTGAAACGAATGAAGCGATGGCGGCCAAGCTTAGTGGCGATGTGGAGGGGAGTGTCATGCGCGCGCATCCACTCTTTCGTGTCATGACAAAGCTTCCGTCACCGGCAGTCAGCCTCTCGGCAGTAGACCTCTCTGTTGTGCTCGGCGATTTTTAACAAATGTTATAAAATGACAGAAAAACTTGAGCAGCGTTACTGCATTAAATTTTGCCAAAAGCTTGGCGATTCGCAAGTGGAAACAATTCGCAAGATTCAACAGGCTTTTGGGGAGTCTGCCATGAACTGTACTCGAATAAAAGAGTGGTACAATCGATTCAAAAATGGTCAAACGTCAGTGGAAAGTGAATCGCGTTCAGGCAGGCCATCGACAAGCCGGAATGAGAATGTTATTGAACAAGTGCGAACTTTAGTCACCAAGAATACTACAAAAAGAATACTATCTTGAGGTTCTTCGTCACCTACGTGATGCTGTCCGGTGTAAACGACCGAATCTGTGGACAACAAAAACTTGGCAGCTCCATCACGACAATACAGCTGCCCACTCTGCACATCTAATTCAGAGTTTTCTGGCTAAAAACAACACTCTTCTGGTTCGCTAAGCTCCGTACTCCCCTGATATGGCTCCCTGCGACTTCTGGCTATTTCCTAAGCTGAAAATGCTCCTGAAAGAAACTCGATTTCAAGAAAGAGAAGACATTACCAGAATACGACAGTCGAACTTAACAGCATTCCAAAAGATGGCTTCCAGAAATGTTTTGAACAGTGGCAGAAGTGTGTGCATCACCAAGGAGACTACTTTGAAGCGGATAGAAGTTTGTAGCTCTAGTTCAATAAATGCACTTTTAACTAACAATAGTCCAATACTTTGTCGGCACCGGCGGCGTTTAGTAGCGCAGTCGTAGAACTCATAGGACCGGCCGGGCATCCGGCGGCGTAGTTCAAAAATGAAACATCGAAGGGAGGGGAGGGAGGTCGTCTTTACCGCTGCCTAAAAGATTAGGAGCAGCGAACACTCTTCACCGCTGCCTCCGAAGAGGAGCAGTCACCGGTGAAGCGAGGGGTAGGGAATGGAGGTGCAGATGACGGAAAGAACTACTCAATGTTGAGATGTCAAATCCCCGTATTGATTCTCGCTCACAGAGAACTCGATACTGTCACCTTCTCGACTATTGCATCGCCAGTGCGTAGACACTATATGTTGCCACTTGGTACATGCACTGTGAGAGGTGTGACCGCTGCGCTATCTATCGGCAGCAGCAACCCCATCACAGCGCCAACAGTGGGCAAAATATGATCTACGGACCGGCGTAAAAATAGTACAGTATCAACTTTTTGAACAGCCCTCGTATGTTTGTTATCACATGGTAACCCAAATTACATGACAAGTATGTAATAACAGAACAGGTACAGATGTATTGTGACACTAACCAGAGTTCATCTCCTCTGAGAGTAATGTATTTCATCATACAGGTAGAGTGTGTGGTGAATGAAGTGAAGGTGTCATTTGCAGGGTGGAAAGTAGATGCTTTTTAGAGGACCTGGCATGCTGATGACCACACTGTTCCACTCAGTGAGTGATGCGTTAGATTCCTATAATAACCATGATACCCATAACGGCCAGGTGGAGTGTTAAATTATTTGCACTCGATCTGCCAATTCTCTCTGTAATCACATGGTCACCCAATTATATGACTGAAGCATTTAACAATAGAACAGGTAGAAGTGTAAAAGACATTTGTCACAGCTGTCTCCTATTTCATTATACAGCCAGATCCTGTGGTGAATGAAATGAAGGTGTCATTTGCAGGGTGGAAAGAAGATGCTATTCAGAGGGCCTGATATGCTGATAAGCATACTTTTCCGCTCAGTTAGTAAGGCAATTGTAAACCATCTCACTCCTCGTTTTCTTTAATAAAACCTCTAGAGGTTCAAATTAGCCTTTCAGCTGATCACCTAAAAGATAACTACTTAAAAAAAAAGTTTAATTAATTTTATAAAGACTTTAGCTTAAGTTATTAAAAATAAGAAAAAACAAAAAAAGAGATATTTTGTATAGATGTCCACCTAAATGCGTCACTACTAATAAAAGTAACACTTCTTCTATAGATACAAGTCTAGTACGGAATGACGTAGGCCTATTCAATATAAATATTTTAAAACTTTAACTTCAATTTATGTTTAACTAAACATAATACAGTCGAACTTCGATATAACGAAATCGAGAACCCAGATAAAAATTCGTTGTAAGGAGGTAACGAGAATTCCACATCTAATATTTTTACGAATGTTTTTCTCTTGTTGTATGATAAATTAAGTACAAGTTCAGCCGTTGTTAGTTTGCTCCTACTGTCAACAAACCAAAGCCACCTACTACAGGGTGCACGCTAGAGTCTACGACTTTACGGATGTCGTATTCCTATTAAGTTAACTATTTTTTAAATTGTAACTACTTAAAGTACTAAAAACATCAGTCATAATATGATGTAGGCCTAACAATTTCATTTATAAAAATACTTTTAAAAGTATTTTCAATTTAAATACTTTTGAAAGTATTTTTTTGTTACTTTCTAATCAGTGTGTACTCATTTTGATATAATGCGCATGGTCAGTGACGTCATTATTTGTTTACTTTAGGAGCAAACTAACAGAGGCTGGACTATAGATATTTTTTTCTTGGCTACAATTAAGAGCATGTTTCTCTTCTCTGTTACAGTTCAATACTATGTTTTCATTTCTAGCATATACGTAATTACTTTATAACACTAACATATAAAATAAACACACTGAAACTTGTTTAAATCGATTAGCTATAAAAATAGTTTCTCATATCGATAGGTAATGATTAGAGTATTTAATTTTAAACGTTAATTTATTTATTAATTGAAAAAGGAAGTTATTTTCTGTTGTTTTTTATGTTTGAATAAGGCGTACGGTTAAAAAAGTTTTTGCGTTTATTTAAATATTTTAAATACAGCCAGGTACTTCATAAAGGTATAATTAAAGTAAGGAAATCAAAAGAACTACTGTAAAGCCCACACAATTCCAAAATACAGTACCAATTTAGATTTAAGTATATAAAAAAAAACAGTGGTAGTAAAAATTATTGTATGTTATGTGCAGAGGGCTTGTTTTTCAATTGCGGAAGAGATTGGAGAAATGCTTTGTTTGGAGTGTGGCCACGTATGGAGCGGAGACAAGGACTTTAAGGAGGATGATGGGAGGGGGTTGGAGGCACTGGAAGTGTGGATTTGGAGAAGGATGGAAAGAGTCAGTAATGAAGAGGTGCTTTGAAGAGTGGGGGAGAAGAGGGGGCTCCTGGTGACGGTGAGGCGGAAGAAAAACAAGTGGCTTGGTCACTGGTTGATATGGGAGTGTCTGATTGCAGACGTGCTGGAGCGACCAGTTAACCCTTTATAGGGCAGTACTACGGGGAGGGGAAAATATAAATGTTGTAAAATGTTGAAATGTTTTTGTTTTATAGGGACTTGAATAATGTATTTCTAGTGCCAGAACAGTAAGATATTTCTTTTTCTTATGCCAAGCCCTGGTAAGTATAGGCTGCTTACCAAGGAACATTTATTGAAATGGGAATCACATAATGTTTAGTGGTAAAAATGCTTATTAAAACAACTTGTAGCCCTATATAACAGTAAAATGTGTCGAATAACTTATCTTAACTTTATATTAGCATGAATGCTTGCTTTACCGTATAAAAACGAGAAATTTCTAAGCACTGTGCCTTGCTTAGGGGCTTTCCCAAGAGCAGCTAAAAGTTTTTGACAACGTAAAATCTCTGATACGTGGCGAATGCAATAAAAGAGTTATTTTCTTGGACGGCCCAGGCGGATCAGGAAAGACACTTCTTCTCAAAGTAATTTCTTTTACTTTTGAGTAACAAGTTACTTTTGAGTAACAACAAAAATACATGGTAGCGTACGCTGGTATGAATCCTTACCACATTCGTGTAACTCACAAAGCAAATGGTCGCTGCACACTAATTTCAATATGTGGATAGCCTACTTACCAGAGAACATCTATAAAACCATAAAATGCCAAAAAGGTTCACCTGCATAGTTTATTCTGAAATAAAATCGACCTTATTGCTGTTGGTAAGTATACCTACCACAGACCTATAAAGGGTTAAGGGGGTACAGATGTTTAAAAAGAAAAAAAATTATTTTATTTTATTATTCTCTATAGGTATCTGATTAATTTGGTATATAAATTGTAGCTGCAGTGTTATTGTAAACCCTTGAAAATTAATGAAGGAAATGATCGTGCCCGCCAACTTTTCGTATTTTTTACTTGTTTATTGGTTACTTTTTGTTTCGTTTGAATTCTATTAGTAGTATAGTTCTTTCCCTTAAAGATGGAATCGTGTGCAAGAATTAGCTGTCATGTTGTGAATGCTTTGTTTGAGGCAAAGTAACCTAGAAATTTGTGCTGTACTGTTTAGGTTTTAGTATTGTTTCGTACTTATACGAGTTTGTTGTACATGTTTGTATTCTTTTAAAAACGCTAATTTTTCGAAAATTGTGGTTTTTTTTCCACTTCAGTACCATTTTCTCAGAGACTAATTAAGACACCCCTTCAATTTTTGGCCAGAGTGTCTTCATAACTTTTTTTGTCTGGCATACCAAATAATTAGCTATTATATTCTTAATTTTGTGAGTTAGATGAACAAAATATTTCAAATTTCCCGTATTTTAGATCAAGTGGGAAAAATATTGTTTAAAAAATTCAGAATTTAAAAAAGCAAAGTATTATTAATAAACACTAAAAAATATAATTGAATAAATAAAATGGTTTCAGTTTGAAATCTCTATCTATATTTGTATCTGAGAAAATGGTACCAGAAAATTACTAAATTAAAATGCGTGAAATACAAATGTCTGTAGCCCCTTAATGGAAGGAAGGCAAGAGAGCGCAAAAGGTAAAAGATGCTTGCATCAAGCATCTGACCCAGCGAAAAAGGCACAAGGAGGTGAATAGATGGAGGTCTGCATGTAGAGACCTGCTGTCAACCACAACACGAAGTAAGTCACTATTTCATTATATTGAGATACATTTACAGGTAGTTTAATAATTAAAATGTCACAATGCCAAAAACAATCCTTACACGGAGGTTCGTTATATCGATATTCCACTGTATTATGTAATGATATAATTAATTGGGAGTATTTTTAAAAATTTATTTTTCTATTTGAATTAAGTGGTTAATTATAAAAAAATTGTATTCTGTAAGAAGATAATAAAATGAAAAAGTAAGAATTTAAACCAGATAATATCAATGGTAGGCCTACAAAAAAAAATCATTAAACTATGGGATTGATAGTAATATTATAATTAATATTTATCGATAAACATTAAAAAGTAATAAAGTAATAATATTATATTAGAGCAAGAACTTACCACGTCGATAATTTGTTGTAGAGTGAGACCGAATTTGACTTCGAGGGGATCTGATTCGTTAGCGACTGGACGCTCCAATGTGTTATAGTTATCCATATTTAGGAGGTGATTTAGAAGACGTTTTTCGTGTGGACCTTGTATACTGCCTGCAACAAACAACATTCATTTATATTTACACTTATCTTTTTATTTCTTTTTTTTTAATTCCTAATATGTGTACGTTGCAATCTGTTCAATTGAGAACAATAAGCAACCCCATCACCCAATCAGATGAGGATGATGTGTATGACGTGTTAATGAGGTGGAGTCTTGTACAGACCCAGGTAAACCACTCCTGAGAGAGTATGGTTAATTGAACCCCAACCATCAAACTACACCGGCAATCACTGTCTAGTATTCAAATCCGTATAAAAGTAACTACCTTTACTAGGATTTGAACCAGGAACCTTCGTCTCCGAAAATCAGCTGTTAAACAGCTGATTTTGGCGACGACTTTACATCTAGATCAACCCGGTGTGTTACACTTTTGTAAAGAATATTTTTACTTTATCTTGCCTATATAAATATATCGAGGGGTTAATGTCAAACAACACTATCTCCAAAAACCTATTTTTTAAATATTTTTCAGGAGAGCGAAAAAACTACTTCTAATCTGATTCTCTTCCTATTATCTCAGTTATTTATACATACATGTAGTCAACTATAAATTTAGTGTAATTAAATTTATTTCTTCTTAATGGTAAATGTGCCCATAACGGGCAGATGGAGTGTTAAATTATTTGCACTCGATCTGTTGGTTCCAGTGCAACAAAAAATAGATCTGTTTCTTATCATATAGTCAGCCAATATTATGACTGAACTATTTAAGAACAAAATAGGTAGAGGTGTAAAACGGACTACTCAGAGTTATCTCTCCTGAGATTAATGAATTTCACTATACAGCCAGACCCTGTGATTAATGAAGTGAAGAAGGTGTCATTTGCAGGGTAGAAAGTGGATGCTTTTCGGAGGACCTGGCATGCTGATAAGCATACTCTTTTAACTTGGTGAGGAAGGCAATAGTAAACCACCTCACTTCTTGTTTTTACTTAGTAAAACCTCTAGAGGTTCAAACCAGCCAACCAGGCTGATCACCTAAACAACAACAACAACAACAACAACAACAATGGTAAATGGTAAATAAATGGTGATGGCTTTCCTAAAAATTAGGTTTTTGTATAGATAGTGTTGTTTGACATTAACCCCTCAATATAGGAAGGAAAGTATTGTGACACTAATCGCTAAGGTCCGTTTCGGGATCTAGGTAATTAAATAATTAATACACTAAAGTTTAAAATTACAAATATTTATTACAACTGAAAGATTTACAAAATAAATAACTTAATAATTTACTTAATACTACTTACAACAATTATACTAGAATGCACATACACAATGAAACTGAATACACAATGCACATACACAATAACTTTACACAATGCACACACACAAAGACAGTATAACAATAGTTGACCAACACAATGCCCGGAACGCGCCCTGAGGCACTACGCACCGATAGCTCACTCTATAAACACTCGGCAAAGATCAAACGAATACTGACTAACTGACCGCACTCGGCCGCTCTTTATGTAGGTACTTCGATCAGAAAGAATACTTTCGAAAGACACCGAAATACGATACAAATTAATAATAAAGTACAAAAACCCTTTATAAATGAGTACTAGCAAAATGTATTGTAAACAAGTAAATAGATCTATTGTAAATAGAATAAAAGTTGTTACAGGTAATCAACCGGCCCTTTCATAAATAGTCGTACGACAATAACCCGACCTTCTCATACACCTTTTATAAATAGGTATACTTTTATTGTTACTATTGCCCTATTGTTACTTTTTCACTCTATTATCTACTCTTTACCATTTTATGAATTAAGTACTAGAAATTTCATCAACCATATTCGTCTCCGATATTATCACAGTATTGTTTTCATGTCGATTTTAACAAATCGAGTTTCACCGGATCTACACGTTTTTAGACCCCCTGAACCCAAAAAACGTGTTTTTAGCGATTGGTCTGTGTGTGTGTGTGTTTATACAGAATATCTCAAGAACAGAACATTGCACGAACTTGAAAATTGAAACTTAAGTTGCATACAATTACCGGACCCGACACGAACAATTTTATCAAAATCGGTCAACCGGAAGTAGTAGTTTATTCGTGTAATTTTTCACTTTTTTGCAATTTTTAAAAAAACTGGCTCTACAATTTTTTTTGAAAAATCGCCTGGTTTACTAAATTTTTTATGCTCTACAAGATAGGGTAGGCGCCATGTTTGCTGAAATTCTTGGTGAGGTTGTTTTCACGTAAAAAAATTGTTTCTTTTAAGATTACGGCTTTAATATGCATTTTAGCGCAAAAATTTATATAATAAAAGTAGTAGAGAATTTAAAATCTTACAACTTTTATTTCAAAAATATTTTTTTATAACGCTTAGTTTAGCGGTAATTAGCAATTTTCTGTTTTTTTCTCACGAAAATGTGTGAAAAATCTATTTTCATAATATTTCGGCCTTAGTATGCATTTTACGACAAAGGTGTATTGTAGTGGAAAAATGTTGTAAAATACAACAAGGTGCCTCCACCATTTTGTGTAGTAAATATATGAAGTATCATAAAGCACGGCGAACTGCACCATTTATGTAATGGAAAACTGATGTGGTAAAAAAAAACGCCTTCACCATTTTTGTAGTGAATACATTGGCAGCTGCAAAGTTCTGAAGCGTAGACAGCGTTTCCCCTTCACCGAAATTCGGAGTGGACGAACACAATTGTAGTTGCCACCGGGCGACCCCAAGGGCGGTCCACATCAAAACCATGAGACGAAGAGAAAAGCAGTCCAAACTACAAAACATTGAGACATTGATTTTCGGGGGCTCCACCATCCAATTTTAGAAACCAACCAGAAACTGAAATTGGATTCAGGGATTAATTGGCAACCCAGCGATTCAAATAACGTAGCTCATATGATGGTCAAAACTCGCTTTTAGTACTGCAGAGGTTTGGTTGAAGAACCACGCAGGTCTAGACGCAATGACATTTGACACAGAAAAAAAATGAAAAAAAAAAATTAATGAGCAGCTAAAATAATTTATTAATGAATAACTAAAAAAGTAAAAATAAATAATATTATGATTTTAAGTAAAACAGTTAATTCATTTAAAATTTGAAAAAAATAGTTAAATAACAATACAGTTTAAAAAAAAAATTGGAATAAATTAATTTTAACAAAACTTGATTTAACAATAGAAAATACTTAATATGAATATAATAAATTAATAGGAATATTAAAGAAAAATTATTTTTAAAGTCCTTGGACTGAAACGGGAAAAAATCTATTGGGCAGAGTTTAATAAATAAATTAAGGTGAAGAAAAATAAATACAGTAATGTATTTATTTTTCGGGGGAAAAACTAAATAAAATTAAGACATTAAAAAAATGAATTGTAAGATAAAATTTAGTAAAAGAATTACTTAGACAAATTTAAGTAACTCAGTGGTCGTTGAACAAGAGTTTAAAAGAAAATTTGTCATATTAAGATTTTAAAAAAATTTAAAAGAAAAAAAGATACTGAATTTAATAAAGTTTTGTTACTTAAAGTTAATAAAAAAATTAAAAAAAAGAGATTTATTTAGTCTATAAATAGGATATTTAAAACACCATAATTATATTAAGAAACATAAATTGAAATAAAAAAAATATTTTAGTTAAAACCTGAAAAAATTATTACTCATGGTACTTAAATTTAAATTTAGGTAATTTTCCCATATTGGGAAAAAAAAATAAGTTACCTGTAAAATTTGATGCTATCGGTTCGACATCCTGTCCAAGACAAAGCGTAAAAACTCAACGCACACAAACGCAAAAAGAAGGTCATTTCCCTAACGTTCACGAATGGAAGCGTTCGAGGCGGCGAAAAATGCCGATACATCGGAAATACTAAGAATTTAAACGAGGAAAATTATATGGAAAATTAAAACGACGGTAACAGTGAGAGTTAGAGAGAGATTAAAACGTGTAAGATAGAAAGAGAGAGAGATACAAATTACACGTGCGAGTAAATGAACAATAAAGATGTAAAAATGAAATCGGACACCGGACGTAAGCCTAAGAATTAAAAACGTAAGTTTACTGAATAAAAATCTAGTGAAATAAAACCAACTGGAAATAAATGAATAAAATAATTAGATTCAATGAAGAAAAAATACATAACCCTTAAAATAAAATAAATCCGGCACAAAAATCAGAAAAACGGAATTGTAAATGAATTGAGAAGATTTTGGAGACAAAATCTTAGAAATTCATTACAGTATATAATCAAATTTATAGAAAATTAAAAGATCTACAAGTTTTATTTAGAGCATATTTCTCTACAGAGCCTAGTTTAGCGTGAAAGAATGATTTTCTGTATAATTAAGCCAAACTAAAGTCGATTTTAATTTTGCGTCTTTCACTAATGATTATTTATTATTATTATTATTTCTTGTTAGATCCTACTAGGGATGCATTTCTCTTAGTTCCAGCCAGTTTCCGGATGACCCATGCTGCCTTCATTTTTTTCTGCATGTGATCTTTTTCGCTCCTCCGTCCAGGCCGTTCCCGTTCTCCTCGGCCCTCCCAAGCACTTTAGATTCTCAATTTTCTGCTTCATTTCTGTTCTATTGAGAAGTGTTTCGCCCGTAATGTCATTCACCAGCATCGTCTCGTGGATCTCCTTGTGCCATCTCGTTGTAGTTTTCCTGCCCTCCCAGTACTTCCATAACTGCTTCGTTAGTCTGGAGTCGTGCATCCTCGCTATGTGGCCGAAGAATGCCAGTCGTCTCTGCTGGATGACTTCTCTTATGGGTGTGGTGAAGGAGTATACTTCTTCGTTACTTCTGAGCCTGTATTCTCCCTCTTTATTTTGAGTCGGCCCGATGATTCTTCTGATGATGTTCCTCTCGGTAGTTTCTATCGAGCGCAGGTGGATGTTAGATTTCAAGTGGTGGGTTTCCGCCGCGTACAGCACCTCCGGTCTGGCAACCGTCTGGTAGTGTCTTATCTTGGCATTGCGCGAAATTGATCTCTTATTATAAACGTTCTTGGTGAGACCGTATGCTTGTGCTAGCTTTGTAGCTTTTGCTTGAATCGCAAGTTTGCCAGAGTTGTCCAGCGTTATGATCTCGCCAAGATATTTAAATGATTCAACACGTGAAATTTCGTCCTCTATCAGGAACTTAGGTGCGTCTTTTTCGTTGGACATGAATGATTATTTCTATTAATGATTATTAATGATTCTATTAATGATTATTTATTTATTTAGCGTACGGCTTTTCAAGACATTTAAAAATCAGCATCATAATTGTTATATATTGGGATCAAATATGACCCTCTGTTAGGGTTAGTTTTTTGTTTATTTCTAATGTTTTATTACTAATGTTAGGTTATTTTGGTCATTATTTGCATTAGCAAGAGAAAGTTGTGTGAGTGTTTCACACCAAATTTTTAAAAAAATCTTACGTGTGTACGTTGCAATCTGTGATAGTGCTACTATTTGAATTTGCTAAAAGAAGGGTTGAGCGTGCTACTGCCGTTTTTGTTTGTTGTCTGACCGCACCCGCTCGCCTGTACGCGCCCTGTCCCCTAATTGCCATTGAAGTGCTTACGCACGCACACGAAAACCACATCCAGAGAAGCACAACAGAAAAATGGCTCCTTGAAAGAAGACAGCATTTATATGGGCACAGCTCCGTGAAACCACCACCTAGCTCTTAAACCGCCGACCCTTAACACACACACACACAGACACCCACTTAACCCTTTCAATCCCAAATTTTTTAACTATGCACAAACAAATATGTGTACATTGTTTCATACACTTTACTGACATTTAAGTGAAATAAAATCACTTTTAGACCTTCAGCCTTTTTTTTATGGCGTGACAAAAAAGTGTGACATATACGTCACATTGGGCTTGATGGTATCAAAGTTCCCAACAATATAAATAAGTAAAAAGCATGTGCAGGTTTCCTAAACAATATTCTCTTGCTTAGATTTGTAGCAAAAAAAAACTAAATATGATTTTAATATCAAAGCATTATATTTAAGACTTAAAAATGTTACAATTCAAAAATATTGGTAAAATGGACAAAGAAACTATTTACAGCCTGAAAAATATATATATAGCTACTTGTATATACATTCAACATATTCGAAGAAAGTCTACATTATTTTAGTAAATGAACACGAATATTTAAAACTAAAATTAACTTTAAAGAGAAAGTAATGGTTGCGTCCATGGCATAGTGGTCAGCAAATTACACTGCAAAGCGGAGGTCTCAGGTTCGATTCGTGGCTACGGTACAGAAAATTATTACACTTCACATCCAGCGCTGTTTAATCAAAAGTAGTCACTAACAATAAAAGTTTTTATGTCTGTTTTATGTCACTCAAATGTGACTTCTATGCCACACTGGGTAAGAAAGGGTAAAGAGTGCACGTTTGAATGTACACTCTCAGAACTTCACGCAAGATTGTATATGTGTGGGCTCTATTTCCGGCAGTTGAACGAAGCATGGAATATCAACTTTTTCATAATCTTTTAGTGTTCCTAGTGTATGTGGGTGTTGATGTGAGGTACTGTTGTATTTCTTTTTAACATCTCTTTAACAAAACATATTTTTTTTAACAAAAAATCCTACATCAATATTTATCTGTTTTTATTTTTTTTCAACTGCCCATAACAGACAGGTAGAGTGTCAAATTATTTACACTTAATCTTTTTGTTGCAGGGCTAAAATAAATAGTTCTGTTTCTTATCACATGGTCAGCCAATTAAATGACTGAATCATTAAAGAACAGAAGAGGTAGAGGTGTAAAAGACCCTAATCAGAGTTATCTCCTCTGAAAGTAATGAATTTCATTATACAGCCAGACCCTGTGGTGAATGAAGTGAAGGTGTCATTTGCAGAGTGGAAAATATGCGCTTTTCAGAGGGCCCGGCATTCTGATAAGCATACTTTTCCAATGAGTAAGTTGTGGCAATGGTAAACCACCTCACTCCTCGTTTTACTTAGTAAAACCTCTACAGGTTCAAACCAGCTTTTGGCTGATGACCTAAACACATTTTTTTCAAGTTAAATAATTTCAACTACCTATTTATTAAAATTTATATATTTTAAAAACGTAGGTTAAGTGTTGTACTTTTCTTCTGCGTTTATTTAATAATTACCAATGGAGGGAGAATCGTCAAATGTCGCCTGAATTATTAATGAGGGAGTATATTGAGCAATACAGGAAAAGTGAATGCCTGTGGAATCCTTTGCCGTAATAGCTTTTCTCATGCGTGTGTCGTGTTTTAACGCTATCATGTTGTTTAGGTCAACAGCCGAAAGACTGGCTTGAACCTCTAGAGGTTTTACTAAGTAAAAACGAGAAGTGAGGTGGTTTACATTTGCCTTCCTCACTGAGTGGAAAAGTATGCTTATCAGCATGCCAGGCCCTCCGAAAAGCCCCCACTTTCCACCCTGCAAATGACACCTTCACTTCATTCATCTCAAGGTCTGGTTGTATAGTGAAATTCATTACTCTCAGAGGAAATAACACTGACTAGTGTCTTTTACACCTCTACCCCTTCTGTTCTTAAATAGTTCAGTCATATAATTGGTTGACTATGAAATAAGAAACAGAACTATTTTTTCTAACCCTGGAACCAACAGATCGAGTGCAAATAATTTAACACTCCACCTGCCCGTTACGGGCAACAACGGTATCATACAGAGCACAAAAAATGCGGTAAAAGAGACGATTTTAAAGAAAGTAGCAGCCGTTTTTAGAAAATTGCAATAAGTAAACAATTGCACGAAAATCTAATACTTTCAGTTGACCGTTTTTTAATGAAAATCTTCGTGTCGAATTTCCTTATAATATATAACTTAAGTTCCAAGTTTCAACTTCGTACGATATTCCGTTCTTGAAATTTTTCACGCACGCACGCACGCGCGCGCGCACACACACACCAATTCATAAATACATGGTTTTTTTGGGTTCAGTAGGGAACCTCAGAAGTGTATTTCCGGTAAAATTGGAAGGGCTTATGCTAGAGTGATCCAACTACAAAATATTCACTTTTGAGTTAATGCCATGACTGAAATGTAAAAGTAGTTGATTTTCATATATCATAATGAACAAAGAAAGAAGTGGCTTACAAGGAATTTTTCACGATAGTTTTGTTCTTGTAAAATGGGAATCTATAATTCCAAATTAAATTAAAAAGTACAATACAGAAAAAATATGAATTTGTACAAGGTTTACTCTGGCATTAGCCCCTCCAACTCAATTTGGAAAAGTCGATATGAAAACAATACTTTCCTTCCCTACAATCATATAGAAACCAAGAGAAGATAAAACGATTACGTAGGGCTAATTGTTAGAAATAATTAAAACGATACACGGAAGAATGCTGATACACGGATGCCGATACACGGAAGGATGCACGGAAGAATGATACTGCCCATAATGAACAGGTGGAGTGTCAAATTATTTACACTCACTCTGTTCGTTGCAGGGCTAAAATAAATAGTTCTGTTTCTTATCACATGGTCAGCCAATTAAATGACTGAATAATTTAAGAACAGAAGAGATAAAGATGCAAAAGACACTAATCAGAGTTATGTCCTCTGAAAGTAATGAATTTCATTATACAGGCAGACCCTGTAGTGAATGAAGTGAAGGTGTCGTTTGCAGGGTGGAAAATATGTTCTTTACAGAGGGCTCGGCATGCTGATAAGCGTACTTTTCCATTCAGTGAGAAAGGCAAGGTAAACCACCTCACTCCTCGTTTTACTTAGTAAAACCTCTGCAGGTTTAAACCAGCCTTTTGGCTGATGACCTAAACAACAACAACAATCATATAGGAACCAAGAGAAGATAAAACGATTACGTAGGCCTAATTGTTAGAAATAATTAAAACGATACACGGAAGAAACGGTAATGCTTTGCGTAACAAATAAATTGAAAGCATTCGAGTATTTCAGAGATAAAGGGACAGCTAGTTTTATTCATTTCAATTTTATGAAATTATTACAGAGGAATTGCGTATGTGGGTAAATGGTCATTTAAGTCAGTTAGGCCTATCAGTGGTTAAGTATCCATTACAGGACGTAAATCAAAATAATAGTGTTTATAAAAATCTGTGAAGAGATCGTGAAGTACATTTATGTAACGGCCCCATAAATACTAAACAGAAATAAAAGTGTAGTGAGGGTGGAAAATAAAACAAAAGGGAAAACACATGTAAGTGAAGTAAGAGTGGGAAAGGAAAACACTTTCTAAAAGCGGGTACACACTGATGAGAGCGGGCGGTAGGGTAGGATGGTGACAGGGAAGGAGTTGCTAGAAGAAACACCTGCGTGTGCTTTCTCTTTTACTTTCACTTTGCCAGTCGACCCTCACCAAATCATAATGAAGTACCTGAACATTGTACAGTACACGTTGTAGCTGTAGCCTCCTATCATATGAGAGCGGGTTTCTTTTTAAATTTACCGCTGCCCAAGAATAAATAAACTTGTCACTGAGAATAACATAACAAAAACAGCAACCAAATGTGCGATATACACTCATAGTAAGAAAGTCTAGAGTAGCCTACTTCCTCCCTGACAACTACCTACTAAATTTATACAGTCCTACCAACTTAAAAAATATATTTAGAAAATTCATCATTTTATGAACCTTTTATTATTTCTCTTGTCCTATAGAAATATATAGGGAAGGAAATCTGTCCATAATAACAAATAGGTGGAATGTTATTTTCAATCAATCTGTTAGTTCGAGGGCTACAAAAAATAGTTCTATTTCTTAAGACATGGTCAGCCAAATTATATAATTGAAGCATTTAAAAAGAGAAGAGGTAAAAGTGTGACTAGGAAACTAGTCGCAGTCAAGCGAGATTCTGTCGAGAATGAAGTGAAGGTGTCATTTGCAGGGTGGAAAATACGCGCTTTTCAAAGGGCTTGCTGAAAAGAATACTTTTTCAACTTGATGAGAAAGCCAATTATAAACCAGTTGACGCCTCGTTTTACTTAGTAAAGCCTCTAGAGGTTCAATCCAGTCTTTCGGCTGATCACCTAAACATACAACAACGAGGGGAAAGAAAGTTTTGTTTTCGAAAGTAATGTGGATTTTTGAAACCGAATTTTTACCAAAAATACACATTTGTAGGTTCCCTGAACCCAAAAAATATGATTTTAATGCCAGATTTGAATGTCCGTGAATGTGTGTGTGTGTGTGTGTGTGTGTGTGTGTGTGTGTGTGTGTGTGTGAAGAAATTTCTTAAAAACGGAATAGTGTAGCGTACTAAGTTGAACCTTGGAACGTAAGTGAGGTACCTGTATGGGACCCGATTCGATAATGTGAATAATTAAAATATGACCTATGTTTAATCATTGTTGTTTAGGTCATCAGCCGAAAAGCTGGTTTGAACCTGTAGAGGTTTTACTAAGTAAAACAAGGAGTGAGGTGGTTTACCATTGCCTTCCTCACTGAATGGATAAGTATGCTTATAAGCATGCCGAACCCTCTGAAAAGCACATATTTTCCACTTTGCAAATGACGCCTTCACTTCATTCACCACAGGGTCTGGTTGTATAATGAAATTCATTACTTTTAGAGGAGATAACTCTGATTAGTGTCTTTTACACCTCTACCTCTTCTGCTGTTAAATGATTCAGTCATTTAATTGGCTGACCATGTGATAAGAAACAGAACTATTTATTTTAGCCCTGCAACGGACAGATTGAGAGTAAATAATTTGACTCTCCGCCTGTCTGTTATGGGCAGGTTTAATCATTAGTAGGCCCTAAAAAATGTAAAATGATCAACACAACCTAATTTTAATTATGAGTGAATGACGCTAAATAATAATCACCTCTATTTAACTTAAAAATATGGAAAATCACTAATTGACGCTAACTTAAACTCTGTATAAAAAATGTATTGAAATACAAATTGTTGATTTTAAAAATTTTCTACTATTGTTTAAATAAATAATTAATGGCTATAAATTTAAAGCAAGTCTGTTATTTATTGTACCCAGATCCTTAACGAACCCAGGCGTAAGTGTTACAATAATATGTTATTTAACTGCAGTCAGGA
Source organism: Catonia carolina (assembly GCA_035578175.1). Taxonomy (NCBI): domain Eukaryota; kingdom Metazoa; phylum Arthropoda; class Insecta; order Hemiptera; family Achilidae; genus Catonia; species Catonia carolina. The sequence goes on from JAQMRL010000026.1 coordinate 764,866, forward strand.
GAATCTAAGAGAAAGTGTAGAACATGTAAAAATAAAACTGATTGGTCTAAATTTAACAATACAGTAATGCCTCGGTATCCGCGGCGGTTACGTTCCGGAGGGTTACCGCGGTTAGTAAAACCGCGGTAATGATACCTTATATGAACAAAAAGATGGGGTTAGGTTCTAAAGGTAAAGTCCTGTAGTCGTTTTAAGTGGTTTATAAGTTTTAGGAACATTTCACCATTACTATAAATATTTTTAATAAATAACAGTACTGTTAGCACAAAAAATTTAAGTTGCTTTAATGGCCTCCGGGCCAGCCCAGTCAGTCAGCTGGTAGAAAGTCGCTATTTTTTTGTTAAGTAACACCGGTTGGGCAAGCGACTTTGTATGGTGACCAGCTGACAGCCATCCAAACAAACTCTACTGGGAGTTACTGTTCAAACTCATGCCACTAATTAGAGCTATCAAATTGGGTAGTTGTCAACAATGTACAGTTAGTTCCCGATAACAAATAAAAGCTGAAAAAAAGTTGCGTTAAAATAGTTAGTTTTGGCTGTTTGCTCCTTCTTCTTTTCAAACTCCTTGTGGACTTCTTCGTATGGTATCATCAGCTCGTGGAGTCCTCTTTTGAATTGAAGGGTCCTTTCCATGATGGGATCCGTCTCCAACACGTGATCAGCGAGCTCCGTTGTCATGCTGAGGATCTCGTTGAGGGTTTGTGAAGAAATGCTTGGGTCCGTTTTAGGATCGTCAGGATCTTCGTCTTCACTTTTAGGCTGCTTGGCTATCTCATTGTGGAGTGTCATCAGTTTCTCCAACTCCTCCACTGTTAGTTCCTGGTTATGGCTTTCTTCTATGTCCTTGTGGATTTCTTCTACAGTACCGCTCAAATTAATAGAAACACTACGGGAACTTTGCTATAATTTTGTAATACACATTATGGGATGTATTATCTTTCATGGACCAGGACCATTGGTTCCAGTAGAAGGAATGATGAAAAATACGAATAGTTACTCCAGAGAAGAGGAGTTCCAACCTTACAAAAATTGTTTTCAGCTAACGACGGGATTTTTCAGCAAGATCTTGCACCTTACCATATATCTAAAAAATGCAAAAACTCCCTTCACTGAATATTTTCAGTGAATTATTATTTTTACATTTATATTATTTATAAATGTTTTCCTATGCCCTGGTAACTCACCAGACCCAAACCCGATCGAGAACCTGTGGTCAATTTGTAAGCAAAAACTTGCCAAAGAAGACTGTAAAACAAAAACTTCTGAGATTTCTCTACTGATCAAGATATGATTTCACGATGATGAACTGAAAAAAAACACGTAAGGAACTTGTTGAATCAATACCTTAACATTATCAGGAAGTCAAAAAGAACAAAGGAGGACATATCAACTATTAAAATAAAATATTGTGTACATTTTCGTTAACAAATTGTGAATAAAAAGAAATTAATTGTTTTTTTATTGAGTGTTCCAATTAATGTGAGCGGTACTGTATGTCCTTGTCATTTCTTCTATGTCCTTGTGGTCGATTTGAGCAAAACCCTCACCCTCCACGTTATGACCGATTTCTAAATTTTTATCCACTACTGGTGTTTGAAATTTCTAAAATTTCAAACACGTAGGGTGACACATGTTTTCGGAATTGTATGACTTGCCCACTTCCCACCAATTACCGTGTACACAACTTACGTATTTTAAGGTTTTAAGCCCACGGAAAAAGTGCGCGGATACCAAGGGATTACTGTATATTATTTTTGTTTGTTTTCTCATAATTAAAATAATGAAATTTAAGAAAAGTATTTAATTTCTCCAAGTAAAAATTTAAATTAGCTTATAAATTAAAAGAACTAAACTTTAAAAACTCACTAAACTATACTCTACAGACGCACGCAACGCAACTAACTAAACAAATTGGTCTGAATATATTTAAAATGAACAGAAAACCATTTTATGTGAAAACAAATTAGTCACATCATTATGTCTGACAGATTAGAACAACAGTGAAAACAAAGCGTAGTGACCGTATAGGTCATTTGTTCTAGCTAGAAGCTCTCCCTCCAACGCTGTGTGCCGCTGAGCTGTTCTGTTTAGTGGTGGGGGAAGCACCTCGTAGTTGTAACAGTAGTATACAGTTAGAAAGAGAGGGAATGATCATTAAGTGAGAAGGAGACAACACTTGCCCCTTGAAACTATCCCTACTCTACCTACTCGCCCTCCTCTTACAAGCTTCTTCCTAAAACAAATGTACTATACGTGAGTCGCACATTAGAGTAGTGATTGTATACTTTTGTGACTGTACAGTCGTTGGATGGCGGCGAGGGGCGAAGAGTGGAGGAGTAGATAAACTCAGAAGCTGCTTGTGCCAATTCAAATTGTCCAACGTATAACAATTACTGAACGGATGAATGATTTTAAAAACTCTTTCAGAAACTAGAACTAGCAATTAAGTTTAAGGAAAATCAGGGAGTTATAAAAAAATAATTACGAAAAAAAACATCTTTGATTTTGTGGTTAAATACAGTTACATAGGTATAATGTATTCAATAAAAGTATAGCTTGAGAATATGAAAGAATTTTTGATAAAATGATCAGATAAACGTTTTTCAAAATATGAATGTAGAACAAATATTTTTATTTCATTTTTTTGTTTTTTAATTTAGAAGTAACGGAAAGAATTCTTGTTGAAATTATTGGTTTGCTGTTAATATGTGTTACGTTTTATACGTACAAAAGAGGTGGGAGTGGGTTAGAAGTTGAACAAATATCAGAGATCAGTTATTGTGGTATTTTTAAAATGTGAACATATTGAAAATACGTAGTCGACTGACTAGTGTAGTTAAAAAAATGTACACTAAATCACCTAGTACAGATATTTTTTTCCAATAACTGATAGATAGGATTGGTGAAAAAGGAACAAAAGATCGGAGCGGAGAGAGTGATACCCTCTCGCTCTCATTTCCCCATCTATAAAATATTTCCCCATCTGTTATACAGACAGGGTGATTCAAAACTATACGGCAATCTCTTGGGATCTCATTCTATAGCTAAAAATAAGAAAAAAATTCATATAAACATATACCTGAAGACGCTTAGTTAGCGAGTTACGGCTAGCGAAAAATTTCACCTACAACTCTGTACCATCGGTGAAGTAAGGCCGTATAAAAATGTTAAAAATAGTTACAAAGATACAAATACGATTGTTTCTTATGTTTTTTAATCTGAAAAATTGGATAAAATTGGTTCCAGAGCTGTAAATGCAATACTTTCAGAGATATCTTACATAAAATACAAGAATTGGTGCAAAGAAATAACACATTTTTGTGTTTAACGTAAGATTACTTCCATAAAAGGTAAATAAAGGTGTATTTTTTGAAAATAAATTTGTAGAAAATTTAATTCTGAAAAGATTAATGTGAATTACTCAGGAAATTTCATTTTTCGCCTGAGTAATTCACATGAATCTTTTCAGAATTAAATTTTCTACAAATTTATTTAAGAAAAAAAACTTTTATTTACCATTTACGGAAGTAATCTTACGTTAAACACAAAAATGTTTTTTTTCTTTGCACCAATTCTTGTATTTTATGTAAGATATCTCTGAAAGTATTGCATTTACAGCTCTGGAACCAATTTTATCCAATTTTTCAGATTAAAAAACATAAGAAACAATCGTATTTGTATCTTTGTAACTATTTTTAACATTTTTATACGGCCTTACTTCACCGAGGGTACAGAGTTCTAGGTGAAATTTTTTGCTAGCCGTAACTCGCTAACTAAACGATTTCAGGCATATGTTTATATATATTTTTTTATCCTAATTTTTGTATGTTGCAATCTGTTCAATTGAGAACAATAAGCAACCCAATGACCCAATGAGATGAAGATGATGTGTATGACGTGTAAATGAGACTGTGTAATCTTGTACAGACCCAGGCCGACCATTCCTGAGAGAGTATGGTTAATTAAACCCGAACCATCAGAGTACACCCACAACCACTGTCTAGTATTCAAATTTGTGTAAAAGTAACTACCTTTACTAGGATATGAACCAGGACCTTCGTCTCCGAAAATCAGCTGTTGAACAGCTGATTTCGGCCACGACTTTATCTCTAGACCAACTTTTTTCTTATTTTTTATCCAGCTTTTTTTCTTGTTACTTCCTCTTGCCTATATGAATATATAGGAAGGGAAGTATTGTTTTCATGTCGATTTTAAGAAATCTAGTTTTCACCGGATATACGCGTAAACAGACCCCCTGAACCAAAAAAACATGTTTTTAGTGATTGGTCTGTGTGTGTGAACAGAATATCTCAAGAACGGAACATCATACGAACTTGAAACTTGAAACTTAAGTTTTAATACCACTACCGGACCCGACACGAACATTTTCATCAAAATCGGTCAACCGGAAGTAGTAGTTTATTCGTATAAGTTTTCACTTTTTTGCGATTTTTTCACAAATTGGTCCTACTATGTTTTTTAAAATCGCCTCATTTACTGAATGTTTTATGCTCTACAAGATAGAGTAGGCGCCATGTTTGCTGAAATTCTTGGTCAGGCTGTTTTTACGTAAATTGTTTTTTTAAGATAGCGGCTTTAATATGTATTTTAGCGCAAAAATTTATATGATAAAATCTGTAGAGAATTAAAAATTCTACAACTTTTTTTTAACAATTTTTTTATATCGCTTAGTTTAGCAGTAATTAGCGATTTTCTGTTTTTTTCTCACGAAAACGTGTGAAAAATCGATTGTTTTAAGATTTCAGCCTTAGTATGCATTTTACGACAAAAATGTATACAATAAAATCTATACGAAATTAAAAGATCTACAACTTTTTTTTTAAATATTTTCTCTACAGAGCCTAGTTTAGAGTGAAAAAGTGATTTTCCGTATTTTTAAGCCAAAGTGAGGTCGATTTTCCTTTTGTGTGTTTTACTGATGATTAAAATTTGGTTATTTGTTTTGAGTTAGTTTTTTATTTATTTCTAATGTTTTATTACAAATGTTAGGTTATATTGCTCATTATTTGCATTGGCATGATAAAGTTGTGAGTGTTTCACACCAGATTTTTTGTTAGCTATAAAATGAGATCCCAAGAGAATGCCGTATAGTTTTGAATCACCCTATGTTTTTCGAATAAAATATATTTGTTTATACTCGGTGTACGCATCAATGGGTTTTGCAAAGCTTTCAGTTTATTTCATTATTTGTACACTCTTGGATGCCGATAGCTACAGGAAAACATCATTTAGTAGCCCACTCCGCCTGTTATCAATAGCCTATTATTAATATGTTTATTACAGGAATCTCTCTGTTGTCCGGCACGCCTAGGGTTCACAGCTCACAAAGAAAAAAAATCAAAAGTAAAACACTCACACGACTTTCTCTTGCCAATGAAAATAATTAACAATAAACCTAACATTGGTAATAAAACATTAGAAATAAACAAAAAACTAACCTCAATAAACGTAACCTAATTTTTAATCATAAGTGAAAGACGCAAAATGAAAATTAAAGTCAGTTTGGCTTAATAATACGGGAAATTACTCCTTCACGGTAAACTAGGCTCTGTAGAGAAAAATGCTTTAAATAAAAGTTGTAGATCTTTTAATTTTATAAATTTGATTATATACGCTTTTGTAGTAAAATGCATAGCCTAATAAGGCCGAAATCTTAAAAGAATCGATTTTTCATACGTTTTCGTGAGAAAAAACAGAAAATCGCTAATTACCGCAAAAACTAAGCGTTATACAAAAACATTTTGTAATAAAAGTTGTAGGATTTTAAATTCTCTACAACTTTAATCTTATACATTTTGCGCTAAAATGGATATTAAAGCCGTGATCTTAAGAAAACAATGTTTTTACGTGAAAACAGCCTCTCCTTGAATTTCAGCAAACATGGCGCCTACCTTATCTTGTAGAGCATAAAAAATTTAGTAAACCAGGTGGTAGCGCCGATGCGAGCGTGGTGCGGTGCGTTTGTCGCCGAGCGAAGACAAAAACGAAATCAAAGGAAGGATCCCGCGGGACCCTCCATGCCCTCCAGAGCAGTGGACTGTATGCGATGCGCGATGCGATGCGCGTTCATAAAGCGTGGCGGCGCACTACCACAATAGCTGCAGACCGACTGGCGAGCGAGTGTGTGTGAGTGGTCAGCTGTTACGACACAAACGACAACGGCGCCCTCAACCCTACAACTATAAATTCAAATTTAAAAAAAAATCGTAGGACCAGTTTTTGAGAAAATCGCAAAAAAGTGAAAAATTACACGAATAAACTACTACTCTAAGAGGTGACCAGGAAAACGAGAAGAAGAAGAGAAGAGAGAGGAGAGAGATATTTAGTTAGAAGTAAATTCATTTCGTATATATTAAAGGGTTTTTAAGTTTTATTTTTTATTAAGGTCGCGGTAGAAAAAGGTTGGCTATATTTAAAATAGATTAGGATAAGTTTGTTGGTAATTGATGTATTAAATGTTTTAGTTCAATGCAAAGAAACATAGTTTCATTTTTATTCAATTATCTCATGCTCTAGTACCCAACATTCATTTATTACTTTCTCTTTTCTATATGAATAAATTCGACGGAAAGTATTGTTTTCATGTCGATTTTTCGAAATCGAGTTTTCACCGGATTTACACGTTTTCAGACCCCCTGAACCCACACAAACATGTTTTTAGCGATTGGCGTGTGTGTGTGTGTGTGTGTGAACAGAATATCTCAAGAACGGAACATCGTACAAACTTGAAACTTAAGTTACATACAACTACCGGAACATTTTAATCAAAATCAGTCAACCGGAAGTAGTAGTTTATTCGTGTAATCTTTCATTTTTGTGCAATTTTCTCAAAAACTGGTCGTACGATTTTTTTTAAAAATCGCCTCGTTTACTAAATTTTTTATGCTCTAAAAGATAGGATAGGCGCCATGTTTGTTGAAATTCTTGGTGAGGCCGTTTTCTTGTAAAAAAATTGGTTTTTTTAAGATTGCGGCTTTAATATGCATTTTAGCGCAAAAATTTATATAATTAAAGTTGTAGAGAATTTAAAATCCTACAATTTTTATTTCACATTTTTTTTGTATAACGCTTAGTTTAGCGGTAATTAGCGATTTTCTGTTTTTTTCTTACGAAATCGTTTAAAAAATCTTTTTTTTAAGATTTCGGTCTTAGTATGCATTTTACGACAAAAGTGTATACGTTTAGTCAAATTTATAGGAAATTTTAAGATCTACAACTTTTATTTAAAGCATTTTTCTCTACAGAGCCTAGTTTATCGTAAAAGAGTGATTTTCCGTAATTTTAAGCCAAACTGAGGTTGATTTTCATTTTGTGTCTTTCACTCATGATTAAAATTAGGTTATATTTTTTGAGGTTAGTTTTTTGTTTATTTCTAATGTTACATTATATTTTTAATTATTTACATTGGCAAGAGAAAGATGTGTGAGTGTTTCACACTAGATTTTTATTCGTTGTTTTTAAATCCGTATTTAAGTATTTGGCCACCGGTCAAGATTTAAGGTGGTGGTAGGCCTACCTAGATGATTGTAGTTACCACCAGGTGAGCAAGTATTTTTATCACATTCTCTTGTCATTGTATATCTTTGCCGGTTGTGGAAGGGAAGGAAGCAGTTGTGTTATTCGAGGCATGTGACATCCCGTACCAATCTGCTGCTTCACGTTTATTCCAGTAGTCATCGTTTACGTAGAGTTAATCAGCGGCAGCTATTAACCCTTTATAGGGCAGTACTACTATAGGGCAGTGTTGTAAAATGTTAAATTCTTATTTATAGGCACTTGAATAATGTATTTCTAGTGCCAGAACTGTAAAATATTCCTTTTTTTTATGTCAAGCCTTGGTAAGTATACTTACCAAGGAATATTTATTGAAATGGGAATCACATTATATAAGTGGTAAGAATGCTTATTAAAACGACTTGTTGCTCTAAATAACGGAACAATGTGTAGAATAACTTATTTTAACCTTTACAATAGCATGAATGGTTGCTTTCCCGTAAAAAACTGGAATTTCCTAAGCACTTTACAAAAGTAACAACAAAACAACATGGTAGCGTACGCTGGTATGAATCCTTACCACATTTGTGTAACTCAAAGCAAAAGGTCCGCTGCGCGCTAATTTTAATACGTGGATAGCCTATTTACCAGAGAACATCCATAACAAATAAAATGCCCATACGGTTCAACTACATAGCTTATTCTTTAAAAAAATCGACCTTATTGCCAGTGGTAAGTATACCTACCACACACCTATAAATGGTTAACAGTTCAGCCGTACTTAGTTTGCTCCCACTGTCAACAAACGAAAGCCAGCTACTACAGGGTGCACGCTAAGGTCCACCACTTTATGGATGTCGTATTCTTATTAAGTTAACTATCTTTTAAATTATAACTACTTAAAGTACTTAAAACATCAGTCATGATATGATGGCCTAACAATTTCATTTATAAAAATACTTTTAAAAGTATTTTGTATTTAAATACTTTTGAAAATATTTAGTATGCACGAGTATATAATGTGTCACCGGATAGCGACATTAAGTGGCAAACCTTATTTGTTTGGTGGCCCTGAAAAGGGCCGTTTAAGCGGCGGTCGTCTTGAAGAGGCGTCGGTCGAGTAGCTGGGCGACACGGCGTGTCGTCGTCCAGTGGAGACATCATCTTCTACCCTTGCGGTAGTGCGTCGATAGCTGCTTCGTCGGATCCGGTGGGCGTAAGGCTCGGTCGAGGGACCGCTGTGGGCATCGCTTGCGTCAGCGGGCGATGACGGTCCGGTCGACGGCTTACGGTGAGGGGTCGGCGAGCGGAAGCATCATCTTCTCTCTTGCGGGGTCGTCGATTAGTCCTCGTTGGAGTCCGGCAGCCGTGTGCCGTGGTGGACGTCTTGTCGATGCTGTCTGGTGGAAGTGAATCCCCCGGTGTCTTGATCGGAATTGAATCCTCCGGCTCAGTGCAGCGCTCTTTATATAGTCGCTGAGAGCGCTATGGTAGAGAGAGGCTATTGGCTTGGCCTTGATGACAAAGGCCTCTGTCGGTGCGGAGCCGAAAGGTTTGCCGGTGCGCCGCTAAAGGGCCTACCGTGCCGACAAAGGCCGGAAGAAGTATTGAAGCCGGCAACACAGCAAATGGAATTAGATGCAGTGGTGGAGACACATATATTTGACACTTTTTTACCTTTGGAGTTCTCGCGAATACATTATACTAGTTTTTTCTCGTTTTTCTTTAACTCTTCGGTTATTTTTGAAGACACGAGCTGCCACTGGAATACAAAATAGTTTAAAGGTAAAATTTTAGTTCCCATTCTAACATTGACTGCAAAGTGACATAAAAAGAATCCAACATGTTAGTAAAATATATTACTCTGTTACTGGTTAGGTACTAGAAAATTTACGAAGGTCAGTGCAACTACGTCATTCTATTTTTATGACGTCGCGTATTTTGACTTTTATGAGTTTCGACCATTCGTCCTGTTCATTCCACTATCATTATTCTTATTGCCACATTTGAAACCATTTCAGTTTTATTTCAAGTACGAGTAATTTCAAAGTGAACTCTTATTTAAGAAATAAAACAGTTAACAACTTAGAAATAAATGATTGAAAAACGGCTGTTACTTACTACTGAGTCAACCGTCACTTTATCGTTTTCAGTGAAACACTACAACATTTTACAGGATACAATAATTTCAATCAAACCTTTAGACGAATCGTTTTTTCATACAGCATTTGTCATTTTATGTACATTTTTTAGACACTTCAATTTAATCTGAAATAAAAAAATCGTTGTGAATCACTCGCACGACTTTCTCTTCCCAATGCAAATAATTAACAATAAACCTAACATTAAAAATAAACAAAAAATTAACTTTATTTTAATCATACATGAAAGACGCAAAATGAAAATCAACCTCAGTTTGGTTTAAAAATAGCCTACGGAAATCGCTCTTTCACGCTAAACTAGGCACTGTACAAAAAAAATGCTCTAAATAAAAGTTGTAGATCTTTTCATTTCCTATAAATTTGATTATTTCACTTTTGTAGTAAAATGCATAGACTATTAAGGCCGAAATCTTAAAAAAATAGATTTTTCTAACGTTTTCGTGAGAAAAACAAAATATTGCTAATTACCGCTAAACTAAGCGTTATAAAAATAAATGTTTGAAATAAAAGTTGTAGGCCTAGAATTTTAAATTTTCTAAAACTTTTTTTATATACATTTTTGCGGTAAAATACATAATAAAGCCGCAATCTTAAAAAAAAAACAATTTTTTTACGTGAAAACAGCCTTGCCAAGAATTTCAGCAAACACGGCGCTTACCTTATTATGTAAAGCATAAAAAATGAAGTAAATCAGGTGATTTTTAAAAAAATCGTAGGACCAGTTTTTGAGAAAATCGCATAAAAGTGAAAAATTACACGAATTGACCGGTTGACCGATTTTGATGAAAATGTTCGTGTCGGATCCGGTAGTGGTATGTAACTTAAGTTTCAAGTTTCAAGTTCGAACGATGTTCCGTTCTTGAGATATTCTGTTCACACACACACTCACAGACAGACACACACACAGACCAATCGCAAAAAACATGTTTTTTGGGTTCAGGGGGTCTGAAAACGTGTAGATCCGCTGAAAATTCGATTTCTTAAAATCGACATGAAAACAATACTTTTCTTCCTATATATTCATTTAGGCAAGAGAAAGTAAAAATCGTTGTAACTCACTCACGCGACTTTCTCTTACCAATGTAAAATAAAAACTATGAATAACGTATGTTTAATCATAAGTGAACGGAGTAAAATAAAAAAAAAACACCTAGTTTTAATCATGAGCAAATGAACGCAAAATGAAAATCTACCTTTGTAAAATTTAAAAATCTAGTGTAAACACTCACACAACTTTCTCTTGCCAATGAAAAAAATGAAAAATATAACGTAACATTAGTAATAAAACATTAGAAATAAACAAAAAAACTAACCTCAATAAACATAACCTTATTTTGATTATGAGTGAATGATCAAAATTGAAAACAAACCTTAGGTTGGCGTAATAATACGGAACATCACTCTTTGACGCTAAATTAGGTTGTGTAAAGAAAAATACTTAAAATTAAAGTTGTACATCTTTAAATTTTTTATTAATTTAAGTATACACTTTTGTCGTTAAATGCATACTGAGACCAAAATCTTAAAAAAATTCATATTTTTTTACGAGAGAACAGCCTGCCGAGCTGAATTTCAGCAGACATGGAGCCTACCCTACCTTATAGAGCAAAAAAATGTACTAAATAAAGCAATTTTTTAAAATCTCATTGCAAAAAAAATAAACTACTACTTCCGGAAGACCGATTTTGATGAACATGTTTGTGTCGGGTCCTCTAGTGATATACACACTGAAGTTACGAGATTGGCTTTCACGTATGTATGGGTGTGTATGAGGAAGGGAAGTGTAAATATGACAGTGCTGCCAACCTCAACAGTGAGACACTGCTCGTACATTTCACTACCGTGCAGTTTCTACATACTTTTTGTAAGCTGTGGTTTATTCAGAGAAAATGTTTTCTTCATAAACCTTTAAAGAAATAAATCTGACCTGTAATACTGCCTATAGCTTAATTGCACGACTAGAAATGTTTAATTTACTGTAATTACCAGCTACCTTATTCCATTGGAACAAATTTTCTATGAATGAATCGCCTTGTTTACTATCGGTGTCACTGGCGGCGTCTCCACTATCAGTCTCACTAGTATCTACCTAACCGTTTCCTTTATTTACCAGGAGGTGTCAACAAAACTGTTGAAGAATAGCTTCTTCATGTCTTTAATTTCCTTCTGTTGTGGGAAGAGAAACATCACAGTAGTTAGCCACTTGCTCATGGCTTTTGTTAAGAGGCAGTGAAAGGCATTTTTGTTTAGTTTCAACTTCACAGCATTTTATTACACTGCGTATTAGACTTCGTTCAGCACTGTGAATAGTCTGCCCACATTTTCGAAAAACTAAAATTTCTGTTTACGGTAACAAACAGTTTTATTCGTACCGTTAACCTACATGAGGTACCGCGATATCCTGTATAGGCTATGCTCTTGGTATAGTGTAAGTTGTTATGTTTGTGTACTGAAATTAAAGCAGTCGCGCATGCGCACTGATGTTGTTCCCCCTTTACCTCTCGTTGTAAAGAATGGCAAATTCGTGACTCAAGTGGCTATACACCTAACTTAAGTTTTAAATGTTAACTTGTGACGATGTTCCGTTCGTGAGATATTTTGTTCATATACCAAGCACACACATACAGACCAATCGCTGAAAAATGTTTTTGGGTTCAGAGGGTCTGAAAACGTGTAGGCCTATTACCGGTGAACACTCGATGTCGAAAAATCTACATGAAAACAATATTTTCCTTCCTATTTATATTCATATAGGCAAAAGTTGCCCATAACAGACAGGTGGAGAGTCAGTTTATTTACACTCAATCTGTTCGTTGCCGGACTAAAGTAAATAGTTCTGTTTCTTATCACATGGTCACTCAATTAAATGAGTGAATCATTTAATAAGAGAAGAGGTAGAGGTGTACTGTGACACTAATCAGAGTTATCTCCTCTGAAAGTAATGAATTTCATTATACAGTTGGACCCTGTGGTGAATGAAGTGAAGGTGGCATTTGCACAGTGGAAAATATGTGCTTTTGAGAGGGCCCAGCAAGCTGATAAGCGTAATTTTTTCATTGAGTGAGGAAGGCATATGTAAACCACCTCACTCTTCGTTTTATTTAGTAAAACCTCTACAGGTTCAAACCAGCCTACAGGTTTGATCACCTAAACAACATAGGCAAGAAAAAGTACAAATACGAAAAATCACAACATTAACTTAAAAATATTACAGCAGCTCGGTCATTAGCCAATTCGGTTGGTTAAGAAATTTTAAAGATGTTTTTTCGGCACGTAATAACTTTTGGACCCTAGCCGGGAATCAAACCTGTACTTAGTAGACTAGCGCGCTAAACACTACACCACGGAGACGGCAATTTTTTATTTTAAATTATTTATTAATAATTAAACATGGGTTATATTGTTCATTATTAACATTGGCAAGAGAAAGTCGTGTGAATGTTTTACAGCAGATTTCTTTAATTTATAATGATGACAACATTTCTTTTGAAATAATAGGCTTATTAAAAACAATGACAAAATATAATGGGTAACAAAATTGCATTTCATTATGCGAAATAAAAACCGAGGAAAATTTAAAAAAAATAATTTTAAAATGTATACTGTTCGTTTACAGAGAAGTTGTTTGGTTGTAGTGTGTGACGTGTAAGTCACCATACGGAGCGCAATATTAAACAATGACGGAAAAACAAAGCGATATAAATATTTAATTTTTCAATAGAGAGAGGTCCGGCCAACAACTGATTTCACTTCTTTTTATCCCACAATGACTAACATTGTAGAACGCTCAATGCCCGTTGGGGCCGAAAGAAATCGGAATAGTAGAATTCCCTGAGGAAGTCTAGGTTTACATTCTCTTCTATACTCTAGCTACATTATTTTCTCCACCGCTTTTGCTTCATTTTTTTATAACAATACACATCCACACATGAGTGTATACACAAACGTGTCTTATACTTTAAAAATTCACTATTCAAAAAGTAATGAAAACCTTATTAATTTTACCCTGACTTGCAAGTCTTTGTAGTCTTTGAAAAGACTAACTAAATTTTCTTTTGTTAAGATATTTTTACTGTATATAAATGGCATTAACTAAACTAGTAATATCCGTTTTAAAATTTAAATTTTATGGAACAATGCATAAAATTATTTGAAGTATCTTTAAAGAACATATTATTTGTTGAAACACCGTCATTTAGGTCATGTTGTCTAGGTCATCAGCCTGTAGGCTGGTTGGAACCTGTAGAGGTTAAACTAAGGACAACGAGGAGTGAGGTGGTTTACAATTGCCTTCCTCACTGAGTGGAAAAGTACGCTTATCAGCCCACTGAAAAGCACTCACTTTCCACCCTGCAAATGACACCTTCACTTCATTCACCACAGGGTTCAACTGTATAATGAAATTCATTATTTTCAGAGGAGATAACTCTGATTAGTGTGACAGTACACCTCTACCTCTTCTGTTCTTAAATAATTCAGTCATTTAATTAGCTGACCATGTGATAAGAAATACAACTATTTATTTTAGCCCTGCAACGAACAACCTGAGTGTAAATAATTTGACACTCCACCTTTCTGTTATGGGCACACGTTATTAATTTATAAAGGGCGGATTTGTTAAAAATACTATAATTTTGATGATGGCTTCCACTCACCCCTTACAGCAATTCCAACCTCCATGAAAAGAACTAACAGGGAAGCGGGGGACGACCTACATGAGTAGAACAAGTGCAGCAACAGATAGAAATACTTGAACGCTGCACTTACCTGTCGGGACGTAAATCCAGGGAACGTCAAAAGAAAATACACTAACTAACTACATATGCATATAAAACGCTAACCTATAAAAACACTTAAAATCGTAATAAAACCTATAAAAACACTAACTAACTACATATGCCTATAAAATACTAACCTATAAAAACATTAAAACCTAATAAAACCTATAAAAACACTAACCTATAAAAACACCTAAAAACCTATAAAAACACTAACTAACTACATATGCCTATAAAACACTAACCGATAAAAACACCTAAAAATTTAATAAAACCTATAAAAACACTAACTAACTACACCTAAAAACCTATAAAACACTAACTAACTACATATGCATATAAAACACTAACCTATAAAAACAACTAAAAACCTTTAAAAACACAAACTAACTACATATGCCTATAAGCTTATGAGTAAATTTATGCAGGGATTGGCAATGATACCACACTTACAGCGTGGAAAGATAACAATGAGAAAGAATACAAACATTTTATATTAAGATAGATTAGAATACAAAAAGACATTACAATACAAACATTGTATACGAGGGGGTACCCAAAAGAAACCGGAATTATTTTTTAAAACTATTTATTTTTAATTTTTTTACAAAAGAACCTTATCCCCTTCAAAATACTCTCCATTACATCTAATACATTTGTCCCACCGGTGCTTCCACTGTTCAAAACATTTTTTGTACTCCTCTTCAGTGATGGCTGCCAGCTCATCCGTCGTTTTTTCTTGACATCATCAACGTTGTTAAATCGGAGACCTTTCATGCCCCTTTTCATGCGTGGGAACAAGAAAAAATCACACGGAGCCAGATCGGGTGAGTACGGTGCGTGTGGTAGCAAAACCATGCCGTTTTTCGCCAAAAACTGGGTAACCGAGATTGCCGTGTGTGCAGGAGCGTTGTCGTGGTGGAAAAACCAGTCCCCTGTCTGCCACAAATTAGGTCTTTTACGACGAATGCTGTTTCGTAGTCTTCTTAACACTTAATGATAAAAAGTCAATGGTCTGTCGTCGGTCTGTTCGTACAAGTTCTTTCACTTTCACAACATTTTCGTCTGTTCGGGAAGTCGACGGTCGTCCAGAACGAGGTTTGTTCTCAATCGACATGTCGCCATTTTTAAAGCGCAAAAACCACTCGTACACTTGGGTTTTTCCAATAGCGTCGTCTTTGTAAGCTGTGTTCAACATTACAACTGTTTCCGCGGCGTTTTTACCGAGCAAGAAGCAAAATTTCACAGCCGCACGTTGTTCATTAAAACTTGCCATCATGAAAAACGACACGAGCACAAAACAGCACTAGCAAGAACAATCACTGCACAAGAACAGAACAAGCTAGATCAACGAACAAAATGGCATTGAACTGGCAATGAGTAGCGCTACAAGCAGCCTAGTGGCGGGAATTTGTACTGCACAAGCTCCGGATACTTTTGGGTACCCCCTCGTATTAATGCTAAAATGTTTTTTATTAACGTTTTCTACCCTTCAAAAACCCTTTTAAATACAAAAGAAAATTAAAAAGATAATAAGGGGGAGTCGCATCTTGACCTGTTTTCTCAGCAACCAATTCAAGATATTAGCTTTAAAATGTTCATGTTGTATTCAGTGTCGTCTAATACAACTTCAGACAAAAGAATTTTGCAAAATAAATATTTACTTATTTCAACCGTAATGTGTGTAGGTTGTAATTTGTTCAATTGAGAACAATAGGCCTATGCAACCCCATCACCCAATCAGATGAGGATAATGTGTATGATGTGTAAATTAGGTTCGGTCTTATACAAACCGATGCAATCCATTCCCAAGGAAGAACTGTGACAATATTGAAGATGAATATGGTTCGCGAAATTTCTAGTACTTAATTCATAAAATGGTGAAGAGTAGATAATAGAGTGAAAAAGTAACAATAGGGTCAGTTATAAAAGGATACCTATTTATAAAGGGTCTTTGTTGTACAACTATTTATGAAAGGGTGGGTTGATTACCTGTAACACCTTTTATCTATTGTTGACTTGTTTACAACAGATTTTTGTAGTACTCATTTATAAAGGGTTTTTTGTACTTTATATTTTGTATCGAATTTCGGTGTCTTTCGAGATAATTTTTTTTGATCAAGCTATATAAAGAGCGCCCGAGTGCGGTCAGGGAGTTAGTATTCGTTTGATCTTTGACGAGTGTTTATAGAGTGAGCTATCGGTGCGTAGTGCAGGGACGTTCCGGGGATTGTGTGGTTCAACTATTGTTATACCGTCTTTGTGTATTCAGTTTCATTGTGAACGTGCATTCTATATAATTGTTTGTAAGTAGTGCTAAGTAAATTATTAAGTTATTTATTGTATTACTTTATTATTTATTTTGTAAATCTTTTAGTTGTAATAAATATTTGTAATTGTAAACTTTAGTGTATTAATTATTTAATTACCTAGATCCCGAAACGGACCTCAGCGATAAGTGTCACAGTACGTTTAATTAAACCCCAACCATTAAAGTACATCGGTAACCACTATTTAGTCTTCAAATCCGTATAAAAAAACCACCTTGACTAGGATTTGAACTAAATACCTTTGACTCACGGCGACGACTTTATATCTAGATTAGCCCGGTGGGTGTTCACTTTTAACGGAGAAAAATGACGGAAAAATGAGGAAGGCTCGACTAAGAGAAGTAGAGAAAGGTTTTTTTTTGTAATCCCTAATGTGTGTACGTGTGCAACGTTGAATTGAGAACAATAAGCAACCCCATGACCCATGAGGTGAGGATGATGTGTATGACGTGTAAATGAGACTGTGTAGTCTTGTACAGACCCAGGCCGACCATTCTTGAGAGAGTATGGTTAATTGAACCCCAACCATCAAAGTACACCAGTAACCACTGTCTACCATTCAAATCCGTATAAAAGTAACTACTTATACTAGGATTTGAACCAGGAACCTTCGTCTCCGAAAATCAGCTGTTAAACAGCTGATTTTCGGAGGTTGGTCGGACCTCTAGACCAACCCGGTAAGTTAGAGAAAGTTAAGAGAAACATCCTGCGCGAGATAATAATACGAATTTAGTAGACGGACAATGTAGGTTATGAGGTTGAGAAGAATTGTACAAAGAAAATAAACGATTAAAAAAAGCCAAATTTAAAAAATCTGGTGTGAAACACTCACTTTCTCTTGCCAGTGCAAATAATTAACAATAAACCGAACATTAGTAATAAAACATTAGAAATAAACAGAAAACTAACCTCAATAAACATAACTTAATTATAATCATGAGTGAAAGACGCAAAATGAAAATCCACCATAGTTTGGCTTAAAAATACGGAAAATCACTCTTTCACGCTAAACTAGGCTCTGTAGAGAAAAATGCTCTAAATGAAAGTCGTAGATCTTTTAATTTTCTATAAATTTTATTATATACCTACACTTTTGTTATAAAATGCATACTAACGACGAAATCTTAAAAAAGTCGATTTTTCACACGTTTTCGTGAGAAAAAACAGAATATTGCAAATTACCGCTAAACTAAGCGTTATACAAAAAAAATGTTTCAAATAAAAGTTGTAGGATTTTTAATTTTCTACATTTTTTATTATATAAATTTTTGCGCTATAATACATATTAAAGCCGTAATCTTAAAGAAACACTTTTTTTCCGTAAAAACAGCGTCACCAAGAATTTCAGCAAACATGGCGCCTACCCTATCTTGTAGAGCATAAAAAATTTAGTAAATCAGGCTAAATCGTAGGACCAGTTTTTGAAAAAATTGCAAAAAAGTAAAAAATTACACGAATGAACTAAGTTACTACTTCAGGTTGACCGATTTTGATGAAAATGTTCGTGTCGGGTCCGGTAGTGGTATGTAACTTAAGTTTCAAGTTTCAAGTTCGTACAATGTTCCTTTATTGAGATATTCTGTTCACACACACACAGATCAATCGCTAAAAACATGTTTTTTGGGTTCAGGGTGTCTGAAAACGTGTAGATCCGGTGAAGGTGGATTTCATAAAATCGACATGAAAACAATACTTTCCTTCCTATATATTCATATAGAGAAAGTAAATGTTAACGCCACTTCGTACTGACAAAATGCATCCGTAAATCCCGCCTTGTTAATATTTCAAATTTGCTTGTGGCTTCCGTATGACCTAACCGATCACGTCATTTCTCCCTCTACTTTCCTTAATATCCGCCTTCCTAATTGCTCATTGTTGGTTCAGCATTCATAATGAATGGGTGCGCGCTTTTCTGTTGTGTGTAACGCATGGCGTGGGTACGCTACCGCGCTGCCAGCTTTACCATTTTCGTTTCGTTCTTACATTGATTTCGCTCGCTATGAACTCAAGTCGTTTGTTTCTATTTAATTTGTGTGAATTATTATATTCGATTGCTCATGTCAATATATTGTGAACTTTTTCGTTTGTTCTTTGTGATGTCTGTTAGTGCTATCAAACACGTGCTGTCTACAATCGTGAATTATCATTACTGGATTAAAGGTAAGTGCGTATTTGTTTATTATGTATTGTTGACCAATAATGTGTGTTCCCATGTAATGTCATGTCCTTTCACTTTCGTTTCCTACCTATTTTGTCAGTTTTGCTTAACCGTTTATTTAATCATTTCGTTCAATCACTCAGTCGTTTAGTTGTGGCTGGCAACTTCCAAATAACCAGCCTGGTCCTCCTGTTTAAATCGTTTAATCGTCTGTTATTTACGTTAGAAATTATTCTTTTCGTTTATTCTTTATTGTGTTTTTCAAAAATCGTATGTGCTTTAACAGTAAAAATAGAGTAAAGAGAAAGAAATATTTTGTTGGACATGAGCGAGCGCTCTGTTTACCAATAGATCTACGTTACGATATGAAAGTGAAGGAAGGAGTTTGGGGGGGGCGGTGAGGAAGGGAGGGTCTATTGGTTTGTTGCTATGACAACGGATACTGACACTTTGGCCTCTGGTGGTGGAGAGCACCGTAACTACGTTACCACAGTATCATTTAAACCGAGTTACATCTGAGGAGGACATCTCCTACTTCTTAATAACAGCTTCTCTCACATTTTTATAACCAATTTTACACTTTACTTACTATACCATATGTAATATGAATAGAAGCTTGCACTTTAGCCTACACGTTCCCTCTCCCTCTACTTGCCTCCTCCGTTTATTTCAAGAAGTCAGCAAATGTACTGGTTGTTAGAAAAGTATGCCTCTAAATTGTTACCAGTGTTTAATACTTTCGTATGAATTTAATTCTTTTAAAGTAATTTATTGTGTTTAATTGTAATAATCCTATTTTAGTATATAGTATATATAAAGTGCTGTGACTACATGAGCAAGCAGTTGCAGTCACTTCCTGGGTTGATGAAAACATTTCACGAATTGTTGCTTCAGGATTACTACACAGAAGTTCTTTAAAGTAATTATACACACTGTAAATAATGTTTTTGGATTGGCTTCGTAAATCACGTTTTTCACTCATCGTTGACCCAAATTGCGTACACTTAATCTTAATCTCTTATGTACTGAACAGAAACTCAAACTGAACTGGTGAATTTATTTGTACTACTATAATATAATCCTATACATTTATAAAAGACTATGTATCTTCTTCTTCTTCTTCCTTTCACGGGTTAGGCGTTGCTGCCTGTTCCGAACCTCCACCATCTGCCCATCTCTTCCTTGGACGTCCTCGATCCCTTTTACCCCTTGGCTTGTACCATAGTGCCTGCTTGGGTACTCTTTCATCCTTCAAGACTATGTATATTTTTATATATTATGTATATTTTTATGTCTTTAAAATAGAAACAGCCTTACATTTTGTGTTGACAGTAATAAAAGCAAACACTGCAGAGTATAATACAATCTGTAATTAATTAACTAAAATAATTTGACATTCTGATTTATAAAGTATTTATTTTGACATTAAAGTAATATACCAATAAAAGTAAAAATTTAAAATCGATGGTGATTTGTGCCTATTACTAATTTGTTTATAATTAAGAGTATGGAAGTAGTAGTACATTTTGTAGCACACTATCTGCAAACTGCTGCAACCACTTTACATGTGTGCCAGTGAAAATACTTATTACGGAAGCTTCTATTGAAATTACATGTAGTTTAGCTTCGTGTAATTTTTCTATCATACACTATTCATTTAAATGATTTACTTTTAAATTACTCTAATAACTATATTTTTTCTAAGATCTAAATAAATGTAGAGATTTATAAATTTTTTTTACAAAGCGTTGAAATCTGTCAATCTTTTTTTCACACCCTGTGAATCTGAAGAATCTTTTAGTTGGAGAGGACAGCCCCTCCAGAATGCCGCTTGCCCTATCTCGGCCTTATAATGCATTTTACGACAAAAGTATCTATAATCAGTTTTATAGAAAATTAAAAGATCTACAACTTTTATTTAAAGTATTCTTCTCTACAAAGCCTAGTTTAGCGTGAAAGAGTGATTTTCCGTATTTTTAAGCCAAACAGGTCGATTTTCATTTTGCGTCTTTCACGCATGATTAAAATAAGGTTATGTTTTTTTGAGGTTAGTTTTTTGTTTATTTCTAATGTTTTATTACTAATGTTAGGGTTATATTGTTTAAATCATTTGCATTGGCAAGAGAAAGTTGTGTGAGTGTTTCACACCAGATTTTTGTTTTTCCTCTTTAATTCTTTATTTACAACTGTAAAATTTTACAACAAGCAAATGTGATGATTATGATAATAATGTAAATTGGATGATAGGCATGAGAGGGGTAGGGGCCCCCATCACTGCCTCCCCAACAATAAAATTTGTGTATCAAATTAGCAGGTCTCTACTCCAGCGTTTTTTAAGGCGTCTAGGGGGATTATCAGGTAAATGGAAGGTGGAAAGTGAACGCACCAGTGGGTTCTCGTGTTCGTGTGACTTGTCGTGAAAGCGTTTGTGTAGGTATTCGATGGAATTTTGTACAAGTGGTGTTTTCAAATCTGTGTGTTAGGTTTTGTTGCTAACGTAAAGAGGTGCTTTTGCTATAAGGCGTAATGTTTTTTGACTGGAATGCTTGAATTCGTTGCAAGTTAGAGGGTTTGGTTGAACCGTAAATTTGGAACCCGTAGGTCCATTATAGGTTTCAAAAGAGAAAAATGTCGGGAATTCAGTAATAAATTTTTAATTTATTTTCATTTAGGCTATTTTTTTCTTATTGCTTACAAAAAATAAACATCAATACATAATAAATGTTAATTTACTTAATTATACTTTGATAATCTAAAAGCTATTTATTTTAATTCACGGAGGGGAAATAAATCCACCCAAAGTTGTTGAAGGGTAGATCAATTGAGTGCTTCTACTGCAACTAGCTACTGTAGCCTACTAGGCTAATCTATTAGTGTGTTAGTAATTACAACTAGGTACATGTTAGTTACTTAAATACTAACTAAACTACTAACACATTTTTATTAAAAAAATTATATGCTGTTATATAATTACATGTACAAATGAAAAATAAAACAAACAATAGAATATGGAAGATAAAAGAAATTATTTAAAAATAAAAAACTAAAAAATTGAAACCGGTAGACGAGCTCGCAAAACTACATGTTTCCTGGAATAACCATTTTTTTCTACAGCGTCTCTCCCTACTTCCAATAGCCAAATGGTTACTGCTTTTTTATACCTTATGATGTCCGGAAAATTTTTAGTTTGAAGGGGGATCAGATTGAGCAGTTTGGGCTCTAAATAGCAAATTATAAAGTTTTTGAGGCGTTGTGTAAAAGTAAGAGATCCTTGTTCCTGGTATTATATTGGTGTGCTCTTGTAGTAAAATCGTTTATATTTTTATACGCGAAAATGAGAGCTTCTCTTGCAAATATTTGGCGGATGTCAAGTAGCCTATGTTGAATTCTTGAAAAAGCTAAATATATTATATAATAGCATACTATTTTAATAAAGATGTGTAGATAGTAGTTTAATTAGTATTTAAGTAACTACGTAATATGTACCTAGTTGTAATTAGCCTACTCACACAATAATAGATTACCTTGTAGTAGTAAATAGTAATAGAATGAACAAAGAAGCATTGAATATCTGATCTACCCTCGAACGTGGCTAACCATAGTTGGGTGGAATAATTTTCCTACCACCAATTACGAGTAATATAAATAGCTGTAAATTTTCAAAGTATAGTTAACGAAATTAACATTTATAACTTATTCTTATGATATTTTTTGCAAGTAAAGGGAAAATAAATAAATATAACTATCATGTAGGGCAAGAGAAAGTAAAAATTTGAGAAAGTAAAAAAAGTAGGTTTATATTTAGAAATAGGAAGCAGTTTGATGGAATTGAGGTCCCAATAAGGCTATTTGAAGCTCTAGTTAGAAGCAGGTTAGAATATGCTGCTATTGTGTGGAATCCCCATCATCTGAATTACATAGACTCGATTGAAAAAATTCAAAATACATTACGTCTCCTGTATTACAAAAAAAAAAAAAATGGTATGTCATGCTCTTTACGGTTTTCTACGGAGACTTTGCGAAGAATTTTTAACGTGAAATCCCTTGAAGTCAGACGAAATGTGATGTGTATGCAATTTTTATATAAAATATTAAATAATAAGGTTGACATAGAGGATATTGTTAAAAACATTTTTTATTATGTACCTTTTGTTAGATCCAGGACTTTTAATCTGTTTTATTTGTCTAAAGTGAACACTGTGCAATACAGTAATACGTTCTTAACACGGACGTTATCCTTTTTTAATAAATTTAATCTGGAACTGGATCCTTTTTTTGATAAATACAAACAATTTTCATGAAAATGTTATCAGGCGCTCACCAAACAATAAATGACATAAATTCACAGAGCAGACTCACATCTTTTTCTTTCTTTCTTCCTTTCCTAATTATTTTTTCTTTTTTCTACTGTTTAATTTTCTTGTTCCTTTTATTAGGCTAATTTATTAATAAATAATATTATTTCTGATGAAGTTTTGCTAAACTATTTTTTGGGGGATTTTTTGTTTCTTTTCTTATTAATTTGTTATTATAGTAAGTAATTTTATTGAAACATTATTTTATTCTATGAATAAAAGATACAAAAAGTGTATTAAAAATATGTAAATTTTTTGTATCAATAAGGCTTATATGAATAAGTTCTGTTAGCCTTTATATTGTTTTAAATAAATAAATAAAAAGGAATCTTTTGAGTAAATTAACCCTGTATTCCTTGTTACGACCATGTTTTTTAAACCCGGGTTAACCGAAATGGGTAAATAGTTTCAGATACGTATTTGGAATTCTATAGTACATCATAACAACAATCGATAAAAATTTAGTAATCAAACACGATTTTGTTTTTCGAATAACCGGGAAAAGTTAGTGAGTATTACTTTACCATTTAGATAATTATAAAAATGTTAGAGTAAAATAAGAAAAAGTCGGCCTACATCAGACCTTATACAAATAATAACCATTAAAGTAAATGAAAAAGGAATTAAAGTGTAGGGAAGGAAATTTTAATGAACGCTGGGAAATTGAGGCCAAAAATACTTAAAATTATTGAATTAATTAAATTCTTTAAAAACGCAACTTCATTAAATAAGAGTAGGAAATTTATTAAGCCATAATTTTTATTAGGTAACGAGAAAAAAATATTAATTTAATTGATACAAATAATTTTACAATTACAAGGTGATTCATTTAAAAGTAGCCCGCTGCATTTAACAGCGGCCTTTGGGTTCAAATAGTAAATGAATAAATAGAATTACTAAATACATAATTTTACATATTTATTTACAAATTTATATACAAATTTCAACTTCACCTTTACAGAAGATGCTGAAAGTGGCGTCCTTGAACGCTTACACATTTTTGCGCTCGTTCAATGTTATTAATGCACACACGACGCAATACGGAAACGTCTATAGCTTGAATGGCTGCCACGATGTTATTCTTTAGCTCATTTATACTGCAGGGTTTGTTTGGTAAACAGTTCTTTTTAAATAACCCCATAGAAAAAAATAGCACATACTCAAATCGGGTAAACGAGGACGCCACAAATCTTTACTAACAACTCGCATGGGCAAAGCGTGATTGATATGAGATAGGGACTGGCGAGACGTGTGACATGTTGCATCATCTTGCTGGAAAAAATAGTATTCTATAGCTAATAATAAAAATTGTACTATAAAGGCCAGTCGATCACATCGTGATCAGTGCTGCCAAATACAACATATGAAAATTACTCGAGCGGCGGGCTACTTTTGAATGAATCACCCAGTATAATGTTCTAGTAAAATCTACCTTAAAAAATAATACGCCATATTAATAATAGCGTATACATTTCATACGGTTCAAATAACGGGTAAATAACGATGTTTCAAAAAGGACGCCTTTCGAAGTTTGAGAACGCTAATTTATTACATTAAGTAATTACAAATTATACAAAATATACAGTATGAAATTATTACCTTTATAACATTCACATTACCTTTAAAACTTTACAATAAATGTTCAAAATGACTTTCTCCGCTTGTAATGAAAGTTCGGACACGTTTCATAACATTTGCAGCCACTTTTCGTAGTGTTTGCTCATTAATGTTTGTAATCTCACTTTCAATATTAGCCTTCAATTCTTCAATTGTATGAGGATTGTTTTTAAAAACCTTACTCTTTAAATTTATCCAAAGAAAAAATCCGCACGAGTAAGATCTGGGGATCTCGGTGGCCACATTCCTTTTGATATCACACGATGGCCAAAAAATTCTCGTAACATATTCAGCGTTTCAGTAGAAGTATGGCACGTTGCGTTATCCTGCTGAAACAAACAATCTCAATCGTGTAATTCTAACAACGCTATAAATTGTTCAATTAAGTTGCGGTACACCACACCATCTACAGATGTGTCAAAAAATAAAGGCCCAATAATACGACGCCGGGATCGCACACCAAACACCAATTTTACGTGCGTGTAGTGGACGTTCATGAAATGTGTGAGGGTTATGAGCGCTCCATATTCGGCAGTTTTGGCTGTTGATGTAGCCATCCAAGTGGAACCATGCTTCGTCACTGAAATAAACACGATCCAATATTTCAACACCGTTGTCATTAACAAGAGAACGTATCCAACGACAAAACTGTAGCTATACGTTTCCCATGGTCAACTTCTTTCAGTTCATGAACGACACCGATGCGGTAAGGATGCAGATTTAATTTTTTTGTAGCCCTTAAAGCGAAAGATAGTGATAATCCAGCCTGTGAAGATAACTTTCTAAGTGATTTGCCGGGTGAGGTAGTCAAACGTTGTTTCACATCGTCCAAAACTTGTTCTGTTAACACTGATGGTCGACCTGTGCTTTTCCGATCCTGTACACTGCCAGTCTCACGAAATTTATTAATCAGACGCGATATTGTGGTGTTATTAGGTACTTCAAAATTTGGAAATTTTAACTGGAACTCGTCTTTCACTCGTTCGTAAGATTTATATGCGCAATAACTTTCAATAAGAAAAACACGTTCATCGTTTGAAAAAACCGTGTTTGAACTTATGCAGACACTACAGACACAAATGAATACCGGGATAGCACTAGTACATGTCAGTTATACACAATGGGTCAGCAATGAGTACGGTAGTGCCAACTGTTATTTGGGGGAAAAAAATATTCCCTATGCAGAAAATATTAACCCTTAAACTTCGAAGTGTGTCCTTTTTGAAACACCCGTTAGAATACAGTTTCAATAATCCCCCGATATAGTTGTTTATTTTTCCATTTCATTTAGTACTTTTTTTTTAATTGCGACTGAGAACAGGGGTTTAATGTTATTTATAACGGGGTTGTTTTACATTTTAAAAGAATTAACAACAGTGGTAGTGTATTGTAATGGGCTTTAGTACGGGTGTGCTTTCCCGATTTTCTCACAGGGAAAAAAAATTAAAATGATCACATTTTTTTTAATTACAGTTAGTTAGCATATTGTTTTACTTGGAATATTTTATTTATACAGCAGTATGTGAACAATGCAGACCGATCATAATTATCATAAAAATCTGGTGTAACACACTCACACAACTTTATCTTGCCAATGCAAATAATTAACAACAAACCTAACATTAGAATTAAACAAAAAACTAACCTAAATAAACATAACATAATTTTAATCATCAGTGAAAGACGCAAAATTAAAATCAACCTGTTTGGCTTAAAAAATACGGAAAATCGCTCTTTCACGCTAAACTAGGCACTGTACAAAAAAATTCTTTAATGAAAGTTGTAGATCTTTTAATTTCCTATAAATTTTATTATATACACTTTTGTCGTAAAATACATTCTAAGGCCGAAATCTTAAAACAATCGATTTTTCACACGTTTTCGTGAGAGAAAACAGATAGTTGCTAATTACTGCTAAACTAAGCGTTATACAAAAAAATGTTTGACATAAAATTTATAAAATTTTAAATTCTCTACAACTGTTATATAAATTTTTGCGTTAAAATGCATATTAAAGACGTAATCTTAAAAAAAAGTATTTTTTACGTGAAAACAGCCTCACCAAGAATTTCAGCAAACATGACGCCTACCCTATCTTGTAGAGAATAAAAAATTGAGTAAATCAATTTTACTCAGGCGATTTAAAAAAACATCGTAGGACCAGTTTTTGAGAAAATTGCAAAAAAGTGAAAAATGACACGAATAAACTACTACTTCCGGTTGACCGATTTTGATGAAAATGTTCGTGTCGTGTCCGATAGTGGTATGTTGCTAAGTTTCAAGTTTCACGTTCGTACAATGTTTCGTTCTTGAGATATTCTGTTCACACACACACACACTCACAGACACACAGACACACACACAGACCAATCGCTAAAAACATATTTTTTGGGTTCAGGGGGTCTGAAAACGTGTAGACCCGGTGAAAACTCGATTTCGAAAAATCGACATGAAAACAATACTTTCCTACCTAAATATTGATATAGGCAAGTGAAAGTAAAAATAATGTGGATTAAGGGGAGACTGTACTTTTTATCTTGCCAATGTTAAATTTGCTATTTTTAGGTACATTTTTCATAGGATTGGTAAAAGATAGATAAATGAAACTTTACACACGTTTAGTGGTCGGGTTTCTCTAGCTACTCACAGTTTTTCAATTTAATCTGTGCAGCTTATAAGATTAAAAACAAATTAACGAATAATATAAAATATTTAAAAAATTCTTTATACGTTTTTTAGATATTAGTAATGGTTGGAGCATCTGAGGAAGTCATTAAAATGTCGGTATTTGTGCATGTACAAGATAAATAACTGGTAAAAAATCAGCCAGCTGGGTTTAATTGGTTTCGAGAAAAATGTACCTAAATTTTAAAACCCTATACTGCATTCACCGAGTCTTGAGACAAGCATCAACAAATGAAGGCCACATCAATTGCTGTGAGCGCTGGGCTACGCATGCGCATACTTGACTTCGACCCGTATACCCCTCCGACCAACATGCGTATTTGCCTATCCGTTTTCGGACACCCCTCGGGCAGCTACGCCCATTCCGAAGGAATTTAAGCACCCTAGGGGCTTTGAAGCGCTACCTAGGAACCCACAACTCCTGAGAGGCCAACCCAAATGAGTGGGTGCGGTGGTCACTCCCCTCAGTACTCGTGTAAACGTTGGACGAGTCACCGTCGAGCTCGTTACGCAGCTAATGCTTTGCACGTGGCTCTACCACACATGGATCTACTACAATGGAGTATAGGACATGTCAGCTATAACACCTGAAATACATATAACAATCGCACAATGTATCACTAATATCAAGAAAGAAATTCTTGTATGCTATAAAAAGTTTCACTGATCAAGTAATTTTTCAGTTTTTTTTTAAAGGAATTCAAATCCTCACAACACTTTAAAGATTGGGGTAATTTATTGATGAATTTTCTCCCTGCATAAGTAGGTTTTTGTTGAAACAATTTTGTGGAGTGATTAGCCACATAATAATCATTCCTGTTTCTCGTGTTATGATTGTGAACATTGAAATTCAACATAAAATTATTTTGCCTAACATACATAATCACCTGAAAAATGTAGAGACAGGGAACTGTAAGCAATTTAAGCTCCTTAAATAGCACACGCAGGTGCTACGACCAGCGCCCGTTACCTCAAAGGCAGCCGAGGATTGGGTAGCTAAAGTGCAGTTCCATAGGCACGCTCTGTGTGGTCTGGGGTGTGCCCCCCCCGCCCCCCCCAACGACTAACTGTTAGATGTACAGTCAGAGTGTAATTGAAAATAAACAACACCCATTGTATTTAGTAGGCATGCTGTTCCATTGTTGTACTATTGCAGTACATACAAGACTATACTAATGCAGACGCACGTTTTGCCCACCGCTCTCCTTACGAAATCAGGCTATAAATGCGTTGTTCCCGTGATATTAGTACTGCCGGTTGCCTAACTCCGCCCGCTATTGGATAACGAACAGCGCTTATGTACAAATTTTGTTAGCATTTAAGTTGCTAATCAGTGGGTTAGTAACTTATTCACTGATAAATTTTCAATACTTAGCTGTATTACTTATTGTTCATACATGAACAGATTTTAATTTTTGATTTATGTTAAAAAAAAGACAAAGAAAAGTTGAATGGTGGCCATTTTCTTTCTTTCCTTCTAAAAATTTAACAAATTTTCATGATCTGTTGTTGTTTAGGTCAACAGCCGAAAGGCTGGTTTGAACCTCTAGAGGTTTTACTAAGTAAAACGAGGAGTGAGGTGGTTTACCATTGCCACAACTCACTGAGTGGAAAAGTACGCTTGTCAGCTTGCCAGGCCCTCTGAAAAGCACATATTTTCCACTCTGCATATGACACCTTCACTTCATTCACCACAGGGTCTGGCTGTATAATGAAATTCATTACTTTCAGAGGAGATAACTCTGATTAGTGTCTTTTACACCTCTACCTCTTCTGTTCTTAAATGATTCAGTCATTTAATTGGCTGACCATTGTGATAAGAAACAGAACTATTTATTTTAGCCCTGCAACTAACAGATTGAGTGTAAATAATTTGACACTCCACCTGTCTGTTATGGGCAGTTTCATGATCTATGTCATTTAAAATAACTCTCACTGTGTATTAAGCTAGCGATAATGAAACGAAGACTGATGTTAGAAGAATGCATAATGACCTTGGTTTTGAGATCAATCAACAGCTATCACGTGATCTATTTGTTTACTGCGTAACTCCAGACTCGGTGAATAGACTACAGTGTAATTTTAAATCGCTTTTGTACTGTGTTACTACTAAATGAAAGAAGAAAATACCTATAGTCCAGCCTCTATTAGTTTGCTCCTAATGTAAACAAATAATGACGTCACGAGCATGCGCATTGTATCAAAATCAGTACACGCTGATTAAAAAGTAACAACAAAATACTTTCAAAAGTATTTAAATACAATATACTTTTTAAGAACAGAAGAGGTAGAGGTGTAAAAGACACTAGTCACAGTTATCTCCTCTGAGAGTAATGAATTTCACTATGCAACCAGACCCTGTGGTGAATGAAGTGAAGGTGTCATTTGCAGGATGGAAAGTGAGTGCTTTTCGGAGGGCCTGGCATGCTGATAAGCATACTCTTTCAACTCGGTGAGGAAGGCAATGGTAAACAACCACCTTTCTCCTCGTTTTTACTTAGTAAAACCTCTAGAGGTTCAAACCAGCCTTTCGGCTGATGACCTAAACAACAACAACAGATGGTAAAATTGTCTGTAAAAGTATAATTATAAATTTTTTTACATTTTTTTTTGTAGATAATAGTGTAATTTTTCTAACTTAGGAATACTAATATTGGTTTTTAGTAAATTTTAATTATATAACTAGATAAGTTTTAGTGCTGCCCATAACAGACAGGTGGAGTGTCAAATTATTTACACTCAATCTGTTCATTGCAGGGCAAAAATAAATAGTTGTGTTTCTTATCACATGGTCAGCCAATTAAATGACTGAATCGTTTAAGAACAGAAGAGGTAGAGGTGTAAAAGACACTAGTCAGAGTTGTCTTCTCTGAAAGTAATGAATTTCACTATACAGCCAGACCCTGTGGTAAATGAAGTGAAGGTGTCATTTGCAGAGTGGAAAATATGTGATTTTCAGAGAGCCCGGCGTGCTGATAAGCATACTTTACCACTCAGTGAGTTGTGGCAATGGTAAACCACCTCACTCCTCGTTTTACTTAGTGAAACCTCTACAGGTTCAAACCAGCCTTTTGGCTGTTGACCTAAACAACAAAGTTTTAGTAAGCTGTGTAATAAAAATTGTTAAAAATATTTTTAGTAATAATTACTGATCAATAATTTATATATAATAATGTACAACTCATTCCCGCGCACGCACACGCACACGCTCCTCCTATGCGGAAATTTGTAAATATGTTAATGTAAATGTATTTTGTATTTAATAAAAAAATTCAATAAAAGAAGAAAAATGAAAATTAGAAGGAAGAGAGAGAGAGAGAAAAAAATATAAATCTTTTTTGATAAAACAATAAGTCAAAAGTAGTGGATTAAGGAGTTGGGATGTTAAACATAGAAATAGGGGATGATCATTTTAAAGGTGAAGGTTTAGGGATATTTATACCTTGTGGTAGTTTTCGCGTAGTGTTGCTAGAAGGTAGGGTGTATTGGGAAGGGGGGTGGGTGAGAAGGATTTGTATTTATTTTGTTGTAAGTTAAGTAGATGAAACAAGAGAAGTTGTCTCTTCTTGTCAGTTGTTAAGGTGGTGGTGGTAAGGTTATAGAGGATGGGATGGATGATTGTGTTCCAGGTCACCCACAAATCAATATAGGCAACAGGCTTTGGCAGCTAGAACCGACAACCGACACACAAAACACTATAGGCTACTCTATTATTATTATTATTATTATTATTATTATTATTATTATTATTATTATATGTATCATTGTACGTATAGATACTGAAGTCACGAGATTGCCTTTTGCGTATGGATAGGATGTGAGGAAGGGAAGTGAAATATTTACAGTGCTGCCAACCTCAACAGTGAGACACTACTCGTACATTTCACTACCGTGCAGTTTCTACAGTTCAGCCGTTGTTAGTTAGCTCCTCCTCCTCCTTCTGTCAACAAACCAAAACCAGCTACTACAGGGTGCACGCTAGAGTCTGTGACTTTACGGATGTCGTATTCCTATTAAGTTAACTTATTTTAAATTATAACTACTTAAAGTACTAAAAACATCAGTCATGATATGATGTAGGCCTAACAATTTCATTTAGAAAAATACTTTTAAAAGTATTTTGTATTTAAATACTTTTTAATCAGCGTGTACTCATTTTTATATAATGCGCATGCTGAGTGACGTCATTATTTGTTTACATTAGAAGCAAACTAAGAGAGGCTGGACTATAGATTCATTTTGTATGCTGTGGTTTATTTCCGAGGAAATGTTTTCTTCATAAACCTTATAAGAAATAAATGTGACTTGTAATATTGTCTATAGCTTAATTAAATGACTAGAAATGTTTGATTTACTGTAATTACGAATGAATCGCCTTCTTTACTATTGCTATCATCAGCGTTTTCATTATCAGTCTCTCTAGTATCTGCGTAACCGTTTTCTTTTTTACCAGGTGTCAACAAAACTCTTAAAGAATAGCTTCTTCGTGACCTTAATTTCCTTATTTATTTTTCGGATTGTGCAAAGAAAAACATGACAGTAGTTAGCCACTCGCTCACGGCTTTTGTTAAAAGGCACGGATAGGCATTTTTGTTTAACTTCAACTTCACAACATTTCATTACATTGCGTTTAGCACTGTGAATAATTTGACCACGTTTTAGAGAAACCGACATTTGTTTTACGGTAACAAACAGTTATATTCGTACAGTTAACGTACAAAAGGTTCCGCGATATACTGTACAGTTGAGCCGTTGTTAGTTTGCTCCTACTGTCAACAAACAAAAGCCACCTACTACAGGGTGCACACTAGAGTCTGCGACTTTATAAATGTCGTATTCCTATTAACTTAACTATTTTTTAAAATTATAAGTACTTAAAGTACTAAAAGCATCAGTCATGATATGATGTAGGCCTAACAATTTCATTTATATAGATATTTCTAAATATCTTTATAAATATTTTGTATTTAAATACTTTTGAAAGTATTTTGTTGTTACTTTTTAATCAGCGTGTACACATTTTGATATAATGCGCATGCTCAGTGACGTCATTATTTGTTTACATTAGGAGCAAACTAGGAGAGGCTGGACTGTATATGCTCTGGGTATAATATAAATTGTTATGTTTATCGTACTGAAATCAAAGCAGTCATGCATGCGCATTTGATGCTTTCCCCCCTTTATCCCTCTTTGCAAACAAGGGCAAACTCGTGACTCAAGTGGCTATACTACAATCCATAACACAAATAATACAAATACAAATACATTTCTCTCTCTCCCCTTCCACAAGAGAGATGTTGATGGAGGAGATGTTCATTGTCGTCATTTGCGCAAATGATGTCAATTACTAGTAGTAATAATTTTGCCTAATACAAGTACCTTCATATGGTATGATGATGATATAGCTGGTTATACACACATACTGAATAAACACAATATTGCGTCCAATCCGAAAACCCTAAACCCTTCTCAACCACTAATTATTTCCTAAACCACCACCACCACCATCACCTCCTCCTCCCTGAATTTCTGGTCCGTCATGTTTAACCCTTAATTAAATATATTACTGATAATAATAATATTAATAATAATAATAACAATAATAATATTAATAATAATTGTTGTTTAGGTCATCAGCCAAAAGGCTGGTTTGAACCTCTAGAGGTTTTACTAAGTAAAACGAGGAGTGAGGTGGTTTACTATTGCCTTCCTCACTAAGTGGAAAAGTACGCTTATCAGCATGCCGAGCCCTCTGAAAAGCACATATTTTCCACTCTGCAAATGACACCTTCACTTCATTCACCACAGGGTCCAACTGTATAATGAAATTCATTACTTTCAGATAAGATAACTGTGATTAGTGTCTTTTACACCTCACCTCTTCTGTTCTTAAATGATTCAGTCATTTAATTGGCTGACCATGTGATAAGAAACAGAAATATTTATTTTAGCCCTGAAACTAACAGATCAAGTGTAAATAATTTGACACTCCGCCTGTCTGTTATGGGCAGATTAATAATAATAATAATCATCACAATGATTTGAAATAATAATTTCACAATTGTAGGCTACTTGTTAATAAGGGGGGGAATGGATACAAAATGTTAAAAAAGATTTGGAATTGGCCAAAATCACCAAAGAAGAAATTCTCATAAGAGACAATTTTAGAACAAAAGTTAAAAAATGTGAGGTTAAACCAGAGACAAAAGCTCCAAGAACCGGAAAAAAATGGAGTGAACAAAGAAAAGCTGAATTCTTACAAAGAATGAAAAACTGGTGGGCAGATAAAAAGGACAAGAAATCCCAAAAACAAACCAGATTTGAAAACAAACCAGAAGAAACTTAAAGAGGAAAATAACTGGAAACCAATCTCACTGGGGACCAAGAAAGATAATTTACAAATCCCCTATTTAGCCTTTGCAGACGATCTCGCAATAATGGCAGATTCTAGTGAAATGGCAATAAAACAGATAGAAACTTTAAGGGAATGCGCAGAAAGAGTTGGCTTATAGATATCATTCGAAAAAACAGTGTTTACTACTGAAAATTTAGAAATTTCAAAATTGCAAACCAAACATGGAGAAATTAACAGGGTACCATACTTTAAATATCTAGTAGTTATTTTTGAAAAATATTCACAACAGGAGAGAATACAAAAAGCTTGTAGAGGCCTAGGGTTGGTGCAAAACCTTTATAATAAAAAATGTTTATCTTTAAATGCCAAAATTAAACATTACAATACAGTAATTAAACCAACAATTTTATATGCCAGTGAGACCTTGACACTTAACAGGAAAGCAGACATGGAAGGCTTAAAGAGGGAAGAGATAAAAATAATTAGGAAAATTCTTGGACCTAGATTGAGCGAAAACGGGAACAGATTACAGAGAACGTCGAACATTGAAGAATATTCCAACATAGAGACAGACATGAGGAAAAGACGCCTTCAATTTTATGGCCACATTATGAGGCTTCCTGACAATAGACTCACAAAGAGAATAGTAAAATATGTATCATCACTTGTTAATGGGGGGGGGGGGGAATGGATACAAAGTGTTAAAAAAGATTTAAAATTGGCCAAAATCACCAAAGAAGAAATTCTCTAAGAGACAATTTTAGAAAAAAAGTTAAAAAATGGGAGCTTAAACCAGAGACAAAAGCTCCAAGAACCGGAACAAAATGTAGTGAGCAAAGAAAAGCTGATTTCTTACAAAGAATGAAAAACTCGTGGGCAGATAAAAAGGACAAGAAATCCCAAAAACAAACCAGATTTACTTAGCGTCTTCCACCTCGGGAGCTTTACGACTAATTATAATAATAATAATCACAATAATAAATAATAAATAATAATAATAACAATAATAATAATGACAATATCGAAGAAGAGCATGGTTCAAGAAATTTCTAGTACTTCATTCATAAAATGGTAAAGAGTAGATAATAGAGTAAAAAAGTAACAATAGGGTTAGCTTTAAAAGGATACCTATTCATAAAGGTTATTTAAAAAGACTGCGCTATTGTGTATGATAAGGTAGGGTGTTTGTTGTACAACTATTTATGAAAGGGTCGGTTGATTACCTGTAACAACTTTTATTCTATTTACAATAGATCTATTTACTTGTTTACAATAGTTAAGACTTTTCCAGTAAAAAGGGTTTTTTGTACTTTATTATTTGCATGGAATTTCTCTGCTTTTCTGGAATTATATTTTTGATCGAGCTATATGAAAAGCGCCCGAGTGCGGTCAGGGAGTTAGTATTCGTTTGATCTTTGACGAGTGTTTATAGAGTGAGCTATAATCGGTGCGTAGTGCAGGGACGTTCCGGGGATTGTGTGGTTCAACTATTGTTATACCGTCTTTGTGTATTCAGTTTCATTGTGAACGTGCATTCTATATAATTGTTTGTAAGTAGCAATAAGTAAATTATTAAGTTATTTATTGTATTAATTCATTACAATTAGTTTGTTTGTTATTTATTTTGTAAATCTTTTAGTTGTAATAAATACTTGTAATTGTAAACTTTATTGTATTAATTATTTAATTACCTAGATCCCGAAACGGACCTCAGCGATAAGTGTCACAATGTTAAGGGGTTTTTAATTTTTTGCTTTTTGCTAACAGGTTGACTCCCATGAGACTCTTATACGTCTCTCACCAGATCTGTAAAACTTACTTTCGCGAGACTGATCAGTCTCTAACATAATAGTGTTTTTAATAAAATCGTGAGATAGATTGGATGCTCGTTTGCATTGAATCTTATACTGAGCTGTTTGATATTAGTTCAAAAAAAATTTCCTCAATCATGGTTCGTAATTTACTTGATCCGATCGAGTCAAAAATGAGTTGGTGAACTTGACAGCTTATTGTTACTACCGGGTGATCGTAAAGTCGCGCAACCAAATGTTTGAAGCCGTGTAGGAATTGAAGGTAAATTTGTAAAGTATGATTAGAATATGGGAATTTTTCGTTTAGTAGTACAGTATGTGGCAGCACTGCTAGATCACGCCACCGGGCGACAGTTAGCCAGAAACCAGTTGGTTTGTTCAGTTCGAGTCGCAATGTCTTTTACGCAAGAACAACGCGTCTCTATCGTTTTGAGTTACTGTGAATCGAAATCCTACGCGAAGTGTCAAGAACATTTCTCCAATGCCTTTCCAGATGCTAAAGTGCCAAACAAATCGACCATATTTCGTTTGTTTCATCGTTTTCGGGATACAGGTAGCGTGAATGACCGTAATCGTACCGGCCGACCAAGTGTGTTATCTGACGACAGTCTGCAGACGATAAGTGAAACGTTTATTCGTTCTCCAAAAAAGTCTCTTCGAAAACTTTCTATTCAGACTGGACTGTCTTATGGAAGTGTTCATAAAGCCACTAAGTTATTAAAATTACATCCGTACCGGATTAACGTAACTCATCAGCTCGAAGAGCCAGAAGCGATTGCGGTATTGTCATTGGTTTAAAAATTTAATTTTAAATGACATATCTGTTCTGGACAAAGTTTATTTCAGCGATGAAGCTTGGTTTCATCTAAGTGGATATGTTAATAGTCAAAATTGTAGAGTATGGTCTGCAGAGAATCCACATGAATTCCATGAACAGCCATTACATTCTCAAAAAATTGGGGTGTGGTGTGGTGTACCTCGTCGGAGAATTGTCGGGCCTATCTTTTTTTCGAATACAATCACAGCAGAACGTTATCAAGAAATAATCATGCAGTTCGTAGCACTGCTACATGTTGACGAACGTTATTGCTGGCTACAACAAGACGAAGCAACTTCACATACGGCAAACAGTACTATCCAATTTCTCCACGATTTCTTTGATGACCGAATAATTTCTCGTGGTTTGTGGCCTCCTCGGTCACCAGATCTGACTCCTCCTGATTTTTATTTATGGGGCTATTTGAAAGATAATGTGTACAAAAACAACCAGCATACAGTAGATGAACTAGGAAGAAACATTGAACTGTATATCAAATATTGCTACTGCTACACTCAAAAAGGTTGCGTGCAATGTAAGAAACCGCGTTGATTCATGCATTGCAAACCACGGTGGACATTTCCAGCACTTGTTGTGAACTTGTAAGTAAGTAAGTTGTAATTATAACTTGTATCGTAAACTTTGAAAGAAAAATAAAAAATACATTACAGCTTTCTAAGACTGTTATCATTTTGGGTTGCGCGACTTTACGATCAGCCTGTATTACATAATATAGATTGTTATTATAGTTTATTAATTGCATTATTAAACATGTTTTAATAATATTATATATTGAAAAATCATTTTTCTTTAAATTTTTTATGGTTTTCTTATTACAATATTTTTTTGCATAGTAAAAGTCGACTCTGGTCCGTGTCTCTGTGTAGATAACTGGTACTCAAGTTTACCCTACCACTCGCCGAACAACTGCATGATAGAGAGAGAGAGACGAATCATCGATATTTATATGTAATTTTATTGAAAAATAGCCCAAAGTAAATTATTTATAAAACACATAAAATATTTTATTATAGAAGTAGAAGTAAAACAAGTTTTAGTGAGACACACGCACATCTCATCAGTCTTTCACAGTAAATTTTATGTTTTCACTCTTGTGTACCTGATCAGTCTCTCACCTAAAAAACAGCGTCAAAAAATTTAAGCATTACAATACTTAAAACTTGAAAAAAAATGAATTAAAAAAAGCGAAGGAACCATAAAACAAGTACTATGGGTTTCTAAAGCAAACTTGCAAAAATTGACTTGGGAGTCAACCTGTTAAAGTCGCGGGAGAAAAAGGTTGGTTATATTTAAAATAAGTTAGAGTAAGTCCATAATTTAACGCTTACCGTGCTAAAGCCGTAATACTACTGTTTTGGAAATCTTAAAATAAATGCGGGAGACAATACGACGGCTTTGTATTTTCCGGGTTGCGCAATGTACAAGGATGTAGTATTACGTACGATTTTCCGTCATATTAGTTAACTTTTATCACTCCATATGGCATCCGAGACCCACCGGGTTGGTCTAGAGGTAAAGTCGTCGCCGTGAGTCAGCTGTTTAACAGCTGATTTTCGGAGATGAAGGTTCCTGGTTCAAATCCCAATAAAGGTAGTTACTTTTATACAGATATGAATGCTAGACAGTGGTTGTGGGTGTACTTTGATGGTTGGGGTTCAATTAACCATACTCTCTCAGGAATGGTCGGCCTGGGTCTGTACAAGACTACACCTCATTTACACGTCATACACATCATACTCATTTCATTGGGTCATCGGGTTGCTTATTGTTCTGAATTGAACAGATTGCAACGTACACAAATTAGGGATAAATAAAAAAAAAAAAAATGGAATCCGTATACCATTTTTGTACAGTAGTTTTAGAAGCGACGAGATCATGTTGTCGTGGTTTGTTTATGCGTTATTGTTTATTTTGTTTACCATGGCGTTTCCTTTTTTTATTCCTAATTTGTGTACGTTGGAATCTGTTCAATTCAGAACAATAAGCAACCCGATGACCCAATGAAATGAGTATGATGTGTATGACGTGTAAATGAGGTGTAGTCTTGTACAGACCCAGGCCGACCATTCCTAAGAGAGTATGGTTAATTGAACCCCAACCATTAAAGTACACCCACAACCACTGTCTAGCATTCAAATCTGTATAAAAGTAAGTACAGTTGAGCCGTTCTTACAGTACGGTACATACGTTCTTACGGTACTTACATACAGTTGCTCCTAGTGTCAACAAACAAATTCCTCCTACTACAGGGTGCACGCTAGAGTCCGCGATTTTACGGATGTCGTATTCCTATTAAGTTAACTATTTTTTAAATTATAGGTACTTAAAGTACTAAAAACATCAATCATGATATGATGTAGGCCTAAATATTTCATTATGAAACAAAAATTAAAAAGTATTTTGTATTTAAATACTTTTGAAAGTAGTATTTTGTTGTTACTTTTTAATCAGCGTGTACACATTTTGATATAATGCGCATGGTCGGTGACATCATTATTTGTTTACATTAGGAGCAAACTAAGAGTGGCTGGACTATAACTTTACTAGGATTTGAACCAGGCCGAAAATCGCCTGTTAAACAGCTGATTTTAGGCGACGACTTTACCACTAGATTAGGTGGTCGTGCGAGCCGCTAGATGATAGTGATATTTTATATTGTTTAGAAGAAAGCAATTGCGAGTTATTTGTAATTTATCACCCAGTTTTTATAGTAATTGAATAAGTTTGGTTGAAACTTTAGGCCTACGGTATAATCTTTCATTTATTTTTTTTAACAAAAATTTACTTTTTGGTTAAATATTATTAAAATCTCGTGTGAAACACTCACAAAACTTTCTCTTGCCAATGCAAATAATTTAAACAATATAACCTAACATTAGTCATAAAACATTAGAAATAAACAAAAAAACTAACCTCTAAAAATATAAACTTATTTTAATCATGAGTGAAAAACGTAAAATTAAAATCGACCTGTTTGGCTTAAAAACATGGAATATCACTCTTTCACGCTGAACTAGGCTCTGTAGATAAAAATGCTTTCAATAAAAGTTGTAGATCGTTTGATTTCCTATAAATTTGATTATATACACTTTTAACGTAAAATGCATACCAAGGCCGAAATCTTAAAAAATCGAATTTTCGAACGTTTTCGTGAGATAAAAAAGACAGAAAATCTCTAATTACCGCTAAAGTAAGCGTTACAAAAAAAATGTAAAATTAAAAGTTGTAGGATTTTAAATTTTCTACAACTTTAATTGTATAAATTTTTGCGCTAAAATGCATATTAAAGCCGTAATCTTAAGAAAACAATGTTTTTACGTGAAAACAGCCTCACCTTGAATTTCAGCAAACATAGCGCCTACCCTATCTTGTAGAGCATCAAAAATTTAGTAAACCAGGCGATTTTAAAAAAAATCGTAGGGCCAGTTTTTGAGAAAATCGAAAAAAGTGAAAAATTACACGAATAAACTACTACTTCCGGTTGACCGATTTTGATGAAAATGTTCGTGTCGGGTCCAGTAGTGGTATGTAATATAAATTTCAAGTTTCAAGTTTGTACTTGTTTTGTTCTTGTGATATTGTGTTCACACACACACACACACACACACACACACACACACACACACACCAATTGGTAAAAACATGTTGTTGTGTGAGTTGTGGGGGTCTGTTTAGGTGTATATTCGGGTTAAGAGTGTATTTGTTGTGATCGACATGAAAACAATACTTTCCTTCCTATATATTCACATAGGCAAGAGAAAGTAAAAAGTAGATGGGAGATCATGAGTTTTAGCCTAACACAATGTAGCCCTATAAAGGTGCACTCAACTGTAATAAATCCGCTAAACTTCTACAACCCTATCAAATTGAAACGGGCGAAATTTAATTACTACTGAAACTTTCTTAAAACTTACACATCTCTTTCACCCCTACGCTTCGGTCTAATTCTTACGGGTGCTTAAAATAAGTTTTCAACTTAGGCTACCTTCGGTTAACTTGAAAATATTTTATGGGGGTACCACAAACTACGGACTGAAAAGTACGAATCTAAAACAAGTCTGTCTGCCGTAAAGAAATCAAAATCGTATTATGATCTTGTTTCAGATTACAAAAGTACGTTGTCAACGTTATTCTTTTAATGATCTATTCAAACACAACTATACTAAGTAGGTGTATAAAGTTTCTAACACGTCTACCTTTTTACTTTCTCTTGCCTATATGAATATATAGGAAGGAAAGTATTGTTTTCATGTAGATTTTTAGAAATCGAGTTTTCACCAGATCTATACGTTTTCAGACCCCTGAACCCAAAAAACATGTTTTTAGCGATTGGTCTGTGTGTGTGTGTGTGCGTGCGCGCGCGCGCGTGTGTGTGTGTGCGTGTGTGTGTGTGTGTGAACAGAATATCTCAAGAACGGAACATCGTACGAATTTGAAACTTGAAACTTTAGTTACATACTACTACCGGACCCGACACAAACATTTTCATCAAAATCGGTCAACCGGAAGTAGTAGTTTATTCGTGTAATTTTTCACTTTTTTGCGATTTTCTCAAAAACTGTTCCTACGATTTTTTTAAAAATCGCCTGGTTTAATCAATTTTTTATTCTCTACAAGATAGGTTAGGCGTTATGTTTGCTGAAATTCTTGGTGAGGCTGTTTTCACGTAAAAAGAAAGTTTTTTTAAGATTACGGCTTTAATATGCAATTTAGCGAAAAAAATTATATAATAAAAGTTGTAGAGAATTTAAAAACCTACAACTTTTATTTCAAACATTTTTTGTATAACGCTTAGTTTAGCAGTTTTTAGCAATTTTTTGTTTTTTCTCACGAAAACGTGAGAAAAATCGATTTTTTTAAGATTTCGGCCTTAGTATGCATTTCATAATAAAAGTGTATATAATCGAATTTATAGAAAATTAAAAGATCTACAACTTTTATTTAGAACATTTTTCTCTACAGAGCCTAGTTTAGCGTGAAAGAGTGATTTTCCGTATTTCTAAGCCAAACTGAGGTTGATTTTCATTTTGCGTCTTTCACTCATGATTAAAATTAAGTTATGTTTATTGAGGTTAGTTTTTTGTTTATTTCTAATGTTTTATGACTAATGTTAGGTTATATTGTTTAAATTATTTGCTTTGGCAAGGGAAAGTTGTGTGATTGTTTCACACCAGATTTTTCAAATTGTGGAAGGAGAAACATCCCAGTAGTTAGCTGCTCGCTCACGGCTTTTGTTAAGAGGCACGGATAGGCATTTATGTTTAGCTTCAACTTCACAACATTTTATTAATTGTGTTCAGCACTGTGAATAGTTCGACCACATTTTCGAGAAACCGACATTTGTGTTAACGGTAACAAACGGACAAATTCGTACAATTAACCTATAAAAGGTTCGGTGATATACTGTATATGCTCTGGGTATAGTAGAAGTTGTTGTGTTTGTTGAACTGAAATTAAAGCAGTCGCGCATGCGCACTGATACTTTTCCCCTTTTACCCCTCGTTGCAAACAAGGGTAAACTTGTGACTCAAATGACTGTACCAGCCTTTCAGCTGTTGACCTAAACAACAACAATATGCAAATTATAGCTATAGATACATATTTTTTGTAATCCCTAATTTGTGTACGTTGCAATCTGTTCAATTGAGAACAATAAGCAACCCCATGACCGAATGAGATGAGAATGATATGTATGACGAGTGTAAATGAGGTGTAGTCTTGTACAGACTCAGGCCGACCATTCCTGAGAGAGTATTGTTAATTGAACCCCAACCATCAAAGTACACCGGTAACAACTGTCTAAGATTCAAATCCGTATAAAAGTACTACCTTTACTTTGATTTGAGCCAGGAACCTTCGTCTCCGAAAATCAGCTGTTAACCAGCTGATTTTGGTGACCACTTTACCTCTAGACTAGACCAACCCGGTAGGTAAATTATAGATTTGAATTGATTTAATTAATCAATAGTTTCAATAATTCAATAATTCAAAAAAATTATTAAATCAATTTAAATTATATATTTGAATTGATTTAATAAATTTATTGATTGAATACAATTTTTACAGGATTGAATCGTAAAAACATTTGAAGGATATTTTATTAAGGAGTCAGTTTACACAACTGGTTTTATTAATGGAAAAGTCGGATGAATTTATAAAGTGAACGGCTGTAAAGTTGTAAAGTAGAACGTTTTGTCGGAAACATCCTCCTCAGAGAAACAGTCCTTCACAGTTACTAGAAGAAGAAGAAGGAGAAGAAGAAGAAGAAG
The DNA here is from genome assembly GCA_035578175.1 of Catonia carolina. Classification (NCBI taxonomy): domain Eukaryota; kingdom Metazoa; phylum Arthropoda; class Insecta; order Hemiptera; family Achilidae; genus Catonia; species Catonia carolina. The sequence goes on from JAQMRL010000026.1 coordinate 807,741, forward strand.
AAGGAGGAGGAGGAGGAGAAGAAGAAATGAACTGAGATGAGTCTTACTTAAGAGTGGTAAATAATTAGTGAACGCTTCTTATTTTAAAGGAGTTTGTTGTTATTTTGGTGTTCCGTTAAACTTTCAGCTTTTACTTGAATTTTATGTAAGATCGTTTACTGAAATCTTAAAGGATTTATTAGCCATTTAAAAAGTACCTGCAGCTCTTTCATTTTATATTCTTTGAAAATACTACTACTGTCACTTTGTTAAATTCTACAAAACTTCAAAGTTCAATATATAACTGATAAAGTAAAATCGTTAAATTCTTTACTCTGCAAAGCATTACACATCATACCTAATCTCTGGTGATATATTTTTATAATTTGTTTCATATTACAGCAACTTCTCTTTAGCCTACACTTCACATCTAACTACAAAATATTGTAACAATATCGAAGACGAATATGATTCGAGAAATTTCTAGTATATGTGTACTTAATTCATAAAATGTTAAAAGAGTAGATAATAGAGTGAAAAAGTAACAAAAGGGTTAGCTATAAAAGGATACCTATTCATAAAGGTTATTTAAAAGTACCGCGCTATTGTGTATGATAAGGTAGGGTTATTGTTGTACAACTATTTATGAAAGTACCGGTTGATTACCTGTAACACCTTTTATTCTATTTACAATAGATCTATTTACTTGTTTACAATAGTTAAGGCTTTTCCAGTAAAAAGGGTTTTTTACTTTATTATTTGTATCAAATTTCTCTGTTTTGCTAGAATTATCTTTTTTGATCCACTATATAAATTGACCCCCGACTGCGGTCAGTGAGTTAGTATCCGTTTGATCTTTGACGAGTGTTTATTGAGTGGCTAACGGTGGGTGCGTAGTACAGGTTACGTATCCGAGCATTGTAGTGGTTAACTATTGTTATATTATCTTGTGTATGTGCATTGTGTATTCAGTTTCATTTTGTATGTGTATTCTATATAATTGATTGTAAGTAGTATTAAGTAAATTAATAAGTTATTTATTGTATTATTTCATCGTAATTAGTTTATTATTTATTTTGTAAATCTTTTAGTTGTAATAAATACTTGTAATTGTAAACTTTAGTGTATTAATTATTTAATTACCTAGATCCCGAAACGGACCTTAGCGATAAGTGTCACAATACTTTACTTCCTTGTAAATGATTTAGAGATGATAAGAGATATGTAGAGATGATGATTGTTGTTGTTTAGGTCATCAGCTGAAAGGCTGGTTTGAACCTCTAGAGGTTTTACTAAGTAAAACAAGGAGTGAGTTGGTTTACCATTGCCTTCCTCACTTATCAGCATGCCGGGCCCTCTGAAAAGCACATATTTTCCACTCTGTAAATGACAACTTCACTTCATACACCACAGGGTCTGGCTGTATAATGAAATTCATTACTTTCAGAGGAGACAACTCTGATTATTGTCACAGTACACCTCTACCTCTTCTGTTCTTAAATGATTCAATCATTTAATTGGCTGACCATGTGATAAGAAACAGAACTATTTATTTTAGCCCTGCAACTGGACAGATTGAGTGAGAGATGATGATGTAGATGTATAAATGAATAAATGATGTAGAGCAAGAAAAAGTAAAAAGAGCAATGAAAGAAATAGTTTTTGGTGATTGGGTGGAAATTCCGATGGTATATTGTATATAGGATTAGAGACATTTCGAATTGGGATGTCGTTTTTTGTTTTAAAAATAAATGTGAGAAATATATAAAAATATGGTTTGTGTTAAATTAAGGCATCGATTTTATTTTTTTGTTCGAGTAGATGAAGTTGATATTTGTGGTGAGAGAAATGATGAAATATTAGAAAAGGACAGTATGATTAAGTCGTGTAGATAAAGCTTACGTCTATTTGTTGACGTCAGTTGCATGTTGTGAGAAAGAAAATTGCAGTCGTCGAATGGAAAATACAGGGTGATTATAAATGAATTAGACACTTTCAACTGCTTCTTAAACATCAAACTGGTGTATTTGAACATAGTAAATGATATAGGTTTGTAGTTGCCCATAACAGACAGGTGGAGTGTCAAATTATTTACACTCAATCTGTTTGTAGCAGGGCTAAAATAAATAGTTCTGTTTCTTATCACATGGTCAGCCAATTAAATGACTGAATCATTTAAGAACAGAAGAGATAGAGGTGTACTGTGACACTAATCAGAGTTATCTCCTCTGAAAGTAATGAATTTCATTATACAGCCAGACCCTGTGGTGAATGAAGTGAAGGTGTCATTTACAGAGTGGAAAATATGTGCTTTTCAGAAGGCCCGGCATGCTGATAAATGTACTTTTCCACTCAGTGAGGAAGGCAATTGTAAACCACCTCACTCTTCATTTTACTTAGTAAAACCTCTAGAGGTTCAAACCAGCCTTTCGGCTGTTGACCTAAACAACAACAACAACAACAACATAGGTTTGTAGGAAATTTTTTAAAGTTTATGTTGGTACAACTGTTGCTAGCATTTTGTTGTTGGCTGCTGTTAACAACGACCAGGCTAGCAAAATGGCCGCTACTCAAGTGGAGAAAGCTTATTGTGTTCTTGAATTAGCCAAAACAAACTCTGTTAAGGTTGTGCAACGTCATTTCAGAACAAGATACGATAAACCACCACCAACAAGGCAATCAATCTATGACTGGTATAAAAATTTTGAAAACAGTAGATGTCTGTGTAAAAGGAAGAGTTCTGGAAGACCTTCTGTTACAGAAGAACAAATTGATAGTGTTCGTGATGTTTATGTACCAAGTCCAGGAAAAGACTTAACGCCCTGCAACTTTTTTTAATGGGGTTATGTAAAAGACAAAGTTTTTGTACCACCGCTTCCTGTAGATATCGATGATCTAAAAGAACGAATCGCAAATACTCTTGCCACAGTTGACCGTAATATGCTTAATCGTGTGTGGGAAGAATTCGACTACCGTGTTGATATCTATCATGTTACAAATGGTGCACACATTGAAAATCTGTAAATATTTTCAATAAAATCTTAACAAATTCTTCTATTTAATTATGTAATTAATTACTTTAACTTTTCAAAAATAAATTTTGTATAAGCTATCGAACCCACCGGGTTGGTCTAGAGGTAAAGTCGTCGCCAAAATCAGCTGTTAAAGAGCTGATTTTCGGAGACGAAGGTTCCTGGTTCAAATCCTAGTAAAGGTAGTTACTTTTATGCGAATTTAAATGCTAGACAGTGGTTACCGGTGTACTTTGATCGTTGGGGTTCAATTAACCTTACTCTCTCAGGAATGGTCGGCCTGAATCTGTACAAGACTACACAGTCTCATTTACAAGTCATACATATCATCCTCATCTGATTGGGTGATGGGGTTGCTTATTGTTCTCAATTGAACAGATTGCAACGTACACATATTAGGAATTACAGTCCAGCCTCTCTTAGTTTGCTCCTCCTCCTCCTTCTGTCAACAAACAAAAGCCACCTACTACAGGGTGTACCCTACTTTACGGATGTCGTATTCCTATTAAGTTAACTTAAATTTTTTAAATTATAAGAACTTTAAGTACTAAAAACATCAGTCGTGATATGATGTAGGCCTAACAATTTCATTTAGAAAAATACTTTTAAAAGCATTTTGTATTTAAATACTTTTGAAAGTATGTTGTTGTTAATTTTTAATCAGCATGTACACATTTTTATATAATGCGCATGCTCAGTGATGTCATTATTTGTTTACATTATGAGCAAACTAACAGAGGCTGGACTATAAATTAATTATAAGCTATCGAAACTGTCTATTTCATTTATAATCACCCTGTATTATTGTAGACGATGGCAAGACGAAAGATGTTTCTTTCAGTAGGGGTTGGAAGTGGGAAAAGAAGATGGGTTAAGGTGGTGGTGTCGTAAGGGGGTGTTGGTGAGGGAGGGAGAGTTATAGATTTATTCTAGCTGAAGAACCCTTGAAGCGAGCGATAAGTGTGCAAAGGTTATATTATAATACGTATACATCTTCCACCTCCAGCAGTTCTTCTTTCCTATCGGAGGCACATCTAAGCTATGTTTGCCACGGTGGCGATGACTACGGAGCAAGAAGAGGTTAGTGAATGGGGTTGAAAGAGTACCACCCTCTTTTCCGACTTTATATATATATATATATCAAACATCCAACACCACGGTAACCCTCAGCGGAAATTTTGATACATACTTCTTTCTGTTGCATGTACACCGTCTACTATATCGGTCCCTCTTCAATCTTCACTCTTTTGTCAAATATTTTGTGTACTGTATAAATTTCACCTTACACTCTTCACTCCACGTTATTTTTACACAGTCTATAATATATGGTCGTCTCAATAAAACCTATCTCTAGCTATAGATACCCCTTCATATTTACATCCTAAACTATCTTTATCACTTTATTCAAACGTTGTTTTGTGTATTTAACCCACCGGGTTGGTCTAGAGGTAAAGTCGTTGCCAAAAAATCAGCTGTTTAACAGCTGATTTTCGGTGACGAAGGTTCCTGGTTCAAATCCTAGTAAAGGTAGTTACTTTTATGCGGATTTGAATGCTAGACAGTGGTTACCGGTGTACTTTGATGGTTGGGGTTCAATTAACCATACTCTCTCAGGAATGGTCGGCCTGAGTCTGTACAAGACTACACAGTATCATTTACACGTCATACACATTATCATCCTCATCTGATTGGGTGATGAGGGGGGGGGTTGCTTATTGTTCTTAATTGAACAGATTGCAACTGACACAAATTAGGGATTGGAAAAAATTTTTTGTATATTTGACCATGACAGGCAGGTGGAGTGTTAAGTTATTTGCACACGATCTGTTGTGTTGGTTCCAGGGCTACAAAATATAGTTCTCTCTCTTATCACATTGTCTTCCAATTATATGATTGAATCATTTAACAAAACGGTTCCCAAAGTGAAGGCGCCCCCCCCCCAAGGGAGGCGTGAAGACACGTCAAGGGGGGCGCGGGACTTCGAGATAGCTTTACCCTCCATAACGGATCCTTTCAGTGTCAACATAGACTTCCTGTCCGAATTACTTAAAAAACAAGTTTTAGAAATAAAAAATATTTCTGCTGCGAAAACGAGTTCGATAAAATTGACAAAACATTACTTTGGGTTAAGTATTACCAAGTTTACCCCAGTATATAACAGCAAGCGGCAGTAATTGTAATTATCTTTAACCACCTATCTGTGCGAAAAAGTGTTTTCAGCACTTGTTACAATAAAAGCAAAGCATCGATGCAATGTTGGTTTTATCAGTGATTTACGTTGTGCACTTTCTAATAATCAACCTTTATTAAAAAAAAAAATGCAAGGTCATCCATCCACTGATTTATTTTGTCTCTTGTTAAAATTAAATTGCAACTTCTAATGCTACAAAAAAATCAAAAAATAAATGTATGGTTATTAAATGTAATACGCGATTTTTCATTGCCCAATAAAATTGTGTAGGGGGCGTGAGAAGTTTTCTTTTTGGCAAAAGGGGGCGTAAAAGATAGAAGTTTGGGAACCGCTGTTAACAACAGAAGAGGTACAGCTGTTATAAAATACACTATACTATTTGTTCAACAAGGGTGATGAGCTGTGACGTATGTATGCATTGCCCCCCCCCCCCCAACCACCCACTTAATAGCTAGCCAATCACTTGCCATCAACGTTGCCAATAATTGCTCTTGTACCACTGTTAAATATTTTGTCAGCCATTTTTTTTGGTCGTTTTTTAATTCCTAATATGTGTACGTTGCAATCTGTTCAATGCGGAACAATAAGCAACCCGATGACCCAATGAGATGAGGATGATATGTATGACGTGTAAATGAGGTGTTGTCTTGTACAGAGTGAGAGAGTATGGTTAATTGAACCCCAACCATCAAAGTACATCGGTAACCACTGTCTAGTATTCAAATCCGTGTAAAAGTAACTACCTTTACCAGGATTTGAACCAGGAACCTTCGTCTCCAAAAATCAGCTGTTAAACAGCTGATTTTGGCGACGACTTTACCTCTAGACCAACCCGGTGGGTTATAAAAACGTTAGTAAAATAAGTTGTGTTTAACAGCTGATTTTCGGAGACGAAGGTTCCTGGTTCAAATCCTAGTAGAGGTAGTTGCTTTTATACGGATTTGAGTGCTAGACAGTTGTTACCGGTGTTCTTTGATGGTTGGGGTTCAATTAACCATACTCACTCAGGAGTGGTCGACCTGAGTGTGTACAAGACTACACCTCATTTACACTTCATACACATCATCCTCATCTCGTTAATACTATGCAACCCTGTGGGTTAAATTGTAGTTAAAAATAATAATTTTCTGCAATTTTTAATATGAAATATTCTGACCGATACATAAAAAATTAAGGGTAACTTTACTGAACACAAGTTTAACTTTGCTGGAAATTTAAAACCGTAATTACAAAACCAACTTTCATTCTGTTGAAGAATAAAATTTTTTGAAAAAAAAGAAGAGAAATCGTAAAGTAAAATGGTGTGCTCTTTTATTATTAATAAAAGTAAATAGGCGCCCAGTTGAGAGAGAAATAATAATGATAAAAATAATGAATAATGCTGGGTAATCTCATTTTAGGTTATATTAGTTACCTTGTACTGAAACAAGTTTACCCACCCACCGAGTAGCCTACTAAAAGAAAAAAGTACAACTTTATAGTTGTACTTTTTTCTTTTAGTAGGCTACTCGGTGGGTGGGTAAACTTGTTTCAGTACAAGGTACGTTAAAAGTTAGTTATTAAAAGATATGAAAGGGCTGGCCGGCGGGAGGGAGGGAGATATTTAGATAAAAACAAAAGCAGCTATTAAATACTCTTACATATAGCTTAATACCATTTTATAGTTGCTACAGTAGCTATAGTAATAGTACTAGAAAAATCTGGTGTGAAGCACTCACACAACTTTCTCTTCCCAATGCAAATAATTAACAATAAACCTAACATTAGTCATACAATATTATAAATAAACAATAAAATAACCTCAATAAACATAACCTTATTTTAATCAGTAGTGAAAGACGCAAAATGAAATCAACCTCAGTTTGGCTTACAAAAACACGGAAAATCACTCTTTCACGCTAAACTAGGCTCTGTAGAGAAAAATGCATTAAATAAAAGTTGTAAATCTTTTTATTTCCTATAAAATTTATTATATACACTTTTGTCGTAAAATGCATTCTAAGGCCGAAATCTTAAAAAAATCGATTTTTCACACGTTTTCGTAAGAAAAAAATCAGAAAATTGCTAATTACTGCTAAACTAAGCGTTACTCAAAAAAATGTTTGAATTAAAAGTTGTAAAATTTTGAATTCTCTACAACTTTTATTATATAAGTTTTTGCACTAAATTGCATATTAAAGCTGTAATCTTAAAAAAACTATGTTTTTTTGTAAAAACAGCCTCACCCAGAATTTCAGCAAACATGACGCCTACCCTATCTCGTAGAGAATAAAAAATTGAGTAAACCAGGCGATTTTAAAAAAAATCGTACGACCAGTTTTTGAGAAAATCGCAAAAAAGTGAAAAATTATACGAATAAACTACTACTTCCGGTTGACCGATTTTGATGAAAATGTTTGTGTCGGGTCCGGTAGTGGTATGTAACTTAAGTTTCAAGTTTCAAGTTCGTACGATCTTCCGCATACACACATACACTCACACACACACACACACACACACACACACACACACACACACACACACACACACACACACACACACACACACACACACACACACACTTACACACAGACCAATCGCTAAAAACATGTTTTTTGGTTCAGGGGGTCTGAAAACGTGTAGATCCGGTGAAAACTCGATTTTTTAAAATCGACATGAATACAATACTTTCCTTCCTATATATTCATATAGGCAAGAGAAGACAATACTATCATTTTGCTGTATGCTTATACAAGTATTCAATTCTTGCTTCTCTTTTCAAATACGAAATACAGGGTCGGTCATCTTTTAAAAAATGTATAATCACTTGAGTCACGAGTTTCCTCGTTTTTGCAACGGGGGGTAAAGGGGGAACAACATCAGTGCGCATGCGCGACTGCTTTAATTTCAGTACGACAACCAATAACAACTTATACTATACGCAGAGCATATAGCCTATACAGTATATCGCGGAATATTTTGTAAGATAACGGTACGAATATAACTGTTTGTTACCGTAAACAGAAATGTTAGTTTCCCGAAAATGTGGGCAGACTATTCACAGTGCTAAACGAAGTCTAATACGCAGTGTTATAAAATGCTGTGAAGTTGAAGCTAAACAAAAATGCCTTTCACTGCCTCTTAACAAAAGCCGTGAGCAGTGGCTAACTACTGTGATGTTTCTCTTCCCACAACAGAACGAGGTAGCTACGTTCTACCGTCATCATGTAGTTTAACTAAGGGTTGTGTCCCTCGGCAATCGTCGATGGCACTGAAGGCAAAATTAAATGGTGTACAAACACTGCTGGCAAATTTAAAGGCGACTAGGTACTAACTAATATTTTATATTATTAGTTATTACAATTTTTAAATCTTCGACTCGTTTTCTTTGACTGTTAGGACCCAAATGTTTTCTGACGCGGGCCTTGAGCCCGAAGAGGCACCCTGACAAGAGGGCGAGAAATGCACACTCTCCGGGTCGGTCGACCCCCCTCCAACTCGCCCTCGAAATTTTTAATTTTTAACTAGTTTTTATATTCAAGCAAGGTGACTGTCGCCGTCACAAAGTTCATAAGAGTTGTTAGGAACGGCCTCCAGGTCTATGCCTTCCGGCGACCAATTGCAGGGGAGGTGGTGGGAGTAATGCCAGAAAACCATTCCCACAACAGAAGGGAATTAAAGCCACGAAGAAGCTATTCTTCAACGGTTTTGTTGACACCTAGTAAAAAAAGTAAACGGTTAGGTAGATACTAGTGAGACTGATAGTGGAGACGCCCGCCGGTGACACCGATGATAGTAAACAAGGCGATTCATTCATAGAACATTTTGATCCAGTGCAATAAGGTAGCTGGTTGCAGTAAATCAAACATTTTCTAGTCATGTAATTAAGCTGTTGGCAATATTTATATAAGAAAACATTTTCTCGGAATAAACCACAGCTTACAAAATGTACTATGTAGAAACTGCACGGTGGTGATATGTACGAGTAGTGTCGCACTGTTGAGGTTGGCAGCACTGTCATATTTATGAGGTCTGTTCAAAAAATAACCGAACTTTATGAATTACGCACTAATGCAGATATTTGGCGACGTGCGGTTGGTGGCACACTGTTCCACGTCATTCCTTTTGTGAACACATTTTCTTGGATTGTTGATATCTCATTTAATTTTCGTGGTGTTCTGGTTTTAGTACGACGTGTTTAAGTGCTAGTGACGATTTTTTTAATGTGCGAAATTCGGGAGCAAAGGTGCAACGTGAAATTTGGCGTGAAGCAGGGGAAAACTTTCACAAAAACATTTCAACTTTTGAAACAAGCTTAAGGAGGTGATTCTCTGAGTTGTACGCATTGTTGTAAATAGTTTTCTCAATTTGAAAGTGGTCGCCAGTCAATTAAAGATGACCCTCGAGCTGGAACGCCTTTGACTTCAACTAATGGCACCCTCGTTACGAAAATCCATAATCTGGTGAGTGTAACTCGCCGATTGACTGTCAGAGAACTTTCAGAAGAGGTTGGCATCTCAATTGGATCGTACCATGAAATTTTAACTGAAAAATTGAACTTCCTTTGTGAGTTGCAGCAAAGTTTGTTCCCCGTTTGATGACCGAACAGCAAAAAGAACATCGTGTGGTAGTTTGTCGGCAACTTCTTGAACAAGCCAATGATGATGCAACATTCAGGCAAAGGATCATAACAGGAGACGAAAACTGGGTTTACGGCTACGGCATTGAGACAAAAGTGCAGTGTTCACAACGGGTTGACAAAAATTTCACATTACAAAAATCGTCACTAGCACTTAAACACGTCGTACTAAAAACACAACACAACGAAAAGTAAATGAGCTATCAACAATCCAAAAACATATGTTTAATAAAGAAAGACGTAGAGTAGTGTGCTGCCAACCGCACGTCGCTAAGTATCCCTGTTTGCACGTAATTCAAAAAGTTCGGGTATTTTTTGAACAGACCTCGTACACTTCCTTTCCTTACAGCCCATCCATACGCAAAAGGCAATCTCATGACTTCACTATCTACACCTACCACTTGGTCCAAAGTTGTACAATGTAATACAGCTGATCAACTGGTTAATTCTAAACCATTTGATATATTTATTGATTTTGCTTATTACTCCTGTAAACTGCCCTTAACAGACAGGTGGCGTGTCAATTTATTTACACTCAATCTGTCCTTTGCCGGGCTAAAATAAATAGTTTTGTTTCTTATCACATGGTCAGCCAATTAAATGACTGAATCATTTAAGAACAGAAGAGGTAGAGGTGCAAAAGACACTAATCAGAGTTATCTCTTCTGAAAGTAATGAATTTCATTATACAGTTGGACCCTTTGGTGAATGAAGTGAAGGTGTCATTTGCAGAGTGGAAAATCTGTGCTTTTCAGAGGGCCTGGCATGCTGAAAGCGTAATTTTTCACTCAGTGAGGAAGGCAAGTGTAAACCACCTCACTCCTTGTTTTACTTAGTAAAACCTCTACAGGTTCAAACCAGCCTTTCGGCTGACGACCTAAACAACACACTCTTGTAAAAGCGCTAAACTCGTGCTTGGAGGAGGAATTACTCTAATTACAACAAAAAAACACCAACTACAATAATGAAATTATTGTGTTTAGGTGATCAGCCGAAAGGCTGGTTTGAACCTGTAGAGGTTCCACTAAGTAAACCAAGGAGTGAGGTGGTTTACCATTGCCACAACACACTGAGTGGAAAAGTACGCTTATCAGCATGCCGGGCACTTCGAAAAGCACATATTTCCACTCTGCAAATGACACCTTCATTTCATTCACCACAGAGCCTGGCTGTATAATAAAATTCATTACTTTCAGAGGAGATAACTGTGATTAGTGTCACAGTTCACCTCTACCTCTTCTGTTCTTAAATGACTCGGTTATTTAATTGGCTGACCATGTGATAAGAAACACAACTATTTATTTTAGCCCTGCTACTAACAGATTGAGTGTAAATAATTTGACACTCCGCGTGTCTGTTATGGGAAAAATGAAATTATTATATTAACGACTGTTTATTCACAAAAGAATAAATTATCATACTTATAATTATCAGGTAAATTTTGGAAAATCGGATAGCTTCACCCTTTTTACTCTCTCTTGCCTATATGAATATATAGGAAGGAAAGTATTGTTTTCATGTCGATCACAACAAATAGACTCTTCACCGGATCTACACGTAAACAGACCCCCTCAACCCACACAATACATGTTTTTAGCGATTGGTCTGTGTGTGTGTGTGTGTCTGTGTGTATGTATACAAAATATCTCAAGAACGGAACATCCTATGAACTTGAAACTTGAACTACCACTACCGTTGTTACATACCACTACCGGATCCGACTCGAAGATTTTCATCAAAATCGGTCAACCGGAAGTAGTAGTTTATTCGTGTAATTTTTCACTTTTTTGCGATTTTATCAAAAACTGGTCCTACGATTTTTTTTAAAAATCGCCTGGTTTACTCAATTTTATATTCTTTACAAGATAGGGTAGGCGCCATGTTTGCTGAAATTCTTGGTGAGGCCGTTTTCACGAAAAAAAGTTTTTTTTAAGATTACGGCTTTAATAGCCTATGTATTATAGCGCAAAAATTTATATAACAAAAATTGTAGAAAATTTAAAGTCCTAAAACTTTTATTTCAAACATTTTTTTGTATAACGTCTAGTTTAGCGGTAATTAGCGATTTTCTGTTTTTTCTCACGAAAACGTGTGAAAAGTCGATTTTTTAAGATTTCGGCCTTGGTATGCATTTTATGACAAAAGTGTATATAATCAAATTTATAGGAAATTAAAAGATCTACAACTTACATTTTAAACGTTTTTCTCTACAGAGAGTAAGTAGTTTAGCGTGAAAGAGTGATTTTCCGTGTTTTTGTAAGCCTAACTGAGGTTGATTTTCATTTTGCGTCTTTCAATCATGATTAAATCAAGTTATGTTTATTGAGGTTAATTTTGTTGTTTATTTCTAATGTTTTATTACTAATGTTAGGTTTATTGTTAATTATTTGCATTGGCAAGAGAAAGTTGTGTGAGTGTTTCACACCAGATTATTTGTTTTTAATGCGATACAGTTTCTCTTGAACAGAAATTTAAAAACGTGTTGCAGGAATTGATAAGTACGGAACAAACAAACTTGTGTAGTTTTTACGGGTAAAGTTATAAAATAAAACAGAGTAGCATGTGGTGTGGATGTTAGAAAGGTTTAAGTGAAAATATTGATAATATTGAAAGTTCACAAGACTAATTAATGGTGAATTTAGGTAAACTAAGCCACTTTGTTGTGAAACATGCAATCTAATACTAAGCAAAAAGTTTTCCTCGCTTCTTATAGAACATGGAAGAAGAGCTGATTACCGACTACACGGTGAAGAAGGGAAACTGAAATTTATCTTTTTAAAATTTGCCTACTTTAAGAAACGACCTTCAAACTTCATAATAAGAGAACAAGTTGTGAATTAGGCCTACTTTAACATATAGTCCAGCTTCTCTTAGTTTGCTCCTAATGTAAACAAATAATAACGTCACTGAGCATGCGCACTGTATCAAAATGTGTACACGCTGATTAAAAAGTTACAACAAAATACTTTCAAAAGTATTTAAATACAAAATACTTTTAAAAGTATCTTTTTAAATGAAATTGTTAGGCCTACATCATATCATGACGGAAGTTTTTAATACTTTAAGTACTTATAATTAAAAAAATAGTTAACTTAATAGGAATACCAGATCCGTAAAGTCGCAGGCTCTAGCGTTCACCCTGTAGTAGGTGGCTTTGGTTTGTTGACAGAAGGAGGAGCAAACTAACAACCGCTGAACTGTAGATCGTATTACCATTAATTATGTGACCGGACCCACTCAATTCCGAGTACAATTTTTATTTTTCCATCTAAATTCTCTTATTTCCTTTTGTACAATTTTATTCCGTGCTTTCCAATAAACCTGACATATAGGGAAATTAACATCAGACAATATACTATCAACATTACTAATACAAAAGGTTGTAATCTTACTTTTATTACTCCACTCATTAGGAAACAGAATAAAAATGAGTCTACAAAAGATTTCAATGGCTAATAATTTAATTATTAATAAAAATAAAGGCAAAAATATTATTTAATTTCGATGTGGCGCGGTACTTACATGAGAAAAAAAATCGCGTCTATTATCGTCTAAACATTAGCCTGGCAATTAAATCTTATTTTATAATCCTTAATTTGTGTACGTTGCAATCTGTTGAATTGAGAACAATAAGCAACCCCATGACCCAATCAGATGAGGATGATGTGTATGACGTGTAAATGAGACTGTGTAGTCTTGCACAGACCCAGGCCGACCATTCCTGAGAGAGTATGGTTAATTGAACCCCAACCATCAAAGTACACCGGTAATCACAGTCTAGTATTCAAATCCGTATAAAAGTAACTACATTTACTAGGATTTGAACCAGGAATCTTCGTTTCCAAAAATCAGCTGTTAAACAGCTGATTTTGGCGACGACTTTACCTCTAGACCAACCCGGTGGGTTCAAAAATTAAAGAGAAATTTTTTCTTATGTAAGTACCGCACCATATCGAAATAGAATAAAATTTTTCTTTAATTAATTAATAATGAAATTATTAGCTATTAAAATATATTGCTTACTCATTTCTATTCAGTTTCCAAACGACTGGAGTAATAAACGTAAGATGACACCCTTACAATAAGATTAATGTTGACAGTATTGTCAAATATTGTCCAATATTATTTTCTCTGCACGTCAGATTTGTTGGTAAGCATGGTATTTTATATTCTACCAAAGAAAAATGTATTGCCAATGATATGGAAAGAAGTTGAAACTTCGAATCTAAACTAACCACTATAAAGAGACCCGAAATGTTCCGTACTTGAGATATTTTGTTCACACACACACACACACACACATACACACACACGCGCGCGCGCGCGCACGCTCGCACGCACACACACACACATACACACACATTCGCGCGCGCACAACACACACACAAACACACACGCACGCACGCACACACACACACACACACACACACCACATACAGACAGACACACACAGATCAATCGTTAAAAACATGATTTTTTTGGGTTCAGAGGGTCTGAAAACGTGTAGATCCGGTGAAAACCCGATTGCGAAAAATCGACATAAAACAATATACATATTCCTTCCTGTAAATTCATATAGGCAAGATAGAGTAAAAATAAATGAAAGAGAAAATAAAAGAACTGACGTTTTTGAGTTATTCGTTCATAAAATGACATTAGAAATAGTCGAGAGACCAGTTAATAATTGTCACATTATAGGCGTATTGTTTATTTTTAAAGAAAAAGAGAAAAAAGAATTTTTGTTGAAGTAGGCAACAATGAAAGGAGTAGGCGTAAAGGGTAGTGGAGTGTGGGGTGGGGGTGGGGGGAGTATTTTCATTGATTTAACAGAAGCTGAGTTAAGGCCGAAGAAAAGATAGATAGGTTTGTGAAGCCCTGAGCGCCAGCCTCCAGCCTCACGTAATTGTACCACTTTGGAGGAGAAGTTAACCCCCACCCCCCACCACCACCACCATTACCACCCTTCTGTCACTTCCAAGTTGGCTTATAAATTGTAAATAAAACCGAGAACGGTGATTAATGAGCGGCCATCTAAACAGTTACCCTGCTAGAAAATTTACTTTAATCTTTCCTATAAATTTAATTTATTGCTAAACATGTTTTAATAAAATTTTAATTCACTCATACTTAAAAATCTGGTGTGAAACACTCATACAACTTTCTCTTGCCAATGCAAATAATTAACAATAAACTTAACATTAGTAATAAAACATTAGAAATAAACAAAAAACTAACCTCAATAAACATAACCTTACTTTAATCATGAGTGAAAGACACAAAATGAAAATCGAACTCAGTTTGGCTTAAAAATACGGAAAATCACTCTTTTACGCTAAACTTGGCTCTGGAGAGAAAAATGTTCTAAAATAAAAAATGCAGATCTTTTAATTTTCTATATATTTGATTATATATGTTTATTTTATAAAATGCATACTAAGGCCGAAATCTTAAAAAAATCGATTTTTCACACGTTTTCGTGAGAAAAAAACAGAAAATTGCTTATTACTGCTAAACTAAGCGTTATACAAAACAATGTTTGAAATAAAAGTTGTAGGTTTGTAAATTTTCTACAACTTTTATTATATACATTTTTTCGCTAAATTGCATATTAAAGCCGTAATCTTAAAAAAACAAAATTTTACGTGAAAACATTCTTACCAAGAATTTCAGCCAATATGGCGCCTACCCTATCTTGTAGAGAATAAAAAATTGAGTAAATGAGGCGATTTTAAAAAAAATCGTAGGACCAGTTTTTGAGAAAATCGCAAAAAAGTGAAAAATTATACGTGTTAGAACTTTATACTCGCGGGCTTCCCTCGCATTCGACTAGTGCCGCCGCTTACTTGCAGCTGACCGGTATCTACACGAACCAGGCTTTCCGATAAGAAGAGTTGTCTTTTGGAACGCGTACGCAACGTACACAGTCTACTAGTTACCTCGCTCCATGCCAGTACAGGTAACTAGAAATAATAATTAGGATTTACAGTCCATTTAAATTTATGTTCGTAACCTGGCTTTATGGACATAGTTTTTTGGTCCTCCGGGCCGGATTCGAAACCAGTCTATTACATAGTTTTTTGATCATCCGCGGCCGGATTCGAAACCAGTCTATTAAAAAGTTTTTAGTCGTCCGCGATCGGGTTCGAAACCAGTGTTTCGGTTATCCACGTCCGGATTCGAATTCAGTGTATTGCGTATCAGTGTATACCGTCAATGACTAGTATTGTATTTTTTTGTAGTGTTCGTTTGGGAAGCCCGAATACGCGAACCGTATTTTTTCGTATATGGAAACAAAGTTATTCACAATAAAAAGGAAAGGTATTTTTTATACTTAAATACATGTACGTAAGTAATGTTTAATTATAAAATTTGTTTATAGACTTAAATACGTCGTCAACTTAAAAACTTTTTATTATTTTATAAACAAGTTTATCAGTCATTTTCTTGGGTTCAAATAATTATTTTTCTTTTTTCATATTATGTAAAACCATTCGTGAAATATAAAGAAATTATTTTGGATATTATATTATGGTCATCAATATTAATATCATATAACATATCAGTATCACTAATCTATGGTCTAGGCTGTACAAGGAAGTTTGTGTACGCATCGGTACATTTTCATAAACCGGTTTTTTCAAGCCAGATTGTAAAACATTTACAATAATATCCTTATCAACGATTTCTTTTCTCAACAAATTATTAATCGCAACGATATTATCAAAACGATTTACTTTCAACGATTCTGCAAATTCATTTAATTTATTAAAATAGATAATTTTAATAAATACGATTAATTTAAAATTTATTCTGATACATTTATAGTACAGTTTAAAATGTTATTTATAACCGAATATTGAATATCTAGTTATTAGATTACAAGTTATTACTACAGTTTTCAATCAATTTATTTTTATTTTTGAAACTACGTTTATTACATTTAAACCATATTTCAAATTAAAATACTAAATTTATTTACTATCAAGAAAAATAAAAATTTATTTTAATTTCAGTCGCCTTCAAAAATGGCTGAAAAATTAGAAGCCGCCTTAAAAGGGGCAATTTCACGTCGGGAAAAACTTTTCCGCCGAATCCAAAGCTTACATGATTTAATAGCGCAACTTTCGGATCCAATTAAATTGGACGAGTTCAAAGTAAGATTTGAAAATTTAAAGGAAACCTTTAACCAATTTGAATCCACACAAGAAGAGATTTACTCTCTTTCCGTTAAGATAAATAAAGATTTGAGTTCAGACCCGACAGTCGCTTCAACTACGGCATTTGAAGAATTGTATTTCAAAACAATTGCTGCTTATAAAAAATATTGCAGTCCAGTTGAGATTTTTGTAACCGAGACCACATCAGAACAAAAACTTGTTCGTCCCCGTTTACCGGAAATTAACCTTCCTAGATTCGATGGGACTTTAACTAAGTGGATTCCATTTTATGATAGTTTTGTCTCTCTCATTCATAATAATAGTGGGCTTACAGAAATTGAAAAATTTCATTATCTGTTATCTTGTTTATCTGGTCCTGCATTAGCAATAGCTCATTCCTTGCAAATTACTGATGCCAATTATGATATAGTATGGAGATCACTTAAGAGCAAATACCATAATAAGAGAGTGTTGGGAAACGGCTTACTCGATGCGGTTTTCAACTATCAACCAAGAATTACAGAATCAGCTGCATCGTTATCTCATTTTTTATCAAATTTTTGTGAACAAGTTACTGCACTAAAAGCAGTTGGTATACCAGATTTAGCAGATTTCATAATCTTATTTGTTGCCTTACGAAACTTGCCGCATCAAACCCGAAAACAATTCGAGATGCACCATAGTAGTGTTGACATTCCGACCTTTGAGTTATTAGCGGAATTCCTTCAAAATCAGTCTCGAATTCTAGAAATTTCGGAACCATCAATTTGGACCGGAAAATCGTCGAATAATAAGTCTGTCAAATCGTCAGCATTGTCACCTGACAACAAATTTACTGGTAGCAACACGATCAGACCTCGTCCTTATAATCCAGTCTCGACTCATACGTCGGCCGTAGTTAAACAACAAACACAGAAAACTCATTGTCCGGTGTGCAGTCAGCCTCATACCGTTTTCAAATGCCCAAATTTTCTTCGCCTAGGTTTGCCTCAACGCAAAGAGCAAGTTACAAAATTGAAGCTTTGTTTTAATTGTTTGAAAAGTTCGCATCAGATCGCTGCGTGCCCATCAAAAACTAATTGTTTAAAATGCGGTGGAAGGCATCATTCATTTTTACACTTTGAAACCACTGTACCAGAATCTATACTACCTGTAATCAATACTCCCGGTCAGCCGAATAATTCAACTTCAGTCATTCAGAATAATACATTAGCATCATCTGTTAGCGCCAATGACTTGACTTCGTGTCACTCTAATGTGAATACGGACAAAGCAAAACATTCAATTTCAGTTGTCCTCGGCACAGCAATTATCGGCATAAGGGACGCAACTAATACTTTTCAATACGTACGCGCACTTATTGATTCCGCGGCGCAAACCTCTTTTATTACGTCATCGTGCGCCTTGCGCTTAGGCCTACCGCATAAAACGTGCAATATTTCTGTCGCTGGCTTAGGACAGAACAAAATTTCTGATGCAAAAGGAATAGTTACTTGCCTTTTCAAACCAAGGGACTCTAATCAACCTCAGTTCAATACTGAAGCTATTATATTGCCGAAGATAACGTTAGACATGCCCTCTACAAAGATTCCAGAATCAGCCTGCAATCATTTTAAACATCTGTTCTTGGCAGATCCCAACTTTGATAAACCTGCTGAAATAGATTTTCTGATTGCTGGAGATATATTTCCTTATGTTTACGATGGCCAGACTATAACTACGCCTACTGGTCTTTCAGCAATGCATAGTGTCTTTGGCTGGGTAGTTACAGGAAAGATACAGGCTCTCAAACCTCCAACTACTTTGATTTCAACCTGTTTGACTTCATCCAATAGCTCGTTAGATAACTCGTTGAAAATGTTCTGGGAAACAGAAGAAATTCCACGCCAAGTTCCTCCAAACCCAGAAGATACTCTTAGTGAAGAAATGTTTTTAGCTCATCATTATCGAGAACCAAGTGGACGCTTTGTAGTTCCGATGCTTTTAAAGCCGTCTGTGCAAGAGTTTGGAGAGTCATATGAACTAGCACAATCAAGATTAAGATCAACTCAACGCCGTTTGGCTCGTCAGCCTGATCTTAAAATTGCATACCAAGAATTCTTAAACCAGTACGAATCTCTTGGTCACATGGAAAAGGTGCCACAAAGCCTTTCTCCAAATGGAAAGTTTTTCATTCCACATCACTGTGTGATCCGTGAAGCTAGTACGTCAACTAAACTCCGAGTAGTTTTTGACGCTTCTTTCAAGACCACTTCTGGAAAGTCGTTAAATGATGTGGTTTTCACTGGACCTAAGCTACAGCGAGACATCACGGAAATTATTATTCGATTCAGACTTCATCCTTTCGTTTTAACAGCGGACATAATCAAGATGTACAGGATGATTCAAATCCTTCCAGAAGAAAGAAAATATCAACATATTCTCTGGCGCGAATCTCAAGAACAATCTATACAAGAGTTTGAGCTCCAAACGCTAACATATGGTGTAGCATCAAGCCCGTTCCTAGCGTTGCGGGTATTGAAACAGTTATCTCAAGATGAACAGCATGTCTACCCTCAAGCTGCTGCTGCGCTACAAGAAGATGTATTCATGGATGATATTCTAATTGGCGCAGAAACATTGGAAGAAACCTTAAAACTACGTGACCAGCTCATAAATCTTTTAGCCCGGGGAGGATTCGAATTACATAAATGGTCTAGTAACAACCCTGCTTTGCTACAAGATATTCCAAAACAATTCATAGAATCATCAGTGCCTCTAGACTTGGAGAGTCAGCATGTAATGAAAATATTGGGGCTACAATGGACACCTTCATCAGATACTTTCTCTTACAAAATAGAGCTAACCACTGCAACACCTACTAAACGATCTATTCTTTCTCAGATTGCGCGCATTTTTGACCCTCTGGGATGGCTAACCCCAGTTATTATGAGAGGAAAGTGCCTACTCCAGCAACTTTGGCTGTCAGGCCTAGACTGGGATGATCCTGTTCCATCATCTTTAGAAAAGGAGTGGCGGAGGATAGCAAGTAGACTAGAATTACTTTCAGAAATAAAAATCAACCGATTTGTCCTCACTGAAGAGCACGTCAGTTATTCTATCGCCGGATTTTCGGACGCTTCAGAAAAGGGTTATGGTGCAGTCATCTATCTATTAGTGCAAGACTCACGTTTTACCGTTAAATCATCATTAGTAATTGCAAAATCTAAGGTTGCTCCATTAAAATCAGTGTCTATACCTCGGCTAGAACTTTGTGGAGCTCTACTTCTGTCTCGACTTTTCAATTTTACGCATAAGATATTATCAAGCAAACTTAATTTCAAAGAAATTTATTTGTTTACTGACTCCAAAACTGTATTGTCCTGGTTGAAAACTTCACCACATCTACTCAAAACATTCGTAGCTAATAGAGTTTGTGAAATACTTGATGTCTCATCGCCAAAATCATGGAACCATGTGTCATCTGAAGATAATCCTGCTGACCACGCTTCACGTGGGATTTATCCAGAAGATTTAGTTTGCAACTCGTTATGGTGGTCAGGACCTGCATGGCTGACTACTCCAGTAGAACAATGGCCTTCACATAACATCGATCTGAACACCTTAGACAGCCTTGAAGAATGTAAACCATCTGCTATGGTTACAAGCACAAGGAGTGAAGAGTTAGGACCATTAATTACGAATTTACTCAACAAGGTTTCATCCTTTTCCCGGCTTATTAGGATAACAGCCTGGTGTTTCCGCTTTATCAGCATCCTTCAGACCGGCAAGCGAGTGAACTCCAGCCTTACAGCTGAAGAATGGCACAAGGCTTTAAATTTTTGGATTAAGGAAATTCAGCATCAATATTTTAAACCAGATATAGAAGCCCTTCAAGCGAGCAAGAATGTTTCAGCATACCTTCAGAGGCCCAGCCCCTTCATTGACCTGTTGGGTTTCGTTAGGGTGGGGGGTAGGTTACGCCATGCTGACCTGCCTGCTCAACCTAAACATCCAATAGTCTTCCTGAAAGAAAAGTCTCCAGTTCTTCATTGGCGGCTTGGACGAATTGAAGACATCCATCCTGGGAAAGACAATCGAGTGAGAGTGGTGACAGTACGAACTACCCAAGGCAGTTTCCGTCGACCGGTAGTCAATATCGCTCCACTACCTACAGCCTAGACCATTCTTTTGCCATTAAGAAGAAATTTTGTTTTATTTAGTCTTTTTTGTGTACATAGTTTTCCTTTCCTCAAAGGTTTTTGTTTTATTTTTATATATGTATTTAGTGTGTGAACTGAAAACCCCTTGCAGTTGTTTTGGTGTAACGTCTGGTCTTCAGACCGTTACATATGTTATTTTAAATTTCGTATTTCGGCGGTTGTTTTAATTTTATCTACTCATCAGCTGATTATTTAACTGCACTTTTGTTGTGTCCGAGAGCTGGCGCCCCCTGGCGTGTGCTGTTTGTACTGTTGTGGCCTGTTTTTTTCTGTTTAGTCATTGCTGGAATTAATTGAAAACTTTCCTTGTTGTACAGACGAGTTTGTTCTTTCAAGTTTAAAGGCCGGCTTTACCACTCGCGTAATGTCCGTTCCTATTTGATTATTTATTACTTTAGTAAAAAGTATTATTATTATTAATATTTTATTATGTATTCTGCTGTCCGTTTACCGTTATAAATAATTTTGGTTTTCCGTAAATTTTTGAGTCTTTTCGGTACTTCTGCTATTCGTTCTACTAAATCGAAATGTGATTCTATTACGCCCAATTTAATATTGGTAAGTTAAAAAGATTTTATTATAGCACTCCGAAAGCTGAAAATTTCTGCAAGTTGTGTAAATTCATGTAATTGTTAACAAAACTTAGTTGCTGTTTGTTATTTTGAAATTTTTATGAGTACTGAGTTCGATTCTCGGTTATGTAAAATTAAATGTTGACCAATGGTCAATTTATTATAAATCCAGTAGTATTTTTGTAATTTTGTCGAATACACTAAAATCTAATATGTGATGGCTTTTGTTTAAACTATTTTTCTTAACTTCTTTTTTAATATCGCAACTTGTATTAATTTTTAACTTTAAAATCTGATCTTTGTAATATTTTGTTGTTCATTTAAATTTGAATATTTTATGCGTTTGTACCTTTTTATTTAATTACGATTGAAGTTACTTGCTTACTTGTAACGAAGGCTCGAACTATTTTGTTTGTGCAGGGTTCGAGTCCCGGCCAAGTTATTCGAGTCCCGGCCAAGTTATTCGAGTCCCAGCCCAGTTTTTCGAGTCCTGGCCAAGTTGTTCGAGTCCCGGCTACGTAACTTAAAGGTTGGCCAGTGAGAGCCTGAAATGTGATTGTGCTATTTAAATATGTATATTTCTGGAACATTTTGATTTAAAGAATATTAATTTGTATTTTGATAGAAAGCTGGCATGCTTAGCTGAAAATTAAGACTGAATTTAAATAATTTTGGCTACAAAATTTTAAATTTACTTTCATTTAATTAATTTATCTTTAAATATTATTTTTTTACTATTAACTAATATTTAAGACTCAATAATTGTAACAACATTGGTATTAACACCTTTTATTTAATTTTATTATATTAAATTATTTTGGTTTTATCCACTCTTAAAATTGTATTCATTCAATTATGCAGCACAACCTGAGTGTATTTATTGTTTTATTAGCTTCCTTTTCTGTTTTTTGTGTTAACGCCCCTACCAACCTATCGATGTAGATAGAGGGGCTGTTACAAGTGGTAGGCAGATCGCGTGGTTGTTTTGACGCTGAGTTGGTACAGTGGTTCAAAACGCTGTCCTGTATGTGACAGTCTTCGGTTCGGGGTGTCAGGCATCCGGACTTTGATGTTTTTTGGTGGCGTGTTGTGCCCATGGCATCATGGTCTGTGTTTTCAGGCATTTTTGTGCCTTTGTGATTTCTGCGGTGGTGCAGTGGTCTTGTTGGTGTTTTTTTGGTGGCCTGTCACTGTATGTGTGACAGTGTGAGTGTGTGGTACACACCCCTTTTTTAACTTATTTTCATTATACTCACGTTGTGCTGTTGCATAATAAATGTTTAATTAATTGAATATTTTTGGTAACTGTTTGGAGTTTTCAGTGTTCGGGTGCTATAATTTTCTGATGCTGTTTGAGCTAAATTTTGTCATGGTTTTCTGGTCATATGTTTTTTTTAAATTGCAATTTAGTGTTGTCCTTTTTTTTTATTGTCGCTGTTCCTTAGAAGTTGTAAAAATTGTTTTTACTGTTGATGATGTTTTTGGAGTTGTTTGGCGTTACCGATACTTGTGGAGTTGCAGATTATTTCTGCGTGTCGCTAATGTTTTGATGTTGCAGTTTATTTTATGACTTGCAGAATTTTGTATTGTTGATCTGTTTTTTTTGAGTTGATTACTTAAATTGTTGTTGAATTTTTTTGGTGCAGATGTTAATTTTGACTTGCAGTTTTTTGAGTAGATGGAAGGTTTAGAGTTGCTGTGTTACGACGATGTGTTTTTTTTTCTGATTGGTTTTAGGTTTTGTTGCACAACACACCAAGTCTGATGTGGAAGGTTGGTGTTGTTGTTCGATGACGTGTCTGTAGGTAGGTTCTCGTGTTTCCTTCTGTTATGGTCTTGTGTTTGTTTTTTTCATTTTCCTTTCAGCTGTCCGTCGTTTGGCTTTGCTTGTGGTCTGGTGGCGAAGTGTGGTTGTCGCTATGTGCGAAATTTTGTTTTTGTTTTCCCTGTTTTGTTGGTGGCCTCTGTGGTCGACCAAGCCCCTCCCCTTTGTAAGTCCTTGTGACTCCCTCCCTTTTCCCCTTGTCCCTCTTCGCTTACCTAGTACCTGTTTACGTATTTGGCCTTTTGTTTTCATTTTGTTGTCTTGTCTTCAATCAGCTGGTTTTCTTTCAGGAGTTACACTGAGTTACCTACGTTTTGTGATCACCACTTCTGGTGTGGCGGTTGTTGCCGTGTTGTGGTTGACGATTTTCTTTTGTCGTGGTGAAAGTTCTATGATCACCTTTCAATTCTCGATTTGTCTTTTCCCCTGCCCCTTTCCCGAAACCTTACCCTCCCCTTACCCCCTTTTCCCTTGAGATGGTTGCCCTTGGTGGGTGTTTGTTGTTTCCCTTGGGTTGTCCGCGTTCCCGACACCTAACCCCTTGTGTACCCTTGACCCTTTGTTGAAATTTTTTTTTTGGACGAGTTAGGGAGGCGTCCTTAACTTCTCCCGGTGTTGTGGGCCTGTTGCTTCGTGCATCCCACTTTCGGGTGTTTCGAGGTTTTGTCCTCGGACCCTGCTTACGCTTCGGCGTCTCTGTGCCTCAGTGCCGTGTTTAGTCTTTGACTAATTTGTTTGTTTTTTTTGGTTTTGGGGCTTTCCTGATTTTGACTTTGCTGTTGGATGGTATCGGAGTTGTTGTATGGGCGACAACTTCCGGTACCATTGTTGCGTTGTGGAGAGGGGTACTTGAGGTGCTTCCCTTTATTGGGCGGTTTCTTTGAGTACTGCTTCTCGGAGAGGGGTGTCGTAGTACCTCCCCTTAGTTGGGTGGGTGCCTCCGACGCTGCTTCTCGGAGGGAGGTTTCGGAGTTTCTTTCCTTTATTGGGCGGAGACTTTCGATGCCTGCTCTCGAGGGTCGTTCGTGCTTCCGGGTCTCCATGCTTCTTCCCTTAGTTGGGCGGATAGTAGTGGGGAAACGGTGGTTCTGGCACACCCAAAATTTTTTTTCCAAATATTGTCTATTGAGGTTTTTTGTTGTCGTTTTGATGTGGTGAGTCATCGTCGTCGTTCCTCTTGGCTTGGCCAAACAAAGCCTGTTTTCAGGTTTTGTTTGTCCTTGGCGGGGGGAGTCTGTAACGTCTGGTCTTCAGACCGTTACATATGTTATTTTAAATTTCGTATTTCGGCGGTTGTTTTAATTTTATCTACTCATCAGCTGATTATTTAACTGCACTTTTGTTGTGTCCGAGAGCTGGCGCCCCCTGGCGTGTGCTGTTTGTACTGTTGTGGCCTGTTTTTTCTGTTTAGTCATTGCTGGAATTAATTGAAAACTTTCCTTGTTGTACAGACGAGTTTGTTCTTTCAAGTTTAAAGGCCGGCTTTACCACTCGCGTAATGTCCGTTCCTATTTGATTATTTATTACTTTAGTAAAAAGTATTATTATTATTAATATTTTATTATGTATTCTGCTGTCCGTTTACCGTTATAAATAATTTTGGTTTTCCGTAAATTTTTGAGTCTTTTCGGTACTTCTGCTATTCGTTCTACTAAATCGAAATGTGATTCTATTACGCCCAATTTAATATTGGTAAGTTAAAAAGATTTTATTATAGCACTCCGAAAGCTGAAAATTTCTGCAAGTTGTGTAAATTCATGTAATTGTTAACAAAACTTAGTTGCTGTTTGTTATTTTGAAATTTTTATGAGTACTGAGTTCGATTCTCGGTTATGTAAAATTAAATGTTGACCAATGGTCAATTTATTATAAATCCAGTAGTATTTTTGTAATTTTGTCGAATACACTAAAATCTAATATGTGATGGCTTTTGTTTAAACTATTTTTCTTAACTTCTTTTTTAATATCGCAACTTGTATTAATTTTTAACTTTAAAATCTGATCTTTGTAATATTTTGTTGTTCATTTAAATTTGAATATTTTATGCGTTTGTACCTTTTTATTTAATTACGATTGAAGTTACTTGCTTACTTGTAACGAAGGCTCGAACTATTTTGTTTGTGCAGGGTTCGAGTCCCGGCCAAGTTATTCGAGTCCCGGCCAAGTTATTCGAGTCCCAGCCCAGTTTTTCGAGTCCTGGCCAAGTTGTTCGAGTCCCGGCTACGTAACTTAAAGGTTGGCCAGTGAGAGCCTGAAATGTGATTGTGCTATTTAAATATGTATATTTCTGGAACATTTTGATTTAAAGAATATTAATTTGTATTTTGATAGAAAGCTGGCATGCTTAGCTGAAAATTAAGACTGAATTTAAATAATTTTGGCTACAAAATTTTAAATTTACTTTCATTTAATTAATTTATCTTTAAATATTATTTTTTTACTATTAACTAATATTTAAGACTCAATAATTGTAACAACATTGGTATTAACACCTTTTATTTAATTTTATTATATTAAATTATTTTGGTTTTATCCACTCTTAAAATTGTATTCATTCAATTATGCAGCACAACCTGAGTGTATTTATTGTTTTATTAGCTTCCTTTTCTGTTTTTTGTGTTAACGCCCCTACCAACCTATCGATGTAGATAGAGGGGCTGTTACATTGGTGGGGGGTTTATGTTAGAACTTTATACTCGCGGGCTTCCCTCGCATTCGACTAGTGCCGCCGCTTACTTGCAGCTGACCGGTATCTACACGAACCAGGCTTTCCGATAAGAAGAGTTGTCTTTTGGAACGCGTACGCAACGTACACAGTCTACTAGTTACCTCGCTCCATGCCAGTACAGGTAACTAGAAATAATAATTAGGATTTACAGTCCATTTAAATTTATGTTCGTAACCTGGCTTTATGGACAATACGAATAAACTACTACTTCCGGTTGACCGATTCTGATGAAAATGTTCGTGTCGGGTCCGGTAGTTGTATGTAAGTTAAGTTTCAAGTTTCAAGTTCGTACAATGTTCCGTTCTTGAGATATTTTGTATACACACACACACACAGACACACACAGACCAATCGCTGAAATCATGTTTTTTTGGGTTCAGGGGGTTTGAAAACGTGTAGATCCGGTGAAAACTCAATTTCTTAAAATCGACACGAAAACAATACTTTCCTTCTTATATATTCATAAGACCCACCGGGTTGGTCTAGAGGTAAAGTCGTCGCCAAAATCAGCTGTTTAACAACTGATTTTCGGAGACGAAGGTTCCTGGTTCAAATCCTAGTAAAAGTAGTTACGTTTATACGGATTTGAATACTAGACAGTCGTTACCGGTGTACTTTGATGGTTGGGGTTCAATTAACCATACTCTCTCAGGAATGGTCGGCCTGGGTCTGTACAAGACTACACCTCATTTACACGTCATACACATCATCCTCATCTCATTGGGTGATGGGGTTGCTTATTGTTCTAAATTGAACAGATTGCAACGTACACAAATTAGGAATAAAAAAAAAATATATTTATATTCATATAGGCAAGAGAAAGTAAAAATTACAACCCATTAGATTATGAAAACCTGTTGTAACAAAATGGCTGAAAATTTGATACGATTAAAATTGAGTAGGTCTATAAGAGAGAGGATTCAGTGTTTGTCTCTTAATTATGAAAGAAAATAACAGATTAAGTGCTGTACAAGTAGGCTTAATATGTAAGTGTAAGTGTTAGAAACGACGTGTAAACGAGAGTTCCCAGTGGAGACATTTCTATGGTACAAGTCTTTGACTATTAATTATTAACCGGAATGGATTTCAACTCTAGTACTTTTTGAACGGTCTCTTAGGATATTACAATTCTGTTAACAGATTAGACCTCTTTGTATTTTAATAAGAAACTACAGAGTGATTTTTCAGTCCTGTCTGATTGTTAATGTCTGTTAATGTGTGATTGTAATGTGATTGTTAATGTCTGGTAATATTTTTCTAAAAAAAATAAATTTTTTTTGTGACACTAAGTTGGTAGCCCTACTCAACCAGTATGGATATATGGCAGTGTGAGTTGATTCCCCTTGAGCTGTGTAAAATTTTGTGCCATTTCCGGTCGTGCTACGAACAGAATGTCTTTTATCCTAAAACAATCTCTTGTTTAATTCTGGAGGCTGAAGCTCTAGAACTAATCGTATGTGATACGGATACAATTTCAATTTTTTAGCAGCTTTCTGAGCACTCGAACATGACAAATCAACATGCGAGGAAAGTTTTTGTAAACGTTTCCATGGAGAATTGAGCAATCTTGTTTTCACATTCTCTTAACGTCATCTGTCAAGAGAGTTGGTCGACCACTACGTTTTCTGCTGCAAACAATACCTGCCTCTAAAAATCAGTTAGTTAGCCTAGAAACTGACTAGAATAGAAAGGAGGAACACCAAAAAATTTAATTTTAAATGATTCTTTTACACTCGCATACGATTTTGTAGCAAAATATTGTTCATGAATGAAAACCCGTTGTTCTTGGGTAAAAGACATTCTGTTCGTAACACAACTGGAAACAGCACAAAATTTTACGCAACTCAAGGAGAATCAACTCAAACTGTCGTATCTATACCGGTTGAGTAGGGCTACCAACTTTGCGTCACAAAACAAAATATCCTTTTCTTAGAAAAAAATTACCAGACATTAACAATTGGGTAACAGGACTAAAAAATCACCCTGTATTTTAATAAGAAACTAGCAATGGCACCCGCGCTACGCAACTATTTATTTCTTTACAAAAAACCGAAATTTCGGTCTGTGTGTGTGTGTGTGCGTGTGTGTGTGTGTGTGTGTGTGTGTGTGTGTGTGTGTGTGTGTGTGCGTGTGTGCGTGTATGTTTGTGTGTGTGTGTGTGTGTGCGTGTGTGTGTGTGTATGTGTGTGTGCGCGTGCGTGTGTGCGTATGTATGAGTGAACAAAATATCTCAAAAACGGAACATCATACAAAGTCGAAACTTAAAACTTAAGTTAGGTACCACGAGCGGACCCGACATGAACAATTTAATCAAAATTGGTCAACCGGAAGTTGTAGTTTTTTTTTAGGTCAACAGCCGAAAGGCTGGTTTGAACCTCTAGAGGTTTACTAAGTAAAACGAAGAGTGAGGTGGTTTACCATTACCTTCCTCACTGAGTGGAAAAGTACGCTTATCAGCATGCCGGGCCCTCTGAAAAGCACATATTTTCCACTCTTTAAGTGACACCTTCACTTCATTCACCACAGGGTCTGGCTGTATAATGAAATTCATTACTTTCAGAGGAGACAACTCTGATTAGTGTCACAGTACACCTCTACCTCTTCTCTTCTTAAATGATTCAATCATTTAATTGGCTGACCATGTGATAAGAAACAGAACTATTTATTTTAGCCCTGCAACGAACAGATTGATTGTAAATAATCTGACACTCCGTTCTAACTCTGTTGTAGTTATCTAACTTGAGTTATTATCTAACCCTGTTGTAGTTTATTTCTTGTCATTTTTCACTTTTTCCGACTTTCTCAAAAACGGCTCAAAAATGTTTTTAAAAAATAATCTCATTTACTAAAATGTTATAATATGTTCTAAACGATAAGGTAAGCGCCATGTCTGCTGAAATTCTTAGGAAGGCTTTTCTCTCGAAGAAAAATCTGGTGTGAAACACCCACACAACTTTCTCTTGCAAATGCAAATAACGAACAAAATAATCTAACATTAATAATAAAACATTAGAAATAAGCAAAGAAACTAACCTCAAAAAACAAAACCTTATTTTAATTATGAGTAAATGATGCAAAATTAAAATTGACCTCAGTTTGGGTTAAAAATACGGAAAATCACTCGTTCACGCTAAACTAGGCTCTGTTGAGAAAAATGCTCTAAATAAAAGTTTTAGATCTTTTAATTTTCTATAAATTTGATTTAAAAAAATCGATTTTTTTACAGTTTTTCATGGAAAAAAAAACAGAAAATCACTAATTACCGCTAAACTAAGTGTTATACAAAAAATTGTTTGAAATAAAAATTGTAGGATTTTAAATTCTCTACAACATTTATTATGCATTTTTGTTCTAATATGTAGCTATATTAAAGCTGAAATCGTAAAAAAAAACATTTATTACGTGAAAACAGCCTCACCAAGAATTTTAGCAAACATGGCGCCTACCCTATCTTGTAAACCATAAAAAAATTAGTAAATGAGGCGATTTTAAAAAAATGTAAGAGCGTTTTTCGAGAAAATCGCAAAAAAGTGAAAAATGACTCGAATAAACTACTACTTCCGGTTGACAGATTATGGTGAAAATGTTCGTGTCGGGTCCGGTAGTAGTATCTAACTTAAGTTTCAAGTTCGTACGATGTTCCGTTCTTGAGATAGGCTATTCTGTTTACACAGCCACACACGTACAGACCAATCGCTAAAACATGTTTCATTTTGGGTTCGGTGGTCTGAAAATGTGTGGATCTGGTGAAAACTCAATTTTGAAAAATTAACATGAAAACAATACCTTCCTTCGTATATGTTTATCATATAGGCAAGAGAAAGTAAAAATGGAGCTCACCTCCAAGATGTCATCTTCAAGAAATAAATTATATTCTATGTATTCTTAAATAGCATTAATTTCACTATTTAATGACAAAGATAAATTTATTAAAAGATAAATTTTCATAAAATTATTTAATTTTTATTATTTTTATTATTAATACTATTACTACTACTATTATTATTATACAGGAACTAGAGAGGGTGGTGTTCTACTGCACTACCACCTCGCATCCTTGCGACCAGCCATAGTAGTGGGTGGTGACGGCGGGGTGTAGAGGAGTTTTGGGAGCCCCCCCCAAAAAAAAACTATTATTTTATTACTATTATTATTACTATTATTGTTAATATTTATTTTTATCATTTGTTATTTTATTATTATTTTTTATTTAATTTTCCGTTTCATGAATCACCTGGTATGTGTGTGTGTGTGTGTGTGTGTGTGTGTGTGTTTGTGTGCGTGTATTAATAAATACATAAAGAAATTCCTTTATAGATTTTCGTCAATGTTTTTGAGTGAATAAAAAGTACTAGGAGTGAATATGAGTGTGTGAAATGTAACGTTAATAATGGAAATAGCAGCTAGTGGTATACTCTGATTAAATTGATTGTTGAGTTGGAAAATTAGAATTCTTGCTATTCAAATATCCAACAGTAATGCGTCTACATTTCTCACAAAACATTTCTTCATTTATTGTTCTTTCAACTAACTACTGCACTATGTCGCAGTCACAAACTTTGCTTTGTATAATCACATTTTGCTACGATTTTCTCTACTCAAAAATTCAACTCTATTAATTTTTACTTTCTCTTGCAATAAATGAATGTATACGGAAGGAGAGAATAAGTTTTTAGAGATAAGAAGGAAAAGAAGAAGAGAAAAAAATCTGGTGTGAAACACTTTTTTTCTTTTTTTTGCGCCCTGGAGACTCCAGGAGGAGTATAGGACATGTCGTCAGATATAACGCCTGAAATACAAATAAGAATCACACAATGTATCACTACTATCAAGAAAAAAATTCTTGTACGCTATAAAAAGTTTCACCGATCAAGTAATTTTTCAGATTCTTTTTAAAGGAATTAAAATCCTCACAACATTTTAAAAATTGGGGTAATTTATTCATGAATTTTCTCCCTGCATAAGTAGGTTTTTGTTCAAACAATTTTGTGGAATGATTAGCCACATAATAATCATTCCTGTTTCTCGTGTGATGATTGTGAACATTGAAATTCTGCATAAAATTATTATGCCTAACATACATAATCACCTCAAAAATGTAGAGGGAGGGAACTGTAAGCAATTTAAGCTCCTTAAATAGTGGTGTAGATGAGGTTAGCTGGTTAGCCCCCACCATACACCTAATAGCTTTCTTTTGAATTTTAAAAACCCTATTCATATTACCCATGCTAGAATTACACCATACTAAGATACCATAACGGATATGAGACAGAATGAGGCCATGATAAGCTGCCATTAGTAATTTATTATCATTTAATCTGGCAATTTGTTTTAGTGCAAATACCCCAGATGATATTTTACTACAAACTTGATTGGTATAGAAGTCCCAAGACAAAGATCTATCTAGAGATACACCCAGGAACTTCACTGTTTCTACATGCTCTAAACTATTATTATGAATAAATCCATCCACTTCTCTACTTTCTTTAACGTTATGTTTATTTTTAAACTGCAAGTACTGACACTTTTGTCCCATTAACTGTTAATAACATTTGATTCAAGATCTGTACTACGGACTTTATGTTAACATGTGTATTTACTTCAAGAGCATCCACCAGTAAACTGTTACTGATTACTGAAGTATCATCAGCAAACAAGACTTTCACTCACAAGACTTTCTCTTTCAATATTTAAATAATAAAATATGCATCCTATTGTCACCGCCACCCCTTCTAATTAATCATTTACTGTGCTGCCGGCCTTCAATACTTCTTCCGGCCTTTGTCGGCGCAGTAGGCCCTTTGAAGGCGTCCCGACAAAGCTTTCGGCTCCGCACCGACAGAGGCTTTTGTCATCAAGGCCAAGCCAATAGCCACTCTCTACCACGGCGCTCTCGGCAACTATATAAAGAGCGCTGCACTGCGCCAAGAGATTCAATTCTGATCAAGACACCGAGGGATTCACTACCGATTCAGACAACGACAAGACGTCCACCACGGCACACGGCTGCTGGACTCCAGCGAGAACTAATCGACGACCCCGCAAGAGAGAAGATGATGCTTCCGCTCGCCGACCCGTCACCGTAAGCCGTCAACCGGACCGTCATCGCCCGCCGACGCGAGCGATGCCTACAGCGGTCCCTCGACCGAGCCTTACGTTCACCGGACCCGTCGAAGCAGCCATCGACGCACTACTGCGAGGGAAGAAAATGACGTCTCCGCTGGACGACGACACGCCGTGTCGCCAGCCTCCGACCGCCACGACGTCTACGACCGACGCCTCTCCAAGACGACCACCGCTTAAACGGCCCTTTTCAGGGCCACCAAATTAATAAGGTTTGCCACTTAATGTCGTCATCCGGTGACACTATTTTCCAATAATATTTAATTTAATTTAATAGAAAATAATATATCAACCACTTCTTTAGAACTTAAGTATTTTGTTGAGAAAAATACGCGATTGATGCCTAAGCATAGCAGAAAAAAAATACTGGAAATAATAGTTGCAGGGTTTTGTTAACAGCCTATAATAGATAGTTGGAGTGTTATATTATTTACACTCAATCTGTTAGTTGCAGGTCTACAGAAATTATCACATGCTATCAGCCAATTAAATGACTGAATCATTTTAAGAATACATGAGGTAGCCGGCCGCATTGGTGCAGTTGGTAACGTGCTCGCCTCTCATCATGCGGTCCTGGGTTCGAATCCCACTCAGGCACGGCATATTTTCATACGTTAAAAAAAATTATTTCATCCTGCATTGCATGAAGTTCCACCCCAACGTCGTCGGTAATGACCGTTGCAGTTGATGCGACGTTAAATAAAAAAAAAATATGCTTTTCACGGTTGATGAGCTCTGCTGTTCCACACGTTTAGACCAATCACAACGTTTACCAGTGTTGTCAGATTGTACCTGACAAACATTACGCGCGCATGCGTATAAGAGCCGCAATCGTGCACTCTCGTCTTGCATCTCGTACTAACACATCGATTATAGAGCGCTTTAACATGCAATACTTATAATAACTGCCCATAACAGACAGGTGGAGTGTCAAATTATTTACACTCAATCTGTTCGTTGCAGGGCTAAAATAAATAGTTCTGTTTCTTATCACATGGTCAGCCAATTAAATGACTGAATCATTTAAGAACAGAAGAGGTAGAGGTGTAAAAGACACTAATCAGAGTTATCTTCTCTGAAAGTAATGAATTTCATTGTACAACCAGACCCTGTGGTGAATGAAGTGAAGTTGTCATTTACAGAGTGGAAAATATGTGCTTTTCAGAGGGCCCGGCATGCTGATAAGCGTACTTTTCCACTCAGTGAGTTGTGGTGGTAAACCACCTCACTCCTCGTTTTACTTAGTAAAACCCCTAGAGGTTCAAACCAGCCTTTTGGCTGTTGACCTAAACAACAACACAACTTATAATCAAATCAGCTGGTTGTACGTTTATAGGTTATAATTGTTATTGAAAGACCAAAAAAATGGCTGCCGAAATATTTAACAGAGCTACAAGAACAAGTGTTGGCGTAGTTGGTGGCAAGTGATTGGCTAGCTATAGAGTGGGTGGGTGGGTGGGGGGCAATGCATACGTAAAGAGAGCTCATCACCCTTGTTGAACAAATAGTATAATCAGAGTTATCTCGTCTGAAATTAATGAATTTCACGCTAAACAAGCAGCTCTTTAGAAAAATGTTAAAATTAAAGTTGCAAATTTTTTGTTACCTACAGCATTAATTACGTAGTACACTTTTTCTGTAAATGCATACAAATGACACAATTTTTTTCATATTTTGATGAAAAAATTAAGGAAATTAACGCTGAACTAAGTATTATTGAAAAACATCATTGAATACAAAATTGCAGGTTTCTAATTTTTCACAACTTTAATTGTATTAACTTTTGGCGTAAAACTAAGCCCAAAATCTAAAAAAAAAACAACTTTTTGGTTGAAAACACAGCCACCCCAAAAATGTCAGCAGACTTGGCACTTACACTATTTTGTAAAACACAAGAAATGTAGCAAATGAGACAATTTAAAAAATGTATTGTAGGACCCGTTTTAGAGAAAATCACAAAAAGAAAGATGACACAAATAAGTCTTACTACTATTTTGTTTTACCGATTTTGGTGAGAATGTTCATGTCGGGTCCACGAATGGTAGCCGACATAACTTTTAGTCCCAAGTGTTCTTGAGATATTCTGTTCACACGCAGACAGATGGACACACACACCAATCGCTAAAAACATGTTTTATGGGTTAAGCTAGCCTGAAACTTGTACTTTTGGTAAAAACTCTATTTCCAAAAATCGACATAAAAATAATACTTTCCTTCCCTATATATTCATATAGGGGAAGAGAAAGTAACAAATAAAGAAAGGAGGAGGAGAGCGAGAAGAGGAGGAGGAGGAGTAAGAGGATGTGGGGAAGGAGGAGAAGAGAAATGAATAATTTTGTTACTTTTTCAAATTTCAACCCACTCCTTCTCGTAATTTCAGTTTTGAAAGGATTAAAACACACACGTGACTATTCTTCCAGAAATAGTATTTTTTTGGCTTCATGGGGTTACGAGTTGAAATTCGGGTACCTATCTGTAGTTGTGTCTCATCTCAACACTTCACAATGTCCATTTAATAGAAAGGATGAGGAAGTACAAAACGAATAATAAATAATGTTTGTGTTACACCCCTCCTTCTACAGTCCAGCCTCTCTTAGTTTGCTCCTAATCTAAACAATTAATGACGTCACTGAGCATGCGCATTATATCAAAATGTGTACACGCTGATTGAAAAGTAACAACAAAATACTTTTAAAAGTATTTTTCTAAATGAAATTGTTAAGCCTACATCATATCATGACTGATTTTTTTAGTACTTTAAGTAGTTATAATTAAAAAAAATAGTTAATTTAATAGGAATACGATATCCGTAAAGTCGCAGACTCTAGGGTGCACCCTGTAGGAGGTGGCTTTTGTTTGTTGACAGACACTAGGAGGAGCAAACTAACAACGGCTGAACTGTACTATAGTTCACCGATTGACAATTTCATTGATTGATAAATGATTGTCGTATAGTATGCGTTAAAGCAGGGGTTCTCAACCTGTGGGGCGCGCCCCCCTGGGGGGCGTAGAAGATTTTCAAGGGAGGCGTCATCGTATTAGAATAGAAAAAACAGCTATGATTAACCCAGGTTAGTTCCTGCCTTTATATTTTAAACACCATTATTTTATTGTACAGCACTCAATGTTAGAGTTTGAAGATTTTGTAAACAATTATAATTATTGTAAGTTTTTTGTTCTGTGATTTGACAATTATATTTTAAGTTTTTTGTTCTGTGATTTGACTGTATGTTCAAAATGTATTGAAAGTAGTATTAAAAATTTTGTAAAAAGTTATCAAATATTTAATTGTGTTACCTACAAGTCTAACCTTTATCCCATCCCCAAACTCGCTATAGTTACAAATTGAAATTCTACTAAGTACTAGTGTTGACCATATAAGGGGGTAATAGTGCAGGGGAGGCGTGAC
This sequence comes from Catonia carolina, assembly GCA_035578175.1. Classification (NCBI taxonomy): domain Eukaryota; kingdom Metazoa; phylum Arthropoda; class Insecta; order Hemiptera; family Achilidae; genus Catonia; species Catonia carolina. The sequence goes on from JAQMRL010000026.1 coordinate 843,577, forward strand.
GAAAAGTCAGTCTACTAAGGGAGGCACAGACCCTGAATGGTTGAGAACCCCTGCGTTAAAGAAACAGACAACAGATGACTAAACTTGCACAAAGTGGATTTTATTGGAAAATATAACAAACAGCTAAAGTTGTAAATAACTGGGTCAAATCAATTTCGGAAGCAATAATTTACGAATGAATTCAAAATTATTAGTTTGAATGTTAAGTATCAATTTTAGAGGAGTGAGAGAAACATAAATTACCTTCCAATTAGATTGAGAATTGTACAAATTGGGGGATGATTCATACAACTAACACTGTTACTCTGAAACTCATACTTTATCAACTATCTCAATTTATCTACCTGATTTATCTGTTTAAATAAACTTAACGCTTTTCAACAAATTAATGACGCAGTTAGTTACTTCAACAGTACTTAACAGTTGAACCGTTTATTCTCAGATTAACCCACCGGGTTGGTCTAGAGGTAAAGTCGTCGCCAAAATCAGCTGTTCAACACCTGATTTTCGGAGACGAAGGTTCCTGGTTCAAATCCTAGTAAAGGTAGTTATTTTTATACGGATCTGAATACTAGACAGTGGTTACCGGTGTACTTTGATGGTTGGGGTTCAATTAACCATACTCTCTCAGGAATGGTCGGCCTGGGTCTGTACAAGACTACACCTCATTTACACGTCATACACATCATCCTCATCTCGTTGGGTGATGGGGTTACTTATTGTTCTAAATTAAAGAGATTGCAACGTACACAAATTAGGAATAAAAAAAATAGTGTAAGGCTATGTTTATTGTGGTCCAATTTTTTTAATTGTTTTACAGACTTTTACTTTTTCTTCCACTGTATGAAATATAGAAAAGTAAAGTATTATTTTTCATGTCGATTTTTTCAAATCCAGAAATACACGTTTTCAAGCATCCTAAACAAAAAAAAATCTGCTGTGAAGCAGTCACACAACTTTCTCTTGCCAATATAAATAATTGACAATAAACCTAACATTAGTAATAAAACATTAGAAATAAACAAAAAACTAACCTCAATAAAAATAACCTTATTTTAATCATGAGTTAGACGCAAAATGAAAATCGAACTCAGTTTGGCTTAAAAATACGGAAAATCACTCTTTCACGCTAAACACTAGGCTCTGTAGAGAAAAATGTTCTAAATAAAAGTTGCAGATCTTTTAATTTTCTATAAATTCGATTATATACACTTTTATTATAAAATGCATACTTAGGCCGAAATCTTAAAAAAATCGATTTTTCTCACGTTTTCGTGAGAAAAAAACAGAAAATTTTTAATTACTGCTAAACTAAGCGTTATACAAAAAAATGTTTGAAATAAAAGTTGTAGGTTTGTAAATTTTCTACAACTTTTATTATATAAATTTTTTCGCTAAATTGCATGTTAAAGCCGTAATCTTAAAAAAAATATGTTTTTACGTGAAAACAGCCTCGCCCAGAATTTTAGCAAACATGACGCCTATTCTATCTTGTAGAGAATAAAAAGTTGAGTAAACCAGGCGATTTAAAAAAAAATCGTAGGACCAGTTTTCGAGAAAATCGCAAAAAAGTGAAAAATTACACGAATAAACTACTACTTCCGGTTGACCGATTTTGATGAAAATGTTCGTGTCGGGTCCGGTAGTGGTTTGTAACTTAAGTTTCAAGTTTCAAATTCGTACGATGTTCCGTTCTTGAGATTATCTGTTCACACACACAGACCAATTGCTAAAAACATGTTTTTTTGGGTTCAGGGGGTCTGAAAACGTATAGATCCGGTGAAAACTCGATTTCTTAAAATCGACATGAAAACAATACTTTCCTTCCTATAATATTCATACAGGCAAGAGAAAGTAAAAACGGAACATTGTACAAGGTGGAAACTTGAAACTTAACTTTGTACCATTCGATAACCGGAAATGAATATTTTTATCAAAATCTGTCAATCAGAATTGAAGTTAATTGGTGTAAATTTTTTACTTATATTTAATTTTCTCAAAAAACGGCATCTATGATTTTATTTAAAATCACTTAGTTTACTACATTTTTGGTGCTCTACAAGATAAGGTAAGCGGCATGCCTGCTGAAATTCGTGGTTAAACTGTGCTCTAGTGAAAAAACATTTTCTTTTTTAAGATTCATTAAACTAAATTTTATAAAACTTGTTTCTTCCAAGCTTAGTTTAGTATCAATCAGAAATTTATCAGGGCCGTTTCATTGAAATCGGTAAAAATTTTTTTTTTAAGTTTCCGACTTTAATATCCTACATTTTTGGGCAATAACATTTATAATTAAAGTCAAATAAAATATATTTTAATTTTAATAAAATAAAGTTAAATAAAAACGAACTTAGGAGTTTGAATCAACTTGAACGTGGCGCGTCCCCAGGTGGCGGATAGGGGAAGGCCCTGTAGATATACAGGGCCTAGGTAGGAAATAAAATACTACCCGCGGACCAAAATGATTCAATAAAATCCTATAAGCGTCTGCTCACCAAAGGTGCGGCATATAGGTCAGCGTCTGTTTTCCAGAGGAGCGGCTGAAAGAATATCCTCTACAACTCAACACTGTAGTTGAAACCAGTGTTTCGCCACACCAGGAAAGAAACATCCTTGAAAAGTTCACAATATGGAAAGTTCTTTAAGGAAAATTACCCCATCTGGTCAATGTGACCGGACAAGTTTGCCATCGGATTTGGGGGGCAAACAACTTAGAGAAAAGACCACTGATGAATCGGAGCATCGGAAATCACCAGCTAGTGCGAAGCGACGGAAAGTTGGAAAGATTCAAGAGAACGGAAACCAACAGGAAAAAAATGGTGATATCCGAAGCGGAGAGGAAGAATAGATCTGACCGAATGAAGAACTACCACGCTAGGTTAAGGGTGAAAAGGAACAATAAATGAACTTACAGTGGTCCCCTGTAGCCGTACAAGAAAAAAAACGAACTTGATAGGTAAAATTTCTTTCCGTCATTTACCGAACAACGTTCAAAGGAGATTAAGGAGGCAGTGGAGCTGGGATCGCCTGTTTAAGAAACTAGTTCAAATCCTGGTAAAGGTTAGTTACTTTTATACGGATTTGAATGGTAGACAGTGAGTGGTTGTGGGTGTACTTTGATGGTTGGGGTTCAATTAACCATACTCTCTCAGGAATGGTCAGCCTGGGTCTGTACATCTCATTTACATTTTGTACATATCACCCTCATCTGATTGGGTAATAGAGTTGCTTATTGTTTTCAATTGAACAGATTGCAACGTACACAATTTAGGAATAAAAAAAAGAAAAAGAAACTGTTACTTGTTATGAATTAATTAAATTGATTTATTAGAACAACGGGTATGCATTCTTGAACAATATTTTGCTAAAACGTCGTACGCGAGTGTAAAAGAATTATTACAAATTACATTTGTTGTTCTTCCTCCACCAGAAAAAAATGTCAATCAATTTCTAGGCTAACAAACCGATTTTGAGAGACGGTAGTGTTTGTGACAGAAAACGTAGTGTTCGCTACCAATCAACAAAACAAAATTTCCCTTTCTAAGAAAAAAATTTGGTGTGAAACACTCACACAACTTTCTCTTGCCGATATAAATAATTAACAATAAACCTAATATTAGTAATAAAACATTAGAAATAAACAAAAAACTAACCTCAAAAACATAATCTTATTTTAATCATGAGTGAAAGACGCAAAATGAAAATCGAACTCAGTTTGGCTTAAAAATACGGAAAATCACTCTTTCACGCTAAATTAGGCACTGTACAAAAAATGCTTAAAATAAAAGTTGTAGATCTGTTAATTTCCTATAAATTTTATTTTATACACTTTTGTCGTAAAATGCATTCTAAGGCCGAAATCTTAAAAAAAATCGATTTTTCACACGTTTTCGTGAGAAAAAAACAGAAAATTGCTAATTACCGCTAAACTAAGCGTTATACAAAAAAATGTTTGAAATAAAAGTTGTAGGTTTTTTAATTCTCTACAACTTTTATTATATAACGTTTTGCGCTAAAATGCATATTAAAGCCGCAATCTTAAAAAGAAAATGTGTTTACGCAAAAACAGCCTCACCCAGAATTTCAGCAAACATGGCGCCTACCTTATCTTGTAGAGCATAAAAAATGTAGTAAACCAGGCAATTTTTAAAAAAATCGTAGGACCAGTTTTTGAGAAAATCGCAAAAAAGTGAAAAATGACACGAATAAACTACTACTTCCGGTTGACCGATTTTGATGAAAATGTTCGTGTCGGGTTCGGTAGTGGTATGTAACTTAAGTTTCAAGTTTCAAGTCCGTACAATGTTCCGTTCTTTAGATATTCTGTTCACACACACACACACACACACACACGTGCGCGCGCACACACACACACACACACACACAGACTAATCGCTAAAAACATGTTTTTTGGGTTCAGGGGGTCTGAAAACGTATAGATCCGGTGAAAACTCGATTTTGAAAAATCGACATGAAAACAATACTTTCCTTCCTATATATTCATATAGGCAAGAGAAAGTAAAAATACCAGACATTAATCATTGGATATCAGGTCTAAAAAATCACTCTAATGATTGATATCTGTAATTACTTGAAATAAACTTGAAGTCATCAAAACAAGAGCTAAGCTTTCTTACATAATTACATTTTTATTTTAATCATAGAAGTTAAAATTTTTAAGTTAAATTTTTAACTTTTGGGCCTAGTAAATTACTGCAAGACCATCTAAGTATAGTTGACAACTGGTGCAAGAAATGGAAAATTAAAATAAATGACGACAAATCGAGACATATTACGTTTACTTTGAAGAAAGACACATGTCCACCGATACGACTAAATGAAAGACCAGTTCCTCAGTCAGATGATGTAAAATACCCTACTTGGGACTGCACTTAGATTGACGCCTTACCTGGTCCAAACATATTTGGAATACACGCAAAAGACTATGATTGAAGCTGAGGGATTTCTATTTGATGATGAACAAACTTTCACAGCTGTCATTAGAGAGCAAGCTTCTACTGTACAAAGCCATACTGAAACCGCTGTGGACTTATGGGTTACCGCTTTGGGGTTCAGTTGCGAAATCGAATCTTGCTATCATCCAACGGTTTCAGTCGAAAGTCTTACAGATAATAACAAATGCTCCATGGTACGTGACAAATGATACATTGCATAGGATAAGGACTTATGTGTCAACACCGTGAAAGAGGAAATCACGCGACTAAGTTCAAAATATCAAGTAAAATTATCAGATCACCCGAATTCTTTGGCGCTTAATTTACTTCTTGATAACAGTGAAGACGTGACACGACTGAAACGAATAAAATTGCTTCACCTTCCGTTTAGATTTACCGACTAACCTACTTTTTTTTTAATAATTGAAGTCCATATAAACATCAACATCATCTCTAATAATATCATCTTCTTTCTCTACCCATTCTACCATCACCGTTATTAATTTGGTTACTTTTTCTATTAATTTTATTCATCTTTTATCTTGTTAATATTTTCAAAACTTATACTTAAACTGTTTTTTTCGTTTCCGAAGCAATACCATTGGGTATTGTCTTCGTCATGTGAACCCATTCATGCTATTTACTTATAGTTTTCGTTTTTTAAACTGATTGTAAATATTCTCAGATGTTAGAAAAAAAACCATAGAAGTTAAAAATGAATACTAAAATTCGATGAAATTCTTTTATCCATATAAATGACACCAATACCTAAGAAAACGGAATGCGATAGTAATACATAATAATTTTAAATTTGATACCTCTATTAGTGGTAATAAAACTGAAACGAATACCACATAATCAGTTGAGTTAACTCATTCCAAAGTTTACCATCGAATTCTTCGGAAATATTCTCGTAGACTACTGGAAATCGGTTACTTACCTGAAACAAAAAAAACAAAATAATTTAGTTTAAAGACAAGACAAGGTAGTTCATGATAATGGAACATTGAGATTTTTGTTTCAATAACACATTCCGTTGTGAATAAAACTCTTCATCGATTTCGTGACGAATTGGAGTATTATCTTATTTTAAAGATAAGTATTTTGTTTTACCTATAGCCTAACAGGCAGGTGGAATGTTATAATTTATTTTTCACTTGATCTATTAGTTCCAGGGATACAAACAATACTACTGTTTTTTACTTTCTCTTGCCTATATGAATATATAGGAAGGAAAGTATTGTTTTCATGTCAATAATAAGAAATCGAGTTTTCACCGGATCTATACGTTTTCAGACCCCCTGAACCCACACAAACATGTTTTTAGCGATTGGTCTGTGTGTGTGTGTGTGACAGAATATCTCAAGAACGAAACATTGTACAAACTTGAAACTTGAAACTTAAGTTACATACCACTATCGGACCCGACACGATCATTTTCATCAAAATCGGTCAACCGGAAGTCGTAGTTTATTCGTATAATTTTTCACTTTTTTGCAATTTTCTCAAAAACGGGTCCTACGATTTTTTTAAAAATCGTCTCATTTACTCAATTTTTTATTCTCTACAAGATAGGGTAGGCGCCATGTTTGCTGAAATTCTGGGTGAGGCTGATTTTGCGTAAAAACATTTTCTTTTTAAAATTGCGGCTTTAATATGCATTTTAGCGCAAAATTTTATATAATAAAAGTTGTAGAAAATGTAAAATTCTACAACTTTTATTTCAAACATTGTTTTGTATAACGCGTAGTTTAGCGGTAATTAGCGATTTTCTGTTTTTTTCTCACTAAAACGTGTGAAAAATCGATTTTTTTAGATTTCGGCCTTAGTATGCATTTTACGACAAAAGTATGTATAATAAAATTTGTAGAAAATTAAAAGATCTACAACTTTTATTTAAAGCTTTTTTTGTACAGTGGTTTAGCGTGAAGGAGCGATTTTCCGTATTTTTTAGCCAAACTGAGGTCGATTTTAATTTTGCGTATTTCACTAATGTTTTTTGAGGTTAGTTTGTGTGTTTATTTCTAATATTTTATTACTAATGTTAGGTTTATTGTTAATTATTTGCATTGGCAAGAGAAAGTTGTGTGAGTGTTTCACACCAGATTTTTATTACATATGGCCAGCCAATTACATGACTGTATCATTTAAGGGCACTGGTGCAGCCTACACCTGTAATGTTAATGTACAGTCCAGCCTCTCTTAGTTTGCTCCTAATGTGAACAAATAATGGCGTCACTGAGCATGCGCATTATATCAAAATGAGTACACGCTGATTAAAAATCTGGTGTGAAACACTCACACAACTTTCTCTTCCAATGCAAATAATTAACAATAAACCTAACATTACTAATAAAACATTAGAAATAAAAAAAACTAGCCTAAAAAACATAACCTTATTTTAATCATGAGTGAAAGACGCAAAATAAAAATTTAACTCAGTTTGGCTTAAAAATACGGATAATCACTCTTTCACGCTAAACTAGGCTCTGTAGAGAAAAATGCTATAAGTAAATGTTGTAGATCTTTTAATTTTCTATAAATTTGATTATAAACACTTTTGTCGTAAAATGCGTACTAAAGCCGAAATCTTAAAAAAATCGATTTTTCACACGTTTTCGTGAGAAAAAAATCAGAAAATTGCTAATTACTGCTAAACTAAGCGTTATACAAAAAAATGTTAAAAATAAAAGTTGTAGAATTTTAAATTCTCTACAAATTTTGTTATATACATTTTTGCGCTAAAATGCATATTAAAGCCGTAATCTTAAAAAAACCACATTTTTACGTGAAAACAGCCTCACCAAGAATTTGAGCAAAAATGGCGCCTACCCTATCTTGTAGAGAATAAAAAACTGAATAAACCAGGCGATTTTAAAAGAAAATCGTAGAACCAGTTTTTGAGAAAAAAGTGAAAAATTATACGAATAAACTACTACTTCCGGTTGATAGATTTTGATGAAAGTGTTCGTGTCGGTTCCGGTAGTAGTATTTAACTTAAGTTTCAAGTTTGAAGTTCGTACGATGTTCCGTTCTTGAGATATTTTGTACACACACACACAGACCAATCGCTAAAAACATGTTTTTTGGGTTCAGGGGGTCTGAAAACGTATAGATCCGGTGAAAACTCGATTTCTTAAAATCGACATGAATACAATACTTTCCTTCCTATATATTCATATAGGTAAGAGAAAGTAAAAATAGATAACTTAATAGGAATACGACATCCATAAAGTCGCAGACTTTAGCGTGCACCCTGTAGTAGGTGGCTTTTGTTTGTTGACAGTAGGAGCAAACTAAGAGAGGCTGGACTGTAGGTACTCACATATCTCTGCAACTCGTATTATAATATTAATTTTTAAAGATTGTTATAATTTCACAACTTACATTATCAAAACAAAACGTAGTAAATAGATAAACTATGCATTCTATAAAAAAAGTGTTTATTATGGGTATGGAAATTAGTATTGAAAAACAATTGTAAAGAGTGGAATATAATTATAATTTAATATGTAGTAGCATGTGAAATAAATAATGTAAGCCACAAAAACCACAGACTGTTGTTAGAAACTGTGGTGTGTAGTTGTAGTTTTAGTTGTTGTCACAACACTAGACAATCGATATTACAACATTACACTATTATCGTTTTGTTAAGTTTAGTGAAGGTTGACATGTGCTCGATTCAGGTTACATAATATGGCAATACATTTCATCATCAGATTTAATGAAATTTTGTAGTTTTTCCCTCAAAACTATCATGTACAAATGTTCAACTGCATCAATTTCGATTGTAATTATTCATCCTGTATTTCAGAAATCATTATGTATTTCTTGTATTAATAAATGAAAATTTATTTGTGGAGGATAATATTTTTTTAATTTATTTAAAGTCACACGACAGTTTGGTCATTAACGATTACTTTCGGTTTCAGAATTGTCACAGTAAGTTTTAATTTAATGGGTTAAAAAATTTCCAGACCCTAGACGGGAATCGAACCCGAAACCTTTCGCTCTGGAGGAAAGCGTGCTAGCTACAATGGTAAGGAGTCGTTCGAAAGAAAATCTTTATACAGTTTAATAGTTTTCTTGTCTGCCCATAACGGACAGGTGGAGTGTCAAATTATTTACACTCAATCTGTTCGTTGCAGGGCTAAAATAAATAGTTCTGTTTCTTATCACATGGTCAGCCAATTAAATGACTGAATCATTTAAGAACAGAAGAGGTAGAGGTGTGAAAGACACTAATCAGAGTTATCTTCTCTGAAAGTAATGAATTTCATTGTACAGCCAGACCCTGTGGTGAATGAAGTGAAGGTGTTATTTACAGAGTGGAAAATATGTGCTTTTCAGAGGGCCCGGCATGCTGATAAGCGTACTTATCCACTCAGTGAGTTGTGGCAATGGTAAACCACCTCACTCCTCGTTTTACTTAATAAACCTCTAGAGGTTCAAACCAGCCTTTTGGCTGTTGACCTAAACAACAACAGTTTTCTTGCAAATTTGAAGTAGTTAATTTAAAATGATTGGTCATTTACAGTAAGGAGTGTCAGGTCTAACAACTTTTCATTTATTTTATCTACGTTACTTAAATTGATATATTATGAAATAAATATCATGTTTATCTAAATCACATGGAAAATAACCAGTTATGTTGTTTATGTAATCAGCCGAAATAATGAGTTTCCACCCTGCAAATGACACTTCATTCAATAGGCGTACAGGGTCTTTGTTATAGTATAATGATATTCAGGTACTTTTCAACTAAAGAGAGCCACTCTGATTACTAATCTAAATTAATTTTCTGCAACTAATTCCCGATCAAAGCTTAAAAACAATCACAAAATAACGCAATAGTGAAAAATATCGCTGAAAGGTCCGTAATTTATTCACTCATGCACTCTATTGCATTACTACTTTAGAGAATGCCCGTTTTTCCATTTTAGGGGAGATGGTTTTAACTCAAAATTTCGATTTTTCGTTTTATATGTTTTTCAATAGTTTAGGCCTAGATCTACCAGAAAAACATTAAATTACGTCAAAAAAATAATTTTTTATAAAAAAATTAAGTTTTTATCAAGCTTACACAGAAAATATATCATGCTAACTTACCAGGAACGAATTTTTTTCACAATTTTATACTGCTCGTTTTAGTGCATAGAGAATTTTAGTTTTTAAAATATCTGCATTACTGTTTTTTTTTCTATTCTCAGCTGTTGGTTCAGCTTTCTAAACAACTGTTGATGGGAAATCTACTATTTTTTTATATTTTGTTTTGAATTGTGCCTTCTTGTTTCTTGCGTTTTCCCGTAAATTTAGATTTTTAACACGAAGGTACATTTTCTCAGAAACCAATAAACCTACCAGGGTGAAATTTTTACCAGTTAATTATCTTGTATATTCACATAGGTCTATACCGACATTAATATGATTTCCTCAGGTGCTCCAAAAATTAATAATACGCAAACACGTGAAAAACAATTTGAAAAAATTTTATATTATTCGTAATATTTTAAAAAATTGTATGGTCCAAAGATTAAATTGAAGAAATGTCAGTAGCTCGAGGAGAACCCCGACACCTATGTTGTGTAAAGTTTAATTTTCCTATATTTTACCAATCTTATGAAAAATATACCTAAAAATAGGAAATTTAACATTGGCGGGATACAAAGTACAGTCTTCCCTTAAAGTGAATCGTAAATACAATTTCGTTGATCTAGAAAGTGGAACGCACGCAGAGAGTATCGAGCGGTCATGGGGCAGTGCTAAATGGCAAGACAAAAGAGATCGCGGGACGATCTGTATCTATATTACAAAAACCTTAATAGGGATTTAGTTAAAAAATAATTTGTATATATATAAAATAAATGTTTTTGAAAAGTGTTTTTTTTCAGTAAATTATATTGTAAGAAAAAATACATACAAGCGCATAAAACAGGTAATAGAGAGCAATTTTCTGTATTTTTTAGCATAAGAATCATGTTGATATCTTTCTTAATTCCTGAGATATTTTTTGATTCCCCGTAAAAGCCCCTTTTTCCAACCTCACCTTTATATCTGTACCTTAGAACAAGAACAGCCAATGTCATTCAATCAATATTTGATTGATGAAACATTTTACAGTGTGCACGAATTCCTTTCTAAATAGTTTTGGTATTTAACTTTAATTAAACAAATATTGTGTACAATTTGATACAAAGGGGTTCATGACAAGCCTGCTGAGTTAAGCAGTGGTAGGGGGAAATTATTGGTAAGTGATGAATTTATCATTGTGTTTGATTTTTTTTAAATTATTTATTGTGTGTGATATTTAATTCAATAGGGTTAATGCAAGCCTACTGAAGTAAGCAGTAGCAAAAACAAATTTTGGTGGTAAGTGATAAATTTATCATTGGTGATAAACTTTCAGTTTATCTATTTTATCTTGACATCTCCTATACTCCCTTTGGAGTCTCCAGGATGCAAGTAGCAAAAAAAAAAAAAATTCTTTTACAAAAATGAGTTATACACGTAATCAACGTAATTTTTTGTGTACTTTTTATGCAAGAACAACAAATGTCCATTATGTAGGCTATAGTTCATGAGATATTGCATATATTTAGTACCAATTTCAGTCAGCTGCGTGAAATATTATTGCTTGGACAACCAAACGCAACATTTGTTTTCAGATGCCGCCATAATAATTTCTTCATGAAAAAACAACCAGTCATAATTGGTTATTGTAGCAATAAGAAGAACTAATGCCAGCAATGGTTGTTTTTACAGTGAATTTTTTCAATTTTTGCTGCCACTGTAGCTGATTTAGGTGAAATTACTGGTGTTGTTTTAAATTTTTTACAGACCTTTCTTTGCTATTTTCTCATCAAAACTGGTTTTTTGACATTGGTTGTTTTTGTTCTAAGGTACAGATATAATAAAAATATATTATTATTATTATTATTATTATTAATATATTATTTTGGTTATAATTAATTTTTTGGCTTGGTTCAAATGGTATATAATTAGGCTACTAGTAAACTACCCTTTCATTTAAAATAAATAATGATAGCCTAAATTATAGCCAAAAGTTTTGATTTTCTTTTTCTGGGGGTTGACTACCCCCTCAATTGCTGCATAACTGAGAGATAGGTAATTAGGTGATAAATGAATGAAAACCGCTACAAAGTTATACTATTGCACAAAACAAAAAAAGAAAGTGCCTGGCATTATTCGCTTGGAGTGTTTCATAACAGATGTTTTTAAATTATGTCGTGTAAAACTTTTCAGAGCTAAATCCGGCAATCGAATCCGGGACTGTTTACATTCATGTTTAGTGTTCTACTTTGATGCTACATTTTTTTAACAGTTTAGTTTTTCTTTTGCAATCAGTAAATAAATACAATAACTTTAAGCAAATATGAGAAAATCTGAGTAATGTCCTTAGAATTAAAACACAAACGACACTCAGTAGTGTGTTTGAAAAAGACCAAACTGTGAAGAAACAAAAAAATATATCTATACAAAATCAAACTTGATGAACCGTGAATCAACATCTCGAAACACAGTGTTGAAATTGGAGATGAGATGATGATGACGATGGTGGAGATGAAAACGACGCCAATTATGAGATGCTGATGATTAGGAGTTGAAGTAGAAAGGATGAAAAGAAATTTTAAATGAGGTAAGTCCAGTGGTTTAAAGCGTTTCAGTCTGTAAGTATTTTCGCTGTTGTCAAGGAGGCTAATCGCTTATGGATTCTGATGGTCTTCTAGTTTTTGTAAATGTTTTTCGCTATGTTGTTTAATTTCTTCTTTTATGAAGGGCAGGTTTAGGTCATTGTGTAGTATTTCATTTGTTACGTACCACGGGGCTGCAGTGATCAGTCTCAGGCTGATGCTACATTAGGTTTTGATATTATGACAATTTCAAAACATTTAGAACAACAGACTTTTCGAAAATTAATATTTTATTGCGATTCTCTTATATTAATTTTATAATAAACCGATACATTAAAAAGTATATTAATTTTGTCTGTGCCAAAGTAAAAGTTGAATATTAGTACGGATATTAAATTGAATGAAAACAAAAACAATTACGTATTATAATACTTTTTAAACAGAAATGATTAGCATTAAACCAAAAGTTTTCAAGCTTTTAGAAGCGTGTAGAAACATCAAACTAATCATTTTGACACGTTTCATATTAATGATTAAAATTAAAGTTTACATTAGGCTTACGTACTACAAAAAACGTGAAAAATAAAATTTATCTTCTACAAAAACATGGATTAAACTCAATACTGAATTACCTTAATAAATATTGTTTTTAAAAACTAACTATGTTTTCAAACCGGTATGGATGAGAGAAATAAATAAAAATCTGGAGGAGATGGGATTAAAAATTGAAGACCTCCAAAATAAATCCGAAAAATTAAACATCAGTAAAAGCTTTAAATTTGCACCTCCTCCAACTAAACAATATAAAACGAGTGTCGTATCAGATGAAGTGAGACTGGCCCTACTGGGAGAAGAGAAAACAACGTAACACTAAATAAATGTTAAACTAACTTAAAGTGATCCAGTGTGGTCTTAAAAGTAAAAAAAAACTAACTAAAAATTAAAATTAGATCGCTTCGTTAACAGAACTTCATTTAAAATTCACACTTTTCTTCAATAGTGTTTTTTGTATTTGTTTATTTATTTTTGTATTTATTTGTATTTGTATTTATTTTATAATAACTATCAAGCCCCGCGTGGCTTCGCTCGCGAAACATGTGTAATAAATTTTTTTAACAAATACAGTAGACTCTCAAAAATCCGGATCTCGCTAGTCCGGACTCCGGATAGTCCGGACGATGATTTTTTTTTTACTTTATTTTCTGAAAATTTACAACTTTTAAATTAACAACCAGTAAAAAGTTTTCATGGGATTGGCCCGATGAACGATCATGCGATTAGCACTATAATTTGTGTGTATGTACTTTTTAATAATAATTGCGTATATAAAATGTATGTAAATGACATTTTTTGTCATTTAGGGCCCACAGTAGTTTGCGTCGTCGGGAGCTCTGTGTTTCAGTAAAATCTATGTTTATGATTTTACGAGGCATTTTATTTAATCCCAGAACCGTACTTTACTAAGCACAGTACCGTACTACGGTACATTTAGATTTTATTTAGTTGATCGTGTAATTACTCTATAATTGAGACATATATCACGTTCATTGTTACATGTTTGAAATCCGTAACTTGCAAATCTTACAAAGAGTGCAATCGAATCTTATTACGGTACAGTAGCGTTAAGTTTAGTCAATATTTGTGCTTCGTATATTGAATAATTACAGTACCAGTAGCCTACTGTAATTTATTAGGCCTACAGTGTTTTAAAGTTTTTTCAGAAGCTCACTCTTATATTAGCAGATAAACGTTAATGCTTATTATCATAATTATTCGCCATAAAGACGAAATTGCCAACCTCCGGGAAATCCAGATTTTTCGAAATCCGGACCGGCCGTCCGCCACATTAGTCCGGATTTCTGAGAGTCTACTGTATTTAAAAGAAATTGTTTACGTGCTACGATCACTCTATATTCCAACGTACTCGAACACACATAATTTTGATAATTTCCCCCGCGTACGTCTCTTGACGACATCAAACCCCTAAATTACTAATATTGCAATAAAAAATAGGGGTTGGTGGTAGAAGGGTCCTCTCATCATGCGGTCCTGGGTTCGAATCCCACTCAGGCACGGTGGCATATTTTCATAAGTTACAAAAACAAAATCATTTCATCCCCCATTGTAGCTACAATAGTTACACCCCAACGTCGTCGCTGCTAATGACCTCAGTAGTTGATGCCGCCACGTTAAATAAACGATTTAAAAAAAACGAAATTTCGGTTTAATTCGTCACAAGTTTGTAATTCTTTAAATTTTTAATTGACATATATTAGATTGCACTAGTCGCTTAAGGGTACCCAGAACGAAAGAAATCAAAAATTTTCACATTTCCGGTTTTTTACAAATTATTAAAATTCAGAGTTTTCTTTATGCAACGATAGGCCTATAGGTGTAATTTGTTGGGGGTTTTACAGATTTTCTATTAATTAAAAATGTGTTGAATCCTAACTTTATTTTTTAAACGTTACCATTTGCACAACTTCTCTATTTTTTTGAATGACATCAGATAAATAATACATAATTTTTTTATTTTGTGCAGTATTTTTTGTTTTAAAACTAAGTTAGCACCAAACCACCTGTGAATATAATATATTAACCTCTGAACTGTAAAAATAACATATTGAGTTATTTAACATTATAGGCATAATGTGTTCTCTTTTAGTTTTTTCTTGTTTCCCGTAAATAGCAATTTTTGACGGTTAAGGAACATTTTCTCAGCCAACTGTGAATGAATTTTAATGAAATTTTTGCACAGCCTTTCATATCATAATTCCAATGTACTGAGTTTATTACAACAAAATAATGTGTTTAAATATTTATTTTCCACTTCAATATGCAAAAAGTTGTGATTTTCAAAAGTGATAATTAAAAAAAAATGTTTTATCTTTCTAACAATAAATTAGGATGCTACTAACTCAGTGGGTGTACAATAGTCTGAAAAGTAAGCACATAAAAATTTGACAGGATAACTGTTAACAGTTTTTGAGAAAATGTTCCTTAGATTAACATTACGGTGATAGACATTCCGGGTCCCCTTAAACGAGAAAGTTTTTGTTAATAATATAAGAGATTTTGTTGATACGGTGAAAATATTTAATATGTTAGTATCTGTAATAAGATAAGTGGGTTTTTTGGAGGTAGATCCACTTTGGGCGTAACGTTTATCCTTTTAGGAAAATGGTTGTTCGTCATCGTAAAACGTAGAGGGAAATTAATTAGGCGGTTAACGGTATAGTCTAGCGATAAGAAAATTGGCCGTTTAAGAGGTTAAATGGTGGCCTGTCAAAGACACAGCTTACCGCCTTTTGTCAGAGATCATTGGAGCCGTTCGATGTCGGTGGTGGTTTTCGGCTTTACAGTACCAACCCCCGACCACAATAAACTACACGTCACACCCTATCATCCGGCTCTCCACCCCTTCACACCCAATCACGTTTCATTTAACTGGAAATGAGTCGACTTGCTGTCGCTAACCATTCCACACTACTGGATAATGGCTCTCTTCTCTAATTAGAATAATCCACTATACGCCTGCCTATACGGAGTGTCCACAAAACACACCCTAATCGTCCCCTATCTATTTTATTACCCCACCATCTAACATTTATTCTATATCATTCTAAAACCAAAATACAAAAAATCTGGTGCGAAACACTCACACAACTTTCTTTTGTCAATGCAAATAATTAACAATATAACCTAACATTAGAATAATGTACTAAAAAACTATAAAAATGTACTATTTGGTTTTCTAGTCTTAATTTTTACTAGGAACGCTGGAAAAATTTAGACTAGAAAACCAAATAGTCCATTTTTTCAGAAGTCATTTCTCTATCTTGAGAGGCGATTCGTTAACGTACTTCCACCCCATATACACAGTATTATTTTACCACATCTATTAAAACATAAACTAAATATCATATAATATCGATCTGCGAGCAAGAACTTGAGAAACTTTTCCACAGGTCTTAATAAAACTGTTTTTAATTTAATTTAATTTAATTTTCTCTTTGCGACAGTTTAACTTTCTCTTTATGCTCATTTATTGAATTAATTAATTTCGTATATAGTTAAAATATTCACATTGTGTTAGTTAAAATATATTATTGTAAAGTAGTTATAGTTATAAAATAAAAATTATAATATAGCGACTACCAGTAGTAATTGTTATAATAGTTATAAGAAGTATTTAAGTGAATTAATGTTTTTGTTCTGTATACTCCTCCTATGCACGGACAGAACTCTTTGTGAAGAAGAGTTTTTGCGTATAAGTATATTTAGTTTAAAATATTGTACATAGTCATGTTATGTAATATTGTTGTAGTCATGAATGTTGAATGAAATGCTGTAAAGTCATGAATTGTAATTTTAATGTAGCTTTATTTTACTAAATAAAATAAATAAATAAAAAATAAATAAATAAATAATAAAACATTAGAAATAAACAAGAAAACCAACCTCAATGAACATAATCATATTTTAATCATGAGTAAAAGACAAAGTGAAAATCAACCTCAGTATAGCTTAAAAATACGGAAAATTACTAGGAGTTTACGGAGCTTACGGAAAGTTTTACTGAAAATGAATAGGATAGATCAACTCACAGCCACAGGAGGCACGGTCATCCTGCTAAATTATTTGCACTCTATCTGCTAGTTGCATGGCTACAAAATACAGTTCTCTTTCTTATCACATGGTCACCCAATTATGTGACCGAGACATTTAACAACAGCAGAGATAGAGATGTAAAAGACACTGCTAGTCACATATTTTTGCCTATAACGGACAGGTGGAGTGTCAAATTATTTACACTCAATCTGTTCATTGAAGGGCTAAAATAAATAGTTATGTTTCTTATCACGTGGTCAGCCAATTAAATGACTAAATCATTTAAGAACAGAAGAGGTAGAGGTGTACTGTGACACTAATCAGCGTTATCTCCTCGGAAAGTAATGAATTTCATTATACAGCCAAACCCTGTGGTGAATGAAGTGAAGGTGTTATTTACAGAGTGGAAAATATGAGATTTTCAGAGAGCCCGGCATGCTGATAAGCGGCCTTTTTTACTCAGTGAGTTGTGGTAATGGTAAACCACCTCACTCTTTGTTTTAATTAGTAAAACCTCAACACGTTCAAACCAGCCAACAAGGCTGATTACCTAAAAGCAGTCACATTTATCTCCTCTCAGAGTAATGAATTTCATTACACAAGTAGAACCCTGTAGTGAATGAAGTGAAGGTGTAACTTGCAGGGTGAAAAGTGGATGCTTTTCAGTGGACCTGGCATGCTGATAAGCATACTTTACCACTCAGTCAGTATGGCAGGGTAAACCACCTCGCTTCTCGTTTTACTTAGTACACTCTCTAAAGGTTTAAAGCAATCTTTTACCTAATTAACAACACGTCTGAAATATCATACTAAAACCAAAAAACAAAAAACACATTAAACACTTGATTAAAATGTTTTTTTCAGAAGATATTACAATAGAAGTTCACTATACCGGAAAAGTTTGAACTCGTATATCACCGGATTACCGACTTTGCTATTCTTTGCAGTCCCAGAAAATTTTATTGTAAATAAAAGTTTATATAGGGTGTCATAATGTTCATTATATTACGTGACAGTTAAGTTTATTAATTTACTAGCATGCCCCGTCACGGTTTTGCACGCGACAAATTAAAGAAACACGGAACTTTACTTCTATAAAATACTCAACAATACAAAATCGTATCTACATAATAAAATACAATAAAATTATCATGTCATGTTGTCACCAGCTGATCATTAGTACCACGTCGCTATTTGCTAAATCATATATATGACTTTATTTATGACAAATCTTTTTTTGAATCACTTCAGCTGGTTTAAAAGCACCAGATTATCTAACCTCATAAAAGCCTTAATGTAGGACATAAACATTATTTTCAGCCCTTTAGGGCTAACTTTTTAAGGGTTTCAATAGCCTAAAACCTGCACCGTCATCATAGTTACAACATAAAAAAAACTGCATGAAAATTGGTTCAGTAATTTAGAAGATAAAGGGGAACACACACACACACACACATACATCAAATTTTATATATATATATACGATAATGAACAGCCAAAACAAAACAAAATAAAATATAAAACTCACCTCAGAGTATTATATCATTTCTAGATCTTTCGTCTCCCTCGGAGACATCATCAGGAACTTAAAAAAAGACACTTATCACACAAAACATAAAACATAAACACAATAGTGGTCGCAGACCACGTCAATTGTTCAAAACAATAGCTATCCTACATAAAGCACCATTTTATTCGGCCGAATAAACCGCGCGCGGAATGGTGCTTTATGTAGGATAGCTATTGTTTTGAACAATTGACGTGGTCTGCGACCACTATTGTGTTTATGTTTTATGTTTTGTGTGATAAGTGTCTTTTTTTAAGTTCCTGATGATGTCTCCGAGGGAGACGAAAGATCTAGAAATGATATAATACTCTGAGGTGAGTTTTATATTTTATTTTATTTTGTTTTGGCTGTTCATTATCATATATGTAGTGGTGCAAACAAAGGAAAATAATGTTTAATAAAATAATATATATATATAATATAGATATAGTTTTGAATGGACAGAAGAAGAGAGGAAGGCGCAAAGTGCGAGAATGAAAGGTTTTTGGGAAGCTAAAAGGAGGAACAGAGACACCACCAGGAGCTAGATTTTTGTGTTTTTAGCGCTTTCCTTCAGGGGAGTATACGCAAATAATAATAATATAGATTTAGTTTATCTTCAGATAACAGAAAATATGGTTTTATTTATAATTTGAAATCAATAAATAAATTATCTGAATAAAAGATAAAAAGTACAGTGAGTCGAATTTCGTCCTATTTTAGGACAAAATACGGATTACAGTGTAACTTGTACCTTGTACATCCTGCTTCAAACACAACATAATTACAAACGCACTCATCATAATGGTGGAGGGGGTGTGAGATAGGGTAGTGAGAGTGAATTTATATAAATTAGTTAGTGATTAGGACGGACCATTGTCTAATTACCAGACATCAACTGAGTGATGTTTATCTGTTGTCCTTGTTTCTTGTTGCATTATCTCAATTAATTCATTTGTTAAGCTACACGTTGTTAAATATCATTATCAAATTTAGTGAAATTTTGTTTCATTAAGGGGAGTTCATACCGAAAATTTGATTCCATAATCAATTTTTTGAATTGTATTGAACATTAATATTTAGAATTTTCTGTTTACTTTGGTATATAATTTTTACTACGCATCATTATGATCTCTGGAAATATTTTAAATATTCTTTTTATAATAGGTCAGCAGGTTCGGAGTTTTGGACAGTGAAATTTTCAGACATAGTTATTTATTTATTACTCTGAAACCACACAATCTGAAAGGTTGTGGAAGATATCATCTTCCCTTGTTTTCTATTGGATTTGTAGGTTATGTTTTTATGTAGATTGTATGTTGTAATTAATTTTGTCTAGTGATTGAAAAGAGAAAAGTCAGTTTTTTCTGGTGTTATTTCTGGTATATTTTAAATATCTGAATATTATTTATTTTAATTTGTAAACATGTTTTCCCATACAAAAGACCCATTTTCTCAGAAACCACACAACATAAAGAAATTAATTTCTTACTGTGTATAGTACTACTGTGGATCCTCTTTCAGCATTGTTCATTTGGCATTTTATGAAAAGATATATAAAAAAATTTAGCCCCTTTAAAATAATTCATAAATTTTTTAAAAGTTGTTATATTTTAATGTCTGAGGATCAGAAGCCTCTTTTATTATTCATAAATAATCCCTCACAGTTACAGCTTTCAAACATTAATAGTTACTGAGATAATGGGTTTCAAATTAATTTTTCCAATTTAACATTGACGGTATATGCAGTATGAACTCCCCTTAAATGAAGAATCATGTGAACCATGTGTCACCGGATGGCGGGCGATATTAAGTGGTGTGCATTTTGGTGGCTGTGAAAAGGGCCGCCGTTTAAACGGTGGTTGTCTTGATGGGAAGCGTCGGTCGTAGTCGTCGTCCAGCGGAGACGTCATCTTCTTCCCTCGCAGTAGTGCGTCGATGGCTGCTTCGTGGCAGCCATCCGGTGGGCGTAACGCTCGGTCGAGGGACCGTTGTGGGCATCGCTCGTGGCAGCAGGCGATGACAGTCCGGTCGACGGCTTACGCTGTTGGGTTGGCGAGCGAAAGCATCATCTTCTCTGTTGCGGGGTCGTCGATGATCCGTCGTTGTACAGGTCATTTGTTCTAGCTAGAAGCTTTCCCTCCAACGCTGTGTGCCGCTGAGCTGTTCTGTTTAGTGGTGGGGGAAGCACCTCGTAGTTGTAACATAGTATACGGTTAGAAAGAGAGGAAATGATCATTAAGTGAGAAGGAGACAACACTTTCCCCTTTGAAACTATCCCTACTCTACCTACTCGCCCTCCCCTTACAAGCTTCTTCGTAAAACAAACGAACTATACTTCGGTAGCTGTGTGCCGATGGTGAACGTCTTGTATGCTGTCTGGATCGGAATTGAATCTCTTGGCTTAGCGGAGCGCTCTTTTTACTTTCTCTTGTGCCGGCCGCGTTGGCGATGCTGGTAACGTGCTCGCCTCTCATCACGCGGTCTTGGGTTCGAATCCCACTCGGGCATGGCATTTTTTCATACGTTACAAAAATTCATTTCATCCTTCACCGTCTGTATTAGCAGCAATTTGCAAAACAGTCGGACGTTAAACCAAAAAAAAAGAAAAAAACTTTCTCTTGCCTATATGAATATATAGGAAGGAAAGTATTGTTTTCATGTCGATTTTAAGAAATCCACTCTTCACTCACTATACACGTAAACAGACCCCCACAACCCACACAAACATGTTTTTAGCGATTGGCCTGTGTGTCTGTGTGTGTGTGTGTGTGAATAGAATATCTCAAGAACAGAACATTGTACGAACTTAAAACTTGTAACTTACGTTACATACCACTACCGGACCCGACACAAACATTTTCATCAAAATCGGTCAACCGGAAGTAGTAGTTTATTCGTGTAATTTTTAATTTTTTTGCGATTTTCTCAAAAACTGGTCCTACATTTTTTTAAAAAATCGGCTGGTTTACTGAATGTTTTATGTTCTACAAGATAGGGTAGACGCCATGTTTGCTGAAATTCTAATAAAAGTTGTAGACAATTTAAAATTCTACAACTTTTATTTCAAACCTTTTTTTGTATAATGCTTAGTTTAGCGGTAATTAGCAATTTTCTGTTTTATTTCTCACGAAAACGTGTGGAAAATCGATTTTTTTTAAGATTTCGGCCTTAGTATGCATTTTACGACGAAAGTGTGTATAATCAAATTTATAGGAAATTATAAGATGTAAAAATTTTATTTAAAGCATTTCTCTACAGAGCCTAGTTTAGAGTGAAAGAGTGATTTTCCGTATTTTTAAGCCAAACTGAGGTTGATTTTCATTTTGCGTCTTTCACTCATAATTAAAATTAGGTTATGCTTATTGAGGTTAGTTTTTGTTTCTTTCTAATGTTAGGATTAACTTACTGTTAATTATTTGCATTGGCAAGAGAAAGTTGTTTGAGTGTTTCACTCCAGATTTTTCTGTATTGGATAACGTGGGGTTGTTTGAAGGTAAGCACGCCTGGATGTAGCCCTACGCCCTACACGCTAATCAAGGAATAAAATCAAAGTTATGAATAATGTAACGAAAAGTACTGTAGGAATTTTTCAAATGCTACAGAAGCACGTATAGTTTTAAATGAAAGAGATGCTCGAAAAATGCGTTCTTATAAAAAAGAAAAAAGGGAGACCGAGGGAAAGAAAGCAAACAGAAAAAGTGGAAAAATGAATCTGTTGAAATGAGAAGAGAAAAAGTAAAAAAAAAAAAATGAAAAGCAAATTTTTATACGCCAGATGAAATAGAAAGTTATACGAAACATTAAATTAAATGAGTATCCCGAAAATGGAATGGAAATAGAAATGGAAAGAGGAACGTTCCGTTTCAAAACGACCTCTGCTTGGTTGGTGTCAGATAGAAATTCTTGCTGTAAAAATTACTAACGATATTTTTCTTTTCTAAAACAAAACAAAAATTATAAAGCTGTTTCTTTCCCCTTCAAATACGCATAAAACATTTCATATTTTATCATAACTTCGTTTTAATTAACCGATCACCAATCTTACTCTTTTTCAAAAATCTCATTCTTTTTAAAAGAAACTCTTCATTTCAAAAAGTAGCCTACTTGGATACAAAACATTCTTCCTCCTTTTCTTAAATTAATTAATTACCCATGTACCGATAAAGTTCACTATTACCGTAATAAATTTAATTGTGTAATTATTTAATGAAATACATTAATTAATAATTATTATTATGATATTAATCTCTAAGGTCCGTTTCGGGATCTGGGTAAATTAAATAATTAACTCATTACATATATAGACAATAATAATAATAATAATAATAATAATAATAATAATAATTCTTTATTTTTGTACATAATTTCATTTTAGCATTAATATTAATAACAGTTTAATTTATAATAATCTTAAAATATAATACAATAAAATTTTACAAAATAATAAAATATTATACAACACTCACCATATTATATCTAAAAAATAAATACTATACCAATTTTTATAACTTCTCAATATTCGAAAAAAGACTTACATAACAAGTCAAAAAAGACTTTTACTTACGTAAAAAAAGACTACACTACAGTAAAAGACTTACTAATATCGTGTTTTTTATGTTAAAATTAATTTCACCCAGAAATATTAAAATCAATTTTTATATTTTCATAAATAACAAGTGTAGTTTTATGAATAATTTTAATAAATTTATTTATATATTTATTTAAATTTAAAATAACAAAATAACTTAAAATGATATATAATAAACATTCAAAAACGAAACAAATTAAATATAACACTCAATGTCAATGCCGGCCGCATTGGCGCAGTTGGTAACGTGCTCGCCTCTCATCATGCGGTCCTGGGTTCGAATCCCACTCAGGCATGGCATATTTTCATACGTTACAAAAGAAAGTCATTTCATCCTCCATTGTACTATAGTTACACCCCAACGTCGTCGCTAATGACCCTTGTAGTTGATGCGACGTTAAATAAATAAATTTAAAAAAAAAACACTCACCTCTTTTCGACTTTAAGTGAATTGTTTATTTCAGATTTTTTGGGTCTTAGTAAGAAAAGAGTGAAAACACGTGAAGGTGGATCTCAGTGATTAAAGAAGACATGGACAAGGCTGGGCTTACACTACTCAACCTAAGAAACAAAACTGAAAAATTCAAACTTCTTCACACCCCTAATACCAGATTTGAAGAACCCCGAAAATCCACTAGAGTCTGTTCAGAGGCCGCAAGACTAGCAAGATCCCACAATATGAAAAACTACCTACTGGGGAAAAGGAGACTGCAGCAGCAATGCAGAAACTAAGACTCTACATTTATTTGATTCAAGTGATCTACTAAGGTCTCAAAAGCAAAAAAAAAAAACACTCACCTCAGAGTATTACATTTATTGAAGATCTTTCGTCTCTCTCGGAGACATCCTCAGGAATTATATACACACACTAAACAAATATACGAGTAACTTAAAAACAAATATGGTCGAAGAGCACGTCAATTATTTCCTATTTCTCTAACCACGCCGAGCGCGGTTATTCGGCCGAAATAACTGTGAAATGAGTGTTATATAATTTAATTTGTTTTGTTTTGGCTGTTATTATATATCATATATGTAGTGGTGCAAACAAAGGAAAATAATTTTTAATAAAATTATAATTAACACATTATATTTTGAAAAAGTTACAAGTATTTATTACAAACTAAAAATTACAATTACAATTCAAGTGTCTTAAATCTACGAGTAAATTACTTTTAATAAATTTATAACTTAAACTTAAGCAATACAAGATTGTTTTGCCGGCCCCATTGGCGCAGTTGGTAACGTGCTCGCCTCTCATCATGCAATCCTGGGTTCGAATCCCACTCAAGCACGGCATATTTTCATACGTTACAAAAAAATCATTTCATCATTCTCCTTTGTAAACAGTTACACTCCAACGTCGTCGCTAATGACCGTTGTAGTTGATGTGACGTTAAATAAATAAATTAAAAAAAAGATTATTTTTTATTTACTTAAATGGCTCTCCGTGCCTCTTAACAAAAGCCGCGAGCGAGTGGCTAACTACTGCCATGTTTCTCTTTCCACAATTCAAAAAATAAAAAAGGAAATTAAGGACGTGAAGAAGCTATTCTTCAACAGTTTTGTTGACACCTGGTAAAAAAAGAAAATGGTTAGGTAAATACTAGAGAAACTGATAATGAAAACGCCGATGACGGCTTTAGTAAAGAAGGCGATTCATTCGTAATTACAGTAAATAAAACATTTCTAGTCATATAATTAAGCTATTGGCAATATTACAGGTCATATTTATTTCTTATTAGGTTTATGAAGAAAAGATTTTCTCGGAATAAACTACAGTTTACAAAATGTATCTAGAAACTGCACAGTAGTGAAATGTACGAGAAGTTTCTCGCTGTTGAGGTTGGTAGCACTGCAAATATTTCAGTTCCCTTCCTCACAACCCATACATACGCAAAAGGCAATCTCGTGACTTGAATATCTATATTTGGCTTTTAAGGTAGTCACACAATAATACGCCTTCCTCACTGAGTGGAAAAGAATGCTTATCACTATGCCAGGCCTTCTCAAAATTATCTACTTTCCACCCTGTAAGGGACAACTTCATATCTTTCACCACGGCATCTGGCTTTAAAATTAAATTCATTACTTTCAGAGGAGATAACTCTGATTAGTGGCTTTTACACCTCTACCTCTTCTGCTATTAAATGATTCAGTAATAAAATTAACACACACACACATACACACACACACACACACACACACACACACACACACACACACACACACACACACACACACACAGACCAATCGCTAAAAACATGTTTTTTTTGAGATTCAGGGTGTCTGAAAACTTGTAGATTCGGTGAAGAGTGGATTTATTAAAATCGACATGAAAACAATAGTTTCCTTTCTATTTATATTCATGTAGACAAGAGAAAGTAAAAATACAAGTTTTTACAAAACGTAAACAGCTCAATAAAACTGAATAGAATGGATACATAAATAGATATAGTCACTTGAGTCACGAGTTTGCCCTTTTTTTTTTTGTTTTTTGTTTAACGTCCGACTGTTTTGCAAATTGCTGCTAATGCAGACGGTGAAGGATAAAATGAATTTTTTGTAACGTATGAAAAAATGCCATGCCCGAGTGAGATTCGAACCCAAGACCGCGTGATGAGAGGCGGCATCGCCAACGCGGCCGGCGTTTGCCCTTGTTTGCAACGAAGGGTAACGGGGGAAAAGCATCAGTGCGCATGCGCGACTGCTTTAATTTCAGTACGATAAACATAACTTATACTATAAGTAATTAGAGTAATTAACAGGCAATGTGATAATAAACACAACAGCTATTGTTTAGCCCTGGAACTAGCAGATTGAATTCAAATAATTTAATACTCCACCTGGCTGTTATGGACAAATTAAAAAATTTGGTGTGAAAGACTCACACAACTTTCTCTTGCCAATGCAAATAATTAATAATAAACTAACATTATTAATAAAATATTAGAAATAAACAAAAACTAACCTCAAAAACATAACCTTATTTTAATCATGAGTGAATGACGCAAAACGAAAATCGAACTTAATTTGGCTTACAAAAAAACGGAAAATCACACTTTCACGCTAAACTAGGCTCTGTAGAGAAAAATTCTCTAAATAAAAGTTGTAGATCCTTTAATTTCCTATAAATATAATTATATATACTTTTGTCGTAAAGTGCATACTAAGGCCGAAATCTTAAAAAAAATCGATTTTTCACACGTTTTCGTGAGAAAAAAGAGAAAATCGCTAATTACCGCTAAACTAAGCGTTATAAAAAACAAATGCTAGGGATAAATGTTATAGGTTTTTAAAGTCTCTACAACTTTTATTATATACATTTTTGCGCTAAAATTAATATTAAAGCCGTAATCTTAAAAAAACACTGTTTTTACGTAAAAACACCCTCACCAAGAATGTCAGCAAACATGGCGCCTACCCTATCTTTTAGAAAATAAAAAATTGAGTAAATGATGCGATTTTTAAAAAAAATCGTAGGACCAGTTTTTGAGAAAATCGCAAAAAAGTGAAAAATTATACGAATAAACTACTACTTCCGTTTGACCGATTTTGATGAAAATGTTCGTGTCAGGTCCGGTAGTGGTATCTAACTTAAGTTTCAAGTTTCAAGTTCGTACGATGTTCCGTTCTTGAGATATTTTGTACACACACACACACACACACACACACACACACACACACACACACACACACACACACACACACACACACACACACACACACACAGACCAATCGCTAAAAACATGTTTTTCGGGTTCAGGGGGTCTGAAAACGTGTAGATCCGGTGAAAACTCGATTTCTTAAAATCGACATGAAAACAATACTTTCCTTCCTATATATATTCATATAGGCAAGAGAAAGTAAAAATATATACGATCAAAATTTTGATAAGTTTAAAAGAGTAAACAAAGAGAAAATTGAGGTTTGGTAATGAATGCTGAAAATTACTACGTATATATGAAGGGATGAATATTATAGCTAATATTCGTAGCTGTTATTATAGAGTATACAGTGAGTTGCACACGATTAAATTGTAACAGCATCCGACTGGAAATCTGAACCCATCATTTTACACGTTTTAGAGATCTTTAGTGATGCGCATGCGCAATTTTATGTTTATTACATTTTGTGAATGGGAAAAGCGTTCATTTGTGCGAATCACCTATAACTGTGAACGGTGACAAAGTATGAACATCGTACACCGGAATAAATGACGGTCGAGAATCTATCTGTAGGCAGGTCTATGTTCTAGTTGTCTCTCGTCGGTCGATAGAGGGATCAACCGACGATTGGGATAGATAGATAGATCGGTATGGTTTTCCGTTGTTCAATCCGGCCCCTCTTCCGACAACAAATAACATATTCCAGTTTCAACGGCACCGTATCTTGTTTAACCATGAACCTAACAAATTGTAAGCATCATTTCAATTGGAAATGAGAAAGATTTGAACCAGAAATCCGCAGATTATACACGTCTCTATCTACCACCAGCTAGCCTACATAAAATCAATACCACGGTTTCATCTTTCCTTTCACTTCCACAACTTCAACAAAAACATTTTTCAACTTCATTTTTTTATTTTTAAATCTCTTTGATCATGTTTTTAAATTATTTTACATACAAAGAAAATAAAAACACCTCGTTTTTGCATTGTTTTATTTTAATTACTGCAAAATAAAGCTACTATCTGTTCACATAAAACAGTGGATAGATACGTTTTAACACATAATTTTTTTTTTAACTTTAATAACTTTATTTGCAACTATATAATTACTAAGATACAACGAACAAATTAGATGACAGTAAACAAAGGATGACAAGGAAAAAAAATAATAAAAAAATAATAAATAAATGAAAAAGAACAGTGATACCCATTGGTATATAATATGTTCTATGAAATAAAGTTCATGATACATAAAAATTTGACGAACAAAATGACTTTAAAGAAATTTCAATAAAAATCTGGAGTTAAACACTCACAAGATTTCCTCTTGCCAATGTAACTAATGAAAGAAATACTAGAATAGGCCTATGTATGTTTAATCATTAGGAAAAACAATGTAAAATGAGAAGCATGACCTGATTTTAAACATGCGTGAATGACGCAAAATGAAAATCAACTTCCAATTGACTTTAAAATACGGGGAATCACTGATTGACGCTAAATCAGGCTCTGTAGAAACAAATTCTTTAAATGAAACTTGTAAGTTTATTAATTTTGCTATAACTTTTAGTATATACACTTTTGTCGTAGCCTAAATTGCATAGGCGGCTACTAAGACCGCAATCTTATAAAAAAGCATTATATTACCGAATATGAGAGCAAAATACACAAATCACAATTGCCGCTAAACTAAGCGTTGTAGAAAAGATTTGGTGTGAAACACTCACACAACTTTCTCTTGCCAGTGCAAATAATTAAATATAAAAATAACATTAGTAATAAAACATTAGAAGTAAACAAAAAATTAACCTCAATAAAAATAACCTAATTTTAATCATGACTGAAACACAAAATGAAAATCTACCTCAGTTTGGCTTAAAAATACGGAAAATCACTCTTTGGCGCTAAACTAGCCTCTGTAGAGAAAAATGCTATCAATAAAAGTTGTAGATCTTTTAATTTCTTATAAATTTGATTTTATACACTTTTGTGGTGAAATGCAAACTAAGGCCGAAATCTTAAAAAAATCGATTTTTCACACGGTTTCGTGAAAAAAAAAAAAAAAACAGAAAATCGCTAATTACCGCTAAACTAAGCGTTATACCAAAAAATGTTAGAAATAAAAGTTGTAAGATTTTAAGTTCTCTACAACTTGTATGAAGTAAATTTTTGCGCTAAATTGCACATTAAAGCCGTACGGTAATCTTAAAAAAACAATTTTTTTACGTAAAAACACCCTCACCAAGAATTTCAGCAAACATGGCGCCTAACCTATCTTGTAGAGCATAAAATGTTTAGTAAACCAAGCGATTTTTAAAAAAAATCGTAGGACCAGTTTATGAGAAAATTGCAAAAAAGTGAAAAATTCCACGAATAAACTACCATTTCCAGTTGACCGATTTTGATGAAAATGGTCGTGTCGGGTCCGGTAGTGATATTTAACTTAAGTTTCAAGTTTCAAGTTCGTACGATGTTCCGTTCTTGAGATATTCTGTTCACACACACACACACGCACACACACTTTTTGCGCTAAATTGCACATTAAAGCCGTACGGTAATCTTAAAAAAACAATTTTTTTACGTAAAAACACCCTCACCAAGAATTTCAGCAAACATGGCGCCTACCCTATCTTGTAGAGCATAAAATGTTTAGTAAACCAAGCGATTTTTAAAAAAAATCGTAGGACCAGTTTATGAGAAAATTGCAAAAAAGTGAAAAATTCCACGAATAAACTACCATTTCCAGTTGACCGATTTTGATGAAAATGGTCGTGTCGGGTCCGGTAGTGATATTTAACTTAAGTTTCAAGTTTCAAGTTCGTACGATGTTCCGTTCTTGAGATATTCTGTTCACACACACACACACACACCCGCGCGCGCGCGCACACACACACACACACACACACACACACACACACACACACACACACACACACACACACACACACACACACACACCAATCGCTAAAAATATGTTTTTTGGGTTCAGGGTGTCTAAAAACGTGTAGATCCGGTGAAGAGTGTATTAGTTAAAATACTTCCTATGTATTCATATAGGCAAGAGAAAGTAAAAAATTCCATTATATTACCGAATATGGGAGCAAAATACAAAGATCACAATTGCCACTAAACTAAGCGTTGTAGAAAAAAAATGTATGACATAAACTTTGTAGGTTTGTTAATTTTCCACAATTTTAATTATATGAACTTATGCTTTAAAACGCAATTAAGGCCGTCGGCTAATCATCACGAGAGCATATCCTTCCCAAACATTTTAGCAGGCACGACGCTTATCTTATCTTGGCGAGTATAAAAATTTAACAAATAATATGATTTTTTAAAAATCACAGGAGTCATTTTTGTGAAAAAAGCAAAAAAGTGGAAAATTAGTGGAAAATTACAATAATAAATTTATACTTCCGATTGACCAATTTCGAACAAAATTTTCCAGTCTGATTCCCTAGTTGTATGTTCATTAACTACTTAATTACTACTTTTTTACTAACTTAAGTTCCAAGTTTAAATTCCGCACGATATTCCGTTCTTGAGATATTTTGTACACTTACCACACAATCCGTGTTTTTCCGGTGAAAACTCGACATGAAAATAATATTTTCCTTCCTCATACGAGCTGTGGCTATTAATAACGTGATTGACATTGTAAAAAAAAATTTATTTTTATTTCGTACATAATCACTTATTGTCACCTTCAATATACACTCCTTCTCTATCCCTACAACGCTCCATGCAAATGTTCCATTGCTGGAAACAGTGGTGGAAGTCATCTTCTGTCAGCTCCTTCAGGACACGTGCCGCTTTCTCTTTTACAGACTCAAATTCCACAGACTCAAATCTTGTCCCTTTTAATGAGTATAGTCACTTGAGTCACCCATTGAGTTTGCCCTTGTTTGCAACGAGGGGTAAAGGGGGAAAACATCAGTGCGCATGCGCGACTGCTTTTATTTCAGTACGACAAACATAACAACTTATATTATACCCAGAGCATAGCCTATACATTATATCGCGGAATCTTTTGGTAGGTTAACTGTACAAATATAACTGTTTGTTACCGTAAACAGAAATGTTAGTTTCTCGAAAATATGGGCAGACTATTCACAGTGCTGAACGAAGTCTAATACGCAGTGCAATAAAATGCTGTGAAGTAGAAACTAAACAAAAATGCCTTTCACTGCCTCTTAACAAAAGCCATGAAAAATTGGCTAACTACTGTGATGTTTCTTTTCCCACAAGTCGAAAAATGAAGAAGAAAATTAAAGCCATGAAGAAGCTATTCTTTAACAGTATTGTTGACACCTCCTGGTAAATAAAGGAAACGGTTAGGTAGATACCAGTGAGACTGATAGTGGAGACGCCGGTGACACCGATAGTAAACAAGGCGATTCATTTGTAGAAAATTTGTTCCAATGGAAAAAGGTAGAGCTGGTAATTACAGTGAATTAATCATTTCTAGTCATGTTATTAAGCTATAATTAGTTATAATTATAGGTCAGATTTATTTTTTTATAAGGGTTATGAAGAAAACATTTTCTCGGAATAAACCACAGCTTACAAAATGTATTTAGAAACTGCATGATAGTGAAATATACGAGTAGTGTCTCACTGTTGAGGTTGGCAGCAGTGTCATATTTACACTTGCCTTCCTCACAGCCCATCCATACGCAAAAGGCAATCTCATGACTTCACTATCTATATCTGAGTGTAGTTTAAGTTATAAAAATCTGGTGTGAAACACTCACACAACTTTCTCTTGCCAGTGCAAATAATTAACAATAAACCTAACATTAGTAATAAAACAAAAGAAATAAACAAAAAACTAACCTCAATAAACATAACCTAATTTTAATCATGAGTGAAAGACGCAAAATGAAAATCAACCTCAGTTTGGCTTAGAAATACGGAAAATCACTCTTTCTCTCTAAACTAGGCTCTGTAGAGAAAAATACTATAAATAAAAGTTGTAGATCTTTTAATTTTCTATAAATTTAATTATATACACTTTTGTCGTAAAATGCATACTAAGGCCGAAATGTTAAAAAAATAGGTTTTTATCACGTTTTCGTGAGAAAAAAACAGAAAATTGCTAATTACCGCTAAAATAAGCGTTATACAAAAAAAATGTTTGAAATAGAAGTTGTAGGATTTTAAATTCTCTACAATTTTTATTATATAAATTTTTGCGCTATAATACATACTAAAGCCGCAATCTTAAAAAAAAACACTTTTTTACGTAAAAACAGCCTCACCAAGAATTTCAGCAAACATAGAGCCTAGCCTCTCGTGTAGAGAATAAAAAATTGCGTAAACCAGGCGATTTAAAAAAAATTCGTAGGACCAGTTTTTGAGAAAAAAAATATCACTCTTTCGCTCTTTCTCTCTAAACTAGGCTCTGTAGAGAAAAATACTATAAATAAAAGTTGTAGATCTTTTAATTTTCTATAAATTTAATTATATACACTTTTGTCGTAAAATGCATACTAAGGCCGAAATGTTAAAAAAATAGATTTTTATCACGTTTTCGTGAGAAAAAACAGAAAATTGCTAATTACCGCTAAAATAACTTGAGTGAAAGCTTGAGTGCTTGAGTGAAAGAGTGAGAAAAAAAGTGACAAATTACACGAATAAACTACTACTTCTGGTTTAACGATTTTGATGAAAATGTTTGTGTCGGGTCCGGTAGTGATGTGCAACTTAAGTTTCAAATTTCAAGTTCGTAAGATGTTCCGTTCTTGAGATATTTTTTATACACACACGCACAGACACACACACACACACAGACCAATCGCTAAAAACATATTTTTTTGGTTCAGGGGGTCTGAAAACGTATAGATCCGGTGAAAACTCGATTTAGAAAAATCGACATGAAAACAATACTTTCCTTTCTATATATTTAGGGGTAGCTATTGGCAAGAGAAAGTAAAAAAATTGTAAAAGATGGCCCGGTCTTCCCTATTAGTAGGTAATAAAGCTCGATTGGCATTGTTTGTAAGGAGAAATGGTTTGTGGCCGCCGCCGAATTAGTAGGGCTAGTTTGTTTGTCGTTTGTGAACCGAAGCCCAAGTAGGCTAAATTAGTGGACATTAGACGTGCGTCTACATCTCTAATGTTGGCAAACTAACAATCACTAGTAGGCCTACCTTAGGCCTGCACTACACATTGCATTTAATCCCTGTATCCGATTACGCTCTCACTACAACTGTTTACTAAATATAGTGTCACCTCACCGTGTCAACATTCTGTCCCTTATCGGTTTCTATTGCAATTCCAACATTAACTAAACAGCTGGTGTTGTTTAGGTCATCAGCCAAAAAGCTCGTTTGAACCTGTAGAGGTTTTACTAAGTAAAACGAGGAGTAAGGTGGTTTACCATTGCCACAACTCACTGAGTGGAAAAGTATGCTTATCAGCACGCCGGGCTCTCTGAAAAGGACATTTTTTCCACTCTGCAAATGACACCTTCACTTCATTCACCACAGGGTCCAACTGTATAATGAAATTCATTACTTTCAGAGGAGATAACTCTGATTAGTGTCACAGTACACCTCTACCTCTTCTCTTATTAAATGATTCAGTCATTTAATTGGTTGACCATGTGATAAGAAACAGAAATATTTATTTTAGCCCTGCAACGAACAGATTGAGTGTAAATAATTTGACACTCCACCTGTCTGTTATGGGCAGAAACAGCTGGTATAGATTACATATTTATTACTTTCTCTTGCCTACATGATTATATAGGAAGGAAAGTATTGTTTTCATGTCGATCACAACAAATCGAGTTTTCACCGGATCTACACGTTTTCAGACATCCTGAACCCAAAAAAGATGTTTTTAGCGATTGGTCTGTGTGTGTGTGTGTGTGTGTGTGTGTGTGTATACAAAATATGTGTGACAGAATATCTCAAAAACGGAACATCGTACAAACTTGAAACTTGGAACTTAATTTACATACTACTACCGAACCCGACACGAACATTTTCATCAAAATCGGTCAACCGGAAATGGTAGTTTATTCGTGTAATTTTTCACGTTTATGCGATTTTCTCAAAAACTGGTCCTACAAATTTTTTAAAATCGCCTGATTTACTAAATTTTTTATGCTCTACAAGATAGGGTAGACGACATGTTTGCTAAAATTCTTGGTAAGGCTGTTTTCGTGTAAAATATTTTTTTACGATTGCGGCTTTATTATGCATTTTACCAAAAAAATGTTTAGAATAAAAGTTGTAGAAAATTTAAAATTCTACAACTTTTATTTCAAAAATTATTTTGTATAACGCTTAGTTTAGCGGTAATTAGCAATTTTCTGTTTTTTTTACGAAAACGTGTGAAAAATTGGTTTTTTTAACATTTCGGCCTTAGTAGCCATTTTACGACAAAAGTGTATAAAACCACATTTATAGAAAATTAAAAGATCTACAACTTTTAATTATATTATTTTTCTCTACAGAGCCTAGTTTAGCGTGAAAGCGTGATTTTCCGTATTTTTAAGCAAATTGAGGTCGATTTTAATTTTTTCACACAGACCAATCGCTAAAAACCTGTTTTTTGGGTTCAGGGGGTTTGAAAACGTGTTTTTAGCGATTGGTATGTGTGTGTGTGTGTGCGTGTGTGTATGAGCGTGTGTGTGTGCGCGCGCGCGTGTGTAAACAGAATATCTCAAGAACGCAACATCGTACGAACTTGAAACTTGAAACATAAGTTCCATACCACTACCGGATCCAACTCGAACATTTTCATCAAAATCGGTCAACCGGAAGTAGTAGTTTATTCGTGTAATTTTTCACTTTTTTGCGATTTTCTCAAAAACTGGTCCTACGATTTTTTTTAAAAATCGCCTCATTTGCTAAATTTTTTATTCCCTACAAGATAGGGTAAGTGCCATGTTTGCTGGAATTCTTGGTGAGGCTGTTTTCACGTGCAGTTTAGCCGTTCTACGTTTGCTCCTAATGTAATCAAATAATGACGTCACTGAGCATGCGCATTATATCTAAATGTTTACACGCTGATTAAAAAGTAACAACTAAATACTTTCAAAAGTATTTAAATACAAAATACTTTTAAAAGTATTTTTCTAAATTAAATTGTTAGGCCTACATCATATCACGACTGATGCTTTTAGTACTTTAAGTGCTTATAATTTAAAAAATAGTTAACTTAATAGGACTACGACATCCATAAAGTGGTGGACTCTAGCGTGCACCCTGTAGTAGCTGGTTTTGGTTTGTTGACAGAAGGAGGAGCAAACTTAGTGCGGCTCAACTATACAACAATTATTTTTTAAGATTGGGGTTTTAATATGCATTTTAGCGCAAAAATTTTATAAATAAAAGTTGTGGAGAATTTGAAACCCTACATCTTTTATTTTTAACATTTTTTTGTATAACGCTTAGTTTAGAGGTAATTAGTGATTTTCTGTTTTTTTCTCACGAAAACTTGTGAAAAATCTATTTTATTAAGATTTCGTCCTTAGTATGCACTTTACAACAAAAGTGTATATAATCATATTATAGGAAATTAAAAGCTCTACATCTCTCTACAGTGCCTCGTTTAGCGTGAAAGAGTGATGTTCCGTATTTTTAAGCCAAACTGATGATGGTTTTCATTTTGCGTCTTTCACTCGTGATTAAAATTAGGTTTTGTTTGTTGAGATTAGTTTGTTATTTATTTCTAATGTTTTATTATTAATGTTAGGTTTATTGTTATTTATTTATTTATTTATTTAGGTTTATTGTTATTGTTATTATAAAGCTTACTGACTACAAACATTGATTTACAGATTAGGAAAAATTTCTTAAAACATTATGTTTGGAGTGTAGCATTATACAGAAGTGAAACGTGGGTGATATGGGCTGTAGAAAAGAAGAGGATAGAAGCTTTTGAAATGTGGTGTTATAGGAAAATGTTAAAGATTAGGTGGGTGGAGAAAATAAGTAATTTAGAGGTTCTTAGACAAATGGATGAAAAAAGAAGTATATGGAACCATTTTACCAGAAGAAGGGATAGGCTAGTGGAGCATATCTTAACAGACTTACAGGTATTGAGCTAATAATGGAGGGTAATAATGGAGGGAGTGAATTATAGGCGGAGGCAAAGGTTAGAATATATAAAGCAAATTACAAAAGATGTAGGGTGTTACAGGTATGTAGATATGAAACAACTTGCGCAAGATAGAACAGGGTGGAGAACTGCATCAAACCAGTCGAGAGACTGATGACGAAAAAAAAACGTTTATTGTTAATTATTTGCATTGGCAAGAGAAAGTTGTGTGAGTGTTTCACACCAGATTTTTTATAATAACGAATCGGACTTTTGTGGCGTTAATTCGAGGGTTTATATTAGTGTGAAGGACACACGATTCAAACGTGCATGTTATTCAACTTATTGTAGTCCTACATCAAATTGAATTGATTCGGATGTATTTTTTTCAAAATATGTGTAATGTAAGCCTGTTTAATAACTATTAATGTGTTACGATTCAATTAGGTAATAAATTGTCATTAAAACTTATTGAGGATGTCGGAATGCGAGTAACAATAAAATGAATTTCATGGAGAGGGGTTAAGTGAATTGGCGGGGGGAGGGAGTAATGGATAAAAATAGGGATAAATTAATGGATGATTAATTATCCATCGGAAAGAGATTTGAATGTGTTTTTATGAAAAGTAAAACAAGGACAAACGACTGTCACTAGGTCTAAGTCGAGAGGATGAAACGATAATAAATAGCGGGGGCACTAATAACGAATGTTTCCCCCTTATATGTATACAGGGTGTCTCACAAGTAACCCGACAAACTTCTAAGGTGGTTTCCTCTCATCAAAATAATGAAAAAAGTTTATATTAATATGGGTTCGGAAACGCTTCGTTAGCGAGTTACGGCTAGCCAAAGATTTCGCCCTGGGTTCAGAACATACGCATAAATAAAGACATCCTAGAGATCTAGGAACTAATTTAGTAAGTAGATTTGATGGTTTCTGATGTATTTTGGCCCGAAAAATTGAATAAAATGAGTTCCAGAACCATATCTTCAGTAGTTTTTGGAATACCCAATGAAAAATAGACAAATCTGTGCATAAAAATACGTTGTTTTAGGTTTGAAGAACAATAACTGCGTTAAATGGGTAATAAATGTGTAAATTTATTTAGCAAAACTTGTAGAGATTTTAATTCTGAAGAGAATGATGTAAATAGGCCAATAATAAACAAACACAACGTTTCAAAAATTAATGTTTAATTAAATCAACACATACGAAAAATAAGACAAAAAATGCAATATCTTTTTAATTAACGTTCTTCGTAAACAAAACATTTTTGCCTAATTGCTGAATCTTATTGTTCTTCAAACCTAAAAAACGTATTTTTATGCACAGATTTGTCCGTTTTTCATTGGATATTACAAAAACTACTAGAGATATGATTCTGGAACTTATTTTATTCAATTTTTTGGGTTGAAATACATAAGAATTCATCAAATCTACTCATAAAATTGGGTTCCAAGACCTTTAGGATAACTTTATTTAGGCGTATGTTCTGAACCCAGTGCGAAATCTTTCGCTAGCCGTAACTCGGTAACGAAGCGTTTCGGGACCCATGTTAATATAAACTTTTTCATTATTTTGATGAGAGAAAACCACCTTAGAAATATGTCAGGTTACTCGTGAAACACCCTGTATATATATATATTAGGTCAGCCTGTTGCAGAAGTCCCGTTTTAAGGGTGGGTGGGGGAGGAGTAGAAGGAGAAATTTGGGGCACGGATCCAGGCCACCACCGAGTGGTAGTAGTGGGATAGGACGGTGAGTAGGGTAGGAATAGATCACGTGACGACGGGAACCAGTTGCCATGGCAACGGTCAACCCGCCACCAAGCTGCCAGCTACCGCGACTCGATTCAACTTACTCGATTGTTCCCCCTCCCCCGATTCTCTTACCCTCTTACCCTCATCATCATCATATGATGATGATGATGATGGTGATGAAGACCGGCTATTTTAACATTGTCGCCTCTCCCGATGGATCCGATAGCCTTTCTTCAATCCCCCCTCCAACCCCCCCCCCCAACATAAATATTGAATCATATTCCTCTAATTTCGTTTACTTAGCTTTCCATTCCAACCCACCCAAATGGTCTGTTCATTTACAATTAATTGAATGTAACATACTGACACCGATCAAACAGTTCACCGCTTAACAGCTAACAAACTTTGTCCAGTAAAACTAAAATCTCTCTCATTAGCATCTAACAGAGAAACGTCATATAATTATTACATAAAAAAACCTCGAATATCCGACTTAATTTTAAATGAATGAATATCTGACCTAATTTTGATGAAGGTTGGGCGAATAACGAAAAAGTTCGGATAATCGATGTATAGTTAATATCGTAACAAATAAAAATATGTCCAGTGAAACTAAAATCTCTCATTAGCATCTAACAGAGAAACGTCATATTATTATTACATAGAAAAACCTCGAATATTCGACCTAATTTTTGGGAGGATTGGTCGGATTACGAAAAAGTTCGGATAATCGATGTACAGTTAATGTCCAAACAAATGAAAATTTGTGCAGTAAAACTAAATCTCTCATTAGCATCTAACAGAGAAAGGTCATATAATTAACCCTATATAGGGCAGTACTATGGGGAAAATGTACATATTGTAAAATGTTAAATTATGTTGTAAAGAAACTTGGATAATGTATTTTGATTACCAGAACAGTAAGATATTTCTCCTTTTTTTTTGTTAAGCCCTGGTAAGTATACTTACCAAGGAATGTTTATTGAAATGGGAATCACATAATATTTAGTGGTAAGAATGCTTATTAAAACAACTTGTAGCCCTCCCTCCCTATACGCAACAGTAAAATGTGTTAAATAACTTATCTCAACTACTTTATATTAGCATGAATGCTTGCTTTCCCGTAAAAAACTCAAATTTTCTAAGTACTGTACAAAAGTAACCACAAAACAACACGGTTGCTGGTATAAATCCTTACCATATTCGTGTAACTCATGAAGGAAATGGTTGCTGCGCACTAATTTTAAAATGTGGATGGCCTACTTAATAAGGGAACATCTTCTATAAAACCATAAAATGCCAATAGGGTTCAACTGCATAGCTTATTCTTTAAAAAAGTCAACCTTATTGCCAGTGGTAAGTATAGGCCTACCTACCACACACCTATAAAGGTTTAATACATAGAAAAACCTCGAATATCTGACCTAATTTTGGTAAAGGTTTGTCAGATAACGAAAAATTTCGGAAAATCGATGTATAGTTAATGTTTTAACAAATGAAAATTTGTGCAGTAAAAATAAATCTCTCATTAGTAACAGAGAAAGGTTATATAGTTAATACATAGAGAAACCTCAAATATCCGAGAAGTGAAGACTATTTTAAGAGTTGCTTTTTAAACGCTGAAAATATTTTGGTTCTCTTCTAAAAGAAGAAGTTTCAAAAATATATATAAATCGGTTCCCTAGTTCAAATAATCCGGTTTTCGGACGTTCCAGGTCCCGATAAACGAGATTTTATTGTACATTTTTAATGCACTTTTTTTATTTTTAAATGCACTGGTTATAAACTTTCGATAAAAATAAACCTTCTACATTTGTATTTGCAAAACCTTTTTGTGACCAATTTGGAATTATCGTTTCCATCTTTTTGAAGCAGCATTCCAGACCAATTTAAATTCAGTCCAGGTATTCAGTTAAGATTATTAAAACATGCTGATAAGCGTACTTTTTTATTCAGTGAGCAAGGCAACAATAAACCACTCCACTCCTCGTTATTACTTATTGAAACCTCTACAGGTTCAAACCAGCCTTTTAGCTGTTTATCTAACCAACTCTTCTCGCCTGTCATCATGCGGTCTTGGGTTCGAATCCCGTTTCAGGCACGGCATATTTTCATACGTTACAAAAAATCATTTCATTCTTCAACCATCGTTTGCATTAGCAGTAATCGCAGAACAGTCGGACGTTAATTAAAAAAATAAATTTTTTTTTTTTTAAATAGTCAGCTTTACTTACTGCTGTGCAAAACCATCGGTATTGGCAAAGATTCAGCGTTTCCAATCAAAGTTTTTACAGAGGATAGTTAACGCTCCATATTATGTAACCAAAAGAACGCTACACTCAGTCCTAAACGTACCCTACATAAATGACGTTTTCTTAAAACTGTATACAAAATTTAGGAAGAAACTCGTGAACCACCATAACCCATTGATCTGCAATCTGGCTATGTAGACTCTCACAAACAATCGAATAAGACGTCTGAAACGTCGATGGAGCCGGGACCTCATCCATTAACGTAGTACTGTAATGAACTATCCATTACAATGTTTGTTCTAAATGCTACACTTGTCTATTCACGTCGGAGTTCTCTCACTGGACTGTGTCTCCACTCACGTTTGTATATCATGTTAATTTTTCCCACCAGGTTGGTCTAGAGGTAACCCACTCTAACCCACCGGGTTGATCTAGAGGTAAAGTCGTCACCAAAATCGGCTGTTTAACAGCTAATTTTCGGAGACGAAGGTTCCTGGTTCGAATCCTAGTAAAGGTAGTTACTTTTATACGGATTTGAATACTAGACAGTGGTTACCGGTGTACTTTGATGGTTGGGTTTCAATTAACCATACTCTCTCAGGAATGGTCGGCCTAGGTCTTTACAAGACTACACAGTCTCATTCACACGTCATACACATCATCCTCATCTCATTGGGTCATGGGGTTGCTTATTGTTCTCAATTGAACAGATTGCAACGTACACAAATTAGGGATATATAATATGTATATGTGTGTATTTTTCCCAAATTTTGTGATATCACATTCACTGATTGTTTCCAACAGATTGTGAATTTCCTAAATAGAAATAAAAAAATAGCCAACTCTTTTACAATTCTATCTGTCTGTTTTTAATTGATGCTTGAGTCATTAATCGGCGGCTGACCATGTGATAAGAAATATAAGCTTAACTAACAGATCGAGTGCAATAATTTACTACCACTCCACCTACCTTTTATTGGCAACATGCAGCATATTACATATCGAATGAACGAATGAAATTCGTTTTACAAGTAATCGATAATGATAGGTATCGAATCGTAATCAAAGATAATTATTAAAGGTCGAGTGAATATTAATTTTGGCGCTTGTAATTAGGAAAATAATTTCAATTATGAAGAGGAGCAATCCGGTTATCTGTTATCTGACGTGATTCTGTTAAAATAGGTGCATCATCAACTACGTCATCATCATCATCATCATCATCAGCGTCACACTGATGATATTATGTAACTAATATTAATGATGGAATTCACACGTTTAATATTGCTAAATTTTCATACACTCCTTGCCACACGTACTACTAAATTTATATATGCCCTTCAGTCATTAATTAATGGGGAAAATTTAACAACTCATCTCTTATAAAGTATACATTTAAATACCTACTCAAATTTTAAAATGTTATCCAAAAAATAATCTATAGCCTATCGATAAATAGAAATTGTTATGTAATTCAATTACTAGCCTATATACGAGGGTAGGCTGATAAGTAATGCACACATGCTTGTAGAAGACGAACAAAAAGAAATAGCATGATGGGGTAAATAACAAATTAAAGTACAAATCTTAACCTACCAAATTATCTATTTATTTTTCAATATAGTCACCGTTAAGCATTACACATTTCTCCCAACGTTTAACAAGTTTTTTCATTCCGTCACTGAAAAATTCTTCCGACTTTCCTCGAACCCAGGACGCAATAGCTGCCTTCACCTCATTGTCCGAGCTGTAATGATTACCCTTAAGGTCTCTCTTCAGTAGAGGAAAAAAATAAAAATCGCAAGGCGCAAGGTCGGGAGAATACGGAGGGTGTAAAATTGGTTGAAACTTCAGGTTTCTCAGAGCCTCTCCAGTTGCACGCGAAGTGTGTGGACGAGCATTGTCGTGTTGCAAAATTATTGGCGCCAGGTTGCCTCTAACACGACAAACTCGACGTCGGAGGTGTTTCAGAGTCTGTATATACTGAGCAGAATTTACCGTTGCCCCTCGTTCCAGATAATCAGTCACATAAACTCGGCGAGCATCCCAAAACACAGTCAAAAGAATTTTTTTTGCGGACGGTTGTGTTTTGAACTTTTTCACAACAGGAGAATGTGGATGACGATATTCAGCGCTCTGCC
Source organism: Catonia carolina (assembly GCA_035578175.1). Classification (NCBI taxonomy): domain Eukaryota; kingdom Metazoa; phylum Arthropoda; class Insecta; order Hemiptera; family Achilidae; genus Catonia; species Catonia carolina. The sequence continues at coordinate 885,814 of JAQMRL010000026.1, forward strand.
TTTTTTCTTCGGGATCGTAATGATGAACCCATGACTCGTCCCCCGTCACAATATTCAAAAGAAAGTCGTCTCCTTCGTCACGGTAGCGCTTCAAAAGTTGTTCAATTCGCGTTGTTTAATTCTCGTTGACATAGCACCAGAACACGACGCCATACTTCCACTACTCAAAACAAACTGAATGAAAGCAATGCCTTCAAACTGCGCAGACTTGTAGAGGAGAAATAGTACTTCCACATGCCACCAGGCGCGCTACTGAAGTTTATTTAGTTGTCTTCTACAAGCATGTGTGCATTACTTATCAGCCTACCCTCGTATTTATAAATTAATGACGACGGTGGCAATTGGAGAGGTCGGGAGAAGACAGTGCTAACCCACATCAACATAATTTTACGCAGTGTCATTTTAAAAGTAAACTGAAATATACAAATTATTTTTTTGCATTTTTTGTTAAACATCTGTTTTTTCTATTAATCTTGGTTCTTAAGATCATAAATATAGCTTCCTGTTTAAAACGTTCTAAACATTTTATTTTTACAGAATATTTAAGAAAAATCATGCTGAAAATTTTGTGGGTTAGCACTTTATTCTCCCGACCCCTTCAATTTTTAAAAACCGTTAGTGATTTCTGAATACACTCGTTAAGAGGAATCGAATAATATTTTTGTTTCCAATTTCCGAAATTTTATTTCTTGACCTTCGGTTTTGGATCACTTTCAGTTGAAACCGGAACTTAAAACCCAATGATTTTTTATCTACTCTTTAAAATGAATCGAATGACACTATTTTTGTTTACAAATTCCGGTTTTGATTTCTTGAATTATAATTTTAGACCACTTCCGGTCAAAACCGGAACTTCGAACTTAATTTAAACCCACTACTTTTTTTTGTAGATTACGAATCCGAAAACCGTTTGTTGCTATCTTGTGGCATTTCTGACATGTGGCTGTAATGAATGGACGGACAAAGTTAAATGATAGATGAAAACTTTATAAATTGCCTCCAATAAATGTTTATTAGGCCTAGTCGAAGATACGTTCTAGGAATATTAAAAATTAATCGGTCGGGTAAATTTTCTGTAGGATAATTTTTCCGTTTTATTTGTGGAAATTTTTTTAAGTTGTCATCTATCATATTCCCTTGTCCGTCCGTTTGTCACACCCAGATGACGGAATCTACAGTAGATAGAAACAATCGGTTTTCGGATTTTTATTCTACACAAAAAAAATTCAAGGAGAAACAATAAAAATGCTGAGATTCGCCGATGATATAGTAGTATTAGCCGAGACAAAGAAAGCACTAGAGGATATCTTAAATGGAATCGATTAGATCATGAGAAAGGATTACTTCATGAAAATTAATAAGAACAAAACGAAAGCGTTGTGCAACAGCAAGAGTGGTTTAGAAGAGATGGGAAATGTAAAAGCAGGCAACAAAAACATACAGGAAGTTAGGGAATTCTGCTATCTAGGGAGTAAAATAACAAAGGATGGTAGAAGCACAAGTGATATCAAAAATAGAATTGCTCAAGCTAGAAAAGCCTTTGAAATAAAAAAAAGCTTACTGACAACAAACATTGATTTACAGACAATTTCTTAAAACATTATGTTTGGAGTGTAGCGTTATACGGGAGTGAAACGTGGGTGATAGGGGCTGTAGAAAGGAAGAGGATGACGCTTTTGATATGTGGTTTTATAGGAAAATGTTAAAGATTAGGTGGGTGGACAAAATAAGTAATTTAGAGGTTCTTAGGCGAATTGATAAAAAAAGAAATATATGGAAGCATCTTACCAGAAGAATGGTAGGGGGTATATCTTACCATCTAGTGGGGCATATCTTAAGACATCTATCAATAATGGAGGGTAATATTGAGGGAGGCAAAAATAAGAATATATAAAACAAATTACTAAAGATGTAGGGTGTACAGGTATGTAGATATGAAACGACTTGCGCAAGATAAAACAGCTTGGAGAACTGTATCAAACCAGTCGAGAGACTGATGACAAAAACAAATTCTACACAAAACGTTAGTTGGCCTTATTTGAGTTTGAAGTTCCGGTTTCAACCATAAGTCAAAAAATCAAAGTCGGAATTTGTAAACAAAAATAGTGTCATTCGATTCCTGTTAAAGAGTCGATACCAAAATCGTTAACGGTTTTTGCCACACGTCAGAGGCAAGCCTTTTACCACCCATGAGACATGGCGTAGTCTCATTAAATGGATTTTTATTTTCCAATTAATTATATAAAAATGTAATATGGTTTTCAAAATATGTTTTTAAAAGAAAAAATCTGGTGTGAAACACTCACACAACTTTCTCTTGCCTATGCAAATAATAAACAATAATCCTAACATTAGTAATAAAATATTAGAAATAAACAAAAAACTAAAGTCAATAAACATAACCTTATTTTAATCATATATGAAAGACCCAAAATGAAAATCGACCTCAGTTTGACTTAAAAATACGGAAAATCACTCTTTCTCACTAAACTAGGCTCCGTGGAGAAAAATGCTCTCAATAAAAGTTGTAGATATTTTAATTTTCTATAAATTTAATTATATACACTTTTATTATAAAATGCATACTAAGGCCGAAATTTAAAAAAAAGCGATTTTTCTCACGTTTTCGTGAGAAAAAAACCGAAAATTGCAAATTACCGCTAAGCTAAGCGTTATACAAAAAATTTTTGAAATAAAAGTTGTAGTATTTTAATTTCTCTACAATTTTTATTATATGAATTGTTGCGCTAAAATGCATATTAAAGCCGTAATATTAAAAAAACAACGTTTTTACGAGAAAACACCCTCGCCAAGAATTTCAGCAAACATGGCGACTATCCTATCTTGTAGAGAATAAAAAATTGAGTAAACCAGACGGTTTTAAAAAAAATCGTAGGATCATTTTTTGAGAAAATCGCAAAAAGTGAAAAATTATACGAATAAACCATTTCCATTCCATTTTGAGTTCCATTTTGACATTCAGTTCCATTTTGAGGTCACTTCCGGTTGACCGATTTTGATAAAAATATTCGTATCGGGTCTGGTAGTGGTATGTAACTTAAGTTTTAAGTTTCAAGTTCGTACGATGTTCCGTTCTTGAGATATTCTGTTCACACACACACACACACGCGCGCGCGCGCACACACACACACACACACACACACACCACACACAGACCAATCGCTAAAAAACATGTTTTTGGGTTCAGGGGGTCTGCAAACGTATAGATCCGGTGAAAACTCGATTTCGAAAAATCGACATGAAAACAATACGTTTCTTCCTATAGCCTATATTCATATAGGCAAGAGAAAGTAAAAAAAAGTAAAATATATATAAAGTATTTGTTGTAATTTTTTGGTTTTTGGTAGGAACACGGAGCAAGTGTATGAAGAAAAAAAATCGTTTTTTATTAACGTGGTTGCTCTGTTTACCTCTTGTGGACTTATCTTAAAATGTCTTTCTTGCTTCTCCCTCTTCTAGTTTCTTCTTAGTTACTTCTTGCCTTACCGTGCAAATTCAGAACACATTTAATCCTGTACTCTTTTCACACGACCAACAATATTACTGACAACGTAATTACCTTGAGACTGAAAAGATTAGCCACTAAGAGATTGCCTTTCTCACTGCTTTACTATCGTCAAGTAAGAAAAAACCTTAGCTCATTTTGGAAAACACTTTATAACATGGTGTATTTATAACTTGGTGATACTGTGTTCCATTTTTGGCACTTTAGTATAACTTGGTGATACTGTGGTCCATTTTTTGTACTTTAGTATAACTTGGTGATACTGTGTTCCATTTTTTATACTTTAGTATTGCTTGGTGATACCGTGTTCCATTTTTGGTTTTTTAGTATAACTTGGTGATACTGAGTTCCATTTTTTGTACTTTAGTATAACTTGGTGATACTGTGTTTCATTCTTGGTTAGGGTGTAAACAGTTTTAATGCACTCTTATCGTACCACAATCCAATGCAGTCGTTATTGACCACAACGTTAACTATCTAAAGAATTTAAAATTTAAATTTACACGTAACAGGGAGGTGGAGTGTGTAAATTATTTGCAATCAGCCTGGCAGTTGCAGGGCTACAAAAATAGTTCTCTCTCTCTCTCTCTCTGTCTTTTATCACATGGTCACCCAATTATATATACTGTGACAATATCGAAGACTTCAATATCGAAGGTTCAAGGAATTTCTAGTACTTAATTCATAAAAAGTTAAAAGTGTAGATAATAGAGTGAAAAAGTAACAACAGGGTCAGTTATACCTATTATACCTATTTATAAAAGGTCTTTGTTGTACAACTATTTATGAAAAGGTCGGTTGATTACCTGTAACACCTTTATTCTATTTACAATAGATCTATTTACTTGTTTACAATACTTAAGACGTTTCCAGTAAAAAGGGTTTTTTATACTTTATTATGTACATGGAGTTTTTCTGCTTCTCTAAAATTATCTGTTTTTGATCGAGCTATATAAAGAGCGCTCGAGTGCGGTCAGTGAGTTAGTATCCGTTTGATCTATGACGAGTGTTTATTGAGTGGCTAACGGTGGGTGCGTAGTACAGGTTACGTATCCGAGCATTGTAGTGGTTAACTATTGTTATATTATTTTGTGTATTTGCATTGTGTATTCAGTTTCATTTTGTATGTGTATTCTATAAAATCGATTGTAAGTAGTGCTAAGTAAATTATTAAGTTATTTATTGTATTATTTCATTATAATTAGTTTATTATTTATTCTGTAAATCTTTTAGTGTAATAAATACTTGTAATTGTAAACTATAGTGTATTAATTTTTTAATTACCTAGATCCCGAAACGGACCTAAGCGAAAAATGTCACAATACTTATAATTTAATAAAATTCAGATTTTATAAAGTTTGTTATAATTTTTTTCCTGGACTATTTCATATCATTCTCTTCAGAATTAAATTCTCTTTAAATTTTGTACAATGTTTACATGTTTCTTACCAATTTAACAAAGTTAATCTACTTCAAACCTAAGAAAGACATGTTTTCCGAGACCTAATTTTGCGTATTTTGTCAGATATCTCAGAAATGACATACTTACAGACGTAAGACAGGTTTTATTCGATTTTTTGCTGTATAATCAGTTTTTGAAGTATGATCCGTTATTCATGAAACACCCTGTATATTCAATGGTATTAAGAGTATATATATATATTTTTTTTATTTTACTGTGACTTTTTTGCAATTTCTGCTAATGCAGACGGTGGATATTGATAATGAAAATTACTGATGATAAAATGCTACACCTGACCGAGAATCGATCCCAGGACCCCGGCGTAGAAGCCAGTTGCGCTAACCACTGGCAATTTGGCAACCATGCTTCAACTAATATGGGACCATATTCGTGCGGGTTATTTAAGTCACAGTTATCTCCTCTGAGAGTAATGAACTTCATTGTACAGCCAGATTTCGTGGTAAATGAAGAGAAGGTGTTATTTACAAGGTAGAAAAAGAATGCTTTTCAGAGGGCCTGGCATGCTGATAAGCACACTTTTTCATTTAAGGTGATACTGTATGACGGTTTTAACTGAAAATTTTGATTTTCGGTTTTTTATGTTTTTCAATTAATTGTTTAGACCTAGTTCAACCACAAAACTTTAAATTACGTGAAAAAATAGTACTTTTATAAAAAAAATTAAGTTTTTAGGAAGTTTACTCAGAAAAAATATAGTGCCACCATGAACGAATATTTTTCGTAATTTTATACGGATCATTTTAGAGCAAAGGGAACTATTTTAGTTAGGCTATTTAAAAATATGTGCATTACTGTTTTTAATACTCTCAGCCATTGGTTCATATTTCTAACCAACTGTTGATGGGAAATTCACTTGTTTGTGTTGTACATTTTGTTTTTTCGCCTGTTCCCGCAAATTTAAATTTTTAACATTTAGGTAAATTTTTCTCGGAAACCATTAAACCTACCAGGCTAAAATTTTTACCAGTTATTTATCTTGCATATGCACATATTCTGTCATTTTTATGACTTCCTCAAATTCTTAAAAAATTATTAATAGGTATGTAAAATATTGTAGAAAAAAATTTGTAAAAATTTTATATTATTCGTTATTCTGTTTCTTAACTTTATGGTTCAACAGATTAAATTGAAAAAATGTCAATAGCTAGAAAAATCCGACATCTATAAGTAAGTAAAGTTTCATTTCCCTATCGTTTAGTTTATCAATCCTGTGAAACATTTTTTTTCCTAATGCGTGTACAAATGTTGCAATCTGTTCAATTTAGAACAATAAGCACCCTATGACCCAATGCGATGAGGATGATGTGTATGACGTGTAAATGAGACTGTGTAGTCTTCTACAGACCCAGGCCGACCATTCCTGAGAGAGTATGGTTAATTAAACCCCAACCATCAAAGTACACCGGTAACCAACCACTGTCTACCATTCAAATCCGTATAAAAGTAACTACCTTTACTAGGATTTGAACCAGAAATTTTCGTCGCAAAAAATCAGCTGTTAAACAGCTGACTTTACCTCTTAGATTAACTAGGTGGGTCTGTGAAAAATGTACCTAAAAATATAAAATTTAACATTGGCAGGGTACAAAGTACAGTCTGCCCTTAAGAAGAAAAGGAATCGTAAACCAAATTGCTTCTCGTTTTAATTAGTAAAGCTTTAAGAGGTTGAAACAAACAAACCTTTCGGCTGATCACCTAAACAACAACAGTGAATAAACACACCGTATTAGTTGTGACAAAAATATAAGTCAGGAAAATAATCAATGTCATTACATAGATTGGTTTTTTTATGTTTAAAATACTAATTAAAATTTTATTACATTTTGTATTAAATTATACTTAGATCATTATTATACAGACTAAAATGGAAACTAATTAATTTAATTGTTTATAATTTATATTCAAACATTTTACTTTAGTTCAATTATTATTTATTATTTCATTGTTGGCTTAATAATTGCATAAAATATATTATTATGAACAAATAAAATTTCAGTAGCATTGATTAATTTATTTAATTATATTTTATAATGTAAATTAATCCAATTTCATTTTTAGATAACAAACTCGCCACTCCAGCAGCGCTTCGCGCCGCTTACGTATCTCGGCATCAGAGGGGTAGGTGGATCAGAATTCATTAATAGATTAGAACCATTTGCCCCAAGGTAAAGTTCGCCCGCCAAAGTGGTTGGGTGGATCACAATATTTTATTTTGAAATTTGTAGATATGAAGTTTCAAAATTTCAACTTTGAATGTTGAGGTTTAAACGTATGATATTATAACAGTTATTTCGTTTTCTTATGCGACCTAGGGTTGCGATCATAAAATTTTTGAGTTACCAAATTTTTATGTAATTTTCTTCGGTAAATAACATGCAGTTAAAAGATTATTTGTATTCAAAAAAATTTAAAATTTTTGTTGGGGTAGCAATCACCATAGAACCCCGATCTAAAATTAAATAAATTCTCCGTGACTCTATGGGTATGTGTAAAGTTTTGTCAATTAAAATTTGCGAAAAAAACCGTTGTGAAGGTATAAAGAAAGACAAACATGAAAACAGCAAGGCCTAAAAGCTTATTAAAGTAAAACCTTATTTGTAAAAGCTTATTTAAGTAAAACCTTATTTGTTAGTATCGGGAACTGTACTTTACTGACAACTGCCCTATTTAATTGTTGTTTTTGTTGTATTTTTGACGTGAGTTTGAACAGGGACTCCCAGTAAAGTTTGCTTACGGATGACTGTCAGCTGATCACCATACAAAATTGATTTCCCAACTGGTGGTACTTAACAAATAATAACGACTTTCTACCAGCTGAGTGATTGGGCTGGCGCAAAGGCCAATTAAGAAAATTTAAACTAAAAAGTCGTTTATTAGGGGAGGGGATAAAATGAGTAAGCGACCCCTTCCCCAGGGGTTCGTCCCCACGGTCCCTCAAATTCTGTTTACTTTTCTGAACACGAAGCAAAAAATTACGACACAATATTTACATGTTGTTGTTGTAGTTGTTGTTGTTGTAGTTGTTGTTGTTGTAGTAGTTGTTGTTGTTATTGTAGTTGTTAATGTAGTTATTGTTGTTGTTGTTGTTGTTGTAGTTGTTGTAGTTGTTGTTGTTGTTATTGTTGTAGTAGTAGTTGTTGTTGTTATTGTAGTTGATATTGTAGTTATTGTTGTAGTAGTTGTTGTAGTTGTTGTTTTTGTTGTTGTAGTAGTAGTTGTTGTTGTTATTGTAGTTGATATTGTAGTTATTGTTGTAGTAGTTGTTGTAGTTGTTGTTTTTGTTGTTGTAGTTGTGTTGTTGTAGTTGTTGTTGTTATAGTTGTTGTTGTTATAGTTGTTGTTGTTGTTGTAGTTGTTGTTGTTGTTGTAGTTGCTGTTGTTGTTGTTGTTGTTGTAGTTGCTGTTGTTGTTGATGTTGTTGCTGTTGTTAAGGTGATCAGCCTGGTTGGCTGGTTTGAACCTGTAGAGGTTTTACTAAGTAAAACGAAGAGTCAGGTGGTTTACCATTGCCACAACTCAGTGAATGGAAAAGTACACTTGTCATCATGCCGAGCCCTCTGAAAAGCTAACTCTGAAAAGCTACTCTGTATTTGCAGAGTGATATTTTCCACTCTGCAAATGACATCTTCAATTCATTCATCACAGGGTCTGGCTGTATAATGAAATTCATTACTTTCAGAGGAGATAACTCTGATTAGTGTCTTTTGCACCCCTACCACTTCTTTTCTTAAATGATTCACTCATTTAATTGGGTGACCATGTGATAAGAAACACAACTATTTATTTTAGCCCTGCAACTAACAGATTGGGTGTAAATAGTTTGACCCTCCACCTGTCCGTTATGGGCAGATTTACATGTGTTTGAGGAATATAAAGGAAAATAATAATAAGAGAACAGGAAGAGGTAACCGAGTGAGCGAGACGTTTTGCTGCGTTTATACGATCCAAATAAGAGTAAATTGTTGTTTAGCTGGTGATCACCCGAAAGGCTGGTTTCAACCTCTAGTCTATAAAAACTACATCCAACAGTCAGTTGAGACTGTGGGAAAGATAGGCGATTCCAATTGAACATTGGTTGTATAGAGAGAGAGAGAGAGAGCAATTCGCTCTCCGCTACTATCTCTCCTACAACACATACCTACTATTTAAATCATAATGAATAAGTTATCACCGCACCCGATAAACTAGAACATGCGACATCGTCACAGTTTAAGTTGCTTAACTCACATAATTAAAGTTGCCAAATAGCCTATATTGATCAGGAAGCTCTAAGCTATGCAACAATGAAAGATTTATTAAAATCAGTTGAGTAGTTTCTGAGATTACCACCTCATACAAACAAACAAACAAACAAACAGATGTTTCTTCTTTATTATGCTAGTACAGACAAGAGATGTTGGTTCCAGGGCTACAAAAAATAGTTCTGTTTCTTTTACGTATTCAGCCAATTATATGACTAAACTATTTAAGAACAAAAGTGGTAGGGGTGTAAAATACACTAATCAGAGTTATCTCCACTGAGAGTAATGAATTGCACTATACAGCCAGACCCTGTGATGAATGAAGTGAAGATGTCATTTGCAGAGTGGAAAGTGGGTGCTTTTTGGAGGACCTGGAATGCTGATAAGCATACTCTTTCAACTCGGTGAGTTGTAGCTTTAGTAAACCACTTCACTCCTCATTTTTACTTAGTAAAACCTCTCTAGAGGTTTAAACCAGCCTTTCGGCTGTTGACCTAAACAACAACAGAACAAGAGAAAGGAACAAACGTAAAACGTGTGTTATACATAATTTTATGTAAGAACCTGAGAAACATAGTCTTATATCACGGAATTCAGAAACAGCTTGTACATGTTGTTGCTGTTTAGGTGATCAGCCTGTAGGCTGGTTTGAACCAACTCTAGAGGTTTTACTAAGTAAAACGAGGAGTGAGGTGGTTTACCATTGCCACAACTCAGTGAATGGAAAAGTACACTTATCAGCATGCCGGCCCCTCTGAAAAGAACATATTTTACACTCTGCAAATGACACCTTCTTCACTTCATTATATCTGTACGTTAGAACAAGAACAACCAATGTCAAAAAAAAAAAAATAGTTTTGAGAAAAGAGCAAAGAAAGATCTGGGTAAAATGTTAAACAACACCAGTAATTCCACCTACGTCAGCTACAATGGCAGCAAAAATTAAGAAAAGTCTCTCCAAAAACAATTAATGTCAACATTGGTTCTTATTGCTAACAGACTTCATTTAGAAAATTTTTATTGCAATCATAACCATATTATGACTTTGGATGTTTTGGCATGAAGAAATTATGGTATCTGACAATCAATGTTCTGTTTGGTTGTCCTAGCAATATTAATTTTCACGCAGCTGACTGACATTGGTTCATGCAATATCTCATGAATATCTCATGTAATATCTCATGAATAGAGTATAGTTAACTATACGTAATGGGCATTAGTTGTTCAAAAAGTACACAAAAAGTTACGTTGATAATGTGTTTAACTCATTTTTGTAAAAGAATGACATTGGTTGTTCTTGTTCTAAGGTACAGATATAGCCTCAGTCACATGAGGCTATCCGAAAGCCTGATGTAACTCCTCAAATATACAAAAGAAAAATAACCAACTGGCAGATTAATTTAGGGAGAGGGCAGTCTGAAGATTTAATTAGTTCTATCTATTCAAACTAATTGCTCTTTATCGTGTGTCAGCTTAAAAAAAACACATTGTTTTTTTGTTAACATTTTTATCGATAGTCTGCTTCATCCTTTGCCTATACATGATTTTGTATTTTTATTTTATTACTTTCTCTTGTCTATATGAATATATAGGAAGGAAAGTATTGTTTCGATTTTAAGAAATCGAGTTTTCACCGGATCTATACGTTTTCAGACCCCCTGAACCCAAAAAACATGTTTTTAGCGATTGGTCTGTGTGTGTGTGTGTGTGTGTATACAAAATATCTCAAGAACGGAACATTGTACGAACTTGAAACTTGAAACTTAAGTTACATACCCTTACCGGACCCGACACGAACATTTTCATCAAAATCGGTCAACCGAAAGTAGTAGTTTATTCGTTTATTTTTCACTTTTTTGCGATTTTCTCAAAAACTGGTCCTACGACTTTTTTAAAAATCACCTGGTTTACTAAATTTTTTATTCTCTACAAGCTAGGGTAGGCGTCATGTGTGCAGAAATTCTTGGTAAGGGTGTTTTCTCGTAAAAAAGTTGTTTTTTTAAGATTACGGCTTTAATATGCATTTTAGCGCAACAATTTATATAATAAAAATTGTAGAGAATTTAAAATCCTACAACTTTTATTTCAAAAATTTTTTGTATAACGCTTAGTTTAGCGGTAATTTGCGATTTTCTGTTTATTTTTCTCACGAAAATGTGTGAAAAATTGATTTTATTAAGATTTCGGCCTTAGTATGCATTTTACGACGAAAGTGTATATAATTAAATTTATAGAAACTTAAAAGATCTACAACTTTTATTGACAGCTTTTTTCTCCACGGAGCCTAGTTTAGTGAGAAAGAGTGATTTTCCGTATTTTAAAGTCAAACTGAGGTCGATTGTCATTTTGTGTCTTTCACTCATGATTAAAATTAGGTTATGTTTATTGAGGTTAGTTTTTTGTTTATTTCTAATGTTTTATTACTAATGTTAGGATAATTGCTTATTATTTGCATAAGCAAGAGAAATTTGTGTGTTTCACACCGGATTTTTTTGTAAATTTTTGTTTCTTTCTTTTATGTAAATTTAGTGTAGACATAAAAAGCTATTATTATAATAGAATAAATAACAAAATAAATCAAAGAGATACCCGCGCACAGGCTAGACCTATGCAGGTATTAGCAAATAACATAGCATAACATTTATTCTACTTGTTTTTAATAATAATAAATATATAAATAAATTCACCACAGGGGCTACCTGTATAATGTAATTCATTACTTTGAGAGGAGATAACTCTGATTAGTGTCACAGTACACCTCTACCTCTTCTCTTCTTAAATGATTCAGTCATTTAATTGACTGACCATGTGATAAAAAACATAACTATTTATTTTAGCCCTGCAACGAACAGATTGAGTGAAAATAAATTGACTGCAGAAGTTTTACTAAGTAAAACTATAGTAAGGTGGGTTACAATTGCCTTCCTCACTGAGTGGAAAAGTACGCTTATCAACATGCCGGGCCCTCTGAAAAGCACAAAATTATTTTCCACTCTGCAAATGAAACCTTCATTTCATTCACCTCAGGGTTTGGTTGTATAATGAAATTCATTACTTTCAGAGGAGGAGATAACTGTGATTAGTGTCACAGTACACCTCTACCTCTTCTGTTCTTAAATGATTCAGTCATTTAATTGGCTGACCATGTGATAAGAAACAGAACGATTTATTTTAGCCTTTCAACTAACAGATTGAGTGTAAATAATTTGACACTCCACCTGTCACATTGTACATGTTATAATTTGTTAATAAATTTGTGTTTCTAAGACAGGCACAGCTATGTTCCATTGCAAGTCAATGTAATGTTTCTTGTTTTTAATTTAACAAAAGTCCGTCTCATTAATTTAATTAATAACAATCAATTTCACTTTAATTGATTTACAATATCAACTAGCCGTATATATATGTTATTTTTAAACATATTAGAAAATAAAATATTAATGAAGCTCGACTAGTTAATAGAATTGAATGTTATAAATTGATTCGATGCCTAACTATATATTCAGTTTTCATTTATAAGAAAGCTTTATTAGCGTATATTAATTTTAGTTGGGTAGTTCTTCATTCGGGCCAACTTAAAAAAGAAATGTATCAAGTTAAATCGATATTATCATTTTGTATCTTAAGTTGTATATTATTTATTATTTGTGAAGCTAAATTTGAACATAAATTGTGTCCTGATGTTTTAGTAAGTTCAATTTGTTTCTTATAATTTATTTAAAAATAATATAGGGGGTCACGTACCCCTATACTTCACAATGTTAACGTTTGTACCTTTTTCTCAGGAACTACATAAGGTAGACACTTAATTTTTTTATCATTTAGATCATTCTTTTTTGCACATTTTGAGCGGAAAAAATGTACAAATTGATTAAGTAAAAATTTTTTACAATTTTTTTCGAAAAGCCTTTTGGTGATAATTTAAAAATTTAATAAAAAATTTAATTTTTTACAAATTTAAATTGTTAAACGCTCAGAATAGACAGAAATAATTGATCTTTCAAACAAAAAAAAAAATCACTCAAATATCTTTAGTAGGTCCTGAGAAAAAGGTACAAATGTGGTTAAAAACCTAATTTTTGGAAACACTCATTTTAATAAATAAACACGATCCTAGTAACAACACTTTTGTTAGTAAATATTTACACTAAGACAACAACTGTAATAAAACGGCAAAATAACACATGTGCTATGATAATACAACTGACTACGGTACTTCCAACCTTAGATTTCAAATTAAAATAGTATTAGAACAAAAATAATGGTAAAATAAATATATAAAATAGCCGGCCGCATTGGCGCAGTTGGTAACGTGCTCGCCTCTCATCATGCGGTCCTGGGTTCGAATCCCACTCAGGCATGGCATATTTTCATACGTTACAAAAAATCATTTCATCCTCATTACACACAGTCACACCCCAACGTCGTCGCTAATGACCTTGTAGTTGATGCGACATTAAATAAATAAAAAATAAAAAATATATATATATAAAATATAAAATAAATGTAAAAATATTTTTTTGTTTTGGTGTGAGTAGTTGCACCAGCTGTAGAGGTTAATGAAAATAATATTTAAAAATATTTATAATTATCGTAGAAACATAATATTTACACCATTTTTTTAGCGGAAATTTCAAACTACATTATGCAATAAAAAAAAGTCATAATTTTTCCAATTTTTCGATACGTGACCCCCTTAAGTTTTTTCATCGATTAAATCTCATGTGTTAGGCAATTACAAGATATCTTGTTAAGTGCTCCATTATTCACTGAATGCAGTGTTATAAAGTCACTTGACTCACGAGTTTGCCCTTGTTTGCAACGAGGGGTAAAGGGGGGAAAGCATCTGTGCGCAAGCCCGACTGATTTAATTTCAGTACGACTAACATAACAACTTATATTTTACCGAGCATGTACAGTTTTTCGCGGAACCTTTTGTAGGTTAACTGTTAAATACAGAAATGTCGGTTTCTCGAAAATGTGGTCGAACTATTCACAGTGTTGAACGAAATCTAATATGCAATGTAATAATATGCTATGAAGTTGAAGCGGCGCATGCTCTAGACCAAACCGGTGGGTCACTACCTACAGTTCAACCGTTCTTAATTTGCTCCTCCTTCTGTCAACAAGCAAAAGCCACCTACTACAGGTGCACGCTAGAGTCTGCCACTTTACGGATCTCGTATTCCTATTAAGTTAACTATCTTTTAAATTATAACTACTTAAAGTACTGAAAACATCAGTAATGATATGATGTAGGCTTAACAATTTCATTTATAAAAATACTTGTTAAAGTATTTTGTTGTTACTTTTTAATCAGCGTGTACACATTTTGATATAATGCGCATGCTCAGTGACGTCATTATTTGTTTACATTAGGAGCAAACTAAGAGAGGCTGGACTTTACTTAATTTTACAGTTGCGTACTTTTTGAAATTTCAAGAAAGACGGTTGACAAAAAATTATAAGAAAATAATCGTTCAGCTTTATATTATTAGCAAATAGAAAAGGAATTTATTGTTTACTTACTGAAATTTTGAATACTGTTATTTCAGATTGATAGTTCTGGATGGAAACGAAGTAAAATTTCTGATGATAAGGACAAAGCATTCCCAAAAATATTACCCATCTTACGTTATTTGATGTTAAAGAATTTACAAATTCCTAATGAATACTTCGCTTTTAAATCAAGTGACGTTGCAGTCTCTGTAAGTATTGTTACTTATTTTACAACTAAATAAAAACATAATGACCGCCTCTAATGTGGTGTTGTCACTATACCATAAGACGTAATATCAATAGAAACTTCTGGAGTAGGTGTTTTCAGTGGCACACTGGCAGTAAAGTAGTTGGAGCAGTTTGTACAGTGTAGAGTGCACTAGGCTACTACACCCATACTCTCTCTCTCTTCACTATAATCAAATTAGTAATAGTCTACCCATCATCATATAAATCAACATATATTTGTGCTTTTATTAATGTATTATTTTAAGCTGCCCGTAACAGACAGTTGGAGTGTCAAATTATTTACACTCAACCTGTTCATTGCAGGGCTAAAATAAATAGTTCTGTTTCTTATTACATGTTCAGCCAATTAAATGACTGAATCATTTAAGAACAGAAGAGGTAGAGGTGTACTGTGACACTAATCAGAGTTAATCTCCTCTGAAAGTAATGAATTGCATTATACAATAGGACCCTGTGGTGAATGAAGTGAAGGTGTCATTTGCAGAGTGGAAAGTATGTGATTTTCAGAGAGCCCGGCATGCTGATAAGCATACTTTTCTACTCAGTGAGTTGTAGCAATTGTAAACCACCTCACTCCTCATTTTACTTAGTAAACCAGCCTACAGGCTGATCGTCTAAACAACAACAACAACAACAACAACAACAACAACAACATTATTTTAAGGTAAAAATGAATACTTTATACCAGCACTACGCACTCTATGAACACTCGTCAAAGATCAAGGTCTCGGGGATCTCTTTATATAGTGAATCAAAAAGATAATTCCAGAGTGGCAGAGAAATTCCATCCAAATAATAAAGTACAAAAAAACCCTTTTTACTGGAAAAGTCTTAACTATTGTGAACAAGTAAATAGAATAAAAGGTGTTACAGGTAATCAACCGACCTTTTATAAATAGGTATACTTTTATTGTTACTATTGCCCTGTTGTTACTTTTTCACTCTATTATCTACTCTTTACCTTTTTATGAATTAAGTACTAGAAATTTCTTGAACCATATTCGTCTTCAATATTGTCACAATATTATTTATAAAATATTTTCATTTATTTCTATTCCTACTAATTAATCTATTCTTTAAAAAATTTACATTTGCAAAGTAACTACTGTTTATATTCCAATTGAATTCTTCTTCAAAATGGAAATACTCATTGCATTTTTGGGCAGTTTATACGCCTACCCTCAGCACTAAAATGCATTTACTTTTTTAAACGTTTTATTACTTTCTATATAGCCCTATAGGCTGACTTTAAATGAATATTAAATTTCTGTATTTAAGGGGAAATAAGAAACAAAAATTTCCCAAATAATGTGTTTTTTGTTTTAAATCTTATATCAAAACCTTATATACAGATTTGAAAACACCATTTGTACAAAATTCCATCGAATACCTATACTAAACGCTTTCACGACAAGTCACACGAACACGAGAACCCACTGGTGCGTTCATTTTCCACCTTCCATTTACCTGATAAACCATCTAGACGCCCTAAAAGACGCTGGAGTAGAGACCTGCTAATTTGATACAGAAATTTCATTGTTGGGGAGGCAGTGATGGGGGCCCTACCACTCTCATGCCTATCATCCAATTTACATTATTATCATAATCATCACATTTGCTTGTTGTAACATTTTACACTTGTAAATAAAGAATTATTAAAGAGAAAAAAAAATTATAATCAAATTTAGAGTTTTCTATTTAATTTGCTGTATAATTTATGTCTATAAGCATTTTTTAAATATTTTTAATAAATGTTTGAAAAGTTTTATGGAAATTTACATAATTATTTTAATTTTTTATATCATAGTTTCAATAAATTGTATTTATTTAATGAAACTACATAACCTAGAAGGCTGTGGTATAATAGGTCTACATAATTTTGAACAGAAATGTTTGTTGGTTATATTAGTTATAATGAATTCATTTAATGATTGAAATAGTATGTTTGTTTCTGTAAAGAGTATTGCATCTAAGTGTTTTGTGCTAGTGCTAAAACACTTTTATGTTACGGTTTTTGAAAAATCATGTTTTTATGACGAATTACCCATTTTCCCAAAAAACTACATAACATAGAATGCTAAATTTTTTTCCGTGTGTTTCATTTTTATGTTATCGTTATGTTATGGGTCCTCTCTCAGTAATGCACAAGAAATATTTCTTAAGATAAAATCATTTTCTGTTGAAAATAGAGAAAAAAATCTGGTGTGAAACACTCACACAACTCTCTCTTGCCAATGCAAATAATTAATAATAAACCTAACATTATTAATAAAATATTAGAAATAAACAAAAAACTAACCTCAAAAACATAACCTTATTTTAATCATGAGTGAATGACGCAAAATTAAAATCGTACTCAGTTTGGCTTAAAAAAACGGAAAATCACACTTTCACGCTAAACTAAGCTCTGTAGAGAAAAATTCTCTTTGTAAAAGTTGTAGATATTTTAATTTTCTATAAATTTTATTATATACACTTTTGTCTTAAAATGCGTACTAAAGCCGAAATCTTAAAAAAATCGATTTTTCACACGTTTTCGTGAGAAAAAACAGAAAATTGCTAATTACCGCTAAACTAAGCGTTATAGCTAGTAGTTTACTTATTACAAAATAAACAAAGAAACACTAACATTGCATTGATCTACCCTTGAATATGGGAAACCATAATAGGGTAGTTTAATTTTTCCCACTACGAGTTAATAGTTTTTGATTTCTAAGTTACACATAAGGAAATTCATTTCTATTTTAATGATTTGTGTAAAGTAATGGGAAAATAAATTAATTTCATTAGAACATAATTTAGTGTAACACCTAATAATATAATTTGTATGTTATTTAGCCGGAAAAGCCAGAAACTCTATCCTTCTTTGTACGATTTTCCGAGGCTATGGTAAGTACAACAATTACCCAATCAAAAACTATTAATTTAGTGTTTAATTAACTAAAATATATAAAAGTTGTAGTTTAATTAACTAAAATTATTTAGTGAACTAACTAAATATTATTTAGTTAATTAAACTAAATTAATAGTTTTTGATTATTAGGCCTATATTATATTATATTATTGAGTATTATATTATAATACTATATATTATTATTATTTTAAAAAGGAGCCATACTTAACTTATTAAAAGTAAGGACGTTGGCAAAGCATCCGTTCATATAATCACTGAAAATATCATCTAATTGATTACATTTTGAAGTGATTATATAAACGATAATTGCCTTGCCAACGTCCGTACTTTGAATAAGTATGTCACTTAAGTTCTTCATTTTAAAGTTAAGCAACGATTGCCTCATCAATTCTCTAATCATATTACTTCTGGTAACGCGCTATAAGTTGACGATTGCGCTTATCATGCGGTGGGAGGAGGACAGTATACTATCTATTCTACTTACATCGGCCAACCCGAAACCATAACACATCTATCAACCACCACAAACAGTTAACTAATAAAATTCACTTCATCACCCCTAACACTAAATAACTAATGAGTAATGTAATTATTTAAAGAAAGTGAATTATTTAAAATTAAATTGCAATTTACCATAACTTTACTGAAAATAATGAAATATGAAAACCTTAAAATACATTTTCCATTTTGAAATGACCGTAAATTACCGTAAAATTAGTAGCCTATTACTCACGATAATAAGCTCGCATCGACGGAACTCACGGACTAACTAGTCTATCACTTCAAATGTCAGTGTGCAGTAATTCAGTTTACTGCTGATGACCAAAAGGGATACTAAATATAGCTTAGGCCTAGTATTATGGCTTATTAGAATGAATGTTTATTATTTAGGATAATTATTAAGAATTAATAAATAATACAATGTAATGTTTATAAAATGACATAGGTAGTTGTAAACATAGGAAATCAAAGTAAGAATAAAACTACAACATGATGTGATGGTTAGAGCTGTCGCTATGATGTATTTAGAAAAGTACATATAGTCGCACTTCCAGCCCCCGCATAATACATTCTTCGCCGGCCGCATTGGCGAAGTTGGTAACGTGCTCGCCTCTCATTATGCGGTCTTGGGTTCGAATCCCATTCAGGCACGGCATTTTTTCATACGTTACAAGAAAATCATTTCATCATTCACCGTCTGCATTAGCAGTAATTGCAGAACAGTCGGACGTTAAACAAAAAAAAAAAAAAACAAAAAAAAAAAAAATACATTCTTACTCTCGCTGACGATCGTCAACTTATATAGTGTTACCAGTAAGTGTTGTTCTTGTTTAATGGAAGATATTTTATTACAAAATTTACCAAAGAAAGATCTCAATTGTTTCCTATTCGAGTAGGAGTTCCTCAAGGGTGTACTTTAGCCCCAATAAACTACTGCCGTCTTCTTGGTCCTTTTTTTTTGTTTTACGTCTGACTGTTTTGCAATTTCTGCTGAAGTAGGGTTAAGTAGTGTGGGTATGTACTTTAAACACGGCTATGGCAAAAAAATGCATGCATTGGCAATGTGGCTCAATCGAACAATTCTTAACCCTTTCAATCCCAAATTTTTTAACTATTTCTAAAATATGTGTACATTGTTTCATACATTTTACTGACATTTAAGTGTAATAAAGTTACTTTTAGACCCTCAGCCTTTTTGATGGCCTGACAAAAATGTGTGACACATAGGCCTACGTCATATTGGGACTTGATATCAAAGGTCCCAACAATATGAATTAGTAAAATCATGTTCAGGCTTCCTAAACAATATTCTCTTAACTTTAATTTGCAGCAAAAAACTATATATGATTTTAATATCAAAATATTATTTAAGACTTAAAAAATGTTACAATTCAAAAATACTGGTAAAATTGATAAAATCACTATTTACAGTCTAAAATATATGCTTGTATGTACATTCAACATACTCGAAGAAATGCTACTTTATTTTAGTAAATGAACACGAATATTTAAAACTTAACTTTAAATAGAAACTAATTGTCGCCTGCGTGGCGTAGTGGTCAGTATCTTACACTGTAAAGCGGAGAACTCAGGTTCGATTCCTGGCTAGGGTACAGAAAATTATTACACTTCACATCCACTGCTCTTTAATCCAAAGTAGTCGCTAACAATTAAAATTTTTATGTCTGTTATTTCACTCCAATGTGACTTGTATGCCACCGCACTGGGTTAGAATGGGTTAAACTGCCTGGACGACGTGAGTGATCAACGTCAAAGTTCTGCGAAGGATGAGAAAGAAACTGGTGATTTTAGAATTTATCAAAGCGCGTAAACTACAGTACCTGAGTCATATTATGGGGAACGAAGCCAGATATGTTTCGCTTCTGGGTATTTTGCAGGGGAAGATCTTCGGAGAAAGAGGCCTAAGAAGAATTTTTTTTAAGGCGAAAAACCGTGATCTTAAAAAAAAATTCTTCCTAGGACTCTTTCTCCGAAGATCTTCCCCTGCAAAATACCCAGAAGCAAAACATATCTGGCTTCGTTCCCCATAATATGATTCAGGTACTGCAGTTTACGTGCTTTGATAAATGCCAAAATCACCAGTTTCTTTCTCATCCTTCGCAGAACTTTGACTAGGAAGAAGGATATCTTGGTAAAAACGTGGTAAAAGAGAACCTGAAAAGAGTATTTCCGGTAAAAAATTAATTTCAAAAACTCGACATGAAAACAATCATTTTTATCTTACCTACACAGGACAAGAGAAATTACTGTTGGGGATTTTAAATCCCATTTTCACAATTTCTATATCATCTAATTTTTAATTCAATTAGTTTTAGCTTTTGTCTGTTATCAGGAACAGTAATTATTCACATCCACCCAATTTGCTTTTTTTATTTTTATTGAGTAATGATGCCTACATAAGCCTTGGGTTTGTGCGTAGGTAATGATATGTGGTGATTTACAGATGAAACCAATGCCAAACCTGACCGGGAATCGAACCCGGGACCCGGGCAAAGTAGCCAGTTGCGCTGACCACTACACCACGGGCCGGCCGAATTTGCAATTTTCAATTTGATTTTGTGCTGTATTTTTAACGTGGATTAGGTTAGAATTTTAACAGGGATTTCCAGTGGAGTTTGTTGACGATTGGTTGTCAACTGGTCACCATACAGCGCTGTTTTATCAACCGGTGTTACGTAACACATGATAGAGACTTTTTACCAGCTGACTGACTGGTCTAGCCGAAAGCCTGAGCACAGTTTTTTACTTTTACTGTAACTTTTTACTTTTTTACTTTTTTTTTTACTTCTTTACTTTTACTTTTTTTACTGTACTACAACCACTACACAAGAAACAGAATCAATTATTATGTTGCTATTCACAACAATAAATTTTTTGAACAAAAACCAACTTATGCAGGTAGAAAATACATCAATAAATTGCCACAAGGTTTAAAAAGTTGTGACAATTTAAGTCATTTAAAAAAAACTAAAACAATATTTGATTGATGAAACATTTTACAGTGCGCACGAATTCCTTTCTAAATAGTTTTGGTTGAAAAGTATTTAACTTCTAATTAAACAAATATTGTGTACTATTTTATACCAAGGGGTTCATGACAAACCTACTGAGTTAAGCAGTAGCGGGAAAAAATTATTGGTCAGTAATGAATTTATTATTGTGTTTAACTTTTTTATTTTTAATTTTGTGTGGTATTTGATTCAATGGGGTTCATGACAAGCCTACTGAAGTAAGCAGTAGCAGAAACAATTTTTTGGTGGTAAGTGATGAATTCATCATTGGTGATAAACTTTCAGTTTATCAGTTTTATCTTGACATGTCCTATACTCCCACAAGGAGTCTCCTGGATGAAAACACCCGGAACGTATTGAAGTACAAACGACCAGTTTTACATCTGCCGATATCGGTCCGACGTGCCGGAACGACATGTTGATGTCATCAGGGATCGGAACCGAGATATCGTTGGCACAATCATCTCTTGTTGTACCAAACCAAAAAAACAGACAAGTATTGTTTTTATAAATACCGATGTCAGGGCCGTCAATTCGTATGAAAAGTATCGAACGATAATCGGTATTGTGCCAGCCGTAACTCCGAGATCGGCGACGATATATCGATATCGTGTCCGTAAGTGAAAAAACAGCCTAAAGATATTTTAAGGGGATACAGACGTTTGTATTTCACGCATGTTAATTTAGTAATTTTCTGGTACAATTTTCTCAGATACTAATTTAGGTAGAGATTTCAAACTAAAACCATTTAAAAAATAAATCTTTATAATGCATCCTGCAGTTTGAAATTAATTCTATTTTATATAATAAATTTCAATAACCTTTCTTTTTAACTGCGTCAACTTTTATTTTCATTTACACGTGTTTCGGTGGATCCACCATCTAATGATGATGAAATTTACTCTAATGAGTAAATTTCATATAATCGAAAGTAAAAATTTATTTATTAAAAATCTACAGAAGATGATACATCTTCAGTCATTTGTGTAAAACTCATTTGTATAAAATCAGTTAAAAAGGAAGGTTAGTGAAATTTATTATATAAATTCATTATTATATAAAATATAATTAAAACCATTTTATTCATTGAATTATGCTTTTTAGTGTATATTAATAATACTTTTCTTTTATTAAAATCTGAAGTTTTTAAACAATATTTTTTCCACTTGATCTAAAATTGCCCAAATTTTAAAATATTTTACTCATCTAACACTCATACAATTAATTAAGAATAAAATGGCAAATTGTTTGGTATAGGCCTACCACATAAGGAAAGTTATGAAGATACTCTGGCTAAAAAATAAAGGTGATATCTTAATTAGTCTCTGAGAAAATGGTACAGAAGTGGAAAAAACCACAATTTCCGAAAAACCACCGTTTTTTTAAAAATATACAAAACAACACGTATAAGTACAGTATTCAGATGAACTGCAGTCCCCTAGCTGTGGGAGTGAGAGAATGCATAACGCTCTCATTCGCACAAGCCATACGCGCCGTTCTAATAACATTGTCTTTAATTTCACTCATTGTTGTGAGCAAAAGTTAAACATGCATGCAGTAAACTAACAAGCAAGATAACTATTGTAGTATGTTTTCAGATTTGGATTATAACGGTAAAGACCTTCGAGCGCATGCGTAGTTATGCCACATCTCCCTCTCACTCGCTCCCCTATGGGACATGAATTCGTCTGATACCTATACGAAACAATAGCTACTAAAACCTAAACAGTACAGCACAAATTTCTAACTTACTTTCTCACAAACGAAGCATCCACAACAGGACAGCTAATTCAGACCTATACACTCTATACAATTCAGTAATTCAGTAATTCTCTAGATACAATTCAGACCTAAACGTACCCTACATAAATGACGTTTTTTCAAAACTATATAGAAAATTTAGGAAGAAACTCGTGAACAACCATAACCCATTGATCTGAAATCTGGCTACGCAGACTCTCCCAAACAATCCAATAAGACGTCTGAAACGTCAATGGAGCCGGGTACTCATCTATTAGCGTAGTACTGTAATTGACTATCCATTGCAGTGTTCTAAATGCTACACTTGTCTATTCACGTCGGAGTTCTCTCACTGGACTGTGTCTCCACTCACGTTTGTATACCATGTTAATTTTTCCCAAATTTTGTGTTACCAAATTCACTGATTGTTTCCAACAGATTGTGAATTTCCTTAATAAAGATAAAAAAAATTAACCGTCTGTACACCAATAATATTAAAATGTAATTTTTGTAATTTTCAGTATGAAAAACCGATAGAAGCTGTCTGCTGCTACATTGTCGACGACTTTAAATCAAAACCGATTTTACAAGATGCAACATGTGGAAAAATTCAAAGTTAAATTGTTTAAACTTCGATTCACATGGAAAGTATAAAGTCGATAGGATGAAATAAAAAATAAAATGAAATAATTATATTGAATTAGTTTATTATTACCGAACTGCAATCGTATTAGAAAGTACTCTTGTAAATAATTTTTTTTAAAAGGCTGTCCTCGTATTTGTAGAATTAATATAAAAATGTTATTTATACAACGATCTTCAAGTATTTTTTTTATATTTATTTTTAGATCACCTCTACATTCCTTTTTACAAAAACCACCAAAAGGAGCTAACTGACGATAAACTAAGAATAGCTTAGCAGCAGCACAACAAAATAAAAGTTTTTAGCTTTTTAATTCCCGCACAACTGTAATTGTACAATTCGTTGTAAAATGTAATTAAGGCCGCAATCTAAAAAAAACTGAAAGCATTTTTGAACTTGGTGAAAGCATTTTTCACCAAGAGAGCACGTTCCCAACAATTTCAGCAGAAATGGTGCTTACGTTAACTCTTGTACTGCTTGACGACGATCGAAATAGGATTCCCTCCCTTCTCCACTTCTTCCATTTCCGTGCCGGATCGAATACATTGGTACGCACAACACAAATGAGCAATTAATATGAATATCACTTGTACTAGATCCTTGTTATCCATAACATTTTGTACAGATTATGTGACCACCACCAGCAAAAAGTTATTAGTGTTTCTATTACTTTTGTTTACTATTAGGTAGTGTAGTCATAATATGACTCAGCAAGTTCTTAATTTACAATGTTGACTGTTTTTTTTTTTAATTCCTAATATGTGTACGTTGCAATCTGTTCAATTCAGAACAATAAGCAACCCAATGACCCAATGAGATGAGGATGATGTGTATGATGTGTAAATGAGGTGAAGTCTTGTACAGACCCAGGTCAACCACTTCTGAGAGAGTATGGTTAATTGAACCCCAACCATCAAAGTACACCGGCAACCACTGTCTAGTATTCAAATCCTAATAAAAGTAACTACCTTTGCTGTTGGGATTTGAACCAGAAACCTTTGTACGTTGGGATTTGAACCAGAAACCTTCGTCTCCGAAAATCAGCGGTTAAACAGCTAATTTTGGCGACGACTTTACCTCTAGACCAACCCGGTGGGTTAATGTTGACTGTTAATCTAAATAATTGGTACGATTTAATTATTAAATGGAGTAAGCATTATTCTTTATTTACTTGAGAGTAGCTAATATAAACTATGGTTTTACTTCAGTTGTACAGTGTTAGCGACCGTGCAATATTGGTTTTGTAGTCAGTGCAGTTTTATTACGCACTACTGCGAGGGAAGAAGATAATGTCTCCGCTGGACGACGACACGCCGTATCGCCCAGCTCCTCGACTGCCACGACGACTGCGCCCGATGCCTCTCCAAGACGACCACCTCTTAAACGGCCCTTTTCAGGGCCACCAAACGAATCAAGTTTCCCACTTAATGACGCCATCCGATGACAGTGCGTTAAGTAAAACTTAACAGTGAAGTAACAGTTTTTTTGTACTAAACTTCAAAGAATTCACAATTTTATTTTTAATAAACGAAAACGAGATATGAAGGAAACGGGTAATATTTTTGTAAACATTTTATACTTTTTGATAGTAATATTAAAGGAAGAAAAAAACATTCTAATTGTTTAAGAAAGAACAACATGATGTGAATGTAAAGTTGAATAATAATTTATATCAGTTTGAAAGAAAGAGTTTATAAAAAGAGAGAGAGAGTATTAGGGAGGGGATGAGAGAGTGTTGGTGTGAGACATGTACAAGAAGATGAGGGAGAGAGCGAAAATACGAGTAGTGGAGGGAGAAAGATAGAACATGTTGTAGGCAATATTAGGTAAAATATGAAACTTATGTCCTATTTAAGGATGACAAACGACCAAAGCTTGACTAAAAATTGTAGAAGATGGGTTGGAAACCATTTGATGGTATCTCGAACATAGAATGTGATCGAATCTGAAGACAAGGGAATACCTAATATATAAGAAAGCTGAAAAAGGATGAAAAACATTGAAAGAAGGAAAGCTGTGTGCATTATCACGTTTTCCTTACCAAGTTTTCTTCATTCCCCAACCTCCCCAATGGTTGGTTGCCAGCTTTTCGAGATTCCCTTCGTCGTCACCGAGCCTTTCTTACTCCTCTTCTACTTTTGCTAAGTTATAGTCTTTGCGTACATCTCGTTTTGCCGTTCGCCTTCTCTTAAGTCTCTGATTATATTCTAAACTCTAAGTGAACGCTTTTTTAAGCCACATCAATATAAAGGTCGTCCTTCCACTCCGCCCCACCATTTTAAATTTCATTCTCTTAAAATTCTTATTTTCTAAGTCGAGCTTTCTTTTCCAATTTATCGAACAAATCATTCCGTTCGTTGACACTCTCTCTCTCTCTCTCTCTCTCTTCTCTCTCTTAAAACTCAAACATTATAAAACTATTTCAGCTTTTTATTTTACAGTTCACGGTCGGAAAATGTTTTCACGTAATTAGTTATTTTATTCCTCGTAAGCTCATTGTTAAAGGAAAATATTTGATCATGTTAAGAAATGTACAATTTAACAACAAAAACATAATGAGTGCTCCCAATTAAACTGATTTTTTTGAGAAAAAGGTTTCTGGTTGAAATCGTAATAAAGGTAGTTAGGCCTACTTTTATACACATTTACTATAATACTATAATACTTTTCACGGTTGATAAGCTCTCCTGTACCACGCGTTCTTTTTCTTCTTCTTCTTCTTCATTTCACGGTTTAGGCGTCGGCCTGTTCTGACATCACTCTGTTCAGCTCCATCTATTCCTCGGTCTACCCAGAGCTCTTCTGCCTTGCGGTTTATATTCCCACATCTGCTTCGGTATTGTTCCATCCGTCATTCTGTTTAGATGTTCCTTCCATCTTTCCTTGTATAGCGTATAAACGCTGACAACCTCTCTTATCTTCCTCTCTTATCTGGTCTATCCTTGAGCATCCTTTTACTGCTCGCAAAAAACTCATTTCTGCCAATTCCAACATTTGTTTTTTCCGTTGCGTCAATAGCCAAGCCTCTGAGCCATACAACCGGGTAGAAACCGCCATTACCTGATACAATAGTATTTATGTATCTCTTCTCGTCTTATTTCTCAGCGTCCTTCTCATTATTCCGAATCATATATTTGTAAACGTTACTACCTTCCTCTCTAGGCCTATATCCTTCTCAGTGTCTATACTCAATTCATATCCATTTTTGGAGAAAAAGGTTCCTGATTCGAATCCTAGTAAAGGTACAGTCCAGCCTCTCTTAGTTCACTCCTAATGTAAACAAATAATGACGTCACTCAGCATGCGCATTATATCAAAATGTGTACATACTGATTAAAAAGTAACAACAAAATACGTACTTTCTAAAGTATTTTAATACTAAATACTTTTAAAAGTATTTTTATCAATGAAATTGTTAGGCCTACATCATATCATGACTGATGTTTTTAGTACTTATAGTGCTTATAATATAAAAAATCTGGTGTGAAACACTCACACAATTTTCTCTTGCCAATATAAATAATTAACAATAAACCTAATATTAGTAATAAAATATTACAAATAAATAAAAAACTAACCTCAATAAACATAATCTTATTTTAATCATGAGTGAAAGACGCAAAATGAAAATCGAACTCAGTTTGGCTTAAAAATACAGAAAATCACTCTTTCACGCTAAACTAGGCTCTATAGTGAAAAATGCTTTAAATAAAAGTTTTAGATCTTTTTATTTCCTATAAAATTTATTATATACACTTTAGTTATAAAATACATTCTAAGGGCGAAATCTTAAAAAAATCAATTTTTCACACGTTTTCGTGAGAAACAAACAGAAAATCGCTAATTACTGTTAAACTAAGCGTTATACAAAAAAATGTTTGAAATAAAAGTTATAAGATTTTAAATTCTCTACAACTTTTATTATAGAAATTTTTACGCTAAATTGCATATTAAAGCCGTAATCTTAAACAAACAACGTTTTTACGAGAAAACACCCTCACCAAGAATTTCAGCACGCATAACGCCTACCCTATCTTGTAGAAAATAAAAAACTGAGTAAACTAGGCGATTTAAAAAAAAATCGTAGGACCAGTTTTTGAGAAAATTGCAAGAAATTGAAAAATTACACGAATAAACTACAACTTCCCGTTGACCGATTTTGATGAAAATGTTCGTGTCAGGTCCGGTAGTGGTATGTAACTTAAGCTTCAAGTTTAAATGTTCCGTTCTTGAGATATTCTGTTCACACATACACACACACATGCGCGCGCACACAAACACACACACACACACACACACTTACAGACCAATCGCTAAAAACAATGTTTTGTTGGGTTCAGGAGGTTTGTTTACGTGTAGATCCGGTGAAGAGTGTATTTGTTGTGATTGACATGAAAACAATAAGTTACTTTCCTTCTTATATATTCATGTAGGTAAGAGAAAGTAAAAATTAGGGTTGAATAACGTTTGAACCTCATCTAAATGAACGATCACAAATTTAAGGTGCACTGATAACCACCTTATTTTGTTTTGAATGGAAAACGCCTGCCATTTTCATTTTCTTAAATGTATTTACTGAAGTCGATGAATCGTTGAATAATAATTTAGAGAGAGTATTTTGTGTGAATACGTGTAAATTACGTTAAACTATTAAATTTCCCCTCGTTAGATGTTGCGTTTAAGCTAGATATATGCACGATCCTAAAATTGATTGTTATAAGTTTATTGGCGTTTTGAGAGAGCCGAGTGGGTGTGGGAGAATGTGGTGGGGGGGGTAAAGGGGGGAGATATAAATAGAGCCTGCATTAGGAGGGTACACACCCTACTTTGAATTAGTAATTTAATGAGTGCACCCTGAAGCAGCGTACTCGTTTAGTATCGTTTAACGGAGACTGTTTACTGTTTACTGTTTAGTGCGTTTACTACGTTAAAGGGTTCCAAATTGATGTAGCCTACACTCTGTCTACGCTAACAGTACTCCGACGTACGCAACCACCAATACAACTGAGCATGCGTATTAATTAAAAATACCCACACCATGCATCATCAACAAACAACAATTTCATTCGACACTAATTTATTCACTCTAAGCTTAATATTGTGACACTTATCGCTAAGGTCCGTTTCGGGATCTAGGTTATTAAATAATTATTACACTAAAGTTTACAATTACAAATATTTATTACACTAAAAGATTACAAAATAAATAATTAAACTAATTATAATTAAGTAATACAATAAATGATTCAATAATTCACTTAAAATAGATAATAAACAACAAATAACTTACAATCACTTTTATAGATTATACAAACATACAAGACACAAAAACTGACTTCACAAAACTGCACATTAACTTTACACAATACCATACACTCACAAAGACGGTATAACAATCGTTGCTCGGATGCGTAACCTGTAAATACACACCCCGATAATCGCTCGGCAAAGATCACACGAATACTGACTACTGGACCCCGCTCGGGCCCTCTTTATATACCTTTTTACAAAGTTAGTTCCAGAGAAAAGTAGAGAAATCATGCAAACAATAAAGTACAAAAAATAAATAACCTTTTATTAATGAATGCTAGAAAACTCCGTAGTAAACAAGTCAAGAATAGGTCTTTTGTAAATAGAAAACGTAAACAACCTGCCCCCCCCTCATAATAGCTGTAGCTACACAATAGCTGAATTTTTATAGTAGTGATACAACCCTTAAGAATAGACACACCTTTATGGCTATTGTGTGTTGTTATTTCTGTCTTTATTACTCCTTTGTCCTCTTCACTATTTTTATGAATGAAATTCCGGAACCTTTGCGAACCGTCTTTTCTTCGATCTTGTTACAATATATTAAAAATACGTTCAATTCATTTGTTAGAAAATGTTTTATAAATCGAACATTAGTTTACCATTAATAACTAAAATTTTTACTATTGTTCCTCTTACATTGTTATTTTTCTTTACATTATTTACTAGCCTATTATTACATTATTATTTATGATTAATCCTAGGTTTTTATTATAGACTCAGTTTTATTTTTGATCAAAAGTAATAAAAGACTAATGCGCTTGAATTATAACAGGAGTGTAACAATTGCAGTGATTCGTTGTTTATCATTTCAGATTGTTCATTTGGTATCATTAAAATTAATGTCGGCCGGCCGCATTGGCGCAGTTGGTAACGTGCTCGCCTCTCATCATGCGGTCCTGGGTTTGAATCCCACTCAGGCATGGCATATTTTCATACGTTACAAAAAATCATTTCATCCTCCATTGTATATAGTTACACCCCAACGTCGTCGCTAATGACCCCAGTAGTTGATGCGACGTTAAATAAATGAATTAAAAAAAAAAAAAGTTAATGTCTGTGACTAGTTTAATACAACTGTTTGCACTTGTCCGTGTTTAACTCATTTTTAGTTTCATCAGTTATCTTTTGGTATTGTATTGGTTCGTTTCCATTTCTTCATAGTCTGAAGTTGAAAAGTTTTGTAAGCTGTATTTTGTTAACATGCGCGATAATGAATGTGTTGAGTTTTTGAAACATAAAAGAGGTAAACATTAAAAAGTAGACAAAAATTGTTTTGTTAACAGTAACGGTTAAAATAATTCATTACGGAGTCTCTTTATGAAACTACAATACGAGTAATTACAAATAATCAGAACGGTATAATTGAAAACGGTTCGCTTAAAAGAGGATAGGTTAATGTTTATTTTAGCTGGGGATGTAGATACTATTTTAATGATGGAACGTAGTGCAAGATAATTATATTGTCAGGCGGAGAGGTGGATACGCACTTGTTGTTGTTTAGGTCATCAGCCGTAAAACCTGTAGAGGTTTTACTAAGTAAAAGGAGGAGTGAGGTGGTTTACAATTGCCTTCCTCACTGAATGGAAGAGTACGCTTATCAACATGTCAGGCTCTCTGAAAAGCACCACTCTGCAAAGGACACCTTCACTTCATTCACCACAGGGTTTACCTGTTTAATAAAATTCATTACTTTCAGAGGAGACAACTCTGAATAGTGTCACAGTACACCTCTACCTCTTCTGTTCTTAAATGATTCAGTCATTTAATTGGCTGACCATGTGACAAGAAATAAAACTATTTATTTTAGCCCTGCAACTAACAGATTGAGTGTTAATAATTTGACACTCCACCTGTCTATTACGGGCAGGGATACACGCTAACGATAAATTAACGAAAAATAGTCCGTGTAACGATAAATTTTAAAAATACAAAATTTTTATTGTCATGAAAAATAATATGCATTAAATAAGTCAATCAGCTGTTTAACAGCTGATTTTCGGAGACGAAGGTTCCTGGTTGAAATCCTAGTAAAGGTAGTTACTTTTACACAGATTTGAATACTAGACAGCGGTTACCGGTGTACTTTGATGGTTGGGTTTCAACTAACCATACTCGCTCAGGAATGGTCGACCTGAGTCTGTACAAGACTGCATCTCATTTACACGTCATACATATCGTCCTCATCTGATTGGGTCATGGGGTTGCTTATTGTTCTCAATTGAACAGATTGCAACGTACACAAGTTAGGAACAAAAATAAAATAGAATTTGTTACGGACCCAATATGGTAACAAACACCGGGTAGACAGAAGAAAGGAGAAAAGACTACAGTGAACGAATGCTGAGATGTGGGCTACAAAAAGAGCTACCTCAAAAATCTTTAAGTCACCTTATTCTTGAAGTAAATATTCCTCAAAAATTTCCTAAAATTAATCATAGAGGTATACGAGACTACAATTTTTTAAATGAATTAAACCCCTTTTCATTAAAGAGCTTTCGAACCACTATCTCATTTTTCTCTCACGCATACCGCCCTACCCTTTCTTTTTCTTTTCACCCTTCTACTGCTTATTTTTAATCCCCTTTAACAACTTTAAAAACTTCTTTCCAACTTTTCTCTTTTAACTTTTTGACTTTAGAGCATATTAAACGAGGAATTGGTAATAAAAACTTAATATTTTGATTTCCTTTTTCTACATAAATCAGTTTTTATGGATCCACTGATGTAAGAAAATTTACTAATAAAATTAACTAAAATTTTTACTTAACTTGATGCATTTTTGTCACGTTTTATAAAAATATCATCGACGGGTAAATTTAGATATGGAACTTTTAAAAGGTTAATTATAATTTAAATAAACGTTGAAATGAATGTTGTATTAAATCGATGATAAAAATGAAATATTTTGTACCACAAAATTTAAATGATCCGTTAGCTATCTTATAGTCTAACCAATTTCTCGTTAGGTGGCCGCCTTTCAACTATAACTATTTCAGTTTGTCCAGAATTTTCTTATACTGGCTCATTATGGACTTTATAGCCTATTAATTGTTTTATATTAATATAATTGTTCTAATATTATAATTATATATAATATAATATAATATTATTATAATATATATATATTATATTATTATTATTATCTAATTAATATAATATCTACATTAATTGCGCTCTATCTGTTTGGTCCAGGGCTAACAAAAATAGTTCTGTTTCTTATCACATAGTCAGCCACTTATATGACTGAAGTATTTAAGAACAGAAGAGGTAGAGGTGTACTGTGACACTAGTCAGAGTTATCTCCTCTGAGAGTAATGAATTTCACTATGCAACCGGACCCTGTGGTGAATGAAGTGAAGGTGTCATTTGCAGGGTGGAAAGTGAGTGCTTTACGGAGGGCCTGGCATGCTGATAAGCATACTCTTTCAACTCAGTGAGGAAGGCAATGGTAAATCACCTTACTCCTCCTTTTACTTAGTAAAACCTCTAGAGGTTCAAACCAGTCTTTCGGCTGTTGACCTAAACAACATTAAATGTTTTACAAACAGAGTAAACCTTAAGTCCCGAAATTTCAGCAAAAGTTAAAAATCGATACCATTTTATATTAACTTTTGCTAAATAACATTTCAGTATTAATTACGTCGGAAGAGAATTTTATTTACAAGACAAAGTTGAAACTTACTGCCTAAGTAGGCCTACTGGTGACGCGCTATAAGTTGACGATTGCGCTTATCATGCGGTGGGAGGAGAGGAGAGTATACTATCTATTCTACTTACATAACACATCTATCAACCACCACAAACAGTTAACTAATAAAATTCACTTCATCACCCCTAACACTAAATAACTAATGAGTAATGTAATTATTTAAAGAAAGTGAATTATTTAAAATTAAATTGCAATTTACCATAACTTTACTGAAAATAATGAAATATGAAAACCTTAAAATACATTTTCCATTTTGAAATGACCGTAAATTACCGTAAAATTAGTATTACTCACGATAATAAGCTCGCATCGACGGAACTAACGGACTAACTAGTCTATCACTTCAAATGTCAGTGTGCAGTAATTCAGTTTACTGCTGATGACCAAAAAGGATACTAAATATAGTTTAGGCCTAGTATTATGGCTTATTTAGAACGAATGTTTATTATTTAGGATAATTCATTAAGAATCGATAAATGATAGAATGGGATGTTTATAAAACGACATAGTTGTAAACATAGTAAATCAGTGTAAGAGTAAAATTACAACATGATGTCTTGTGATGGTTAGAGCTGTCGCTCTGATGTATTCAGAAAAGCACATATAGTAGCACTTCCACCCCCGCTTAATCAGAAAAGTGTCTTTAAAAGCAATCAGTCTAATGTTTTGAAAACCGTGTCAGTCTATTAGTAACTTCGGTTTTTTAGAGAAGGTTATTCGTGGAAGGATTCTGATGGTTTTCTAACTTTTTTAAAATGTTTCTCGCTACGTTATTTAAATGTTTCTTGTATGAAAGGCAGGTTTTAATCGTTGTGCAATATTTTATTAGTTACATACCATGGGGCTGCAGTTATCAGTCTGAGGCATTTTAATAGAAGCGGCTGCAGTGTTTCTATATTTAATGAACTAAAAGTACGCCATAACTCTAACCCGTAAGTTCAAACTAATTTGGACGTACTGGTAACGCAATATAAGCAGACGATCGTCAGCGAGAGTAAGACTGGACTATGCGGGGGGATGGAATAGCTACTACAATAAAATGTGCTTTTCTAAATACATCATAGCGACATCTCTAACTGTGACATCATGTTGTAGTTTTACTTTTACATTGATTTATTATGATTACAACTATGTCGTTTTATAAACATCCCACTCTATTATTTATTGGTACTTAATAATTACCCTAAATAATAAACATTCGTATTTTTAGGATTTTCATATTTCATTATTTTCAGTGAAGTGTTGTTAAATTGCAATTGAATTTTAAACAATTCACTTTGTTAAAATGATTACATTATCCCTTACTTATTTTAGCGTTAGGGGTGATGAAGTGAATTTTATTAGTTAAGTGTTAGTGGTGGTGGTGGTGGTTGATAGATGTGTTATGTAAGTAGGATAGATAGTATACTCTCCTCTCCTCCCACCGCATGATAGGCACAAACGTCAACTTATACCGCGTTACCAGTACTTTTATACGGATTTGCATACTACTGGGTGATTCATTTAAAAGTAGCCTGCCGCTCGAGTAATTTAATTTATAGCCACTCGAGTAATTTACATATGCTGTATTGGCAGCACTGATCACGATGCATCGACTGGCCTTTATAGTACAATTTATATTATTATAGAGTACAATATTTTCCAGCAAGATGGTGCAACATGTCACACGTCTCGCCAGTCCCTATCTCATATCAATCAGGCTTTTCCCATGCGAGTTGTTAGTAAAGATTTGTGGCCTCCTCGTTCACCCGATTTGAGTATGTGCAATTTTTTTCTATGGGGTTATTTAAAAGGAACTGTTTACCAAACAAACCCCCGCAGTATACATGAGCTAAAGAATAACATCGTGGCAGCCATTCAAGCTGTAGACGTTTCCGTATTGCGTCGTGTGTGCATTAATAACATTGAACGAGCGCAAAAATGTGTAAGCGTTCAAGGACGCCACTTTCAGCATCTACTGTAAAGGTGAAGTTGAAATTTGTATATAAATTTTAAATAAATATGTAAAATTATGTATTAATTAATTCTATTTATTCATTTACTATTTGAATCCCAAAGAATGTACTATTAGTTCCCAAAGAATGGTTAGAAGCAAAGGTTATTTCCCTCTATAAAAAAGGGGGTAGAACGGACCCAAATAATTACAGAGGTATCAGTTTGCTGGACACCACCTATAAAGTATATGCAAGAATAATCAATTCAAGACTAAGGAGGATTGTGGATAGTTTGATTTCAGAGGAACAGATGGGTTTCAGAAAAGGAAGGTCATGCTCAGATGCAATTTTTACCATGAACCAAATTATATCAAAAAGACGAGAGTTTAACCTTGAAACTCATCTAGCATTTATAGACTTTATGAAGGCGTTCGACTCTGTCAATCGTAATCTCTTATGGTCTAAAGGATACCCAAAGCATAAAGGGATTGTATGAGGGGACAACAATCCGTCTGCAAGTAAATGATAAGGTAACAGAAGCCATCTTGGTAAATAAGGGAGTTCGACAGGGCTGCAGTATGTCGCCGACTTTATTTAACATATATATAGACGACATGTTGCAAACATGGAAAATAGGCATTAATTCAGGAATACAACTCTCAGAACAGATGAAGCTCAATCACCTGATCTATGCAGATGACTTGGTATTAATACAACAAAGCGAAGACGAGTTACAGAAAGCGGTTTTTAGGTTGGACAAAATGTCTGAGAAATATAATTTGAAAATATCGCAGACAAAAACTAAAACTATGGCATTTAAAGGAAAATACACCGTAAGAACTAAAATAGAATTAGGAGGAAGAGTGCTTGAACAAGTCTCTCATTTCAAATATCTTGGTAATGATGTTTCGTATGACTTTGACAAAGATGTGCTTTACAAACTATCTAAATTTCAAAGCATTTGTGGTAATATACATAAACATCTGAAACGGAAAACAAGAAAAGATACGAGACTTAAGTTTTACGATACAATTGCTGTCCCTACTTTGATGTATGGCAGTGAGTCCTGGATACATACGAAAAAGGTAGACAGCAAAATCCAGGCTGCAGAAATGAGATTCTTACGAAGTGTATATGGATGCAGCCGAAGAGATAGGCTACGAAATGAAGAAATTAGAAAAACACTGAATGCTTTACCGTTGCTAGACAGAATCAAGCAGAACAGGAACAGATGGTGCAGCCATTTGAATCGCATGCCAGGCGAGAGAATACCAAAAGCCGCCAGAAACTACAAACCTACAGGAAGAAGAGATATAGGACGACCGAGGAACAGATGGGTACCGGAACAGGTTCAAGAAACCTAATCCTTGGAAGTGAAGAAGAAGAAGACTATTTGAATCCAATTGAGTGCCGAAGGCCGCTGTTAAATGCAGCGGGCTACTTTTAAATGAATCACCCTGTAGAAAATGGTTACCGATCTACTTTGATGGTTGGGGTTCAATTTATCATACTCTCTTAGGAATGGTCGGCCTGGGTCTGTATTAACATGATTACATTTCATTTACATATCATCCTAATCTCATTGGGTTATAAAGTTATTTATTCTTCTGAATTGAACAGATTGCTACGTAGACTACACATATTAGAGATAAAAAAATATTTTGGGTATACTTACAAACAAATTGAATGAAAAATACTGAAAATAGATTTTCACAAAAATAAATCCCAAGAAAATTGTTTTATATAAATAACAATGAACATGGAACGAAGTAAAAAAAAAAGAAAATGTATTTATATAGAAAAACCTAGAAAACTAGATATGTGGGTTGTGGAAAAATATAAAAGGGATGTAAAGTAAAGAATGTATTGTTTTGAGCATCGTTATAGTTGGTTGATGATGAGGGGAAAGGAGGAAAAGGGAGGAAACAACTTATCCGGGGGATATTTTAATCGACTGTATCCCATTCCTTTAATCTTTCGTATGCTGCGCTTTTCGTTCTGTCAGTCGATCTTACCCTCACATATTCTCCATCTTTTTCTACCGTATATATTCTATCCTTTTCTATTCGTGATTGATATAGAATAGGTGAGGTTAGGCAGGGTGGAATTTTTTTAGCGGAGGGATGATTCTCTACATTTTGTAGATGTTTAAAGTGAAGGGGTTGAAGGGGAGGGAGTATTGAAAGGATTTTCGTAAGGTAGAGGATCGTTATAATATGTGGTGGGTTTATAAATGTGTGTGTGTGTGTGTGTGTTTTGGAAGGATCAGGAAAAGTGGGGAATGATACTTGCCAGGATATTGCACGTTGTGTTTGTTTACTCAATGTAGGGGCTATATACTCCACCTTTAGTCAGTGTAACTACTGCGTCAGTCAGTTTTCTATTTGAAACCCCTTCATCTGCACTTCGTTTTCTATCTCTTTTTAATTCGTATAGTTTCAATATACTATATCTATCTCTTTTCATCGGAGAAATAAATATCACACACGGCACAATATCATCACAGCCGTGGAAAACAGACAACAAAACTTATACGTATATACAGGAGGCATCGGCTGCGTTATCTCACACACAGACAACTTCTACTTCACTCGATATTCCTTCAATAAAATATGTACAGTTCACGTCGGCAAACAAAAAATATAAAGAAATAATTTCAACTGACGAGTTTATGGCATTTATTCAATTTTCGTTCGTTTTATTTATTAAAAACAAACTTTTTTCTCCACAATATATATTTTAAGCTGCGTTTACACTGGAGTTGCAGACTTCTTTTTATTATTCCTAATTTGTGTACGTTACAATCTGTTCAATTTAGAACAATAAGGAACCCCATGACCCAATAAGATGGAGATGATGGTGTATGACGTGTAAATGACGTGTAGTCTTCTACATACCCAGGCCGACCATTCCTGAGAGAGTATGGTTAATTAAACCCCAACCATCAAAGTACACCGGTAACCACTGTCTAGTATTCAAATCCGTATAAAAGTAACTACCTTTACTAGGATTTGAACCAGGAACCTTCATCTCCAAAAATTAGCTGTAATTAGACATTTAGTCTGCAGTTTCTTGTCTGCAACATTTTTTTGCCTACTTTTTATTGGAGACAAAATACATTGTCCCTTCTGTTCTACTGCAACTTTTATCTGCAACAGAAAGGTAACACTGGTCCAGTCAGTCAAGATGGCGAATGTTGACGTGGAGGATGCTGTGTGATATTGGCAAAACAACGTGCACCCTGTAGGTAGGCCTACTGGGTAAGGGCCTTCATTAAGAGAAAAATGCGCAGGCTATACAGTGGAAGTGACTTGTTGAAAGATTTCAAGGAAGATGACTGTGTCCCGTTGACAGGTGAACTGAGAACGGACGGAAGTATGAAGCATTTTTTAAGGATGGCCAGCAGTGATTTTGAATACGTACTTGGTAATTTTTTTTTTTTTTTTTTTTTTTTTTTTTTTTTTGTTTTTTTGTTTTTTTTTTTTTTTTTTTTTTTTGCTACTTGCATCCTGGAGACTCCAAAGGGAGTATAGGACATGTCAAGGTAAATTTGATGAACTGAAAGTTTATCACCAATGTGATAAAT
Source organism: Catonia carolina (assembly GCA_035578175.1). Lineage (NCBI taxonomy): Eukaryota > Metazoa > Arthropoda > Insecta > Hemiptera > Achilidae > Catonia > Catonia carolina. The sequence continues at coordinate 924,184 of JAQMRL010000026.1, forward strand.
TTACTACTTACCACCAAAATTTGTTTTTGCTACTGCTTACTTCAGTATGCTTGTCATGAACCGTATTAAATTAAATATCACACACAATAAATAATAAAAATAAATCAAACACAATGATAAATTCAACACTTACCAATAATTTCACCCTACTACTGCTTAACTCAGCAGGCTTGTCAAGAACCCCTTTGTATCAAATTGTATACAATATTTGTTTAATTAAAGTTAAATACCAAAACTATTTAGAAAGGAATTCGTGCACACTGTAAAATGTTTCATCAATCAAATATTGTTTTAGCTTTTTTTTAAAATGACTTAAATTGTCACAACTTTTTAAACCTCGAGGCAATTTATTGATGTATTTTCTACCTGCATAAGTTGGTTTTTGTTCAAACAATTTAGTGTTGTGATTAGCAACATAATAATCGATTCTGTTTCTTGTGTAGTGGTTGTGAACATCTAAATTCTGTAAAAAGGTATTTTTCTTTACGTACATTATCACTTCAAAAATGTACAAAGAAGGAACCGTGAGCAATTGCAGCTCTTTAAATAGTGATCTGCATGAGGTAAGGTGGTTGACTCCCATCATACACCTAATAGCTTTTTTCTGTATTTTAAAAACTCTTTCCATGTTACCCTGTGATGAATTACCCCATACTAATATGGCATACCTGATATGAGATAAAATTAAACCATGATAAGCTGCTATAAGCAATTTTTTATCATTTAATCTGGCAACTTGTTTTAATGCAAATACCCCAGATGATATTTTACTACAAATTTGATCGGTGTAATAATCCCACGATAGGGTCCTATCTAGTGACACTCCTAGAAACTTCACTGTTTGCACATGATCTAGGATATTATTTTGTATCAAGACATCCACTTCTCTGTTTTCCCTTACGTTGTGTTTGTTTTTGAACTGTAAGAACTGACACTTTTTCCCATTAACTGTTAACATTAATTCATTCAGAAATTGGACTACAGATTCTACGCTAATCTGTGTGTTCACTTCGAGACTATCTACCAGTAAACTTTTGTTTATGATTGAAGTATCATCAGCAAACAATAAAGCTTTACTGTTGGGTAAGATATCTGGTAATCTATTTATATACAACAAAAACAAAATGGGACCTAAAATTGACCCCTGTGGAACACCAGCTTTGACATCAAGCTTTTCAGACAAAATTTTTGTAAGTTTCCCCCTAACTACTCTAGTTATTTCTACACACTGTACTCTACCTACCAGATAAGACTGAAACCATTTAAGTTCTACGTCCCTAATACCTAATGACTCTAACATTTTCAACAAAACTTCATGATCAACACAGTCGAAAGCTTTACTGAGATCTAAAAACACAGCTAAGGCTTTCTCTCCTGCATCCAATATATCAACTATCTGCTCAAAAAGTGAGACAATAGCAGTTTTGGTTGACTTACCCTTTTGGAAACCATGCTGATCTTTTGAGATGATAAGGTTTTCAGTCAAAAAATTGATTAACCTAATGAACACTACCTTTTCAAAAATTTTGCTAATAGTGTTTAATATACTTTATGATTACACTTTACTTTAATATACTTAATATACTTACTTTACTTACTTTAATATACTTTAATGATTATAGGACCTGTTGTTGTTGTTTAGGTCATCAGCTTGTAGGCTGGTTTGAACCTGTAGAGGTTTTACTAAGTAAAACGAAGAGTCAGGTGGTTTACTATTGCCTTCCTCACTGAGTAGAAAATTATGCTTATCAGCATGCCGGGCCCTCTGAAAAGCACATATTTTTCACTCTGCAAATGACACCTTTATTTTATTCACCACAGGGTCTAGCTGTACAATGAAATTCATTACTTTCAGAGGAGACAACTCTGATTAGTGTCTTTTACACCTCTATCTCTTCTGTTCTTAAATGATTCGGTCATTTAATTGGCTGACCATGTAATAAGAAACAGAACTATTTATTTTAGCCCTGCAACCAACAGATTGAGTGTACATAATTTGACACTCCACCTGCCTGTTATGGGCAGATGATAGGACCTAAGATTGTAAAAAAAAACTGTATCAGCCTAGTGAATGCGGCATCGCCAGCGCCAGGACAGTCACGTGGTACTGGCTGGTTGAACGGGGGACTGAACGGGATGTCTGCAACTTTTTTTGCACCGTGATTGGTCACTGCAACTTTTGTCAACGAAACATATTGCCAACATTTGTTGCAATTGTTTGATGTTTACCGACTCTCGGTGGAAAACAAAAATTTAGTTCCAGACACCCCAAATCTGTCTGCAACTTGTTTTTCTGCAGACAAAATTAGAGCTGTTTTCATTTACGCAACAAAAATCGGCAATATTTTATCGACAACACGTTTTTTTCCTTGCATCCAGGAGACTCCAAAGGGAGTATAGGACATGTCAAGATAAAACTGATAAACTGAAAGTTTATCACCAATGATAAGTTTATCAATTACCACCAGAAAATAGTGTTTGCTATTGCTTACTTCAGTAGACTTGTCATGAACCCCATTGAATCAAATACCACACAAAATTAAAAACAAAAAATCAAACACAATGATAAATTCATCACTTACCAATAAATTTTCCCTGCTACTGCTTAACTGAGTAGGCTTGTCATGAACCCCTTTGTATCAAATAGTACACAATATTTGTTTAATTACAAGTTAAATATTTTTCAATCAAAACTATTTAGAAAGGAATTCGTGCACACTGTAAAATGTTTCATCAATCAAATATTGTTTTGGCTGTTTTTTAAATGACTTAAATTGCCACAACTTTTTAAACCTTGTGACAATTTATTGATGTATTTTCTACCTACATAAGTTGGTTTTTGTTCAAACATGTTTGCAACTCCAGTGTAAACGCGGCTTGATATAGGCCCTAACTTCCAATAAATACTGCACCGAACCTCAACCCTCGTTTTGCAATCTCAATGAAAATATCTTATTTTGATCGGAACCCACAACATTACTATTATTATTATTATTACACTCTGTGAAAAACATTTTCACAAGTTTATTAATATCTGCTTCCAGCCTACAACCCCATTCAATATTTTCTCCTCAACGAGAAAGAAAATGTTTATCAAAAATATCATGTTTACATAATCGTAACAACTTACGACATTTTAATTAAAAACCGTTTTCCATTTTCTTTTTTTTTAAATTTTTTATCTCTCGTGTGGAAGCAAAGCTAAACCACAATTTATTCTTGTCGTTAATTTAATTTTCCCAAAATATTACTAGAATAATTATTTAATGGCTCAATTAATAAAAATGTTTGTGCTTCTAATCAACGTTTCATTGTTTGATTCTAAGAAAATATTTCGAATTTACAGGATAAATAGTAAATATTTGTCCAAACCATTGGTACGGTACGGTAACAGTAAACACTTTTTTTTTGTAATCCCTAATTTGTGTACGTTGCAATCTGTTCAATTTAGAACAATAAGCAACCCCATGACCCAATGAGATGAGGATGATGTGTATGACGTGTAAATGATACTGTGTAGTCTTGTACAGACCCAGGTCGACCATTCCTGAGAGAGTATAGTTAATTGAACCCCAACCATCAAAGTACACCGGTAACCACTGTCTAGCATTCAAATCCGTATAAAAGTAACTACCTTTACTAGGATTTGAACCAGGAACCTTCATCTCCAAAAATCAGCTGTTAAACATCTGACTCACGGCGACGACTTTACCTCTAGACCAACCCGGTGGGTAACAGTAAACACTAACCAATGTTTACAGTGATTTCTTGTACCTTATAGTGGTATATTGACAAATAAATACTTTGTAATGAAAAGAGACTTTTATTATCTTTAGTTAACAGATTACCAATAAATAGGGATTAGTAAAAGAAAATACCACCTATTGCTTGAGTCTCAGCCGCGTGTAGTTGTTGTGAAATGGAATGGAGTGAGTGCGTTGTTATAGTAGTAGTGGGACAATGAATGAGTGTTAGTATTGTTTGTTTCACAGCTGATGCATTTCTAGTGGTAGCGTGTGTACTAACTAGACTAAAAACATATTCTTATCATCCGGCGCATTAATTTAACAAATACCTACTGCCCGTTGCCAAGCTTTGTGCAGGTGAGAGGTATGCATTACGTCACTACTACTCTAAGAGATTGCGTTAGTAGTAGTAACGTTTTACTAGTATTATGTTTGTAGTAGTCACGGGTACTATCCAAACTACATATATTGTGTGTCGCCGTCTACAGCGAATAGTGAAAACAACACCGATGTGTATCACTATGTTAGGCAGCCTACTGCCTACCGAATACCAATTAGATGATTAGTAGTGTGTGTGTGTGTGTGTGTGTGTGTGTGTGTGTGTGTGTGTGTGTGTGTGTGCGTGCGTGTGTGTGTGTGTATGTGTGTGTGTGTGTGTGTGTGTGTGTGTGTGTGTGTGTGTGTGTGTGTGTGTGTGTGTGTGTGAACAAAATATCTCAAGAACGAAACATTGTACGAACTTGAAACTTAAGTTACATACCACTACCGGACCCAACACGAACATTTTCATTAAAATCGGTCAACCGGAAGTAGTAGTTTATTCGTGTAATTTTTCACTTTTTTGCAATTTTCTCAAAAACTGGTACAACGATTTTTTTAAAAATCGCTTTATTTACTAAATTTTTATGCTCTACAAGATAGGGTAGGCGCTATGTTTGCTGAAATTCTTGGTCAGGCTGTTTTCACGTAAAAAAGTTATTTTCTTAAGATTACGGCTTTAATATGAATTTTAGCGCAAAAACTTATTTAATAAAAGTTGTAGACAATTAAAAATTCTACAACTTTTATTCTATTTATTTTTTTGTATAACGCTTAGTTTAGCGGTAATTAGCGATTTTCTGTTTTTCTCACGAAAACGTGTGAAAAATAAATTTTTTTAAGAGTTTAGCCTAAGTACCTATGCATTTTACGACAAAAGTGTATATAATCAAATTTATAGGAAATTAAAAGATCTACTACTTTTATTTAACGCATTTTTGTCTACAGAGCCAAGTTTAGCGTGAAAGAGTGATTTTCCGAATTTTAAGCCAAACTGAGGTTGATTTTCATTTTGCTTTTTCACTCATGATTAAAATAAGGTTATGTTTATTGAGGTTGGTTTTTGTTTACTTCTAATGTTTTATTACTAATGTTAGCATTATTGTTAATTATTTGCAATGGCAAGAGAAAGTTGTGTGAGTGTTTTACACCAGATTTTTTTTTATGTTAAGCCCTATTACGTATAGTAAAAAAAAAAAAAAAAAAAAAATTACGTACAAAAAAAATATATTACGTATAGTACCGTCTGCATTAGCAGTAATTGCAGAACAGTCGGACGTTAAACCCAAAAAAAAAAAATATTTTGTATAGTAGGCTACTTACCAAGGGACGTTTATTGAAATGGGAATCACCTAATGTTTAGTGGTAAGAATGCTTATTAAAACAACTTGTAGTCCTAAATAACAGTAAAATGTGTAGAATAACTTATTTCAACTTTATATTAGCATGAATTTTTTCGTATAAAATTCAAATTTTTTAAGCACTGTACAAAAGTAACAACAAAACAACACGGTTGCTGGTATAAATCCTTACCACATTCGTGTAACTCATGAAGCAAATGGTCGCTGCGCACTAATTTCAAAATGTGGATAGCCTACTTAACAAGAGAACATCTATAAAACCATAAAATGCCAATAGGGTTCAACTGCATAGCTTATTCTTTAAAAAAGTCAACCTTATTGCCAGTGGTAAGTATATATACTTACCACACACCTATAAACGGTTAAAAAGTAAAATTTTAAACAGATAACTCCTCAAAGAATTTCAATTCAACACTTATAAGACGGTAATAAATTTTTCAAAGAATAACAGTTTTGTTTACTAGAAATATTTTTAGGGTAGAGGCTGCGATGAAAACGAACTAACCTATAAACTGTGGGAGATTTATTTTTGCTGGAAACCGTAGTTGCCATAGTTACTTGTTTATAAAAGAATTGAAAGTAGGCCAACAAAGAAAAGTTTTCCAATTTTAAAATAAAGTATGATTTTTCCATAGATATAAACGGTTCATTTTACTTTACAATACTCCTTCATAAATTTATTGCTTAACGGCTTTCCACTTTTCTTACGCCCTACTTAATAATATACTGAAAAATATAAATAATTTTCTTTTTTTATAAAAAAAGTTGTTCGTTCTTTAATATCTGTATTAAAAGATACCAAAGTATTATAATCTTGCAACATTTTATATTCCGTTTCTTTGTTTTTTCTTTATTTTTACTTTCTCTTGCCTATATGAATATATAGGAAGGATAGTATTGTTTTCATGTCGATTTTAACAAATACACTCTTCACCAAATCTACACGTAAACAGACCCCCTCAACCCACACAAACATGTTTTTAGCGATTGGTCTGTGGTGTGTGTGTGTGTGAACAGGACGGAATATCTCAAGAACGAAACATCATACGAACTTGAATGTTAAATTTTAAGTTATATACCACTACCGAACCCGACAGAAACATTTTCATCAAAATCAGTCAACCGGAAGTAGTAGTTTATTCGTGTAATTTTTCACTTTTGTGCAATTTTCTCAAAAACTGGTCCTTTGACTTTTTTTAAAATCGCCTTATTTACTTAATTTTTTATCCCCTACAAGATAGGGTAGAAATGCTATGTTTGCTGAAATTCTTGGTGAGGCTGTTTTCACGTCAAAAATTGTTTATTTAAGATTGCGGCTATATTATGCATTTTACCGCAAAAATGTATATAATTAAAATTGTAGAGAAATTAAAATTCTACAACTTTCATTTCAAACATTTTTTTGTTTAACACTTAGTTTAGCGGTAATTAGCAATTTTCTGTTTTTTTTCCTCGAAAACGTGTGAAAAAACTATTTGTTTAAGATGTTGGCCTTAGTATGCATTTTACGACAAAAGTGTACTATACAATAAAATTTATAGGAAATTGAAAGATCTACAACTTTTATTTAAAGCATTTTTTTGTACAGTGCCTAGTTTAGCGTGAAAGAGCGATTTTCCGTATTTTTAAGCCAAACTGAGGTTGATTTTCATTTTGCGTCTTTTACTCATGATTAAAATAAGCTTATGTTTATTAAATTTAGTTTTTTGTTTGCTTCTAGTGTTTGATTACTAATATTTGGTTTACTGTTAATTATTTACATTGGGAAGATAAAGTTATGTGAGTGTTTTACACCAGATTTTTTTATATTTACTTGCCTTTTATTGATGGCCTTTCGGAGGTTGAAAACAACGAACCTCGCATACAATCAATATATATTTACTTTCTCACGAAAACGTGAGAAAAATCGATTTTTTTTAACATTTCGGCCTTAGTATGCATTTTACGACAAAAGTGTAGGCCTATATAATCAAATTTATAGAAAATTAAAAGATCTACAACTTTTATTTAGAGCATTTTTCTCTACAGAGCCTAGTTTAGAGAGAAAGAGTGATTTTCCGTATTTCTAAGCCAAACTGAGGTTGGTTTTCATTTTGCGTCTTTCACTCATGATTAAAATAAGGTTATGTTTTTGAGGTTAGTTTTTGTTTATTTCTAATATTTTACTAATAATATTAGGTTTATTATTAATTATTTGTACTGGCAAGAGAAAGTTGTGTGAGTGTTTCACACCAGATTTTTTCTTTTTGTAAACAGTAAACGGGATGAATAAAAACCCTAAAATTATTATAGTGTACAAATAAATGGATTAAAAGTAAGTTAAGAAATAGATTTAGTGTAAGACATTGTTAGGAAATGAGAAAGGAAATACAATGTTATTTAGCGACGACAACAGAACAAGATTATTTTTTTATCTAAAGGTGAGAAACAAAGGGTCGGAAATATGAAATCGATTGATGTCTTGGTCGAGGGGAAAAGTTTCTCGATATCTCTATTTTATGATCATAAAACAAACCGGAAACGTCTTTGTTGTTTATTTTCACCTCGTTTTACTCACTCTTCTTTCTCCCCATCTATCATGTTATTTTCTCCACAAAATAATCTGTAAACCTCTTTTCATAAAATTCCCCATACCTGAAAAAGTGGTTCGCCCTTTAACTTGATTTTTGTTTTTTCTGCTGAAGAAAGAGCAGCAGTAATTTTACAGGTAAACAATAAGATTTGATTCACCGTCGTTTGCAGAAAAGTTTATATACCCAATTTAAAGTTTTCTAAAGTTTAACAACGTTCCAGATTGCCTTCAACCTTTTTTCGGTTTTTGTTTACTACCTACTCATTTTATAATACGTATTTTAAGTCCGCTTAAATGGAAAGTATTACCCCAATTCGTTTAGTTTTATATCATTTATTGTTAGTATAACATTTAAATTCGTTCATTTCTTACTGATTTCAAGTTTCAACATTTAACTCGGAAATCGGATAGAAATGAGTCAACTGGTTCCTTTAGTCGTGGACCTACATCTAATTTAATTAGCGATAGGTCTAACTTGAAACATAAATTAACTGCTATATTAGCCTACTGCCGATAATAAACAGGTGGAAAGTCAGATTATTTGCACTCAATCTGTTCGTTGCAGGGCTAAAATAAATAGCTCTGTTTCTTATGACATGGTCAGCCAATTAAATGACTAAATCATTTAAGAACAGAAGAGGTAGAGGTGTAAAAGACACTAATCAGATTTATCTCCTCTGAAATTAATGAATTTCGTAATACAGCTAGACCCTGTGGCGAATAAAGTGAAGGTGTCATTTGCAGAGTGGAAAATATGTGCTTTTCAGAGGGCCCGGCATGCTGATAAGCGTACTTTTCCACTCGGTAAGGAAGGCAATGGTAAACCACCTCACTCCTCGTTTTACTTAGTAAAACCTCTACGGGTTCAAACCAGCCTTTTGGCTGATCACCTAAACAACAATATTAGCCTACTTCTAAAGAGAAAAGGCATAAGGCTTTACGCATTAAAAATTTGCTGTGAAACTCACACGACTTTGTCTTACAAATGTAATAAATGTAGAATATTACCTATGTTTAATCATTAGTTTATCATTAGCATAATATGAAATTGTCCATATAGTCACTTGAGTCACCCATTGAGTTTGCCCTTGTTTGGAACAAGGGGTAAAGGGGGGGTAAAGCATCAGTACGCATGCGCATTTACTTTAATTTCAGTACGATAAACATAACAACTTATACAATACCCAGAGCATATACAGTAAATCGCGAACCTTTTCTAGGTTAACTGTACCAATATAACTGTTTGTTACCGTAAACACAAATTCCGGTTTCTCGAAAACGTGGTCGAACTATTCACAGTGCTGAACGCAATGTAATAAAATGTTGTAAAGTTGAAGCTAAACAAAAATCCCTATCCGTGCCTCTTAACAAAAGCCGTGAGCGAGCGGCTAACTACTGTGATGTTTGTTTCTCATTGCACAATTCGAAAAATAAAGAAGAAAAACTAAGAACGTGAAGAAGCTATTCTTCAACAGCTTTGTTGACATCTGGTATAAAAAGGAAACGGTTAGGTAGATACTAGAGAGACTGATAATGACAACGCCGGTGACAGCAATAGTAAAGAAGGCGTAATTCAAACATTTCTAGTCATGTAATTAAGTTATAGGCAATATATTACAGGTCATATTCATTTCTTATAAGGTTTATGAAGAAAACATTTTCTCGGAATAAACCACAGCTTACAAAATGTATTTAGAAACTGCACGGAAGTGAAATGTACGAGTAGTGTCTCACTGTTAAGGTTGACAGCACTGCAAATATTCCACTTCCCTTCCTCATTGCCTATACATACGCTAAAGGCAATCTCGTGATGTCAGTATCGATAGTAACGATCAGCTGTAGTGACAGTTTTCAAATTTATTTAAATTTATGTAGAAGCTGATTCATAAATTTTGTTACTGAAGGCAAATATTTAATTTATATAAAATTTATCGACCGCCTCCGTAGCGTAGTGGTTAGCGTGTTAGCATGCCACGCGGAGGTCCCGGGTTCGATTCCCGGCCAGGGTCTGGAAATTTTCACGTGTCAAATGCCACAGTTAATGTTTCATAACCCACCGTAGTCGCTAATAACCAACCAGTTGATGCGACTTTAAATAAAATAAATTAAAAAAAAATTATTATTATTATTTTTCTAAGCCTTTGGGTCAGTCCAGTCAGTCAGCTGGTAGAAAGGAGCTATTATTTGTTAAGTAACACCGGTTGGGCAAGCGATTTTGTATGGTGACCAGCCGACAGCCATCCGTGAAAAAACTCTCCTGGGGGTTCCTGTTCAAACTCACGCCTAATTCAAGTCAAATAAATACAGCAAAGCAAAGCACCGATCAAATTGAGTAGTTGTCAATAATTTACAGTTCCCGATAACAAATAAAAGCTAAATAAAAAAATTATTTTCAAAATTTCAATTTAAATAGTATGAAGAAATAAAACACAATCTATATATTTAAAACGCAAAATCACTTCCAATGTATTTTAAATGGGAATTCTCTAAACTCTTAAATACAGAGTTCTACCGAACGGATTTTTATAATTTGTACATGGTTTTTAAGAGTATTCTTTCCTGATTCGGTAAAAAGTTCTAAACTTGAAATTCATGCTAAATTCGAGCTTCATTTTACGAAATGAAAAAGAACAAAATATATTGTTTCCAACGTATAGCTCTGTAATACCGTACAGCGGGTCTCCCATGTAATCAACACTAATGAATATATGAACACAATACAATATCATAAGGAAAGTCATGGTTAATTTCATTGAAATTCAATGTTAAGTATTTGATATAAGGCTTTTGATAATAAAATATTTATGAAAATTTGTGTTGTTGTTTAGGTCAACAGCGGAAAGGCTGGTTGGAACCTATAGAGGTTTAACTACCGTAAGTAAAAACGAGGAGTGAGGTGGTTTACTATTGCCATCTCCCTTATCTGCATCTTATTGTGCGAATTTATTCGCACGGGTCCACTAGTACCTATTTATTTTTTTTAAATTTCATTAACTAAAGTTGTAGAACAAAATTATTTTTCAAAATTTAATTAATATTTTATTTCATGTTATTTTGTTCCAATGATATTACGTAGTTCCAAAGTTAAAACTGCAACAATTGAAAATAAATTTGTCTTGAACGAACCAACCATCGTACAGTAAAGACGGAATTTTGTGTTTTATTTCATGTAGCAGTTTAATTTAATAATTATTAATAATATTATGTGAGCGGAATTATTTTCAAATAATATAGAAACCGGTACACATAACAGACAAGAGGAGTGTTCAATTATTTGCACTCAATCTGTTAGTTCAGCGGCTGCAAAAAATAGTTCCCTCTCTTATCAAATGTCAGCTAATTGCATAACTGAATCACTTAAGAAGAGAAAAGGTAGAGGTGTAACTTAATAGACACTAATTAGAGTTATCTGATCTGAAAGTAATGAATTTCATTATAATATGAATCTTTTTTTTTTGTTTTTTAATGATTAATTTACAACTGTAAAATGTTGTTGTTGTTTAGGTCATCAGCCAAAAGGCTGGTTTGAACCTGTAGAGGTTTTACTACGTAAAACAAGGAGTGAGGTGGTTTACAATTGCCTTCCTCACTGAGTGGAAAAGTACGCTTATCAGCATGCCGGGCCCTCTGAAAAGCACATATTTTCCACTCTGCAAATGACACCTTCACTTCATTCACCACAGGTTCTGGCTGTATAATAAAATTCATTACTTTCAGAGGAGATAACTCTGATGAATGTCTTTTACACCTCTACCTCTTCTGTTCTTAAGTGATTCAGTCATTTAATTGGCTGACCATGTGATAAGAAACAGAACTATTTATTTTAGCCCTGCAACGAACAGATTGAGTGTAAATAATTTGACACTCTACCTGTCTGTTATGGGCAGTGTAAAATGTTACAACACTTAAATATGTTAAAATGAGATGTAATAGAGATGTAGCTCCCATTCTGTTTAAGAAAAACTTCTCAATAATTTTGCGTAAAGTTTATTTCGTTAAATTAACAGGTCTTTACCCAAGAGTATTTTTAAGCGTTTTCTAGAATTTCCTGGTAAATGTTACATGGAAAGTAATAAACGTACAATTAAAATATCCTTTTTTATGACTTGTTGTGAAAGCATTAATATTTAGGTGATCGGTAGAATTTTGTACAAAAGGTATTTAAAAATTTGTATATAAGTTTTCGTTGACCCACCATTGGGTTGGTCTAGAGGTAAAGACGTTGCCACGAGTCAGCTGTTTAACAGCTTATTTTTGAGATGAAGGTTCCTGGTTCAAATCCTAGTCAATGTAGTTACTTTTATACGGATTTCAATACTAGACAGCGGTTACCGGTGTACTTTGATTGTTGGGGTTCAATTAACCATACTCTCTCAGGAATGGTCGACCTGAGTCTGTACAAGACTACACCTCATTAACACGTCATACACATCATCCTCATCTCATTGGGTGATGGGGTTGCTTATTATTCTGAATTGAACAGATTGCAACGTACACACATCAGGGATTAAAAAAAAAAGAAAAAGAATTTTGTTACCAACGCAAAGTGATGCTTGTTACTAGAAGCTGTAATATATTTGACTGAAATGGTTTATTACGACAAAATATTGCAGTAATTAAATGATGAATTTATAGAGTTTATCGCTTCTGCGGTGTTAACTAATTTATTTCTACAATTTTTATATAAATACGTAGGTAGTTAAAATTTTATAATAATGGTTAAGAAAATTATGAGGAAGGTGATAAAATAGTACAAATATTTTCCGGGAAAGAGTAAAATGTGGGTAAGGTAAGTGGAAACTGAAAGCAGTAAGAAGATTTTCTTTTAATTAATAAAAGGTGTGACGGTTGTGGTGGTCGTAGCGCATGTTGGGAATGGTAGCGGTTTTAAAATGGCGCGCACCGTCTTTATTAATGTAACACAACAACGACAACTTTCCTTACTCTGTCGCTCTCTTACCATTTATATAAACAGAGTGGAAAACGAAGAGGAGAAGGAGAGATCAAGAGGAGAGAAAACGCTTAACGTTATACGTATTAAACAAAAGAAGAGAAAACTGTGTTTTCCGTTCCTGTTCTAATCGGGCGGGAATAATTCATCTGCCTACATTAAAGAGCCATTCATTAAAATTTCCTTTTAACCCTTCTAACCAAGACAAAGAACGTAACCAATCTATATATATATATATATATATACCTTACATTTTTATCCTGTTATCCTCCTCCTCCTTCTTACAAACCCTTCTGGTTTTTTATAGACTGTTTATTTATGGTGCACTTATCTATTATGGTAATACAATTATTGCCCATAACACCCAAGTGGAGTGTTAGATTATTTGCACTCGATCTGCTTGTTTGTAGAATAGCAGTCTATGATTCACATTATCGTTGATCGAAGGTCACGCTTAGAAATCAATTATTAATTGTTGAAGAATTTTAAATTGAATCGTGTAGTTACAAAATAGATACATCCAAAAATATAAATTTTTCAGCGGACCTGAAAAACGGTTCACTCAAAAACATGAAATGTCACAACATTGTGACTTACTCGAGAGATAGCATTAGGATAGAGGATTTTATATAGCGACTTTTAATTTTCTAATGACCGTAGTTCAAGAGAAATTTTACGTAATAGATGTGGATCTATCTGGTTCTGAAATAAACTTAAAAATCAAAATATACAAAACGTATGATTATTTTAATTTTTAGCATAATTAATCACAAATTTTGGTGTTTTAGGAATAAAATTAACAAAAACAAGGTACAATAATATTAAAAAATTATGGAGAAACATTTTTCATAATGCTTTTATCGTGGTTCATTATTACTTACTTCTTCATTTCGAAATATTATTACAATAATTCACTAACTTTAATATTAGTTTAAGAAAAACGACAATAATAAGTTATAGAAATAAAGAAAAAAATGTAAACTAAAATACAGCTTGCAACTACCTGCTCATATTACAACATAACCTCACACTAATGTTCGAACCGTGTGACATAAAAATATGTTTTACGAGGTAAGTACTAGAGAATGGATGTATTTGGTTTTGAAATTAACCAGCAACTATATGCACGTTTTCAATAAGAATGTAGATGGTTTTGAAACATAGGCCTATGCACTTTACAGTGCGTGTAAAAGGTTGTAAGCTGTTAGAAAATGCAAAAATATAAAATTTGAAAGTTTTGGATGTATCTGGTTTTGTAACTAGACGATTCAAATAAATAATTAATTAATCGTCCTAATAAATCATCGGAACAAATAATTTCCAATTATTATCCAAATAGGTGACCACGAGAAACATTTACATATTTTTAGAAATAACAAAACAATATAAATTTTTCAAGATAATATTTATTCAAGGTACGGTCTCCTTCGTGACCAGCACAACGGACCTTCTCAGGGCCAATTCATTACGGTTTACACCGGCCCTTTTCAGGGCCATCAAACACCTCTGTCCGCCTCGGCGGATACACACATAAACGGCCTTAATTGAGGCACCAAACAGATAAGGTTTGCCATTTAATGTCGCCATCCGGTGACATGAAATTGAAATTTATTAGCAGATTTAAGTAAGAGTTCTTTTTTAATCCGTAATGTGTGTCGGTTGCAATCTGTTCAATTCAGAACAATAAGCAACCCCATGACCCAATCAGATGAGGATGATGTGTATGACGTGTAAATGAGACTGTGTAGTCTTCTACAGACCCTAGCCGACCATTCCTGAGAGAGTATGGTTAATTAAACCCCAACCATCAAAGTACACCGGTAATCACTGTCTAGTGTTCAAATCCGTATAAAAGTAACTACCTTTACTAGGATTTGAACCAGGAACCTTTGTCTCCGAAGATCAGCTGTTAAACAGCTGATTTTGGCGACGACTTTACCTCTAGACCAACCCGGTGGGTTTGGTAAGACGTTAATTTGTAATTTATAGTGTAATAATTACTTGTTTGTAAATTCTAAATGACTACGTTTGTTAATTAGGTATTTATTTCACCCAGATCTCGGAAAGAACATTAACAATAAGTGTAAGCGCCGATGCGAGCGTGGTGCGGTGCGTTTGTCCCCGAGCGGAGACAAAAACGAAAACTAACGAAGGATCCCGCGGGACCCACCCCCTCCTCCAGAGCAGTGGACAGTATGCGATGTGCTTGATGTTGCGCGTCTTGTGCCCTATTCGTTTGGTTGACGTACCCGGAATGCGATGTGAAGAAAAGTACAAAATTAAGCAGCCTCTTACCTCCTTTTCCAGGGTGAATCGAACTTGTGATGAGCGGGGGGTAAAAGGGGATAGACATGAATAAGGGATATGTATACCCACTATACTGCTGTCGTCTTCCAAAGAGCGATTTCTTCATATGAATTTCCGGTTGTAGGGGGTTTTCCGGGTGCGCGTATAGGCGTGCGGTTCATAAAGCGTGGCGGAGCACTAGAATAAAAGCTGCGGACCGACTGTCTACGGCGCGTACTGGCGAGCGAGTGACTGGTTAGCTGGTACGACACAAACGACAGCGGCGCCACCCTCAACCTCTCAACTATAAATTCAAATTGTGGCGCAACCAGTAAGTGTTACACAATATAGGCCTACTGTAGTCTATAGCCCTATAGATTTCTCTTATGAGTGAAAAGAAAATCAGTAAAATATACGTAGTTTAGGTTGAAAATTTGCCGGCTGCATTGGCGTAGTTGGTAACATGCTCGCCTCTCATTATGCGGTCTTGGGTTCGAATCCCACTCAGGCACGGCATATTTTCATACGTTACAAAAATTATTTCATCCTCCACCGTCTGCATTAGCAGTACGTAAATGCAGAACAGTCGGATGTTAAACAAAAAAAAACCGTTGAAAATTTGCGGGAAAATAAGTGTCAACTGCCAAAGATTATTGATACTATTAGTAACAATAGGTGCCCTTAACAGACAGGTGGAGTGTCAAATTATTTACACTCAATCTGTCCGTTGCAGGGCTAAAATAAATAGTTGTGTTTCTTATCACATGGTCAGCCAATTAAATGACTGAATCATATAAGAACAGAAGAGGTAGAGGTGTATTGTGACACTAATCAGAGTTATCCTCTGAAAGTAATGAATTTCATTATACAGCCAGACCCTGTGGTGAATGAAGTGAAGGTGTCATTTTCAGAGTGGAAAATCTGTGCTTTTCAGAGGGCCTGGCATGCTGATAAGCATACTTTTCCACTCAGTGAGTTGTGGCAATGGTAAACCACCTCACTCCTTGTTTCACTTAGTAAAACCTCTAGAGGTTCAAACCAGCCTTTCGGCTGTTGACCTAAACAACAACAACTGACAGTAACAATAGATGAATGGATTGTGGTATAGTAAACAACCAAATAGAGTACTATTTCGTTATTGAAAAAAAAATGGCGATGAACTAATTTTGTGATGTTAAGTTGAGTCAGTATTAGTAATTGTGAAACAGTAGTAGCGGTAGAAGAGGAATCAAAATTTGGTGGCACGTTAAACAACTAATCCAGTTGTAATACAGTGATGTTAAAGAGAGAGTGAGAGACAGAGAGAGAGAGAGTGAGCGAGAAAGAAAGTGGGGTGTAGGGAGGAGAGACAGCAAATGCATCGGAAAAGGACGGTCGAACACGGAGTAAGTGTGAGAATGAGTGGAAGGGCGTGGCAAAGGGGTGGCGAGGTGGAAGGGAGGTGCCACCCCTTCCCATACATTAATATTCAAACCGTGTTACGAAATGCCGGCCGGGGTACTGTTCAGGGTTAGTCAGAAATGCTGTTTGATACCGAACGTTTAGTATTCATAATTATAGAACAGACATTTTCCCATCAGAATACAAATAGGGTAAATTAGCATCAGTAATTAATACATAAACGTAATTAAAATTATGAAATCACACGCAATGTGGAAAGTAAATTCAATAATTGTTATAGAATAAGTGTCAGTTGCCCCCCCACCCATTCACCATTCGACCCCCCCCCCCCCAACGACAACGACCGCAACTAAATTAACTCCATTCTGTGCACACGTTAGGGTAATTATGTGGACATTGTCACTAACTATTCTACAAGAAAGTATATAGCCCTATACCTACTAACCTATTTGTTCCAAAACTATATTCTGTTCCAAACTAAAATATCTGGTGTGAAACACTCACACAACTTTCTCTTGCCAATGAAAATAATCAACAATATAACTAACATTAAAAATTAACTAAAAAACCTAACCTCAATAAACATAATCTAATAGCAATCGTAAGTGAATGATGCACAATGAAAACAAACCTTAATTTTTGCTTAAAAAAACACTGAAAATCACTCTTTCACGCTAAACTAGGCTCTGTAGAGAAAAGTTCTCTAAAAAAAAGTATATCTTTTAATTTATTACGTATATAAAATTCGATGTATGTGTGTGTTTGTGTGTGTATGTATGTGTGGATGTTCCCCTTTATCTCCTAAATTACTGAACCTTATTTTCATGCAGTTTTTTCTTGTTGTAACTATGACGCCGGTGCAGGTTTTAGGCTATTGAAACCCTTAAAAAGTTAGCCCTAAAGGGTTGACAATAATGTTTATGTCCTACATTAGGATTTTTATGAGGTTAGATAAAAAATGCTTGCTGCGAAATCTATCGAATATTTTGTGAACTATGTAGAAAAACACTGAGCCGTGTTCGAGGTTATGTTTTTGTTGAAAACAAATTAATTTCACAGTTGTCATTAATTTCATGTTTTTTTTCATATTTCCGGTTTAATATTTGCCGGCGGCGTAGCTACGCACGGCGGGTGTCGCTAGTTTCTGTTGTTGTTTAGGTGGTCAACAGCCGAAAGGCTGGTTTGAACCTGTAGAGGTTTTACTAAGTAAAACAAGGAGTGAGGTGGTTTACCATTGCCACAACTCACTCAGTGGAAAAGTATGCTTAACAGCATGCCGGGCCCTCTGAAAAGCACATATTTTCCACTCTGTAAATGACAACTTCACTTCATTCACCACAGGGTCCAACTGTATAATGAAATTCATTACTTTCAGAGAAGATAACTCTGATTAGTGTCTTTTACATCTCTACCTCTTCTGTTCTTAAATGATTCAGTCATTTAATTGACTGACCATGTGATAAGAAACAGAACTATTTATTTTAGCCCTGCAACGAACAGATTGAGTGTAAATAATTTGACACTCCACCTGTCTGTTATGGGCAGCTAGTTTTCTATAAATTTGATTATATACACTTTTGTCGTAAAAGGTAGGCTATACTAAGGCCGAAATCTTAACAAATTCATTATTTATACAGATTTGAATAAAAAACAGAAAACTACTAATTACAGCTAAACTAAGCGTTATATAAAAGAAATGTTTACAGTAAAAGTTGTAGGTTGTTAAATTTTCTACAATTTTGATTATGCACTTTTGCCGTAAATTGCATTTATTAAGGCCGCAATCTTAACAAAGACCCATTTATTTTTAAGAGCACAAGCCTCTCAAGAATTTCAACAGCTTTGGGGATTTCTCTATCAAGTTTTTTTTTAACAGTAATTATAGTTTTTCTTTTGCAATCAGTTAATAAATACAATAACTTTAAGCAAATATGAGAAAATCTGAGTAATGTCCTTAGAATTAAAACACAAACGACACTCAGTAGCGTGTTTGAAAAAGACCGAACTGTGAAGAAACAAAAAAATATATCTATACAAAATCAAACTTGATGAACCGTGAATCAACATCCCGAAACACAAAGTGTTGAAATTGGAGATGAGATGATGATGACGATGGTGGAGATGAAAACGACGCCAATTATGAGATGCTGATGATTAGGAGTTGAAGTAGAAAAGATGAAAAAAATTTTAAATGACTAACAAAATCGTAGAGGTACGTCCAGTGGTTTAAAGCGTTTCAGTCTGTAAGTATCTTCAGACTCTATCAAGTAAATCATAAAAAATTTAGTAAACCAGTTATTTATTTAAAAATTTTTTTTTTAACTTTTTTCTGGGTTTAAGTTACTAATATGTTTAGTCCTACCTTTTTCCTTGTCTATCGGTTCCGTTGAAGTTATTTTTCACCGATAATTTCATATTGAAGCACTCACTTGATTGTAAGGATTCCTTTCAATCGATTTACCGAATCTGAAATTTTAGGCACGTTTTAGGTCATAAATCTCTCAGGGAAAGTCTTTCAGACACATCTTGATATTAGTTCGTAGTAAAGGTGAGTTTCCAGATAACAAAAAAAAAAAATAAATTAAACTACAAGTCATTTTATTTGGTAACAGCTAATAACTGCTTCGTTATTAACCCTTTCTAACCCAGTGCGGTGGCATAGAAGTCACATTGGAGTGAAATAACAGACATAAAAAACTTTAATTGTCAGCGACTACTTTTGATTAAAGAGCGCTGGATGTGAAGTGTAATAATTTTCTGTACCCTAGCCAGGAATCGAACCTGAGACCTCCGCTTTGCAGTGTAAGATGCTGACCACTACGCCACGGACGCGACCATTAGTTTCTTTTCAAAGTTACTTTAAGTCTTAAATATTCGTGTTCATTTACTAAAATAAAGTAGCATTTCTTCTAGTATGTTGAATGTACATACAAGTATATTTATTAGCCTGTAAATACTGATTTTCTCCATTTTACCAATATTTTTGAATTGTAACCTTTCTTAAGTCTTAAATAATGCTTTGCTACAAATCTAAGCAAGAGGATTTTGTTTAGGAAGCCTGCACATGATTTTTACTTATTCATATTGTTGGGAACTTTGATACCATCAAGCCCAATGTGACATATGTGTCACACTTTTTTGTCACGCCATCAAAAAAAGGCTGAAGGTCTAAAAGTGATTTTATTTCACTTAAATGTCAGTAAAGTGTATGAAACAATGTTCACATAGGTATTTGTTTGTGTAAAGTTAAAAAATTTGGGATTGAAAGGGTTAACGCTTACTTTTGTAGTATTTACAGAGACTTGTATCTAGTGAAACGGATAAACCGGTTTTTTGGGGAAATTCACATTTTATGTAACGACCTTTCATAATCGTTCAACAAATGTAGTCACTAAACCTACACGTAATTCCTATACGGTTCGTTCAACTTAAATAATTCTTTCACTAAAAATTAATTCAAAATTTTCTCTTTATTTCATTCGCTTACAGTGTACAGTTATCTTTAAAGACAGAAAAGTTTCTCACATGCTGACTTTTTTATGTCGTGTTTCGCGATTTTACAAAATTTATTTATGAAAATACCTTGTAAATTAAAAACTATTGATTTTCGTTTAAATTTTATTGCATCATAGTTTTTCAAAATTATTACAGAACAAGCCTGCCAAATTTTACGTTAATCCGTGGAATAGTTGTTGAACAATGACAACGTGTTTGAAAAAATACGGGTTTTTCTTCAAAAACAAAACTTTTACCAAATTATACATTATCTCACTAAGCGTGTGTTTTTCGATAATTTTATAGAACAAAAAACATGCGAAATACTTTGTTTTATAAAAATACGTCATTTCCGAAAAGTTTCAGTGAACTAAAAAAAAATTAGATATGTTAACTGAAATGGTTTTACAATCCGCATATTGCACCCCTCTGCGAGGAGCCATCAAGTTACAGACAGACAGACAGTAGGCCTATTTTATGTCAGACGTCCATTCACTAACCACTGCATGCACCAGTGAATAAAATTATGAATAACTTTAACTAAATGTTTGCTGTTATCCACTTGAACGTCATTCGTCCTGATGCTCGCAAGTTTAAAAATAATTAAAATATTTTGAATTGTTGTTTAAGTAATCAGCTGAAAGGTTGATTTGAACCTCTAGAGGATTTACTAAGTAAAACGAGAATTATGGTGGTTTACAATTGCCTTCCTCACTGAGCGGAAAAGTATTGTCACCGCCACCCCTTCTAATTAATAATTTACTGTACTGCCGGCCTTCAATACTTCTTCCGGCCTTTGTCGGCGCGGTAGGCCCTTTGACGGCATCCCGAAAAACCTTTCGGCTCTGCACTGACAGAAGCCTTTGTCATCAAGCCCAAGTCAGTAGCCGCTCTCTACCACAGCGCTCTCGGCGACTATATAAAGAGCGCTGCACTGAGCCGAGTGACTGAATTCCGATCCAGACTCCGAGGGATTCACTTCGAACCAGACAGCAGACAAGACGTCCACCATGGCACTCGGCTGCCGGACTCCAGCGAAGACTAATCGACGACCCCGCAAGAGAGAAGATGATGCTTCCGCTCGCCGACCCGTCACCGTAAGCCGTCGACCGGACCGTCATCGCCCACTGACTCGAGCGATGCCCACAGCGACTGAGCCTTACGCCCACCGGACCCAAAGAAGCAGCCATTGACGCACTATTGCGAGAAAAGAAGATGACGTCTCCACTGGACGACGAAAGACCGTTCGTCCAGCCTCCGATCGCCACGACGACTACGACCGACACCTCTCCAAGAAGACCACCACTTAAACGGCCCTTTTCAGGGCCACCAAACAAATAAGTTTTGCCACTTAATGTCGCCATCCGGTGACAAGATGTTTATCAAAATACCAGGTGGTCCGCCAAAAATCACCCACTTTCCACCCTGAAAATGACACCTTTCTCTTTATTCACCACAGGATCTGACTGTATAATGAAATCAATTACTCTGAGAGGAGATAACTGTGACTAGTGTCTTTTACACCTCTACCTCTTCTGTTGGTAAATGATTCACTCATATAATTGGGTGAAATTGTGGTAAGAGAGTGAACTAGTTGATCGAAATTTAACACTCCACCGGTCTTTACATTACTAACATTGATAATGAATCATTTATTACGATTTATATAACAATATTTACTCATAACGGGCAGGTGGAGTGTTAAATTAATTGCACAATAAAGACAAATGCATAATAAAGCCGCAATTTAAAAAAAACAATTTTTTACGTGAAAACAGCCTCACCAAGAATTTCAGCAAACATGACGCTTACTCTATCTTGTAGAGCATAAAAAATTTAGTAAACCAGGCGATTTTAAAAAAAAATCGTAGGACCAGTTTTTGAGAAAATCGCAAAAAAGTGAAAAATTACACAAATATAAACTACTACTTCCGGTTGACCGATTTTGATGAAAATGTTCGTGTCGAGTTTGGTAGTGGTATGTAACTTAAGTTTCACGTTTCAAGTTCGTAAGATGTTCCGTTCTTGAGATATTCTGTTTACACACACACACTAAAAACATGTTTTTTGGGTTCAGGGGGTCTGAAAACGTGTAGATCCGGTGAAGAGTGTATTTTTTTAAAATCGACATGAAAACAATACTTTCCTTCCTATATATTCATATAGGCAAGAGAAAGTAAAAATGGCCATCAATGAATGAGTAAAGAGAATTGAAGGTCGTTGAGAAGAGGTGGAAAATCTGATGAGAAGTTAAAGGCATGCGCAAAACAATACTTTTATGTAAGTTTCTTAGATATAATACAAGCACCTATGTAAGTTATGTAAATATAAGTTCAGTTACAAAGGAATTGTGAATAAGTTGTGTATGTATTTTGTTGTTGGATAATGATCCAGGCAGAGTTGGCATACGTTAGTAAATATGATGCAAAGCAAAGCCAAGTACGTTCACCTCTACATCACGAGATAAATGTAAATAGAGACATTCCATATTCCTAGTGTATCTCGGAGAACATACTTTAGGGGTTGTATTTACCCCTCCCTATCTACTTCCTTCACCATTCTACCTTCAAATACAGTAGGCCTACACTATATTCATTGTACTAAACTCGACTGACAAACTTAACTCTCTGAGAAATTTATGACGTACCTACTACACTATCTCTTGATTTAATGTTCCCCTTACCACTACAACTTCATAATTCACATCAAAGTTCAATCTTCATACTAAACACACTCAATAGTCCGACCAGTTTCCTAATCCGGTACTGTTTGGGACTATTTAAATTTTATGTTTGGTTCTGTCACCGCCACCCCTTCTTATTAATCATTTACTGTGTTGCCGGCTTCATTAGTTCTTCCGGCCTTTGACGGCATAGCGACAAGGCTTTCGGCTCCCCTCCGCAAAGGCCTTTGTCATCAAGGCCAAGCCAGTCGCCGCTCTCTACAACAGCGCTCTCGGCAGCTATATAAAGAGCGCTGCACTGAGCCGGCCGAATCACTTCCAATCAAGACACCGAAAGCTTCACTTCGAACCAGACAGCAGACAAGACGTCCACCACCGCACACGGCTGCCGGACTCCAGCGAGAACTAATCGACAACCCCGCAACAGAGAAGATGCTGCTTCCGCTCGCCGATCCGTCACCGTGAGCCGTCGACTTGACCGTCATCGCCCGCTGACGCGAGCGATGCCCACAGCGGTCCCTCGACCGAGCCTTACGCCCACCGGACCTGACGAAGCAGCCATTGACGCACTATTGCGAGAAAAGAAGATGACGTCTCCGCTGAACGACGACACGCCGTGTCGCCCAGCTCCTCGACCGCCACGACGACTACGACAGACGACTACCGCTTAAACGGCCCTTTTCAGGGCCACCAAATTAATAAGGTTGCCACTTAATGTCACCATCCGGTGACAGTTCAATTCATCAATTTATTTTTGGTGTTCTATTCTGAGATATCATTTATCGGTCTCAACCAATGAGGGTTGATTTCTACCTGCACATACAAACAGTTTTATACTGAACTGGACACATGCGTATTCACCTATCCGTTGCCGGACACCCCTCGGCCAGCCACGCCCATTCCGAGAGGAATTTAAGCAGCATAGTGGCTCCGAAGAGCTATCTAGGAAGCCTCAGCCCCTGAGAGGCCAACCCAAATGAGTGGGTGCGGTCACTCCCCCAGTACTCGTGTAAACGTTGGACGAGTCACCGTCGAGCTCGTTACGCCGCTAAAGTGCTTTGTACGTGGCTCTACCACACACGGATGTACTACGCACAACCGTGCACTACGAATAGCACACGGAGGTGCTACAGCCAGCGCCCGTTACCTAGAAAGCAGGTGAGGATAGGATAGGATAGCTTAAACTGCAGTTTTATGGGCACGCTCTGTGTGGTCTGGGTCGTGCCCCCACTGAACTGGACACAGTCGTCAACTAACTCGCAACGCAAAAGAACGCTCTCTGTGCAGTTTTACACTTTTCCGCTTTCGCCCTAGTATTGGGAATTATCCGCGACCGCTAATTTGTTTTCTTTATATTATTTGAATTTATTTCTCTATTAAATTCACGGATCGCTACGTATTTACGCGCTGGAGACACTCCAGGAAACCGACCACGCTAAATACAGTCCACTTATTCAAGATCTTCGGCAGCTCTACACTCATCGGAAAGCCACTGGTACCAGCTGGTAAGCAGCAGGACTTCCAAGGTGAGTGGAATAAAAATTTTATTTATCGACAGTAAGCTGCTATACGCTCCGCCACTCACCCTACCAGATACATCATCTGCCAAAATAATTGATTTATTGTATATAGGCCTACTACTGACACCAGACTGACAAAAAGAATATTAAACATAATTTCCACATCAAAGTTGGGCACCTCTTGGTACAAAGAAACTATGGAAGACCTCCAAGAATTGTGCATCGCAATGGAAGACATTCACGACTGCAAAATTTGTAAAGAAAACATCATAAACCAGGAAATTCAGTTCAGATCACAAACCAAAAGAAGTGGGCGAAAATGGACAGACGAAGAGAAAAAGGCCCAAAGTGAGAAAATGAAAGGTTTCTGGGAAGCTAAAAGGAGGAACAGAGCCACCACTAAGAGCTAGATTTTTGTGCTTTTAGCGCTCTCCTTAAGGCGAATATACGCAAATAATAATAATAATAATAATAATAATAATAATAATAATAATAATAATAATAATATACTACTGAAGAAACCGGTAAGCTATAAGAAAACCGTTTATCTATCAAAACAAAGTTGATATTAAGCTACGCTTTTATATATTAACAATAAAAAAAGTAATCGAACTTTGTTAATAAGTGCTTTTTAATATGTAACAAACCAACCGGGTTGGTCTAGAGGTAAAGTCGTCGCGGCGAGTCAGCTGTTCAACAGCTGATTTTTGGAGACGAAGGTTCCTGGTTCAAATCCTAGTAAAGGTAGTTACTTTTATACGGATTTGAATACTAGACAGTGGTTACCGGTGTACTTTGATGGTTGGGGTTTAATTAACCATACTCTCTCAGGAATGGTCGGCCTGGGTCTGTACAAGACTACACCTCATTTACACGTCATACATATCATTCTCATCAGATTGGGTCATGGGGTTGCTTATTGTTCTAAATTGAACAGATTGCAACGTACACAAATTAGGAATAAAAAAATAAATAAAAAATTTATCGAATATGAATATGTATTTACCAACAAAATGTATAGTCTACTTTTCACTGTAGTTATTACAATACAAAATACAATCGAAAAAATAACTTTCAGTATAAATCGGTGAAATGCATGTAGTAGCCTACATAGCCTATAGGGGCTACATTTGTAATAAAACAGAAAGCCATTTGAAAGTTTCATGTAAATAAACAAAATGATCCTTCAGCCGACTTTTGGCTCTCTGAAAATAAAATGCAATACAAAAATAATTTAAAACAGTATGAAAACAACGAAAAGTGTTTCATGCCTTGTTTAAAACAATTCACTGGCGTTTAAAAATCATTAACTAGGCCGCTGGTTATTTTATATGTAGGCCCTAGTAAGCGTACACTTGCAGTTTTATGTGTAGCAGCCTACTTTGTGAACGGATAATTACTACTATGGCTTTGGATGTTTTTTTTGTAAAGTTAGAAAAAATCTACTAATGATTTTTATTTTATTGGTATATTTTCTGTTTACGTTTTATTTTGATTCATTTTTGCTTACCCGGCATCTATTTTTTTTTTTTTAATTGGCATAATATACAATTTAAAAGTCACTCAATCTGTTCGTTGCGAGGCTAAAATAAATAGTTCTGTTTCTTATCACATGGCCAGCCAATTAAATGACTGAATTATTTAAGAACAGAAGAGGTAGAGGTGTACTGTGACACTAATCAGAGTTATCTTCTCTGAAAGTAATAAATTTCATTATACAGCCAGACCTTTTCAACTCTGCCTCTTCTGTTCTTAAATGATTCAGTCATTTAATTGGCTGACCATATGATAAGATGCCCATAACAGACAGGTGGAGTGTCAAATTATTTATACTCAATTTGTTCGTTGCAGGGCTAAAATAAATAGTTCTGTTTCTTATCACATGGTCAGCCAATTAAATAACTGAGTCATTTAAGAACAGAAGTGGTAGAGGTGTACTATGACACTAATCAGAGTTATCTCCTCTGAAAGTAATTGATTTCATTATACAGCCAGACCCTGTGGTGAATAAAATGAAGGTGTCATTTACAGAGTGAAAAATATGTGCTTTTCAGAGGGCCCGGCAAGCTGATAAGCATACTTTTCCATAAGCATACTTTTTTTTGTACATACGAGGTGTGATCAAAAAGTAAGGTGACTTTTTGAATTTTGCGCGCTCTGTACACTCTTTTTTTTTAATCCCTAATGTGTGTACGTTGCAATCTGTTGAATTTAGAACAATAAGCAACCCCATCACCCAATGAGATGAGGATGATGTGTAAGACGTGTAAATGAGGTGTAGTCTTGTACTGACCCAGGTCGACCACTCCTGAGAGAGTATGGTTAATTGAACCCCAACTATCAAAGTACACCGGCAATCACTGTCTAGTATTCAAATCCGTATAAAAGTAACTACCTTTACTAGGATTTGAACCAGGAACCTTCGTCTCCGAAAATCAGCTGTTAAACAGCTGATTTTGGCGACGACTTTACCTCTAGACCAACCCGGTGGGTTTCTGTACACTCTAATTTCAAATTTTTTTTTGTTATGTTGGTACACTCATCACGATCATGTTCAACGTTTCGACTATATAGCACGTGTTGTTTTTATGTGAAAGGCATAAAGGTTAGACTCTTGTTTGCGTGCTCGGCGATTTTTTGCAGTTTACAATAATGGAGCAGAGTGTAAAAAATGGTATTAAGTGTTCAAAAACTCTTGTAATGTTGACAGTAGCGTACGGTGAGTTAACTTTGAGGAAAAAAACATGTTTATAAATTGTATAAGTTATTGCAAGAGGGCCGAGAAAATGTTAACGATGAACCCCACTCTGGACGCCCCAGCACGTCAAAAACCGACGAAAATGTTCAGGAATTGAAAGAAATTGTGTTGAAAAATTGTCGAATCACGATCAGAGAAATAGCTGATGATCTTAGCATATCGTTTGGCTCATGCCAATCAATTTTAACGGATGTTTTGGGTATGACACGTGTGTCAGCGAAATTTGTTCCAAAACTGCTTTATTTTGATCAGAAGCAGCGTCGCATGAACATCGCCCAAGACATGTTGAATGACGTCAATGATGATCCTGATCTGCTCAAAAGTGTTATAACTGGTGACGAAACATGGGTCTATGGTTATGATGACGAAACCAAAGCCCAATCATCCCAGTGGAAGAGCCCATGCTCTTCTTTGGAGATTAAGGCTGCATCGCTGGAGGAGCTGAAGGCAATACCCAAAAGTGCATTTCAGAAATGTTTTGACGACTGGAAAAAGCGCTGGCACCAGTGCATTGTATCAGAGGGGGATTCTTTTGAAGGGTATAACATAATTTTAGATGAATAAATGAATATTTTTTTTATAAAAATGAAAAGTCACCTTACTTTTTGATCACACCTCGTATGTACGTGAGCGTGTGTTTGTCTCAGTTTGAGTTTTGGTAAGGCAGTGAGTGGGAGAAATTAACACTTGTGCAACCCTTCGCGGAGAATGCAGGCCACTATTTAAGGAGCTTAAATTGCTTACAGTTCCCTCTCTCTACATTTTTGAGGTGATTATGTATGTTAGGCAAAATAATTTTATGCAGAATTTCAATGTTCACAATCATAACACGAGAAACAGGAATGATTATTATGTGGCTAATCACTCCACAAAATTGTTTGAACAAAAACCTACTTATGCAGGGAGAATATTCATAAATAAATTGCCCCAATCTTTAAAGTGTTGTGAGGATTTGAATTCCTTTAAAAAAATCTAAAAAATTACATGATCGGTGAAACTTTTTATAGCGTACAAGAATTTCTTTCTTGATAGTAGTGATACATAGTGTGTTTCTTATATGTATTTCAGGTGTTATATCTGACGACATGTCCTATACTCCTCCTGGAGTCTCCAGGGAACAAAAAAAAAATTTGGATTTGATAGTGGCATAGAGAAAACGGAAAAGAACCAAAAACCTTATTGTCATTCAATACAGTATAATTTGAGGTAGCGTTTTACGTTGTTAATAATTTTCGAACGACGGAAGCTTGAAATGATATTGAATGAGCAACAAGATGGAAGGTAAAGATGGCGGGCGGGGCGTGGTTAGGTTTAAGAGGGAATAGTAAGAAGAGAATAGCAAGTGAAATACTGCAAGACAAAACGATAGAATCAAGTTTACGTCTTTCTGTTGTGAACCGAATAACCTCCCTCTCACCCATTAGTTTAAAGAGGGGGTGAACGGAAAAGAGCGGTAGGCTATCATCTACCCACCCTCTCATCGTTTCACCTACAAACTGTACCGACTCCTTTCTCTTCCACCTCCTTACGTCACTTTGTATCACAGTTGCCCTCTCCTTCTATGCTCTCACTTAACTGTCTATCTGTGTTTCCATTTTACAACTACAAATTTATATCTCATTCCGATTTTGAGTCGTTTCACTAGGTTAATAGCTGATCTCTCCTCCCCCTAACATCCCCACCCCACTGCTACCTAAAAGGCTCCCTCAGGATTATTACTCAAACGTTTGTTCTACATTATTATGTTTGTCATTTATTTTAAAGTTATTTTCACTGTCGTTTCGTTCTAGGTAGCCTAATAAAATTTTACGAACTCATTTTTGAAATATTAATTTCGAAAACGATTATTAATTATTACTTACCTTTCGTTTTAAGTAAATATTAATTTAAAATTTTCTAAATCATCTTTCAGTTTTAATTTAAATCTGTAGCCTACTTATTCCCGTGTACTATAAAATATAACCTAGTCTTTTATTTACAGAAAATCTGATAACGAAATTTTTAACGTTCCATTTAAAGGTATTTAAAGTGTGTAATTTCTGTTGTAATGTCACAAAATGTTGTGTAGGCCTACTTATGTTTAAATGGAAATAAATTATTATTATTATTATTATTATATATGTGTTGTTTAGGTCTTCTGGCGAAAACTGGTTTGAACGTGTAGAGAGGTTTTACTAAGTAAAACAACGAGTGAAGTGGTTTACCACTGCCACAACTCACTGAGTGAAAAAATTACGCTTATCAGAATGCCTGGCCCTTTGAAAAGCACATATTTTCTACTCTGCAAATGACACCTTCACTTCATTCACCACAGGGTCTGGTTGTATAATGAAATTCATTACTTTCAGAGGAGATAACTCTGATTAGTGTCACAATACACCTCTACCTCTTCTGTTCTTAAATGATTCAGTCATTTAATTGGCTAACCATGTAATAAGAAACAGAACTATTCATTTTAGCCCTGGAATGAACAGATTGAGTGTAAATAAATTGACACTCCACCTGTCTGTTATGATTAATAAAAATTGTTTATTGTAAGTGTTTTTGGTGATTAATGCAGAGTGATTTTTTAGTCCTGTTACCCAATTGTTAATGTCTGGAAATATTTTTCTAAAAAAAATAAATTTTGTTTTGTGACACTAAGTTGGTAGCCCTACTCAACCAGTATGGATATGGCAGTGTGAGTTGATTCTCCTTGAGCTGTGTAAAATTTTGTGCCATTTCCGGTCGTGCTACGAACAGAATGTCTTTTATCCTAAAACAATCTCTTGTTTAAATCTGGAGGCTGAAGCTCTATAACTAATCGTATGTGATACGGATACAATTTCAATTTTTTAGCAGCTTTCTGAGCACTCGAACATGACAAATCAACATGCGAGGAAAGTTTTTGTAAACTTTTCCATGGAGAATTGAGCAATCTTGTTTTCACATTCTCTTACCGCCATCTGTCAAGAGAGTTGGTCGACCACTACGTTTTCTGCTGCAAACAATACCTGCCTCTAAAAATCAGTTAGTTAGCCTAGAAATTGACTAGAATAGAGTGGAGGAACACCAAAAAATTTATTTGAAATGATTCTTTTACACTCGCATACGATTTTGTAGCAAAATATTGTTCAAGAATGAAAACCCGTTGTTCTAGGGTAAAAGACATTCTGTTCGTAACACAACTGGAAACAGCACACAATTTTACGCAACTCAAGGAGAATCAACTCAAACTGTCGTATCTATACCGGTTGAGTAGGGCTACCAACTTTGTGTCACAAAACAAAATATCCCTTTCTTAGAAAAAAATTACCAGACATTAACAATTGGGTAACAGGACTAAAAAATCACCCGGTAGTAAAGTTGTAAGTTTCTTGGTTCTTTCCTCCCGTGATTCCTTTTCGTTGTTGTTGTGTAAGTGATGATTTCTAGCTTTATTATTAAAACTATTGAAGAAAATTACGAAAGTTAATGAAATAGAGTAATAAAATTTAATATAGTAGTTATTTAGTTGTACTTAGATTGTATTAGTTTAGGTTAGGCTGTGTTGTGGGCATAGTCTAATGTAATCATTTTAACTCCCTCTTGAAATGTACCCCTGACGGGACTCATGATTTAACCTTGTGGGAGGCGTAAGCGTAATGTAATGTTACAATCGTAGTAGTAGTGGTAGTGAGAGAGAGAGAGAGAGAGAGAGAGAGTGAGAGAGAGAGAGAGAGAGAGAGTGAGAGAGATAAACGCACACAGAGAGAGTCTGAGAGTGGGAGAGAGAGAGAGCGACACACACACACACACACACACAGAGAGTCTGAGAGTGAGAGAGAGACACACACAGAGAGAGTCTGAGAGTGAGAGAGAGAGAGAGAGAGAATGAATGAGAGTGCGAGAGAGCGAGTGTGAGAGACTGAGTGGGTGAGTAAGTGTGAGAGAGGGTGACAGTGATGGAGAGGGAGTGAGAGTGAGAGAGAGAGAGAGAGAGAGAGAGAGAGAAAGAGAGTGGCAATAATGAGAAGGACAATAGGAGCAGTAGTGTTGATAACAGTAGTAGGACTAGTGCACTGGTAGCGGTGTAAAATGGCTTGTTACGAAAAGGAAAGCCCCGCTAGAGCCTCGTAATCTGGTCAAGGTTCCACTCACCACCCTTTCCGCCTTTCCTTCGGCACCCCTCTTGTGTATACCGTTAACTGGACCACGACCACGTTCTGCCACCGCACCGCCGCCGCCACCACAACACCACCTTCCATCCAATTAACACTCTCCATTCTCTCGACATGGGCGAGTGACCCCCTACCCCACCCCAACCAACCCCTATCTGTGTCTTCTAACGCTTTCACCAGTAGGTTACGGATCTCTTCACTTTTGTTGTCTTTTCTTATCATATTTGTTCAAACACAATTTTTCTATCCCTTCTAATTAAGAAAATAACACACCGTATGTGCACAAACACACGTATCACCTAAAACTTTATTCTTAACATCGTCTAGTATCTAGTATACAAACTTTTGATATTTTATCACGCATCTGTTCATTATTATAGTTCGTATATAGTTTATCAATTTCATACAAACCTTGTGGTATACCTTTTTACTTTCTCTTGCCTATATGAATATATAGGAAGGAAAGTATTGTTTTCATGTCGATTTTAAGAAATCGAGTTTTCACCGGATCTACACGTCTTCAGACCCCCTGAATCCAAACAAACATGTTTTTAGCGATTGGTCTGTGTGTGTGTGTGTGTGCGTGTGTGTTTGTGAACAGAATAGCTCAAGAACGGAACATTGTACGAACTTAAAACTTGAAACTTAAGTTACATACCACTACCGAACTCGACACGAACATTTTCATCAAAATCGGTCAACCGGAAGTAGTAGTTTATTCGTATAATTGTTCACTTTTTTCAATTTTCTCAAAAACTGGTCCTACGATTTTTTTAAAAATCGCCTGGTTTACTCAATTTTTTATTTCGTTCGTTGAAAGCTTAATATGATAAACACGTTAAATTCATTTGTTAGAAAATGTTTCATTAATCGAACCTTTCTAATTGTCTGTCACAATTTAAAGCGCTTTTGATCACAATTAAAAATAATCTTTTTCTGAAAAGTTAACTTTTTCTGAAATTTACCATTTTTATAAACTAACTTTTGTCTTTTAATCAACAAATTTTCAAAACTCTTTTTAAATTTTCAAAAATGTTATTTTTGAGGACCATGCAAAAGGTATACAGATCATTTTTTATAAATTCTGCTATTTGTAAAGAATATTTTAGACAAAAATTGAAATATTTAAATCCTACAATTTTACATGTTAACACTTTAGAATTTGAAGGAAATTTTATCTAAATTGGAGAAAGTACACCCACGTTATGATTTCTGAAACTAGTGGTATCTTTTCAAGTTCCAGGAGATTTTAATACAATTTTGAAATAATTTATGAGTTTATGAGCCAGTGGACTCCCATAAGGGAAGACAGACAACTTACTCTATTAAAATATAAAATATTTACCAATATTTTATGTATCAATATTCCAACAACTATGTATCGACCGATAGTCAACGTCTAAGAATTATTTTGCATTATTTATTTTTCTGAATCGCTTATACCTGAGATAGTTTCCTCACATAGTGTTTTCCTAGACTGAAATATCCTTGTTGTTTTTCCTTTTCTTTTTTCTGTAAAAGTCCAATTTTCTAAGTTAAGCTTCTCTGTCCTCAGAGTTTTCTTCCCTGACCGGAGAAGGGAATTTCCCAAAAGGCATTGAAATGGCAATGTAGAAGCTTTCACTATTTTATTTCAAAATAGTTTTGTGTTTTAAACAAAATAAAAAGAACAAAATAAAACAAATTACAAGAAAAATTCTAGTTTGAAACACTCACACGACTTTCTCTTATCAATGTAAATAAGGAAAAATATAACCTTTGTTTAATTATGAGTGGAAATTAGAACGAAAACATAACCTAATTTTGTCCATAACAGACAGGTGGAGGTCAAATTATTTAAACTCATTCTGTTAGTTGCAGGGGTAAAATAAATAGTTGTGTTTCTTATCACATGGTCAGCTAATCAAATGACTGAATCATTTAAGAACAGAAGAGGTAGAGGTGTAAAAGACACTAGTCAGAGTTATCTTCTCTGAGAGTAATGAATTTCACTATACAGCCAGACTCTGTGGTGAATGAAGTGAAGGTGTCATTTGCAGGGAGGAAAGTATGTGCTTTTCGGATGGTCTGGCATGCTAATAAGCATACTCTTTCAACTCAGTAAGGAAGGCTATTGTAAACCACCTCATTTCTCGTTTTACTTAGTAAAACCTCTAAAGGTTCAAACCAGCCTTTTAGCTGTTGACGTAAACAAAAATTACAAACACGGACAATTACTAATTGACGCTAAATTAAGCTCTGCAAATCAAAATGCTTGAAATAGGCAAAAGTTGTAGATAGTTTAATTTTCAACAACTTTTATGCTTTTGCCGTAATATGTAGATATATTAAAGTCGCAATTTTAAAAACTCATGTTGCACTACGTTAAAGCAACCCCTGCGAATTTCAGTAGGCATGGCGCTTTATTTACCTTGTGGAAGTAGAGCAATCAAAATGTGGTAAACGAAACAATTTAAAAAAAAAATCGTAAAAGCCGTTTTTGAGAAAATTGCAAAAAAGTGAAAAATTACGCGAATAAACTTCTACTATTGTTTGGCCGATTTTAATGAAAATGTTCAAGTTGGGTACCGCAGTGGTACATAACTTAAGTCCCAACTTTCAACTTGTATACGTCCAGAAGCATGCGCACACACACAAACACGCGCGCGCGCGCACGCACACCTATTGCTAAAAACATTTTTTTGGTTCAAGGTAACTGAAAATGTGTGTTCCCATTGAAACTTTTTTTTTTCTCTTTAATTCTTTATTTACAACTGTAAAACGTTACAACAAGCAAATGTGATGATTATGATAATAATGTAAATGACATGATAGGCATGAGAGGGGTAGGGCCCCCATTGGTGCCTCCCCAAGAATGAAATTTGTGTATCAAATTAGCAGGTCTCAACTCCAGCGTCTTTTAAGGCGTCTAGGGGGATTATCAGGTAAATGGACGGAGGAAAGTGAACGCACCAGGGGGTTCTCGTGTTCGTATGACTTGTCGTGAAAGCGTTTGTATAGGTATTCAATGAAATTTTGTACAAGTGGTGTTTTCAAATCTGTATGTAAGGTTTTGTTGCTAACGTAAAGAGGTGCATTTGCTATAAGGCGTAATGTTTTTGACTGGAATGCTTGAATTCGTTGCAAATTAGAGGGTTTGGTTGAACCGTAAATTTGGGATCCGTAGGTCCAAATAGGTTTCAAAAGAGAACAATATATGCGTAATTTTTGTGCCATTGGTAATTTTGATCGTTTGTGAAGTAGGGAATATAGAAGTTTAAGTCGGGAATTCAGTAATAAACGTTTCCGTTTGATATGTGTGCTCCAAGTTAGTCGTTTATCGAAAGTCAGACCGAGATACTTGACCGTATCTGTCTTTGTGAGAGGTTCATTGTCTATGTATACTGGTGGGCAATCACCATGACGGAGTGTGAAAGTTACATTGAAACTTGACATGAAAACAATACTTTCCTTCCTTCCCTGTATGTTTACATAGAGCAAGTAAAAGTAAAAAATGTAGGTCTACTACTAAAGTAGGCTACTATCTTATCTACAAAAGAAGATAAATTTGTTAACCTGTTAAAAACAGTTGTACAGTTGTGAATAAATACACCAAGTTAAAAAAAACCTGTTAAAAGCGATTACGCCCTAAACTTAATATTCAACATTCAATGTAATTTTGACATGTGTAATAATTTCACGAATGGAAAAATGTCACTAGGTCTAATGATAAATAAATATTTTATACATTAAACTATAATATTGTAAAGTTATTTTGAAAAAAAATATGGTGTTAAACACTCACACAGCTTTCTCTTGCCAATGCAAATAATTAACAATAAACCTAACATTAGTAATAAAACATTAGAAATAAACAACGAAACTAACCTCAATGTACATCTAACCTAATTTTAATCATATACGAATGACGCAAAATGAAAATCAAATTCAGTTTGGCTTAAAAATACGGAAAATCGCTCTTTCACGCTAAACTAGGCTCTGTAAAGAAAAATGCTTCGAACAAAAGTTGTAGATATTTTTATTTCCTATAAAATTAACTGTTTACATTTTGTCGTAAAATGCATTCTAAGGCCGAAATCTTAAAAAAATCGATTTTTCACACGTTTTCGTGAGAAAAAAACAGAAAATCGCTAATTACTGCTAAACTAAGCGTTATACAAAAAAATGTTTAAAAATAAAAAGTTGTAGAATTGTAAATTCTCT
Organism: Catonia carolina; assembly: GCA_035578175.1. NCBI lineage: Eukaryota > Metazoa > Arthropoda > Insecta > Hemiptera > Achilidae > Catonia > Catonia carolina. The sequence continues at coordinate 959,617 of JAQMRL010000026.1, forward strand.
ACAACTTTTATTACATCAATTTTTGCGCTAAATTGCGTATTAAAGCCGTAATCTTAAAAAATTGCGTTTTTACGTGAAAACAGCTTCACCAAGAATTTCACCAAACATGACGCCTACCCTATCTTGTAGAGAATAAAAAATTTAGTAAATCAGGTGATTTAAAAAAAAATCGTAAGACCTGTTTTTGAGAAAATCGCAAAAAAAAGAAAAATTATACGAATAAACTACTACTTCCGGTTGACCGATTTTAATAAAAATGTTCGTGTCGGGTCCGATAGTGGTATGCAACTTAAGTTTTAAGTTTCAAGTTCGCACAATGTTCCGTTCTTGAGATATTCTGTTTATGCACTCATACACACAGAGACACACACACAGACCAATCGCTAAAAACATGTTTTTTGGATTCAGGACGTCTGAAAACATGTAGATCTGGTGAAAACTCGATTTCTTAAAATAGACATGAAAACAATACTTTCCTTCCTATATATTCATATAGGCAAGTGAAAGTAAAATGTATAACGATGAAATTTTGTATTCCGTATTAAATTTGTATTAAGTTTACATTTGTATGAATCACAAAATACATTAGTATTTGTTTTTTGTGTTTCTATAAATATGGTTTGATTAGTAGTAATTTAGGGAAGCAAAATGGTTTAGGATAAAACGGAGTACCGTAACAAAAACAATATTGCAAATACAGTGCTCTGTTGTGTTGTATTTGAGTTCTGATGGCGTATATTTGCATTTAAACTGAAAAAAATTTATTCGTACTTGTTGTTTATACGTATACAAACAATATTGCTCTGTACCCGTGTTTCTAGTTGCATAGAGATTCGGTAATGGTCATCATTCGGGTCATGTTCTTTATTGAATTGAATTTCCAATCTCTTTGTACGTCTCTGGTTTATACAGTATCATCAAATGGTACAACCATACAGGAGGGTCCACTACGTGTGGGTCTTATATCTTTTTTATTATTTTTTATTACTACTCGGTTACATAATAAAATGTTTATTATTTTTTCTCGGTCAATTTGGGTCAGGAAATAAGAGTTACTCACTTTATCGCATTTCTACAACTAATATTATTTTATTATCATCAGCTATAAACTTATTTTGCTGATATTACAACGTTTATTCCGGATTTATTTCAGATTTGTTTAAAAAAAAATTAAAAAATTAATTTTTTTAATCCGTAATGTGTGTACGTTGCAATCTGTTCAATTTAGAACAATAAGCAACCCCATCACCCAATGAAATGAGGATGATGTGTATGACGTGTAAATGAGACTGTGTAGTCTTCTACAGACTCTGGCCGACCATTCCTGAGAGAGTATGGTTAATTGAATCCCAACCATCAAAGTACACCGGTAACCACTGTCTAGCATTCAAATCCGTATAAAAGTAAAAATAATGTTTAAAAATAAATGAAAAAAATCTGGTGTGAAACTCTCACACGACTTTCTCTTGCCAATGCAAATAATTAACAATAAAATGTAACATTCGTCATAAAAACAATAGAAATACAACAGAAACCTAACCTCTAAAACATAATCTTATTTTAATCATGAGTGAAAGACGCAAAATGAATGAAATTCAACCTCAGTTTGACTTAAAAATACAGAAAATCACTCCTTCACGCTAAACCAGGCACTGTAGATAAAAATGCTCTTTATAAAAGATGTAGAGCTTTTAATTTTCTATAAATTTGATTATATACACTTTTGTCGTAAAGTGCATACTAAGGCTGAAATCTTAAAAAAATCGATTTTTCACATGTTTTCATGAGAAAAAACAGAAAATCGTTAATTAATTCTAAACTAAGCGTTAAACAAAAAAAGTTTGTAATAAAAGTTGAAGTTGAAAATTAAAATTCAGAAGAATTTCAGAATACATGACGCCTACCCTATTTTGTAGAACATATAAAATTGAGTAAATAAGGTGGTTTAAAAAAAATCCTACGAACAGTTTTTGAGAAAATTGTAAAAAGTGAAAAATTACACGAATGTACTACTACTTCCGGTTAACCGATTTTAATGAAAATGTTCGGGTCGGGTTCGGTAGTGTTATGTAACAAGTTTAAAGTTTCAAGTTCGTATGATGTTCCGTTATTGAGATATTCTGTTCACCCACAAACACAGACCAATCGCTAAAATTATATATATTTTTTGGGTTGAGGGGGTCTGACAACGTGTAGATCCGGTGAAAACTCGATTTCTTAAAATGGACATGAAAACAATACTTTCCTTCCTATATATTCATATAGGCAAGAGAAAGTAAAACAGCGATTCATCCAGAACTGGAAAATATACAATTCTGTAAAACAATGAAAATAAAATGAAATTTTTTCAAAATAATTAGAAATTGAAAATGAGATATTATTGTGAAATGTAGGTGTGAATAATGTACTTATTGTAGTGGTGGTAGTGGATGGGATGGGATGGGATGGATTAAGTGAAGTAAAATGAAATTAAGTGACTAAGAAGTAACCAATCACCGTAGTACGTATCATACATATAATGCAACACATAAATTGATTATCTCCAGTTAAAAGGCGGTACGTAATTTTCATTTACAGTTAATTACATCCATTAATTTCAGCTAATTTCATTCATGTAAAAATAAATAAAAGGTTGACTTCCTTCTTGTTCCGTTTTAAAATAATGGTGTTAAAATTATTCCCAATAGTGCAGTTAGCTGTTAAAACGGTTACGTTATTATAAGTAAGATTAATACACCAGACTCTAACACCCCTCCCGTTTGTCGGTCGGTCGGTCGGTGGTGAAAAAACGTTTACTTGGAAATGTTCCAACCGGTATTCTGCCAGGATCGTTTTTACAACTTCATTGTTTTTATTACGATAATAAACGGATTTTTTCTAATTAAATATCCTTTACTATTTCTTTTATTATTGCAGAATAACGTTTCCAACAATTCGTTTCATATCCTCGCTTTATAAACATAAATGTGCAAATATTACCACTATGTAAGTTCTTTTTTTTTAGTCCTAATTTGTGTACGTTGCAATCTGTGCAATTGAGAACAATAAGCAATCCCATGACCCAATCAGATGAGGATGATGTGTGTGACGTGTAAATGAAGTGTAGTCTTGTACAGACCCAGGCCGACCATTCCTGAGAGAGTATGGTTAATTGAACCACAACCATCAAAGTACACCGGTAACCATTGTCTAGCATTCAAATCCGTATAAAAGTAACTACCTTTACTAGGATTTGAACCAGGAACCTTCGTCTCCAAAAATCAGCTGTTAAACAGCTGATAGGCCTACGACTTTACCTCTAGACCAACCCGGTGGGTTAAACTTACTATGTAAGTTGTATTCAAAATATCAGAAATCTCAACCAACAACAAAGTATTGGAAGGTAAAAAAATCTGGTGTGAAACAATCACACAACTTTCTCTTGCCAATGCAAATAATTAAAAAATAAACCTAACCTTAGTAATAAAACATTAGAAATAAACAAAAAACTTACCTCAAGAAACATAACCTTATTTTAATCATGAGTGAAAGACGCAAAATGGCTTAAAAATACGGAAAATCACTCTTTCACGCTAAACTAGCTATGCAGAGAAAAATGCTTTAAATAAAAGTTGTAGATCTTTTAATTTACTATAAATTTGATTAAATACGCTTTTGTCGTGAAATTCATACTAAGGCCGAAATCTTAAAAAAATCGATTTTTCTCACGTTTTCGTAAGAAAAAAACAGGAAATTGCTAATTACTGCTAAACTAAGCGTTTTACAAAAAAATGTTGAAATAAAACTTTTAGGATTTTAAATTCTCTACATTTATTATTAACTATATAGATTTTTGCGCTAAAATGCATATTAAAGCCGTAATCTTAAAAAAAACAATTTTTTTACGTGAAAACAGCCTCACTAAAAATTTCAGCTAACATGACGCCTACCCTGTCTTGTAGAGCATAAAAATTTTAGTAAATAAGGGGATTTAAAAAAAATTCGTCGGACCGGTTTTTGAAAAAATCGCAGAAAAGTAAAAAATTACACGAATAAAATACTACTTCCGGTTGACCGATTTTGATGCAAATGTTCGTGTCGGGTCCGGTAGTGGTATGTAGCTTAAGTTTCAAGTTTAAAGTTCGTCCGATGTTCCGTTCTTGAGATATTCTGTTCACACACACACACACACACACACACACACACACACACACACACAGATCAATCGCTGAAAAAATGTTGTGTGTGTGGGTTGAGGGGGGTCTGTTTACGAGTATAAATGAGGTGAAGAGTGTATTTGTTAAAATGGACATGAAAACAATACTTTCCTTTCTATATATTCATAATAGGCAAGAGAAAGTAAAAATGTGTTACCACTATGTAAGTTGTATTCAAGTATTAAGTATTGGACAATATAACAATTAAGTATTGGACTAAAGAGCATTAGAGTCTTGCTAGACGAAAATGGAAAAGAAATTCAGGATACTAATAGCATCTTAAACAGAGCAAGGCAGTTCTATATGAACTTGTACAAATCCAACTTGAGAGACCCAGAGCCAAACGGAGAGATGAACAGAAACATTGGAGAACAAGAGAAAATACCTGACATAGAGATATTCGAGATAGAAAAAGCATTGAAAGATATGAAACGTGGCAAGGCACCCGGAGAGGACGGCATACAGATTGAAATGATTGAAAAAGGCGGTAAAATAATCCTCAATGAGCTGAAGGAATTATTCAATCTATGCCTTAGAAGTAAGTCCATCCCAGAGAAATGGAATAATGCCATAATTATTTTAATACATATAAAAAAGGAGATAGGAGAAAGATTGAAAACTACAGACCAATAAGTCTACTATCCCAAGTCTACAAACTATTTACAAAAATTATAACAAATAGATTGCAAAAGGAATTTGACTCTATCCAACCATATGAACAAGCGGGATTCAGGAAGAACTTCAGTACAATGGACCACATCCATGCCCTTAGCGTTCTGATTTCCAAGTGTAGAGAATACGACATACCTCTACATCTAGCATTTATCGACTATGAGAAAGCCTTCGACGCAATCGAATTCTGGGCCGTTGAAAAAGCACTCAAATTCTATGGAATTAATGAGACATATATAAGCATTCTCAGAGAAATATATAGTAAGGCAACATCTTGTATTACAATATCAGACACCAGCAAAATCTTTAAGATCGAGAAAGGAGTAAGACAAGGTGATACAATATCACCGAAGCTTTTTACAACTGGTTTGGAATATGTAATGGGAAATCTGAATTGGAGAGAGAATGGCATAAGGGGAATGGGGAATGGGAAATGGCTGAATCACTTCAGATTTGCGGATGATATTGTGTTGATTGCTGGCAGTGGGTTGGAACTGATGGAGATGATTGAGGACCTGCATAGGGCATCAAAGGAAATAGGGCTCCGGATGAACCTTCAGAAAACTAAGATAATGGGCGAAGAAGATGACCAGGATGAAGTTACATGTGATGGGGAAACTATTAATAAAGTCCAAGATTATGTTTATTTGGGACAAAATACACGCCTTGAACGGGGAGGTGTTAAAGAAGAGGCAAAGCGAAGAGTGAAATTGGGATGGGCAGCTTTTGCAAAATTGAGAGGAGTACTGAATAGTAAAATAAGCAGAGAAAACAAGGCTAGGATCTTCAATCAGTGTAATGATCACTCCAGTAATGATATATGGTTCAGAAACGTGGCCGCTAACAAAAGAGATTGTATACCAAATGCAAAAAAAAAGTTGTATTCAAATTATCAGAAATCTCAACCAACTAAGTATTGGAATGTAAGATAATAAATGATGGGTCCGATTCTATCTTGCCATGATTATTTAGGATAGAATCAGTTGATGGAACTAAAATACCGGGTGATTACAAAATGAAATAAACACTTTCGATAGCTTATAGAAAATGTATTTTTTAAAAGTTAATATGATTAATTAAAGTCCAGCCTTTGTAGGTTTGCTCCTAATGTAAACAAAATATTGTCGTCACTGAGCATGCGCATTATATCAAAATGTGTACACGCTGATTAAAAAGTACCAACAAAATAGTTTCAAAAGTATTTAAATACAAAATACTTTTAAAAGTATTTTTATAAATGGAATTGTTAGGCCTACATCATATCATGACTGATGTTTTAAGTACTTTCAGTACTTATAATTTAAAAAATAGTTAACTTAATAGGAATACGACATCCGTAAAGTCACAGACTCTAGCGTGCACCCTGTAATAGGTGGCTTTTGTTTGTTGACAGGACGAGCAAACTAAAAACGGCTCAATTGTACATGGTTATATATCAGAATTCATTAAATTTTTACCCATAAATATTGAATGTGTGCACCGCTTGTAACACGACAGATTTCAACATGGTTGTCGAATTATTCCCGCACAAATCAAAATCAAAATGTACACAAACAAGTAAATTTCCCATCAGCCGTTGGTTAGAAAGCTGAACCAACAACTTAGAAAGTTAAAAACAGTAAAAAAGATATTTTTAATTTTTTCATTTGCTCTTAAACGATCAGTTTATATTATAAAAAATATTCATTGTTGGTGAGGCAATAATTTTTATGTGTAAACCTGCTAAAAACTTAATTTTTTCATAAAAATAATTTTTTTGACGTCATTCTAAGGTTTTTCTGTAAGATCTGTAAGGTCTGTACTATTGAAAAACATAAAAAACTGAAAATCAAAATTTTTAGTCAAAACCATCATACAATCTCTCACCTTAAATAATTGTTTTTCTCTTGTTTTTAAACAGTGTATTGTGAGTGACCCGGTTCTTGTCATGCACCACACATAGATAGACCCTCCAGTATTACTCACTACTACAAATGCTCTGCCCATGACAGACAGGTGGAGTGTTAAATTATTTACACTCAATCTCTTAGTTTCAGGGCTAAAATAAATAGTTCTGTTTTTTATCGCATGACCAGCCAATTAAATGACTGAATCATTTAAGAACAGAAGAGGCAGAGATGTAAAAGACACTAATCAGAGTTATCTCCTCTGAAAGTAATCGATTTCATTGTACAGTTGGACCCTGTGGTGAATGAAGTGAAGGTGTCATTTGCAGAGTATAAAATACAATCTTTTCAGAGAATCTGGCATTCTGATAAACGTACTTGTCTACTAAATGAGTTGTGGCAGTGGTAAACCACCTCACTTCTCGTTTTACTTAATAAAACCACTACAGGTTCAAACCAGCCTAAAGGGGCTGATCACCTAAACAACACACTACAAATGCATTCGTAGGATAGCTTTTAGACTGAACAGAGTATAAATGTTTGAATTAAATTTGAGTAACCCATCGGGGATTGGTCTAGAGGTAAAGTCGTCGCCAAAATCAGCTGTTTAACAGCTGATTTTTGGAGACGAAGGTTCCTGGTTAAAATCCCACTAAAGTTAGTTACTTTTATACGGATTCGAATGCTAGACGGCGGTTACCGGTGTACTTTGATGGTCATGGTTCAATTAACCATACTCTCTCAGGAACGGTCGACCTGAGTCTGTACAAGACTACATCTCATTTACACGTCATACACATCATTCTCATCTGATTGGGTCATGGGGTTGCTTATTGTTCTGAATTGAACAGATTGCAAAGTACACACATTAGGGATTATAAAAACAAAATTTGAGTAATGGGATCGATTTATTCATTTTGTAAGCAATGTTTTGGCTTTGCTTAGTAGGACGTAACTATATTGTAATGTAAAGAAAAACTGTAAAATGACACAATGATCACTATTTTATAGGTTAGGATACACAAAACATACAGTAGCCTATAACGTTCTTCTTACAACTCTTACCCAGCCTTCCGTGGGGCATCAGCCCTTTTTTCAGTTAGTGGCAGTTATTCCCCGTCATAAAACGGTCTGTAATGGAAGACAAATTTATTACCCTCGTAAATAACATTACCAATAAAAATAAAAAAAAAGATTAGGCAACTGGGGTTACCACAAAAAGAAAACTCGTTCCGGTTTTACGGTGAATATAATTAGTAAGAAACGCTGCTATAAAAATCTTTTTATATAACAATTATGACCTTTTAATTTTTTACTTTCACGCAAACTGTCTTTGTTTGTAAGAGTGGGTGTTATTTTTCAAACAGATGAATCTATTGCTATTTTTAAGCTGAAACTTCAAAACTGAATTCTTCTTAACTAACTCTCCAAAGGGCTTTCGGGAAATTAATTACATAACTCTAACTAACATAACTCTAAAAGGTGCTCTACTGTGAAGAAAAATCAAATAATGAGTATAGGTATCGGACGAATTAATGTCCCATAGCTGTGAGCGAGTGAGAGGGAGATATGTGGCATAACTACGCATGCGCTCGAAGGTCGTTACCGTTATAATCCAGATCTGAAAACATGCTACAGACGTTATCTTACTTGTTAGTTTACTGCATGCATAAACGCTAGCTCATAACAATGAGTAAAATTAAAGACAATGTTATTGGAACGGCACGTATGGTTTGTGCGAGTGAGAGCGTTATGCATTCTCTCACTCCCACGGCTAGGGGACATTAGTTCATCTGAATACTATAGCTTGTACACCTCTCAGTGCTGTACAAAAAATCTGGTGTGAAACACTTACACAACTTTCTCTTGCCAATACAAATACTGAACAAAATAACCTAATATTAGTTAAAAATCATTAGAAATAAACAAAACCTAACCTCAAAAAACAAAACCTAATTTTAAACATGAGTGAAAGACGTAAAATGAAAATTAACCTCAGCTTGGCTTAAAAATACGGAAAATCACTCTTTCATATAAAACTAGGCTCTGTAGAGAAAAATGCTTTAAACAAAAGTTGTATGTCTTTTAATTTCCCATAAATTTTATTATACACACTTTTAACGTAAAATGCATACTAAGACCGAAATCTTAAAAAAATCGATTTTTCACACGTTTTCGTAAGAAAAAACAGAAAATCCCTAATTACTGCTAAACTAAGCGTTATACAAAAAACGTTTGAAATAAGATATAGGATTTTAAATTGCCTACAACTTTTATACATATTTGCGCTAAAATGTGTAATAAAGCCGCAATCTTAAAAAACAACAATTTTTTTACGTGAAAACTGGCTCTCTAAGAATTTCAGCAGACATGGCGCTTATTCTATCTTCTAGAGCATAAAAAATTTACGAAAATTTATACGGAAAAAAGTGAAAAATTACATGAATAAACTATTACTTACGGTTGACCGATTTTGATGAAAACGTTTGTGTCTAGTCCGGTAGTGATATGTAACCTAAGTTTCAAGTTTCAAGTTCGTACAATGTTCCGTTCGTTAGATATTCTGTTCACACACACACACACATACACACACACACACACACACACACACACACACACACACACACACACACACACACGCACACACACACACACGCACACACATACACACACACACACACACACACACACACACACACACACACACACACACACACACACACACACACACACACACACACACACACACACACACACACGACCAATCGTTGAAAACATGTTTTTTTGGGTTTAGGGGGTCTAAAAACGTGTAGATATGGTGAAAACTCGATTTCGAAAAATCGACATGAAAACAATACTTTTCTTCCTCTATAGGCCTATTCATATAAGCAAGAGAAAGTAAAAAGAAGTATACTTATGAGTATCCACGAGTCTTTCGAAAGTTAAAAAAAATGTAAAATGTATAAAAGTACAATGTGTATTTATAAATTTTCATGAAAAAAAATCACTAATACTGCTAAACTAAGCCTTATTCAAAGAAATGTTTGGAATAAAAATTTTCATTTAAGTTTGTCATTTTCTACAACTTTAACTGTAGATACACTTTTGCTTTAAAATGCATATTAAGGCCACAATCATAAAAAAAAACAGTATTTTGTACCAGAGCAAAGCCACCCCAAGAATTTCAGCAGACATGGCGACTACGCTATCTTATAAAATTTCAAAAATGTAGTAACAAGGCAATTTTAAAAAAAAAAATTGTAAGAACCGTTTTTAAGAAAATCGGAAAAAGTGAAAAATTACACGAATAAACTGCTACTCTTGGTAACCCGATTTTGATGAAAATGTTGTTGTTGAATCCTCTAGTAGTACCAAACTTAAGTTTTAAGTTTCATTTTCGTATAATGTTTCGTTCTTGAGATATTATGTTCACACACACACACACGCACACACGCGCGCGCGCACACACCCACCCACACACACAAACACACACAAACACACATATACTCACACACTCACTCATACACACACACACACACACGCACGCACACACACACACACACACACACACACACACACACACACACACACACACACTCACTCACTCACTCACTCACTCACTCACTCACTCACTCACTCACTCACTCACTCACTCACATACACACACGCACACACAGACCAATCGCTAAAAACATGATTTTTGGGTTTAGGGGTTCTGAAATCTGTATATCTGGTGAAAACTCGATTTCAAAAAATCGACGTGAAAACAATTGGCCTACTTTCGGTTCAATAATATATTCATAGAGGCAAGAAAAAGTAACAATTGACTAGAATGGGTTGATAAATCGATAACAGATTAGTGTTAATAATAATGTTCACCATTTGGCTTTTATACGAATGATGTGCGAGTATAGAAAGGCGTCTATGTATAGCATCTCACGCTTGACATGACTCCACGCCCTCTTTTATAGTCACGGTGGAAGTCTCTCATTTCTAATAGAAATATTTTATGGCGTCTCGTATATACAGTAGGTCTTCGATTTACCGGTCTCCCATTTACCGTGGTTTCGATTTAACGACACTCATTTGGGAAAAGAAAATTTTGCTCTCTTACGTCACTTACGTTACTCTTATGTCCACAAAATTGTTTGAACAAAAACCAACTTATGCAGGAAGAAAATTCATGAATAAATTACCCCAATTTTTAAAATGTTGTGAGGATTTGAATTCCTTTAAAAAGAATCTGAAAAATTACTTGATCGGTGAAACTTTTTATAGGGTACAAGAATTTCTTTGTTTACAGTAGTGATACATTGTGTGATTGTTATATGTATTTCAGGCGTTATATTTGACATGTCCTATACTCCTCCTGGAGTCACCAGGGCGCAAGAAAAAACTTTCTTTCTTGTGAGTTTTGATTTGTTAATAACGGTTTTTTTATTAAAAACGCAACCCCGATTATAAGAAGACAGAAGTAATACATCGGTAAAATTCCTGTCCCCCAATCGATATGTTGGCAACAGTGTACTCAAGGCCAACTATCTAAGACAGTTAAAATGTTCCAGTCAAGCATTAGTGTGGTGACAGCAGTCATTTCGTTATAATGTGTCACCAATGGTTTTTTCCAAGGAAGAACCGGGTGTTTTATTAAGAAATCAACCCTATGTTAAAAGCCACTATCTACGACATATTTTTATTTTCCGTACTTTACAAACTATTAACTAATCTAAATTATTATTTAACAAATGAATAGCAAATTGCAATAAACACATTGTATTACTTTTATCTCCTTATAATGAGGGTTGCGTGCTCCATGGCAAGTTCTCCATGGTATGTGACAAATGATGTGACAAGTACCAAACAGATGAAGGTGATGACCTCGCAATGACCAAGAAGGCATTTGGCAGGAAAAGACAGATTTCGTGTAGTAGGCTTGATTTGGAATTGCGGAAGAGATTAACGAAATGCTTTAATTGGGGTGTGGCCACGTATGAAGCGGAGATGTGGACTTTGAGGAAACAGAATGAGAAAGGAATGGAGACCTTGAAAATATGGATTTGGAGAAGGATGGAGAAGATGAGATGGATGGAAAGAGCTAGTAATGAGGAGATGCTTTGGTGAGTGGGGTAGAAGAGGGATGCTGGAAACGGTGAGAAGATTTTTTTTTTTTTGTTTAACGTCCGTTTGTTCTGCAATTGAGGAGGTCTATGTAAAAAAATGCGTATAACAAAAAATACTGTTTTGAAAAAACGGGATTTAAGATTTAGTTTGCATATAACTTCTTTAATAGTAAATTTTCAACTTTGGACCTTCAGTATTTTTTTTTTAATGGGAGTTAAACTTTTAATATATGTTATTGTATATAATCTCAAGACAAACTCAAACCTGACAGCAACGTCCAGAACATCACCTGATTCAATTTGCCACAACTAATTTAATTGCAAAGAGATCGAAATGAAATTGTGCACACATATACAGAAAAACATGGAGAATCTAAAAATGCCATCTCCCTAAAAAGGGCGTATACAAGGAGTATAAGCCCTTTTTACATAGACCTCCTCAATTACTGCTAATGCAGACGGTGAAAAATGAAATGATTTTTTGTAACTTATGAAAATATGCCGTGCCTGAATGGGATTCGAACCCAAGACCACATGATGAGAGGCGAGCACGTTACAGAGGTGAGAAAGAGGAAACACAGGTGGCTAAATGCAGAAGTTCTGGAGAGACCAGTTAATGGCAGGAAGGCAAGAAGACGCAAAAGGTACAAGATGCTTGATGAAGTGAAACAGGGACGAAGGTACGACGAGCTGAGGAGATAGGGAGAGATGGAGGACTGCATGTAGAGACTTGCTGTGAACCACAACACGAATGATATTTACTTATGATTAAACATACGTTATCTGGGGGTTTCATAATATACATCGGCAAGATAAAATCGTGTGTGCGGCAAGATGAATGTTCATACCAGAGTTTTACCTGATATTACCCCAATTAAAATTTAATTCGTACTTATCTATTTATTGAAAGAGAAGTCTTGTTGTTTAGGTTATCAGCCGAGAGGCTGGTTTGAACGTGTAGAGGTTTTACTACGTAAAACGAGAAGTCACGTGGTTTACAATTGCCACAACTCACTGAATGGAAAAGTACACTTATCAGCATGCCGGGACCTCTGAAAAGCACATATTTTACACTCTGCAAATGACACCTTCACTTCATTCACCACAGGATCCAACTGTATAAGGAAATTCATTACTTTCAGAGGAGGAGATAACTGTGATTAGTGTCACCTAACACACCTCTATCTTTTCTGTTCTTAAATGATTTAGTCATTTAATTAGCTGACCACGTAATAAGAAACAAAACTATTTATTTTAGCCCTGCAACGGACAGATTGATTGTAAATAATTTGACACTCCATCTGTCTGTTAAGGGCAGAAGATAAATATGAAAGAAAAATAATATTTGAATAGATATCATTTTAAGTCTTTTTAAGAACTTATATAAAAGATAAGTAGCGAATAATATTTAGGTCAGTAGGAAAACTTGCAATTCACTCCTTAAATAGGTCAGATAAAACCTAATATCCCTTTAAACTAAGTTAAATAGACAAACATTATTGAAATCTTCTTTACAAAAATATGAAAAGATAATTTAAAGAAAAACTAACTTTTGATAAACATAAGAGTATAATAGTTATGAATTTTTTTGGTAGATTATGTTAGCTACATAAAATGAGTGGAAAAGCACGCTTATCAGAATGCCGGGCCTTCTGAAAAGCACATATTTTCCACTCTGCAAATGACACCTTCACTTCATTCACCACAGGGTCCAACTGCATAATGAAACTCGCCACTCCAGCGGCGCTTCGCACCGCTTCCGTGTCTCGGCCTCAGAGGGGTAGGTGGATCAGAATTCATAATTGGATCAGAACCATTTGCCACAAGGTGAAGTTCGGCCGCCAAAGGGGCTGGGTGGATCACAATATTTTAAAATTTCAAGATATGAAAGTTTCAAGATGAATTTTAAAGTTTCAAAATTTAAAATTTGAAGGTTTTACAATTTTAGGTTAATATTTAAAGTTTCAAAATTTCAACTTTAAATGTTGTGGTTTGAATGTATGTTACTTCGAGTTTTTCGTTTTCTCATGCGACCTAAAAATTTTCGGGTTACCAAATTTTTATGTAATTTTCTTCGCTATATACATGTCGTTAAAAAAATATTTGTATTCCGAAAATTTTAAAATTTTTGTTGGGGTAGTAATCACCATAGGACCCCACCTAAAATTTAATAAATTCTTCGTGACTCTAAGGGGTATGTGTAACTTTTGTTAATAAACGTTTGCGAAAAACCGTTGTGAAGGTGTAAAGAAAGAAAAACGTGAAAACGGCAAGCCCTGAAAGCCGGAATTGTGCAAAGTGTATCATGAAATTCATTACTTTCAAAGGAGATAACTCTGATTAGTATCACAATACACCTCTACCTCTTCTGTTCTTAAATATGATTCAGTTATTTAATTGGCTGACCACGTAATAAGAAACAGAACTATTTATTTTAGCCCTGCAACGGACAGATTGATTGTAAATAATTTGACACTCCACCTGTCTGTAATGGGCAGAAGATAAATATGAAAGAAAAATAATTTTGAATAGATATCATTTCAAGTCTTTTTAAGAACTTATATAAAAGATAAAGAGCGAATACTATTTAGGTCAGTAGAAAAACTTGCAATTCCCTCTTTAAATAGGTCAGATAAAAACTATTATCCCTTTAAACTAAGTTAAATAGACAAACATTATTGAAATCTTCTTTAAAAATATGAAAAGATAATTTTTAAAAAAAACTAACTTTTGATAAACATAAAAGTAGGTAGTATAATAGTTATGAATTTTTTTGGTAGATTATGTTAGCTACATAAAATGAGTTTTTATATTGTTGTAGTAATTTCACACAAAAAAAAAAAAATAAGAAAAAAACCATTTAAAAAGCGGTGTATTGTGTCAGTTAAAATGTCTTCCCTTTACAATGGCAGTGTACGTTGTCATCTTATAAAAATGATTTATATTAGCCCGTTGTTGTAGCCTAGGCTATATTTACACAACGTATACCTTACAAGTACGCTAACTATTTATCAAAATATATAATGGGATTTGTGACAAGAAAATAGACTGGCCCATAAATAATAGGCTATGTACGATACTCCTTCTCATACTCTCATCTCTTAACACTCACCTATTAGCTACCATTTAGCCTACATAATAGAATAGAAATTTCCCATCTATTTACTAGGACTAATAGATAGATAGGTATCACAAATATCATTGATAAAATTTCACCCAAGAAAATTAGCTTAACTATTTATTTATTTCTTAAATTACAAAGGAATAATATGTTTTGGTGAATCCGCGCCTTCAAGGTATGTCCTTAAAAAATGAGCTATGTCAAAAAAGAATACATTAGTTACAGCAAAAATAGAATGTCACTAGACTAAAAAGAATGGATGAGTCTTATTTAAAAAGAAAACGACACACTGTTTATGAAATTCATTTTCACTCATAATAATATAGAAAATGTATTCATTCTGTTGTAACCGGGTTGGTCTAGAGGTAAAGTCGTCGCCAAAATCAGCTGCTGTTTAACAGCTGATTTTCGGAGAAGAAGGTTCCTGGTTGAAATCCTAGTAAAGGTAGTTACTTTTATACGGATATGAATGCTAGACAGTGGCTACCGGTGTACTTTGATGGTTGGGGTTCAATTAACCATACTTTCTCACTCTGTACAAGACTACACCTCATTTACACGTCATACAAATCATTCTCATCTCATTGGGTCATGGGGTTGCTTATTGTTCTCAATTGAACAGATTGCAACGTACACGCATTAGGGATTACAAAAAAAACTGTAATAGAATGCTGCTATTATTTATTTATTTTTTTTTTTACTTATTTTGGTTGATTGAAATAGTCTAGAGTAGTTTGCAACTAAACCCAGTTGTCTATTACATTTTTTTGTCATACCACAAAAATGGGTCACATGGCTATGAAATGTAAAAAGATCATTCCAGCAGGCCATGTTGCCCAAAAGTGTGTCACAACGTTATTTAACGCAAATAATTAGTATTTGTTTATTAAATAAAACACGTACGTAAAATTACAAGAAAAATGAATAAATTGTGAAAAAAATAAAAAAAGTACGATGGCTCTGCTGTAAGTATCACAAAATTTAGTGTGGCAGACAACGTGTTTAAGAAAAACCAACACACTGTTTATAAAATTCATATTAACTCATAATAAGATAGAAAATCTATTCATTCTGTTGTAAAACATTATTCTATTATTTAGATTTTACTGTCCAGCTTTGCCAAAAAAACAATTCAGTATAATTTCCAAAAAAATTTAGTCGCAAATTCTATACAATAATAAATTAAAGAAAGAAAAGTACGCCTATCTGAATAACAAATTTAAATTATTTGTGTAACAAATTTATTTGTTGTTTTATTAAGAACAAGAAGTTATAAATAAATTTTTAAATAAAATATTTCATAAATTACGAGGTGTGGCTATTAAATAACGAGAAGAAAACTTTTAAGAAATTATACCAAATTCATTTAAGAACAAACTGCGAAGTAAACAAACAGTGAATGACGTCACGCACCAAAAGTGTTATGTGATTTTCATAGTAGGCGTATGAGAAACGACTCGTGCTTAATACTCTTATGAGTAGTTTTAATTCTTTAGCTTAATAAAATTAAATACTTAAATGTTTTTTATAATTTTAAATGCTTACTTTATAAACAAAATTATTGTTTACTAATTTTAAAACTCACTTTAAGGATCCCACACACCGGCGCGAAATATTCGCAGCAGTAGCGAAATATTCGTTGTTTACGCGACAGCTGTTGTTTATAGTAATGGCGACTTACGAGCCAGCCCACACCAGAGCGGATTTCGCGCGGATGTGCAGCGTTTTATTCGCTGCGATTTTAGTGCGAAATATTCGCTGAAGAAGCGGAATACCGGTTGTGTAAGCAACAGCTGTTACAACAACAATAAACAGCTGTTGTTTATTGTAATGGCGGCATACGAGCCAGCCACACCAGCGCGACCTGGAGGAAGATTTGCGCGAATTTGCCGCGTTTTTATTCGCTGTCACAGCGAATATTCAGTTCGCAGTCGACAGCGTTTTTTTCGCAACAACAGCAATTTCGCGAAGTACCAAAATGCCAGAGACTGAATTAGAAAATATACAGGGGTAAAGGGGGAATTTCTATCTCATTCAGTTTGGAGAAAATAAGGTTTTCCAGTTCGAATTTTATTTACCTTTCACCACACCGCAGATATTGTAGATATTGTTACCGCTCAGAATTAGATATTTATTTTGTATAGGATTGAACGGTTCAGTAACAAAACTGACGAAATTTTTAACAGTATATTTAATAATTTATTTAATGTTTAACATTACATAATATTGATAGGTACAAAAACAAAGAAATATATTAAAAATCTGGTGTGAACACTCACATGACTTTGTTTTGCCAATATAAATAATGAAAATTATAACCTATTAGACATAGGTTATAATTTTCATTATTTATATTGGCAAAACAAAGTCATGTGAGTGTTCACACCAGATTTTTAATATATTTCCTAATCACGATTAGGTGATTAAACATTATAGAATGGAAAACATTACCTAATTTTAATCACGAGCGAATGACGCAAAATTAAAATACAATTTCTACAGACCTCTGTAGAAATTAAAAATACGAAAAATCATTAGGCCTATTACCTCTGAACTAGGCTCTGTACTAGATAAAAATATTACAAATTAAAGTTGTAGGTTTTTAATTTCTTATAATTTTTATTATAAGTGACCCTTGTCTCATAAAATGCATACCAAGGACGCAATCTTTAAAAAATACATTTTTTACAGATATTAATTGAAAAAAAAACATAAAATCACTAATTTGCCGCTAAAGTAAGCAATGTACAAAACAAATGTTTGAAATAAAAGTTGTAAGTTGTAATAAAAGTTATAAATTTAGAAGCTGTTTTTGAGAAAATCGCGAAATAGTGAAAAATTTCACGAATAAACTACTACTTCCGGTTGACCGATTTTGATGAAAATGTTCGTGTCGGGTCCGGTAGTGGTATGTTACTTAATTTTTAAGTTTCAAGTTCGTACGATGTTCCGTTCTTGAGATATTTTGTATATACACACACACACACAGACCAATCGCTAAAAACATGTTGGTGGGTTCAGGGGGTCTGAAAACGTGTAGATCCGGTGAAAACTCGATTTCTTAAAATGGACATGAAAACAATACTTTCTTTCCTATATATTCATATAGGCAAAAGAAAGTAAAAAAGTGTATTAACTGACTAAATAATATTTAATATTTTTATAAATCAATGTTAAGAAAATTGTTCAATAAAATGAACTGTGAGGCGGATGTTGATTTATATTTTAATTGTTTCTGTGTACAAATACAAAAGAGAGAGTATAAAAAAGAGTGAGATTATCATTAATTTCTCCTAAAGCCGCATTCAAATTCTTTCCGAAAACAAAAAAAACGTGAGTAAAATAAGAAGAAAAAATTATAATAAATTGTCGGTGCTCTCTCCAGATGATCTCGTTATACTTTTATACCTAATAGGAAAAAGTCTATCTGGAAGAAAGACCTCTTTCTAATCCAGTAAAAAATATAGGGTCGCTTCTGCTAACTTAGTTCTGTTACGGGTAGGCCTAGTAGGCCCTACTTACAGCAAATATTATGATTTGGATATTCCCCTAACCTTTACATTTTCCCCTTTTTTCTTTACTTTGCATTTAAACAAAAAATTTCCCCATATTATTTATTTATTCTATTATCAGATACACCCTTTCAATATTTTACCCTTTCATTTTTTCAATTCTTTTTTCTTGAAATGTAAGCGTATTGATCCAGTAAAGTTCCCATAAATCATTGAATAAAAAGTCTGCTGTGAAACACTCACACAAATTTCTCTTGCCAATGCAAATAATTCAAACAATATAACCTAACAGTAGTAATAAAACATTAGAAATAAACAAAAAACTAACTTCACACTATTGTTGTAAAATGTATACTAAGGCCGAAATCTTAAAAATTCAATGTTTCACACAATTTCGTGAGAAAAAAATCAGAAAATTGCTAATTACCGCTAAACTAAGCGTTATACAAAAAAAATGGTAGAAATAAAAGTTGTAGGATTTAAATTGTCAATTTTTTTCATTAATTACATTTTTGCGCTAAAATGCATATTAAAGCCGTAATTTTTAGATAACAATGTTTTTACGTGAAAACAGCCTCACCAAGAATTTCAGCAAACATGGCGCCTACCCTATTTTGTAGAGCATAAAACATATTTTAGTAAACGAGGCGATTTTAAAAAAAATCGTATTACCAGTTTTTGAGAAAATCGAAAAAAGTGAAAAATGACACGAATAAACTACTACTTCCGGTTGACCGATTTTGATGAAAATGTTCGGGTCGGGTTCAGTAGTGGTATGTAACTTAAGTTTCAAGTTTCAAATTCGTAAGATGTTCCGTTCTTGAGATATTCTGTTCACACACACATATATATCACACACACACACGCGCGCGCGCACGCACACACACACACACACATACAAATCGCTTAAAACATGTTTTGTGGGTTCAGCGGGTCTGAAAACGTGTAGGCCTACATCCGTTGAAAACTCGATTTCTAAAAAAAAATTGAATATAGCAATGAAATTGAAATTAGCAATGCTTGTTAATTTTGACGCATTCTATTCTGTGTGATTTTGTTAACAGTCATTGACAAAAGATTTTTTTATTCAGAAGAATATTTTTGCGGGATATAAATTTTTAATATAATTTAATAGTTATTTTGTTCTTGAAAATAGTATTATAATTTAAGAAAAAACTAATAAACGAGTGAAAGGAAAAAGGGAAAAGAAGGGAAGTTAATCTTTCTTGTAATTTAGTAACTGACTTTATTATTTTAATGTATTACAAACAGAATTTCTTCTTTTTTTTGTTTTTTTTATTTCTCATTTGTGTTAGTTGCAATCTGTTCAATTGAGAACAATAAGCAACCCCATGACCTAATGAGATAAGGATGATGTGTAAATAAGGTGTAGTCTTGTACAGATCCAGGCCGACCATTCCTGAGAGAGTACGGTTAATTAAACCCCAAAAATAAAAGTACACCGGTAACCACTGTCTAGTATTCAAATCCGTATAAAAGTAACTACCTTTACTAGGATTTGAACCAGGAACCATCGTCTCCAAAAGTCAGCTGTTAAACAGCTGATTTTAGCGACGACTTTACCTCTAGACCAACCCGGTGGGTTAACAGAATTTCTAATATGAAAATTGTTTGACTTTTTTATGCAATTTAATGACTTAAATGATTTAATCATTTTTACTTTCTCTTGCCTATATGAATATTTACATAGGAAGGAAAGTATTGTTTTTATGTCGATTTTTGGAAATCGAGTTTTCACCGGATCTACACGTTTTCAGACCCCCGGAACCCAAAAAACATGTTTTTAGCGATTGGTCTGTGTGTCTGTGTGTCTGTGTGTGTGTGTGTGTGTGTGCGCGCGCGCGCGTGGGTGTGTGTGTGAACAGAATATCTCAAGAACGGAACATCGTACGAACTTGAAACTTTAAACTCAAGTTTCATACTACTACCGGACCCAATACGAACATTTTCATCAAAATCAATCAACCGGAAGTAGTAGTTTATTCGTGTAATTTTTCACGGTTTTGCGATTTTTCAAAAACTGATCCTACGATTTGTTTTAAAATCGCCTCATTTACTTAATTTTTTATGCTCTATAAGAGAGGGTAGGCGCCATATTTGCTGAAATTCTTGGTAAATCTGTTTTAACGTAAAAAATTGTTATGTTAAGATTGCGGTTTTATTATGCATTTTACCGCGAAAATGTATATAATTAAAGTTGTAGAAAATTTAAAATTCTACAACGTTTATTGCAAACATTACGTTGTATAACGCTTAGTTTAGCTGTAATTAGCATTTTTTTCTGTTTTTTCTCACGAAAACGTGTAAAAATCGAGTTTTTAAAGATTTCGGCCTTAGTACGCATTTTCCGACAAAAGTGTATATTAAAATTTATAGGAAATTAAAAGATCTACAACTTTTATTTTAAGCATTTTTTTGTACAGTGCCTAGTTTAGCGTGAAAGAGTGATTTTCCGTATTTTTAAGCCAAACTGAGGTTGATTTTCATTTTGCGTCTTTCATACATGATTAAAATTAGATTATGTTTATTGAGGTTAATTTATTGTTTATTTTTAATGTTTTATTACTAATGTTACATTATATTGTTAATTATTTGCATTGGCAAGAGAAAGTTGTGTGAGTGTTTCACACCAGATTTTTATTGTTGTATTATTTGCTGGTATATTTTCGATTGAACTTTGTATTAGGCCTATTTGTATGCATATTTTAGTTAAAATTGTATCAGTGGTTAATTGTGAAGCATTCTATTCTCTGTAGTATTGTTTACAGCCATTGAATATAGATTTATTATTGTCATTTACAGGTTAACAGTTAGCCTACACTTAACAGCTATTTACTTGAATTTTTGATAAAATGAACTATTTTACAGAATTTAATTACTTAAGGGTAATTTTTGATAATAATTTTACTTTAAAAATAAAATATTAAAATGAAGTCTTTAAAAAAGATAATAGAGTTCTGGGATGTAGGTATGTGCTACAATTATAAATGTTAGTAAAAATGTATTAAAAATTGTTAATAAATAATTATTAAAATAAATTCTAAAACCTAGTAGCTTTCACACTTTAGAAAAATCACAAATATGCAAAAAATGTATTGAAATTAATCGTAAAGGATAGATATTATGACCAGCCTAATTTGATTAAAATTTGTGATACATTTAATCCGAAATTTTTTATAAATTCTTTCATACAATAAATGACTTTAATGAAAATAAATATAAAATTTTAATAGAACACCAATATGAGGAGCCAACATTCAAAAAATTTTTTCTCACAAAAATTTTTTTAGCTTTTGTTATCGGGAACTGTGTACATTTTTGACAACTACCCAATTTGATCGCTGCTTTTGCTGTATTATTTGATGTGAATAAGGCATGAGTTTGAACAGGGACCCCCAGTAGAGTTTGTTCATCGATGGCTGTCAGCCGGTCACCGTACAAAGTCACTTGTCTAACCGGTGTTACTTAACAAAAAATAGCGACTTACTACCAGCTAACTGACTGGGCTGGCCCGGAGGCCATCACAAAAAATAAAAACCTAAATTAAACATGCAGTCTTATTATTCTTACTTAATGGAACTGACCTATATTAATGTTTTCAACCAATAAAAAATTGTGACTTGTTAAAATGGACAATAAAAATCAGCACTTCATTCAGAAAGTGTTTTGACCATAGCTGGTTTTTTTCTCATAAATTATTTTTCCCTACAACTAATGACGGTAATGAGAGGGTGTTCCCCAAAGTTTATGAATGATCCTGTTCTTACTGGAAGAACATTTTGAGTACTCCAAGAAATTTTGGCTAGTGAAAGTATTTTGTTGGAACTTCCAATAATAAGTAAGAAATTTGCAAATATTTAAAAGTCTAGTGTGAAACACTCACACGACTTTATCTTCCTAATGCAAATAATGACCAATATAACCTAACATTAGTGATAAATCATTAGAACTAAACAAAAAACTAACCTCAGAAACCATAACCTTATTTTAATCATGACTGAAAGACGCAAAATGAAAATCAACCTCAGTTTGCCTTAAAAATACGGAAAATCACTTTTTCACGCTAAACTAGGCTCTGTAGAGAAAAATGCTAATTAAAAGTAATAGATCTTTTAATTTCCTATAAATTTTATTTTATACACTTTTGTCGTAAAGTGCATACTAAGGCCGAAATCTTAAAAAATCGATTTTTCACACGTTTTCGTGAGAAAAAAAAGAAAATCGCTAATTACCGCTAAACACGACGCTAACGTTTTCCAAGCGTTATACAAAAAATGTTTTAAATAAAAGTTGTAGTATTTTAAACTCTCTACAACTTTTATTATTTTGCGCTAAATTGCATATTAAAGCCGTAATCTTAAAAAAAACAACGTTTTAACGTGAAAACACAAATTTCAGCAAACATAGCGCCTACCCTATCTTGTAGAGCATAAAACATTTAGCAAACCAGGCGATTTTTAAAAAAATCTTAGGACCAGTTTTTGAGAAAATCGCAAAAAAGGGAAAAATTACACGAATAAACTACTACTTCCGGTTGACCGATTTTGATGAAATTGTTTGTGTTTGGTTTGGTAGTGGTATTTAGCTTAAGTTCTAAGTTTCAAGTTTGTACGATGTTCCGTTCTTGAGATATTTTGTACACACACACACACACACACACACACACACACACACACACACACACACACACACACACACACACACACACACACACACACACACACACACACAGACCAATCGCTAAAAACATGTGTTTTGGGTTCAGGAGGTCTGTTTACGTGTAAAGTGGGTGAAGAGTGTATTTGTTAAAATCGAGATGAAAACAATACTTTCTTTCCTATATATTCATATAGGCAAGAGAAAGTAAAAACTTACAAATATGCAAAAAAGGTATTTAAGTTAATCGTAGAGGATAAACCTATTATGACCAGACTAATTTGATGAAAAATTTTATAAATTTTTTAATATAATAAATAACTTTAATGAAGGTAAAATTTAAATAGAACACCAATATGGAGTAGGAAGATGTAATTACGTTGTACTTTGTATTGTTTTAATAATTACGGTGAAAGAATTTTAAACCGTTTGACATTAAAGTTATAAAATTATTTACCTAGTGAAATATTTATTTGTATGAAATTTAACGAATTTAAAGTAAAATAAAAGTGTGGCTACAAAATAATACTTAAAATATTCATGTTAATAGGCTTAAAAAATTGTAATGAATTCTCTACAGTGGTTACCTAAGCGCTGTCACTGCAGGTAATACAGTATCAAAGTATTACTAACTATACACGTCAAAACTAAATAAATTATTTATTGTTTAAGAATTGCTATAAGCTATTTTTACTTTCTCTTGCCTACATGAAGAAATAGAAAGGAAAGTAGGCCTATTGTTTTAATGTCGATTTTTCGAAATTAAGTTTTCACTGGATCTACACGTTTTCAGACCACCTGAACCCAAAAAAACATGTTTTTAGCGATTTGTCTGTGTCTGTGCGTGAACAGAATATCTTAAGAACGAAACATTGTAAGAACATGAAACTTGAAACTTAAGTTACATACCACTACCGGACCCAACACGAACATTTTCATCAAAATCGGTCAACCGGAAGTAGTAGTTTATTCGTGTAATTTTTCACTTTTTTGCGATTTTCTCAAAAACTGGTTCTACGATTTTTTTTAAAAATCGTCTCATTTACTCAATTTTTTATTCTCTACAAGATAGGGTAGGCGCAATGTTTGCTGAAATTCTTGGTAAGGGTATTTTTACGTAAAAAAGTGTTTTTTTTAGATTACGGCTTTAATATGTATTATAGCGCAAAAATTTATATAATAAAAAATGTAGAGAATTTAAAATTCTACAACTTCTATTTCAAACATTTTTTTTGTATAACGCTTAGTTTAGTGGTAATTAGCGATTTTCTGTTTTTTTTTCACGAAAACGTGTGAAAAATCTATTTTTTTAAGATTTCGGCCTTAGTTTGGATTTTACGACAAAAGTGTATTAATTTAATTTATAGGAAAATAAAAGTTCTACGATTTTTATTTATAGAGTTTTTCTCTACAGAGCCTAGTTTAGTGTAAAAGAGTGATTTTCCGTGTTTTTAAGCCAAACTGAGGTTGATTTTCATTTTGCGTCTTCCACTCATGATAAAAATTAGGTAATGTTTATTGAGATTAGTTTTTTGTTTAAATTTAATGTTTTATTACTAATTTTAGGCTATATTGTTAATTATTTGCATTGACAAAAGACAGTTGTGTGAGTGTTTCACACCAGTTTTTTTTTAATATATTATTGTGTGAATTTATGGGCAGTGGGCACTTAATTTTTAATCAAACTTCACTTATCAAGACCCACAAATAATTGATGTTAATAAAGTTAATCGATTTCAATAACATTCTAATTTGACTGTATCGAAAATTAAAATAAACCAAAAAGAGTAATTTTTAATTGAAATATTAATTATTATTATTATGACTACCAATTAAAAAAACCTGTTAAAAGTAAATGCATGATTTTATAGTTAAAAAATTTATAAAACGTAAAAAAATTTAGCATAATACCAGTGAATTATATAAGAAATAACATTAAAATGAAGCGTAAAATATCTTATTTAAAAATAATCCGTAATACGCAATAAAAATCTACGCATTTAAACACAACGACGTTATATTATTATAAGTTATATAATGGTAAGAAACATTATTATGTAAAGGTTTAACCGCAAAAAATTAATCAAATTAAATATATGAATATTTATATGAAATTAACTCAATTTCTTGTATAAATAATACAATAAATGAATAACGTTATATAAGACGATATTGTAGGCGTGGCTTTCTATTTGAAAATTCACCTGTTAGAGGTCGTTAGGTCGATCCATTGAAACAAGTAAACAGTTTTAATATTATAGACGTCAGGCGTATTTTAATTTTGTTTATTTAATAGATTATTTAAAATTATACATTTATAAATTTATGGGGTTTAAAAATGGCGATGTTTTTTATATATAGTACTAATGGTACACTGATAATTACGACAGTTGTTTTTTTATATGAGATTAAATTATTTTAATTGATAAATATAAATATATATATATATATATATATATATATATAAATTATAAATTATTATTTTAATTGATAAATATAAATATATATATATATATATATATATGATAATGAACAGCCAAAACAAAACAAATTTAAATATAAAATTCACCTCAGAGTATTATATTCATTAAAGATCTTTCGTCTCCCTTGGAGACATCATCAGGAATTCAAAAAACACACTAATCACATAAAACATAAAACATAAAACATTAAAACAATTATGTGATTAGTGTGTGTATATAATTTCTGATGATGTCTCCGAGGGAGACGAAAGATCTTGAATGAATATAATACTCTGAGGTGAGTTTTATATTTAATTTGTTTTGTTTTGGCTGTTCATTATCATATATGTAGTGGTGCAAACAAAGGAAAATAATGTTTAATAAAATAATAATATATATATAAATGAATATGTGTAAATTAGTTAATAAAAATGTTTGAAATAGTACTGACTCTGAATTAGTACGAAGAGAAGGAGAGCTACATAGAGAATGTGGGACATCTCTAGCTCAGCTAGGTGATAGTTCTTCAGCTGGAGGTAGGGTGCAGCCGACGTGGAGGCCCCATGTCGAGCGTGGGGCGGTCCTGGCTCCACTGAGCTCCACCGAGATCCAATCCACCCCCTCCACCCCCTGCCGGTCGAGACCTGAAAGTCCCTACAGCGTGCCACAATTTCCCTCCAACCGTTACTACTACCACCCGCCAACATTTGATTTGCATGAAAATATCGCTTTCACCAATAATACGCCTATATTTCTCACCGTTTGTTTTTTCATCATCACCGAAAATCGTGACAATTTTTCTTCCATTAACATATCGGCCCGTTCCGATAAATTATCAAATAATAATTTATTATATTTAAAATACTCGGCCGCAAATACACTATCGCCTCTTTTATTATTTATTAAACGTTACTCATCCATTCTCTTTATTGAACCGCTTTAAAACATTTAATTGACCGAACGGTAAAAGCCATCATAAATTTCCCTTTATCCTATCAATTCTGTAACACTGTATTTACTCACAAACTATTACGCTCTTGTTTTATTGATAATAATGCATTTTAAAAATGCATCTAAATTTTATTCCACCATTACACTTCGGTTTCTTATAACATGGTCAGCCAATTAAATGACTGAATCATATAAGAACAGAAGAGGTAGAGGTGGAAAAGACACTAATCAGAGTTTCCTCCTATGAAAGTAATAAATTTCATTATACAATTGGACCCTGTGGTGAATGAAGTGAAGGTGTCATTTGTAGAGTTGGTAACGTGCTCGCCTCTCATCATGCGGTCTTGGGTTTGAATCCCATTCAGGCACGGCATTTTTTCATACGTTACAAAAATCATTTCATCATTCACCGTCTGCATTAGCAGTAATTGCAGAACAGTCGGACGTTAAACAAAAAAAAAAAAAAAAAAAAAATTGTAGAGTGGGAATTATGTGCTTTTCAGAGGGCCCGGCATGCTGATAAGCGTACTTTTCCACTCGGTGAGTAAGGCAATTGTAAACCACCTCACTCCTCGTTTTACTTAGTAAAACTTCTGCAGGTTCAAACCAGCCTTTCGGCTGATTACCTAAACAACAGATGATGATAACGCTGACAAATCTTTTTTTGTATTTAATTTTTTTATTTTACGTTTGACTATTTTGCAATTTCTGCTAATGCAGACGGTAGAGAATGATGTTTGAAAATAAGTTAGGAAAAAATGACAGATCTGATTGGGAATTGAACCTGGGTCCCCGGCGTAAAAGCCCTTTGCGCTAACCTCTACACCAACGGTATTTTTAAACTTATTTTCAATTAGTTTACATCAAAAATAAATATTTTCTTGAAGAACTTTTGTTTTCTGTTTATTTTTTTTCTTTAATTCACTTTATGGTTGTCGTTTGTGTTTGAGTTCTTAACCCTTTAATATAGGGTTAAGAACTCAAACACAGGTCTTTGGTAAGTATACTTACCACTGGCAATAAGGTCGATTTTATTTAAGAATAAGTTATGCAGTTGAACCGTATTGGCGTTTTATAGTTTTATAAATGTTCTCTGGTAATAAGGCCATCCACATTTTGAAATTAGCGCTCAGCAACCATTTGCTTCGTGAGTTGCACGAATGTGGTAAGGATTCATTACAGCGTATGCCACCGTGTTGTTTTGTTGTTACTTTTGTACAGTGCTTAGAAAATTCGAATTTTTTAACGGGAAAGCACGCATTCATGCTAATATAAAGTTAAGATAAGCTATTCTACAAATTTTTTGGTTATAAAATAGTACTACAAGTTGTTTTAATACTATTCTTTCCACTAAACATTAAGTGATTCCTATTTTAATAAACGTTCCTTGGTAAGTATACTTAACATCAAAACAAAAAAATATCTTCCTATTTCTCCCCGGTAATACATTATTCCTTAATCCTGAATCCTGAATCCTGGTTGAGAGGGCTAAGAAGCCCTATGATGGCGACATCGTGTTAAGGAACACCTGGTCGCTCGGGGAACAATATAACAGAATAATTGCAACCTCAAGAAATTTAGGGGGAATTTTATAGTTTAAATAGGAAATAGGATTCTGGTTCTTGGGACATTGGGACTGGGACTTGAAAGGAGGTAATGTATTTTTAGAAGTTATTTGTGGAAAATTTAAATTAAGGGACAAGTGGATTTAAGAGCGGCTCTTTTATTTTATTTTATATTTCAGTGGCCTTTTTCAGTTTTGTGAGAGTCCTATTATGTTGGAGAGGGGAAGGCATGCATTGTACTGAACGTGGACGAAAGGTATAATTTAAAGTAGGGGTTGGTTTATGATTTCAGGGGAGACGGAAAGGGTAGAGTTTGGCATAATCACTACAACATGTAGTACATTTTTCCCTGTAGTACTGCCCTATAAAGGGTTAAGTCGCTGTGTATAATTAATTATATCATTCAGGTTTGAAATAATGTAGTAACTTATATTGTGATAGTTATCGCTAAGGTCCGTTTCGGGATCTGGGTAATTAAATAATTAATACACTAACGTTTACAATTTATAGTCACTTGAGTCACGAGTTTGCCCGTGTTTACAACGAGGGGTAAAGGGGGAACAGCATCAGTGCGCACGCGCGACTTCTTTAATTTCAGTACGACAAACATAACAACTTATAATATACCCAGAACATAGCCTATACATCGCGGAAGATTTTGTACGTTAACTGCACTAATTGACCCACCGGGTTGGTCTAGAGGTAAAGTCGTCGCCAAAATCAGCTGTTTCAGCTGATTTTCGGAGACGAAGGTTCCTGGTTGAAATCCTAGCAAAGGTAGTTACTTATATACGGATTTGATTACTAGAGAGTGGTTACCGGTGTACTTTGATGGTTGGGATTTAATTAACCATACTTTCTCAGGATCAGGAATGGTCAGTATCAGGAATGGTCAGCCTGTGTCTGTACAAGACTACACCTCATTTACACGTCATACACATCATCGTCATCTCATTGGGTCATGGGGTTGCTTATTGTTCTGAATTGAACAGATTGCAACGTACACAAATTAGGAATTTAAAAAAAAAACTGTACGAATATAACTGTTTGTTACCGTAAACAGAAATGTTAGTTTCTCAAAAATATGGGCAGACTATTTACAGTGCTGAACGAAGTCTAATACGCAGTGTAATAAAATTCTGTGAAGTTAAAACTAAACAAAAATTCTTTCACTGCCTCTTAACAAAAGCCATGAGTGGCTAACTACTGTGATGTTTCTCTTCCCACAACAGAAGGAAATTAAAGACATGAAGAAGCTATTCTTCAACAGTTTTGTTGACACGTAGTAAATAAAGGAAACGGTTAGGTAGATACTAGTGAGACTGATATTGAAGACGCCGGTGACACCGATAGTAAACAAGGCGATTCATTCGTAGAAAATTTGTTCCAATGGAAAAAGCAGCTGGTAATTACAGTAAATTAATCATTTCTAGTCATGTTATTAAGCTATAGACAGTATTACAGGTCAGATTTATTTTTTATAAGGTTTATGAAGAAAACATTTTCTCGGAATAAACCACAGCTTACAAAATGTATTTAGAAACTGCATGATAGTGAAATTTACGAAAAGTGTCTCATTGTTGAGGTTGGCAGCACTGTCATATTTACACTTGCCTTCCTCACAGCCCATCCATACGCAAAAGGCAATCTCATGACTTCAGTATCTGTACAAGTATTTATTACAACTAAAAGATTTACAAAATAAATAACAAACTAATTATAATGAAGTAATACAATAAATAACTCAATAATTTACTTACCTAATACTACTTACAAATAATTATACACAAAACACACACTTTTTTTTGTCATCAGTCTCTCGACTGGTTTGATGCAGTTCTCCAACCTGTTCTATCTTGCGCAAGTCTTTTCATATCTACATACCTGTAACACCCTACATCTTTTGTAATTTGCTTTATATATTCTAATCTTTGCCTCCCACTACAATTTACTCCCTCAATATTACCCTCCATGATTAATACCCCAATACCTGGTTGTCTTAGGATATGCCCCACTAGCCTATCCCTTCTTTTGGTAAGATGCTTCCATATACTTCTTTTTTCATCCACTCGCCTAAGAACCTCTAAATTACTTATTTTGTCCACCCACCTAATCTTTAACATTTTCCTATAACACCACATTTCAAAAGCTTCTATCCTCTTCCGCTCTACAGCCCCTATCACCCACATTTCACTTCCGTATAATGATACACTCCAAATATAATGTTTTAAGAAATTTTTCCTAATCTGTAAATCAATGTTTGTAGTCAGTAAGCTGTTTTTCATTTCAAAGGATTTTCTAGCTTGAGCAATTCTACTCTTGATATCACTTGTGCTTCTACCATCCTTTGTTATTTTACTCCCTAGATAGCAGAATTTCCGAACTTCCTGTTTGTTTTCGTTGCCTACTTTTACATTTCCCATCTCTCCTAAACCACTCTTGCTGCTGCACAACACTTTCGTTTTGTTCTTATTAATTTTCATGAAGTAATCCTTTCTCAAGATTTCATCCATTCCATTTAAGGCATCCTCTAGTTCTTTCTTTGTCTCAGCTAATACTACTATATCATCGGCGAATCTCAGCTTTTTTATTGTTTCTCCTTGAATTTTTATTCCTGCGTCAAATTTCTCCTTCACTTCATTTATAGCCTCTTCTATATACAAGTTAAAAAGTAGTGGTACAAAGAACAACCTTGTCGTACACCTTTTCTTACAGCAGCCTCTTTTTCGTACCCCTCGATTCTCAAAACAGCCGTTTGATTCTTATACAGACTGTAGATAACTTTCCTTTCCTTGTATTTAATTCCTAGCCTTTTCAAAGTTTTAAACATTTTACTCCAGTCCAAATTGTCAAATGCTTTCTCTAAATCTACAAATGCCATATAAGTAGTTTTATTTTTCTTTATCATTTTCTCAATAATCAGTCTCAGAGCCAATATTGCATCTCGAGTTCCCAAAACACACACACAAAACTGATAATGCACACACAATACGATAGTATAACAATAGTTAACCACTACAATGCCCGCCCGGATACTACGTTGACCTGATCCAACGTAATAAACACTCCCTTGTCAAAGATCAAACGGATACTAACTCACTGACCGCACTCGGGCGCTCTTTATATATAAGTCGATCAAAAAGATAATTTCAGAGAAGCAGAGAAATTCCATGCAATTAAGGCATCCTCTAGTTCTTTCTTTGTCTCAGCTAATACTAATATATCATCGGCGAATCTCAGCTTTTTTATTGTTTCTCCTTGAATTTTTATTCCTGCGTCAAATTTCTTTCCCTTTCAGTGCCAAAGCAATAGTTAAAAGTTAGATCGTAAAGTGCCATATAATTTCTATGAGAATGGACAAAAAGTGCGAGCCCTTTTTTTCGACAACTTAGAGGCGTAAGCCTGCCATTGGCAAGCAAAATTTCAAAGTTACAGAAAAATAGAATTTCCCATTAAATATTAATTTTTGAGTTCATAAAAAAATAAATCGTTCTGATACAGGGTGATTCACGAAGATATACAAAAACTTTAGGAGCTCATTGTACATGTAAAAATAATGAAAAAAGTTTATATAAACAAGGGTCCGGAAATGCTTCGTTTCCGAGTTCCGGCTAGCGAAAGTTTCGCCCGGGTTTCAGCTCACCAGGTGAAATTAGGTCTTCCTGAAACTCTGGTAAAGTAGATTAAGGGGCGAATTCCACACTTTCTTATTGTTTTTGATCTAGAAAATTGAATAAAACAAGTCCCAGAACTGTAAGTTAAATACTTTTTAAGAAAACCAGTGTCAAATGCAAAAAATGGAGTGAAAAACACATTTTTTCATCTTTGGGCAAGAATAACGTTGTTATTTCACCAAGAAACAGTAAAATTTTCGAATGAAACATGTTGAAAATTTTATTCTGAACAAACCGGTGTAAATAAAGTACACAGAAAGCGAATAGATGTTTGATTAAATGAATTTTTATTCATAAGAGTACAAAGTAAAATTAACCGGAAAAACAAAGATGAAAAATTGTGTTTTTTAACACCATTTTTTGGATTTGACACTGGGTTTTCTCAAAAACTATTTAACTTACAGTTCTGGGACCTGTTTTATTCAATTTATCAGGTCAAAAACCATAAGAAACGATTGAATTCGCCACTTAACCTACCTTACCAGAATTTCAGAAAGACCTCATTTCACCTGGTGAGCTGAAATCCGGGCGAAATCTTTAGCTAGCCGTAACTCGGAAACGAAGCATTTCCAGACCCATGTTTATATAATAAACTTTTTTCATTATTTTTACATGTACAATGAGCTCCCAAAGTTTCTGCATATCTTCGTGAATCACCCTGTATAACTAAAAATGTTCAGGGAATACACAGTTTTTTTTTTGTTTAAGTCGCATCAACAGCTTGGTCATTGGCGATTACTGTGGATTTTAGTACTCTAACGGTGGTTTTAACGTGTTAAAATTTCCAGACTTTACCCGGGAATCTAACCCGGGACCTTACGCGTTGTCGGCTACCACGCTAGTGACTACCACACGGAGGTGGTCTCAAAATGCATTATTCCATTAATTTAAAAAAAAATTGTAAGCGTTCGGTTATCCAGACGTTGGTACTTCACGTAAAAGATATCGACGTCCTGTTTTCCGGATAATAAAGTACAAAAAACCCTTTTTACTGGAACATCTTAACTACCGGTATTGTAAACAAATAAATAGATATATTTTAAATAGAATAAAAGGTGTACCGGCCGCATTGGCGCAGTTGGTAACGTGCTCGCCTCTCATCATGCGGTCGTGGGTTCGAATCCCACTCAGGCATGGCATATTTTCATACGTTACAAAAAATCATTTCATCCTCCATTGTACAATAGTTCCACCCCAACGTCGTCGCTAATGACCTTTGTAGTTGCTGCGACGTTAAATAAATTAATTTAAAAAAAATTAAATAAAAGGTGTTACAGGTAATCAACCAACCCTTTCATAAATAATTGTACAACAAAGACCTTTTATGAATAGGTATCCTTTTAAACCTGACCCTATTGTTACTTTTTCACTCTATTATCTACTCTTTTAACATTTTTTGAATGAAGTACTAGAAATTTTTTGAACCATTTTCGTCTTCGATATTGTCACAATATTTTAAGTTACCCAAACTGGTGTTTTCATGAGTTTGAAGGGATTTTTATACGTAGAATATGTGTCGGTTAGGTGATAAGACGAAAGGCTGGTTCAAATCTCTAGAAGCTTTAAGTAAAACGAGCAATTTAGTAGTTTTCCTTGCCTTCCTCACTGAATAAAAATCCATCCTTATCACCATGCCAGGCCTTCTGTAAATTATCTACTTTTCATCTTGCAAATGACACCTTCACTTCATTTACCACAGCGACAGACTGTGTAATGAAATTCATGACTCTGAGAGGAGATAAGTGTGACTACTATTGGTTTCATAATGATAGACACCCACCCGAGTTTCAACCCAAACCATCTCAAAAACTATGAGTCGGATTTCAACATAAATACTTTACATCTAAATTTAGCTCATTTTATTATGCGTTGACCCTTAATAGTGCTATATTTTTACTTTCTCTTGGCTCTATGAATAGGCTATATAGGAAGGAAAGTATTGTTTTCATGTCGATTTTAAGAAATTGAGTTTTCACCGGATCTATACGTTTTCAGACCCCCTGAACCCAAAAAACATGTTTTTAGCGATTGGTCTGTGTGTGTGAGTGTGTGTGTGTGTGTATGTGTGTGTATACAAAATATCTCAAGAACGGAACATCGTACGAACTTGAAACTAGAAACTTAAGTTACATACCACTACCGGACCCAACACGAACATTTTCATCAAAATCGGTCAACCGGAAGTAGTAGTTTATTCGTGTAATTTTTCACTTTTTTGTGATTTTCTCAAAAACTGGTCCTGAATCCTGAATCCTGGTTGAGAGGGCTAAGAAGCCCTATGATGGCGACATCGTGTTAAGGAACACCTGGTCGCTCGGGGAACAATATAACAGAATAATTGCAACCTCAAGAAATTTAGGGGGAATTTTATAGTTTAAATAGGAAATAGGATTCTGGTTCGTGGGACATTGGAACTGGGACTTGAAAGGAGGTAATTTATTTTTGGAAGTTATTTGTGGAAAATTTAAATTAAGGGACAAGTGGGTTTAAGAGCGGCTCTTTTATTTTATTTTATTTTTCAGTGGCCTTTTCTCAGTTTTGTGGGAGGCCTGTTATCTTGGTGAGGGGAAGGCATGCATTTTACTGAACGTGGACTAAAGGTATAATTTAAGGTAGGGGTTAGTTCTCCCCTGAAAACTGGTCCTATGATTTTTTTAAAAATCGCCTTATTTACTTAATATTTTTTGTACTCTACAAGACAGGATAGGCGCCATGTTTGCTGAAATTCTTGGTGAGGCTGTTTTCACGTAAAAATTTTGTTTTTTTAAGATTGCGGCTTTAGTATGCATTTTAGCGCAAAAATGTATATAATTGTAGAAAATTTAAAATAGGTACTATAACTTTTATTTTAAACATTTTTTTTTTGTATAACGCTTAGTTTAGCGGTAATTAGCGATTTTCCTTTTTTTTCTCACGAAAACGTTTGAAAAATCGATTTTTTTAATATTTCGGCCTTAATATGCATTTTATGACAAAAGTGTATATAGTAATCGAATTTATAGAAAATTAAAAGATCTACAACTTTTTTTAGAGCATTTTTCTCTACAGAACCTAGTTTAGCGTGAAAGTGTGATTTTCCGTATTTTTAAGCCAAACTGAGGTTGATTTTCATTTTGCGTCTTTCACTCATGATTGAAATTACGTTATGTCTCTGAAGTTAGTTTTATTGTTTATTTCTAATGTTTTATTACTAATGTTAGATTATATTGTTAATTATTTGCATTGGCAAGAGAAAGTTGCGTGAGTGTTTCACACCAGATTTTTAATGTTGTTAAAAAATTATCATATCGAGATTGAAAGACAAAAATACCCGGTTTTTTTGCTACCGCAACAAATTTCATGCATTTAGAGGCGTGTAATTCGATAATTACTTGACCGCAAATTTTGAAATTTTAACACTACATAGACAATTCGTGAATGTCGTCAAGATGGGTTCTAAAGAACCCATGTTAACCATGAACCCATTTTAAAGAAACCAACATGTCCAGTGGTCAGCTTGAACGGGACAGTAATCCCACAGAAGGATGAAGTTAAATATTTGGGTTTACATCTAGATCGAAGACTCACGTGGAGAAGTCATATGGGCGAAACGAAAGCAACTTGGGCTGAAGTTACGTCAATTATTCTGGCTCTTAGGCAGTAGGTCTCAACTCTCCCTTGAAAATAAAGTACTCGTATACAAAGTAATACTCAAACCAATTTGGACGTATGGGTTAGAGCTATGGGCTACAGCTAGTTCATCAAATATAGAAATACTGCAGCGCTTTCAATCAAAATGCCTGAGACTGATCACTGCAGCCCCATGGTACGTAACAATTGAAATACTAACAATGACCTAAACCTGCCCTTCATAAAAGAAGAAATTAAACAACATAGCGAAAAACATTTACAAAAACTAAAAGACCATCAGAATCCATTAGCGATTAGCCTCCTTGACAACAGCGAAGATACTCACAGACTGAAACGCTTTAAACCATTGGACATACCTCTACGATTTTGTTAGTCATTTAAAATTTTTTTTTATCTTTTCTACTTCAACTCCTAATCATCGGCGTCTCATAATTGGCGTCGTTTTCATCTCTACCATCGTCATTGTCATCTCCAGCTTCAACACTTTGAGTTTCGGGATGTTGATTCACGGTTCATCAAGTTTGGTTTTGTATAGATATATTTTTTGTTTCTTCACAGTTTGGTCTTATTCAAACACACTACTGAGTGTCGTTTGTGTTTTAATACTAAGGACATTACTCAGATTTTCTCATATTTGCTTAAAGTTATTGTATTTATTAACTGATTGCAAAAGAAATACTATATTGTTAAAAAAAAAAATAGACAATTATATTCTTACAGGCTGTACGAAATTTCAAATTTGTACGTTATTTAAAGTTTGATATATTAACAATATTCTGAACCCTTGCTATCTCGGTAACCGCTCAATCGTTCGGCACGGGCAAACTATCATTTTATTCAGCGTTAAAAACTTAGTACAAAAATATGTAAATAACATGAAATATTGATTGGCCAATGGTGTGGTAGAATTTTTAGAATTTCAAAAAATAGATGGGTAATGCGGGGGGTGGGCGCTACTACCCATGTTGCCTGAACCTGACTGTCCACCTGAATTGACAATCCAGTCTGTCAATTCAGGTAGACAGTCCAAATCCTGAATCCTCAATCCTGGTTGAGAGGGCTGAGAAGCCCTATGATGGCAACATCGTGTTAAGGAACACCTGGTCGCTCGGGGAACAATTTTACGGAATAATTGCAACCTCATGAAATTTAGGGGGAATTTTATAGTTTAAAAATAGGAAATAGGATTCTGGCTCTTGCGGGATTGGGACTGGGACTTTAAAGGAGGTAATGTATTTTAAGAAGTTACTCGTGGATGAAAATTTATATTAAGGGACAAGTGGATTTAAGAGCGGCTCTTTTCTTTTATTTTGTTTTTCAGTGGTCTTTTTCAGTTATGTGGGAGTTTTATTGTCTTGGGGAGGGGAAGGCACGCACCGTACTTAACGTGGACAAATGGTATAATTTTAGGTAGGGGTTAGTTTATGATTTTAGGGGAGACGGAAAGGGTAGAGTTTGGCATAATCACCGGCCTTATATAATCGGCATAATATCACCGGCATAATCACCGTGACAGTCCGACAGGATGTCACGCACACAACTTTCAACATGGATAGTAGTCCCCACCCCACGCATTACCAATCTATTTTCCAAAATTCTAAAAATTCCACCACAACATTGGCCAATCAATATTTTATGTTATTAATATTTTTGTACTAAGTTTTTAACGCTTCAAGAGTTCAATTTCAAGGGATGATCTGATTACAAAATCAGGAAAATACGACAAGCTAATAAAAAACTAATATGATAATATTTGAGCCTGTTGTTGTTGTTTAGGTGATCAGCCAAAAGGCTGGTTTGAACCCGTAGAGGTTTTACTACGTAAAACGAGGAGTGAGGAGTGAGGTGGTTTACCATTGCCTTCCTCACTGAATGGAAAAGTATGCTTATCAGCATGCCGGGCCCTCTGAAAAGCACATATTTTCCACTCTGCAAATGACACCTTCACTTCATTCACCACAGGCTCTGGCTGTATAATGAAATTCATTACTTTCAGAGGAGATAACTTTGATTAGTGTCTTTTACACCTCTACCTCTTCTGTTCTTAAATGATCCAGTTATTTAATTGACTGACCATGTGATAAGAAACAGAACTATTTATTTTAGCCCTGCAACGAACAGATTGAGTGTAAATAATTTGACACTCCACCTGTCTGTTATGGGCAGATTTCATGTTATTAACATATTTTTGTACTAAATTTTTAACGCTTCAAGAGTTCAATTTCAAGAGAGAGGATCTGATTAGAAAATCTGGAAAATACGACAAGCTAATAAAAAACTAATATGATAATATTTGAGCCTAAAACTCAAAAATTAAAGTTAATGAAGTTAATGAAAAGAAAAGAAATGGATAGGCGGCGGCGCGGCGCCTAAGGTAGGAGCGGCTGAATAGATGTGGGCGAAAAGGAAAGAAGCAAGAATAAAACAACTTGTTACACCCTTTGGGAATAAGAGGGAAAGATTACAGAATGGACTGGCCCACAAATTGGACTAAAGTAACCTTATAAGGTTGTAAAAGCAAAAACAAGTAGAAAATGGAATTCATAATTATTCAAATTGAAATCAAACACAAACAGAAAGAAATTTAACGTATTCATTCTCTCTTGGTTAATTTCTGGCCTTCTCCAATGTTGTCCTACCGTACTACCTGCGTAGTAAGTGCGCGAATATACAGGGTGATTCAAAACTATACGACAATCTCTTGGGATCTCATTCTATAGCTAAAAATAAAAAAAAAGTTCATATAAACATATACCTTAAAACGCTTAGTTAGCGAGTTACGGCTAGCGAAAAATTTCACCTAGAACTCTGTACCCTCGGTGAAGTAAGGCCGTATAAAAATTTTAAAGGTAATTACAAAGATACAAATACGATTGTTTCTTTTGTTTATTAATCTGAAAAATTGAATAAAATTGGTTCCAGAGCTGTAAATGCAATACTTTTAGAGATATCTTACGTAAAACACAAGAATTGGTGCAAAGAAATAACACATTTTTGTGTTTAACGTAAGAGTACTTCCATAAATGGTAAATAAAGGTGTATTTTTTCTTAAATAAATTTGTAGAAAGTTTTGGTAGCGCCGATGCGAGCGTGGTGCGGTGCGTTTGTCCCCGTGCGGAGACAAAAACGAAAACAAACGAAGGATCCCGCGGGACCCTCCTCCAGAGCAGTGGACTGTATGCGTTGCGCTTGATGATGCGCGTCTTGTGCCCTATTTATTTGGTTGACATACCCGGAACGCGATGTGAAGAAAAATACAAAATTAAGCAGCCTCTTACCTCCTTTTCCAGGGTGTCTCGAACTCGTGATGAGTGGGGGGTAAAAGGGGATAGACAGGAATAAGGGATAGGTATACCCACTATACGGCTGTCTTCTTCCAAAGAGCGATTTCTTCGTACGAATTTCCGGTTGTAGGCCGTTTTCCGGGTGCGCGTATAGGCGTGCGGTTCATAAAGCGTGGCGGCGCACTACAATAAACGCTGCGGACCGACTGTCCCCGGCGCGTACTGGCGAGCGAGTGTGTCGTCAGCTGCAACGACATAAACGACAGCGGCGCCCTCAACCTTTCAACTACAAATTCAAATTGTGGCGCAACCAAATTTAATTCTGAATAAACCATTTATGGAAAATACCATTTAAATACCATTTATGGAAGTAATCTTACGTTAAAGACAAAAGTGTGTTATTTCTTAGCACCAATTTTTGTTTTTTGTGTAAGATATCTCTAAAAGTATTGCATTTACAGCTCTGGAACCAATTTTCAGATAAAAAAGATAAGAAACATCGTATTTGTGTCTTTGTAACTATTTTTAACATTTTTATACGGCCTTACTTCACCGAGGGTACAGAGTTCTAGGTGAAATTTTTCGCTATCCGTAACTCGCTAACTAAGCGTTTCAGGCATATGTTTATATGAACTTTTTTTGTTATTTTTAGCTATAGAATGAGATCCCAAGAGATTGCCGCGTATAGTTTTGAATCACTCTGTATAATTGACTAGTAGTACGTACAGCAAAACGTAAAGATAGAAATCATTCTTAAAACAATTAACAATTGTTGAATTGTTATCTGGATTGTACTATCTAATATACAAAATTCTCGTGTCACAGTGTTAGTTGCCATACTCCTCCGAAACGGCTTAACCGATTTTGATGAAATTTTACATGTACACTTTGTAGGTCTGAGAATAGGTTTTATCTTTTTTTTATACCCCTAAGTGTTTAGGGTGGTCCACCCCAAACATTTTTTTTATTTTATTGGACAAAATTTTTATTTATATTTTTTTATAATGTGGCATTATACATACGCTCCTAAATTTTCACCAAATTTTTTACCACCAACCCCTATCTTTTTATAGGAATATTAGTAATTTAATCATTTTTGGCCGTTATTATTGTTTGTGCAGCGATTATTGTTTGAGTAGTGACGTTTACAATTATAATTTTATGCCCCTGCCATTAGTTTTTTGACTGTTTCGCAATTTCTGCTAATACAGCCGGTGGGTAATGATGGTAATGAAAATGAGTGATGAAAAAATGCCAGACCTAACCGGGAATCGAACCCGGTACCCCGACGTAGAAACCACTTGCGCCAACCACTACGCTAACGGGCCTTAGATGAAATAAAATAAATTTCATATTTTCCATTATAAAAATGTTTTCTGTTCTTGGGCGTAGCAACGCGCGCCGGGTAAACTGAACGGCGTACAGCTGTGCACATTGAAACACCGCTGTGTTCCCTCGCTATTAACCAACCTGAAAATATCTAATTACTAATATTTTCTATCCATGTTTTCACAGTAAATAATTTCGCTTCATGTAACATTTTTTATAACTTTATTTTAATATATATATACAAAATTTTAATAATACGAAGTTGTGCTTCGTTTTTACGGAAATATTTTAATTAATATGTTTACTTAATATATTTATTTATTTTATTTGCTTGTGTTATTAATTAATTTATAAATGGTAGCCACATATTTGCTTACCTTACATGTATTAGAAGTCATTAAATTTCTACCTTTAAAGTCAATTCTTTCTTTTAGCGCTGTGCGCAGTAATGCGGCTGTCAGAAACCGATGTTCTGAAAATACTTATCACGGAAGCTTCTATTGAAATTACATGGACTATAGAAATATTCTAAATGCAGAAAGTGGTGAGGCATTTCGAGAAGTGTGTGTGCGCAGACTAGGGACTCCAGTCGGATATTGTAGCAGGCATAATTAATGTTCCTAAATATGTAGCTAAAAATAATTTATATTTCAATAAACGAAGAAAACAATATATTTTAAATGTTATTGTTGTTGAGATCATCAGCCGAAAGGGTGGTTTCAATCTCTAGAGGCTTTAGAAAGTATGGAGTGTGGTGGAGTGTGCAGTGTCTTCTTTACTGAGCAGAAAAGTATACTTATCAGCATGCCAGGGTCACTGAAAATCATCCTATAAATCAGGGGTTCTCAACCTTTCAGGCTCTGTGCCTCCCTTAGTAGACTGACTTTTCTTCACGCCTCCCTTGTACTATTATCCCCTTATATGGTCAACACAAGTACTTAGTAGAATTTCAATTTGTAACTGTAGCGAGTTTGGGGATGGGATAAAGGTTAGACTTGCAGGTAACACAATTAAATATTTGATAACTTTTTACAAAATTTTTAATACTACCTTCAATACATTTTGAACATAAATCACAGAACAAAAAACTTAAAATATAATTGTTTACAAAATCTTCAAACTCTAACATTGAGTGTTGTACAATAAAATAATGGTGTTAAAATATAAAGGCAGGAACTAACCTGGGTTAATCATAGCTTTTTTTTCTATTCTAATACGATGACGCCTCCCTTGAAAATCTTCTACGCCCCCCCAGGGGGGCGCGCACCCCAGGTTGAGAACCCCTGCTATAAATGACACATTTATTTAATTCACCACAGAGTCTGGCTGTATAGTGATGAAATAAATTACTCTCAGATGAGATAACTGTGACTAGTGTCTTCCACATCTGTACCTGTTCTGCTGTTAAACGCTTCAGTCTTATAACTGGGTGACCATATCATAAGAGAGAGAACTATTTTTTTTTTGTTATTTTAATTAATTAATTTAACGTGGCATCAACTGCTGTGGTCATTAGCGACGACGTTGGGGTGTAACTATTGTACACTGGAGGATGAAATGATTTTTTTTAACGTATGAAAATATGCCGTGCCTGAGTGGGATTCAATACCAGGACCGCATGATGAGAGGCGAGCACGTTACCAACTGCGCCAATGCGGCCGGCCTATTTTTTTTGTAGACCGGGATCTAACAGTTTAAGTGAAAATAATTTAACACTCCACCTGCCTGTTTTGAGCCAATGCTACATGTAAACTTGTAATATCTTTTTTTAACACCAAAATTTGACTTATTTAATGCATGTTACTTTTCATGACAGTAAAAATTGTGTATTTTTTAAATTTATCATTACACGGACTGTTTTAATAATTTCATTTTTCTTTAATAAATTCATGAAAAAATAATAAATTTACAATATGACGCATTGTTCGTGTGGAAAAGTTTAAAGTGGAAGTGAAGTATGTTTCAGCGTTAATTAAACATAGCAAATAAAATACAGCCGGAGTATGAATTTAAATAGGAGAGTGTGGAAGGGGTGGTAGGGTAGTTGATAAAAACTTTTTAGTGAGGGGGGGGTTGAGATGTAGAGTTGTGGAGTGATATGGGCGGAATAGTTTTGTGTCGAGTGCGTGTATTAGGGGTCATTAATAA
Organism: Catonia carolina; assembly: GCA_035578175.1. Classification (NCBI taxonomy): domain Eukaryota; kingdom Metazoa; phylum Arthropoda; class Insecta; order Hemiptera; family Achilidae; genus Catonia; species Catonia carolina. The sequence goes on from JAQMRL010000026.1 coordinate 1,001,844, forward strand.
CCCTCAAGGGTTGTCGACTCTCTCAACATAGCAACAGTCCCTACGATTGGCATTTTGCCACAAATTACTGACTACAAGTTTCTCTAAATGCGTATTCTATATAGACATAACACTACTTGACTAACACTAACAAACTTACGTTCTAATTTATAAGTGTTCCCAATCAGTGTAACACTAATTTATAATATAAATAATACTTGATACAACACCCAGCTAATATTTAGGTCATCATTTAACGGAAAAGAAACATTTACATGTTACAATATACTATTCTGCCAATAACAGACAGGTGGAGTGTCAAATTATTTACTCTCAATCTGTTCGTTGCAGGGCTAAAATAAATAGTTCTGTTTCTTATCACATAGTCAGCCAATTAAATGACTGAATCATTTAACAACAGAAGAGGTAGAGGTGTAAAAGACACTAATCAGAGTTATCTTCTCTGTAAGTAATGAATTTCATTGTACAGCCAGACCCTGTCGTGAATGAAGTGAATTTGTCATTTACAGAGAGGAAAATATGTGCTTTTCAGAGGGCTCGGCATGCTGATAAGCGTACTTTTCTATTCAGTGAGTTGTGGCAATGGTAAACCACCTCACTCCTCGTTTTACTTAGTAAAACCTCTACAGGTTCAAACCAGCCTTTTGGCTGATGACCTAAACAACAACAACATACTAATTCCATTATGATATTTGTATACAAAATTAGAAATTAAATTTCTTGAATAATTAATTAAAAAACATATAAGTAACCTCTCTTTAGTTCGGCACGCCTCGTGGTCAGATCTAACAAAAAATATTACTGGTACATATTTTACAGTGGTATAAACTTAACATTATTTTAGTATCAGATCAACCCACCAGGTTGGTCTAGAGGTAAAGTTGTCGCCAAAATCAGCTGTTTAACAGTTGATTTTCGAAGATGAAGGTTCCTGGTTGAAATCCTAGTAAAGGTAGTTACTTTTATACGGATTTGAATACTAGACAGTGGTTACCGGTGTACTTTGATGGTTGGGGTTTAATTAACCATACTTTCTCAGGAATGGTCGGCCTGGGTCTGTACAATGACTACACAGTCTCATTTACATGTCATACACATCATCCTCATCTCATTGGGTCATGGGGTTGCTTATTGTTCTAAATTGAACAGATTGCAACGTACACATATTAGGAATTAAAAAAAAAAGTATCAGATCAAGTGTCTCACTTTAACTATCTGGGATGCGATATGAGCGTTGATACGACTTGGATGTAGAAAATAAATAAATGTTTTAAAATAATTTTTTTCTTGCTGTGAAACGAGTCACAACATATTAGTACTACAATGTAATGTTATGTGAAACAAGGTCTTGATTTACGTGGTTTCGACTTAAGAACCGATTTTTCTGAAACGATTCAACCGCGTTGTTTGGGACTATATAAATTTTATGTTTGTTCAATTCATCAATTTATTTTAGTGTTCTATTCTGAGATATCATTTATCGGTCTCAACCAATGAGGGTTGATTTCTACCTGCACATACAAACAGTTTTATACTGAACTGGACACAGTCGTCCGCTAACTCGCAACGCAAAAGAACGCTATCTTGTTGTTAACGCTTTTCCATCCGGTCTTATCCGCGATCGCTAACGCTATACTTTGAAAACGCAATAATACTAATAATCCGCTAAACAGATTAATATTAATTCACGCGCCGCAGTGCTTTAACGCGCTGCGAGACAATCCAGGAAACCGATCACGCTAAATACAGTCCACTTAATTCAAGATCTTCGGCAGCTCAACACTCATCGGAAAGCCACTGGTACCAGCTGGTAAGTCTCAGGACTTCCAAGGTGAGTGGATTAAAACTTTTATTTATCGACAGTAAGCTGCTAAACGCTCCGCCACTCACCCTACCACGCGTAAATCAAGGCATGCTTGTAGCCTATACATAAAACTATGAGTAGGATTGTATCCTAAGTAAGTACACTCCCAAAAACACTTGTGTGCAAATGAAATGAACAAATTATATTTTAATCTACCCCCAATGGACTTAACATATAACCTACCCTATTTTAAACTGATTATTCAATTAATGCTCAAATGCTTAAATTAGATGGCCATAATAGGGAGTTGGAGAATTAATTTTTTGTACTGGATCTGCTAGTTCCTGGGCTACAAAAGTAGTTCTATTTCTTATCAGCCAATTATATGGTTGAAGTATTTAAGGGGGAATGTACGATGGTTTTAGCTCAACATTTAGAATTTTGGTTTTTTATGTTTTCCAATAGTTTAGGCTTATATCTACCAGAAAAACATAAAAATATTACTTCAAAAAAATTTTTTTTATAAAAAAAATAAGTTTTATCAGTTTAACACAGAAAAATTATCATGTTACGAAAAACGAATATGTTTTCATAAGTTTATACTGCCGTTTTAGTGCAAAGAGAATTTTAGTTTTTAAAATATCTGCCAACTAGTTTTTAAAATATCTAGACCAACCCACCGGGTTGGTCTAGAGGTAAAGTCGTCGCCAAAATCAGCTGTTTAACAGCTGATTTTCGGAGACGAAGGTTCCTGGATCAAATCCTAGTAAAGGTAGTTACTTTTATAAGGATTTGATTACTAGAGAGTGGTTACCGGTGTACTTTGATGGTTGGGGTTTAATTAACCATACTCTCTCAGGAATGGTCGGCCTGGGTCTGTACAAGACTACACAGTCTCATTTACACGTCATACACATCATCCTCATCTGATTGGGTCATGGGGTTGCTTATTGTTCTCAATTGAACAGATTGCAACGTACACAAATTAGGAATTAAAATAAAATAATATATTAATAAAAATATGTTTTCTGTTGTTGGGTGTAGAAACGCGCGCCGGGTACAACTAGTCTTTCATATATTATTGAAATTTTTCCGTTCGGTCGTTTTTGAAGTAAAAATTTTTCAAAACACCGTACTTCTTTTGTGGAGAGGAGTAATAGCACCCTACTGGTATAGTCTAATCGATTTTCGAGATGGCCTTGTCAATATTTTGATAGAGAGATGTTAATAATAATTGTTCAGTAACACCAGTTGGGTGAGTGACTTTGCATGTTGACCAAGTGACAGCCGACAACGAAATGTTCCTGTTCAAGTTTATGTGAAAATACAATAAAAATCAACAGTGCTTGTCAATAAAGTTCAGTTACAAATAAAATACAAAAGGTAAAAAAATTACATGTCAATCAAATTGTAAAGGAAAAGGAGAGAACTCTGTTATATGAAGTGAGGAAAATTATTTAGCAGCTTTTCAAAGATACGGAGAGAAATTTACTCAAGGAGGGTGACTGAAATGAGAAATGAGAAATGAGAAAGGTTTGGTCTTTATAATGTACGAGAAGACTGAACATTGTAAACAACTACCAAAAAATAACATCCAATTTTGTCCGATCAGATGTGGCATTAAAACCAACTGGAAACTTTCAATTTTTTTTGTAATCCCTAATGTGTGTATGTTGCAATCTGTTGAGAAGAATAAGCAACCCCATGACCCATGAGACGAGGATGATGTGTATGACGTGTAAATGAGGTGTAGTCTTATACAGAGTGAGTGAGTATGGTTAATTGAACCCCAACCATCAAAGTACATTGGTAACCACTGTCTAGTATTCAAATCCGTATAAAAGTAACTAACTTTACTAGGATTTGAACCAGGAACCTTCTTCGTCTCCGAAAATCAGCTGTTAAACAGCGGACTTACGGCAACGACTTTACCTCTAGACCAACCCGGTGGGTTAAACTTTTAATAAAGCATAATATTTCGTTCTTAAGGGGAGATTAACCCACCGGGTTGGTCTAGAGGTAAAGTCGTCGCCAAAATCAGCTGTTTAACAGCTGATTTTCGGAGACGAAGGTTTCTGGTTCAAATCCTAGTAAAGGTAGTTACTTTTATACGGATTTCAATGGTAGACAGTGATTGCCAGTGTACTTTGATGGTTGGGGTTCAATTAACCATACTCTCTCAGGAATGGTCGACCTGGGTCTGTACAAGACTACACCTCATTTACACGTCATGCACATCATCCTCATCTGATTGGGTCATAGGGTTGCTTACTGTTCTCAATTGAATAGATTGCAACGTACACATATTAGGAATTTTTAAAAAAGGGGAGATGCACGATGGTTGTAACTCAAAATTTCGATTTTTGGTTTTTATGTTTTTCAATAGTTTAGGTCTAGATCGACCACAAAAACATTAAATTACGTCAAAAAATTTGTTATATGAAAAATGAAGTTTTTATCAGGTTTACACAAAAAATTTATCATATAACAAAGGACGAATATTTTTCATAATTTATTTTAATTTTTTTTTTTAACTAATTTATTTAACGTTGCATCAACTACATCGGTCATTAGCGACCCCGTTGGAGTGTAACTTTTGTACAATTGAGGATGAAATGATTTTTGTAACGCATGAAAATGTGCCGTGCCTGAGTGGGATTCGAACCCAGGGCCGCATGATGAAAGGCGAGCACGTTACCAACTACGTCAATGCGGCCGGCATAATTTTATACTGCTTTATAATAATTTTAGTATAATTTTATACTGCAAGATTTTATGCCGGCATAATTTTTTGCTGCTCGTTTTAGTGCAAAGAGAATTTTAGTTTAAAAATATCTGCATCTAGGTTTTTAATATTCTCAGCTGTTGGTTCAACTTTCTAAACAACTATTGATGGGAAATTTACTTGTTTGTGTACATATATTGTTTTTGAGCCTACTATTTCTTACCTCTTCCCGTAAATTTAGATTTTTAACATTAAGGTACATTTTCTCAGAAACCAATAAACCTACCAGGCTGAAATTTTTACCAGTTAATTATCTTGTATATCCTCATATACCAACATTATTATGACTTCCTACGTGCTCCAAAAGTTAGCAATACGCAAAACACATAGAAAACAATTTGTAAAAAGTTTATGTGTTTCATAAAATTTTTTTTTTAAATTATATGGTCTATAATATATATTCTCTGCCCATAACAGACAGGTGGAGAGTCAAATTATTTACACTCAATCTGTTCGTTGCAGGGCTAAAATAAATAGTTCTGTTTTTTATCATATGGTCAGTCAATTAAATGACTGAATTATTTATGAACAGAAGAGGTAGAGGTGTAAAAGACGCTAGCCAGAGTTATCTCCTCTGATAGTAATGAATTTCATTGTACAGCCAGACCCTGTGGTGAATGAAGTGGAGGTGTCATTTACAGATTGGAAAATATGTGCTTTTCAGAGGGCCCGGCATGCTGATAAGCGTACTTTTCCACTCAGTGAGGAAGGCATGGTAAACCACCTCACTCCTCGTTTTACTTAGTAAAACCTCTACAGGTTCAAACCAGCCTTTCGGCTGTTGACCTAAGCAACAGATTATATTCAAACAATGTCAGTAGCTTGAGAAGAAACCCGAAACCTATTGTGTGTAAAGTTTAATTTTCCTTTCTTTTAAGAATCCTATGAAAAATGTACCTAAAAATAGCAAATTTAACATTGGCGGGATACAAAGTATAGTCTTCGTTAAGCTTCAATTTCTAAAGAGGCAATTATTTATTTAAAAAAATCACAAATTCTCAGTCACTAGTCCGCATGTCATGGTTATCTTCTGAACATTCAGGATGTTCCAAAGCTTGCACAAATCAGGGTATTTATAAAAATTAAAATTTCATAAGGTAAAAAATTGTACGAATTACTTCTGGGTTCACCGATTTGATAAAAATGTTAGTTTCGGATCCCTTAATGAAACATAATTTAAGTTCTAAATTTAAACTTTGTATGAAATTTCCTTGAGATTTTTGAGATATTTTATTTATATAAACTAATCGGTAAGTTCTTATTTTTTGGTTTTAGGGATTCTGAAAATGTGTATTCCTGGTGATAACTTTATTTGAAAAAATTGACATGAAAAATACGTATCTACTTTCCTTACATATATCATGTAAATACATGATGGGCAAGAGAAGGTGAAATGAAATGAAGGGTCCAGGAGAAAAACGATCAAAGTCCAAAAATTTAAAAAATTGGGTTGTTACGGCATCATGTACTTAAAGTAGTTATCTTTGACATAGCAGGTCCAAAACAGGGTAATAACGATCAGTTTCCTTTTTATTGCAGTTTTAAAATATGGCAAAGGGAAAGAATGATCAGAGTCCGCGAGCTGCAGTGGAATAACGATCAGAGTCCCATTTTAATCCTCACCACTGCCATCGTTGCTTGAATACTATTAGTTTTTTTTTTAAATAACATGTGTACCAAAAAGAATGACCCGATTTTATATAGATTATTTATTAAGACGACACCAACAAATTACATTTATTTACTTAACACTAACAAATTACATACTAAATTACTCACAAAAGACATTGGCTGCACGGACGACATCTAGCCGATAGCTGAATTCATCCCAAACTGTAAACCTTGCTTTGGACCGCGAGACCAGGCTTTACACTCTTGGCCTCCTAGGTCTCCTGACATAACACCATGCGATTTTTTCCTGTGGGGATATGTTAAACAACTTGTTTACGTTCCTCCCTTACCTCGTGACATTGATGAACTAAAAAACAGAATATCAGCTGCTGTAGCTTCAGTGACATAAGACACCTTACGCTCAGTTTGGGATGATTTCAGCTATCGGCTAGATGTCGTCCGTCCAGCCAATGGGGGACATATTGAACATTTATGGTAGATTTTCATAAACTTATGTCTTTTGTGAGTAATTTAGTATGTAATTTGTTGGTGTTAAGCCATTCTTCTTAATAAATAAATAAATAATCTATATAAAATCGGGTCATTCTTTTTGGTACACATGGTATGTTATTAAAGACATCTGTTTAGTGAAAAAGTCATTATTGTACTATTGTTTAAAATAATTATCTAATTAACTGCTTGCGACTAAGAATAATTTTATATTTTTTTATAATTTTCTTTTTAGTACCTACGAATTTATTTTTTCAGCAGCTTCATTTTTTTATCTATATTATGTTTTCTGTTTTATAAATTGAATTTATATGATAAATTTCACTAACGTTCCTTTTGAACTGCGTCAATTTTTATTTTCACTTGCACGTGTTTCGGTGGGTGGATCCACCATCATCAAAGTAAATAACATATAATTGAAACTAAAAACTTTATTTATTTAAAATCTATAAAAGATGTATCATCTTCTATAGATTTTTAATAAATAAAGTTTTTAGTTTCAATTATATGTTATTTACTTTGATGATGGTGGATCCACCCACCGAAACACGTGCAAGTGAAAATAAAAGTTGACGCAGTTCAAAAGGAACGTTAGTGAAATTTATCATATAAAGTAGAATTAATTTCAAACTGCAGGATGCATTCGATAAAGATTTATTTTTGAATATTATGTTTTATATTAATAATTTATAATGTTTGTAGTCATTAACTGATTTAAAATTAATAAAAATTAAATTTAAAAGAATAATTTGCGTGTTTATTGGTTGTCTGTTGTGGACCTTACATGGACTATGATCGTTATTCCTAGTTGTTACCAGATATGACGTACAATTTACAAAAATAGAAAAACATAATATATTATAGTTTTGAAGATATACATCTTGTTTAAAACATAATTCAGTTATTTTTTTAAATATTTTTATGAGAAAAAATAAAAAAAAATTGTTGAATACACAACTACTTAAGGTTTAAATTCAGTTTTTGTCAAAAGTTACTTTATGTGACTTTGACCTTTTTTCCCCTGGAACCTTCAAATGAAATAAATATTTCAACAATGGAAAGTTGAAAGTAAAATATTTCGATATAAATATTGATTAAAGCGGTAAGGTAAAGGATTTAGTTTGTAGGAGGAAGGTGGTCGTTTTGTAGAAGGCATTTATAAAGTTTGCAAAGACCATTAGCAGCAACAGTTTGATAGTACGTTGGGAGGTACCCGTGCAATATTACACTACTTATGACTCGTATATACGAAGGTCCAAAGCTGCTGAGAAAGTTTGACCAGGAAATCGGTTATAGCCTTGCTAAGTACAGTCATAATCACAAAAGATCTTTTGATGATTGCTTCTGTTAGACCGTTATTACTTACGACCAACGATGAAAAGAATATACATAAATCGATCTACCAATATTGAAGAGGTGGTTTCCAAAACCCACTAAATCACATTTTTACTTTCTCTTGCCTATATGAATATATAGGAAGGAAAGTATTGTTTTCATGTCGATCACAACAAATGGAGTTTTCACCGGATCTATACGTTTTCAGATCCCCTGAATCCAAAAAAAACATGTTTTTAGCGATTGGTCTGTGTGTGTGTGTGTGTGTCTGTGTGTGTGTGTGTGTGTGTGTGTGTGTGTGTGTGTGTGTGTGTGTGTGTGTGTGTGTGTGTGTGTGTGTGTGTGTACAAAATATCTCAAGAACGGAACATCGTACGAACTTGAAACCTGAAACTTAAGTTACATACCACTACCGGACCCGACACGAACATTTTCATCAAAATCGGTCAACCGGAAGTAGTAGTTTATTCGTATAATTTTTCACTTTTTTGCGATTTTCTCAAAAACTGTTCCTACGATTTTTTTTAAAATCGCCTGGTTTACTCAATTTTTTATTCTCTACAAGATACGGTAGGCGTTATCTTGGTTGTAATTCTTGGTAAGGGTGTTTTCACGTAAAAACATAGTTTTTTTAAGATTACGGCTTTAATATGCATTTTAGCGCACAAATTTATATAATAAAAGTTGTAGAGAATTTAAAAACCTACAGCTTTTATTTCAAACATTGTTTTGTATAACGCTTAGTTTAGCGGTAATTTGCGATTTTATGTTTTTTTCTCACGAAAACGTTTGAAAAATCGATTTTTTTGACATTTCGGCCTTAGTATGCATTTTGCGGCAAAAGTGTATATAATTAAATTTATAGAAAATTAAAATATCTACAACTTTTAATTAGAGCATTTTTCTCTACAGAGCCTAGTTTAGAGAGAAAGAGTGATTTTCCGTATTTCTAAGCCAAACTGAGGTTGATTTTCATTTTGCGTCTTTCACTCATGATTAAAATTAGTTTTTTGTTCATTTCTTATGTTTTATTACTAATGCTAGGTTTATTGTTAATTATTTGCCCTGGCAAGAGAAAGTTGTGTGAGTGTTTCACACCAGATTTTTAAGATATTGGCTTTTTACCTACATGTTATTCAGAAGGCACAGACCCATTGATTGGTGCAATAGTTTTTTCCTTAACCCACTAATCGCTACAAAATAACATTTATGAATATCGAATTTGAAGTTGCCAAGAAATATGCACAACTATTAGGAAAAAAATATGGTGCGATACACTCACACGACTTTCTCTTGCCAATGAAAGTTATGACCAATATAACTTAACATTAATAATAAAACATTTAGCTCCTACTGTCAACAAATAATGACGTCACTGAGCATGCGCATTATATAAAAATTTGTACACGCTGATTAAAAGTAACAAAAAACACTTTCAAAGTATTTAAATACAAAATACTTTTAAAAGTATTTTTATAAATGAAATAGTTAGGCCTACATCAAATCACGACTGATGTTTTAAGTACTTTAAGTACTTATAATTTAATTATAAGTTATAATTTGTTATCTTGACATGTCCTATACTCCCTTTAGAGTCTCCAGGATGGGGGGGAAAAAAACATAGTCAACTTAACCGGAATACGACATCCGTAAAGTGGTGAACCCTAGTGGGCACCCTGTAGTAGCTGGCTTTGGTTTGTTTACAGAAGGAGGAGCAAACTTAGGACGGCTGAAATGTAATTCGTAGTATGCAATAAATAGGTAATTGTAATTTTAAACGATAGTTTAATAATTATTTATTTTACCTAGATCCCGAAACGAACCTAGCGATGAGTGTCACAATACCAAAGAAAAATATTTACAAAGAGTAAGAAAAGGATAGTTGTTTACTACGAACATTTTTTATAAAAACTGAATTAATTTTTCAGAATAGTCTTTCTGGAATCTCTTTGTAAATTCAAATTTTATTTCTATACGATTCTATGTTAAAGAAAAAGAAAAAAATCTGGTGTGAAATACTCACACAACTTTCTCTTCCCATTGCAAATAATTAACAATAAACCTAACATTAGTAATAAAACATTAGAAATAAACAGAAAACTAACCTCAATAAACATAACATAATTTTAATCATGAGTGAAAGACGCAAAATGTAAATCAACCTCAGTTTGGCTTAAAAATACGGAAAATCGCTCTTTCACACTAAACTACTCTCTGCAGAGAAAAGTGCTCTGAATAAAAGTTGTAGATTTTTTATTTTCTATAAATTTGATTAAATAAACTTTTGTCGTAAAATGCATACTAAGGCCGAAATCTTAAAAAAATCGATTTTTACACGTTTTCGTGAGAAAAAACAGAAAATTGCTAATTACCGCTAAACCCAGATCCCGATATAAATTACTTTTACCCAGATCCCGAAGTGAACCTTAGAGATGAGTGTCACAATACCAAAGGATAGTAGTTTACTACGTTTACATTCCTTTATAAAAACTGAATTAATTTTTCAGAGTAGACTCTCTCGAATCTCTTTGTAAATTCAAATTTTATTTCTATACGATTCTATGGTAAAGAAATAGAAAAAAATCTACTTCTACTAGGTACGATTGTACTATTTCATAAAGTATATATTTAAATGAGATCCTTTATTGACCATATACATGTACATGTAGGCAGTAATGTAAGATATGGCCTGGAAAAAGAAGCGGAACATTTATAATAAAATAGCATCTGCAGTGGAGGTATAATATTTAATATACTGGATACAGGGTGATTCATTTAAAAGTAGTCCGCTGCATTTAACAGCGGCCTTCGGCACTCAATTGGATTCAAATAGTAAATGAATAAATAGAATTACTTAATACATAATTTTACCTATTTATTTAAAATTTTATATATAAATTTCAACTTCACCTTTACAGTAGATGCTGAAAGTGGTGTCCTTGAACGCTTACACATTTTTACGCACGTTCAATGTTATTAATGCACATACGATGCAATACGGAAACGTCTATAGCTTGAATGGCTGCCACGATGGTATTCTCTAGCTCAGGGGTTCTCAACCTGGGGGGCGCGCCCCCCTGGGGGGGGGGTAGAAGATTTTCAAGGGAGGCGTCATCGTATTAGAATAGAAAAAACAGCTATGATTAACCCAGTTTAGTTCCTGCCTTTATATTTTAAACACCATTATTTTATTGTACAGCACTCAATGTTAGAGTCTGAAGATTTTGTAAACAATTATATTTTAAGTTTTTTGTTCTGTGATTTGACTGTATGTTCAAAATGTATTGAAGGTAGTATTAAAAATTTTGTAAAAATTTATCAAATATTTAATTGTGTTACCTGCAAGTCTAACCTTTATCCCCCCCCTAAACTCGCTATAGTTACAAATTGAAATTCTACTAAGTAGGCCTACTTGTGTTCACCATATAAGGGGGTAATAGTACAGGGGTGGCGTGACGAAAAGTCAGTCTACTAAGGGAGGCACAGAGCCTGAAAGGTTGAAAACCCCTGCTCTAGCTCATGTATACTGCGGGGGTTTGTTTGGTAAACAGTTTCTTTTAAATAACCCCATAGAAAAAATTGCACATACTCAAATCGGGTGAACGAGGAGGCCATAAATCTTTACTAACAACTCGCATGGGAAAAGCCTGATTGATATGAGATAGGGACTGGCGAGACGTGTGACATGTTGCACCATCTTGCTGGAAAAAATTGTACTCTATAATAATATAATAATTAAATAATAATATAAATTGTACTATAAAGGCCAGTCGATCACATCGTGATCAGTGCTGCCAATACAGCATATGAAAATAATTACTCGAGCGGCGGGCTACTTTTAAATGAATCACCCAGTAGTAACTATACACTACAGACCGCGTACAATAGTATTTACGTACCATAAATCTCTTATTCGACATTCCTTCTCCGTAAAACGTTTTGTAAAATGATAACATTTTATATATTTGATATTGTACTAGTTCTAATATACGTATTATGCTTTCAGTCTTTATTACACGAAGAAACATTTCATATTTCTTCCATGACTCTGTCTGGTACATTTTTTTTAACAGTATAGTTTTTCTTTTGCAATCAGTTAATAAATACAATAACTTTAAGCAAATATGAGAAAATCTGAGTAATGTCCTTAGAATTAAAACACAAACGACACTCAGTAGTGTGTTTGAAAAAGACCAAACTGTGAAGAAACAAAAAATATATCTACACAAAATCAAACTTGCTGAACCGTAAATCAACATCCCGGAACACAAAGTGTTGAAGTTGGAGATAAGATGATGATGACGATGGTAGAGATGAAAACGACGCCAATTATGAGATGCTGATGATTAGGAGTTGAAGTAGAAAAGATGAAAAAACTTTAAATGACTAACAAAATCGTAGAGGTAAGTCCAATGGTTTAAAGCGTTTCAGACTGTGAGTATCTTCGCTGTTGTCAAGGAGGCTAATCGCTAATGGATTCTGATGGTCTTCTAGTTTTTGTAAATGTTTTTCGCTATGTTGTTTAATTTCTTCTTTTATGAAGGGCAGGTTTAGGTCATTGTCTTGTGAAGAATTAGTTTTTTAAAAGAAATTGACAAACGTTAAACTTACAAAACTGAAATCTGGTGTAAAAATAATTATTGAAAATTACACTTAACACTAAATCTAGTTTAGAAATGTACTACACAAAATACGATACAAAACAAATGAATAACTAAATTTAACATACGTACATAGTTACTTGAGATACGAATTTGCCTTTGTTTGCAACGAGGGGTAAAGGGGGAAAGCATCAGTGCGCATGCGTGACTGCTTTAATTTCAGTACGACAAACATAACAACTTATACTATACCCAGAGCATATACAGTATATCGCGGAACCTTTTGTAGGTTAACTGTACCAATATAACTGTTTGTTACCGTAAACACAAATGTCGGTTTCTCGAAAACGTGGTCGAACTATTCACAGTGCTCAACGCAATGTAATAAAATTTTGTGAAATTGCAACTAAACAAAAATGCCTATCCGTGTCCCTTAACAAAAGCCGTGAGCGAGCGGCTAACTACTGTCATGTTTCTCTTTCCACAATTCGAATAATAAGAAAGGAAATTAAGGACGTGAAGAAGCTATTCTTCAACAGTTTTGTTGACACCTGGTAAAAAAAGAAAACGGTTAGGTAAATACTAGAAAAACTGAAAATGAAAACGCTGATGACAGCAATAGTAAAGAAGGCAATTCTTTCGTAATTACAGTAAATCAAACACTTCTAGTCGTGTAATTAAGCTATAGGCAATATTACAGGTCAGATTTATTTCTTATAAGGTTTATGAAGAAAACATTTTCGCGGAATAAATCACAGCTTACAAAATGTATCTAGAAACTTCACAGTAGTGAAATGTACGAGTAGTGTCTCACTGTTGAGGTTGGCAGCACTGCAAATATTTCAATTCCCTTCCTCACAGCCAATACATACGCAAAAGGCAATCTCGTGACTTCAGTAAAGTATTCAGATGAGTGGAAGTCCTCTAGCCGTGGGAGTGAGAGAATGCATAACGCTCTCACTCGCACAACCCATACGCGCCGTTCCAATAACATTGTCTTTAATTTTACTCATTGTTGTGAGCAAGCGTTTATCCACGCAGTAAACTAACAAGCAAGATAATGACTGTACTATGTTTTCGGATTTGGATTATAACTGTAAAGACCTTTGAGCGCATGCGTAGTTATGCCACATATCTCCCTCTCACTCTCTCGGCTATGGAACATTAGTTCGTCTGATACTTATATCTATACTTGAGACACGAGTTTGCCTTTGTTTGCAACGAGGGGTAAAGGGGAAAAAATCAGTGCCCATGCGTGACAATTTTCCAACACTATTTCAGAAAATAAGAATATTTTTGAATTTTTGATGACACGATAATACAAAGTAGAAACGAGTTGATGAATCTATGAAGGGAATCGGAATTAATTACCTATACTTATTTTTTTTAAATATACAAAAAATCTAGTGTGAAACACTCACACAAATTTCTCTTGCCAATGCAAATAATTAACAATATAATCAAACTTTAGTAATGAAACAGAAATAAATAAAAAAACCAACCTCAATAAACATAACCTAATTTTAATCATGAGTGAAAGACGCAAAATGAAAATCAACCTGATTGGCTTAAAAACACGGAAAAATCACTCTTTCACACTGAACTAGGCTCTGTAGAGAAAAATGTTGTCAATAAAAGTTGTAGATCTTTTAATTTCCTATAAATTTAATTAAACATTTTTGTCGTAAAATTCATAATAAGGCTGAAATCTTTAAAAATTCGATTTTTAAGACGATTTTTTGAGATAAAAACAGAAAATCGCTAATTACCGCTAAACTAAGCGTTATACAAAAAAACAAATGTTTGCAATAAAAGTTGTAGGGTTTTAAATTCTCTACCTCTTATGTGATAAAATTTTGCTTTAAAATGCGTATTAAAGCCGCAATCTTAAAAAAATAATTCTATTAGGTAAAAACAGCCTTTCCTAAAATTTCAGCAGACTTGTAGATTATAAAACAATGTAGTAAATGAGCCGATTTAAATAAAAATTGTAGAAGCCATTTTTGAGAAAATTGCAAAAAAGTGAAAAATTACCTACACGAATAAACTACTACTTCTGGTTGACCGATTTTGATGAAAATGTTCGTGTTGAGTCCTTTAGTGGTATCTAACTTAAGTTTCTAGTTTCAAGTTCGTATTATGTTCCATTCTTGAGATATTTTGTTCACACACACACACACACACACACACACACACACACACACACACACACACACAGACCAATCGCTAAAAACATGTTTTTTGGGTTCACGGGGTTCTGAAAACGTTTAAATCCGGTGAAAACTTGATTTAGAAAAACCTACATGAAAATAATACTTTCCTTCCTATATATTCATATAGTAGGCAAGAGAAAGTAAAATTGACATCTGTTGCGAAAATAAAACAGCGCCAGTCCCCGAACGTTAATTCATTTTTTTAGTTTATTATTTTTAGTGAAAAATTTTAGTCTTTATTTACAGGTTGTCATGATCATTACAAATTTGAGTAATGATAAAGTTGACTTTTAGCTGTTAAAATCTAATTTTTCTTCTTTTCCTAAAAAAAGTTGATTATATTTCATGTGTTGTGTGTGTGTGTGTGTGTTGATGGGTGGGAGCGTGATGAAAAGGACATCTGTCTTCATTGAGCCGTAGACAAGAGAAGAGAAGAGAAGACTCATAGGGATTGCACGTAACATAGTAACGTAGAGAGGAGGAGGAGGAGGAGGAGGTGGAGGAGACGTGCACCAGCTAAGGGAGGATGTCTTCTCCTCTTAACCGAGCTGCCTAGTTACTCCGACTATCTACTTTTACCCGTTCTGTATTTAATATATTGATAACCTCCGTTGGCTTCGTTCAAACATATTTTATTGAGAAATTCAATGATTGATGAGTTAAGTGATAAAACGTGACGTGAGTCATTAACCGTCTCTCTGTACCTCTGCACTCTGCACTCTGTACCCAACCTCAAACAATAATTACTACCTACAACAATGTTTACTGTTTAGGCCTGTCATCTTTTCAGACAAATTATTTTTTATCTTTAACCTACTAAACATTATTAATATATTACTAAAGTATTTTACTTATAATAATATATCCACAGCTCTGTAGAACCAACATCATAAACCGTTTCTTACTTACACGTGCAGCACCATCGAGTTCTCTAGTTACAGGCGGGGTAGCAGTGGTGGGGAAAAGTCTGACTGGTGACGTCAGAGGTCCATTACATTACATTGTAATAGGTTATACGTACATAATATTACTATGAATCCTCACTTACTATCTGGGTTTTGAGAGGGCATTCTCATAGCCATAAAATTTTTTCCCAGATCTACATTCAAACTTATGAATTAGTCTTTTCTGCACCCTCTCCAGTTCCTTTTCTGTGACGTCTCTTCTATAGTTCCACACCGTCGAACAATATTCGAGGACAGGACGCACAAGGCTCTTATAAGGCTCTAAGAACTGACTTCTCAAATTGGGAATCACGACTAATCCAAGCTATGAGTCCTAAATTTCTTTGAGTTTTGCAGCTATTGAAGCTACTTGCTCGCTTAACAACTATTATTATAAAACTAATATTGAATATTATTTATTTTTTTATACATGTAACAACTACTACATCTTATTCCGTTAATCTTATCAAAACATAATATTTGATTTTAACACAGTCGTTTTTATAAAATTAAATAGCACAGTATGTGTCCGCAGGTTTTCTGGATGTCGCTCAAGCTTTTAACAGAGTTTGGCATACAGGTCTCTTACACAAACTGAAAGCAGTACTTCCATTTTACCTACTACTTTATCATAAATTCCTTCCTGTCTGACAGATTCTTTAGAATTCGTTTAGGATGTCCTACTCAAATTTCTTTCTTGTCTAAGCTGGCGTGCCTCAGGGCTCTATTTTAGCCCCACTTCTCTATTCTGTATATATATCAGACCTACCGACCCTACCCCAGATCCTCACTACCACCTACGCTGACGACACAGCGATAGCCCGAGACGAAAACTCTATACACGCTTCACTAACAATCCAACATCATCTCAATCTTATACACGAATCGTGTAAAACATGGAAAATAAAATTTAATACGGCAAAATTCCTTCACGTAACTTTCACACTCCGTCATGGTGATTGCCCACCAGTTTACATAGACAATGGACCTCTCACTAAAACATATACGGTCAAGTATCTCGGTCTGACTTTTGATAAACGGCTAACTTGGAGCACACATATCAAACGGAAACGTTTGTTACTGAATTCCCGACTTCAACTTCTATATTCCCTACTTCACAAACGATCAAAATTACCAATGGCAGAAAAATTACGCATATATTGTTCTCCTTTGAAACCTACATGGGCCTACGGGTCCCAAATTTACGGTTCAACTAAACCCTCTAACTTGCAACGAATTCAAGCATTCCAGTCAAAAACATTACGCCTTATAGCAAAAGCACCTCTTTACGTTAGTAACAAACCCTTACATACGGATTTGAAAACACCACTTGTACAAAATTCCATCTAATACCTGTACAAACGCTTTCACGACAAGTCACACGAACACGAGATCCCACTGGTGCGTTCACTTTCCACCTTCCATTTACCTGATAATCCCCCAAAAGACGCCTTAAAAGACCCTGGAGTAGAGACCTGCTAATTTGATATACAAATTTCATTGTTGGGGAAGCACCAATGAAGCCCTTAACCTTACATACCTACCCCTCTCATGCCTGTCATGTCATTTACATTATTATCATAATCATCACATTTGCTTGTTGTAAAATTTTACAGTTGTAAATGAAGAATTAGAGAAAAAAAATAACACAGGATATATTTACGATTGTCACAATAACACCGTGTTTGGATTCATTTTAATCGAGAAAGTCGTGTGAGTGTTTCACACCAGATTTTTTCCTATTTTTACTTTCTCTTGCCTATATGAATATATAGGAAGGAAAGTAGGTCTATTGTTTTCATGTCGATTTTTCGAAATCGAGTTTTCACCGGATCTATACGTTTTCAAACCCCCTGATCCCAAAAAACATGTTTTTAGCGATTGGTCTGTGTGTGTGTGTGTATACAAAATATCTCAAGAACGGAACATCGTACAAACTTGAAACTTGAAACTTAAGTTACATACCACTACCGGACCCGACACGAACATTTTCATCAAAATCGGTCAACCGGAAGTAGTAGTTTATTCGTATAATTTTTCACTTTTTTGCGATTTTCTTAAAAACTGGTCCTACGATTTTTTTTAAAAATCGCCTGGTTTACTAAATTTTTTATGCTCTACAAGATAGGGTAAGCGTCATGTTTGCTTAAATTCTTGGTGAGGCTGTTTTCACGTAAAAAATACTTTACATAAGATTACGGCTTTAATATGCATTTTAGCGCAAACATTTATATAACATAAGGTGTAGACAATTTAAAATCCTACAACTTTTATTTGAAACATTTTCTTGTATAACGCTTAGTTTAGCGGTAATTAGTGATTTTCTGTTTTTTCTCACGAAAACGTGAGAAAAATCATTTTTTTAATATTTCGGCTTTAGTACGCTTTTTACGACAAAAGTGTATATAATAAAATTTATAGAAAATTAAGAGATCTAAAACTTATAAATTTTTCGCTACAGAGCCTAGTTTAGCGTGAAAGTGTGATTTTACGTTTTTTTAAGCCAAACTGAGTTCGATTTTCATTTTGCATCATTCACTCATGATTAAAATAAGGTTATGTTTTTGAGGTTAGTTTTTAGTTTATTTTTAATATTTTATTACTAATGTTAGGTTTATTGTTAATTATTTGCATTGGCAAGAGAAAGTTGTATGAGTGTTTCACACCAGATTTTTAAAAGATTTATGGATATACACTAATGAGTGAGTATGTAAAAAGGGTGTCAGTAATGAATTTTGATTTTGTATAGATAGTGGGAATTTGATAGACTGAACCACCCCGGTTCTCATTTCGGATTATTGCGGTTGAACTGCAAACGAGCAGATGGGTTTTTCGTGTATTGATCGAAATATGTTAAATAAAATAATGGATGTTTTTTATGTGATTTTTGTTTGTATATTTGCCTCACTGATTTTCAACAGACAAAAGAAGGAATAAAATTGAATAGCGTTTAAGCTCATTATTCATTTAAAACGGTTACTCCAATACACACACCGCGTTCAATGTTTTGGTTAGATCGTCATCATCATTATTATCATTATTAACACATTATTATTAAATATGCAGTAAGTAAAAAAAGGTAGTCTGCCAATAAAACAATAGGCCAAAGGAAAAAAACAATCCCAGTCTGCCAGTAGTTGTTTTCTTTTTTTTGTTTAACGTGCGACTGTTCTGCAATTACTGCTAATGCAGACGGTGAAGGATGAAATGATTTTTGTAACGTATAAAAATATGAATTTTCCCTGAATGTGATTCAAACCCGAGACCGCATGATGAGATGCGAACACATTACCAACTACGTGTACCATTATAAATTTGTATCAAGTGTTAATTAGTATCAAGTATAAATTAGTAAACCAGGCGATTTTAAAAAAAACATCGTAGGGCCAGTTTTTGAGAAAATCGCAAAAAAGTGTAAAACTACACGAATAAACTACTACTTCCAGTTGACCGATTTTGATGAAATTATTCGTGTCGGGTCCGCTAGTGGTATGTATCTTAAGTTTCAAGTTTCAAAGTCGTACAAGTTCCGTTCTTGAGATATTCCTTACACACACACATACACACACACACACACACACGCACACAGACCAATCGCTAAAAACATGTTTTTTGGGTTCAGGGGTTCTGAAAACGCGTAGATCCGGTGAAAACTCGATTACAAAAATCGACATGAAATTAATACTTTCCTTCCTATATTAATAAAGCAAGAGAAATAAAAATAAAAACAATATACTAAACTGAAATTGCATAAGGGCAAAAACGTTAAAATAAAACTAATTTTTGTTTCAAGAAAAATTAAAAAAAAGTACTTGAGATAATTGCCGACAAATTGTGGAGAATTAGGGATTTGTATATTGACGACGTAATTTAAGAGCATTTGATAAAATTGAGTACAATATTCAATTTAAACTCAGGAAATAACATGTAAGGTTGAAAATAGTGGAAGAAAGAGAGAGTTGCTGTGAAATATGGGTAATAGTTAACAAGTGCGAGTGAAACAGATATATTATTTTAATAATAGGTTAGGACGGGATATGAGAAAATGGGCATACGAAGAACAATATAATAACCAGTAAGCAAATGGTTTATACGCTTGGTAAAGCATTTTCCTTAGACAACAGTTAAATGGTATCTTCTATTGTTATATTATTATATTGTACAGGGTACCCCACAAACGACACCATATTTCCATTGTCAACAAATAGGCCACCATTATTCATTTTGTTAATTAATTATAATTTGCTTAGTATACAAATAATTGTTTTTTACTTTCTCTTGCCTACCTTTATGATTATATAGGAAGGAAAGTATTGTTTTCATGTCGATAACAACAAAACACTCTTCACCGGATCTACACGTGATCAGATCCCCTCAACCCACACAGCAACATGATTTTAGCGATGGATCTGTGTGTGTGTGTGTGTGTGTGTGTGTGTGTGTGAACAGAATATCTCAAGAACAGAAAATCGTACGAACTTGAAACCTAAAACTTATGTTGCATGCCATTACCGGACCCGACACGAACATTTTCATCAAAATCGGTCAACCGGAAGTAGTAGTTTATTCGTGTAATTTTTCACTTTTTTCGATTTTCTCAAAAATTGGTCCTACGATGTTTTTTTAAAAATCGCCTGTTTTACTCAATTTTTTATTCTCAACAAGATAGGGTAGGCGCCATGTTTGCTGAAATTCTCGGTGAGGCTGTTTTCACGTAAAAACATTGTTTTTTCAAGATCGCGGCTTTATTATGCATTTTACCGCAAAAATATATATAATAAAAGTTGTAGAGAATTTAAAGGTCTACAACTTTTAATTCAAACATTTTTTGTATAACGTTTAGTTTAGCGGTTATTTGCAATTTTCTTTTCTTTCTCACGAAAACGTGTGAAAAATCGATTTTTTTAAAAGATTTCGGCCTTAGAATGCATTTTACGATAAAAGTATATTAATTAATTTTATAGGAAATCAAAAGATCTACAACTTTTATGAAAACCATTTTACTTTACAGAGCCTAGTTTAGCGTGAAAGAGTAATTTTCCGTATTTTTAAGCCAAACTGAGGTTGATTTTCATTTTGCGTCTTTCATGTATGATTAAAATTAGGTTATGTTTATTGAGGTTAGTTTATTGTTTATTTCTAATGTTTTATTACTAATGTTAGGTTTATTGTTATATATTTGCATTTGCAAGAGAAAGTTGTGTTTGTTTCACACCAGATTTTTATTAATTTTTTTTATATTGAATACAATAATTGACTTTAATAATATGAATTTTAAGGAAAAGTATATAATTATCATTAACGTTATAGAAAATTAAAAGACGCTGGACGGGTTTTGAAATTTTACATAGTTTGTTTCATGAACTGTGTAAAGAACCAAAAATTTAAAATTGGTAAAACCCGTGTCACCGGATGGCGACATACCGTGGCTAACCTTATCTGTTGGGTGGCCCTGTAAAGAGCCGTTTATGTGTGTGTCCGCCGGGGCGGACAGAGTGTTTGATGGCCCTGTAAAGGGCCGGTGTAAACCTTAATGAATTAGTCCTGAGAAGGACCGTTGTGCCGATCTCAAAGGAGACCGGTATAGGCAGCGCGTGGCTGCGATGAGAGCCGTGGCTCAGGTTGATGGCCCTGAGAAGGACCGTTGTGCTGGTCTGGAAGGAGACCGGCGTAGGCAGCGCGTGGCGACGGCTGCTGCGTTGCTGGCTGCTGCAAGTTCCAGAGCATCTTCCTTGTTTATCTGGTGGATGTAGTCGGTCGATCTTCGTCGGAGATGTAGAGCGTAATGACAAGCGGCTCAGTGCACTGCGCTTTTATAGCTACTGAGAGCGCTGTGGTAGGGGACGGTTACTGGCTTGGTGACAAAGCCCTCTGTTGGCATGCAGCCGAAAAGTTTGTCGGAACGCCGCCAAAGGGTCTACCGCGCCGACAAAGGCCGGAAGAATTATTAAAGGCCGGCAACACTGTTAATGATTAATTAGAAGGGTGGCGGTGACAACCGCTACGATATTTTGCGGAGTACTTATGATTCTTAAATTAAACAAAAAGCAATGAGCACAAATTTTACGATTAAAATCATCCAGAAATTTGGTCACTGAATTTTGCAATCCACCACCAAAATAATAGCACTATGTAAAATTTATCAACTGCCCGCTACGACATTTTACTCCGCAAAATATCGTAGCGGGCAGTTGATAAATTTTACACAGTGCTATTATTTTGGTGGTGGAATTGCAAAATTCAGTGACAAAATTTCTGGATGATTTTTAGGGTGATGAAAATATTGTTTATTATTTTTATGTATACATCTTACTTAATAAATTACACTAATACATCGTAAATACTCATGAGACTATAAGACGTGTTAATGTAATTGAAAAATTGTATGTTTAGAATAAATCACCGGTTTACCTTGATTGTTGGGGTTCAATTAATCATAATTTTTCAAGAATGATCGGCCTGAGTTTGTGTAAATCTACACCTCATTTTATATGGCATAGGTCTACACATCAACCTCATCTGATTGGATCATAATAAATACGGTTAGGCCTACTTATGATTCTTAAATTAAGCAAAAAGCAATGAGCACAAATTTTACGATTAAAATTAAATAAAACGATCTGGTGTAAACGACGCCCACGACTTTCTCTTGCTAATGAAAATAATGAACAATATAACATAACATTAGTAATAAAGCATTAAAAATAAACAAAAAACTAACCTCATAAAACATAACCTAATTTTTTTTTTATAATTGGTTTATTATGATCGCATCAACATTGTAAGTTTTTAGCGACCCGATTACATAAAAAACACAAATTACATAACATAAGATTATAACAGTACACTTTAGGTTTAAAATGATGTTTTTCAATTAAATAAAATTTACACTTAACAATTGAATCGTAGACTTTTAAATTATAAATTATAATATGAGTATAAACTGAATATAAATTATTTTATATTTTAATTGTATTTTTATTTGCACTAAAATTGTCTGAATATTTAAAAATTGTATAAAATCTAGTGTTTTTGTTTAGTGTGTGTGATTAACGCAATTTTTGTAATTATCCGGTAAATAAAATTGTCTATAACCTAATTTTAATCATGAGTGAATGATGCGAAATTAAAATCAACCTTAATAATTTCGTCGCCTTAATAATTTCAACCTTAATCCAACATCGCCGGCCGCGTTGGCGATGTTGGCAACGTGCTCGCCTCTCGTCACGCGGGCCGGCCGCATTGGCGCAGTTGGTAACGTGCTCGCCTCTCATCATGCGGTCTTGGGTTCGAATCCCACTCAGGCATGGCATTTTTTCATACGTTACAAAATATCATTTCATCCTTCACCGTCTGCATTAGCAGTAACTGCAGAACAGTCGGACGTTAAACCAAAAAAAAAAAAAAAATCTCGTCACGCGGTCTTGGGTTCGAATCCCACTCGGGCATGGCATTTTTTCATACGTTACAAAAATTAATTTCATCCTTCACCGTCTGCATTAGCAGCAATTTGCAAAACAGTCGGACGTTAAACCAAAAAAAAAAAAAATTAATAATTTCGCTTAATAATACGGAAAATCACTGTTTCAAGCTAAACTAGGCTCTGTAGAGAAACATGCTTGAAATAAAATTGTAGGTCGTTTAATTTCCTATAAATTAAATTATATATACACGTTTGTCGTAAAACGCATACCATGGCCGAAATCTTAACACATTCATATTTTACAGATAATCATTAAAAACTAAAACAGAAAATCACTAATTACCGCTAAACTAAGTGTTATATAAAAAAAAATATTAGAAGTTGTAGGATTTGAAATTTTCTGCAACTTTGATTATATACACTATTGCTTTAAAATTTATCTTAAGGCCGTAATCTTAAAATAATACACTTGCTTCTACAAAATCACAGCCTCCCAAGAATTTCAGCAGGCATGGCGACTGCCCTATCATTTAAAGCATAGAAATGCAGTAAATGAGGTTTAAAAGAAATCGTAGGAGCCATTTTTGAGAAAATCGAAGAAAGTGGAAAATTACACGAATAAACTAATACTTCTGGTTGACCGATTTTGAGGAAAATGTTCTCATCGGGTCCTCCAGTAGTAACTAACTTAAGTTTCAAGTACGTACGAAGTTTTGTTCTTGAGATATTTTTCACGCGCGCGCACGCACGCACACACACACACACACACACACAACCCGATGTTGCACTATGTGACTTATTCACCAGATGTTGCACCATGTGACTTCTACTTGTTCCCTAAGGTGAAATCTGCATTAAAAGGGACAAGATTTGAGTCTGTGAAAGTTGTAAAACAGAAAGCGGCACGTGTCCTAAAGAAGCTGACAGAAGATGACTTCCAGCGCTGTTTCCAACAATGGAAAATTCGCATGGAGCGTTGTAGGGATAGAGAAGGAGTGTATATTGAAGGTGACAATAAGTGATTGTGTATAAAATTAAAATTAAATTTTTTTCATCGTCAGTCTCGTTATTAAATAGCCACACCTCGTATGTATTAGAGAATGGTTAGCCGATATTACGCAGACTTAAGTAATAACGGCGTGCATTAGTACTACCGGGTGATTCATTTAAAAGTAGCCCGCTGCATTTAACAGCGGCCTTCGGCACTCAGTTGGATTCAAATAGTAAATGAATAAATAGAATTACTTAATACATAATTTTACATATTTATTTAAAATTTATATACAAATTTCAATTTCACCTTTACAGTTGATGCTGAAAGTGGCGTCCTTGAACGCTTACACATTTTTACGCACGTTCAATGTTATTAATGCACACACGACGCAATACGGAAACGTATAGCTTGAATGGCTGCCGCGATGTTATTCTTTAGCTCATGTATACTGCGGGGGTTTGTTTGGTAAACAGTTTCTTTTAAATAATCCCATAGAAAAAAATCGCACGTACTCAAATCGGGTGAACGAGGAGGCCACAAATCTTTACTAACAACTCGCATGGGAAAAGCCTGATTGATATGAGATAGGGACTGGCGAGACGTGTGACATGTTGCACCATCTTGCTGGAAAATATTGTACTCTATAATAATATAATAATTAAATAATAATATAAATTGTACTATAAAGGCCAGTCGATCACATCGTGATCAGTGCTGCCAATACAGCATAAAATATGAAAATTACTCGAGCGGCGGGCTAATTTTAAATGAATCACCCAGTAGCCTCAGAGTCTAGGAAAATGGCAAACATTAAGATATTTAATTTTATCAACGAGACAAAATGTAACTGTCAAAATATTTGTGGATCACCCAGTACAGAGAGATTGTAATACATTTTATTACTTTTACTAGCATTTGTAGAGTAGAGTTGAAAGCAGCCAGCCCAGCCCAGCCCTATATCATCTATTAGCTCTGTTGCATGAGATCCACTAGTGGCACACGTTAATGACATTTACTCTTCTGTTTATTCTTAATTACCCATCCCATTACCCCATGATGATGGGTAATAGTCAAGTATGGCCTGGAAGGTGGGGGGGAATTGACATGGGTAAAAAGGGAACATTCATTGGGAATACTTCAGTTTACTTTACATTTTATAATTTACAGTTTTATGTTATCCAATCCCTTAGCTCTGTTCGCCGTTTAAATGATCCCCTGTTTATCTTAAATATTATACTTACTTATTTGTGTATTCATTGCTATTTTTTTTAACTCATAAATTTCTTCCAATATTAAGACAAATTAATTATTTTTCCTAACTGAACGTAAAATTTAAAATACCACTTCAAAGATACTCAGTAGAATCTATAGTTCAGCCGCTCTAAGTTTGCTCCTTCTGTCTGTCAACAAACCAAAACCAGCTACTACAGGGTGCATACTAGAGTCCGTGACTTTATGGACGTCGTATTCCTATTAAGTTAACTATGTTTTAATTTATAAGTACTTAAAGTACTAAAAAAAATTAGTCGTGATATGATGTAGGCCTAACAATTTAATTTAGAAAACTACTTTTAAAAGTATTTTGTATTTAAATACTTTTGAAATTATTTAGTTATTACTTTTTAATCAGCGTGTACACATTTAGATATAATGCGCATGCTCAGTGACGTCATTATTTGTTTACATTAGGAGCAAACTTAGAACGGCTGAACTGTATACAATTTTTAATAAAGTGCCGCATTATTTACGGTACAATTTCTTGAGTATATGCCAACTCATTCCAAATGAGATGTGAGTCGCGTATGCACAGTAGCAAAGGAAGTAGTGGGGGGGTTTCAGAGCCAGTGCGTTCCCAGTCACCAAAGAGTGAACATCCATACAGTGGGTCAAAAAAGTAGTGTTTCGGTTTTGTAGTCCAGCCGGTTTCTTTAGAATAGTACCTTACATACTATAAGACGTGATTTTCTTTTATGCGTTATCGAAAACAAGTTTAATTAAAATAGTGTAATTGTGTATACTATTTAAAATAGTGTTTCAGTGTTAGTTAATTTTTTTTATCCGAGGCGGCGAGAAAAACTCATGTTCACTGTTAGTTTATTTAAAAAAGTATAATTGTGTGTTTATTTAAAATAGTATTTTAGTGTATTTAAAATAGTATTTTAGTGTATTTAAAATAACAGCATAATATTTTATTAACAGCACTATGAGCGTAATAGTACATGAGAAAATTACGTCTATTTGTAACTAGAATTATATAAATAATGTGTGTGTCTGTGTATGTGATAAACAGGACACAGAACTTTGTAGGCAGGCTGTTACGCACTGACAAGTGTGGAGAGAAATATACCCATCTCTTTCTATATATTTCTTTCTCACTCAGTTGTTCTGCGCAACTCGAAATTCATTTGGATCTTGCCGGCCTGTACGTAAGAGTTTTAGACGTACATTTTGATGAATAATTTACGCTACTGTATTTCCATTGGAGGGGTAAGCGCACAGTGCACACTGGTCGCAGGTTGCTCGTCTACAAGTGGAAACCTGCTAGCAGAAATATGCCATTAAGTTCTAATCAGACGTCTCACATTAAACGCTTGTAGCGGAACCTGTACATTGGTCACCGGCACATATCTGCTCACGGGTTTCTTTTGTATATATAGTATTCAGATGAACTGCAGTCCCCTAGCCGTGGGAGTGAGAGAATGGATAACGCTCTCACTCACACAACCCATACGCACCGTTCCAATAACATTGTCTTTAATTTTACTCATTGTTGTGAGCAAGCGTTTATGCATGCAGTAAACTAACAACAAAGATAACGACTGTAGTATGTTTTCGGATTTGGATTATTACGGTAAAGACCTTTGAGCGCATGCGTAGTTTTGCCACATATCTCCTTCTCTGTTTCTTATCGCATGGTCAGCCAATTAAATGACTGAATCATTTAAGAACAGAAGAGGTAGAGGTATACTGTGACACTAATCAGAGTTATCTCCTCTAGAAGTAATGAATTTCATTATACAGCCAGACCCTGTGATGAATGAAGTGAAGGTGTCATTTGCAGAGTTGGAAAATTTGTGCTTTTCAGAGGGCCCGGCATGCTGATAAGTGTACTTTTCCACTCAGTGAGTTGGCAATTGTAAACCACCTTACTCCTCGTTTTACTTAGTAAAGCCTCTAGAGGTTCAAACCAGCTGTTTGGCTGATGACCTAAACAACAATAACATCTCCTTCTCATTCGCTCGGCTATGGGACATTTTAGTTCGTCTGATAGTTATACCTGCGTGCTGCTCTGCTGCACTGGTTGCAGTGTAATTGGCAGGGGCCACGCCCCAGACCACACTCAGCGTACCCATAGAACTGCAGCTTAGGCTACCCTATCCTCACCGCTGTGAGGTAATGGGGGCTGAGTGTAGCACCTCCGTGTGCTATTCGTAGTAGATCCATGTGTGGTAGAGCCACGTGCAAAGCATTAGCTGCGTAACTAGCTCGACGGCGACTCGTCCAACGTTTACACGCGTCATATATAAAGAACTAAATGATACATTAACAGGTTGACTGCCATGAGACACATAAATATGTCTTAGTATGAAATCCACCACTGCTATGAGACATAAATCTCTGTCTCACATAACTTTGTCACGGCTGCTGCGAGACATGAATTTGTGTCTCGTTGCAATCCGCTGTTTACAAAGTTTGACAGCTGACAAAGTTGTACATAAGGTTAACTTATAATATATGTATAAAAAGATAAAATTACAAACTTTTTACCCATGGCAGGGTACAAAACGTACAAAACAAAGTACATAACGTAGAATTTAAACAATTATTTATACTTAAGTTGTGAAATCTTTTAGGCAAGTCAAGAACATTACAGCGTTGGAATCTAACCAAATTGTCTTCAATGAAAAATTAATTATTAAATTATTATTATTATTATTAAATATTAATTAATTAATATTTATATATATTAATTATTATTAATTATTAAAATTTGTTATTAATTGCTTCAATTAAAAAAATATTACAAAAAATCATTAATTTATGAAAAACTAAGAATGTTAAAAAACCTTATTAATAAATATTGTAGGGTTTTTATTGTACTACAACTAATTATAAATGTAGTTTACACTTTTGCTCTAGAATCCATCCATATTAAAGCCACAATCTTAAAAAAAGAAGTTACAACCAGAATTCAGGCCTCCAAAGAAATTTTAGCAGACGTGGCGCTTATCCTATCATGTAAAGCGTAAACAAATTCGTAAACAATTAGTGATTTTTTAAAAAAATCGTATGAGCCGTTTTGAGTTAAATTTGCACGAAAAACTAAAACTTCCGGTTGACCGACTTTGATGATGTTTCTTTCTTGAGATATTTTATGCACATGCGCGCGCACAGACACAGACCAATCGCCATATATATGACTATTTTTTTTGGTTCTGGAGACTTGAAAACGTGATAACCGGTGAAAACTGGATTTGGAAAATCAACATGAAAATAACACATTCCTCCCTATACAATCATATGAAGCAAAAGAAAGTAAGATAGTAAAATACAAGTTGATATGGCAGTTGTAACAAATCAGTAATATTAAAAATGTTTTTATAATAGGGTTCAATATTTTGTTTAGAACTTTTATCGTTTGTTACATTAAACAGCATTAGGGTTGATATGCATTGTACAGTGCAGGGGCTACGTACTAAAGAGAGTATCTCACTCTTCATAGATCTTGCATAGCATAGTTGCAAATACTGCTAAAAGGATCATAGTACATAAAGGGTGATGTGACTAAAAACAGTACTATTGTCAATTGGATCATTTTTATTGTCTTTCAATAACAACGTTTTTTTATCTCACTTCGATGTCGTAGTGGTTTGATTACTTTATTATAAACTGGTAAATTCTGGGTTCGACTACCGGACTTTGATAATTTTAACAATATATAACTCTTCGCAAAAACGTTTCAGCTGATGTCAAAAGTGGTTTTTGTGAGTTAATAAAATGAATATGTATTTTTTTTCTTATATTTAGAGGTATTGTTATCGGAAATACTTTATTTGTAACTGCAACCTTGAAATTTTGTAATTAAAAAAAAACCTACATTATGCTGATATTCTGATGTAGGTAGTCATATGCAGGGATTTCACTGGTGTTTATTCGTATATGGATACCTGTCGGAGAAAGGGAAAAAGAGGAAAACGGAGAGAGAGGAATTAATGGTGAGGTAAGGGATGTGAGTGATAAGTTGAGGGGAAGAGGGTCTGAGAGAAGAGGAGAAAGATAGGAAGAGAGGTTAGAGGGGGTGAGAGAGTGGGCGGAAGTGGGACAGAAAAAGAAAAAAAGCGAGACGGAGATGGAGTTGAATGTTGAGGGGGAGATTTGAGTGATAAGGAGGTGGGGAGAGATGTGTGAGAGAGAAGAGGAGGAAGATAGGGAGATAGGGAGATAGAAAGGGAGAGAAAGCGAGAGGGAGATGGAGATGAATAGTAACGGGGAGATTTGAGTGATAAAGAGATGGGGAGAGATGTGTGAGAGAGAAGGGGAGAAAGATAGGGAGAGATGGGGGAGACAGAGATAGAAAGGGACAGAAAGCGAGAGGGAGATGGAGATGAATGGTGAGGGGAAGATTTGAGTGTTAAGGAGATGGGGAGAGATGTGTGAGAGAGAAGGGGAGAAAGATAGGGAGAGATGGGAGAGACAGAGATAGAAAGGGACAAAAAGCGAGAGGGAGATGGAGATGAATAGTGAGGGGGAGATTTGAGTGATAAGGAGGTGGGGAGAGATGTGTGAGAGAGAAGAAGAGGAAGATAGGGAGATAGAAAGGGAGAGAAAGCGAGAGGGAGATGGAGATGAATTGTGAGGGGGAGACTTGAGTGTTAAGGAGATGGGGAGAGACGTGTAAGAGGGAAGGGGAGGAAGATAGGGAGAGATGGAGAGAGAGGGAAGTAGAGGATAAAAGAGAGATAAGGAAAAGATAGGGAGAGAAGGAGCGAAAGCGATAGAAAGATGGAAATAAGCCGAGAGGGAGTGAATGGAAGGGAGGGAGAGAGAAAAGGAAAGGCAGAGCGAGGGGGAGATTTAAGTGATAAGATGAGAGATGAGAATTGTAGGCTTTAAGAAAGCAGATAAGTAATGAACATTTACATCTAATAGTTAGAAAAATGCGTTCTTTATTTAGTCACCCACAATCCAATAACGAACAGTCAAATACTATATAATATGAATACTATGGGTATAATT
Source organism: Catonia carolina (assembly GCA_035578175.1). NCBI lineage: Eukaryota > Metazoa > Arthropoda > Insecta > Hemiptera > Achilidae > Catonia > Catonia carolina. The sequence continues at coordinate 1,032,301 of JAQMRL010000026.1, forward strand.
ACAGTCTACGGAACAAAACGGTTTCTCTATTTTACTCCTCGTGATAGTGAACAGAAGGCGGTGCTTATAAGCGGTACGTATAGGCCTACTGTTCATTTTAGTACATGCTCTTTCTAGCTAAAGGAGAGGTTAATGCTTTGGTTTGCTGTAGTATAGATAACCGTACCTACCGTACGACACTAACATAAATGCCTCACAAACACAAAACTCGATCATATTCCACGACATACGATATAGATCGAAAATTCAGTAAACTCTAGTCGATTAACAGGACTATCTTATCTTATCTTACTGTCAGTTATTCTCATACAATCATTATCTTTGAACCAATCCGAAATTATTCTATTTATGTATTCAATTTATCATTGTACCAATTACGTAATACAATTATTGTTCAGTCTGTGACTCTGTCAATATAGGTCAATCAGTGGTGTCCTAGACTTGATAATTAAATTCCCGGGTTCTATTCTCTACTTGGTTCTGTTATTATAATACCATGAGGGTTGTTTAATTTAAATCTCCGGTAGACCATAAATAAAATACATGTGAATATACAAAATCTTTACTTTCTCTTACGTATATGAATATGTAGGAAGGAAGTATTGTTTTCATGTTGATTTTAACAAATCGAGTTTTCACCGGATATACACATTTTCAGATCCCTGAACCCAGTTATAGAGCCCCTGCCTAGGGGTGGAAAATGGTCAATGGTCTCAATTGTCGAAGAAGAAGATTTTCCCAAAGGTGGACGCGGTGGAAAAATCAAGGATATGGGTTTCCGAATAAACGCCAGGTACTCTAATGTGGCAATCTCACCAATGGTCTTACTTCGCACAGGCCTCGTAACTCGGCCGAAGGAATGCTGTATTTACTGGTAAGCTTCAGGATCCCTCGAATAAAATTTATTTAACCTCCTGAGAACAGGCGGTATAGTATACTATACCATGTAGTTGCTTGCATTGATTGAGACCCAGCACCAGTTTTGTATGCTGTGCCTCGCTTGAGGCCTATAGTTATACTATACCAGATATCCTATTGCACTGTTTGAGTCCTGATGAGAAATATTACGGTGTTTTGGTTGAGACCTATCGTATAGTATACTATACTTTGATTGCACTGGCATTTCACGTACCTTTTATCTATTAAATTTGACTTTTCAACAGTGTACTCCATGTATTGGATCTTTGTTGTACTACAAATGAGATGTTTCCTGTGTATTCTGTTTATCCCTATAAAAATGGCGGACAACGATCTACAAGTGGAAAAGATTTCTCAGGCCTCAACCCTTGCACCTTACAGGTATAGTAACTATACCTATGGGAACCATATACCAATGCACACCACTACTTATACACCAGGACTCAACCAAAGCAGCCGGCCGCATTGGCGCAGTTGGTAACGTGCTCGCCTCTCATCATGCGGTCTTGGGTTCGAATCCCATTCAGGCACGGCATATTTTCATACGTTACAAAAAATCATTTCATCCTTCACCGTCTGCATTAGCAGTAATTGCAGAACAGTCGGACGTTAAACAAAAAAAAACAAAAAAAAATCAACCAAAGCAACCTTCAAGCGTAGTGTACTATACCTACGGGTCTCAATATATACAACCAAAAAAATTCCTCACGTCCCAAGAGGTTAAGAAAATTGTTCTCATAAGACGACGCATCTCATGGCTGGTGGCAATTTTTAACACGTTGACTACCACACTAAATTTTGTGACACTTACAGCTGGGCCATCGTACTTTTTTCACATTTTATTCATTTTTCTTCTTACTTTACTTAATTTATTTAATAAAAACTATTTTTTTTTGTAAAATAAAATTGTGATAAACTTTTGGGTAACATGGCCTGCTGGAATGATTGTACATTTCAGAGCCATGTGATCCCTTTTTGTGTAACAATAAAAAATGTAATAAACAACTGGGTTAAGTTACACAGTTTTAGACTATTTCAATCAACCAAAATAAGCAAAAGAAATAATAAAATTACAAATAATTCTCCTCCTAGTGAGTACAAGACCTTGACGTTGGTGGAGGGGCTTGTGTGCTCCTTTGACCCCGAGAGCTATGCCGGCGGTAGTGCAACTACTGGCAGAGCCTCCCAAGCCGGACAGGTCGAGGGGTAGGAGCCAGACAAAGAAGTACTCAAAGAAATGCTGCTGCCTTGTAGATGTGATATTGGTTTATCAAAGGCTGAGGGAAGAAAACCCTGAAAGAAAATTGACCGATCCTTCTGGTAGAGGGTTAGATCGATAGGCCTGCACCCTGTCATCTGTAAAAATTCTTACCGCAAAAAATCCTAAAAACCAGCCTCGGAACTCGGACTGCCTACAACGGAATAAACAAGGAAACAGTAAACGACTTGGAAAACGGAAACGGACTTTAAATATTAGTACTTGGAATATGCAGGGATGGAGAAATAAGGTTGATGAGGTCATCACAGAATTGGAAGGAATCAAATCGGATATCATCGTTTTAACGGAAACTAAGAAGAAGGGACAGGGTGGTGAGGAAGTGAGAAACTTTGTGCATATTTATAGTGGAGTGGACAAGGAGAAACGAGCCAAGGCTGGAGTATCTGTGTTGATTTCAAAAAAACTAAGAAGATCGATCAAAGGATGGGAACAAATAAATGAAAGACTCATTAGACTGTCACTTGAATGGAAAGGACACAGCTTAGAGATTTTTGGAGTATATGCTCCAACAAATGATGCAAATGATGTTGAAAAGGATGAGTTTTATGAAGCACTGACAGACCATATTGAAGTGATTGGTGATCGCAGAGAGGTTATTGTCCTGGGTGATTTCAATGGTTGGACAGGAAATAGATTGGATGATAAAGTTGTGGGGAAATATGGAGATGTGAGGCTGAATGATGGTGGTGAGAGAATGATACAGTTCTGTGAACAAAATTCATTGCAGATCTTAAATGGGTTTTATAAACATAAAGAAATTCACAAGTACACATACACTCAGCCTGCTAGAAAAATAAAATATGTAGGCCCTAATTGATTATGTCGTGGCGAAGCAAAATACAAAAATACACTTTGAAGATGTAAGAGTACTAAGAGGGCCAGAATGTGGATCAGACCATCACCTTCTTCGGGCAGTGTGCTATTTCCCTTTCAAACATCATTTGAAAAAAATACAGAAAACCAGAACCAGCAAGGATCAACTTCGGATTTGACTCCATTAGAGGAAAACAAATTTAATATCGAGAGCTTGAATGATCCTTCTACTTCATACTTATATAAACGGCGACTGGACCAGAAGCTACAAAATGTGACATATTCCTCAGCAAATCAAATGTATCAGGACATTGTTTCCAGTATCACTCAAGCAGCATTGGAGGCCCTGGGACAGGTTCCAAAATTCAAGGAACAGGATGCTCCCGGTTGGTGGACACCCGATATTGACCAGGCGGTGAAGGAGAAGAAGCAAGCATACCATAAGTGGCTTACAACGAGGGATGCTGAGGACCGACGTCAGTATGCAAGAATGAACATAGAGGTGAAAAAGTTGGTAATCCAAGCTAAAAATCAGCAGTGGGAGCTGAAATGTGCAGAGGTCGACAGATATATGGGATCAACAAAGTCAAGAGAGGCATGGAAAACAGTAAAGCAACTAAGAACAAACAAGCAGGAAAAGAGTAGTTTGAACACTATAGATGAAAATGCATGGAAAAAGCACTATTCTGAGCTGCTCAGTGAGACCAGGCCTCAGTTCTTGGAGGCTGAGACAACAGCGGGTGACATAGAGTATGATGAGGATGATGAAATATCTGTTGATGAGGTAAAAGCAGTGATTGCTAATTTGAAAGATGGAAGAGCGGCTGGTCCTCTTGGTGTGCCAAATGAACTCTTAAAGCATGGTTCAGAGACTCTGTTGAGATTACTAGCCTATGTATTCACCGTATTCTTTCGAGGTCAAGACCTACCACCTGAGTGGACAAAGTCTTATATCAGTAATCTTTTTAAAAAAGGTGACCGTCGAGACTGCAATAATTATCGGGGTTTAAGTGTAACAAATTCATTGTCTCGAGTGTATGGGAAAGTCCTGAAGAACAGAATTGAGAAGGAAGTCATGGATGTGGAGGAGCAGAATGGCTTCAGAGCGGGAAGATCGTGTGTAGACAGCATTTTCTCTTTGAAACAGTTAACAGACAAAAGGATAGCTCATAATCAAGCTACTCATATTGTTTTTGTGGATCTTACTAAGGCTTATGATAGTGTCCCTCTCTCAAAGTTATGGATGGCCATGAAAAATCAGGGCATAAGTGTGAAATACATTCATGCTGTCCAGCAACTATATAAGAATATGACATCAAATATCAAAGTGCGTGGAAAAATCACAGATGAAATTCCCATTAGTAAAGGATTAAGACAAGGATGTTGCATTGCTCCTACACTGTTCAAAATATATTTGAATGAAGCATTGAAAGTCTGGAGAAGGAAATGTTGCAACATGGGTATCCTTGTTGGAGATAAAAGGTTGTACTCATTGCACTTTGCCGATGATCAGGTTATTATGGCTGAAGATGAACAAGACATTGACTACATGCTACGGAAACTGGATGAGGAGTACACAAACTGGGGTCTATCAATAAGCAGAATGAAAACAGAGTATATGGTTGTTGGAGGAAATGCTAAAGATTTGAGTCTTGGAGGTGAAATCATAAAGGCAACAAGAAGATTCAAATACCTCGGAGTTGTGCTATCGTCAAATGGGGGAAGCAATGAGGAAATAAATGCAAGAATTGGTCAAGCGCGGTCAGCAATAAGGCACAGTGTCCTATGGAATGGAAAAATAACAAGGAAAAATAAGATTTGCATTTACAGCACAGTCATTGAAACCATTGGAACATACGGTGCAGAAACTTGGGAGGTGAATAAAAGGTATGAAGCTAAGCTCAAGGCTTTGGAAATGGATTATTGGAGGCGATGTTGTGGATATACAAGAATGGACAGAGTGAGAAACGATGATATTCGAAGGAAGATGGGTCTGACTGAGAATATTGCCGATTGGATAGAGGCAAAGAGTTTGAAGTGGTATGGGCATGTGAAGAGAATGCCTCCTGAGAGATGGCCAAAGATATTATTGGACTGGGTCCCTGAGTCAAGCCGGAAAAGAGGAAGGCCGAAGCACTCCTGGCAGTATGGCATGGAGGTGGCGATGCAGGGGAGAGGACTGACAGACAATGACTGCTTGGACAGACAAATGTGGAGGGTATTAGGATGCGAGAGACGGCGACAGCTGTAAAACAAACTCGCTAATATATATATATATATATATATATATATATATATATATATATATATATATATATGTACTACTATCATTTTCGCGTCCATACATTGACAATTTCCTAACAATCTGGAGTCCGAGTGCAATTTGGCGTCCGTATACGGACGCCAAATTGTAATCCTTAATAAAAACTTAATAAAAATTTATTGTGACATGGTTTTCGGACGTAATTTTTTTAAACTAAAGTACAGAGTTTGGGGCAACTATATTTATTTTTTGAGAATTTTATTGTTACTCAGAGAGACACAAAAAAATAAATAAATTTTGGTACCGGATGCGAAATGGCGGTGTTTTGAAACTATTTTATACACCGTACCTTGGAGAGTTTCTCACCAGAGTGCTCTCGCTACGCCCCTATGTAAAAATATACGTATATTATGTATATTCTTACAAGGACGGCAGTTTCACATCTGCTATCAATTTCGCGTCCACCGGTTAAGAAAATAGACAAAACAAGTTATAAATAGATATTGTGTTGTGTTAAGAAAAAAAGTTTAAAAGAATAATAAAAACAAATTTTTATTAATCATCGAATTACAATTCTTTCAAAACTCACAATCTAATTTACTAAACATTCAAATAAATATTATTCGGCAAATTATTTGATATAAGTAATACAATTAAATTAAAAATAATTATATATTTTTTGATAGAATTAAAAAACTCTCTTTTCCGATAGACGATTTTTTGGGTTGACAAACTATCCTGGAAGGAAACCGGTGCTGCGCATAGTAGTGTCAGGATTAAATTATTGTTATGGCTGGCAGGATATCTTTCTAAACGCATTGTATACACAACGTATATTATACGCAATTTTGAAGAGTTGTTCTCCGCCGTGCTGTCACCTTCCATACATGAGTCCATCGCACACCGCTTTGGTTTCTTTTTTCAAATTAGGCATAAACCCACTATCAACGAATCCATGAACAAATCCTTTAGTAATTTGTTTACGTCGTTCGTTTAGTAACCAACGGGTTGGTCTAGTCTAGAAGAAAAGTCGTCGCCGCAAGTCAGCTGTTTAGCTGACTTATCGACAGCTTTTCTGACAGCTGATTTTCGGAGATGGAGGTTCCTAGTTTAAATCCTAGTATATAGTATAATTGGTTCTTTTATACGAATTTGAATACTAGACAGTGGTTACCAATGTACTTTGATGGTTGGGGGTCAATTAACCATACTCTCTCAGGAATGGTCGGCCTGGGTATGTACGAGACTACAGCTCATTTAAACGTCATACATATCATTGGGTCATGGGGTTGCTTATTGTTCTCAATCGAACAAATTGCAACCTACACGCATTAGGGATAAAACAAAACAAAAATTTGTTTAAGAATTTTTAACATGTTATTTCACGCTTTTTTTAACATTACACCACCTGACAATTGTCAATAAAATATTTCCTTATTACGCTTACGATGTGTAAAAAGAATGCGCATTTTGCTGTTTGCCCACTCTCACTGCAAAATGGTTCAAGTACACTTCCATAATGCTATTTCGTATCATGTAATATGTCGCCCCAATTACTAGGTTTAGCAGTTTTACAGTACAGTAAATAAAACATTAAAGAGAAAATCTTTTTCTAAAATATAAAAAATTAAAAATGGACTAGGAGTAGATTATTATTAACCTTGTTTTTTGCTTAAAAACAATGCGATAAAAAATTAAACTAAGAAATTCGGGAAATAGCAAACTTTACTAGACAGACCTGAACAAAGTAGGCATATTTTAATATTTATTCTGGACCGATTTTCTTTCATTATAAAATTCTGGACAGAGATTACAGATTTCAGAAAAAAAATGTTAAGGGTAGAATAAAGTACACCCATTCAGTTTTTTCCCTTTTTCTCTTACAACATCTGAACAAACGACATTTTTTTTAAATGCCCGGAAAAAACAAGGGCCATCGATTTAGACAAAAAAGTTTAAATATTAATGAGTGGGTGACCTAAAGTGAAGTTTGTACCATCCAGTTCACCTCGATTTTCTCGCGAGTATGAGCTTAACAATCGTAATATTTATGGAACGTTCCAAAACAGCAAAACGACTCTCGATAGGGATAACGATAAAGTTTAAATTGAATTTCTTAGAGTATCGCCACCATTCCTAAGTTTTTCACGATTTTTTTCGCTAATTTCGGCAGACCAAACAAAACAATTTACAGAACAATCCAGAACAAATGAGAGCTATCATTTAAAGTAAAAACCAAAAAGTATTGAATGCATGGGCTTATACTTGCCACTCCAAATTTTTCTTTGATTTTCTAGCATATTTGAACGGGAAAAACGAAATTTTCGCGAAATGATCCGGTACAAACGAAGGGCTGTCAATCTATGTAAAAAAACTTTAAAATATTGAGTCGAGGGGGATTAGAGTGACATTAGCACCACCCAGTTCTTCTCGATTTCTCGCTTACTTGAAAGGAACTAAAAAAATATTTTGCGAGACCATCCGAAACAAACGAAGGTCTGTCCCTGAAGTCCAAAAAAAAATTTAAAAAGTTGAGCGGGAAGAGGCCAGTGTGAAGTTAGCCCCTCCCGGCGTTTTTTCACTTATTTGGACGGAACAAACAAAACATTTTCCGGAATAATCCGGTAGAAACGTAGACCGATCAATTTTACAAGTTAATTTTTGAAATTTTTGAATGGGGGCCAACTTTACAGCCCTGGTTTGAACTTCTACAGGTTTAGCTAAGTAAAACAAGGAGTGGGGTGGTTTACAATTGCCTTCATCGCCGAGTTGAAAAGCTTATCAATATGCCAGGCCGTCTAAAAAGCACCTATTTTCCACCCTGCAAATGACACACCTCACGTTATTCACCACAGGGTCTGGCTGCATAATGAAATTCATTGCGCTCAGAGGAAATATAACTCTGACAAGTATCTTTTACACTTGTACCTCTTCTGTTCTTAAATACTTCAGTCATATGTTTGGCTTACCATGTGATAAAAAAAACTAAATTTTTTTTAGTCCTGAAACAAGCAAATCGAGTGCAAATAATTTAACACTCCACCTGCCTGTTATGTGCAACCCCTTACAGTACTATTATTTTATTAAAGGCAGTTGCCTCTGACAATCAAAACATGCATTTTATTAGTCACTTGGGCGAGTAAATTTAAATCGATAATTCAAAGGATACCCACATCGAGAAAATGTTTCCAAACGGCGAAAATATTTTTACAAAAGATAATAAATTGATAAGAGAGTAGATTAGTCGATTTTTTTAAAGTAAATTCAGTACACTCGCAAATGTCCAACACGAGTCCTGAAAGTGTAGGTCAACAGACTGTAATTTCCCGATACTGAAGAAGCTTACTGAAATTAATCATTAGCAAAAACAAACCCCTGTTATTTATTTTTTGTTTTTGTAAAGCTTTTGACCGTGTCCCGTATGATTTGCCCATAAAAAAAAAGAGGTGTATGGTATTAGAGGGACATCAGAGGGTCGAATTGCCATCCAATCATTGCAAAGTTAAAACAAAATACACATAAAATTTTATACAAGTTAAAAGGGGAGTTCAACGAGTTAGAATTTTAAGACCCTTGCTATTTTTAATTTTTGTTAACGATCTCGCTGAATTTCTTGGCTCCTTCAATGTTATATTATTTGCTGATGATACGATAATATCTTTCGAAGATGAAAACTATGAACAAGGTTTAAAACTAAAGAAGCTTGAAGTAAGGTTATAGACTGGATGCAATAAATAATCTTGTTCTCAACTCAGATAAAACTGTGGCCAAATGCTTTACTGGTCGTAAGGAAATAAGTAAGCAAAGTAAGGATATCTCCATTAATGACAATATATCAAAATCTTTTGTAACAGGTAAGTTACAAAATTTTTAGAATTAATATTAGGTAGCAAACTATCCTGGGACAGTTGTATTAAGGAACGTGTCTGCTATATAATCAATTCCTACTGCTACGCCCTAAAACGCTTAAAAATAAGGTACTTAGCGTACCAATACCTTTGAGTATTTATCATGTTTACAAATTCTGTTGGATTTGTTTTTAATTTAGTCACACTTAAACTTATTCAAATGTATGTTTAAAAAATCAAATAATGTTCAAATTATTCCGTCATATAATTACTTTTTATCTAGTTTTTTGTTAATTATAATGATTAAAATTTTTAATGATTTTTAATGATCAAGTTGACTTATGAATATGGACACTGTTTACTATTAAGAATTCGTTTCTAATCAGTTGGTCCTAGCATATTGTTTGGCTGTCTTGGTCAAGGTTTCACATAGTTTTTCTTGGCCTCTCCAAGTGAATGCCTTGTCTGTCTCCTTTTTGTCTTCTGTGCAATAGTATAACCTTCCAGTTCCTTATCCCAAGCATTTTGACTTGTCAAAAATAATGTACATTATTTTACGTAACAATAAGGTTTATTTATTTCATTATTTGTAATATTGATTCCTAGATTGGGTGGTTGGTTGACGATGTAAATAAAGTACTAGAAACCAAAAGAATATCAACAAAAAGTGGCCACCGTGGCTTTTACAACACTAAATAATTTAAAAGAAAACGCAGAGAAAAATATCAGGGTTTGGAAGACTGACTGAAAGTTGTTTAGCCGAAAAATAATCTTGGAAATGGCCTGTTAAAGGATAACCTTCAACGTGTACAAAACAGCTGGATACGAGAATTATTAGTGTAATGTATACTTTGTTGAAGATCAAAGATTACCATTACTTGAGGAACAAGAATAAAAATACAAACTATGACTAAGCCGGACTGCATTTCAAATGTTGTAGAAATTTTACTGGCCAAAGTACTTTTGTATAATTTATAAAATCATTTTGATTCAGTCGCTAAAACATGCAAATATAAACCTAGAGAGAAGCGAGGCTTGGGAAGACCTAAAAAGAGATGAATACTGGAACAGGCCATTGAGCCTAATCCTTAACAGATGATGATGAAATCATTTGAACACCGAAAAGACAATGGGTGAATGGTACTCCATTTGAATATTGAACAAATTATGTCGCTTTACAATTACATAATTTTGTCAACTAAGTAAATATTTTAATTGCATTGTCTACTAATTGATCATATTATAGTAATTACAGTCGAACCTCCCGGATTCGAATCTGATGGAACCGGCTGATTTCGATTTACAGAGGTAAAATATTGAAACAAAAAATGTACTTAAAAATTGCGTTTTAATAAAATTCATGTAATTCCATAAAATATTAAATTACAAAAGTCTAAATTATTAATAGACCACCAATTTGATTGAGGAAAGTTTTTTACAAATATTATTTTACTTGTGTTGTTTAGATCATCAGCCGAAAGGCTGGTTTGAACCTGTAGAGGTTTTACTAAGTAAAACGAGAAGTGAGGTGGCCTTCCTCACTGAACGGAAAAGTACGCGTATCAGCATGCAGGGCCCTTTGCAAAGCACATATTTTCCCCTCTGTAAATGATACCTTTACTTCATTCACCACAGGGTTTACTTAATACTGTGATTAAGAATTAAGGGCATGTTTTGGTATTACAAGCTCCATTAGTACTCAAAAGCAAAAGAATATTCTACTTATAAGAACGATATGACAAATTATTGAAAAAACGACATAAAAAACAGAGTAAAATAAAATCGGGATACGCGTAAACAGTACAACTATACCTACAAACAAAAAGTTAGGTCAGCCTACAGAAAATGAAAAATAAATTGGGTACCGAAAATTTTAGAAATTTTAACGAGTAAAATATTGCTTAATCTGAATGAATACAGCTACGGTATTTTTTACCCTGTAAGTACGAAAATACACCAAAGAAGGAAAGACTGCATTACTAATTTAGCCTAACTAATTTTTTTTTTGCTTTCGTCTGGTTTCCTCTGACTTAAAAATTAACTGATTTTTCAATATTTCCTGATGCGTATTGAAGCTTTGAACTACGCTTGTTATGCCCTTATTTGGTCGTAAGGTTTTGTGACAATAATGTTTTGTAAGTGTAATTGTTTGTGTTTCTGCCTGGTTTCTTCTAACTCAAAAGTTAACTGCATTTTCAGTTTTTTCTAAAGCTTTTTGGAGTTTTGTACTACGCTTACTGTGTCCTTATTGTCGTGATTTAACGCATGCTTCATTAAAAATCGTGTACAATGTGTAAATTGGAAATTTTGTAATTATTTTATTAATAATGTATAAAAAAATGTATTGTTACAATATATATGACCACGAAACTCTCGAAAATTTTCGAATAGGGAGGTAATTTAATTCATATTAAGGACGATTTTTGAAGGGGATAGCATACAATTATATTCGATTTAGGGAGGATTTCGAATGAGGAGGTTTGACTGTATTTGTAACAATTAGGATATTTTAAATAATTAACTCTAACAAATAAAAAATATACTTTCTTTAATTATTCTGGTTTTACATTGATTTAAAATAAGTACCTATTTAAAATACATGTCAAAATAATAAACAACAAATAAATTATTTTGATGACTGGATTGGATTCCGTCCGAGAACGAATTGTTTTCATACGATGGTCTTGTGTGGAGAAGTACTAGGGTGAGATGTGAATATCTAACTACAATCATTACAACACGTAGAAGTGGCAAATGCTACAGTACACGTGCCGGTACGACATGGCAACATCGTTTACACTGTTGCAGGCTATAAGTCATAATAGCGGGAACGATGCCGGACGCGAAATTGTCGGTAATTTGTACGAACGCGAAATTGTCGGTAATTCGAAAGGAGTCTGAATTGATAGCACAGTGAATAAAATTGAAAAATGCTCAATTTTCAATATCAGGACAAACCAATACCAAAACTCAGGGTGTAAGTGTAACAAATACCCTATATACTCTCATCAAAGTTGAATATACTCTTCAAATAAGCGATGTGCGAAATGCACGCTTTTTGAAAAGACGCGGAATTGTTAGCGGGATGTATATATATATATACAAATAATTGCAGCATTCTAGTAGAGGACAACAAGGAAAACTACCCACATACGCAATATCCTATTATTTGAAAAAGGCCAACTATTTGAACAATCTAAGTGTACTATGTCACTCTGAAGCCGTAGCTTTCCAAACCACATTACACGGCTTAAAAATGAGTCCATGTACTGTGACTCATTTTTGATGCACATGGCCCATTTTCAAAGACAACCGTAACACATATTTGTGTCACATAGCAGTCAACGTGTTAAAAACGCTTACATTTAACGTATGGCAAAAACTATTAATGATTTCTCAACCTTCTCTTTAAGGTAAGACTGCATGATGGTTTTAACTGAAAATTTCGATTTTCAGTTTTTATGTTTTTCAATAGTTCAGACGTAAATCTACCACAAGAACATTAAATTACATTACAAACTTATTATTTTAATGAATAAATAAACTTTTTAGCAGGTTTACCCAGAAATATTATCATGTCTCCAGAATGAATATTTCTATAATTTTATACTAATCGTTTTAGAGCGATGGAAATTTTAAATTTTTTTAAATTATTAGCATTACTTGTTTTAATATTCTCAGCTATTGTTTCAGCTTTCTAACCAACTGTTGATGGGAAATTTACTTCTTTGTGTACATTTTGTTTTTGGTTTGTCTCCTTTCGTTTTTCCCTGTTCTCGTAATTTTTTTCTTCTTTAATTATTCTTTATTTACAACTGCAAAATGTTACAACAAGCAAATGTGATGATTATCGTGATTATGTAAATGACATGATAGGCATGAGAGGGGTAGGGCCTCCATTGGTGCCTCCCCAAGAATGAAATTTGTATATCAAATTAGCATGTCTCTACTCCAGCGTCTTTTAAAGAGTCTAGGAGGATTATCAGGTAAATGGACGGAGGAAAGTGAACGCACCAGGGGGTTCTCGTGTTCGTGTGACTTGTCGTGAAAGCGTTTGTATAGGTATTCGATGGAATTTTGTACAAGTGGTGTTTTCAAATCTGTATGTAAGGTTTTGTTGCTAATGTAAAGAGGTGCTTTTGCTATAAGGCGTAATGTTTTTGACTGGAATGCTTGAATTCGTTGCAAGTTAGAGGGTTTGGTTGAACCGTAAATTTGGGACCCGTAGGTTCATGTAGGTTTCAAAGGAGAACAATATGTATAATATGCGTAATTTTTGTGCCATTGGTAATTTTGATCGTTTGTGAAGTAGGGAATATAGAAGTTTAAGTCGGGAATTCAGTAACAAACGTTTCCGTTTGATATGTGTGCTCCAAGTTAGCCGTTTATCAAAAGTCAGACCGAGATACTTGACCGTATCTGTTTTGTGAGAGGTCCATTGTCTATGTAAACTGGTGGGCAATCAATATGACGGATGGTGAAAGTTACGTGAAGGGATTTTGCCGTATTAAGTTTTATTTTCCATGTTTTACACGATTCGTGTAAGAGATTGAGATGATGTTGGAGTGTTAGTGAAGCGTGTATAGAGTTTTGGTCTCGGGCTAATATCGCTGTGTCGTCAGCGTAGGTAGCAGTGAGGGTCTGGGGTAGGGTCGGTAGGTCTGAAGTATATACAGAATAGAGAAGTGGGGCTAAAATAGAGCCCTGAGGCACGCCAGCTAAGACAAGGAAGAAATTTGAGTAAATTTAAATTTAAATTTATTTAAAGTAAATTAAAAATTTCCAGTAAATGTAAATTTTTAATATTAGGTACATTTTTCCTCGGAAACCATAAAACCTACGTGGTTGAAACTTTTACCAGTTATTCATATTTTACGTGGCATTTTTTATGACTTCCTCAGATTCTCCAGAAATTAGTTACATGCAAAAAACCTTGAAATTGTTTTTATGTTATTTATTATTCTCTTTTTATCATTATCGTTCAACAGATTAAATTGAAAAAATGTCAATAGCTAGAGAAACCTGACAACTTTAAGTGTGTAAAGTTTCATTTCGTTATCTTTTACCAATCCTATGAAAAATGTACCTGAAAATAGCAAATTTAACACTGGCGTGATGCAAGGTACAGTCTCTTATTAAGAGGAATCAAATAACACTATTTTTATTCCAAATTTTGACTTTCATTTCTTGACTTCCCGTTTTGGATCACTTCCTTTCAAAACCGGAACTTAAAATCCAATAATTTCTGTATCTGCTTTTTAAGAGGAATCGAATGACAATATTTTTGTTTTCGAATTCCGACTTTGATTTCTTGACTTCCGTTCAAAACCGAAATTTCAAACCCAATTTAGAATCACTATCTCACTATGTAAATTTGTAGTCTGTCCGGAAACCGTTTGTCCTTGTCTCTTGTAGTTTCTGACATCTGTATGTGACGGACAAAGGAAAATGAAAGACGACAACTTTAAAAATTGGCGCCAATAAATTGTTTTTGTTTTTTTTTTAATTCCTAATATGTGTACGTTGCAATCTGTTCAATTCAGAACAATAAGCAACCCCATGACCCAATGAGATGATGATAATAGTGTGTGACGTGTAAATGAGGTGTAGTCTTGTACAGACCCAGGCCGACCATTGCTGAGAAAGTATGGTTAATTAAACCCCAACCATCAAAGTACACCGGTAACCACTGTCTAGAATTCAAATCCGTAAAAAAGTAACTATTTTTACTAGGATTTGAACCAGGAACCTTCGTCTCCAAAGATCAGCTGTTAAACAGCTGATTTTGGCGACGACTTTACCTCTAGACCAACCCGGTGGGTTTCAATAAAATTAAACAACATTTGAGCGTCTGAAAACAGGAATATGATTTTATAACTTTATAATGTAAACATTGGTTGAAAAAAAGCGATGAAAAGCGTACCAGTTTATTATTTATAATTTTATAAAATGCATGAAATTGAAACAAGAATTTTAAGTTTGTAAACGTGGAAGAAATTTTTTCATAAAACTGTAAACTAGAATATTTATAAAACAATATTTTTCATAAGGAAACATACGTACAAAGAGTATTTGTTTTTTAATGAAATGAAATTTTATCCGATGGTATCTTTATTTGGAAGTGAATTTCAGAATTTCACTTGTTTATGTAGTATTAGAGGGTACGATAGGAATATGATAGAGCGATGCAATAAAATTTTGCATATTAAACTCCCGACGATATTAAATCGGATAAGGTTAGATATACATGTACACGTGTGTTAGTTTATAGAAGAGCGTGTGTGAGTGTAGTAGTAATAGTAACTTTAGTAGCGTTTGCGTTGGTGTTAGTGTGCCGTTGCAAGCGGAAACAATATGAAGAACATTAAACAAAGATAGCAAAGATGTGAATATGAAAAACCAAAATTGTTTCTTTACTTGTGAACTCTCCTCACATGAACACAATCACACTTTTTGTTCATAATACAATGCCAGTCTATAATATAAAATTATACTACAATTTTTTAATAAAATTATTTGACTTATTACTTTCAATTGCCTTATATTTAATATAGGAAGAAAAGTATTGTTTTCATGTCGAATTTGCTAAATCGAGTTTTTATCGGATGTACACATTTTCAGGCCCACTGAACCCAAAAAAAATATTTTTCCCGATGGTCTGTGTGTATGGAACAAAATTTCTCAAGAACGGAATATTATGCTAAGTTAAAACTTTGAACTTAAACTTTTGCAGACTATTGGCGGATATATCTACCAAAAATCTTCGCGAGAGTTTCTGTTATTTATATAACTTTAATTTTATACAATTATGTCATTAAATGCAAACTAAGGCCGCAATCTTTACCAATTTTGATGAGCAAATATCAGAAAATCACTAGTAGTTATCGGTAAATTAAGCGTTGTAGAAACAAATGATGCAAAATGACGTAATCTTTAAAATCCATTTTTTACCACGAGAGTACACAGACCCCTTAAGAACTTCACCGGATGTGTCTGTTACCCTGTCCTGTAAACCATTAAAAATTATAGAAGCCGTTTTTGAGAAAATAGCAAAATAATGAAAAATGGCACGAATCAACTACAACTTTTAGTCCACCAATTTTGATGAAAATGTTCGTGTCCGGTTTCCTATTGGTAGCCTACCTAACTTAACTTCCAAGTTTCAACGTTGTACAATACTCTTATCTTGAGATATTTTGTTCGCTAAGGTGAAATCTGCATTAAAAGGGACAAGATTTGAGTCTGTGGAAGCTATAAAAAAGAAAGCGGCACGTTTCCTGAAGGAGCTGGCAAAAGATGATTTCCAGCACTGTTTCCAATAATGGAAAATTCACATGGAGCGTTGTGATAATATGCACAGGTGACAATAAATGATTTTTTTTGTATTGTCCTAAATAAAGAACGCACTGGTTATGTAAAATTATTTTTTAAGCTGTCGTTTGTTCGCATGGTACGCCTTCATCCTCTCGCTAACCTTCTCCCTTTGTTCTTGCGTCCATGTCCTCTGCCTTGTTTCTCCAGTCGGGAAATTCCCAAAATCTTTTATTTTCCTTCTAAAGGCAGTTCTTATTTTCTTTTTTTTCTTTTAAGAAGTGTTTTATTTAACTGTAAAAGTTAATTGGCGGCCATTGTGCAAAAAGTTATAAATTAAGTTGCCAATATTTCAAATGTATCAACTATATTAATATTTAGTAACGTTGAGGCATGCAGTTGTATTTATTGTTCATGAAAAAAGTTTAAAGTTTCAGTTTAGTAGTAGACTAAACAGGTTTTTTTATTTTTATTTTAGCGTGTGTATAAAATATTCGCCACTCCAGCGGCGCTTCGCGCCGCTTACGTGTCTCGACCTCAGAGGGGTAGGTGGATCAGAACCATTTGTCACAAGGTGAAGTTCGGCCGCCAAAGGGGCTGGGTGGATCACAATATTTAGAAATTTCAAGATATAAAAGTTTAAAGTTTCAAAATTTAAAATTTGAAGGTTTTACAATTTTAGGTTAATGTTTAAAGTTTCAAAATTTCAACTTCAAATGTTGTGGTTTGAATGTATGTTACTTTGAGTTTTTCGTTTTCTCATGCGACCTAAAAATTTTCGGGTTACAAAATTTTTATGTAATTTTCTTCGCTAAATAACATCTTAAAAAAATATATGTATTCCGAAAATTTTAAAATTTTTGTTGGGGTAGTAATCACCATAGGACCCCGCCTAAAATTTAATAAATTCTTCATGACTCTAGGGGTATGTGTAACGTTTTGTTAATAAACGTTTGCGAAAAACCGTTGTGAAGGTTTAAAGAAAGAAAAACGTGAAAACGGCAAGCCCTAAAAGCCGGAATGCTAGTGTTTTGAGTTTCTTAGCGAATTATATATTTATAATATACCTATTATATATATTTCAAATGTATCGGCTATATTAATATTTAGTAACGTTGAGGCATGCAGTTGTATTTATTGTTCATGAAAAAAGTTTAAAGTTTCAGTTTAGTAGTAGACTGAACAGGTTTTTTTATTTTTATTTTAGAGTGCGTATAAAATATTCAGTGAATGAATTATACATAGTACATAGAAGATCATAAAGTTGTGTTTTGCTAGTAGGGCACAACATCAGTAAACATCCCGCTGTAGATAATACATAGCAGAGTAGTACTAATGATGTTCTTCGTCTTTGGTCTATTGTATGGCATTTTGAACCGGTGCTGTTATCACGTCGCCTCATCCCACCTCCCCTAATAGTTGGAGTCCCGACCCTCGCCACCACGCCACCACTACACATAAGGCAATGCAGTACACATTGTCACCTAGTGACTAGTATTGTCTTATCGTATGATGCGATGAGATGGGAGAGACAGAGAAACACACGGTTCATCCCTTATCATTTCTGTTCAGTGACGTGTTATGCAAACCGATCTATGTTCTCACATCACCTCTTTCAACCGACCCCCCCTTTACTCCTTCTTTACCGTATTACTGATTTTTACTAAAGTACACTTAATGTCATTTTCACTAAACTTATCAATTATTTATTACATTTTTACTTTCTCTTGCCTAAATGAATATATAGGAGGGAAAGTATTGTTTTCATGTCCATTTTAACAAATACAATCTTCACCCACTATACACGTAAACAGACCCCTGAACCCAAAAAACATGTTTTTAGCGATTGGTCTGTGTGTGTGTGTGTGTGTGTGTGTGTGTGGGTGTGTGTGTGAACAGAATATTTTAAGAACGAAACATTGTACAAACTTGAAACTTAAAACTTAAGTTACATACCACTACCGGACCCGACATTAACATTTTCATCAAAATCGGTCTACCGAAAGTAGTAGTTTATTCGTGTAATTTTTTACTTATTTGCGATTTTCTCAAAATTGGTCCTACGTTTTTTTTTAAAATTGCCTGGTTTACTCAAATTTTTATTCTCTACAAGATAGAGTAGGCGTCATGTTTGCTGAAATTCTTGGTGAGGCTGTTTTTACGTAAAGAAATTGTTTTTTTTAAGTTTACGGCTTTATTATGCATTTTAACGCAAAAATATATATAATAAAAGTTGTAGAAAATTTAAAATCCTACAACTTTTATTTTAATTATTTTTTTGTATAACGCTTAGTTTAGCAATAATTAGCGATTTTCTAGTTTTTTTCACGAAAACGTGTGAAAAATCGATTTTTTATTTATTATTTAGATTGATCGACCTTGACCTGATAGTTAAAGATATGTCGTATAGGCCTATACAGTAGTTATCTTGTTTCTCAAAATGACCACTCATATTATTAGTGAATTCTCCCAATAGCGGAAGACGTTAAGCAAATAGCTCAATTAACTTTTCTTTGGGTTCTTCCTGTTCTTCCAATAGATTTTCATTCTTTCTGAGAAAGATTGTTTACGTTCTTCTCACCAATTTGGACTGACTTGTTTTTGCTATGGTTGCTCAGGTGAAACTTCCCACTTATTTACTTTGTCTCGAAACGTGTCTCTTTCTTCGATAACGGTTAAATTTATGTTTGCAAGTTCGAGGTCGTTACGAATTTCCTGAAGCCACGGTGTTGAGGTTGTAAGTGCGGTTACATAGCCAACAATCTTCTTATACGACCACTCATATTAATTATTATTTATTTCAATCCCTAATACAGTATGTGTACGTTGCAAACTGTTTAATTCAGAGCAATAAGCAATCTCATCACCCAATCAGATACAGATGGTAATATCATCCTCGACGTCACACATGTGTGACGTCGTCCTCCTCCACGTCAGACATATTACGTATGACGTGTAAATGAGGTGTAGCCTTGTACAGGCTCAGAGAGTATGGTTAATTGAACCCCAACCAACAAAGTACATCTCTAATCACTGTCTAGTATTCAAATACGTATAAAATCTAAGGTGAAATCTGCATTAAAAGGGACAAGATTTGAGTCTGTGGAAGCTGTAAAAGAGAAAGCGGCACGTGTCCTGAAGGAGCTGGCAGAAGATGACTTCCAGCACTGTTTCCAACAATGGAAAATTCGCATGAAGCGTTGTAGGGATAGAGAAGGAAAATATATTGAAGGTGACAATAAGTGATTATGTATAAAATAAAAAAAACTGTTTGACACCGTCAGTCTCGTTAATTTAATAGCGAAACCTCGTATTTAATATGTTGCCCTTAACAAGCAGTAAGATTGTTAAATTATTTTCACTCTATCTGCTTGTTCCAGAGCTACAAAAAATAGTTCTCTCTCTTATCACTAGATTAGCCAATTATATGACTAAAGCTATTAACAACAGGATAGTGATGGAATACTAGTTTTTTTCCAGACATTCTGATCTTCTTGCACCATTGGTTATACCGACAGAAACAACTACCGGATTCAAACAGACCAAACACAGCGTGTTTTGTCAAGGTGATTATAATGGAGATAAAAAAGGTGAAACGTGGATTCAATGCTCGAGGTGTAACAACTGATATCATGAACAATGCACTGGTGCTGAAAGGTTGTATTTTGTCTGCGATTACTCTCAATAAACTGATTGGACTAATACTTTGGTGCTTTAAAAACTAACGGGTGATTCAAAAAGAGCGCCGGTTTTTAAACGGCTGGTAAATTTTTGTTTATCGGTTGGCAACATTGTTAGACCTCATTTCTATTTCGGAGAACATTCCGATTGACGATTCAGTTGTAGTTTCTCTTGTTCACAGTGTAGTACTCTCGCAGTCTGTGTCTAACCATGGAGAAGTTTACTATTGCGCAACGAGTGTTAATCGTCTAAACATTTTACCAGAGTGGAGAGAGTTATGCGGCTACTGTGAGGCGACTTCGCGGTACTCTAGGACGTAATGAAGCACCGAATGAATCAACAGTTCGCAGGCTCATGAAAAAGTTTTTTGAGACGGGTTCAACAGTCGACCTTAAAAGTTCTGGACGTCGTCGTTCTGACCGAACTGAGCAGAACGTTGCGTTGGTTTGTGACAGTGTGGCTGTTAGCCCAGCAAAATCAATACGTCGCCGTTCTCAACAATTGGGTTTACGATGTTCTTCTGTACGGAGAATTCTTCGGTACGATCTCCAATATCACCCGTATAAAATTCAGTTGCTGCACGAGAAACAATGTTGTTGCTCCGTGAACAGTTCCAAGATCGCATCATTTCTCGTAATTCCGACCATCAATGGCCACCAAGGTCGTGTGACTTGACGCCTTGTAACTTTCATCTTTGGGGTCATCTGAAGTCATTGGTGTATGCCAATAAACCCCGAAACATCAATGACTTGAAGGAGGGAATTCAACGGGTTATCGGGCAAATGGAAGTCGAAACATGTCGTGCAGTAATATCCAATTTCATGGACAGAGTTGATGCGTGCCAGCGCAGTGGAGGAGGACACATGCATGACATCATTTTTCATATATGAAATCGGAAGGTAAGATGAACTTGTTGATGTACTTATTTTCAGTTTTTCAATAAAATAAATCTCTTAATTTGATATATTAAAACCGGCGCTCTTTTTGAATCACCCTATATATTGACAAACTATGTATCTATTCCAAGTATTCCAAATTGTAACCCCCAATCTATTTCATAAGAATATTAAGATCCTATTTTGTGAATTGTAAAAATCATGTTGCTAAAGAAAATTAAAAAAAAAATTATATTTGTAAATTTAAGATTTTGTTTTTTCTAGTTGTGAAATAAACTATTTCTACTATTGATATACAATTCAAGGAAATTCAAAAAAGTTATAGAAATCCAGAAAATTCAAAAAATGAAAATAGTATTCCATATTTGGTTCCTCTCCCCTACAGGTGTTAAAGACACTAATCAGAGTTATCTCCTCTGAGAGTAATGAATTTCATCATTATACAGGTAGACCCTGTGGTGAATAAAGTGAAGGTGTCATTTTAAGGGTGGGTAGTAGATGCTTTTCGGGGGCCTGGCATGCTGATAAGCATACTCTTCTACTTATTAAGAAAGACTATGGACTAAGACCAACTCACTCTTCGTTTTACTTAGTAAAGCCTCTACATGTTCAAACCAGCCTTTCACCTGATGATCTAAACAACAATAACAATATTTTCGCTGTATATTTTTCTTTCTTTGTCTCTCAGCTTTCTTCTATCCATTTGTGAGTGTAGGCCTCCTCACGTCTCCTCCATTTTTCCTGTACAGCTGCTCTTCTTCTCCAAGGTGTACCCACTGGTTTCCTTCGATACATTAATTGAATTAGAGAAATTAACTGCCAATGCTTCCCTTAAAGTTTATCCCAATAGCTTGTACAGACTCCGGACTTCCGGTAAAGGCTTTCTGGTAATAGCATTGACTGCTCGACAAAATTAAGTTATATATTAGACAAGAACTTTATGTAGCTACTACGGATATCAATTGTTCAAAAGTCAAATTGCATGGTATAGTCACTTGAGTCATGAGTTTGCCCTTGTTTGCAACGAGGGGTAAAGGGGAGAAAGTATCAGTGCGCATGCGCGACTGCTTTAATTTCAGTACGACAAACATAACAACTTATACTATACCCAGAGCACATACAGTATATCGCGGAACCTTTTGTTTGTTAACTGTACTAATATAACTGTTTGTTACCGTAAACACAAATGTCGGTTTCTCAAAAACGTGGTCGAATTATTCATAGTGCTGAACGTAATGTAATAAAATGTTGTGAAGTTGAAGCTAAACAAAAATGTCTATCCGTGCCTCTTAACAAAAGCCGTGAGCGAGCGGCTAACTACTGTGATGTTTCTCTTTCCACAATTCGAAAAATAAAAAATAAAATTAAGGACGTGAAGAATCTATTCTTTAACAGTTTTGTTGACACCTGGTAAAAAAAGAAAACGGTTAGGTAGATACTAGAGAGACTGATAATGAAAACGCCGATGACAGCAATAGTAAGAAAAGCGATTCATTCGTAATTACAGTAAATCAACCATTTGTAGTCATATATTTATCTATAGGCAATATTACAGGTCATATTTATTTCTTATCAAGTTTATGAAGAAAACGTTTCTCGGAATAGACCACAGCTTACAAAATGTATCTAGAAACTGCACGGTAATGAAATGTACGAGTAGTGTCTCACTGTTGAGTTTGGCAGCACTGTAAATATTTCACCTCCCTTCCTCACGTCCCATACAATACATACGCAAAAGGCAATCTTGTGACTTCAGTGTCTATAATTTGCTCCGGATGCCAGACGATTGAACAGCCAAAAGTTATTAACGTACAAACTGATCAGACAATGAGGTACTGGAATACTTCGGAAGAGATGTTCATCCCAACTTCTTTAGAAGACAATTTATGTTAAGTTTGAAGTTGGAAAAAGTGTTAACATCTGATCCGTATTGTTATTATATGATACTTTAATGTGAAGGTACTCTCAAACTGAACTAATCACTAATGACCTCAACGTTGAATAAAGGTTTGTCTTACACATTCAAAAAAAAAAAAATATCTAAGCTAAATATAAAACCATCAGCTGTAATATGTTTTAATTATATTATTCTATAATATCATAGTATAGCGTAGTAAGAAAAATACTACAAAAATAATTCTCCGTCTCTGCAGAAAGAGTAACAAAAATTAGTTAAAATTATTTGAATTGCAACTAATTAAAATTATATTATTATAGATGTATACGGAGGTCTAGTCATTAACGAAAATATTTCGTCTTGTGAGATATTCCACTTCAAACATAATCCTAGATTTAAAACAAAATTAATTTTTTTTGTTATTGGTCTGCAGTTGATATTCTTTAATAATTTTATTTTGCCTTTTCCTATGTATTATAATAGGGGAGGATTGTATCGTTTTATCAAAAGTTTTTAAGAACGATTGTAATGACACAAATTGATGCACACCTGGAGTTGTTTATTTTTGAGTCTATTGAAATAAAAATAGATATCTCCAGAATAGAAATAAATATGGTTACTAGGCAACTGAGAAGAAGAAGATAGAATTGTAAATTATTTTAGTGGGGAACTGGAGGCCAAACCAAGCGAGTGGGTCCCTCATTCAGTCTTAACAAATAGTGGTAAAATATAATTAATAGTAAATATGAATGCATAATAATGAATATAAAGTTCATAATGTTAAAAGAGACACTAATCATTCTACTTTTAAATAACTGTGATTATCTGGAAGCTTTTCAATAGCAGACGTATTAAAACAACAACAACAATAATTCGTTCTTAAGTTTAAAATAAATATATATATGTATGATGAAGAATAAATAAGAATAACTAATTTTTAAATGAATTGCCTGTGATTATTATTACTTATGATAATTATTATTTTAAAACGAGATTCAATAATTACGCTACAAACATAACATACGTGTTTGCATGATGATCATTTAGTAATGTTCAAAGATTTTTTTTATTACACAACAAATTTGGCATTCTCTTGTGAGGAAAAAAATAGTTTTTCTTCAAATTTGGCTGATCCCTGGCGGGGATAGTCAGAGGAGTAATTTAATTTACTTCACGATGTTTGTGCCTTTGTCTCCGAGTGCAGACAAAAAACCAATTGATAAAAGATCGCGCGGGACCCAAGCAGTGTACTGCATGCGTAGCCTGCTAATTTAGCGCATTGCAGACATTTTTTATTTAGATGGCCTACCCGAAAATGTGGTTTAAAGAAATAAGTAAATTGTTGCCTGTTATCACGTTTTGCAGGGTTATTACTTGTGATGAGTGGAAGACAGTAAAATAGGGATAGAAATACCTACTGTTAAATGCTGTAATTAATCCGGTAAAGTAATTACCGGACGGACGTTCCAAGTAGACACGACGCGTACTGGTCAATGAGTGCGGTCAGCGAACAAACAAAACGCCAGCGTGGGATTCGACCCTTCAACTGTAAATTTAAATAGGGGTGCTACCAAACGTGCAAAAGTAGCAAAACTGTTTCGATTAAATAAACGATTAACTATTCAAGGCCTTACCGAAGAACTAAACTTCTCGTACAGGTCCATGCAAAGAATTTTCATTCCACTGGCACGAACCACAACTCACACTTGTCTCTTCAGAAATTTTGTAGATCGTTAAACGACAATCCTTGTTGATTTTTTGGCGCATTTTTCAAGTTTTCATCTTTTCGAGATGTTGAAGGGCATCCAGAACGAACATGGCCTTCAACATTCATCTCACCACGTTTAAAGCGCGTTCGAAGAATTTTGCATTTGAATCTTCATTTTCATTCGTATAAAACCGTAACTGTTCAAGAACTAAGCCAAATTGATTTCCAAAACCGAAGAGAATGGTTGTGCACAATCAATTCTGAACATTTTAACTAACGATTCAATAATCATAATGTCAGATGAGGCCCATTTTCACCTGTCTGGTTGTGTAAATAAACATAATTTCCGGTTTTGGGCGGCAGAAAATCCTCGTAGCCTACACGAAAAACAATTTCATTGTGAACGTGTGACAGTTTTGTGCGCAGTGGCTAAATTCAGAGTGGTAGGTCCATATTTTTACGAAGAGAACGGTCGAGCAGTTTCGATCACTTCAAGTCGTTATGTCGAAATGCTAAATAATTTCCTTGCACCAGAGTTACAACGTCGTGAAGTTGACACTGCAAATATTTGGTTCCAACAAGATGGGGCTACTGCTCACACTGCCAGAACGTCAATGAATGTGTTACGAGAAATGTTTCCAGAACATGTGATATCAAGAAATGGTTACCTTTCATGGCCTGCTCGCTCCCCAGATCTTTCGGTATGTGACTTTTTTCTTTGGGGGTATTTGAAATCAAAAGTGTATGTCGTAAAGCCTCGAACAACTGAAGATCTGAAGCTAGCAATCCGAAATGAAATAGCGGCGATACCGAACGACATGATTGTGAAGGCATTGGATAATTTCCAAGTACGATTACATGAATGTGTGCAGAATGAGGGTCATCACTTGACTGATATAATTTGTAAAACAAATAGCCATAAAGTATTATAAATAATATTTATAAATTATCAACTTATTTTAAATAACAAATTATAACATTTAATAAAATGTTACCACAAAATTAAAACCTGCATTAGTTCTATTATGTTGACAGATGATATACTACAGAAATGTGAAGAACATCTTACAGTAATAAGATTTAACATTATTTTATAAAATAAGTTAAATTTTATCAAAGAAACTGTGTTTAATGACTGCAGTAAATTATAAAAACAAAATAAAACCATAAATAAATAAATAAAAATAAAATACAAAAAGCTTGTCATTTAATACATAAAACATTATATATTATATTATATAAAAAATAAAATCTTTTACATAATTTGGTCATAACATTTAGAAAAGGTAAAGAAATTTAAAAAGACAAAATTCACTTATAATTTGAGATAAAGAAAAAAATAAAACCGTAAAATGAATAAGTTTTTTCAAATTGAAAGAAAGTCATTTTTCATTAAAAAAGAGTTTTTTTCTAAAAGATTAGTGGATTAAAAAATAATATATTTATATGGTGTTAAAAGTAAGAAGCATGTTTTAAAATTAAAAAACGAGAGAATAAAATAATAAGATATGTATATAAGGTTTAAGAATAGTGTGTTCGTCATCTAAAGGAAGCCAACGGCTTTTAAAAGGTTGAAAAGGAAAAGAAGAAGCAGAAGAGATACACTGAAGAGAAGGAAGAACAAGGAAAAGCATGGATAAGGTTTGTGTTTAAAGAGAAAAGCTAACCGCAATGCCTTCTTGATTAATGGTTCACCCCTTATTAGGAAAGGAAATAACCTAGTACCTCTAGCAATAATAATATACCAACCAACGGCTCAACTCTATTCACAGGTTTCAGCCACCTTCAACATCCTTACCCTCCCTTCCACTACCCCTAAAAACCAAGCTACCCCTAACAGTTATGAATGAACATCTTTATTTGTAAACTATACTCTATGCCATCTTCTTTCAAATGACAAAGCGCAAAATATTTCTCCGTCTCTATTTAAATAAAGTACATTTAGTATTTCAAATTATTTAATAATTTATACTTTTCTTATTAATTCATTTTATACATCCATTTACCTTTTTCATTTCATTTCGGGTAAATTTTGTTTTCTTAATTCTCTACTCTTTTTATTACCGTATAAATAAATTTTTCTATTATTTTTTAATGAAGTCAACTTAATTTAAATAATATTCTTATTATGATTATCCGTAAAGTATTCAGATGAGCTAAAGTCTCCTAACTGTGGGAGTGAGAGAATGCATAACGCTCTCTCTCGCACAAGCCATACGCGCCATTCCAATAACATTGTAAAATTTTACTCATTGTTGTGAGCAAGCGTTTATGCACTCAGTAAACTATCAAGCAATATAACGACTGTACAGTCCAGCCTCTCTTAGTTTGCTCCTATTGTAAACAAATAATGACGTCACTGAGCATGCGCATTATATCAAAATGTGTACACGCTGATTAAAAAGTAACAACAAAACACTTTCAAAAGTATTTAAATACAAAATACTTTTACAAGTATTTTTATAAATGAAATTGTTAGGCCTGCATCATATCATGGCTGATGTTTTTAGTACTTTAAGTGCTTATAATTTAAAAAATAGCTAACTTAATAGGAATACGACATTTGTAAAGTCGCGGTCTCTTGCGTGCACCCTGTAGTTGGTGGCTTTTGTTTGTTGACACTAGGAGCAAACTAACAACGGCTCAACTGTAGTAGGCTATGTTTTCAGATCTGGATTATAACGGTAAAGACCTTTGGGCGCATGCGTAGTTATGCCACATAAAATTTCCCTCTCACTCGCTTGGCTATGGGACATTAATCCATCTGATATCTGTATAAATATACTTATTTATTTTGTAGGTCAATATTTTTTATTTAGTCTTGTATTTATAAATTTAACGGACTGAAAAATGAAAGTAAATATTGTTACGTAAAATAATGTATTGGCCTACATAATATGATATGTTTTAAACACGTAAACATGTGTTAAACATGTTTTGACATGTTAAACAGCTGATTTTGGCGATGACTTTACCTCTAGACCAACCCGGTGGGTGCTATATTTTTAGAGCAATTTTTTAAAAGTACATATTATATCAGTATTTTTTTTTTTAAATGAATATGAACCAGTTTTTTGCAACATGCCGAAGGTTGTTTTAAGAGTAAACTAAAATAATAATAATAATAATAATAATAATAATAATAATAATAATAATAGTAAAAGTTACTAATAAATTTACATTGAGTATACAGAGTAATAAAGTTTTGGTTTCTGTTGAATAATTCAAAGTACTGAAGCTTTCAACTTTAAAGTTTGTATGTGATTTATTTAACTTAGTGATTAGGTTTTAAATTAGTAAGAGAGAACCCCTCTCCGTACAACCACCCCCTCGCCACTACCCTGCTACCTCTGATTAATATCAACCGCCGAACCGTCTTTATATTCAATCTCGTGTTAAATTACAATACAACGTCTTTACAAAGGAGAACGTTCTATTATTTGAAAACAATAAATAAGCCACCTACTACGTGTCACCCGTTATAATTATCACTTAATTTATAGCTTAACCCACCGGGTTGGTCTAGAGATAAAGTCGTCACCAAAATCAGCTGTTTAACAGCTGATTTTCGGAGACGAAGGTTCCTGGTTCAAATCCTAGTAAATTTTTTTTTTTTGTTTAACGTCCGACTGTTCTGCAATTACTGCTAATGCATACGGTGAATGATGAAATGATTTTTTGTAACGTATGAAAAAATTCCGTGCCTGAATGGGATTCGAACCCAAGATCGCATGATGAGAGACGAGCCCGTTACCAACTTCGCCAATGCGGCCGGCAAAAAAAAGTTATTCTGTAAATCCTAGTAAAGGTAGTTACTTTTATACGGATTTGATTACTAGACAGTGGTTACCGGTGTACTTTGATGGTTGGGGTTTAAATAACCATACTCTCTCAGGAATGGTCGGCCTAAGTCTGTACAAGACTACATCTCATTTACACGTCATACATATCACATCATCCTCATCTCATTGGGTCATGGGGTTGCTGGTCAGTCTCGTTACTTAATTGCCAAACCTCGTATTTGAGTCCTTTATCCGAGTATCCACCGGGTTTGTCTAGAGGTAAAGTCATCGTCACGAGTCAGCTGATTTTCAAGGGTTCTGGTTCAAATCCTAGTAAATGCAGTTATGTTTATACGGATTTAAATACTAGACAGTAGTTAGAGATGTACTTTGATGGTTGGGGTTCAATTAACCATACTCTCTCAGGAATGGTCGACCTGGGTCTGTACAAGACTACATCTCATTTACACGTCATACATATCACATCATCCTCATCTCATTGGGTGATGGGGTTGCTTATTGTTCTCAATTGAACAGATTGCAACGTACACAATTAGGAATAAAAAATAAATAAATAAAATTTATAGTTTACTGAATTAAAAATGAAATTAATCTTAAAAAATGTATTAAATTATATGAAACTACTAGCATGCCCGCAGGCGAAAGATGGTCCAATCACTTTTAAAAAAAATCTGGTGTGAAACACTCACACAACTTTCTCTTGCCAGTGCAAATAATTAACAATAAACCTAACATTAGTAATAAAACATTAGAAATAAACAAAAACTAACCTCAAAAACATAACCTTATTTTAATTATGAGTGAAAGACGCAAAATGAAAATCGAACTCAGTTTGGCTTAAAAATACGGAAAATCACACTTTCACGCTAAACTATGCTCGGTAGAGAATAATGCGTAAATTAAAAGTTGTAGATCTCTTAATTTCCTATAAATTTTATTATATACACTTTTGTCGTAAAATGCGTACTAAAGCCGAAATCTTAAAAAAATCGATTTTTCACACGTTTTCGTAAGAAAAAATCAGAAAATTGCTAATTACCGCTAAACTAAGCGCCACACAAAAAAATGTTTGAAATAAAAGTTGTAGGTTTTTAAATTTTCTACAACTTTTGTTATATAACGTTTTGCGCTAAAATGCATATTAAAGTCGTAATCTTAAAAAAACAACGTTTTTACGTGAAAACAGCCTCACCAAGAATTTCAGCAAAAATGGCGCCTACCCTTTCTTGTAGAGAATAAAAAATTGAATAAACCAGGCGATTTCAAAAAAAATCGTAGGACCAGTTTTTGAGAAAATCGCAAAAAAGTGAAAAATTACACGAATAAACTACTACTTCCGGTTGACCGATTTTGATGAAAATGTTCGTGTCGGGTCCGGTAGTGGTATGTAACTTAAGTTTCAAGTTCTTACAATGTTCCGTTCTTGATATATTCTGTTCACACACAGACACACTCACAGACACACACACACACACGCGCACACACACACACACACACACACACATTCACACACAGACCAATCGCTAAAAACATGTTTTTTGGGTTCAGGGGGTCTGAAAAGTATAGATCCGGTGAAAACTCAATTTCGAAAAATCGACATGAAAACAATACTTTTCTTCCTATATATTCATATAGGCAAGAGAAAGTAAAAATATATATTGTTCCTCCGTTTCAACAGTTCTTGCTTTTGAAGTTTTTTGGCTTTTGAAGATTTTCTTCCTAGTGATGTTTTTTTGATGGCATTATTGAAAATGGATAAAAAAACAAAAAAAAAATTGTCAAAACCAAAAACTTAAATCTACGTTGAATATCTACGATGTAATTAAAATGATATGGGTTAACTCAGTGATTCTCAACCTATTTTGCTCCGCGACCCCCAAATAGTGAAAATAAATCAAATAAATATTTCGCGACCCCTCCCCCGCCGTCACCCGGCGATAATAATAGAAAGTCTTACTATTAATATTTGAATTTCGACTGTAATTTATGAATGTGGAGGGGGTTTTTCTTTATCGTTGCTCTAAAAACTAAATATACGAATCGTATGTTATCAATCAACAACAATTAACTTGTATATGTTTCTAACGAATATCCACAAATGAAGAAAATTTTAAATGAAAAACAAATGCAACCGTCACATTAATAATTTATTATTATTATTATTATTATTTTTATATTTATATGTTCCGGATTTGCCCATAACAGACAGGTGGAGTGTCAAATTATTTACACTCGATCTGTTAGTTGCAGGGCTAAAATAAATAGTTCTGTTTCTTATCACATGGTCAGCCAATTAAATGACTGAATCATTTAAGAACAGAAGAGGTAGAGGTGTAAAAGACACTAATCAGAGTTATCTTATCTGAAAGTAATGAATTTCATTATACAGCCAGACCCTGTGGTGAATGAAGTGAAGGTGTCATTTGCAGAGTGGAAAATATGTGCTTTTCAGAGGGCTCGGCATGCTGATAAGCGTACTTTTCCACTCAGTGAGGAAGGCAATGGTAAACCACCTCACTCCTCGTTTTACTTAGTAAAACCTCTAGAGGTTCAAACCAGCCTTTTGGCTGACGACCTAAACAACAACATGTTCCGGATATCTCGAAGATTTTTCTGAGAGTGCCTGGCACAGTTTTAAGAAGTTTTAGGCTGTTTGCTGGAGCTACAAAAAGTAAAATAGCTCCAATCAATAGATGTATAGCTACAGCCAATGAAACAAATGGAGAGGTAGATCTGTTTCACAGAGATAGTAAAATTAAAGAAAAACTGTACAGAATACTGTGAAGGAAGGCTGTAAATACTGCGTGATCTTTATGTTATTTTATGTATTTGTTATTTGTGTCTATGTGGTGTATGTTAAGCTCGGCGGCCTGACTGTTTTTTAGAGAAGAAAGAATGACTACATTAAGTTGTAATGGTGCGGTATACTAAGGCGATATTATCTTGCTGTTCTACTGTACCACCTCGCATCCTTGCGACCAGCCATAGTAATGGGTGGAAACGGCGGGGTGTAGGGGAGTTTGGGAGCCCCCACCCCCAAAAAAAAATTGTTATTATTATTATTATTCTTATTATTAGCGTATTCTCCCTTAAAGGAAGGCGATAAGCAAACTGAATCATTTTTTCTTCTTGTTGTTCTTTTTGTCCACCCAGTACTCTCGCATCCGTTTTGAGAAAGCCTGTTTCCTTTCTTCTGACCACTTTGGCCTGTGCTGCTTCTGCTTCTGCTTTGGCTGCTCTGGCTCTATCTCCCACTTGTCCACCTTGTTCCTAAATATTTTCCTATCTGCGATGTCTTGTTCTGTTATTTTCGCTTTCCTGAGATCTTTATAGATTTCACTTATCCACGGTGGCATTTTTTTGAGAGACGTTGTATACTCCAATATTTTTCTTGTTAGCCTGTTTCCTGGTAACCGCTTTATGTGTCCAAAGAATTTCATACGTCTTTTTCTAATGTCAGCTTCTACATTTGAGAATTTTTCTACGGTCTGGTTTGGTTGTAATCTGAACCCGGTTTCCGTTTGCCTAGCACCAAGGATCTTTCGGATTATTTTCCTTTCTTCTTTTTTTATATCTTCCAGCTCGTGTTTCTTATTTAATGTTAGTGTCTCACTTGCATACAGGAAAGCGGGTTTGATAACTGTGTTGTAGTGGCGGATCTTGGTGTTTCTTGACATCGACTTCTTGATGTATAAGTTCTGTATCATCCCCAGTGCTCTTTTGGTCTTTTGTAGCCTGTTAACCTGCGATATCTCCTCTGCTCCTGTGGGCTCTATAAATTCACCTAGATACTTGAAGTGTGGCTTTCTGTTAATTATTGTTGTTATTATTATTATTATTATACATGTTGTAGACCCTTATGGATCACGTGAAGCTTCTACGGTTCTTCCTGCGGGTTCTCCATGACATCTGCATCTTCTCACTCATGGCTCTCTTCCTCTCCTCTGTCCACGTAGTGCCGGTCTTCTTGGCTCTAATCTCTGGCTGCACTTCCCACTCGTCTATTCTCTTTCTAAACGTATCGCGGTCTGTCGCGTCTTCAGAAGTGAGTTGAGCGTTGTAAAGGTCTCTTCTTACTCGTTCGGCCCATCGTCATGCCTTTAAGATTTTCTGTAGCAATAAGAATCTGGTGGGTAAGTCTGTGTTCAGGAAGTCGTTGTATGTGTCCATAAAATTTAAGTCGTCTTTTTTTCTAATGTCTGCTGAAATATAATAAATAAATTATTTATTAATAATTAATTTCTTTTCTTTACAAGTAAGTTATACTTATTGCATGAAACGTTTTCATAGGTAAGTTTATAATAAATGATTTTTTTCTTATAAAATGATTAAATGATTTGATTATTGTTTCGCGATCCCCCTATAATATCCCTATAATATGACCCCCATGGGGAACACTGCTCATGAGGCTCATGAGGCTCCAACCAGCCTTTCACCTGATCAACTAAACGACAATGAAGTCTTGTTATGTTTTTAGAGTAAGCGAAACAGTTGGTAATGTGTTTTACAGTTCTTTAAGGGGGTAGTTAACCCAGGAAATGAATATCAAAACTTCTGGCTATAATTTATCATTATTTATTTTAAATGAAAGAGTAATTTACTAGTAATGATCTTACCATTTGAAACAAGCCAAAAAATTAATTACAACCCCTAATATAAGGGTGAGGTTAGAAAAGCAGACTTTTATGGGGAATCAAATATCTGAGGAACCAAGAAAGATATCAACATGATTCTTATGCTATAAAATACAAAAAAGTTGGTCTCCATTATCTGTTGTATGCTATTGTATGTATTTTTTCTTACAAGAAATTTATTGAAAAAAAAAATTCAAAAACATTTATTTTATGTATTCACAAATTATTTTTTAACTAAATCGCTATTAAGGTTTTTGTAATAAGCATTTCACAGATAATAGAGCAAGAAGTTATGAACATTTAAAAAAAAACATCATCCAAATATCTCCAATAATAACCAAAATATTTAATTCCCAAGAATAAACAATCATGTAAAAAACAAATTCCCGGAAAACTTAGTTGAAGGAATAATTTTACTCGCCTTGCTAGTAAGCTTTACTTTAAACGGATATTTTTATAACTATTTGTCAACATACAAAGTAATCAAATGCTGTGATTCAGGAAATTTTAAACATCAAATAACTGAAAAAACATCGAAATTTAATAAAAAAAATCATCTTCTTAAGTGGATTACTCCTTTAAAGAATAGACACTCGTGTATGTGTAGAAAATGAAACATTTTATTTGAGAGGCTTCTCCGTGTTATGTGATTTTACATTTAACCCTTTATAGGTCTTTGGTCTGCCCATAACAGACAGATGGAGTGTCAAATTATTTACACTCGATCTGTTAGTTGCAGGGCTAAAATAAATAGTTCTGTTTCTTATCACATGGTCAGCCTATTAAATGAGTGAATCATTTAAGAACAGAAGAGGTAGAGGTGTACTGTGACACTAATCAGAGTTATCTCCTCTGAAAGTAATGAATTTCATTATACAGTTGGACCCTGTGGTGAATGAAGTGAAGGTGTCATTTGCAGAGTGGAAAATCTGTGCTTTTTAGAGGGCCTGGCACGCTGATAAGCGTAATTTTTCACTGAGTGAGTTGTGGCAATGGTAAACCACGTGACTCCTTGTTTTACTTAGTAAAACTTCTACCAGCCTTTTGGCTGATGACCTAAACAACAACAGGTCTTTGGTAAGTATACTTATCAATGGCTATAAGGTCAAGTTTATCTAATAATAAGATATGTAGTTGAACCTTATTGGCATTTTATGGTGTTATAGTGATGTTCCCTGATAAGTAAGCTACCCACATATTGAAATTAGCGCGTAGCGACCATTTGCTACCTGAGTTGCACCAATGTGGTAAGGATTCATACCAGCGTGCGCTACCGTATTGTTTTGTGGTTACTTTTGTACAGTGCTTAGAAAATTCAAATTGTTTACGGGAAAGTAAGCATTCATGCTAATATAAAGTTAAGTTACTCTACACATCTTTCTGTTACATAGTACTACAAGTTTTTTTAATAAGCATTCTTACCACTAAACATTAGGTGATTCCCATTTCAATAAACGTCCCTTGGTAAGTACACTTACCAGGACTTAACATAAAAATAAATACATATCATACTGTTCGGACACTAGAAAATATACATTATTAAAGTCCCTGTAAAGCAAAATTTAATATTTTACAACATGTATATTTTTCCCCGTAATACTACCCTGTTGTTGTTTAGGTCATCAGCCGAAAGGCTGGTTTGAACGTGTAGAGGTTTTACTAAGTAAAACGAGGAGTGAGGTGGTTTACCATTGCCACAACTCACCGAGTGGAAAAGTACGCTTATCAGCATACCGAGCCCTCTAAAAAGCACATATTTTCCACTCTGCAAATGAAACCTTCACTTCATTCACCACAGGGTCTGGCTGTATAATGAAATTCATTACTTTCAGAGGAGATAACTCTGATTAGTGTCTTTTACACCTCTGCCTCTTCTGTTCTTAAATGATTCAGTCATTTAATTGGCTGACCATGTGTTAAGAAACAGAAATATTTATTTTAGCCCTGCAACGAACAGATTGAGTGTAAAAAATTTGACACTCTACCTGTCTGTTATGGGCAGGAGTACTGCCCTATAAAGGGTTAACTCAATAACGGCTTGTGTGTAATTTGCATTGGATACACAATAAGGAAGTGAAATCAATACGGCAGAGAAAAATGGGAAAAATTTAATTTTTTATTGCAGAAACAAAAACTTCCTAAACGTATTTGGGTAAGAGGGTAGCTTATAAATAGGTGAAAAGGGTAAAAGAAAAACTAAAAGAAAAGTGTAAGGAAAGAAACGTTAAAGAAAAGCGGGCACTGAAGTCAGGCGGTTTACTCAGATTAGAGGAGGATGGAAAATGTTTTAACCTCGACACCTGGTGGTGTAAAAAAAAGGACAGGACTACGTAAGTAAAAATGGGGAATATATTTCAACACGTACGTTGGTGGAACAGTTTGAGATGATCTATCGCTTTTACGAGCACCACTACAAGTGGTTAGAAATTGGTGAATTTCTTTTATATTAGTAAATCAATTTATTTTCTTCCGTTTTATCCCGTTTTAGTGTAAAAATGTGTTAATATTTTTTAATCAAATAAAATACGTATATATATTTTTTACTTTTAAAAATTTTTATAAAACAATTTTTCACATAGGGGATCGCAAGTCTATTTCAATAATATTTTTTCATTCCTAATTTGTGTACGTTGCAATATGTTTAATTTAGAACAATAAGCAACCCGATGACCCAATGAGATGAGGATGATATGTATGACGTGTAAATGAGGTGTAGTCTTGTACAGACCCAGGCCGACCATTCTGGAGATAGTATGGTTAATTAAACCCCAACCATCAAAGTACACCGGTAACCACTGTCTAGAATTCAAATCCGTATAAAAGTAACTACCTCTACTAGGATTTGAACCAGGAACCTTCGTCTCCGAAGATCAGCTGTGTAACAGCTGATTTTGGTGACGATTTTACCTCTAGACCAACCCGGTGGGTTTCAACAATATTGATTCACATTTTTATCAGATTCTTCTTCATCTGCTTACGCTGCCTATTTGATTCAAATATTGGCAATCATTCTGGCTATATTCTTCCAACCTTGTTGATAGCTGCTCTGAATAGTTTTAGAGTAGTTTTAGAGAACCAAGCTCTAAGATTCATGAGCTAGGAAATCCGTCTTCTAACCGGTCCACGTTTCCCCCCGATTTTACGCTAAAGAATGGACTAACAAAGCCGGTGCTTATTCCCGTTTCTCATCAAATGTTCCAGATTTTTTTTTGCGCCCTGGAGACTCCAGGAGGAGTATAGGACATGTCAGATATAACACCTGAAATACATATAAGAATCACACAATGTATCAACCACTACTATCAAGAAAGAAATTCTTATACGCTATAAAAAGTTTCACCGATCAAGTAATTTTTCAGCTTCTTTTTAAAGGAATTCAAATCCTCACAACATTTTAAAAATTGGGGTAATTTATTCATGAATTTTCTCCCTGCATAAGTAGGTTTTTGTTGAAACAATTTTGTGGAGTGATTAGCCACATAATAATCATTCCTGTTTCTCGTGTTATGATTGTGAACATTGAAATTCTGCATAAAATTCACGCTTCCTTCTTTCCACTCCATTTACAACCTGCATCTCCTTTCTTATCCATTCCAACACCTCTCTGTTAGTTATGCGATCCACCTAAGAGATCCTCAGAATTCTTCTATACAATTTTACGGATTTTCATCTCTAAAACCTCCAATTTGCCTTCTATGGTTGCTGCAAGCGTTCATGACACAACTCCATAGAAAAGTATTCAGAAAACGTAACACCGGAGGAGTGTAACATGATGCAAAATGAAAACAAACCTTAATTTGGCTTAATAATACGAAAAATCACTCTTTGACGCTAAACTAGGCTCTGTAGAGAAAAATGCCTAAAAAATAGGTATATGTTGCAGGGCTTTTAATTTCCTACAAATATGATTATACGTATAATATACACTTTTGTCGTAAAATAGATACTATGGCCGAAATCTTAAAACCTCCATTTTTACGGATTTTCATGAAAAAAAAACAGAAAATCACTATTACGGCTACTAAACTAAGCGTTATACAAAAAAATGTTTACAATAAAAGTTGTAGGGTTTTAAATTTTCTACAACTTTGATTAAGTACACTTTTGCTCTAAAATTTATATTAAGGCTGCAATCTTAAAAAACATGTTATCTTTAGGAGCACAGCCTAAGAATTTTAGCAGACTTGGCGCCTAGCCTATCATGTATACCATAAAAATGTTGTATATGAGGCGATTTTTAAAAAAATCGTAGAAGCTGCTTTTGAAAAAAATCGCAAAAATGTGAAAATTTACACGAATGAATTACTACTTCCGGTTAACCAATTTTAATGAAAATGTTTGTATCCGGTCCTCTAATAGTACCTAACTTAAGTTTTAAGTTTCAACTTCGTACGATGATTCTTTCTTGAGATATTTTGTTCACACACAGACCAGTTGCTAAAAATACGTTTTTTGGGTTCAGGAGATCTGAAAAAGTGTATATCCGGTGAAAACTCGATTCCTTAAAATCTACATGAAAACAATACTTTTTTCCTATACATTTATATAGGCAAGAGAAAGTAAAAATGGTAGAAACGTTTGTTTTTATTTATATTCTATCTACTAGTAATAAGGATGTTGACGTGAAGAACATCTGGGAATTGAACCCAATCTCTTAAAACTTAACAGACTTTACTCTACACCTACAACTCATATCATTTTCTTGAGATGTATCAATTTTTTTTATAGCCGCATAGGACTACATAAGTTCATCAAACTAAAAAAACTCATTTCAATTTTTAAGGTTAAATTTTCAGTTTTTGGAGTCCTTTCCTAATGTTTCCCTCCTTGAACCTTCTCCAGTATTCCTTCAATCCATCCGATCTTCTCTGCCGTTCCTTGTCAGAATACACAACTTTCTGTCATTTCGTCGGTTTCTGCTGTTCAAGTCTTGTGGTCTTCAGCCTGTGGTAATTTCCGGATTTTGTTTTGAGGTCCTCAAGTGAGATTTGGAGTCCGTTCATGTCCTCCTTAATTTCCCTGATCCAGTGGGGCTGAGTTTTTCTATTTAGGAAAAAAGTTGATGATTTGTTTTAAAATTCTGGAAGAGTCGGTTCTCAAGAGATGTCCAAAGAAGGAAATTCTCTTTATTCTTTATATTCTATTATTCTTTATTCATTCCTTATTCTTTAGGAAATTCTCTCGATTTATTAATTTATAATATAAATTATTATTATAATTATTATATTTTTATAATGTATTAATAATTGTAATAATTATTATAATATATTAAAAACATATAATAATTATTATAAAATTATAATAGTTAGGCTATCATAATATATTATAAAAATATAATAATTATAATAATAATTTATATTTTATAATATAAATTATTTATTATTTATAATATAAATTATTATTATAATTATTATATTTTTATAATGTATTAATAATTGTAATAATTATTATAATATATTAAAAACATATAATAATTATTATAAAATTATAATAGTTAGGCTATCATAATATATTATAAAAATATAATAATTATAATAATAATTTATATTTTATAATATAAATTATTTATTATTTATAATATAAATTATTATTATAATTATTATATTTTTATAATGTATTAATAATTGTAATAATTATTATAATATATTAAAAACATATAATAATTATTATAAAATTATAATAGTTATCATAATATATTATAAAAATATAATAATTATAATAATAATTTATATTTTATAATATAAATTATTTATTATTTATAATATAAATTATTATTATAATTATTATATTTTTATAATGTATTAATAATTGTAATAATTATTATAATATATTAAAAACATATAATAATTATTATAAAATTATAATAGTTAGGCTATCATAATATATTATAAAAATATAATAATTATAATAATAATTTATATTTTATAATATAAATTATTTATTATTTATAATATAAATTATTATTATAATTATTATATTTTTATAATGTATTAATAATTGTAATAATTATTATAATATATTAAAAACATATAATAATTATTATAAAATTATAATAGTTATCATAATATATTATAAAAATATAATAATTATAATAATAATTTATATTATAAATTAATAAATCTGAAGAAAATTATGAGGTGTAGGTGTAGAGTAAAGTCTGTTAAGTTTTAAGAGATTGGGTTCAATTCCCCGATGTTCTTCACGTCAACATCCTTATTACTAGTAGATAGAATATAAATAAAAACAAACGTTTCTACCATTTTTACTTTCTCTTGCCTTTATGAATGTATAGGAAGGAAAGTATTGTTTAAGTATTGTCGATTTTAAGAAATCGAGTTTTCACTGGATATACACGTTTTAAACTAAATCTTACCACAACACGATGTGTAACCTATTTATATCTATTATAGTAGGCTACTACGATCGCTTAACTCAACAAAATAATATTTTGTTGAGACTTCTTTTTACACTAAATTTCTGTACCTGAGAATTAAAAGGTGTTAACTCCATTTTGGTGATTTTTCACAAGAGCTTATAAGTAGCAGTATTATCTTTTCATTATTGTAACAAAATTTCAGTAGGTGTTAGAAACTTGAAATTTACGTCCAGTTTTTTCAGAAAATGCTTCTAATCTACAAATTTATTATTTCATGACTTTGTAACCTTCTATACTCCTTCGCACCCAAACAGGACTTAAAAACCTTTACGGTTTTCTGTGTTTTGTCACGTTTTAACGTTCTACATTAGTGTTAACTCCAATGTGCTGTTAAGTTGTTTTGCTGTAAGTTGTTTTTATACAAAAATTAAGTGTAATACCTAGTGCTAACAATACTTTTATAAAAAATCTGGTGTGTAACACACAACTTTCTCTTGCCAATGAAAATAATAAACAATAAACCTAAAATTAGTAATAAAACATTAGAAATAAACAAAAAACTAACCTTAATAATCATAACCTAATTTTAATCATATATTATGAAAGACGAAAAATAAAAATCTATCTCAGTTTGCCTTAAAAATACAGAAAATCACTCTTTCACGCTAAACTAGACTCTGTAGAGAAAAATGCTTAAAATAAAAGTTGTAGATCTTTTAATTTCCTATAAAATTTATTATATACACTTTTGTCATAAAATGCATACTAAGGCCGAAATAATAAAAAAATTCGATTTTTCTCACGTTTTCGTGAGAAAAAAACAGAAAATCGCTAATTACCGCTAAACTAAGCGTTATACAAAACAATGTTTGAAATAAAAGTTGTAGAATTTTTAATTCTCTACAATTTTTTATTATATAAATTTTTGCGATAAATTGCATAGTAAAGCCGTAATCTTAAAAAAACTATGTTTTTACGTAAAAACAGCCTCACCGAGAATTTCAGCAAAAATGGTGCCTACCTTATCTTGTAGAAAATAAAAAACTGAGTAAACCATGCGATTTAAAAAAAATCGTAGGACCATTTTTTGAGAAAATCGCAAAAAAGTGAAAAATTATACGAATAAACTAAGTTACTACTACTTCCGGTTGACCGATTTTGATGAAAATGTTGGTGTCGGGTCCGGTAGTGGTATGTAACTTAAGTTTTAAGTTTCAAGTTCGTACGATGTTCCGTTCTTGAGGTATTGTGTTCACACAAACACACACACACACACACACACGCGCGCGCGCGCAAACGCACGCACGCGCGCACGCACGCACGCACACAAACACACACACACAGACCAATCGCTAAAACATGTTTTTTGGGTTCAGGGGGTCTGAAAACGTATAGATCCGGTGAAAACTCGATTTTGAAAAATCGACGTGAAAACAATACTTTCCTTCCTATATATTCATATAGGCAAAAGAAAGTAAAAAAGCAGCATTTAATATTTACAACGTTTGAAAAATTTTTAACTGTTATTTTACTGTTTAGAAACAGACGAATAAAACACCAAATTCAACTAAAATTTAAGCAAATTTTACTTGACTATCAGTAAAACACATTCAATAACGATTTTACAAAGACATTTGTACATCAACTGCAAAATTGAAGCATTAAAACTTTTTTCTTTCTAATTGTAGAGGAAATTTTAACACAATTTTGCCAAAAATGGAGTTAACACACTTTACCTCTTTAGTACAGATTTAATTGATTAATTAAGCAATTGTAGTATTGTAATACTGTAGATATAAATAGGTCACACATCGTGTTGTGGTAAGATTTACATTTAGCTACTGCACGAGTCTATTCAAGATTAACCTGTAATTAAATAGTTATTACGACAGTTTAACTAAGCTTGGAAACAGACCAAAAGGCAATTTATACACTATACACGTGGATAGTATCAAATTCAAAAACATGACATCAAGTTCAAAATAAAAAAAAAAAAAAACAATTAAATTGTGTATACTAACTCGGTTAATAGTTGAGGTTTCTAGGTCAAATGCACACACATGTACACGTATTCGTCCTGTTCAACCAAAACCCATCTGTTTAAAACTAACCTCGTATATAAATGTTAAATGAAACTAGGTCAGAGGAACTATTACATTACTAATATATTTTATTCTAAAACTTAACCTTAATTTTTAATCTATTGATTTAATTTCTTTTTAATTTACAACAAAAAATTTGTGTTTTTCTTTTGTTTAACAATTATGTTGTTTAGATCATCAGCCAAGAGGCTGGTTTGAACTTAACTAAGTAAAATAAGGAGTGAGGTGGTTTACCATTACCTTTCTCTCTGAGTAGAAAAGTATGTCAGCATGCTATGCCCTCCGAAAAGCATTTACTTTCTACAAAAACAAGAAAAAAGCATTTACTTTCTACAAAAACAAAAAAATTGTAATTTTTTTTTGTTTAACAATTATGTTGTTTAGATCATCAGCCAAGAGGCTGGTTTGAACTTAACTAAGTAAAATGAGGAGTGAGGTGGTTTACCATTACCTTTCTCTCTGAGTAGAAAAGTATATCAGCATGCTATGCCCTCCGAAAAGCATTTACTTTCTACAAAAACAAGAAAAAAGCATTTACTTTCTACAAAAACAAAAAAATT
Organism: Catonia carolina; assembly: GCA_035578175.1. Lineage (NCBI taxonomy): Eukaryota > Metazoa > Arthropoda > Insecta > Hemiptera > Achilidae > Catonia > Catonia carolina. The sequence goes on from JAQMRL010000026.1 coordinate 1,074,390, forward strand.
GTAATTTTTTTTTGTTTAACAATTATGTTGTTTAGATCATCAGCCAAGAGGCTGGTTTGAACTTAACTAAGTAAAATGAGGAGTGAGGTGGTTTACCATTACCTTTCTCTCTGAGTAGAAAAGTATATCAGCATGCTATGCCCTCCGAAAAGCATTTACTTTCTACAAAAACAAGAAAAAAGCATTTACTTTCTACAAAAACAAAAAAATTGTAATTTTTTTTTGTTTAACAATTATGTTGTTTAGATCATCAGCCAAGAGGCTGGTTTGAACTTAACTAAGTAAAATGAGGAGTGAGGTGGTTTACCATTACCTTTCTCTCTGAGTAGAAAAGTATATCAGCATGCTATGCCCTCCGAAAAGCATTTACTTTCTACAAAAACAAGAAAAAAGCATTTACTTTCTACAAAAACAAAAAAATTGTAATTTTTTTTTGTTTAACAATTATGTTGTTTAGATCATCAGCCAAGAGGCTGGTTTGAACTTAACTAAGTAAAATGAGGAGTGAGGTGGTTTACCATTACCTTTCTCTCTGAGTAGAAAAGTATATCAGCATGCTATGCCCTCCGAAAAGCATTTACTTTCTACAAAAACAAGAAAAAAGCATTTACTTTCTACAAAAACAAAAAAATTGTAATTTTTTTTGTTTAACAATTATGTTGTTTAGATCATCAGCCAAGAGGCTGGTTTGAACTTAACTAAGTAAAATAAGGAGTGAGGTGGTTTACCATTACCTTTCTCTCTGAGTAGAAAAGTATGTCAGCATGCTATGCCCTCCGAAAAGCATTTACTTTCTACAAAAACAAAAAAATTGTAATTTTTTTTTGTTTAACAATTATGTTGTTTAGATCATCAGCCAAGAGGCTGGTTTGAACTTAACTAAGTAAAATGAGGAGTGAGGTGGTTTACCATTACCTTTTTCTCTGAGTAGAAAAGTATGTCAGCATGCTATACCCTCCAAAAAGCATTTACTTTCTACAAAAACAAAAAAATTGTAATTTTTTTTGTTTAACAATTATGTTGTTTAGATCATCAGCCAAGAGGCTGGTTTGAACTTAACTAAGTAAAATAAGGAGTGAGGTGGTTTACCATTACCTTTCTCTCTGAGTAGAAAAGTATGTCAGCATGCTATGCCCTCCGAAAAGCATTTACTTTCTACAAAAACAAAAAAATTGTAATTTTTTTTTGTTTAACAATTATGTTGTTTAGATCATCAGCCAAGAGGCTGGTTTGAACTTAACTAAGTAAAATGAGGAGTGAGGTGGTTTACCATTACCTTTCTCTCTGAGTAGAAAAGTATGTCAGCATGCTATGCCCTCCGAAAAGCATTTAATTTCCACCCTGTATAAGATACCGTCACTTTATTCACCACAGGGTCTACCTGTATAATAAAATTCATACTCTCAGAGGAGACATTTGTAAATATAGTGTCTTTTACATCTTTACCTCTCGTGTTGTTTAATGATTCAATGGTATAATTGGCTGATCATGTGATAAGAGAAACAACTAGTTTTTGTAGCCTTGGAACTAGCAGATTGAGTGCAAATAATTTAACACTCCACCTGCCTGTTATGGGCAATAATTTTGAAAATGTATGTTGTTTCAGAGCTAGTTTTAGTCAGCTGTGGGTTGCTATTACACAACTGCTTGCAATTTCTTTTGTTTTCCGCTTTCCTCAATATTTTCTCATTCTCTTACAAATTTTACTTTCTCTTGCCTATATAAATATATAGGAAGGAAAATATTGTTTTCATGTCGATTTTAAGAAATCGAGTTTTCACCGGATCTATACGTTTTCAGACCCCCTGAACCCAAAAAACATGTTTTTAGCAATTGGTCTGTGTGTGTGTGTGTGTGTGTGTGTGTGTGTGTATGTGTGTGTGTGTGTGTGTGTGTGTGTGTGTGTGTGTGCGTGTGTGTGTGAACAGAATATCTAGTTAACGGAACATCGTACGCACTTGAAACTTGAAACCTAAGTTATATACCACTACCGAACCCGACACGAATATTTTCATCAAAATCGATCAACCGGAAGTAGTAGTTTATTCGTGTATTTTTCACTTTTGCGATTTTCTCAAAAACTGGTCCTACGATTTTTTTTAAAAATCGCCTGGTTTACTCAATTTTTTATTTTCTACAAGATAGGGTAGGCGCCATGTTTGCTGAAATTCTTGGTGAGGGTGTTTTCTCGTAAAAACGTTGTTTTTTTAAGATTACGGCTTTAATATGCATTTTAACGCAACAATTTATATAATAAAAATTGTAGAGAATTTAAAATCCTACAACTTTTATTTAAAACAATTTTTTTATAACGCTTAGTTTAGCAGTAATTAGCGATTTTCTGATTTTTTTCTCACGAAAACGTGTGAAAAATCAATTTTTTTAAGATTTCGGCCTTACAATGCATTTTACGATAAAATAGTATATAATAATTTTTATAGAAAATAAAACGATCTACAACTTTTATTTAAAACATTTTTCACTACAGAGCCTATTTTAGCGTGAAAGAGTGATTTTCTGTATTTTTAAGCCAAACCGAGTTCGATTTTCATTTAGCGTGTTTCACTCATGAATAAAATAAGGTTACGTTTTTGAGGTTAGTTTTTTGTTTATGTCTAATGTTAGGTTTGTTGTTAATTATTTACACTGACAAGAGAAAGTTGTGTGACTGTTTCACACCAGATTTTTTACTTTCTCGTGTCTACAGCTTATTTACGTACATGACGAGAAATGTTTGATTTACTGTAATTACGAATGAATCGCCTTCTTTACTATTGCTTTCACCGGCATTTTCATTATCAGTCTCTCTAGTATCTACCTAACAGTTTTCCTTTTTTTTTACCAAGTGTCAACAAAACTATTAAAGAATACCTTCTTCACGTCCTTAATTTCTTTCTTTATTTTTCGAATTGTGGAAAGAGAAACATCACAGTAGTTAGCCGCTCGCTCACGGCTTTTGTTAAGAGGCACGGAGAGGCATTTATGTTTAGTTTCAACTTTACAACATTTTGTTACATTGCGTTCATCACTGCAAATAGTTCGATCACGTTTTCGAGAAACCGAAATTTCTATTTACGGTAGCAAACAGTTATATTCGCACAGTTAACCTACAAAAGGTTCCGCAATATATTGTACATGATCTGGGTATAGTAAAAGTTGTTACGTTTGTCGTACTGAAATAAAAGCAGTCGCGCATGCGCACTGATGTTTCCCCCTTTACTCTTGTTGGAAACAAAGGCAAACTTGTGATGTAAGTGACTATACACACATTAGTGGATAAATAAATGAAATTGTTTGTTGGATAATAATCGGTGATAAATCTGGTATAAAATTAAATATTGTTAATTGATTCTGACAATAACAGACAGGTGGAGTGTCAAATTATTTACTCTCAATCTGTTCGTTGCAGGGCTAAAATAAATAGTTGTGTTTCTTATCACATGGTCAGTCAATTAAATGACTGAATCATTTAAGAACAGAAGAGGTAGAGGTGTACTGTGACACTAATCAGAGTTATCTCCTATGAAAGTAATGAATTTCATTATACAGCCAGACCCTGTGGTGAATGAAGTGAAGGTGTCATTTGCAGACTGGAAAATACGTTCTTTTCAGAGGGCCCGGCATGCTGATAAGCGTACTTTTTCACTCGGTAAGGAAGGCAATGGTAAACCACCTCACTCCTCGTTTTACTTAGTAAAATCTCTACAGTTTCAAACCAGCTTTTCGGCTGATGACCTAAACAACAACATGTTAGTTGATAATAAATGGAGCATAATTATAAGTATGAAGTTGCGGGATGACATTAATATGTTTATCCATAGTTTGAGATACTAAATCAAAGGAGAAAAAAATAAGTGAGGTAGGGTGGAAAGGTGGAGGTGGTGGTGGAGGAGTGTAGAAGAGGGGTTGAAGAAGTGTTAGTTTGAGTGGGTCAGCCTCTGAGATTAACATGAGATAGGTTGTGGAGTGATGAGGAGTAGCAAGATGAAAGTGGAGTGTAGCAAGGGAGACCAGAACAGTCGACCGTATTTTAGATCAATAAAGTATCCGCGCATGCGCACACATCGAGTAACTCTCTTTTATAAAATGAATCCACCGCTTGCCTCCCCGGGCGTCTTCTCTTCTACCCCCGACCGAGCGCTGCCATCAATTCTCTCCGTGTGCCTCTGTGTATCTGTGTGCTCGTTGTTAACTTTTATCTCAACGTGATCAATACACTACCCCTTATCGCCCCCTGCCATCACTGCATTACTCAACTAAGTCCTTCGTACTCTTTCACCCTCCCTACCCTAACACATATCTTTCTCTTATCTCTCTGATCATTCAAAACTAATGGCATGACATGCGTCACATGTGTTTACATACGGTACCAATATACGAACGCACAAAAATGTATCATCCCCTCCCAACCACCAACCCCTAACGCTTAATAATATACATATTATTATAGAGTTTATAATAAATATATGAATATGCTTCACTCGGTAGCCCTACATTACCTACCAAAGGATATTTTATTACATAAATTACAATTTATTTTAAACCTGACAATCATTCCACTCACTATAAATACAACCCAGTAAATAATAATATGTAGGTGATAAATTTTCAAAGATCGTAAATAAATGTCACTCCATTCAGAAAATAAGTTTAAATCGTTTTAAATAGATATCTACGTACGTAATATACGGGCTATCATTTTATAATAATATCTTATTTAAATCGTCATATTATGCCACGTCAGCTCCTAAAAAAACACATTAAATGGAAGTTTCATTTAGATACAAAAAATCAACCTGCCCATTGCAGACAGGTGGAGTGTCAAATTATTTGCACTCAATCTGTTAGTTTCAGGGCTAAAATAAATCGTTCTGTCTCTTTTCACATGATCAGCCAATTAAATGACTGAATCATTTAAGAACAGAAGAGGCAGAAGTGTAAAAGACAGTAATCAGAGTTATCTCCTCTGAAAGTAATGAATTTCATTATACAGCCAGACTCTATGGTGTATGAAGTGCAGCTGTCATTTGCAGATTCGAAAATATGTGCTTTTCAGATTGCCCGGCATCCTGATAAGCGTACTTTTCCACTCAGTGATAAAGGCAATGGTAAACCACGTGACTCCTCGTTTTAGTTAGTAAAACCTCTACAGGTTCAAATCAGTGTTTCGGCTGATGACCTAAACAACAACAAAAAAATCTGGTATGAAACACTCACACGATTTTTTTACCAATATAGACAATTTAAATCAAGGTTTAATCATGAGTAAACAATAAATTATGGAAAACTCTTTTAATCACAAGCGAATGACGAGAAATAAAAATATATGTAGAACTTAAAAATATGAAAAATCACTAATTGACGCTAAACCAAGCTCTGAAGAAAAATCCTTGAAATAAGAGTTATAGGTTTTTAATGTCCTACAACTTTATATTGTCCATAAAAAACAGGTGGAATATTAAATTATTTTCACTCAGTCTATTAATTCCAGAGCTAAACAAAATAGTTATACTGTATTTCTTATCACATAGTCAGCCAATTATATGACTGAACTATTCAAGAACAGAAGAGGTACAGGTGTAAAAGATACTAGTCACATTTAACTTCTCTGAGAGATGAATTTCAGTTCAGAACCGGTCTTGTTACGACATTATTTTGAACAAACACACATAGTTTACATTCACCGGGTTGGTCTAGAGGTAAAGTCGTCGCCAAAATCAGCTGTTTAACAGCTGATTTTCAAAGACGAAGGTTCCTGGTTTAAATCCTAGTAAAGGTAGTTACTTTTATACGGATTTGAATACTAGACAGTGGTTACCGGTGTACTTTGATGGTTAGGGTTTAATTAACCATACTCTCTCAGGAATGGTCGGCCTGGGTCTGTACAAGACTACACAGTCTCATTTACACGTCATACACATCATCCTCATCTCATTGGGTCATGGAGTTGCTTATTCTTCTAAATTGAACAGATTGCAACGTACACTAATTAGGGATTAAAAAAAAGTTTACATTCACCAATTCAGCTATTAACTGGCCGACTACAAAAGCGCAATTTTTTTTTACCTGTGATCTAATAGTTTCCTAATTGTTATGTTTCCCTAATAAACAAAAGAAAACAATAAAATCTCTAATTTTTGGAAATGTAATATTCTCGACAAATAATCAATGTTGTTGTTTAGGTCATCAGCCTGTAGGCTGGTTTGAACCTGTAGAGGTTTTACTAAGTAAAACGAGAAGTGAGGTGGTTTACCATTGCCTTCCTCACTGAGTGGAAAGGTATGCTTATCAGCATGCCGGGCCCTCTGAAGCACATATTTTCCACCCTGCAAATGACACCTTCACTTCATTCACCACAGGGTCTGGCTGTATAATGAAATTCATTACTCTCAGAAGAGATAACTCTGATTAGTGTCACAGTACACCTCTACCTCTTCTGTTCTTAAATGATTCAGTCATTTAATTGGCTGACCATGTAATAAGAAACAGAACTATTTATTTTAGCCCTGCAACGAACAGATTGAGGGTAAATAATTTGACACTCTACCTGTCTGTTATGGGCAGAAATAATCAATATTACCTCTTAAAAAAAATTAACAATTTAAAAATCAGTCCTAAAACCCCATAAACAACAACAACACATTTAAAGTCGGCCTGTTTATTATTTATTAAACCCAGATCCCAAACGAACTTAAGCTTACGTATTACAATATTCATACTTTAATAAACTGCAATCTATAACAAAACAGAAATACTAAAAACATCTCACTTTGTAAATGTTTTCCGTTGATTTTTACTTTCTCTTGTCTATATGAATATATTAGAAAGGAAAGTATTGTTTTCACGTCGATTTTAAGAAATCGAGTTTTCACCGGGTCTACACGTTTTCAGACCCCCTAAACCCAAAAAAAAACATGTTTTTAGCGAAGTTAGTGTGTGTGAACAGAATATCTTAAGAACGGACCACTGTACGAACTTGAAACTTAAAACTTGAAACTTAAGTTACATACCACTACCGGACCCGACACGAACATTTTTATCAAAATCGGTCAACCGGAAGTAGTAGTTTATTTGTGTAATTTTTCACTATTTTGCGATTTTCTAAAATAACTGCTCCTACGATTTTTTTAAAAATCGCCTGGTTTACTAAATTCTTTATGTTCTACAAGGTAGGGTAGGCGCCATGTTTGCTGAAATTCTTGGTTCGGCTGTTTTCACGTAAAATTTGTTTTTTTAAGATTGCGGCTTTAGTATGCATTTAAGCGGAAAAATGTATATAATAAAAAATGTAGAATATGTAAAATCCTACAACTTTTATTTCAAACATTTTTTTGTGTAACGCTTAGTTTAGCGGTAATTAGCGATTTTTTATTTTTTTCTCACGAAACGAATGAAAAATCGATTTTTTGGCCTATCGAAGATTTCGGCCTTAGTGTGCATTTTACGACAAAAGAATATATCATAAAATTTATAGGAAATTTAAAGATCTACAATTTTTAAGAAGCTCATTTTTCTCTACAGAGCCTAGTTTGGCGTGAAGGAGTGATTTTCCGAATTTTTAAGCCAACTGAGGTTGATTTTGTGTCTTTCACTCATGATTAAAATTAGGTTATATTTATTGAGGTTAGTTTTTTGTTTATTTCTATTGTTTTATTGTTAATTATTTGCATTGGCAAGAGAAAGTTGTGTGTGTGTGTTTCACACCAAATTTTTCTATTAAGAATGCAATGATTGAACATTATCAAGTTAGTTGTTGTAATAGAGAAGTTCTAGAAGACAATCATGTCAATTACCTAAAAGCTTTGCTCCCAATTGGGATTTGCGAGCGAAGCGCGTCGGCTCCCAATGGGGAACAGAGCTTTTAGGTAATTGACGTTCACCTACCACACAATATACTATACCGTACTCTACACTAACACACTTCTCATCTGTTCCAAAATTTACTTTAAGCAATTCACAAAAAAATTACTTAATTCTAATTCTAATTACACCACCGGGTTGGTCTAGAGGTAAAGTCGTCGCCAGAATCAGCTGTTTAACAGCTGATTTTTGGAGACAAAGGTTCCTGGTTGAAATCCTAGTAAAGGTAGTTACTTTTATACGGATTTGAATACTAGAGAGTGGTTACCGGTGTACTTTCATGGTTGGGGTTCAATTAACCATACTCTCTCAGGAATGGTCGGCCTGGGTCTGTACAAGACTACACAGTCTCATTTACACGTCATACACATCATCCTCATCTCATTGGGTCATGGGGTTGCTTATTGTTCTAAATTAAACAGATTGCACCGTACACAAATTAGGAATAAAAAAAAATTCTAATTCGCTGAGAAAACTCAAAACACTAGCATTTCGGCTTTTAGGGCTTGCCGTTTCCATGTTTTTCTTTCTTTACACTTTCACAACGGGTTTTTTGGCAAATCTTTATTAATAAAACATTACACATACCCAAATAGTCACGGAGAATTTGTTAAATTTTAGATCGGGGTCCTATAGTAATTGCAACCCTAACAAAATAAAAATTTGGTAAACCGAAAATTTTCAATTCACAATCCCAGGTCACATAAGAAATCTTTTAACGGTATGTTATTTAGCGAAGAAAATTACATAAAAATTTTGTAATCCGAAACTTTTCAGGTTGCAACCCTGGGTCACATAAGAAAATGAAAAACTCAAAGTATCATACATTCAAACCTCAACATTCAAAGTTGAGATTTTTAAACGTTAAACATTAACCTAAAAATTCAAAACCTTTAAATTTGAACTTTTGAAACTTCAAACTTCATCTTTAAATTTTCATATCTTCTAATTTTAAAATATTGTGATCCACCCAGCCCCTTTGGCGGCCGAACTTCACCTTGTGGCAAATGGTTCTGATCCAATTATGAATTCTGATCCACGTACCCCTCTGAGGCCGCTGGAGTGGCGAGTTACTGAATTCTGATAATGAAATGATTGTCATTATTATAGGTTACGGTTACATAGTCTACGATCGGTGGAATACTCGACTACTAAGCTGAATATTCGAGTCGATTTTCTTGTGAGATTATAAATAATTTTCATTCGTAAATAATCGTTGTTATTATTTTTTCATCATGCCAAAGACCATCAAGCCCGTTCCAGTATCATAACGTTTTATATAATTTCATTAAAAAAGTAGCCAAGAAAAACGATGAGCTATGTACACAAGTACATTCTTGGCCATGACGAAATCATAAGAAAGACCAGCACCACGGACCTTGGTGTGTTGTTTGACTACAAGCTATTATTCCGTGAGCAAGTAGCTTCAATAGCTGCAAAAGCTCGAAGGAATTTAGGACTCATAGCTTGGATTAGTCGTGATTTCAAATTTGAGAAGTCACTACTTACACTTTATAAGAGCTTTGTGCGTCCCGTCCTCGAGCATTGTTCGACGGTGTGGAACTATAGAAGGGACGTCATAGAAAAGGAACTGGAGAGGGTGCAGAAAAGACTAATTTATAAGTTGGAATGTAGATCTGGGAGAAAATTTGATGGCTATGCGGATGCCCTCTCATTCTACGGGCTCCAGAGTCTGAGCACGCGACGTAGAGTGATAGAAGTACTTTACATTTACAACATTCTGCACTCACTAGTTGAAGTTCCGGATATCTCGAAGATTTTTTTGAGAGTACTTGCCACAGCTTTAAGAAGTTTTAGGCTGTTTGCTGGAGCTACAAAAAGTAAAACTGCTCCAATCAATAGATGTATAGCTACAGCCAATGAAATAAATTGAGAGGTAGATCTGTTTCACAGAGATAGCAAAATTAAAGAAAAACTGTACAGGATACTGTGAAGGAAGGCTGTAAATACTGCGTGATCTTTATGTTATTTTATGTATTTTTATGTGTTATTTGTGTCTATGTGGTGTATGTTAAGCTCAGCGGCTGACTGTTTTTTAGTGAAGAAAGAATGACTACGTTAAGTTGTAATGGTGCGGTATACTAAGGCGATATTCTATTGGTGTTCTACTGTACCACCTCGCATTCTTGCGACCAGCCATAGTAGTGGGTGGTGACGGCGGGGTGTAGGGGAGTTTGGGAGCCCACCAAAAAAAAAACAATTAAAAGGTACTCATTAAAAAAAAGCTTATATTAAATATAATCAAAAAATACTATGCTTTTTAATGAAATTATATAAAACGTTATGATACTGGACATTGGTGTGACGTGTGCAATGTGTGGTTTCCACGTGAGACGTCTCTCAAGTAGACTATTAAAGCCTAAGTACCTAACTTTGTCTGTTACTGAAATCCTAGTATCATCGATGCAAAAATTTAGGCAATCAACAGGCCGAAATGTGAAAGTTACTCTTAGTAATTAATGACAAATTTTGTCATGTAAAAGTTACTTGTAGTAATTAGTGACAAATTTCATCATGTGAAAGTTACTCGTAGTAATTAATGACAAATTTTGTCATGTGAAAGTTACTTGTAGTAATTAGTGACAAATTTTGTCATGTAAAAGTTACTTGTAGTAATTAGTGACAAATTTCATCATGTGAAAGTTACTCGTAGTAATTAATGACAAATTTTGTCATGTGAAAGTTACTTGTAGTAATTAGTGACAAATTTTGTCATGTAAAAGTTACTTGTAGTAATTAGTGACAAATTTCATCATGTGAAAGTTACTCGTAGTAATTAATGACAAATTTTGTCATGTGAAAGTTACTTGTAGTAATTAGTGACAAATTTTGTCATGTGAAAGTTACTTGTACTAATTAGTGAAAAATTTTGTCATGTAAAAGTTACTTGTAGTAATTAGTGACAAATTTTGTCATGTGAAAGTTACTTGTAGTAATTAGTGACAAATTTTGTTATTAATTTTACTAAAAGTAACTTTCACATTTCGGCCTGTTGATTGCCCAAATTTTTGCATGGATGATACTAGGATTACAGTTACAGACAAAGTTAGGTCCCTTGGTTTAATAGCCTACTTGACAGACGTCTCACGTGAAAACCACACATTGCACACGTCACACCAATCTGAGACTCACGGTTTTGCATGTTGTATGTCGCAAGCCCTCACTACCGCTACACTCAAAAGTCATCCTCCATAAATCACTAGTACAGACAATTTGACTTTATGGTGGACCAATTTTTGGAGCTGTCACAATACAATATTGAAAATTGTTGTCTTTGAAGAATACAACATATTCAGTGTTGTATTGTGACAGGCTCCAAAAATTGGTCCTCCATAAAGTCAAATTATCTGTACTAGTGATTTATAGAGGACTGGTGGGAAACACTCACACAACTTTCTCTTGCCAATGCAAATAATTAACAATAAACCTTACATTAGTAATAAAACGTTAAAAATAAACAAAAAACTAACCTCAATAAACATAACCTAATTTTAATCATATATTATGTAAGACGCAAAATGAAAATCGACCTCAGTTTGGCTTAAAAATACGGAAAATCGCTCTTTCACGCTAAACTAGGCTCTGTACAAAAAAATGCTGTAAATAAAAGTTGTACATCTTTTAATTTCCTATAAATTTTATTATACACTTTTGTCGTAAAATGCATACTAAGGCCGAAATCTTAAAAAGATCGATATTTTACACGTTTTCTTGAGAAAAAAAACAGAAAATTGCTAATTACCGCTAAACTAATCGTTATAAAAAAACAAAAGTTTGAACTAAGAGTTGTAGGATTTTAAATTCTGTACATTTCTTATCATATACATTTTTGCGCTGAAATGCATATTAACGCCGCAATCTTAAAGAAAACACTTCTTTACGAGAAAAACGTCTTACCGAGAATTTCAGCAAACATGGCGCCTACCCTATCTTGTAGAGCACAAAAAATTTAGTAAACCCGGCAATTTAAAAAAAATCGTAGACAAGTTTTTGAGAAAATCGGAAAAAAGTGAAAAATTACTCGAATAAACTACTACTGCCGGTTGACCGATTTTGATGAAAATGTTTGTGTCGGGTCCGGTAGTGGAATGTAACTTACGTTTCAAGTTTCAAGTTCGTATGATATTCTTGAAATATTTTGTACACACACACACACACACACACACACACACACACACACACACACACAGACCAATCACTAAAAACATGTTTTTGGGGTTCGGGGTCTGTTTACGTGTAGATCCGGTGAAACATGTATTTGTTAAAATCGACATGAAAGCAATACTTTCCTTTCTATATTATCATATAAGCAAGAGAAAGTAAAAATGTGTAAAATAACTGCTTATCTTAACTTTATATTAGCTTGAATGCTTGCTTTCTCGTAAAAAACTAGAATTTTCTAAGCACTGTATAAAAGTAACAACAAAACAAAGAGGTAGCGTACGCTGGTATGAATCCTTACCACATTCGTGTAACTAATGAAGCAAATGGTCGCTGCGCACTAATTTCAAAATGTGGATAGCCTACTTAACAGAGAACATCTATGAAACCATAAAATCCCAATAAGGTTTATAACCTAAGAATAGGTTTTTTTATACCCCCAAGTGATAAGGGTGGTCCACCCCAAAAAAGTTTTTTATATATTTTGGACAAAATTTTTAATTTTTATTTTTTCATAATGCGGCATTAAAACATACATACACTCTTAAATTTTCACCCTTCTACCAACAACCCCTATTTTTGGAAAACAACGTTTCCCGGGTCAGCTAGTAAATAAATAAAAAAGTAAAAAAGATTGTCCTGTGGAGGAATAATATTAATAATTTCTCTTTTGTTTTGTGATTGATTTGAAATGCGTAATTAAATTTTGATCAGTAACTGTGTTATACGTAGTATTTCCTTAATGAAATTTCATATGTACACTTGATAGGTCTAAGAATAGGTTTTTATCAGTTTTTATGCCCCCAAGTGATAAGGGTGGTCCACCCCAAAAAGTTTTTTTATATTTTGGACAAAATTTTTAATTTTTTTTTTCTTAATGTGGCATTAAAAAATACATACACACTCTGTCACCGCCACCCCTTCTAATTAATTATTTACTGTGTTGCCGGCCTTTGACGGCATAGTGACAAAGCTTTCGGCTGCGCACCGCAAAGGCTTTTGTCATCAAGGCCAAGCCAGTAGCCGCTCTCTATCACAGCGCTCTCGGCAGCTATGTAAAGAGCGCCGCACTGAGCAGGTAGTCAATTGCAATCAAGACACCGAGAGATTCACTACCGATCCAGACAACGACAAGACGTCCACCACGGCACACGGCTGCTGGACTCCAGCGAGAACTAATCGACGACCCCGCAAGAGAGAAGATTATGCTTCCGCTCGTCGTCCGGACCGTCATCACCCGCTGACGCGAGCGATGCCCACAGCGGTTTCTCGACCGAGCCTTACGCCCACCGGACCCGACGAAGCAGCCATCGACGCACTACTGCGAGGGAAGGAGATGACGTCTCCGCTGGACGACGACACGCCGTGTCGCCCAGCTCCTCGACCGCCACGACGACTACCGCTTAAACGGCCCTTTTCACAGCCACCAAACTAATAAGGTTACCTAGTTAACGTCGCCATCCGGTGACAACTCTTAAATCTTCACCCTTCTACCACCAACCCCTATTTTTGCAAAACAACGTTTGCCGTGTCAGGTAGTAAATAAATAAAAAAATAAAAAAGGTTATCCTGTGAAGGAATAATATTGATAATTTCTCTGTTGTTTTGTGATAAATTTGAAATGCGTAATTAAATTTTGATCGGTAACTGTGTTATACGTAGCTAGTATTTGCATAGAATGAAAATTTTGAATTTCCGGTTAAAAGTTGATAGCGCTTATAATATGTTTTCCAACCGCAAGGGGAAATAACATTTGCCAGTTACGTTCCGTGTAAACGTAATACGTACTTAACTTTACGTGTAGATGCGTTTAGTATACACAAGGATGGGAAGAATGGAAAATAGCAGCCGAGCCGCGTTCTCGGCGTAATTAGCAATAACCAAATATGGTATCGGTTCTAAGAGTTAGTTGATAATAAAATTATAGAGCGGAATGTATTTGTGTGTATTTGGTAAAAGGTTAGATATGCTTTCCTCTGTTACATTATACTCGATTATTTCGTACACATGGATATTCGATTCTCGTTCTCTGATACCTTATTACCTTACGCACGCATATATAGGTACTGAACTCACGAGATTGCCTTTTGTGTGTGTATGGGCTATGAGGAAGGGAAGTGTAAATATGACAGTGCTGCCAACCTCAACAGTGAGACACTACTCGTACATTTTACTACCGTGTAGTTTCTACGTACATTTTGTAAGCTGTCGTTTTATCCGAAAAAATTATCTTCATAAACCTTTTTTCTTTTTTATAATCTAACGAGTGTACGTTGCAATCTGTTCAATTCAGAACAATAAGCAACCCCATGACAAAATGAGATGAGGATGATGTGTATGACGTGTAAATGAGGTGTAGTCTTGTACAGACCCAGTCCGACCATACCTGAGAGAGTATGGTTAATTAAACCCCAACCATCAAAGTACACCGGTAACCACTGTCTAGAATTCAAATCCGTATATATAAAAGTAACTACCTTTACTAGGATTTGAACCAGGAACCTTCGTCTCCGAAAATCAGCTGTTAAACAGCTGACTCACGGCGACGACTTTACCTCTAGACCTCATAAACCTTATAAGAAATAAATCTGACCTGTAATACTGTCTACAGTCCAGCCTCTTTTAGTTTGCTCCTAATGTAAACAAATAATGACATCACTCAGCATGCGCATTATATCAAAATGTGTACACGCTGATTAAAAAGTAACAATAAAAACTTTCAAAAGTATTTAAATACAAAATACTTTTAAAAGTATTTTTATAAATGAAATTGTGAGGCGTACATCATATCATGACTGATGTTTTTAGTACTATAAGTACTTATAATTTAAAAGATAGTTAACTTAATAGGAATACAACATCCGTAAAGTCGAAGACTCTAGCGTGCACCCTTCTAGTTGGTGGTTTTGGTTTGTTGACAGAAGGAGGAGCAAACTAAGAACGGCTGAACTATATAGCTAAGTAACATGACTAGAAATGATTAATTCACTGTAATTACCAGCTCTACCTTTTTCCATTGGAACAAATTTTCTATGAATGAATCGCCTTGTTTACTATCATCGGTGTCACCGGCGTGGCGTCTCCACTATCAGTCTCACTAGTAC
Organism: Catonia carolina; assembly: GCA_035578175.1. Classification (NCBI taxonomy): domain Eukaryota; kingdom Metazoa; phylum Arthropoda; class Insecta; order Hemiptera; family Achilidae; genus Catonia; species Catonia carolina. Next base: position 1,089,536 of record JAQMRL010000026.1, read on the forward strand.
CTACCTAATTGTTTCCTTTATTTACCAGGTGTCAACAATACTGTTGAAGAATAGAGCTTCTTTTACATCTTTAATTTCCATCTTTATTTTTCGAATTGTGGGAAGAAAAACATGACAGTAGTTAGCCACTTGCTCATGGTTTTTGTTAAGAGGCAGTAAAAGGTATTTTTATTTAGTTTTAACTTCACAGCATTTTATTACACTGCGTATTAGACTTCGTTCAGCACTGTGAATAGTCTCCCCACATTTTCGGGAAACTAACATTTCTGTTTACGGTAACAAACATTTAGATATATTCGTACCGTTAACCTACAAAAGGTTCCGCGATATAGGCCTACTGTATAGGCTGTGCTCTGTCTGGGTATAGTATAAGTTGTTACGTTTGTCGTACTGAAATTGAAGCAGTCGTGAAACACGGTCCTTCAGCGGACCGTTACATATTTATTCTCCGACTTATGAATCCAAGCGATTGCAAGCTGTACCTCTGTGTTACTTATTTCCCCATTTTCAGTATAATTAGTTTTATTTTTACTATTATTGTCATCGCCATCTTCTTATTTTATAAATATTTATATTGCATTATCAAAAGCTCTTTTTTTACATTTTATGACCACAAAGGATCACTTTAGTCTGTTTGGTTAGTTCTTTTTCTTCGTCGGCAGTTTATTTCCTTTTCATTTCTTTCTTACCAATACTTTTTCATTCTGTCGGATCTTGCTTTTCTCAATTCGTCTGAACAAACCTGTACTTTTCGTTTAATTGTTCTTACTGATAAAATTTTGTTTTTGTCTTTAATTGTTTCTTTGTAAACCGGTGTGCGATCATTGACATCAGCTATTGTTAGATTTAGTTCTGTTCTGTCTTTTTTCAAAATCAAAAGCTCTTTATAATAAGCTCGTATGCAAATAATTTAATTACACTGCAACTGACACTGCAGTGATATTAAAAAAAGCTTTCTCCGGTGTCAATTCTGAAATTTTTAACAATTTTTCAAAATTATTTGGTAAAATAACGAAATTTAAGCCTGGCATTGTTTGGACTAGTAGGTGGAGGCAGTCTGGCAGCGTAAGTGTCAATGATGTCTATCTAAAATAGACTGGGCGATATCGAAAGGAATGTGGTTTGAGAGGTTTTTAGAAGTTCATAAAGTGTTAAATAGTAAATAATAGAGCGACAAAGTAACAATGGACTTAGTTATAAAAGAATATTTAAAAAGGGCCGTGTATAGTAAGGTATGGTCTTTGTTGTACAACTAATTTTTTGTTTTTTTAATTTATTTATTTAACGTCGCATCAACTAGAACGGTCATTAGCAGCGACGACGTTGGGGTGTAACTATTGTACAATGGAGAATGAAATGATTTTGTTTTTGTAACGTATGAAAATATGCCGTGCCTGAGTGAGATTCGAACCCAGGACACCATGGTGAGAGGCGAGCACGTTACCAACTGCGCCAATGCGGCCGGCTATTATTTGTACAACTATTGTGCAACTAAGTTGTACTAGTTGTACTATTGTACTACTAATAGTTGTACAGCCGGCCGGCCGGCTGTACAACTATTTGTGTAACACCTTTTATTCAATTATGACTTGGCCGGCTGTACAACTATTTGTGTAACACCTTTTATTCAATTATGACTTGGCCGGCTGTACAACTATTTGTGTAACACCTTTTATTCAATTATGACTTGGCCGGCTGTACAACTATTTGTGTAACACCTTTTATTCAATTATGACTTGGCCGGCTGTACAACTATTTGTGTAACACCTTTTATTCAATTATGACTTGGCCGGCTGTACAACTATTTGTGTAACACCTTTTATTCAATTATGACTTGGCCGGCTGTACAACTATTTGTGTAACACCTTTTATTCAATTATGACTTGGCCGGCTGTACAACTATTTGTGTAACACCTTTTATTCAATTATGACTTGGCCGGCTGTACAACTATTTGTGTAACACCTTTTATTCAATTATGACTTGGCCGGCTGTACAACTATTTGTGTAACACCTTTTATTCAATTATGACTTGGCCGGCTGTACAACTATTTGTGTAACACCTTTTATTCAATTATGACTTGGCCGGCTGTACAACTATTTGTGTAACACCTTTTATTCAATTATGACTTGGCCGGCTGTACAACTATTTGTGTAACACCTTTTATTCAATTATGACTTGGCCGGCTGTACAACTATTTGTGTAACACCTTTTATTCAATTATGACTTGTTTCTAGTTAAGATTTTTCCAGAACCATAAAAGGATTTTTGTATTTTATTATTGCATCGAATCTCTCTGTCTTTCGAGAAATCTCTTTGATGTACCTATATAAAGAGAGCCCCAAGTGCGGTCGGAGTTAGTTAGTATTAGTTTGATCTTTAACGAGTGTTTATTGCGTGTGCTATTGGTACGTTAGAAGAGGTCAACGAGTCCGGGCATTGTATTGGTCAACTATTGTTATTCCGTCATATTGTGTATGTGAATTGTGAACAATTTTTGTGTATATACATTCTGTATAATTTGTTTGTAAATAGTACTGAATAAATTATTTAAATTATTTATTGTATTACTTCATTATAATTAGTTTATTATTTATTTTGTAAATCTTTTAGTTGTAATGAATACTTGTAATTTTTAACTTTGTCACCGGATGGCGACATTAAGTGGCAAACCTCATTAATTTGGTGGCCCTGAAAAGGGACGTTTAAGCGGTGGTCGTCTTGGAGAGGCGGTCGGTCGTAGTCGTCTTGGCGGTCGAGGAGCTGGGCGACACGGCGTGTCGTCGTCCAGCGGAGACGTCATCTTCTTCCCTCGCAGTAGTGCGTCGATGGCTGCTTCGTCGGGTCCGGTGGGCGTAAGGCTCGGTCGAGGGATCGCTGTGGGCGATGACGGTCCGGTCGACGGCTTACGGTGACGGGTCGGCGAGCGGAAGCATCATCTTCTCTCTTGCGGGGTCGTCGATTAGTTCTCGCTGGAGTCCGGCAACCGTGTGCCGTGGTGGACGTCTTGTTGTTGTCTGGATCGGTAGTGAATCCCTCGGTGTCTTGATTGCAATTGACTACCTGCTCAGTGCAGCGCTCTTTAAATAGTCGTCGAGAGCGCTGTGGTAGAGAGCGGCTACTGGCTTGGCCTTGATGACAAAGGCCTCTGTCGGTGGGGAGCCGAAAGGTTTGTCGCTATGCCGTCAAAGGGCCTACTGCGCCGACAAAAGCCGGAAGCAGTATTGAAGGCCGGCAGCACAGTAAATTAGAAGGAATGGCGGTGACAGTGTATTAATTATTTAATTGCCTAGATCTCGAAACGGACCTTAGAGATAAGTGTCACAATATTTTGTATTTGAAATGAAAATTGTAAGAGTTATTTAAAATTAATTAAAATGTTTATTCCGGTCGTTTATTTATTAGAGCACTTAACAAAAACTTTTGAATTGTGTTTTAATGAATAATACTAGAAGAAGAGGTCAATTTAAAATAGAGTTATTATATTATTTGGGTAGATCTAGAAAGCAGAGCAAACCATCTGTCACAGGTTTCATTGAAAGCGCAAATGGTTCATTCTCCTCCTACATAACTGATGCTCCGTTTCTACTCTAGTATTCGACGACACCCTTTTCAATGCGATCTAACCGGCAGCGACTTTCTTACACCACATGTCAACGACACTTTAGTCTAACTTTTAACTTCACCGCCAACGACGCTCGTTTAACAGATAAACTGTCAACTCGTATAAATCCATTACTCCTGCTACCGCTTCTCGCTTCTTCCGCTAAATATTACACTCATCATAAAATACTCTTACTTCCTTAACCAGTTCATTTTCTTATCTAACCTAAAATTAGTAGTCTACTTCTTAAGACAAACCAACTTAAACATTTCTACCAATTTCAAAATTAACCTATAAATCTAATGCAAAACACTCACACGATTTTCTCCTGCCATAGAAAAATGAAAAAAGAAACATAACTTAGTTTTAATCATGTGCGAATGAAGCTAAATGGAAATAAAACTCTGTTGGACTTAAAATTACTAATTGATGTGTCACCGCCACCCCTTCTAATTAATTATTTACTGTGTTGCCGGCCTTTGTCGGCGCGGTAGGCCCTTTGGTGGCGTTCTGACAAACCCTTTAGCGGTGCACCGACAAACCTTTCGGCTGCGTTCCGACAGAAGGCTTTGTTTTCAAGGCCGAGCGAGTTGCCGCCCCCCCCTACCACAGCGCTTTCAGTAGCTATAAAAGCGCAGTGCACTAAGCCGCTTGTCATTACGCTGTAGTACATCTGCGACGAAGATCGACTGACTACGATCCACGAGCCGCAGCCACGCACTGCCTACGCCCGTCTCCTTCGAGACCAGCACCACAGACCTTCTCAGGACCAATTCATTAAGGTTTACACCGGCCCTTTTCAGGGCCATCAACCACCTCAGACCGCCCCGGCGGACACACACATCTTCTTCTTCAGGTGCCTTCTCCATTAGGGAGGTTGGCTACCATCATGGTCAGTCGTACCTTGTCCACTGCTGCTCTGAACAGGTCAGGCGACGACCAGTTAAACGCTTCTCTCACGTTTCTTAACCAGGATATTCGACTGCGTCCCACCAAGCGTTTACCAACGAGTTTCCCTTTAATTATGAGATGCACACATAAACGACCCTTTTCAGGGCTACCAAACAGATAAGGTTAGCCACTTAATATCGCCATCTGGCGATTAGGGTAGGTATTAGGGTAGTAGATAAACAATAAGTTGTAAATATAGCCCACTGTCAATCATCTGATACAGGGTAGTATACAGTCATTAGGTAGGTGTTTTTTGGCCTTTATAGCCTATCATTGGGGTGGTTCTACTTCCCTTTGGCCCTCCAGGTTGGTTGAACGGTTGGTGAAAGAGGGAAGCTTGTCAACCAGAAGCTTCCTGGTTTGGATCCAGGAATTTAAAATCAGTTCCGTTGGGAATTCAGCTTGAAACAGTTGTTTAAGAAGCAGATATTATTTTTGAAAAAGTGTTCAGGAGAACAAATTTCTAATCTTATGTATATTAAGGGGTTTTTAAGTTTTGTTTTTTATTAAAGCCACCGAAAAAACAGGTTGGCTATATTTAAAATAAGTTAGGGTAATTTAAGGATAAGTTTGTTAGTAATTGATACATTAAATTTTTTAGTTGAATGCGAAGAAACATAGTTATATTTATTTAATTTTCTCATTCTCTACTGTTTGAGCTGGCGCCAAATATATTTTTACTTTCTCTTGCCTATATGAATATATAGGAAGGAAAGTATTGTTTTCATGTCGATTTTAAGAAATCGAGTTTTCATCGGATCTATACGTTTTCAGACCCCCTGAACCCAAAAAATATGTTTTTAGCGATTGGTCTGTGTGTGTGTCTGTGTGTGTGTGTGTGTGTGTCTGTGTCTGTGTGTGTGTGTGTGTGTGTGTGTGTGTGTGTGTGTGTGTGTGTGTGTGTGTGTGTGTGTGTGTGTGTGTGTGTGTGTGTGTGTGTGTGTGTGTGTGTGTGTGTGTGTGTGTGTGTGTGTGTGTGTGTGTGTGTGAACAGAATATCTCAAAAACGGAACATCGTACGAACTTGAAACTTGAAACTTAAGTTACATACCACTACCGGACGCGACACGAACATTTTCATCAAAATCGGTCAACCGGAAGTAGTAGTTTATTCGTATAACTTTTCAGTTTTTTGCGATTTTCTCAAAAAATGGTCCTACGATTTTTTTTAAAATCGCCTATTTTTTTCAATTTTTTATTCTCTACAAGATAAGGTAGGCACCATTTTTGCTGAAATTCTCGGTGAGGCTGTTTTCACGTAAAAACGTTGTTTTTTTAAGATTACGGCTTAAATATAAATTTTAGCGCAAAAACTTATATATTAAAAGTTGTAGAGAATTTAAAAACCTACAACTTCTGTTTCAAACATTTTTTTGTATAACGCTTAGTTTAGCGGTAATTTGCAATTTTCTGTTTTTTTCTCACGAAAACGTGAGAAAAATCGATTTTTTTAACATTTCGGTCTTAGTATGCATTTTACGACAAAAGTGTATATAATTAAATTTATAGAAAATTAAAAGATCTACAACTTTTGTTTGAGCATTTTTCTCTACAGAGCCTAGTTTAGCGTGAAAGCGTGATTTTCCGTATTTTTAAGCCAAATTGAGTTCGATTGTCATTTTGCGTCATTCACTCATAATTAAAATAAGGTTATGTTTTTGAGGTTAGTTTTTGTTCATTTCTAATGTTTTAATACTAATGTTAGGTTTATTGTTAATTATTTGCATTGGCAAGAGAAAGTTGTGTGAGTGTTTCACACCAGATTTTTTATTATCTTTTTTAAATCCAAATTAAAGAATTGGCTCATGAGTCCATATTTTAGTTGGTGCACATTACTCTGAAAGGGTGTAATTGTAACTAGTGTGTGCCTGTCTCATTGTTAAATGCTTCGGTCATATAATTGGATGACCACGTGATAAGAGAGAACTAATTTTTATAGCCCTGTAATTAACCCTTTCTAACCCAGTGTGGCATAGAAGTCACATTGGAGTGCAATAACAGACATAAAAATTTTAATTGTTAGTGACTACTTTTGATTAAAGAGCGCTGGATGTGAAGTGTAATAATTTTCTGTACCCTAGCCAGGAATCGAACCTGAGACCTCCACTTTGCAGTGTAAGATGCTGACCACTACTCCACAGAGGCGATCATTAGTTTTTTTAAAGTTAATTTTAGTTTTAAATATTTGTGTTCATTTACTAAAATAAAGTAGCATTTCTTCGAATATGTTGAATGTACATACCAGTATATTTTTCAAACTGTAAATAGTTATTTTATCCATTTTGCCAGTATTTTTGAATTGCACATTTTTTAAGTCTTAAATAATGCTTTGATATTAAAATTATATTTAGTTTTTTTACTACAAATTAAAAGTTAAGAGAATATTGTTTAGGAAGCCTGAACATGATTTTACTAATTCATATTGTTGGGAACTTTGATATCAAGTCCCAATGTGACGTAGGCCTATGTGTCACACTTTTTTGTCAGGCTATCAAAAAGGCTGAGGGTCTAAAAGCAATTTTATTGCACTTAAATGAGAGTAAAATTTAGGAAACAATGTAGCTACATATATTTATTTGTGTATAGTTAAAAAAAAAGGGTTAACAGATCGAGGGCAAATAATTTAACACTCCACCTGCCATTTTTGGGCATTGAATACAATAAACTATAATAATGTAACTATATGTCGGTTACAATCCAAAGTAAATTTCTTTTGATGTGAATTAACACCTTAATTAAAGAAAAAATTATAGCTGTTTAATAATCCTAGAAATAATGTCCTTAAAATTGCAATCAATCTGTTTGAATATTTACCAAACAATAGCTATCACGGAAGGAGAGTGTGTGGTTTAAATGGTTGATATCCGAAGTGCCGGTGAATAGTGCATTAACTGTATAGTTTAGCTGTTCTTAGTTTGCTCCTAGTGTCAACAAACAAAAGCCACCTACTACAGGGTGCACGCCAGAGTCTACGACTTTACGGATGTCGTATTCCTATTAAGTCAACTATTTTTTAAATTATAACTACTTAAAGTACTAAAAACATCAGTCATGATATGATGTAGGCCTAACAATTTCATTTATAAAAATACTTTTAAAAGTATTTTGTATTGAAATACTTTTGAAAGTATTTTGTTGTTACTTTTTAATCAGCGTGTACACATTTTTTATATAATGCGCATGCTCAGTGACGTCATTATTTGTTTACATTAGGAGCAAACTAAGAGAGGCTGGACTGTACACTGAATTGTGTTGGGTGGTGGCAAACACAACAAACCAATTCAAAATAGTAGACCTACTAGTTAGTAGGGTATAAATAAGTGAACTTTAAGTAGAGGTTTGTCTGGCACAAGTTGCACACTGCATTCAACATTATATTAACGCTGTATTTATTGTTAATTGCAATAAAAATACATCATTGCATGACATTACACCATGTCACAGTGAAGTTCTATTGTAATAAAACTTAATTTGTTTATCATTGTTCACCAATATATATATATATATAAATAAATATATATATATATTTATTATTAATTCGTTGATCGACCGACTAAGGATCACGTTAAGCACTATGCATTTTGGTCTCTTCTTCTCAGGATGTCATTCCTCTTATCTGCCCAAAAAGCCTTCATTCGTTCGGAATGCTCCTTTCTTCTCTCATCCGTCCACCTCCCACCAGTACCCTCTCTTCTTGCAGATTGCACAGGCAGACTTATCCTTTTGTCATTTGTCTTCTGCCTAAATTTGTCTCTATCGTAAATGTCCTCTTCTTCAACTCGAAGTTTTTTTAGATCATCTTTAGTATTGATAAACCACTTCAAAGTAGTCTTAGCATTATCAAAGTTATTCAAAATTTTCTTTGTCAGTCTGTCATCGCTCATCCTCTTTATGTGCCCGTAAAATCGTGTTCTCCTTCTTCTGAACGTCTCTGACATCTTCTCTACATGTTCATACAATTTGGTGTTTGAAACGTTTTTATAGGTATTGTGTTCTTCATCATATCGTGGCCCATAGATCTTTCTCAGAATCCTTCTTTCTCTCTTCTCGACATCTTCTATAAGTCCTTTATTTTCTGAGGTCAATGTCTCCGATGCATATAAAGGCACAGGCTTTACTACTGTTTCGTAATGTCTTAACTTTGCAGTTCTTGAGAAACATTTTTTGTTGTAAATATTTTTAGTAGCTAAATATATATTTTTAATATATATATATATATATATATATATATATATATAATGTATATTATTTCACACTAGCATGCCCCGTCGCGACTTTCCACGCGAGAAATGGTGTAATCTAATTTTTTTTTAAATATGTAGCAGAAAATAGCAGAAGAATAGGCGAGATTCTCGTTGTTTCTCCATTTCAGCAGTTCTTGCTTTTTGAAGGTTTTTTGCTTCTGAAGATTTTCTTTCTAGTGATGTTTTTTTGATGGCATTATTGAAAATGGGAAAAAAACAAAAAACATTGTCATAACCAAAAACTTAAATCTTCGTTGAATAAAATAAAATATCAAAGCAATTGATCACTCACCAATTAAAAGAAAATTAAAACAAATTAAAGAAACACGGATTTTACTTTTATAAAATACTCAACAATACGAAATCGTATCTACATAATAAAATACAATAAAATGTCACCAGCTGATCCTTAGCACCACGTCGCTATTTCCTAAATCATATGACTTTATTTATGACATATCTTTATTTGAATCACATCAGCTGGTTTAAAAGCAGCAGACTATCTAACCTCATAAAAGCCTTAATGTAAACATAAACATTAATGTAACATAAATTATGTAACATAAACATTATTTTCAACCCTTTAGGGGTAACTTTTTAAGGGTTTCAATAGCCTAAAACCTGCACCGGCATCATAGTTACAACGCAAAAAAAAACTGCATGAAAATTGGTTCAGTAATTTAGGAGGTAAAGGGGAACGTACACACACATACATACCTACATACACACACACACACACATCAAATTTTATATATATAGATGTATATTATTTCACATAAATATATAAATACACATTTTCAGACCCCTGAACCAAAAACAAAAGAAGTTTTTAGCGATTGGCCTGTGTGTGAACAAAATATCTCATTAATGGAATATCAAACAAAGTTTTAACTTAAAACTTAAGTTAAGCACTGAAAATTTTCATGAAAATCAGTCAGTTAGAAGTAGTAGATTATCGAGCAATTTTTAATTGTTTGCAATTTTCTCAGAAACGGCTCCTATGTTTTCTTTAATCGCCTCATTTATTAAATTTTTTGTACACTACAATAAAGGATAGGAGGCATTTATGCTGAAATTTGTGAGGGGGCTTCTGTTTTTTTAAGACTGAGGCCTAGTATACATTTTACAATAAAAGTATAGAAAAGAGTTATAAAAAATTAAAAAACCTACAACTTTCTTTACTAGAATTTTGTTTACAGAGTTTAGTTAAGCATCAATTGGTGATTTTTTGTTCTTTTACATCAAACAGAAGTAAATTTTCATTTTGGGCTACATACTCATGATTTTGAAATTAGGTTGTTTTATATTTTAAATTGTTTACTCATGATTAAACATAAGTTATTGTTTTTTCTTTGCAAGGTGAAATCCTATTAGGCAAATATTTTTTTATTTTTTTTTTTGGTTTAACGTCCAACTGTTTTGCAAATTGCTGCTAATGCAGACGGTGAAGGATGAAATGAATTTTTTGTAACGTATGAAAAAATGCCATGCCCGAGTGGGATTCGAACCCAAGACCACGTGATGAGAGGCGAGCACGTTACCAACATCGCCAACGCGGCCGGCGATATTATTAGGCAAATAGACTCCAAAAGAAAACCAAAAAGTTATTGGAGTAAAGTGATCCAGGGTAGTCATATAATAATTAAAATCTGATGTGAAACACTCACACGACTTTTTCTTGCCAATATAAATTGAAGGGGTTGGAAGAAGACAGTGCTAACCCTCATCAACAAAATTTTAAGCAATGTCATTTTAAAAGTTTTCTGAAATCTACTAATTATGTTTATGAATTTTTGTTAAACATTTGTCAGTTTCTGTTAATCTAGTTTCTTAAGATAGAAAACATAGCATCCTGTATAAATGTGCTGTACATTTTATTTTTACAAAATATTTAAGAAAAATCATGCAGGAAATTTTGTGAGTTAGCACTTTCTTCTGCCGACCCCTTCAATTATGAGAAATATAACCTGCATCTGCATTTAATCACAAACCAACAATGTAAAATGAAAAACAACTAAATTACATTATCTGTAACAGGCAGGTGGAGTGTTAAATTATTTGCTCTTGATCTGCTAGTTACAGGGCTACAAAAAACAGTTCTGTTTCTTATCACGTGGTCAGCCAATTAAATGACTGAAGCATTTAAGAACAGAAGAGGAAGAGGTGTAAAAGAAACTAGTCAGAGTTATCTCTTATGAGAGTAATGAATTTCATTATTCAGCTAGACTGTGTGGTCAATGAAGTGAAATTGCAGGGTGGAAAGTAGATGCTTTTCAGAGGGTATGGCATGCTGATAAGCACACTTTCCACTCAGTGAGTAATGTTGGGTATCCAATTAACCACCTTAAGTAAAAGAGATGTAAAAGGAAAACAAAAGTGGACTGTATGGTTATGGTAAATAAATAGAATAAGAAAGAAAAAATAAAATTGGAATTACAGTCTTGTGGTGTTTGGTGAACTGATTCCTGTAGTGGTTGCCAGTAGGTAGATCAGCTAGTGGTCTGGTCTGTAACGATGTTCCTTCAATAATCGTCATAAGTCAACTGCACTGATTAGATGGGGGGCACGCCCTAGACCAAATAGAGCGTGCCCATAAAACCGTGGTTTAGCTACCCTATAATCACCTGCTTTCAAGGGGTTAATGGGTGCTGGCCAAATGTAAGTGCTACGCCTCCATGTGCTACTCATAGAGCGTAGTACTTCCAAGTGTGGTAGAGTTTGTGCAAAGCACTTAAGCGGCGTAATGAGCTCAACGGCTACTTATCGAACATTTACACGTGTACTGAGGGGAGTGGGACGCCCTGTGGCTCACGTTCGCACCCACTCATTTGGGTTGTCCTCTCAGGGGGTTGTGGGTTCGCCTGCTAGGTAGCATTCTGAAGCCACCAAGCTGCTTAAATTCCTCCGGAATGGGCGTGGTGGACAGAGGCGTGAACAGATAAATACGCGTGTACTGATTAGATGGGGGGCATGACCCATACCACACAGAGCGTGCCCACTAAACTGCGGTTTCCATGATCTACTTGTAGTGCATGATTATACGTAGTACTTGTGGTAGAGCCACGTGCAAAGCAGTTTAGCAGCGTAATGAGCTTGACGGCTACTCGTCCAACGTTTACATGAGTACTGAGGGGAGTCGGGCGCCCTGCGGCTCAAATTCGCACCCACTCGTTTGGGTTTGGCCTGTCAGGAGTTGTGGTTTCGCCTCGTAGGTAGCTTTCTGCGGCTACTAAACTGATTAAAGTCCACTTGGACAGGGTGTAGTCCGCTAAGGATTGAAAGATAAATACGCATGTACTGATTAGATGGTAGGAAGCACAGAGGGTTAGGAATGAAGGAAATAAAATTGTACTGCAATATCAAACAAGGAAGACAATTTGTAAACCACCTTACTCCTTGGTTTACTTAGTAAAGCCTCTAGAGCAGTGTTCTTCAACCCCTTATCTTAATAAAGGGCCAAATTTTTATTACGGGTGGGCTTGAGGGCCGCATTCATCTACTCATGTATCTATATTTGTATAAACATATATGAACATTTTGGGTCAGGTTAAAGAAATAACATAATTTTTTTTAAAGCTTATATTGTTTGAAAATGACAGTAATATCAATATTGAAACATATACTTATTCAGTTCAATGGGAAACTTGACATTCTTTCTCTTTCACTAGTTTAAAAATCAACAAAATGATGCAATGTTCTAAGCTCTTTGTTCAAAAACTGAAATCGTTCTGCGGGTCGCTAAAATTCACGCGGCCCGCCGCGGGTTGAAGATCACTTCTCTAGAGATTCAAATCACTCTTTTAGCTGATCACCTAAACGACAAATATTCATAAAGAAAATGAGAACCAAAGCACGAAAAAATTTCTATCAAAACATTTTGTCAGCCAAAATCAGCTGTTTAACAGCTGATTTTCGGAGACGAAGGTTCCTGGTTCAAATCCTAGTAAAGGTAGTTACTTTTATACGGATTTGACTACTAGACAGTGGTTACCGGTGTACTTTGATGGTTGGGGTTCAATTAACCACACTCTCTCAGGAATGGTGGGCCTGGGTCTGTACAAGACTACACCTCATTTACACGTCATACATATCATCCTCATCTCATTGGGTCATGGGGTTGCTTATTGTTCTCAATTGAACAGATTGCAATGTACACAAATTAGAAATAAAAAAACCAAAAAAATTATTGGGTACCCTTTATTTATCATAGTGATTCTTGCCGTCCAGTTACTCTCTCTTTGTCAGTTGACAAAGTTTCTCATTAAATGTGATAATTTATTTAGAATGGTGGTGATGTGTTGTATCAGAAAGGTGAGTGAGTAACTTACTCTAGTCAGGTTAACTGAATGTAATTAAAAGAGCAATGCTGTTATTACCAGCACCATAATTATTATGATTAAATCATGGTCGTTATAAACCACCCTCCACTTTAAATATTTCCATTTAAACTTCTTTATTGCCTTCAATAAATTACTATACCTAAGTATATCACAAACTGGTACTTTTAATTTTCAAATCAAATATTAATATCTTTTTAATTATTACTGGGAGGACTTGGTTGGTGTTACTGACCCCTACCTTCTTTCACTCACTGAACAAAATTTAACCGACACTCTATTCAGGATTATTCCAAAATCATTTAATAGTTTCAGAATTATTTTGCTCTTATAAGAAGCACAAGTACAGTAGTCGGTTGAAAACAAGTAGTTTATGTAGTGAAGAACTGGGTGGATATCAAGCCAGTTATTTTTTTATTGCATCCAGGAGACTCCCAAGAGAGTCAACAGTATAAATATTATAAGATAGGGAGAGTATTGCAGAGAGTATAGGAAGAGTAAAAGATAGTATAGGAGAGTAAAGGGGAGTATAGGAGAATAGAGTATAGGAGGGTATGGGAGAGTATAGAAGAGTAAAGGAGAGTATCGGAGAGTAGAGTATAGGAGGAGTATATGAGAGTATAGGAGAGTAGAGTATAGGAGGAATATATGAGAGTATAGGAGAGTAGAGTATAGGAGGAGTATATGAGAGTATATGAGAGTATAGGAGAGTAGAGTATAAGAGGAGTATATGAGAGTATAGGAGAGTAGAGTATAAGAGGAGTATGTGAGAGTATAGGAGAGTAAAGAGCAGTATAGGAGAATAGAGTATAGGAGGGGTATACGAGCGTATGGGAGAGTATAGAAGAAGAAAGGAGAGTATCGGAGAGTAGAGTATAGGAGGAGTATATAAGAGTATAGGAGAGTAGAGTATAGGAGTATATGAGAGTATAGGAGAGTAGAGTATAAGAGGAGTATGTGAGAGTATAGGAGAGTATAGGAGAAGTATAGGAGAATAGAGTATAGGAGGGGTATACGAGCGTATGGGAGAGTATAGAAGAAGAAAGGAGAGTATCGGAGAGTAGAGTATAGGAGGAGTATATGAGAGTATACGAGCGTATGGGAGAGTATAGAAGAAGAAAAGAGAGTATCGGAGAGTAGAGTATAGGAGGAGTATATGAGAGTATACGAGCGTATGGGAGAGTATAGAAGAAGAAAGGAGAGTATCGGAGAGTAGAGTATAGGAGGAGTATATGAGAGTATACGAGCGTATGGGAGAGTATAGAAGAAGAAAGGAGAGTATCGGAGAGTAGAGTATAGGAGGAGTATATGAGAGTATATGAGAGTATAGGAGAGTAGAGTATAAGAGGAGTATGTGAGAGTATAGGAGAAGTATAGTAGTTATAAATTAATACATAACACCTGAAATACATATTAAAATCACACATTGTACTACTACTACTACTACAAGCTTACTTACTGCTTGCTAACTGCAATAAATGTGTCAGCTTTTAATATTTTGCCCATAACAGGCAGGTGGAGGGTTCAATTATTTGCACTCGATGTGCTAGTTGAAAGGCTTCAAAAAAATAGTTCTCTCCCTTAACATGTTATGGTTACCCAATTATATGATTGAACCATTTAACAACAGATGAGACAATGGTAAGGGTGCAAATGTGGAATCTTTTTGTTTTTCTTACACCACACCATTGTAATACAAATACTCAAAAATACTATAACTAGTTTTCTGATAAAAATAAAATTTTTGAGAGTTTTAACGGTCATTTAGTGAGCCAAAACATTTTTTTTTTGTAATTCCTAATTTGTGTGCGTTGCAATCTGTTCAATTGAGAACAATAAGCAACCCCATGACCCAATCAGATGAGGATGATGTGTATGACGTGTAAATGAGACTGTGTAGTCTTGTACAGACTCAGGTTGACCATTCCTGAGAGAGTATGGTTAATTGAACCCAAACCATCAAAGTACACCCACAACCACTGTCTAGTATTCAAATCCGCATAAAAGTAACTACCTTTACTAGGATTTGAACCAGGAACCTTCGTCTCTGAAAATCAGGTGTTAAACATGTTTGTCTTTTAAAACAAATTTGTTTTTTAAAACTATATTTGTTTTTGTTTTCAAAAAAGTGTTGGTAATGTGGATACATATCAAAATAATGTTAATGACACTTTAAATGGAACAAAAAACCAAAAACAATGCCTTTATCTTTCATCCAATGTACTTCCTACGCATACAAAACAATTTGAAATGGCCAATGTAGAAGCATTTTATTTGGTTGGTATTATGGAAACACAAAAAATTAATTTCCACTTTACCAACAGTAAATGTTTCCACATAACCAGCACCTCCATGTTTAACAAAACCTTTTTTCATATCTAACACTTTCAAGTTCCAAACTGTTTAACTACTTGAACAGTTGCTACAAATAACCTTCTATCAGATGTATACATTTCAAAAAAACATAAATAATTTGGTTGAAATAGTATATACTTCTAACCACCAGAATACGGTAACAGAAAACACTTACCAATGTTTATAGTGCTTTCGTGTATTCTTTATCTGCCATGGTAGAAGCAGGAAATTTTAAATTATGAAGTGAAAAATATTTTAAAAAGTTTTAATTTACTGAAGATGTGTACAAGACACACAGAAGTGCTATAAACATTGGTAAGTGTTTTCTTTTACCGTATTCTGGTGGTTACAATTATAATTATATTTTAATTTTAAATAATACAAACCCACCGGGTTGGTCTAGAGGTAAAGTCGTCACCAAAATCAGCTGTTTAAGAGCTGATTTTTGGAGACAAAGGTTCCTGGTTCGAATCCTAGTAAAGGTAGTTACTTTTATGCGGATTTGAATACTAGACAGTGATTGCTGGTGTACTTTGATGGTTGGGGTTTAATAAACCATACTCTCTCAGGAATGGTCGGCCTGGGTCAGTACAAGACTAGACAGTCTCATTTACACGTCATACACATCATCCTCATCTCATTGGGTCATGGGGTTGCTTGTTGTTCTCAATTGAACAGATTGCAACCGACACAAATTAGGAATTAAAAAAAAATAATAATACAGCTGTTGATAATCCTACATTTATGATGTTTGATAAAAAAATGAAAATAAATAAAAGGGTACATGTGAAATAATATATTAAAGCTTCCCTTTGAAAGTTTCAAAAATTAAGAAAATAAAAAAACATTCAACCATGTTTACAACGTGATTGGAAATGGCGGTCAGCACTACTATGACACATTTTGAAACTTCAATGGTCCAGTTTAATAAATTATATTTTTACCAATGTGCTGCAGCCAAAATCAAACCTAAAACAAATCATTTCCACATTTGCACCCTTACGTCTACCGGGGTAAAGACACCAGTCACAGTTATCTCCTTTCAGAGTTATCAATTTCATCATTATACAGCCAAACCTTGTGGTGAATAAAGTTAATTCGTCATTTACAGGGTGGAAAGTAGATGTTTTTCAGAGAGCCTGACATGGTGATAAGCATACTTTTAAATTCTTTTCTCTGAAGAAGGTGATACCACCAAAATGATTATAAGGTTTTTTTTAAAACTGAAGTGCTTTCAAAAGAAAGGTATAAGAAAGGTATTTCATTAATTTATAAATGTATTATAATTTAAAAATTAAATGGTTAGCAGGATGCATTAAAAGAATTTGTTTGTAAATTACCATGAAATTTCTCTGCTACCTGTCACATACAAAGTATTCTCCAAACCACGTTTAATTAAACTAATGAGCGTTTTATTATTACGGGACGCAACCCTGATTATAAGAAGATAGAAGTAATTCAATGTTTTCATTGCAATTTAAGCCAAAATTCATTTTGTAAATTAATAATTTAGATTATTAATAATTATTTGTAAAGTATGGAAAACAAAAATTTGCTGTAGGTTGTGGCTTTTAACACAGGGTTGCGTCCTTAATAAAACACCCAGTTCTTCCTTGGAAAAAACCATTGCTGATACAATATAACGAAACGACTGCTGTCACCACACTAATGCTTGACTGGAACATTTCAACTGTCTTAGGTAGTTGGCCTTGAGTACACTGTTGCCAACATACCGATTGGGGGACAGAAAATTTACCGACGTATTACTTCTATCTTCTTGTAATCAGGGTTGCATCCTTAGTCTGCCCACGTTTTCGAGAAACTGACATTTGTGTTAACGGTAACAAACAGTTATATTCGTACAGTTAACCTACAAAAGGCTCCCTGATATACTGTATATGCTCTGGGTAGAGTATAAGTTGTTATGTTTGTCGTTCTGAAATTAAAGCAGTCGGACATGCGCACTGATGCTTTTCCCCCTTTACCCCTTGTTGCGAACAAGGGCAAACTCGTGACTCAAGTGGACATACCAGATTGAGTGTAAATAATTTACCACTCTACCTGTCTGTTTGGGCATAATTTATTTATTTATATACTTATAAATATTATATTCATGCGAGGATTTTCAGCCCCAGCTGTATCTTGCTTCCTAAGCACAACCTCTCTTTGTTTCCCCAGTCCCCATCGGAAATCCGCCACAAGATATTGCCTCCTACACATCATCCGACCATGTCACTTCTGGCCTACCCCTCCTTCTTCTACCGGCTGGCGTCCACTCCCATACCCTCTTAAACCATCTACCACATTCCATCCTCTGCAAATGGCCAAACCATTTTAATTGCTTTTGGGACATGGTATCCATGATATTTCCTTGAACGCTAATTCTTCTCCTAATTTCTGAATTGAAGGGGTTGGGAGAAAACAGTGCTAACCCTCATCAACATAATATTACACAATTTTATTTTAAAAGTTTACTGAAATCTACAAATCATGTTTTTGAATTTTTGTGAAACATTTGTTTTTTTTTTTAATCTATGTTCTTAAGATCGTAAATATAGCATACTGTTTAAAACGTGCTGTACATTTTATTTTACAGAATATTTAAGAAAAATCTTGCTGGAAATTTTGTGGGTTAGCACTTTCTTCTGCCGACCCCTTCAATTCTGAATTCAATTGATGTGCTCCACCTCTAGAAATTCTTCTCTACCATTTTTTAGGCAATCCTTCTGACTCTTTGTCTCTTTCTATTTGATTTATTTATAACCCAAATTTAAAAATTATTGAAATAAAACCAAATTTTAACCGGGTGAAGCTGGGATAGGCAGCTATAATTAGAAATTTGAATTTATAATAAGAAATGAATTACAGCTGAGTGTAAATGAACACATAGTAATTATTTAGTTTAACGGAACAATAAATTTACTTACAATACTCTATTTAGTTATGTTTTTCTTTTCGTTAATAAGTGTTTTTCAAGTTTTTTTTTTTTTGCGCCCTGGAGACTCCAGGAGGAGTATAGGACATGTCGTCAGATATAACCCCTGAAATACATATAAGAAACACACTATGTATCACTACTATCAAGAAAGAAATTCTTGTACGCTATAAAAAGTTTCACCGATCAAGTAATTTTTTAAATTTTTTTTAAAGGAATTCAAATCCTCACAACGCTTTAAAGATTGGGGAAATTTATTTATGAATTTTCTCCCTGCATAAGTAGGTTTTTGTTCAAACAATTTTGTGGAGTGATTAGCCACATAATAATCATTCCTGTTTCTCGTGTTATGATTGTGAACATTGAAATTCTGCATAAACTTATTTTGTTTAACATACATAATCACCTCAAAAATGTAGAGAAGGGAACTGTAAGCAATTTAAGCTCCTTAAATAGTGGCCTGCATGAGGTTAGCTGGTTAGCTCCCACCATACACCTAATAGCTTTCTTTTGAATTTTAAAAACCCTATTCATATTACCCATGCTAGAATTACCCCATACTAAAATACCATAATGGATATGAGACAGAATGAGGCCATGATAAGCTGCCATTAGTAATTTTTTATCATTTAATCTGGCAACTTGTTTTAGTGCAAATACCCCAGATGATATTTTACTACAAACTTGATTGGTATAGAAGTCCCAAGACAAAGATCTATCTAGAGATACGCCCAGGAACTTCACTGTTCTACATGCTCTAAACTATTATTATGAATAAATACATCCGCTTCTCTACTTTCTTTAACGTTATGTTTATTTTTGAACAGCAAGTACTGACACTTTTTCCCATTAACTGTTAATAACATTTGATTCAAGAACTGCACTACGGACTCTATGTTAACATGTGTATTTACTTCAAGAGCATCTACCAGTGAACTGTTACTGATTACTGAAGTATCATCAGCAAACAACAAAGCTCTGCCATTAGGTATGACTTCTGGTAACCTATTAATGTACAATAGAAACAGAATCGGACCTAAAACTGACCCCTGTGGAACGCCTGCTTTGACTTCAAGCTTTCCAGATACAACTTTTGTAAGTTTCCCTCTAACAACCCTAGTTAACTCCACACACTGTAATCTATTAATAAGGTAAGATTGAAACCATTTCAACTCTACATCCCTAACGCCTAATGACTCTAGTGTTTTCAATAAAATTTCATGATCAACACAATCGAAAGCTTTACTCAGATCCAGAAACACTGCCAATGCTTTCTCCCCGGCGTCCAATATATCAACTACTTGCTCCACAAGTGAAACAATTGCAGTTTTAGTTGATCTACCTTTTTGGAAACCATGCTGATCCTCTGAGATGATTAGGTTTTCAGTCAAGAAACTGATTAACCTAATAAATACTACCTTTTCAAATATTTTACTGATTGTGTTTAAAATACTTATGGGTCTATAATTTTCAACTAACTGGCTATCTCCATTCTTAAATATAGGCAATATTTTAGCCTCCTTCAGTTTGTTTGGAAATACACCTGCTTCAAGTGAGAAGTTAATCAAATGAAGGAGAGGAGTAATTAAAAGATGTTTACATTCTTTAACAATTATACTAGAAATCCCATCTAACCCACATGTTTTCTTACTTTTCAAACTATCAATAACTGATTCTAATTCCTCCCTTGAAATTAGGCTAAATAAGAATTGATTAACTACCTTATTACCTTTTGGATCATAACATCCCACTGTTTCCCTAATCTGTTGTTTAAGTTTTAAAGCTACTTCCTGGTAATATTTGTTAAAATAATTACAAATTTCTATACCATTCTCTATAAGTTCATTGTTTTTGTTAACAATATTAGGTATGTCAGTAAAACTTTTGTTGCTAACTACACCTCGATTCTTATTAATTATTTCCCATATTGCTGAGTTTAGATTTGGTGAATTATGAAGAACTTCAGCAGTTTTTTTACATTTAGCTCTCTGGACTTCTCTGGCATAATGTTTTTTAATAGTTTTGTACCTTTGTTCATTAAAGGTAGTCATATGTGAAAGAAAATCTGAGTATGCATCTCTAACTTCAGACCTCATTTGCAAAATTTCCCCTGTGACCCACTCATCTGTTTCACTGACAATATTTTTTACATCTTTCTTTTTAATTGGACAACTATTATTATAATGAAATTTTAATGTCTCAATAAAATTATGATATTTTTGATTAATGTCAGATGAATTGAAAGCCGTCTTCCAATCCTCTTTGGATAAACTATGTAACAAACAATTAATATTCCCTTGGTCTTCCTGCCTAAATCCTTTAATATTTTTTTGATTTGGGACATGACTACCTAAATCCTGAATCTCTAACACTTGGTAGCCGTGATCAGAGAGCTCTGAACCCCTTAACCTAACCTGACAACTCTCCATATTTGTTAAAATATTATCTATTATGGTTTGTGAGTGAGTAGTAATTCTTGTATAACCTTTAACTTTTATATCAAGATTGTTCATCTCCACAATATCCCTAAACTCTTCAGCCATTTTATTTTCAACAGCAAGATTTACATTAAAATCACCCAAAACTACCACTTTTACGTATCGTTCTGTTAAAACTTCCAGTAGTTCACTGAACGATGAACAAAACTGACCCCAATCACCATTAGGGGATCTATAGACACCCACCACAACCATCTTTCCACTCTTTTCTAACCTAACTTCTACCCCAGCCACTTCAATAACAACAAGTACAGTACAATAAGTAAAAGTATACTCCATGGAACACGGAGTGGAAATGACTGTATGCTGATCAGCATGCCAGGCCCTCTG
Source organism: Catonia carolina (assembly GCA_035578175.1). Lineage (NCBI taxonomy): Eukaryota > Metazoa > Arthropoda > Insecta > Hemiptera > Achilidae > Catonia > Catonia carolina. The sequence goes on from JAQMRL010000026.1 coordinate 1,110,789, forward strand.
AAAAGCATCTACTTTCTACTCTGCAAATGAGACACCTTCACTTCTATCACCACCACAGGGGGGTCCAACTGTATAATGATGAAACTAATTACTCTTAGAGGAGACAACTCGCATTAGTGTCTTTTACACCTGTACCTCTACTGTTCGTTCATTCTTCAGTCATATAACGGGTGACCTTGTGGTAAGAAAGACAAATACTTTTTGTAGCCCTGGAATCAGCAGATCAAGTGTAAATAAATTAATACTCTACCTGCCTCTTATGGTCATAATTGATTTATTCATAACCCTAATTTAAAAATTATTGAAATAAAACCAAATTTTAACCAGCTGAAGCTGGGATAGGCAGCTATAAATTGTTGTTTAGGTCAACAGCCGAAATGCTGGTTTGAACCTGTAGAGGTTTTACTAAGTAAAACGAGGAGTGAGGTGGTATACTATGCCTTCCTCACTGAGTGGAAAAGTACACTTATCAGCATGCCGGACCCTCTGAAAAGCACATATTTTCCACTCTGTAAATGACACCTTCACTTCATTCACCACAGGGTCTGGCTGTACAATGAAATTCATTACTTTCAGAGAAGATAACTCTGATTAGTGTCTTTTACACCTCTACCTCTTCTTTTCTTAAATGATTCAGCCATTTAATTGACTGACCATGTGATAAGAAACAGAACTATTTATTTTATCCCTGTAACCAACAGATTGAGTGTAATTAATTTGACACTCCACCTGTCTGTTATGGGCAGCAGCTATAATTAAAAATTTGAATTTATAATAAGAAATGAATTATAGCTGAGTGTAAATGAACAAATAGTAATTATTTAGTGTAACGGAACAATAAATTTACTTACAATACTCTATTTACTTATGTTTTTCTTTTCGTTAATAAGTGTTTTTAAAGTAAAACTAAATTTTTGTTTCACTTTGAAGTCAAGTATTTTTAATTCAAAAAGAAAAATGAGGAAGAAAAAAAAACGACGGACTACTTTTAGAGTGAGTGATGCTAAAAGAAAAGAGAGTGATAGAGAGAGATGGTAATGTAGAAGTGTCTGTGTGAAGGTTTACTGTCAGACGAAGAGAGTATGGTGTAAACAAAGATGGAATACTCTCTCACAAACACTCGCATGAACTCTCTCTTACTTAGTAGGGCAGTCTATGGGTTCATGTTAATTAACCAATTTGTATTCCAAAGGAATTGTGTGGAAGAGAGAGACCACAGTAAGTAACTGCATTACAATGTTACACTACTAGCACCTTGACTCCTCCCCACTCCCCACTCCCCACTCCACTTCCTCACTCCTTCACCTTCTCCTTTTTCTTTTACTTTTACATTCTAGTTTTCTTTCAGTTTCACATTTTTCTTTTATTTTCTGACCTTTTCCTCTTCTAAAACTCAAATGAGTGTAATAAAAAAAAAAATACGGTACCTATCTTTATTCATATTAAGTTTGTAATTAAAAGCTAGTTTGATATTCTTTATAATATGAAAAACAACATGATGTTTACAAGTAGGCCTAGGTAGTTTATATTTAAAAACAAACTTATTTTTAATAATTAAAATTTTTTAACCTCACCACTTTTTTTGTCATGTTTCTTCAAAAAAATATCAATTTTGAAGTGGTATAGATACTAAAGTCACGAGATTGCCTTTTGCGTATGGATGGGCTGTGAGGAAGGAAAGTGAAGTATTTACAGTGCTGCCAACCTCAGCAGTGAGAACTACTCATACATTTCACTACCATGCAGTTTCTGCATACACTTTGTAAGCTGTGGTTTATTCCGAGAAAATGTTTTCTTCATAAACCTTATAAAAGATAAATATAACCTGTAGTATTGCCTATAGCTTAATTAAATGACTAGAAATGTTTAATTTACTGTAATTTTGAATGAATTGCCTTCTTTACTATTGCTTCACCGGCGTTTTCATTATCAGTCTCTCTAGTATCTAACAAACTGTTTTCTTTTTTTTACCAGGTGTCAACATAACTATTAAAGAATAGCTTCTTCACGTCCTTAATTTCCTTCATAATTTTTCGAATAAAAAGAAAACATTTTCTCGGAATAAACCATAGCTTACAAAATGTATCTAGAAATTGCACGTTAGTGAAATGTACGAGTAGTGTCTCGCTGTTGAGGTTGGCAGCACTGCAAATATTTCACTTCCCTTCCTTCCAGCGCATCCATACGCAAAAGGTAATCTCGTGACTTCACTATCTTCTATATTCGGATCAGTCTACGAGGGATGATGGGATAGGCCGGCCACTGGGTTGTGGCCCCTCCCTTCGCCGCACAAAGCGAACGACAGTCAACAATTGGCCAAATAGATCTTTGTTGTTGTTTAGGTGATCAGCCTGTAGGCTGGTTTGAACCTGTCGAGATTTTCCTAAGTAAAACGAGGAGTCAGGTGGTTTACCATTGCCCCTTTCTCACTGAGTGGAAAAGTATGCTTATCAGCATGCCGGGCCCTCTGAAAAGCACATATTTCCACTCTGCAAACGACACCTTCACTTCATTCACCACAGGGTCTGGCTGTACAATGAAATTCATTACTTTTAGAGAAGATAACTCTGATTAGTGTCTTTTACACCTCTACCTCTTCTGTTCTTTAATGATTCAGTCATTTAATTGACTGATCATGTGATAAGAAACAGAACTATTTATTTTACCCCTGCAACTAACAGATTGAGTGTAAATAATTTGACACTCCATCTGTCTGTTATGGGCAGAAATAGATCTGTATAATTTTGTATAATGCTGTCTTACGTGAAACAGCTGATTTTTAGAAGGCTCCTTTTTTGCTTTAGAGACCTTAGGTAGATCACTTGAATCAAATAAATGTAGAGTTTTAGTTTCTGCATTGTTGCTTCAGTCTTCTTTTTTCGCAGTAGTTTTTCATATTCTGGGATCTTGCTAGTCTTGTGGCCTCTGAACAGACTCTAGTGGATTTTTGGGGTTCTTCAAATCTGGTGTTGGGGTGTGAAGAAGTTTGAGTTTTTCAGTTTTGTTTCTTAGTTGGAGTAGTGTAAGCCCAAGCTTGTCCATGACTTCTTTAATCTCTGAGATCCACCTTGACGTGTTTTTTCCTTTAGTGACTTTTCCGTTAACTGTCTTAAGATCCTGGTTTCTGGTGTTCTGAGTACATGTTCGAAAAAAGATACCCTCTTTTTTCTCATCGTGTCTAACATGTTATCCGTTTGTTTATAGACTTCTTTATTTTGCAATAATGTCCAAATTCCATAGACACAAATAACATAAAAATACATAAAATAACATAAAGATCACGCAGTATTTACAGCCTTCCTTCACAGTATCCTGTACAGTTTTTCTTTAATTTTACCATCTCAGTGAAACAGATCTACCTCTCCATTTATTTCATGTACTGTAGCTATACTTCTATTGATTGGAGCTATTTTACTTCTTGTGGCTCCACTAAACAGCCTGAAACTTCTTAAAGCTGTGCAAGGCACCCTCAGAAAAATCTTTGATATATCCGGAACATCAACTCGTGAATGCAGAATGTTGTAAATATATAGAACTTCCATCACTGTACGCCGTGTGCTCGGACTCTGAAACCCGTAGAATGAGAGGGCATCCTCATAGCCATCAAATTTTCTTCCAGATCTACATTCCAACTTATGAATTAATCTTTTCTGCACCCTCTCTAGTTCCTTTTCTGTGACGTCTCTTCTATAGTTCCATACCGTCGAACAATATTCGAGGACAGGACGCACAAAGCTCTTATAAAGTTTAAGTACTGACTTCTCAAATTTGAAATCACGACTAATCCAAGCTGTGAGTCCTAAATTCCTTCGAGCTTTTGCAGCTATTGAAGCTACTTGCTCACGGAATAATAGCTTGGAGTCAAACAACACACCAAGGTCCGTGGTGCTACAAACCTTGTTTACAACCAATATTAATTTATTTCATCAACTTGCTGTTGAGTGAACCGATTGTTTACAAAAGCTTAACTTAGCCTTAACTAGCTTAATTAGATTAATTACTAGCTTAATACTAACTACTAGTACTTAGTTAGTAGTACTCAGTACTAGCTTAATACTAGCTTAAAACTAGCTTAGTTAGCTTAACTTAGCTTAATTTAACTAGCTTAATTAGCTTAAAAGTGATAAAGGAAGTGAATGAGTTTAATTACCTGGGCAGTAAGATCACAAATGATGGAAGGAGTTACAGGGATGTCGCAAGCAGGATTACCCAGGCTAAGAATGCTTTTAATAAGAAGGGGAGCTTATTCACTTCGAGGAATGTTAGTCTTGATGTAAGGAAACACGTGCTGAAGACATATGTGTGGAGTATTGCAACTTACGGGAGTGAAGCTTGGACACTTGGTGTGAGGGAAGAGAGAAGACTAGCTGCATTTGAAGCCTGGTGCTATAGAAGGATGTTGAGGGTCAGCTGGATAGAAATGATGACGAACGAGCAAGTTTTCAGTAGAACGGGGGAGGAAAGGAGCTTCCTAAAATGGATCAGACAGAGAAGAGCCCAGCTGATAGGCCACATACTCCGACATGACAGTCTGTTGAAAAGAATAATCGAAGGAGTTGTGGAGGGGAGAAATTTGCGGGGAAGACCCAGATTGGAGTAGATGAAACAGTGACTGGAGGACATGGGATGTACTTCATACTGCGAGTTGAAGCGGAAAGCATGTGACTGAGGAGCATGGAGAGAGAGCAGCTGCCAACCAGCCTTATGGCTGTTAACTAGAGAGAGAGAGAATTATCTTAATTGCTAGCTTAATACTAACTACTAGTTTTTAGAACTAGCTTAATACTAGCTTAATTTGCTTAACTTAGCTTGTTCTTATAGCTTATAACCGAGCTTATGACTACCAACTATAAAACAATTGATCTAATGTATCATCAGAATGACACAAATTACTTTTGTAAAGTGTGTGCGTATAAGAAGGGAAGTGACTATACTTGATAGTTGTGTGACGGGGAGCAGAGGATATCAGCAGCAGCTGTTCTGTAGGGACCACAACCTAGTAGCCAGCTTCTACAGGTGTTGGAATGCAGTGTTAACGCTAACAGGGAGATTTCTGTTTCTCTGGGGACTTATAACATTGTGTTTCAAACATTATTGGGCCATTAACATTAGTAACCCACCGGGACAGTCTAGAGGTAAAGCCGTCACCAGAATCAGCTGTTTAACTGCTGATTTTTGAAGACGAAGGTTCCTGGTTCAAATCCTAATAAAGGTAGTTACTTTTGTACGGATTTGAATGGTAGACAGTGGCTACCGGTGTACTTTGATGGTTGGGTTTCAATTAACCATACTTTCTCAGGAATGAGTCTGTACAAGACTACACAGTCTCATTTACACGTCATACACATCATCCTCATCTCATTGGGTCATGGGGTTGCTTATTATTCTGAATTGAACAGATTGCAACGTAAACAAATTAAGGATTGAAAAAAAAATTAACAGTGATCTTCATGAACAAATATTGTTACTAAAAGTGTAATAGTTAGGCGACTAAAAATAACTAAGCCTGTACATTTAGTGTGTAAAAATAAGAATACTAAAGTGTAATAGTGTGCCAGTGAAAAAACTAAGCTGGTAGGTTTAGTGTTTTAAGAAAAATAATGGCTGAAATGAGGTTTTTAAGAAGGGTGAAGGGCTGCTCGAGGCGGGATCTAATACATAATAAAGAAATTAGTTCCGAGTTGGGTGTATTTAGCTTCAATGAAAATGTGGAGGAGTACCAGAATCAATGGAGGCAACATTTGGAACGGATGCCAGAGGAGAGAATACCTCTAAAAGTTATGTAATATGTTCCAATTGGAAGAAGGGAGGTGGGAAGACCTCAAAGAAGATGGCAGAAGTCGAGATGTACGGGTTGAAATGTCTCATGTTTCTGTAGACGTGCAGGATGGTTTGTGAGAACCGGCTTATGCCTAATCCTAGATAGTAAGAAGAAGAAGGAGAAGAAATAGAAGAAAAATAATAAAAGTACTGTTAAACTAAAAATATGAATAAATTACATTTAAGTCATTGTATATAATATAAGTTACTACAACTAATGGTTAGCAGCTACATGTAGGCCTAATATTAAGCTACTTTTAAGTCATATAGTCATGTAAGTTACTAAATTTTTTTTTATTATTTATAATTTGTGTCAGTTGCAATCTGTTCAATTCAGAACAATAAGCAACCCCTTGACTCATCCTACGATTTTTTTAAAAATCGCCTTATTTACTTAATTTTTTATGCTCTACAAGAAAGGGTAGGCGCCATGTTTGCTGAAATTGTTAGAAGGCTGTACTCTCAAAGAAAAACTGTTTTTTTTTTTAAAGATTGTGACCTTAATATGCATTTTAGGGCAAAAGAGTAAACTCATAGTTGTAGAACATTTAGAAATCTATAAGTTTTATTTCAAACATAGTCATCCCTCCAATGGTAAACTCGTGAATGTGCCAATTCTCAGTTTTACAGGAGAGTGAAAAACCAATTCAATGCTTTCTTCTTTATCACACTTCGTGTATTTTCGTAACTTTACAAAGGCTGTATCTCCCTAACCGAACAAGATACATATTCGCAAGTTTTATTACAACATGCGATGGGTTGTATACGTCAGCATAAGTAACTAACAAACTCATATTCACAAAATTTGTACATTCGCGAGTTTACCATTGGATGGATGATATCTTTGTGTAACGCTTAGTTCAGCGGTCATTAGTGATTTCTTTTTCATGAAAATCTGTAAAACAATTGGTTTATTTTTAATATTTTGGTTGTAGAGTAGACTATACGTTTTACAAAAAAAGTGTAGGTAATCAAATTTATAGGAAATTAAAAGATCTAGGCCCTACAACTTTTATTTTAAAAATTTTTCTCTACAGAACTTAGTTTTGTGTGAAACAGTGATTTTCCATATTATTGAGCAAAACTAAGGTTGGTTTTCATTTTGCATCATTCACTCATGATTAATTAGGTCATTTTTTGTGGTTAGGTTATATTGTTCATTATTTTCATTAGCAGGAGAAAGTCGAGTGAGTGTTTCACACCAGATTTTTTAAAAACTAAAACCATCTAATCCTCATCCTAATTGGTATTGAACCTATACAATTACACGCCATTCTTATGGGCGTTCTCATAAACTAATATTTTTATAATAATTAATAATGTATTGTCAAATAATTATTACTTTATGACCCTGAAAATTGACAATACGAATTGATTTAATAATCAATTTCATTACCTAGGTTATTCGTAATGCATTAAGAAAACAAATCTGATTAGTGTCTCCATCTGTGGGTGATTCTAATAACTAAATCAGCTGTACAACAAAGTTACTAAATGAAGTACAATTTCATGTAGCCTATTTTATTTTTATTTTTTTTGTAATCCCTAATTTGTGTACGTTGCAATCTGTTGAATTCAGAACAATAAACAACCCGATGACCCAATGAGATGAGGATGATGTGTATGACGTGTATATGAGGTGTAGTCTTGTACTGACTCAGGTCGACCATTCCTGAGAGAGTATGGTTAATTGAACCCCAACCATCAAAGTACACCGGTTACCACTGTCTAGAATTCAAATCCGTATAAAAGTAACAACCTTTACTAGGATTTGAACCAGGAACCTTCGTCTCCGAAAATCAGCTGTTAAACAGCTGATTTTGGTGACGACTTTACCTCTAGACCAACCCGGTGGGTTTTTTAATTGCGAATTGATTTAATAATCAATTTCATTAGGTTATTCGTAATGCATTAAGAAAACAAATCCGATTAGTGTCTCGATCTGTGGGTGATTCTAGTAACTACATCAGCTGTATAACAAAGTTACTAAATGAAGTACAATTTCATGTAACCTATTGAACTAAAATACGTACAGTACTACTTATATTCCCGCACAGGGCCGTTGAATAAGAGAATCCCTAATTCAATGGCCCTGATTCTCGCAGATTCCCGACAAATTGACATTTTACTGTCATTTCGTTCTATATGCATTATCTACAAGGCTACTTTAATTGAATTTTAGTTGATATTAAGTTCTGAAGAACTTCTTTGTTTCCTTTTTTTCTTGTAAGGCCCATTGGAGCATTTTAGTCAAATAATATCAGTTCCTCAATTTCCTCTTAATCCTCTCCCAGTATTTCTTCATTCTCTGGGATCTAGCAGCCCGTTCAGCATCTGAAAAAACTCTAGGGTTCTGTATTTTTCTAACCGTTTCTTTGAACCTGATATTTGTGTGTTTGATCGCTTTCAGGTTATCGGATTTTTTTTCAAGGTCCTCCAATGTTAGGTTCAGCTCCACTAAGTCCTTCTTCACTTCACGAATCCAAGCCGGCCCCGACTTAAGGTCCCACATATATTCTATTAGTTGTCTGAGGATTCTTGTTTGTGGAGTTCTTATGATGTGTCCAAGGAGAAAGGTCCGTTTTTTGCGCATTGTGTCTGTTACGGGTTCAACGTCTCTGTAAACTTCTCTGGTTGGTAAAACCAGCCAGATACCATCTCTGAACATTCGTTTTCCAATGCAGGTTCTTAGCATCCTTCTTTCCAGCATCTGAACTTTACGAATCCTGTTTCTCTTAGTCAGCCCTTGGTCATCTTTTAATAAGTGACCTCTGGTTGCACAACAGTTCTATAATGCCGGTGGACAAAGACCTTTTGTTGTAGGCATCTTGGGTGCATTTCTGAGCTTTAAGGAACTTGTTGATACGTTCCCTCCATGCAGAACTTTCGTTTCCGTTATGGTTTATGGTTTTTCCGAGATACTTAAAGTTTTCTGCGATTGCTTCCCAGTTGTTATCCACCTGTACTTTACTGACTACCAGAGGGTCGATAGTCATGATTTTGGTTTTTTCATATGAGATCTTTAAACCAAGTTTTGCAGAGAATGAAAATAGTGTACCCTATAAGGAGACTTCCCTAGTTTGAAGAATAGGCTACATTTGATTTTTACTTTCTCTTACAGCTATATGAATATATAGGAAGGAAAGTATTGTTTTCATGTCGATTGTAACAAATACACTCTTCACCCGAATATACACGTAAACAGACCCCCTCAACCCACACAACAACATGGTTTTAGCAATTGATTTGTGTGTGTGTGTGTGTGTGTGTGTGTGTGCGCGCGCGCGCGCGCGTGTGTGTGTGTGTGTGTGTGTGTGTGTGAACAGTATATCTCAGGAACGAAACATCGTACGAACTTTAAACTTGAAACTTAAATTACATACCACTACCGGACCCGACGCGAACATTTTCAACAAAATCGGTCAACTGGAAGTAGTAGTTTATTCGTGTATTTTTTCACATTTTTGCAATTTTCTCAAAAACTGGTCCTTCGATTTTTTTAAAATCGCCTGATTTACTAACTTTTTTATGCTCTACAAGAGAGGGTAGGCGCATTGTTGGCTGAAATTCTCGGTGAGGGTGTTTTTACGTAAAGAAATTGTTTTTTTAAGATTACGGCTTTAATATGCATTTAAACGCAAAAATTTATATAATAAAAATTGTAGAGAATTTAAAATCCTACAACAGTAATTCAAAGATTTTTTTGTATAACGCTTAATTTAGCGGTAATTAGCAATTTTCTTTTTTTTTCTCACGAAAACGTGTAAAAATTCTATTTCTTTAAGATTTCGGTCTTAGTATGCATTTTACGATAAAAGTGTATATAATAAAATTTATAGGAAATTAAATTATTTACAACTTTTATTTAAGCATTTTTTTGTATAGTGCCTAGTTTAGCGTGAAAGAGCGATTTTCCGTATTTTTAAGCCAAACTGAGGTTGATTTTCATATTGCCTTTTACTCATGATTAAAATAAGGTTATGTTTATTGAGGTTAGTTTTTTGTTTATTTGTAATGTTTTATTACTAATGTTAGGTTATATTGGTTATTATTTGCAATGGCAAGAGAAATTCGTGTGAGTGTTTCACATCAGATTTTTTCTTTTGATTTATCTTACCAGAAACATCAATTAATAATTATAGGTAGTAGATTATTGAAAATTCACTCGAACGCTAAACTGAAGGAATGTACAAGCCTTGGTTATGTTCTAGATATTGTACCCTACACGACATAACCAACTAGAGTTGCTAATTACCCATGTACGCCTACATACATACAAATAGGCTACATGCAACGCCAGATCCAGGAGCTACTGTAGGGTGGGAAAATTCAGGGAGTTTCCCAAACCTCCCAACCATAATGGTGGACCAAAGGTTCTTTCCCGGAACATGTTTGAAAATTTAAAACTGAAAACTCGATTTTAGGTCTACAGAAATTATACTGCCCATAACAGACAGGTGGAGTGTCAAATTATTTACACTCAATCTGTTCGTTGCAGGGCTAAAATAAATAGTTCTGTTTCTTATCACATGGTCAGCCAATTAAATGACTGAATCATTTAAGAACAGAAGAGGTAAAGGTGCAAAAGACACTAATCAGAGCTATCTTCTCTGAAATTAATGAATTTCATTGTACAGCCAGACCCTCTGGTGAATGAAGTGAAGTTGTCATTTACAGAGTGGAAAATATGTGCTTTTTAGAGGGCCCGGCATGCTGATAAGCGTACTTTTCCACTCAGTGAGGAAGGCAATGGTAAACCACCTCACTCCTCGTTTTATTTAGTAAAACCTCTACAGGTTCAAACCAGCCTTTCGGCTGTTGACCTAAACAACACAGAAATTATAAATAAGGATAAGCTGAAAGCTAGTTTCTATTCTTTAGAACATTTAAAAAATGTAAAAATTTGGTGTGAAATACTCACATGACTTTCTCTTGCCAATACAAATAATGAACAATATTAACCTAACATTAGTTGTTGATATTTTAGAACTACGGTACTGTAGGCATTAGAAATTACTGTAAACATTAGAAATAAAAAAAAACTTCAAAAAAGTAACCTAATTTTAATCACGAGTGAATAATGCGATATGAATATCGACCTCAGTTTGGGTTAAAATACGGAAATCACACTTTCACGCTAAACTAGTCTCTGTAGAGAAAGATTCTCTAAATAAAAGTTGTAGATCTTTTAATTTCCTATAAATTTAATTATACACTTTGATCCTAAAATACATACTAAGGCTGAAATCTAAAAAATCGATTGTTTTACAGATTTTCATAACAAAATAGAAAATCACTAGTTACCGAGTTTTAATTGATTGATTTTTTTTAAATTGATTTTGAGATTTTTTAATTCTCTACAACGTTTATTACTATATACACTTTTGCGCTAAACTGCATTTTAAGGCTGCAACGTTAAGCCATTTTTTTTTCTAAAAAAAACAGCCTCTTTAAGAATTTTAGCAGACATGGCGCCCACCCTATCATGTAGAGCATATTATTAAATGTAGTAAATTAGGCGATTTTTAAAAAAATTGTAGGAGCTGTTTTTGAGAAAGTCGCAAAAAAGTGAAAAATGACTCGAATAAACTACTACTTCCGGTTAACCTATTTTGATGAAAATGTTCCTGTCGGGTCCTCTAGTGTTGTCTAACTTAAATTTCAAGTTTTATTTTCGTACGATGATCCGTTCTTGAGATATTTTGCTGACACAGACCAACCGTTAAAACATGTTTTTTTTTTGGATTCAGGGGTCTGAAAACATAATTATATATCTGGTGAAAACTCGATTTCAAAAAATCGACTTGAAAACAATACTTTCTTTCCTATGTATTCATATAGGGAAGAGAAAGTAAAAAGTGTTTACATCTCAAGCATATTTTAGGTTACCCTAGTTGTAATTAAATGAAATTGACTTCTCTTGTTTATTGGTTTTTATTTTTATCAATTAAAATATCTACCTACAGTAGGTACTGTAGTTTTAAAATATCAACAATATTGCATTTTTTGTAAAACAAAAAACGGATCTAGTGAGGAGGGGAATTTGCCTGTGTGCCCCCCACCCTTGCATACATGTAACCCGATTGTAATTTGTAACATGAACCATTTGTACAACAACAACGCCCCTTTGATCTGATGAATGAATGGACTGGCCCGGTGTAAATGTGTGAACGTCAATGAATTCTGGTGGAAATTATTTAAACTAAAATAGTATTTTATATGTATGTAGTTCACAGAATCCTTGGTAGACTGCGCTAGTTTACTTGACCATTTAGTTCAATGATACTGGTACAGGTATCGCCACTATGTGTAACTTGGTACCCTTACAAAATTAACATGTATTTATTTTTATTTATTTATTTTATTTAGTAAAATATAGCTACATTAAAATTACAATTCATGATTATACTGAGCTATGTACAATGTTTTAAACTAAATATAGTTGTTGTTGTTTAGGTCAACAGCCGAAAGGCTGGTTTGAACTTGTAGAGGTTTTACTAAGTAAAACGAGAAGTGAGGTGGTTTACCATTGCCTTCTTCACTGAATGGAAAAGTACACTTATCAGCATGCCGGGCCCTCCGAAAAGCACATATTTTCCACTCTACAAATGACACCTTCACTTCATTCACGACAGGGTCTGGCTGTATAATGAAATTCATTACTTTCGGAGGAGATAACTCTGATTAGTGTTTTTTACACCTCTACCTTCTCTGTTCTTAAATGATTCAGTCATTTATTTGGCTGACCATGTGACAAGAAACAGAACTATTTATTTTAGCCCTGCAACGAACAGATTGAGTGTAAATAATTTGACACTCCACCTGTCTGTTATGGGCAGAAACTAAATATACTTATACGCAAAAGCTCTTCTTCACAAAGAGTTCTGTCCGTGCATAGGAGGAGTATACAGAATAAAAACATTAATTCACTTAAATAATTATAGACTAACTACTATAAAATTACTAAGTTAAATTACTACTGGTAGTCGCTATATTATAATAGCGGTATTATCATTTTTATTTTATAACTGTAACTACTTTAGTGTAGTAACCACACCAAAGATTTACGAATACAATGTGAAGTCGATTATCCGAACCAATTGGGGATTTGATCGTCCGGTAAATTGATTTGTCCGGATAACAGATTTTCCGAACTTATTTTAGGTTATAGAAGCTAGAACTGAAAACTGTGCTATAATACGCACTCGACACTATTGTACTTGTTTTTTTTAAATTTTTTTTTATTCCAAATTTGTGTACGTTGCAATCTCTTTAATTTAGAACAATAAACAACCCCATGAACAATGAGATGAGGATGATGTGTATGACGTGTAAATGAGGTGGAGTCTTGTACAGACCCAGGCTGACCATTCCTGAGAGAGTATGGTTAATTAAACCCCAACCATCAAAGTACACCGGTAACCACTGTCTAGTATTCAGATCCGTATAAAAGTGACTACCTATACTAGGATTTGAACCAGGAAGCTTCTTTCCTTGAAAATCAGCTGTTAAATAGCTGATTTTGGCGACGACTTTACCTCTAGACAAACCCGGTGGGTACTTGTAACTTAATTTTTATTAAACACATAAATTTAAAAACACGTAAATGTTATGTACTCATACAATTCACTATACATCGTACTTTACAAAATAAATGAACATGTAGTACTCTACGTACTTTAAGTTAAAAACACTAAAAATCATAATATTATGTACAGTATAAATGTGTTACACAAAATAATTAAAAAAAAAACTGAAATAATTTTTTTTTTGTTTAAGGGAAGCAACTCTCTTGCTAGCAGCCAAATCTGGGAGTCGTTTTAAAATTAAAACTGTTGCGGCGTCACATTCTGGTTGCTGTTCCAGCCATTTCATTCCATTTTCTGCGTATTAAACAAACTATTTATACATTATCACATATGACGTTTTAATACGATAACGGTATTTTAAATGTGTATGTCTACGAAATTCAGAAATAAATAAGTACATACCTACGTACAGTATTTTACAAATTTTTCTGAAGAGCATCCGGATAACCGGTCTTCCGGTTGATAGACGTTCGGATAATCAATTTCTTGCTGTATAATCCATTATGTTTAAGTTTATCAGTCACCTGACATTTTTTTGTCTCACAAGGGGTACCGAATAATGGTGTATTCTGTACATATAAAAATTCAGAGACCGCCTCCGTAGCGTAGTGGTTAGCGTGTTAGCCTGCCACGTGGAGGTCCCGGGTTCGATTCCCGGCCAGGGTCTGGAAATTTTCACGTGTCAAATCCCACAGTTAATGTTTCATAACCCACCGTAGTCGCTAATAACCAACCAGTTGATGCGACTTTAAATAAAAAAAATTCAGAATTATTTGTTGATTACGAAAATTGCTTCGGGTCTTTTCTGTTATTAAGCATAATTTGTCACATTTTGTGGATATATATATATATTTATTTATAATATTTATAATAATTATAATATTTATAATAATATTATAATATTAATTATGATATGCGTTTTATATGTACGTAATGTTACAGTATTTTCAACGATAAAAACGTAAAATATTTAAAAAAAACAGATTTTTTAAGTTGTGTGAGTGTTAAACACCAGATTCTGGTGTTCAACACTCACACAACTTTCTCTTCCCAATGCAAATAATTAACAATAAACCTAACATTATAAATAAACAACAAAACTAACCTCAATAAACATAACCTAATTTTAATCATAAATGAAAGACGCAAATTAAAATTAACCTCAGTTTTGCTTAAAAATACGTTAAATCACTCTTTCACGCTAAACTAGGCTCTGTAGAGAAAAATGCTCAAAAGAAAAGTTGTAAATCTTTTAATTTTCTATGTGTTGTTTAGGTCAACAGCCGAAAGGCTGGTTTGAACCTCTAGAGGTTCTACTAAGTAAAAACGAGGAGTGAGGTGGTTTACCATTGCCTTCCTCACTGAGTTGAAAGAGTATGCTTATCAGCACGCCAGGCCCTCCGAAAAGCACTCACTTTCCACCCTGCAAATGACACCTTCACTTCATTCACCACAGGGTCTGGCTGCATAGTGAAATTCATTACTCTCAGAGGAGATAACTCTGACTAATGTCTTTTACACCTCTACCTCTTCTGTTCTTAAATAGTTCAGTCATATAAGTAGCTGACTATGTAATAAGAAACAGAACTATTTTTTTTAGCCCTGGACCGAACAGATAGAGTGCAGTTAAAATAACACTCCACCTGCTCGTTTTGGGCATAATTTTCTATATAAATTTGATTTGAATACATTTTGCCGTAAAATGCATACTAAGGCCGAAATCTTAAAATACTCGATTTTTAACACGTTTTCGTGAGAAAAAACAGAAAATTGCTAATTACCGCTAAACTAAGCGTTATACAAAAAAAAGTTGGAAATAAAAGTTGTAGGATTTTAAATTCTCTACAACATGTATTGTATTAAATTTTACTAAAATGCATAATATTAAAGCCGCAATCTTAAAAAAAAAAACAATTTTTGACGTGAAAACAGCCTCACCTAGAATTTTAGCAAACATGGTGCCTACTTTATCTTGTAAAGCATAAAAAATTTAGTAAACCAGGCGATTTTAAAAAAAAATCGTAGGACCAGTTTTTGAGAAAATCGCAAAAAAGTAAAAAATTACTCGAAAAACTACTACTTCCGGTTGACCGATTTTGATGAAAATGTTCGTGTCGGGTCCGGTAGTGATATGTACGAGTAACTTAAGTTTTAAGTTTCAAGTTCGTACGATGTTCCGTTCTTGAGATATTCTGTTCACACACACACACACACACACACACACACACACACCATTTGCTAAAACATGTTGTTTTGCGTTTAGTGGGTCTGAAAACGTGTAGGTCCGGTGAAAAATCGATTATGACAAATCGAAATGAAAACAATACTTTCCTTCCTATATATTCATTAAGGCAAGAGAAAGTAAAAATCAAATTTCAATATTTTTTAAAGTTGTTTATTTTTATTTTTCAACTTAACGTTAAACTATTTATTGAAAGTTATTAAATTATTTAATATCATGATAAATTTATTTAATGGTGTAGTGTACTGAATAAGTTTATATTTCATTATTATTTTGTTTTGTCATCAGTCTTTTGACTGATTTGTAACAGTTCTCCAAGGTGTTCTACCTTGTGCAAGTCGTTTCATATCTACATACCTATAACACCCTACATCTTTTGTAGGCGGTCTTGGGTTCGAATCCCGTTCAGGTACGGCATATTTTCATACGTTACAATATCAAATCATTTCATCCTTCACCGTCTGCATTAGCAGTTATTGCAGAAAAGTCGGACGTTAAACAAAAAAAAAATTGTAATTTGCTTTATATATTCTAATCTTTGCCTCCCCCTACAATTCACTCTCTCAATATTACCCTCCATTATTGATAGCTCAATACCTGGATGTCTTAGGATATGCCCCACTAGCCTATCCCTTCTTCTGGTAGGATGCTTCCATATACTTCTTTATTCATCCACTCGCCTAAGAACATCTAAATTACTTATTTTTTTCACCCATTTAATCTTTAACATTTTCTTATGACACCACATTTCTACAGCTTCTACCCTCTTCTTTTCTACAGCCCCTATCACCCACGTTTCACTCCCGTATAATGCTACATTCCAAACATAATGTTTTAAGAAATATTAAAATCATTATCACACACAATAAAAATATTGAGAAAAAACAATGTCTTTACCTTACCTATATTTAACCTTAATTTGAAGAATATTGGTGTAAGATTTAAAAAAAATAATTTTCCGGTTTTTATCGTTAAAAATACTGTAAGATTACATACGAAATATCCACAAAGCGTGACAAATTTTGCGAAGAAGGATAAAAGAAAAGACCAATTTTTTCATCGTAATAGCTTACATTCCTTTTTGAAACTTACATTAATAACATGTATAAAATTATTTAACAATTTGGGTCTTATCTGTTAGAACTATGTTTGCGCGCCTGCAGAAACACCACATGCAATATGCAATACAACGCACCATTGCGGGTTGCAGAATGTACAGGGACTATTTATATACTTCACGTGCATTGATGATACATGACACATAGGCCTACCTTGTTTGTAACTGATGAAGTTTCTTTTAAAAATATTAACACGACTATTTTAACACAATAGTATTATTAACACTTGTTTTGTTTAAATTTAAAAAATCAGGTGTGAAATAAATTACACGACTCTTTTTCTTGTATGTGTAAACTCAATGAAAATATAAACTACGTTAAATCATGAGTAAACAATGTAAAATATATCCTAATTTTAATCATGAGTGAATAACGTAAAATGAAAATCAACCTCTGTACAACTTAAAAATGATGATGATGATCACTATTTGACGCTGAAATAATCTCTGTAGAAAAAAATGCTTCAATTAAAAGTTGTAGTTATTTTAATTTTTTTGAGTTTGCTTATATAATTTTGTCTTTAATAAGCAACCCCATGACCCAATGAGATGAGGATGATGTGTATGACGTGTAAATGAGACTGTGTAGTCTTGTACAGACTCAGGTTGACTATTCCTGAGAGAGTATGGTTAATTGAACCCCGACCATCAAAGTACACCGGCAACCACTGTCTACCATTCAAATCCGTATAAAAAAACTGCTGTTACTAGGATTTGAACCAGGAACCTTCGTCTCCAAAATCAGCTGTTAAACAGCTGACTCACGGCGATGATTTTACTTGTAGACCAACCCGGTGGGTCAAATTATTGCTCGTTTTAATGCAAAAAGAATTTTAGTTTTTTTTTTAAATATCTGCTTCACTATCTTTAATATTCTTCGCTGTTGGAGCAGCTTTCTCACCAACTGTTGATGGGAAATTAAACTTGTTTGTACGTACATTTTGTTTCTCATTTGTGCCTTTTTCCCGTAAATTTATATTTTTAACACATAGGTACGTTTTTCACAGAAACCATTTAACCTACTAGGCTGAAATTTTTTTCTAGATAATTATCATGTACATACATGGACATTCACCGACATTGTTTTTACTTCCTCAGTTGCTTAAAGAAATATTAATATCCAAAAAACGTAGAACGAAATATTGTAAAAATTTTATGTTGTTCGTTATTCTTTTAAAAACTTTATAGGCCCTAGTCCAACAGATTAATTTGAGAAAAATTGTCAGTAGCTAAAACTACCCTACAACTATAAGTGTGTGAAGTTTAATTTTTGTAACTTTCAGCAATCCTATGAACAATGCACCTAAAAATAGCAAATTTAACATTGGCGGGATAAGTTAACTCCTTTGAGAGTAATGAATTTCATTTTACAATTAGACCCTGTGATGAATGTCATTTATGAAGGTGTCATTTGCAGGGTGAATCTACAGTCCAGCCTCTCTTAGTTCGCTCCTAATGTAAACAAATAATGACGTCACTGAGCATGCGCATTATATCAAAATGTGTACACGCTGATTAAAAAGTAACAACATAATACTTTCAAAAGTATTTAAATACAAAATACTTTTAAAAGTATTTAATTATAAATGAAATTGTTAGGCCTACATCATATCAAGACTAATGTTTTTAGTACTTTAAGTAGTTATAATTTAAAAAATAGTTAACTTAATAGGAATACGACATTCGTAAAGTGGTGGAGTGTAGCGTGCACCCTGTAGTAGGTGGCTTTTGTTTGTTGACAGTAGGAGCAAACTAACAACGGCTGAAATATAGATACGTTTCAGAGGGGTTGCCATTCTGATAAGCATACTTTTCCAGTGAGTGAGTTGTGGCAATGGTAAACCACTTCACTCCTCGTGTTAGTTAGTAAAACGTGTAGGCTGGGTCAAACCAGCCTTTCTTTCGGTTGTTTATCTAAACAATACACAGATACAATTCAATCGTTCCACAAAGAATTCTAATAACGGGTGTTTCAAAAAGGACGCACTTCGAAGTTTAAGGGTTAATATATTCTGCATAGGGAATATTTTTTTCCCCCAAATAACAGTTGGCACTACCGTACTCATTGTTGACCCATTGTGTATTACTGACATGTACTAGTGCTATCCCGGTATTCATTTGTGTCTGTAGTGTCTGTATAAGTTCAAACATGGTTTTTTCAAAGGATGAACGTGGTTTTATTATTGATAGTTATTGCGCATATAAATCTTACGAACGAGTGAAAGACGAGTTCCAGTTAAAATTTCCCAATTCTGAAGTACCTAATAACACCACAATATCGCGTCTGATTAATAAATTTCGTGAGAGTGGCAGTGTACAGGATCGGAAAAGCACAGGTCGACCATCAGTGTTAACAGAACAAGTTTTGGACGATGTGAAACAACGTTTGACTACCTCACCCGGCAAATCACTTAGAAAGTTATCTTCACAGGCTGGATTATCACTATCTTCCGCTTTAAGGGCTACAAAAAAATTAAGTCTGCATCCTTACCGCATCGGTGTCGTTCATGAACTGAAAGAAGTTGACCATGGGAAACGTGAAGTGCGTCCTTTCTGAAACACCCGTTAGTTTAACTATGTTTTCTAGGTTTTACGTTTCAAGTTTCAACTTACGATGTGCCGTTCTTAAGATATTCTGTTCATACACAGACAGACACACACACAGACAGACACACACACAGATCAATCGCTAAAAATATGTTTTACGGGTGTAGGGGGTCTAAAAACGTGTATAACCTATGCGTTAATCTTGTTGTATGTAATTTTTACAAGTGATTAAGTATCGAGTAGCCTACAAGAATTTTACATGCAAGACAAAATACTTGTCAGTTAAAAATGAAAGGATAAGTGGAGTGGAGAAAGAAGAAGGAAAATATGGTGGGAAATTGATGCGGTGAAAAAATAGACAAGAAAATATCAAAGTAGAAATAAAACAGGATCCAGAAGGAGGCGTTTCATAATTACTATGACAGGTTTATTGAGTCCACACCGTGTGATTAATGAAGGTCGGGCAAAAATCGTGCTCTGAGTTTATAATAAAATATAAACTGGGCCGAGCTTTCGGGACGGGACAAGTTGATCCTCAGAAATGTTCTCTTTCCTTTTTGGAAGGACCGACTCTCTGATCACGTATACCGGACTGCAACTCCTTTCTTCTTAACAAGATACACCCCGCTTCTATAAATCTTACTTTGCTCGAGATGTCTTTCATATATTTTGTTTTGTTTTGCGTAAACAAAAACTCTTTCGTTCGTTCGTTCGTTTCATTTTTACTCCGTATTTATTTCCTTCATTTTTATTTTTACAGCGCCACATTTGTAACAAGTTTTTCTTTCTTTTTTCTTTTTTCCCGTTTAAGAAAAACTTTCATAAAATATTTTAAACGTAATACCTGCTATTATGTATTTTTAGTTCCATTCAACATCGTAATAAGTAAAAGACCTACGATGCAATTTAAAACACCGTACGCCTACGCCTAATAACCTTTGACAATTTAAGTCTTTTCTGTTTGTTACTCCCCCCGCCCCCGCCCCTTCCTCGAAGCATAAGCTGTTATCACATTTTGTGGATATTTTGTATGTATAGATACTGAAGTCACGAGATTGCCTTTTGCATATGGATTGGCTGTGAGGAAGGGAAGCGATATATTTGCAGTGCTGCCAACTTCAACAGTGAGACACTACTCGTACATTTCACTATCGTCCAGTTTTTAGATACATTTTGTAAGCTGCGGTTTATTCTGAGAAAACATTTTCTTAATAAACCTTATAAGAAATAAATAAGACCTGTAATATTGCCTATAGCTTAATTAATTACATGACTAGAAAAATGTTTGATTTACTGTAATTACGAATGAATCGCCTTCTTTACTATAACTGCACCGGCGTTTTCATTATCAGTCTGTTATTTTTTTTACCAGGCGTCAAGAATAGTTTCTTCACGTCCTCAATTTCCTTCTTCATTTTTCTAATAGTGGAAAGAAAAACATGACAGTAGTTAGCCCGCTCGCTCTCAGCTTTTGTTAAGAGTCACGGATAGGCATTTTTGTTTAGCTTCAACTTCATAGCATATTATTACATTGCATTTTAGATTTCGTTCAACACTGAATAGTAGGTACTCAAGTTTCAAGTTCGTACGATGTTCCGTTCTTGAGATATTCTGTTCACACACACACACACACACACACACACACACACACACACACACACACACACACACACACACACACACACACCAATAGCTAAAAACATGTTTTTTGGGGTTCAGGGCGTCCGAAAACGTGTAGATCCGGTGAAAACTCGATTTCTAAAAATCGACATGAAAACAATACTTTCCTTCCTATATTCATACAGGCAAGAAAAAGTAAAAACAAAATCGACAAATAAATATAATTTTCAACAACAAAGAAAAATGAAATGGTTGAGCAGAAACTAACAGAAGAGTTGTTAGGTTGTTATTATTTATATTTTGTTGTAGTTTAAACATGAAAGAAAGTAAAGATGAAAGAAGAAAATGTTGAACATTTGCATGATAAAATTTTAATTTAATAAATACTAAAGAAGGTAGCATATTTTCATGAGGTGTAAGAATTCATTATCTCTCCTCTAAAGATGACGTTTCTTTGATGTTAGGTCTTTGCTCAAGGGTTTACGCATACCAGCTGCCGAATGCGGGGCTTAAGAATTTTTTCTTTAACAACGATTTAACCTGAATTCTACAAATGACGCGGCGGCGAGGTTCAAATGTTTCACTAAAACATAAAGGAATTATTTCTCTGCGAGAAACTACATCTTCTAAAAACATTAACAACCTGTTTAAGGGGTTAGTCAAATTAAAATAAAAACTACAGGCTATAATGTATTTGTGGCGATGTATTAATTAGACAAGACAAATTTGATTGATAATGTCCTTTTATTTAAATTCGCATAAAAACACTGTTATAAATATAGCATTGATAGGAACTTTAAAGTTGTAAGATGTAGTCAACTTAATTAATTAATGATTTAATGTAGTCGATGATCATGATGTGTCGATTTAATGTAGTCAAGATTTAATGTAGTAAAATGTAGTTAACATTAAATGTAGTTACATTTGATATTTTATGATTAATACAGCAATTATTCGGTACAGAAATGCCCCTCTGAAAAAGTACAACTATTATATATATTGGTCTTGTATGTACAGAGTGATTTTTTAGTCCTGTTACCCAATTGTTAATGTCTGGTAATGTCTTTCTAAGAAAGGGATATTTTGTTTTGTGACACAAACTTGGTAGCCCTACTCAACCAGTATAGATACGACAGTTTGGGTTGATTCTCCTTGAGTTGCGTAAAATTTTGTGCTGTTTCCAGTTGTGTTACGAACAGAATGTCTTTTAGCCTAGAACAACGGGTTTTCATTCTTGAACAATATTTTGCTACAAAATCGTATGCGAGTGTAAAAGAATCATTTCAAATTAAATTTTTTGGTGTTCCTCCACTCTATTCTAGTCAATTTCTAGGCTAACTAACTGATTTTTAGAGGCGGGTATTGTTTGCAGCAGAAAACGTAGTGGTCGACCAACTCTCTTGACAGATGACGTTAAGAGAATGTGAAAACAAGATTGCTCAATTCTTTATGGAAAAGTTTACAAAAACTTTCCTCGCATGTTGATTTGTCATGTTCAAGTGCTCAGAAAGCTGCTAAAAAATTGAAATTGTATCCGTATCACATACGATTAGTTCTAGAGCTTCAGCCTCCAGATTTAAACAAGAGATTGTTTTAGGATAAAAGACATTCTGTTTGTAGCACGACCGAAAATGGCACAAAATTTTAAACAGCTCAAGGAGAATCAACTCACACTGCCATATCCATACTGGTTGAGTAGGGCTACCAACTTAGTGTCACAAAACAAAATTTATTTTTTTTTAGAAAAATATTACCAGACATTAACAATTGGGTAACAAGACTAAAAAATCACTTGCCTAGTAACATATTGCTAGATTTTAAATTTAGATCAGCAGCTGACCGTAAATGTTTATAAAATAAAATCGTAAACATTAAAAGTATGGCTGGACGTAACAGTATCATTATATATTTTAAATGAAAGAGTAATTTACTAGTAATGATCTACCACTTGAACCAGGCCAAAAAAATAATTACAACCCCTAATATAACGGTCGGGGTGGAAAAGCGGGCTTCTACGATGAATCAAATATCTCAGGAACCAATAAAGATATCAACATTATTTTGTGCTAAAAAATGCAGAAAACTACTGTCTATTATATGTTTTATGTTATTGTTTATATTTTTCTTACAAGAAATTAATTTAAGAAAAACCATATTTTCAATAACATTTTTTTTTGTGTATTCACAAATTATTTGTTAACTAAATCCCTACTAAGTTTTTTGTAATAATCATTCGACAGATAATAGAACAAAAAATTATAAACATATGAAAAAATACAATATCCAAATACCTTCAATACAAACCAGAATATTTAATTCCCAAGAATTTTTTTGTGGAGTTTACTATTTCAGGCATGTCTATGTCGTATTTTTCAGTCGTTTATTATTTTTGATGCAATCCTCCTCTAACCAAGGTGATGCAACTTTGGGACAGTAATGCCGTTCATTTACAATATAAATAAACAGCTAAAAATTACACGTACGTATTGTGCGGTTCCAAGCTCCGCTGTATTGTAGTTGCGGGGGGTGGAGGGGGTACGGGTGATGTATATTGAATGAGTGACCACGCATGCTGGAAGAACGATTCTTCTATCACTCTCATCTCATACAAAACATTCATTTTCAAACTTTCCCTATTTAACATATTTGTTTGTACTAGGTAATTCATTTAATAGTAGGCCGCCGCTCGAGTAATTTTCATATGCTGTATTGGCAGCACTGATCACGATGTGTTCGACTGGCCTTTATAGTACAATTTATATTATTATTTAATTATTATATTATTATAGAGTACAATTTTTTCCAGTAAGATGGTGCAAAATGTCACACGTCTTGCCAGTCCCTATCTCATATCAATCGGGCTTTTCCCATACGAGTTGCTAGTAAAAATTTGTGGCGTCCTCGTTCACCCGATTTGAGTATGTGCGATTTTTTTTTACGGGGTTATTTAAAAGGAACCGTTTACCAAACAAACCCCCGCAGTATACATGAGCTAAAGAATACCATCGTTGCAGCCATTCAAGCTATAGACGTTTCCGTATTGCGCCTTGTGTGAATTAATAACATTGAACGAGTGCAAAAATGTGTAAGCGTTCAAGGACGCCACTTTCAGCATCTACTGTAAAGGTGAAGTTGAAATTTGTACATAAATTTTAAATAAATATGTAAAATGATGTATTAAGTAATTCTATTTATTCATTTACTATTTGAATCCAATTGAGTGCCGAAGGCCGCTGTTAAATGCAGCGGGCTACTTTTAAATGAATCACTCTGTATTTATTACATTTATTTTATGTACATGTTTTGATATTGTCGCCAGCTGCCCCACTAAATATCGTCGTCTAGAGACGGTCCCGGAGCCTGCCACAGAGAGCGCATCCAACTTGCACCAACCAGTGTAACCCCCGCCGACTTGAATGCGATTTTCACAAAAACTGGTCTTACGATTTTTTTTAAAAATCGCCTGGTTTACTTACCTTTTTATGCTCTACAAGATAAAGTAGGCGCCATATTTGCTGAAATTCTTGGTGAGGCTGTTTTTGCGTAAAGAAATTGTTTATTTTTTAAGATTACGGCTTTAATTTCATTTTAGCGCAAAAATTTATGTAACAACAATGTAGAGAATTTAAAACTTTACAACTTTTAATTCAAATATTTTTTTGTATAACGTTTAGTTTTTCGGTAATTAGCGATTTTCTGTTTTTTTTCTCATTTTCCACGCATCCTAAATCATTTTTTTAAAGATTTCGGCCTTTGTGGAAAATCATTTTTTTAAAGATTTCGGCCTTTGTATGCATTTTACGACAATATCGTCTATAATTAAATTTATAGGAAACTAAAAGATCTACAACTTTTATTTTAAGCATTTTTTTCTAGAGAGCCTAGTTTAGCGTGAAAGAGTGGTTTTCCGTATTTTAAAGCCAAACAAGAGGTCGATTTTCATTTTCACTCATTCACTCATGATTAAAATTAGGTTATGTTTATTGAGGTTAGTGGTTTGTTTATTTCTAATGTTTTATTACTAATGTTGAGATTATTGTTAATTATTTACATTGGCAAAAGAAAGTTGTGTGTGTTTCACACCAAATTTTTTGTTTCAGTGGTAGGCGAAAACGCGGTTTAACGTGTTTATTTGGATTAAATGTAGTGAAATTATTTGTAAATTATTTCTTTTTAGCCAGCATAAGGTGGGATGTTTTAGGATATTTTAAAGTAAAGTCCATCCTATGGTAGTAAGTGGTGTACTTAATCTGACTTTACAAATTCATGAATAGTTAATATCTTTTAAATTGAAGTGAATTTTAAATATTAAAATGTTTAACCAACCCTCTTCCCTTATAATATTTCATTCAATTTTTATAAACAACTTTAAATTGTTATTTTTTGAATTTAACTAACTGGAACAGTTGTATGCATAGTAGACTGCAAACCACACACGCTATTAAGTTCAATTCTCGTCCAAGCTCCAACAATTATTGTAGGGTTACATTTTTATCATTACCTAGTGATTCGATTGGTTTGAGAAAATTTTGCTCTAATTTTTACTTTCTACACGTTTTCAGACCCCCTGAACCCAAAATACATGTTTTTAGCGATTGGTCTGTGTGTGTGTGTGTGTGTGTGTCTGTGTATATAAAATATCTCAAGAACGGAACATCGTACAAAGTTGAAACTTGAAACTTAAGTTACATACCACTACCGGACCCGTCACGAACATTTTTATCAAAATTGGTCAACCGGAAGTAGTAGTTTATTCGTGTAATTTTTCACTTTTTTGCAATTTTCTCAAAAACTGGTCTTACGATTTTTTTAAAAATCGCCTGATTTACTCAATTTTTTATTCTCTACAAGATAGGGTATGTGTCATGTTTGCTGAAAATCTTGGTGAGGGTGTTTTCACGTAAAAATATATATTTTATTTAAGATTGCGGCTTTAGTTTGCATTTAAGCGCAAAAATTTATAAAATAAAAGTTGTAGAGAATATAAAATCCTACAACTTTTATTTCAAACATTTTTTTGTGTAACGCTTAGTTTAGCGGTAATTAGTGATTTTCTGTTTTTTTTCTCACGAA
The DNA here is from genome assembly GCA_035578175.1 of Catonia carolina. NCBI lineage: Eukaryota > Metazoa > Arthropoda > Insecta > Hemiptera > Achilidae > Catonia > Catonia carolina. The sequence goes on from JAQMRL010000026.1 coordinate 1,136,797, forward strand.
AACGTGTGAAAAATCGATTTTTTAAAGATTTTGGCCTTAGTATGCATTTTACAAAACAAGTGTAGGTATACCTATAGTAAAATTTATAGAAAATTAAAAGATCTACAACTTTTATTTTAAGCATTTTTTATAGAGAGCCTAGTTTAGCGTGAAAGAATAATTTTCTGTATTTTTAAGCCAAACTGAGGTTGATTTTCATTTTGAGTGTTTCACTCATGATTAAAATTAGGTTATGTTTATTGAGGTTAGTGTTTTGTTTATTTCTAATGTTTTATTACTAATGTTAGGTTTATTGTTAATTATTTGCATTGGCAAGAGAAAGTTGTGTGAGTGTTTCACACCAGATTTTTTTAGAATTTAGAATTCTATCAATATTTAGAATTTCCTCTCTAAAATGCATATTTGTGGCGCATTCATAAAGAAACACTTTTTACCCCAATAGTACAGCCCCTACTTCACAAATATCAGCAGACATGGCGCTATCTTGTATAACACGAAAATGTAGTAAATGAGGTGAGTTTTTAAACAAAATCATAGGGAGCTGTTTCGAGAAAATTTCAAAAACGTGAAAAATTGCACGAATTAACAGCTACTACTTGCAGTTGACCTATTTTAATAGAAATATTCGTGTCATTCCCTTATAATCCCCTATGATCCTCTTATAATACCTAACTTAAGTTTTAAGTTTCAACTTTGTACAATACGCCATTCTTAAGATATTTCGTTCACACACGCACAGACCAATCACTAAAAACATGTCTTTTGAGTTCAGGAAGTCTGAAAACGTGTAGATCCGGTGAAGGGTGTATTTGTTGTGATCGACATGAAAACAATACTTTCCTTCCTATATATTCATATAGGCAAGAGAGAGAGAGAGAGAGTAAAAAGGTGTTACTTTTGAAGACCCGAGTTACTGTTAAGATCATTATAAATCCAATTAACTGTAAATTATTTTTAACATTCACTTAAGAGTTTTCTCATTATATGTTGTGAAATTTCTTAAGGGGAGATTGCACGATGGTATTAACTCAAAATTCCAGTTTTTGGTTTTTTAAGTTTTGCAATAGTTTAGGCCTAGATCTACCAGAAAAACATTAAATTACGTCAAAAATTTTTTTTATAAAAAATTAAGTTTTTATCAGGTTTACACAAAAAAGTTATCATGTTACGAACAACGAATATTTTTTCATAATTTTATACTGCTCGTTTTAGTGGAAAGAGAATTTTAGGTTTTAAAATATCTGCATCACGGTTTTTTATATTCTCAGCTGTTGGTTCAGCTTTCTAAACAACTGCTTATGAGAAATTTACTTGTATGTGTACATTTTGTTTTTGGCTAGTGCCTTCTTGTTTCTTACCTTCTCCCGTAAATTTAGATTTTTAACACTAAGGTACATTTTTCTCAGAAACCAATAAACCTACAAGGGTGAAATTTTTACCAGTTAATTATCTTGTATATCCACATATACCGACATTTATGCTCCAAAAATTAATAATACGCAAGAAACGTAGAAAACAGTTTGTAAAAATTTTATGTTGTTCGTAGTTTAAAAAAAATCTTAGGGTCTAAAGATTAAATTGAAACAAATGTGAGTAGCTCGGCTCGAGAAGAAACCCGACGCTTAGGCCTATAGTGTGTAAAGTTTAATATCCCTATCTTTCACCAATCCTATGAAGAATGTACCTAAAAATAGCAACATGTAACATTGGCGAGATAAAAATTACAGTCTCCCCTTAAAAATATATCAGAAAATTTTAAATCAAACCAAAATTTCTGAATAGATTGTATATGCAATAATATAAAAGGGTAGTTAAAATAAGCTTACTTATTTAGTGCGGACAACACACGGAGGTAGCCTACATCAGAGGGTATGAATGGAAACGTCGTGACCATAATATATCGTTAATAAATTTGGAGTGAGTTTATAATTACCAAAAATTAATTAAAGCGATTAGTTTCCTATTTTATTCCGTTTAATGGGCCACAAACGCAGGAGTGAGAGAGAAACATGTTGTAACGAGAGACCGGATCTAGTTTGTATAGGATAGCTTAAAAGGATGTAGCGAAACCTTTACTTAACGAAGGAGTTGCGTGGAGGGATGATCGGAGGGGGAGGTTTGGTCTGGTTTTCCAGAGATTAGATCTCCCTGCTGGGGCTACCTGTGGCGGATGAGGTGGTACAACTTATATCCGTTGTGGTAATTGGACAGATCCTGCAAAATGGAGACCAAACCGACCCGAACCAAAAGGGAGACCGGAATTTGTCCGCAACTATCTTAGATTCCAAATACATTATGAAAGTACCTTCCAATATAGACCACGCAACATCACACTACTCTTCCTTTGAAAAATCTCCATTTTTCTTTCATAATCATTTATAATTCCATCAGATCCCACAACAAAATGAATTAATATTTTTTTTATCCCTAATGTGTGTACGTTGCAAACTGTTCAATTTAGAACAATAAGCAACCCCATCACCCAATGTGAAATGAGGATGATGTAAATGAGGTGTAGTCTGGTACATATCCAGGACGACCATTCATTTGTAATTCATTTTTGTAAACTTGTTTTTATGTGTTTCTTTTTTTTATATACAGGGTGAGGCCTATTTATGGGAACCCTTCAATAAGTTGGAAACTGTTGTAGATATAATACTGTAACTTTCAGGATAAGTTATTGGTGGTCAAATACTTGACCTTTTGACGTACAACTGAATTTCAACCCCTTCTAAGGGGGTGGCCTAGGCGTTGTAACTCAAATATTTCAAATGTAAACACCCATTGTGTGGTATATCATTTTAAAGGCCTTTTAAATACAAGAAAAACGCCATACATAAAAATTCTCTATGATACTTGTATCCAAAATGGCGGCTGATTGAAGTTTTAGTTTTAAAAGAAATGGTTGACACAATAATGAAACTTAGAACAACATTTTTTTTGAATGAATAACGAAACACATTGAAAAAACTGGTTATTTATTTAGTAATCTGTTTACTACTAGTATTTACATTTCAATTTAAAAGATGCTCGAAATGCCCTCCTTCTCTCGTTTGACAGTGTGCCAGTCTATCATAAAATGATGACACCGCATTATTTAATGACTCCTCAGTGATGGTTTGTGCTGCTACTTTAATTTTACTTCGTAGCTCATTGATATTTTGCTGTTTACTACGGTAAACAATACTTTTTAAGTGGCCCCACAGAAAGTAATTCAATGGTGTCAAGTCGGGTGATCTCGCTGGCCATTCTATTGCCCCTCTTCGTCCAATCCATCTTCCAGGAAAAACATCATTTAAAATTTGGCGTACCCGAATGCCATAATGAGGTGGGGCACCATCTTTTTGATACCGAATGTTGTGGAAGTGGGATCCAACAATGTCTTGAATTCTTGGAATAATAACCTGCACAAGCAATCTTTCGTAAAAATGTGCGTTTAAATTTCCATCAATAAAAATAGGCCGTACCAATCGTCCACCAACAATAGCTGCCCATACATTTACTTTGACTGGATACTGAGTATGGGCTTCACTATACCAGCGTGGATTCTCATCAGACCAATACCGACAATTATGGCGATTATCATTGCCATTCAATAAGAACGTGGCCTCATCACTGAAAACAATATCGTTTAATAAACCAGGACGTCCACAAATATTGTTCATCATAGTTTCGCAGAACTCAAGCCTTCGATCAAAGTCATCTTCATTAAGTTCTTGCACCAGATGTATTTTAAATGGTTTGAAGTGTGCATCTTTCAATCTCCAAATCACTGAACGTTGGCTGATGTCATAATCTTGTGCTATTTTAGGGTACGAGCAATGAGGATCCTCAATAAATGGTTGCATAATTTGTAATTATTTGTTATCATCTGTTGCATATTTAGGTCTACCTTGTTTTACTCTGTTAGAAACACTTCCTGTTTCTTGGAGTCGTTGTATATTTCTCGACACAGTACTTTTTGAAATAGGGTCACGATTGTTAAATGTCGCATTGAACAAATCACGTACTTCTTGATAAGACCTAATTCTGTCACCAAAGCCTCTCATCATTAAAAGTGTGATCCTTTCCCGTTCTCTTAGTGACATTATTGTAATTATTATTAAAAGAAATAGTACAAAACAAAATTAATCCCGTAAGAACAATAATAGAAATAAACGAAAACCTGGTGGTAAATTACAAGTAGAAGACGACAAAAATACTTAGCTATTTAATCAAAATAAATAACCACAAATTACTGTTACTGTAGAAATAGCATACTCCATAATAAATAGATTACTCATCAGTGTATTGTTGCAACAATATTATCAGCCGGTTAAAAATAAGTGAATAATAAGCTGTTATGATCAGCTGTTAATAATAAGTTATTTTATTATATTACCAATAACAATGATTTGAAATGTCTTATTTTGTAATGTACTTTTCCAATTGTTGGTTTTTTTTGTTAAATTGATTTCATTACTTATTTTTCAATATTTTTAACTATTGTTATATGATTAAATGAAATAAAATATATTCCCACATTGGAACGCAACAATCTGCAATAAACTTTTAATAAAATAATTGAATTTAATTGAAAGTCAACCTGTATGCTGAACAGATCTGTTATTTTTATTATTATTTTATATCCAAAGGTTTTATTCTGGAATTCTTTTAGAATGATGGCCCCCTGTAAAGTGTGTAGGATGAACAAATAATTATCAAAGAAGATATTCATCAGATTATACAAATTTTAATGAAATGAAACTTAAGTTACTAATACATCAATTTAACAAATAAATTTATATTCATCATTTTCTATTTTACATTTAAACACAATACCATAACTGTTGTATATCATGAATTTTAATTAATAAAACAGAAGTTAATGTTCATCGCAATTATTTAAAAAAAAGACTAAGACATAACATATGTTGATTATTATAATAAAATACCTGTGACCATTTGAAGTTCGTTAACACTGATTAACACGTTACTTTAAATTTAATACTTCATTAGTTTAGCTAATAAAATGCACTACATTATGTTATATTAATCCTTAATTTGATTATTTCTTTCAATAACAAAGCAATACAAATTTAATTACATGATTTCTATTAACTAACTGAAAATTACATATTCAAGTACAGTACGTCAATACACCTCGATATCTGGATGCTGAGTGTTCGCTTACCCACGCTTGTCTTTCTTCCAACATCCCAAATCTCTAACATTAATCGGACATTTTAATCGTAAGAGCCAATCAGAAAATCTGATTGCTCTCCCACTTAAATTAATTCAAATTTTATACGTTACTCTTTTTAAATATCCCAAGTAACGATATTTATCCTGCTTTCTTTCTTACAACATACTGTCTCTCTTCTTTGTCAGTTACTCATTATTATTGTTACTACTATTATTATTACTACATCCTGTTATTGACTTTATTACTGATTTATTACTTCCCTTTTCTAACTAAATTAATTTTAACTTATTTCTAACTTAATATTTATTTTACTGAATCTGATATAAAAAGTCACACTACACTATTAATATTATCTAACATTGTTTATCACATTATTGGGGTCACATTAATAGCATTTTAGTTTCATTATTGTGTCAACCATTTCTTTAAAAACTAGAAATTTGATCAGCCGCCATTTTGGATACAAGTATCATAGAGAATTTTTATTTATGGCGTTTTTTTTTTGTATTTAAAAGGCCTTTAAAATGATGTACCACGCAATGGGTGTTTACATTTAAAATATTTGAGTTACAACCCCTAGGCCACCCCCTTAGAAGGGGTTGAAATTCAGTTGTACATCAAAAGGTAAAGTATTTGACCACCAGTAACTTATCCTGAAAGTTACAGTATTATATCTACAACAGTTTCCAACTTATTGAAGGGTGCCCATACATATGCCTCACCCTGTATATAACCACCGTTTACTTGAGTTGGTGGTTATTTTATTCCTAGTAGATAAGATATAATTTTGTATTTGTATAAAGTGGAATAAATGAAATATTATTATTATTCATGAGAGAGTAGGCCTATAGTTAATTGAACCCCAATCATATAGGCCTAATGTATATAAAAATAATTGTGTTATACAGGGTGATTTTTTTAGTCCTGTTACCCAATTGTTAATGTCTGGTAATATTTTTCTAAAAAAAATAAATTTTGTTTTGTGACACTAAGTTGGTAGCCCTACTCAACCAGTATGGATATGGCAGTGTGAGTTGATTCTCCTTGAGCTGTGTAAAATTTTGTGCCATTTCCGGTTGTGCTATGAACAGAATGTCTTTTATCCTAAAACAATCTCTTGTTTAAATCTGGAGGCTGAAGCTCTAGAACTAATCGTATGTGATACGGATACAATTTCAATTTTTTAGCAGCTTTCTGAGCACTCGAACATGACAAATCAACATGCGAGGAAAGGTTTTGTAAACTTTTCCATGGAGAATTGAGCAATCTTGTTTTCACATTCTTATAACGTCATCTGTCAAGAGAGTTGGTCGACCGCTACGTTTTCTGCTGCAAACAATACCTGCCTCTAAAAATCAGTTAGTTAGCCTAGAAATTGACTAGAATAGAGTGGAGGAACACCAAAAAATTTAATTTGAAATGATTCTTTTACACTCGCATACGATTTTGTAGCAAAATATTGTTCAAGAATGAAAACCCGTTGTTCTAGGGTAAAAGACGTTCTGTTCGTAACACAACTGGAAACAGCACAAAATTTTACGCAACTCAAAAAGAATAAACTTAAACTGTCGTATCTATACCGGTTGAGTAGGGCTACCAAGTTTGTGTCACAAAACATAATATCCCTTTCTTAGAAAAGAAATTACCAGACATTAACAATTGGGTAACAGGACTAAAAAGTCACCCTGTATAAATATAATTATAGCTGAATGGAAGACCATGCAAATGTTCAACGTTATACACTTATTTTTTTCAAATTTTTTTAACTTAGGTTATTTATTCACAACTGTACAAAATACAACCAGTGAATGTGATGTTAATAAGGGAGGAGTCTACCCCCACTTGTATCACTAAAAATTAAAAAATAAAAACAATTTTTTAGTTGATTATAGCTAAAACTTCAGAATTTTGTTAATCTAGCTATTTATTTTAATTTTATGTACGATAACTAGAAATTTGTAAAACATTTTTTTTACATAACCGGTGTTAAGTGTAAGTGTAGTTGTAAGTGAAACTTTACACTCAATTTTCTCAGCATTTCGTATTTCAGGTTTTCTTCATGATAAAATCCTTATAACTTTCTTTGTATAAATGCTATCTTGATGATTTTTTTTTTCTACTGTATTTAGAATTTATTGCTCCTTTATTTGTAGGTTAGCTGTGTTGAAACTTAGTATAGGAGTTTTTAAAAAATGAAAAAATGACCTTATCTGTCTTATGACAGATAAAAAATGACTTATCTGTTTGGGAGAAAACATTTAAAAAAATAATTTTCTCTCCATTGTAAAGTTAAATGTAAACATGGAACCTTAAAAAAATGAGCATAATTTTCTGATTATTTTGACGTAAAAACCAGGTCTGTGCCTCAAAAATTAACTAAGTTATAAGCAAATAACGAAGATATGATTTTCCCCCTTCCTCCCCTTATATTTGGGTTGTAGTGAGCAAAATTAACATTTTATTATATGAAAAATTAAAAATTTAATGTTTATTCACTTGCAAAACAAACAGATTACTTATCTAAAGAGAATAAAAAAACCTTTTTTTGAGTAGACTCCTCCCTTAACAAAAAACAAAAATGGCGTTATGAGATTAAGGAGACCGTCACTCAATAGTGCCACTCCAACGGTGGATTAATCTTGGATAATAAATTGATTGAATTTACATCTGCGCTATCATATCTCTACTCCATCGTCGTTTCAGTCTGCGTGCGGATTTCCGGGTAAGTTTGGGGATGCCAGCGTTCTAATGAGATGATTTTTATGATAATCAAGTTTGCGTTTGAACCGAAAATAGATGTGATAAAATGTGTCGTTAATGTATGGAACATGTAAATCGTTGTGCAATGTGTGATTAGTAAAGTAAAAGGGTGCGTCAGTTATTTGTCTAAGCAATTTGGATTGAAATCGTTAAATTCGTTGTAGAGTTGAATGTTTCGTTGCGCCGTAAATTTGGCCACCGTAAGTCCAAATCGGTTTCAGAAAAGATTTGTATACTTGTAGTTTTAAATGAAGTGGAAGTTTTGATCGTCGCGATATCAAGGAAAATAGTATACAATTATTAAATTTTTTTTTAAATTATAACTTTTAAAATAGGCGTAACTCTTAATTAATTTTTAAAATAAAAGTTATTTTTAGTATAACTTTAAAGTTAAACAAATTATTAAAAAAAATAAACCTGAAATTACAATAAATTTAAGAAAATCAAACAAAATAAAATATTGATTTAAAAATGAAATTGTTAATTTTCATCATTATTATAGATACTTCAGTAGAATGTTAAGTGTAAGTGGAAAAGTTAAGTAGGCCTATAACCGCTGAGCGTAAGACAAGGCTACTGTTACCCTACGCAACTACACTACTACCCTACTACACTACGTAATTAAATTCAAGAGAGAATGACTGAAAATAATTTCAGATGTCGTAACTGGGATTCAGAAAACCGTAAACTTCCACATAAATCTACATTAACTTTTACCACCTTAATTTAAGCTTATTACACTCCGTTTCAAATGTCAACTTATTGTTCCTTATGAAAAACGCTAAAAACAACATTTATGAAAAGTATTTATGTTTTTTCAGCCTAATACTCCGTTTATGGTACGGATAAAATAAACGGAAGTATAAAAATTTAAACGGGTGTTTTTTTTTAGAGGTATAGAACTTTAGGTAGGCAGTACTGATTTCCATGGCGGCTATTTTGAAAACTGTTTTGTAATTTATGTTCAATTTGGTTTGCCATTTCATAATGAATAGACTAACGCCTGAACAACGCTTGCAAATTGTGCAGATTTATTTTGAAAATCATGGTTCGGTTCGTGAAACTTATCGCGCACTACGTCCGTTTTATGATCGACATAATCGTCCATCAGAGCAAATAATTCGCTAAACTATGAAACGTTTTCGGTCAACATTTACTCTGAATGACAACACACATCCTTTGAGACTTCATTCAGTGCGTACTGAAGAAGCTATTGCTGTTGTAGAGCGTAGCATTGAGGAAGACCCGAATGAGTCCATCCGCCATCGTGCACAACACTTGGAGCTGCGTCCATCAACTTTATGGAAGATTTTGCTGACTGATCTTAATTTGCAGGATTACAAAATCCAACTTTTTCAGAAATTAAAGCCAAACGACCACCTGGCACGGCATGCATTTGGAGAATGGGTCCAGAACACGATTGCTGTTGATCAAGATTTTTACATGAAAATTTTGTTCAGTGATGAAGCCCATTTTTGGTTGAATAACTACGTGAATAAACAAAACTGCCGCATTTGGAGTGAAGGTAATCCTCAATATATTGCTGAGAAGCCTTTACATCCAGAAAAAGTGACTGTTTGGTGTGCTTTATGGGCTGGTGGAGTCATTGGTTCTTACTTCTTCAAAAATGATGCCGGGCAGAATGTTACAGTCAATGGTGACCGCTACGCTACAGAGCCATGATCAATGAATTTTTTTGTTCCTGAATTGAATCGCCTTAATGTTGGAGAGCTGTGGTTTCAACAAGATGGTGCATCATGTCACACAGCTCGTGCCACAATCGATTTACTGAAGGAAACGTTTGGTGAACGCATAATTTCACCTTCTGGACTTGTAAACTGGCCTTCAAGGTCGTGCGATCTAACACCGCTGGACTATTTTCTGTGGGGTATTTGAAGTCGCTTGTCTATGCCAATAAGCCACAGACAATTGACGGACTTGGAAGGCAAAATTCACCGCGTTATTACCAATATACGGCCCCAAATTCTGCAAAAAGTGGTCACAAATTGGACCACGTCCGAGCCTGCCGCGGCAGCCACATGCCGGAAATAATTTAAAAAAAAATGGCAAATAATTATATTTAAAACAAAACCAATTGTACGTCAATTGTTCAATTATTCTGTGTTTTATTTCATTTTAAAGTTCTATACCACTAAAAAAACACCCTTAACCTTCGGGGAGTGGTGCTTAAAAAAACCAACATGAGGACTGAGGCCGTTGCATTTTTGCAATATCTTGCAATATTGAAAATTTCCTACCAACACTGATTACCTACTTAAATATTATCATCTTATTATTAAACCAATATATTAAATACATGTTTGAGTATTTAATTTTGAATTTTCATTAAATATATTTTTAAAAGTCGGCCCATAACAGACAGATAGAATGTCAAATTTTTTACACTTTAATCTGTTCGTTGCAGGACTAAAATAAATAATTGTGTTTTTTATCAAATGGTCAACCAATTAAATGACTGAATCATTTAAGAACAGAAGAGGTAAAGGTGTAAAAGAAACTAATCAGAAATATTTCCTCTGAAAGTAATGAATTTCATTATACAGCCAGACCCTGTGGTGAATGAAGTGAAGCTGTCTGTAGAGTGGAAAATATGTGCTTTTTAGAGGGCCCGGCGTGCTGATAAGCTTACTTTTCCATTCAGTTAGGAAGGCAATAGTAAACCACCTCACTCCTCGCTTTACTTAGTAAAACCTCTAGAGGTTCAAACCAGCCTACAGGCTGATCACCTAAACAACAACATATTTAAACAAATACGAAAATTACAATAAATTTTAAACTATTACAAATAGACCCCCTGAACCCAAAAACATGTTTTTAGCGATTGGGCTGTGTGTGTGTGAACAGAATATCTCAAGAACGGAACATCATACAACTTAAAACTTGAAACTTAATTTACATACCACTACCGAACCCGACACGATCATTTTCATCAAAATCGGTCAACCGGAAGTAGTAGTTTATTCATAAAATTTTTCACTTTTTGCGATTTTCTCAAAAACTGGTCATACGATTTCTTTTAAAAATCGCCTCATTTACTCAATTTTTTATTCTCTACAAGATAGGGTAGGCACCATGTTTGCTGAAATTCTTGGTAAAGGTATTTTTACGTAAAAATGTGTTTTTTTAAGATTACGGCTTTAATATGTATTATAACGCAACAACTACTCTTGAGTCCAGAAACATTTGGTAATTTTATCTTCAATTATGTAACTCATTTTCACAATTAGTTACTTATAAACACTAACATTTACAATAATAACAATAAGTATTAACTGGTAACAAATTAAACACTGTAGTTTTATAATGCAATAAATCAGCTCGTAAATTTTGTTTTTCCGTATTTCTTAATGACAATAATTTCCTATTTATGAAGGAGTGGAGATATTAAAAAACTTATTATTTTCAATAATCTTACGTGTAGTCGTTCACTTGCTACCTAAATTGTCTATGTAGGCTTAAAGTAGGTGGAGGGAGGAATGGCCGTTCTGCCCCGATCTGGATAGTTGAATGGTAATATCTCAAAAACGAAAAACGCTATCGATTTCCGGTTTTCGCCATTGAATTTATTTTGAAATTTTAGATCGAAATCATGTATCATATGACCATCATCCTATTTAAATTAAGGAAGTTAAATCCAATATGGCGGATCCAAGATGGCGGACAAAAATTTCAAATATCACCCAGAATAGTTTTTTTGGTGCAACAAGCAATTAAAGTCATTCTGGTCACTTAGTCACGCTCACTTTTCTATAATTCAGCCGTTTCCAGACTTAATGGACACCCGGTATACTAACGCTTAGTTTAGCGGTAATTAGCAATTGTCTGCTTTTTCTCACGAAAAAATCGAATGTGAAAAATCGATTTTTTAAAGATTTTGGTTTAGCATGCATTTTACGACAAAAGTTTATATAATCAAATTTGAAGGAAATGAAAAGATCTACAACTGTTATTTAGAGCAATTTTCTCTACCTTGCCTAGTTTAGTATGACAGAGTGATTTTTTGTATTTTTAAGCCAAACTAAGGTAAATTATCATTTTGCATTATTTACTCATGATTAAAATAAGGTTATGTTTATTAAAGTTAGTATTTTTGGTTATTTCTAATTTTTTTTTTTTACTGATGTTAGGTTATGTGTTGCTGTTTAGGTGGTGATCAGCCCCTTTAGGCTGGTTTGAACGTGTAGAGGTTTTACTAAGTAAAACGAGGAGTCAGGTGGTTTACTGTTGCCACCACTCACTGAGTGGAAAAGTACGCTTATCAGCATGCCGGGCCCTCTGAAAAGCACATATTTTCCACTCTGTAAATGACACCTTCACTTCATTCACCACAGGGTCCAACTGTATAATGAAATCCATTACTTTCAGAGGAGATAACTCTGATTAGTGTCACAATACACCTCTACCTCTTCTGTTCTTAAATGATTCACTCATTTAATTGGCTGACCATGTGATAAGAAACACAACTATTTATTTTAGCCCTGCAACGAACAGATTGAGTGTAAAAAATTTGACACTCCACCTGTCTGTTATGGGCAGAATGTTAGGCTATATTGGTCATTATTTGCATTGGCAAAAGAACGTTATGTGAAAGTTTCAGACCAGACTTTTTAATTTTTGATGAAATGATAATACTTAGTAGAAATGAGCTGAGGAATAAACAAAGGGATCCAACCTCATTACCTTTAACAAATAATTATACACTCCACCTGTTTATTACGGGTAGACTTTTACATTTACAACAAATATTTGTTTAGAAATTAATGTGTTAAATTTATCAAGGTAAACGTACATCATTTGCGTATATAATATTCAATCATTTATTATATATAATACACAATATGTATTTTACCATGTTATGTAATAAATTTGTTAATTTCGCTGAAAACGGGAGTATAAAAATTTAATTATTTTATTGTTTGAAATGAAATAAATTAAATCTATATAAATTAATTCCCAGTAGCCTTCCAGTTTGAATTTTATAATTAAATAAACTCCACATTTTTATGTACTAAATTTTTCATAGAAAAATATTTTTAAATATTAATTTTAAAACGATTTTAATTAAATTTTTTAATTTAATAACTACCGTTATTTAGACAAGCTATATTAGATGAAATAACAACTTGATTAAATTTTTCTCATATATTTTAAAATACTGAATTATGAATGAAATAATGTACATAAATTGATTTTCTGCCCATAACAGACAGGTGGAGTGTCAAATTATTTACACTCAATCTGTTCGTTGCAGGGCTAAAATAATTAGTTCTCTTTCTTATCACATGGTCAGCCAATTAAATGACTGAATCATTTAAGAACAGAAGAGGTAGAGGTGTAAAAGACACTAATCAGAGTTACCTTCTCTGAAAGTAATGAATTGCATTATACAGCCAGACCCTGTGGTGAATGAAGTGAAGTTGTCATTTACAGAGTGGAAAATATGTGCATTTCAGAGAGCCCAGCATGCTGATAAGCGTACTTTTCCACTCAGTGAGTTGTGGCAGTGGTAAACCACCTCACTTCTCGTTTTACTTAGTAAAACCTCTACAGGTTCAAACCGGCCTTTCGGCTGATGACCTAAACAACAACTATACTAATATAATAAAGAAGAAACGACTGTTTGTTTGTATGAGGTAATCTCAGAAACTGCTGAAACGATTTTAAAAAATCTTTAATTGTTGGATAGCTTAGAGCTTCCTGATCAGTAGGGGGGCTATTTTGCAACTTTAACTAACTTTAATTAACTGAGTTAAGCAACTTAAACTGTGACGATATCGCATGTTTTAGTTTATCGGGTGCGTAGCACTTTTATTTTTTCTAAGTTTTCTGGAAGTGTATTTTTGGGCTAGAAGCACGATTCAACTTTTATATTTCATAGAAAAACATGAAGAATAAACATTCGATTCCAAAAACATTAAAAATTCGGATATATTCAAAATTTTTATTTTTGTACTGTATTTTATATATGTTTTCATTCGACAATTAGTGAATGAGTCATATATATATTTCCAATTACTCTGCGTATCGCACCCACCCACCCATTACTGTCTCTTATCTCAGCCATATATCAACTGTCGCTTTCTTTTCCATCTGTATTCTTCTGTGAATTCTATTCAATTCTATTAAATCGCAGGGACAAACATTTAAAACGGTGGGCATCGATTTGAGAAAAGAGTGCTTCCTTCACTCATGGACAACTTTACGTCGGACTTTCTAGAGCTGGAAGTGCAGAAAAACAATTTATTTTGCTGCCACAGGACAGAAAAACCACATATATTGTATATAGAAAGGTTTTAAAATAATTTAATTAGGCCTACAATCGCTGCTGTGAAGCGAAGCGAGCGCAATTTATGCTAGTTATAAATATATTCAGATCAATTTGTTTAATAAGCTGGTTGCGTCTGTAGAGTATAGTTTAGTGAGTTTTTGTAGTTTAGTTCTTGTAATTTATTATTTAAATTTTTACTGGAACAAATTAAATACATATTTTAAAATAGAATCATTATTTGTATGTTTGTACATTGAAATAAGGTTGTAGGCATTTGCGTACATTAAAATTTGTAGACCTTGTTGAAAGAATAGGTTATGAATATATTACTTTATGCGGAACTGTGTGTACACGTAGAGCAAGAGTTGTGCCAGTTCTAATTGTTCACAGTTTAGCTACTTTTATACGTAGCTTTTTTGAGTATTAGACAATGGTTACCGGTGAACTTTGATGATTGGGGTTAAATAGTTAATAGTTAAAAGGTAGTAGTTATAGTAATAAAATAAAAATTATAATATCGCTATTATAATATAGCGACTACCAGTAGTAATTTAACTTAATAATTTTATAGTAGTTATAAGTATTTAAGTGAATTAATGTTTTTGTTCTGTATACTCCTCCTATGCACGGACAGAACTCTTTGTGAAGAAGAGCTTTTGCGTATAAGTATATTTAGTTTAAAATATTGTACATAGTCATGTTATGTAATATTGTTGTAGTCATGAATGTTGAATGAAATGTTGTATAGTCATGAATTGTAATTTTAATGTAGCTTTATTTTACTAAATAAAATAAATAAAAAAACCAAAAAAAAAATTAACCTTACTCTCCTACTCTGTACAAGAGTACACCTCATTTAGAGGTCGTAAACATCATCTTCATCTGATTGGGTGATGGGTTTGCTTATTGTTCTCAATTGAACAGATTACAACGTACAAACATTAAAAATAAAAATGCCACATGAAAACTAAAAAGTTTTTGATAAAAATGTTGCGAGTCAATATTGAATAGAGTTTTTAGCTATAATAAATTTGAGAGTATCATAACCTTTTAACCTTTTACCCAAACTGATAATAACCTTCCTTTTTATTCTGTTAGCTTCTTCATCTTTTTCGACTTGAATTTTTCTTCAACTTTTCCTATTGAAGAAAACTAAAGAAAAAGGAAGAAGAAGTAGAAGAGATAATAGAAGGAAGTGAAATAAAGAGGGCAGAATTGTGATACATAAAAATGAATCGGAGTGTAACATTAGTGGGGTGGGGGGCGGGTTTGAGGGGTACAAGCACCCTGATCTCAACTCTGGGACATTATCGGTCTTCGCAGGTGTAACAAACAGGCTCCGTTCGTTCTCCTTTTCAACAAGCTATCTCACTCGCAACACCGTTCCTTCATCTTTAACTTAAACTTATACTTCAACTTTTTTCCAACTTTTTTCCAACCTTCAAAAAGTTACACTATCTATCAAACGATATTATATATATAGTTGTTAGCGTTCCACTTTGTAACGCATCTGATGAAAACTTCTATTAGCGATCGTATAATAAAAATATTAACACGACAAAGTATAACAGCTGTTTCAAACTTTCATGATTATTATTTATTATCACTGTAACTTGTTACTGGCCACGATAACATTCCATTCATTATTCCATATCAATCATCGCACCTTATATACACGTTTCATTCATTCATTTAAGTATAGTTCATTTGTTTTTGGAAGAAGCTTGTAAGGGGAGGGCGAGTAGGTAGAGTAGGGATAGTTTCAATGGGGCAACTGTTGTCTCCTTCTCACGTAATCATCATTCCCTCTCTTTCTAACTGTATACTACTCTGTTACAACTACTACGCTAAAAACTTTAAAACTTTAAAACTAGTTAAAAACTTTATATTTTCTGTTGTCTTTTGCCTTTCTCCATCTAAATACCATGTCTTTAATAATTTTCCACAGCGACCATTTACTTCCTTTGAAATTAATTTTCTCTTGGAAAACTGGGAGTAACAAATTCAAAATTGGCCATTCAGCGTTTGTTTTATGAAAATCATACATTGTTCTCACAACACACTTATCAAAATCGTCCACTTCAATCTTCACTTTCCTTCTCATTCTTTTCTTATTTGGTGTTCTGATTAGCACAGGGTTTTTTCTTTTTTCTTTCAAAATTCTTCAAACTGTACTACGCGAAATCCCGATAGCTCTGGCTACACGATTTTGCACATTGGTCAGTAAAATTGGTCCGTTTTGTTCAGCTTCTTTTTTCATAAAATTGTATACACTGACTATACTATACTATACCCCTAGCCTGATTCCGTATGACACTAGCACTCGTGCTTGAATTTTCACTACTACAACTAGGTTCCATTTTAATAACTAAATAAATAAAAAAAAAGAAATGAAACAAAGAAATACATACAAAAAATTAATATAAACCAAACCAAACAGCAAAAGAGTAAAAACCATAGGTACATAAAACAGTTGGCCTACTACCGAATGCACGAGTTTAAGACTTGTGAAGGGAATAGAACAACAAAAATATAAAATTATAACAGACGGTCAATGTTTTTAGGATTTATAGTACACTTAGGCTGTTAACGCTGCTAGAACTATGGAGAGACTGATCACTTCCCCCACCACTAAACAGAACAGCTCAGCAGCACAGAGCGTTGGTGGGAGGGCTTCTAGCTAGAACAAATGACCTGTACCCTGTTAGATTTATTTTCTTGATAAAATCAAATTGAATGTAAAAAAGATGTAAGAAATGGAGCATACAAAGACATAGCGGCATGGATAACGATATTGAAAGAGACTTAGTACGAGTATTCTATCCAGTAGAGATGTGTGGATGGATAGTATTTTATTAATGGGTGTGAAGTGTGCGCTGTGCGGTTTGATTAGTCCATCTAGTTGAGTCACCTCACTCCAACTCCAACCACTCTATTCGTT
Source organism: Catonia carolina (assembly GCA_035578175.1). Taxonomy (NCBI): domain Eukaryota; kingdom Metazoa; phylum Arthropoda; class Insecta; order Hemiptera; family Achilidae; genus Catonia; species Catonia carolina. The sequence continues at coordinate 1,153,972 of JAQMRL010000026.1, forward strand.
GAGGAGTAGCCTACTAGGCCACATTCTATCCGGTGGATTTGTTTGGTATCAGCCAGTCACCTCTTTGCTCTAAGCCAACCACATGCTCTCCCCAACTCTCTCTCCCCCTCCCACCCTCTCTTCCCCTCCTTCACCCCTCTCACACTTCTTCACTCTCTCTCTTCCTCTCTCCCTCTCACTCTCACTTATTCCCCCCCTCTCTCTCTACCCAAACAACATTCTATTTCATTTAAGCCCAATATCCATTTCATCCGACCTTCTATTCTACCCAATTACTAACCATTCTGTTACTACTAAAATATCTTTTAATATTATCAATTTACAGTCGTCTACTACATCGACTATCAGGTGAAAATTAAAAGTTAATTAACTTTGCCGGTTGCATTGGCGTAGTTGGTAATGTGCTCGCCTCTCATCATGCGGTGTTGGGTTCGAATCCCATTCAGGCACGGCATATTTCATACGTTACAAAAAATCATTTCATTCTTCACCGTCTGCATTAGCAGTAATTGCAGAACAGTCGGACGTTAAACAAAAAAAAAAGAAAAAGACAGTTAATTATTGTATTATTAACATTATTCTCGCTTGATCAGTGTGTTTACATTTTATACAACTTTTCATTTATATAACTTTCAATTTGTATCGATAATCTATAGCCTATATACGAGTATATAAAACTCGATATATATATATGTGTGTGTGTGTGTGTGTGTGTATGTTCCCCTTTATCTCCTAAATTACTGAACCAATTTTCATGCAGTTTCTTTATGTTGTAACTATGATACCGGTGCAGGTTTTAGGCTATTAAAACCCTTAAAAAGTTAGCCCTGAAGGGTTTAAAATAATGTTTATGTCCTACATTAAGGCTTTTATGAGGTTAGATAATATCTATTTGGTTCAAATAAAGATATGTCATAAATAAAGTGATATGATTTAGCAAATAGTGAGGTGGTGCTAAGGATCAGCTGGTGACAACATCACATGATAATTTTATTCTATTTTATTATGTAGATACGATTTTGTATTGTTGAGTATTTTATAAAAGTAAAAATCCGTGTTTCTTTAATTTTTTTAAATTTCATTTTAGTTGGTGAGTGATCGATTGCTTTGATACACAATTGCAGCTAGACAATTTTTGCTACGTATTTAAAAAACAAGTGATTACACAATTATGCGACGGGGCATGCTAGTAATGAAATGAAATAAATAGGTTACGTAATAATAATTTATTTGGGGGCTCCCAAACTCCTCTACACCTCGCCGTCTACCACCTACTACTTTTGCTGGTTGCAAGGATGCGAGGTGGTAGGCCTACACTAGAACAGCAATAGAAAATTGACTTGTTATACTACATCATTATATTTTAATCATTGTCATTTTTTACTTTCTCTTGCCTATATGAATATATAGGAAGGAAAGTATTGTTTTCATGTCGATTTTTAGAAATCGAGTTTTCACCGGATATATACGTTTTCAGACCCCCTGAACCCAAAAAACATGTTTTTAGCGATTGGTGTGTGTGTGTGTGTGTGTGTGTGTGTGTGTGTGCGTGTGTGTGTGTGTGTGTGTGAGACAGAATATCTCAAGAACGGAACATCGTACGAAGTTAAAACTTGAAACTTAAGTTACATACCACTGCCGGACCCGACACGAAAATTTTCATCAAAATCGGTCAACCGGAAGTAGTAGTTTATTCGTATAATTTTTCACTTTTTTGCGATTTTCTCAAAAACTGGTTCTACGATTTTTTTTAAAAATCACATGGTTTACTAAATTTTTTATGCTCTACAAGATAGCGTAGGCGCTATCTTGGCTGAAATTCTTGGTAAGGCTGTTTTCACGTAAAAACTTTGTTTTTTAAGATTACGGCTTTATTATGCATTTTAGCGCAAAAATTTACACCTCATTTACACGTTATACATATCCTCATCTCATTGGGTCATGGGGTTGCTTATTGTTCTGAATTGAACAGATTGCAACGTACACATAATATATTAGGAATTTAAAAAAAAATAATATGCAAAAATTATGCTCTTCAAAAGCGGTGATTTCAAAATTATTTTCTTATCTTCCTAATAATATGCAGTATATATAAAGATGCTACTAATTCTGAGGGTGTACAGTTGAGCCGTTCTTAGTTTGCTCCTAGAGTCAACAAACAAAAGCCACCTACTTTAGGGTGCACGCTAGAGTGTGCTACTTTACGGATCTCGTATTCCTATTAAGTTAAATACTTTTTAAATTATAACTACTTAAAGTACTTAAAACATCAGTCATGATATAATGTAGGCCTACATTATAATGTAGGCTAACAATTTCATTTATAAAAATACTTTTAAAAGTATTTTGTATTTAAATACTTTTAAAAGTATTTTGATGTTACTTTTTAATCAGCGTGTACACATTTGATATAATGCGCATGCTCAGTGACGTCATTATTTGTTTACATTAGGCGCAAACTAAAAGAGGCTGGACTTTACAATAGCCTGAAAAGTAACCACAAAAAAATTGAAAAGGATAACTGTAGTAGTTTTTGAGAAAATGTTCCATAGATTAACATTACGGAGATAGGCATTCCGGGTACACTTAAACCGACATTCTATTTATCGCATAGAGGTCGGATTACTGGAGATTAGCAGATAGTAATGTTATTAATTAGTAGGCTAAGTATAGTGAAGGTATGAATCAGAATCAAAGGCGTAGTTTACAATGTAAGAGGAATGTAAGCCAGGGCAGAAGAGGCGGATTAATCGTATCCCAGTAGTAAAGCCAATTACCGACGCACTCTTGCAATTTAATTACAAACGTAAAGTGCACAATAATTAAGTTTCGATATGAGTGAAGATGATAAGCATATGCCGTATCTCAAACGGAGAGAGAGAGAGAGTGTGTGAGAGAGAGGGAGCGAGAGAGGGAGAGAAGGAGAAAGTGAGAGAGGGGGAGGGAGTGATAGTGTGGGGAAGGGTGGGAGGGAGGGGGAGAAAGAGAGAAAGAGAGAGAGTGAGCGAGAGAGAGAGAGAGAGAGAGAGCAGATACCAGCTAACTTCAAATTGACAACGGGACATGTCTTTTAATAATAATCCGTTTAATACGCTTCATAATTCTATTAATAAGCTATCCTATTCATTTATTAGCCTAATACTTGATAATTACTCGAATTACATTTTCAACAGCGACTTCTAATTTTTCAATAATTTATGTAAAGGAATACTTCCTAATATTTCTCCTTCAGCTTTACATGCATTTTTTAAATTGTACCAATAAATAAGCAATTTTATTCATGTTGTTGTTGTTTAGGTGATCAGCCTAAAAGCTGGTTTGATTTTTTAGAGGCTTCACTAAGTAAAACGAGAAGTGATTTGGTTTACAATTGTGTGGAAAAGTATGCTCATTGTCATTAGTGTGTCAGTAGTATGCATATTAAAGCCGCTATCTTAAAAAACCATTGTTTTGTTTTGTGTTTGAATTGTTAAACTTTATTTTTAATATAAAAATGATTAAAATTTTCTAACATATTTTATAAATTTTTTTTACAAAATAACACCTAGATCATGAAAAAGTTGATTTATGAAAAGTTTATTTTTAAAACTTGTTTTTAGCATTTGTTATTTTATTATTTTTATTTAAATTATTGCTATAAAGGGAGATACTGCATAATTTTATTAATAGGCTAATCTTAAAAAAATTATCAATTTATAAAATTAGCTTATTGAAAATTAATAAAATTACAATGTAAATAATATTGACATGAACTTAAAGTTAGTACACGCTGATTAAAAAGTAACAACAAAATACTTTTAAAAGTATTTTTCTAAATGAAATTTTTAGGCCTACATCATATCATGACTGATGTTTTAGCAAACTAACAACGGTTGAACTGTAGTTACTTTTATACGGATTTGAATACTAGACAGTGGTTACCGGTGTACTTTGATGGTTGGGGTTCAATGAACCATACTCTCTCAGGAATGGTCGGCTTGGGTCTGTACAAGACTACACCTCATTTTTCACCTACATCATCCTCATTTCATTGGGTCATGGGGTTGCTTATTGTTCTAAATTGAACAGATTGCAACGTACACAAACTAGGAAAAAAAATTTAGGGTATAGAAATTTGTTTTGTATTTTGTACCGAGTGTTTAATATTAGTACAGAAATTAATTTAATCTAAATAAATGGTAAATGATTGATAGCAAACTTCCGCATTAATAATGTAGGCTAACGTTCATTATCATTGCAATAACTTTATTATAATAACACTTAGAATCAATAATTTCAAGTACTGTTAAAACAAAGTTAACGACTTGATTAATTTTGAAAGTTATTTATTAAGTTCACCTCGCTGTATTTCCTAATATAAAGTAAGCATTTGAAACTTAATAACAAGAATTCGTAATGTGTTTCAGTAAGTCGTAACCCAGTGTTCATGATTAACAAAACATAAATACAATTTACAAAGTTTCAACGGAAGATTTTACCCAAATAAATTTTCAATTTTATCTATTCAATAATAATTGAATTAACCCACCGGGTTGGTCTAGAGGTAAAGTCGTCGCCAAAATCAGCTGTTAAACAGCTGATTTTGGCGACGAAGGTTCCTGGTTCAAATCCTAGTAAAGGTAGTTACTTTTATACGGATTTGAATACTAGACAGTGGTTACCGGTGTACTTTGATGGTTGGGGTTTTATTAACCATACACTCTCAGGATGGTCGGCCTGGATCTGTACAAGACTACACCTCATTTACACGTCATACATAATCATCCTCATCTCATTGGGTGATGGGGTTGCTTATTGTTCTAAATTGAACAGATTGCAACGTACACAAATTAGGAATACAAAAAAAGTAATTGAATTTTTATTTTCGTTTTCTCGCGTTCTAATTAAATCGCCCATAACAGGCAGGTAAAGTTCTGTTTATTATCGCGTGGTCATACAATTATATAATTGAAGCATTTAACACATTCAATGCTGAGGAATTATCAGGTCTCTCTCTCTTCCTTTGGGCTGATTACTCGTGCGGCCTGTTCTCCGCTTGCGTTATTTACAACTGTTATGTTACTTACACGTTTGTTATAGAATTTTTTTATTTGCGACCTAGTTGGTGACTCACTACTGAAGCACGTAGAACGCAGGTAAAGGGTTGCTGCGCGTATGTGTACGTGTGTAAAAGGGTCAGTTTATGATTTATGTTTCACGGAGTTGCGGACATATTATAGTGTAAAATGACTGCTATAATATTAGGTCTAATAATTTTTACAGCTTACCCGAAAATTTAACTTTTGTCTATCAACTTTATAGGTTACTTATGAAACCAGTTTAACCGATCATGTGCTTTGGTTAGTTGAGCGATGATTTACAACGTGTCTCAATAATATTATGTAGGTAGTGGATTGTTGTTATGTGTTGCAATTTGTAACAACTTACGCTTGAAGCTTACAGTCATTGAAAGAGATTATAATGTTCGCCGGTGCCAAAAGTTTGACAACCTTAAGTACGAATTATTGGCATTTACACATAACTAACAGAAATACACCTCTTACTTCAACAAAAATACACCAAAATAAAAATCTTACCTTCTTAAAATTAAGTAGCAATTAAATCGTAAAAATTATGGTAGCTATTACTTTCTCTTTTTTTTATTTATTCTTTAATTGTGTACGTTGCAATCTGTTCAATTCAGAACAATAAGCAACCCCACGACCCAATGAGATGAGGATGATGTGTAATTCAGGTGTAGTCTTGTACAGACTCAGGTCAACCATTCCTGAGAGAGTATGGTTAATTGAACCCCAACCATCAAAGTACGCCTCTTTTTATATACTATTATAGTTATATATACGAGATGTAACTATCAAATAACGAGACTGAAGTTGTAAAAAATTTTATTTTTATGTTATACATAATCACTTATTGTCACCTTCAATATACACTCCTTCTCTATTCCTACAACGCTCCATGCAAATTTTCCATTGTTGGGAACATTGCTGGGAGTCATCTTCTGTCAGCTCCTTAGCTCAAAAATGTTTGAAATGAAGCTGGCAAAAATGTTTTTACTGACACTTTGTACGCGACTGAATATGACCCAAATTTTTTAGAAACGATAATAACATGTGATGAAACGTGGTTTTTTACTTATGATCTGGAAACGAAGCGCCAATCCATGCACTGGAAGAGCCGAACTTCACCGAGAGCCAAAAAATCTTGATTGAGCAATTCAAAATTTAAAGGAATGATGATTGTTTTTATTGATATCCATAGAATTGTGTACCTTCACTGGGTTGCTGAAGGTCAAACAATTAATCAATATTACTACCTTGAGGTACTTTCAAAACTAACTCAAAGAGTAAGGAAAAACGCCCCGAAATGTGGAAGGACAAATCATGGGTTCTCCACCAAGACAATGCGCCACCTCATTCCGCGTTATCTGTCAAGAGGTTCCTAGCCAAGTACAGTATGTCAGTGTTAAAACATCCACCTTATTCACCAGATCTTGCACCAAGCGACTTCTACCTGTTTCCTAAGGTGAAATCTTTATTAAAACGGACAAGATTTGAGTCAGTGGAAGCTGCAAAAGAGAAAGCGACACGTGTCCCGAAGGAGCTGACGGAAGATGATTTCCAGAACTGTGTCCAACAATAGAAAATTCGCATGGTGCGTTGTAGGGATAGATAAGGAGTGTATATTGAAGGTGACAATAAGAAGTGACTGTTGTATAAAATAAAAATAAAACTTTTTCATCAACGTCAGTCTCGTTATTTAATAGCCACACCTCGTATATATTGCTACATCTTTGACATTGTATTTTTATGGATCGGGTCCTCCATCTTTAGCTTTTGCTGCAGCATACCTAGTTCCACATACGAGGTCTGTTCAAAAAATAACCGAACTTTATGAATTACGCGCTAATGAGGATATTTAGTGACGTGGGGTTGGTGGCACACTGTTCTACGTCATTCCTTTTGTAAACACATTTTCTTGGATTGTTGATATCTCATTTAATTTTCGTGGTGTTCTGTTTTTAGTACGACGTGTTTAAGTGCTAGAGACGATTTTTGTATTGTGCGAAATTCGGGAGCAAAGGTGCCACGTGAAATTTCGCGTGAACCAGGGGAAAACTTTCACAGAAACATTTCAACTTTTGAAACAAGCTTAAGGAGATGATTCTCTGAGTTGTACGCATTGTTGTAAATAGTTTTCTCAATTTGAAAGTGGTCGCCAGTCAGTTGAAGATGACCCTCGACCTGGAACGCCTTTGACTTCAACTGATGGCACCCTCGTTACGAAAATCCATAATCTGGTGCGTGTAAATCGCCGATTGACTGTCAGAGAACTTTTACAAGAGGTTGGCATCTTAATTAGATCGTACCATGAAATTTTGACTGAAACATTGAACTTGCATCGAGTTGCAGCAAAGTTTGTTCCCCGTTTGACGACCGAACAGCAAAATGAACATCGAGTGGACGTTTGTTGGACTTGTTGAACAACCCAATGATGATACAACATTCAGGTAAAGGATCATAACAGGAGACAAAAACTGGGTTTACGGCTACGGCATTGAGACAAAAGTGCAGTGTTCACAACGGGTTGACAAAAAATTCACATGACAAAAATCGTCACTAGCACTTAAACACGTCGTACTAAAACACAACACCACGAAAAGTAAATGAGATATCAACAATCCAAAAACATATGTTTAATAAAGAAAGACGTAGAGTAGTGTGCTGCCAACCACACGTCGCTAAGTATCCCTGTTTGCGCGTAATTCAAAAAGTTCGGTTATTTTTTGAACAGACCTCGTATTATATAAAATTCTGATTTTGTTTAATTTAATTTAATTTCAATATTTTTAATTTAAGGTGCACAAGTGTAGTTTTATTTAGGCTGCATTTTGTATACTGATTTGTTTATTTTGGCTATGTGTTGTATCATATTATGTGGAATAACGATTATCATTATTATAGTCCAATGCAAGGAAGGAACACAAATTGTTTTCATGCTTAAAATAACTGAAAATTTAACATGTTTGACAAATTATCAGATAACGGAATCGGTTGAGACTCATAAAATTACGTAACCAATGAAATCCACCTGAGATAAACAATAATAAATAACACACAACCTGTCACGAAACTATAAAATAACACTAGACAAACATCAGAATTATGGGCTCCAGATTTAATTTTTTTTTTTTATTCCTAATTTGTGTACGTTGCAATCTGTTCAATTTAGAAGAATAAGCAACCCCATGACCCAATGAGATGAGGATGATGTGTATGACGTATAAATGAGGTGTAGTTTTGTACAGACTCAGGCCAATCATTTCTAAGAGAGTATGGTTAATTGAACCCCAACCATCAAAGTACACCGGTAACCACAGTCTTGTATTCAAATCCGTATAAAAGACGATTTTCTTTACTAGGATTTGAACCAGGAACCTTCGTCTCCGAAAATTAGCTGTTAAACAGCTGATTCTGGTGACAACTTTACCTCTAGACCAATTCGGTGGGTTATTTAATAAATACCGTAACAGATTTACGTCTACGTGGTTAAAGAATATTTTGTTTACTCTCATTCTGATGATTCCGAATTTCTAATTACAATGATTATTATCATTCAAAATAGTTAGGTGTTAATATTTTTAACTGTAACTTCATCAGTTACAAACATGGTATAGTCTTCAGATGAACTAAAGTCTCCTAGCCGTGGGAGTGAGAGAATGCATAACGCTCTCACTCGCACAAGCCATACGATATTTTCCATTCCAATAACATTGTCGTATAATTTTACTCATTTTTGTGAGCAAGCGTTTATGCATGCAGTAAACTAACAATCAAGATAACGACTGTAGTATGACTGTAGTATGTTGTAGATTTGGATTATTACGGTTAAGACCTTTGGGCGCATGCGTAGTTATACCACATATCTTCCTCTCACTCGCTCGGCTATGGGACATTAATTTTCATCTGATATCTATAAGTACAATCATGCTTCATCAATGCACATGAGGAAACTAGATACCCCTTGTACAACCTGCAATCCGCATAAGTGTGTTGTATTGCATGTTGCATTTACAGTTTTTGTAGGCGCGCTAATTGAGAGCAAGGAGTCCAACATATAAGACCCGGTTTATTTTCATTTTTATATCCCCCAACTCCTATTTGGCGTAAAAAACCCTTTTTGTAATAAAAATAAATCAATATTATTCCCTTATGGGTCAAAATAAACATGGCTTTTGTTACACGAGCTCAAAAATTTATGAACTTTTAATAGAAAATGTTTTTAAATTTCCGCTATGGGTCAAAATGTGCTTTTAATGGTCAGATGGAGTGTTAAATTATTTGCACTCGATCTATTAATTCAAGGGCTACAAAAAATAGTTTTGTTTCTTATCACATGGTCAGCTAATTTATATGATTAAACTATTTAAGAACAGTAGAGATAAAGGTGTAAAAGACATAAGTCACAGTTATCTCCTCTGAGAAAAAGAAAGTTGTGTGAGTGTTGTTGTGTGAGCGCATGCATAATTATGCCACATATCTTCCTTTCACTCGCTCGGCTATGGGACATTAATTCATCTGATATCTACATGTACAATCATGCTTCATCAATGCACATGAGGAAATTAAATACCCCCTGTACAACCTGCAACCAGCAATAATGTGTTGTATTGCATGTTGCATTTACAGTTTTTGTAGGCGCGCTATACAGACAGACCCTGCGATGAATGAAGTGGAAGATGTCATTCGGAAGGTAGACAGTAGATGCTTTTCGAAGGGCCTGGGATGCTGATAAGCATACTTTTCCATTCAGTAAGGAAGGTAATGGTAAACCAACTCTCTTCTTGTTTTATTTGGTAAACCATCTAGTGGTTCAAACCAGCGTTTCGGTATTTGACATAAACAACATGGTTTAAGGTAACCATGGCTTTCGTTACACTATTTTTGACAATTTATTTTTACTTTCTCTTGCCTATATGAATATATAGGAAGGAAAGTATTATTTTCATGTCGATTTTTTGAAATCGAAATTTCACCGGATTTACACGTTTTCAGATCCCCTGAACCCACACAAACATGTTTTTAGCGATTGGTCTGTGTGTGTGTAAATAGAATATCTCAAGAACGGAACATCGAACGAACTTGAAACTTGAGTTACATACCACTACCGGACCCGAAACGAACATTTTTATCAAAATCGGTCAACCGGAAATAGTAGTTTATTGGTGTAATTTTTTACTTTATTGCGATTTTCTCAAAGACTGGTTCTACGATTTTTTTTAAAATCGCCTGTTTTACTAAATTTGTTATGCTCTACAAGATAAGGTAGGCGCCATGTTTGCTAAAACTCTTGGTAAAGCTATTTTCTCGTAAAAAAATTGTTTTTTTAAGATTGCGGCTGTAATATGCAGTTTAGCACTAACATTTATATAATAAAAGTTGTAGAGAATTAAAAGTTCTACAACTTTTAATTCTATCGTTTTTTGTATAACGCTTGGATTACCGGTAATTACCGATTTTCTGTTTTTTTCTCACGAAAACGTGTGAAAATCGATATTTTAGAGATTTTGGCCTTAGTATGCATTTTACGAAAAAAGTGTAATAAATTAAATTTATAGGATATTAAACGATCTACAATTTTTATTTAAAGTATTTATTTTGTACAGTGCCTAGTTTAGCGTGAAAGAGTGATTTTCCGTATTTTTAAGCTAAACTGAGGTTGATTTTCATTTTCCGTCTTTCACTCATGATTAAAATTATGTTATGTTTATTGAGGTTAGTTTTTGTGTATTTCTAATGTTTAAACTAATTTTAGGTTTATTGTTAATTATTTGCATTGGCAAGAGAAAGTTGTGTGAGTGTTTTACACCAGATTTATATTTAAATGTATTTAAAATCAATGAATGGGAGTATAGTTATAGGTAGTTTATTGGATCGGATGGAAATAAAAGGAGACGAGATAAGAAATACAATTATTGTAAAGCATTTATCTCTGTTGATGATCTTAAGGGATGAAGTGAAATGATGGAACAAGGGTCTAGAAAAGGGGTAGTGGATGAAGAAGGGGTTGGTCGGAAGGTGGTGAAGGAGGAAGAAGAAGAGTTCTTCTCCTTGTTCTTCATTCAGGACTGTAAATCACTTGAGTTATATTAAGCCGATTCATCTAACCGACGGGACGGAAGAAAGAGAAGGACAGGTTTATTGTTAAATAAGGAGGTAAAGACACTGCCGCTGAGCACCTGGCAATGAAAATTAAAAAGGAAACTTGATCGAACAGCTTTGTGCTTCATAAATATTATTATTATTTCTACTAAAACCGACTGCTTGCTTACTTACTTCTCAGATGACTATAAAGCAACTTCTCAAATTTTATAAATTTCTCTCTTCTATCAGAACAAAGTATTTGATTATTAACCCTTTATAGGGCAGTAGTTATGCCAAAAACGGGCAGTTGGAGTGTTATTTTAATTGCACTCTATCTGTTTGGTCCAGGGCTAAAAAAAAAAATTCTGTTTCTTATCACATAGTCAGCCACTTATATGACTGAACTATTTAGGAACAGAAGAGGTAGAGGTGTATTGTGACACTAATCAGAGTTATATTCTCTGAAAGTAATGAATTTCATTTTACAGCCAGACCCTGTGATGAATGAAGTGAAGGTATCGTTTGCAGAGTGGAAAATATATGCTTTTCAGAGGGCCCGGCATGCTGATAAGCGTATTTTTCCATTCAGTGAGGAAGGCAATGGTAAACCACCTCACTTCTCGTTTTACTTAGTAAAACCTCTAGAGGTTCAAACCAGCCTACAGGCTGATGACCTAAACAACAACAACAGGGCAGTAGTACGGGTAAAAATATAAATGTTTTAAAATGTTAAGTTTTGTTTTACAGGGACTTGGATTATGTACTTTTAGTGCCAGAACAATAAGATATTTCTTTTTTTTAGTTAAGCCCTGGTAAATATATTGTGACACTTATCGCTAAGGTTCGTTCCGGGATCTAGGTAATTAAATAATTAATACACTAAAGTTTACAATTACAAATATTTATTACTCCTAAAGGCTTACAAAATAAATAAATAATAAACTAATTAAAATGATTTATTACAATAAATAACTTAATAATTTACTTAAAATAAATAATAAACAATAAATAACTTAATAACTTACTTAGCACTACTTAAAATCACTTTTATAAGATTACAGAAAAGTACAAAACACAGAAACTGAATTCACAAAAACTGCTCATTAACTTTACACAATACATACACTCACAAAGGCGGTATAACAATACCTCGGAATTGTTAACCAGAAATAACGTCCCGATAATCGCTCGACAAAGATCACACGAATACTGACTTGACCGCGCTCGGGGGTCTCTTTATTATACTCATTTAAAAAGATCATTCCAGAAAAAGCAGAGTACAAAAAAATAACCCTTTAAAATCGAGTGCTAGAAAAATCTATTAAAAACAAGTCAACAAAAGATCTTCTTCTTCTTCTTCACTTCCAAGGATTAGGTTTCTTGAACCTGTTCCGGTACCCATCTGTTCCTCGGTCGTCCTATATCTCTTCTTCCTGTAGGTTTGTAGTTTCTGGCGGCTTTTGGTATTCTCTCGCCTGGCATGCGATTCAAATGGCTGCACCATCTGTTCCTGTTCTGCTTGATTCTGTCTAGCAACGGTAAAGCATTCAGTGTTTTTCTAATTTCTTCATTTCGTAGCCTATCTCTTCGGCTGCATCCATATACACTTCGTAAGAATCTCATTTCTGCAGCCTGGATTTTGCTGTCTACCTTTTTCGTATGTATCCAGGACTCACTGCCATACATCAAAGTAGGGACAGCAAAGTCAACAAAAGATCTTACTGTAAATAGAATGAAAGTTGTTTTCGGGTCCCTTTCGTAACAGTTCTCGTACAACGATACCCGACCTCTTGTCCTACACGTAAGCGCAGTCCTATTAAATAATTTTTATGAATAGACATAGGCTACCCCTTTATTGTCATATTGTCCTATTGTCAATTATTGTTACTATTGCGTTATTGTTCCCTTTGTCACTCTATTATCTACTTTGTACCATTTCATGAAAACACTACAACCTTCGCGAATCATCCTTTCCTTCGATGTTTTTACAATATATACTTACCAATGAATGTTTATTGATATGGGAATTACATAATATTTAGTGGTAAGAATGCTTATTAAAACAACTTGTAGCCCTCCCTATATAACAGAAAAATGTAACACTATTTGTAACATAAAAGTAAATGTAACAGTGTAGGCCTATATAACAGAAAAAATTTTAACTTTATATTAGCATGAATGCTTGCTTTCCCGTAAAAAAACTGGAATTTTTTAAGCACTGTACAAAAGTAACAACAAAACAAAGAGGTAGCGTAAGCTGGTATGAATCCTTACCACATTCGTGTAACTCACAAAGCAAATGGTCGCTGCGCGCTAATTTCAATATACGGATTGCTTACTTACAAGAGAGCTTCTATAAAACCATAAAAAAATGTCAATCAGGTTCAACTGCATGACTTATTTTAAAAAAAAGTCGACCTTATTGCCAGTGGTGTAAGTATAGGCCTACCTACCACAGATCTATAAAGGGTTAAATGTTTATAAATAAAATTGTATGTTATGTTTTTGTTTTTTTTACAACAATATTAATTTTATCTATATATAATTTTATATAAATTTAAAATTTAAATTTATATAAATTACAAATTTGTTACGAAGAACAAATATTTTGTCATAATTTTATTTGCAAACAACGTGGCCTTGTAACACACTATGTTGGTACTCGGTAGTAAACGCTACGGTTCGATCTCGCGCATTAAGTAGCGGTCGATAGTTTGATCGATTCGGTCAACTATCGCTGTAGGTGAACGGAGGGAGAGCAAAGTGAACTAAATAACAGTGAAAACGGAAAACGGATAGCGTAAGGGTAGCCACATTTATAACAGTGTGAAAGTAGCAAACGTATGAGATACGTTTGCCGTCTAGGGATGTATATTGCCGTGCCCGTATGACATACGTTTGCCGTCACTCGGTGTATATCATCACGGCCGTATCACGTACGATTGTCGTCACAAAAGTGTTAAATCTATTTTTGAATTTTTTTCTGTAAAATTTAAAACTATTTTCCCTATTTTTAAAAGATACTTTCATGGTTTTCCTGTTATTTTAATTATAAGTTTAAAATTATGAAAGTAAATTGGAGAACAGCAGAATACTGCTACCTAATTAGATAATAAAATAAAATGAATAAAGTTTTAAAGTTTTAAGTAGTTAATAAAAAATTAATCCGGAGAAATACTGTTGTTAAATAATTAATTGGATAGACTAGAAATCTAACGAATAAGAAAAGAGAATATTGAAACGTATCGGTGTAATATTTTTATCCCAGACAAAAATAAAAAATATGGAAAAAAGGAACGGAATAAGGAACGATATTAATAGCAGGGTAAAGTTTTCAACCACCTAATCTGTTCCCTATACAATGAGTGTACTTTACTATGACGCCGTTCCCTATTCTATAGCTACTGTTCCTTGGTAAAGCCAACTAGACCAAGTGAACAAGTTTATCCTGAAAAACATTATTCATAATACAGTTTACTTCCATTTTTATCAACTTTTTTGTTCATTTTCATTCTTATCTCACTACACAACTCTTTCGGTTTGTTGTTCATTCAAAAATGTTGCTTAAACCTAACTTATTTATACTTGCTGATATCATTCCACCTCTTCTAAATTCTTCATCACTTACGTATTTCTTACTTTATCAACCCCTTTGTAAGTTACTACAGTACAGTATGTAATTTTTTATAATTTTTAACTTTTCCAATACTTTTCCTTTATTCAATTCTATAAATAAACTTCACTTTGTATCGACATAAATATGTAAATAAACTAGCTGATCCGGCAACTGATCAGTTATCGACCGCCGAGAGTAGAAAATTATTAAATTACTAATATTTCTATAAAAAAATAGGGGTTAGTAGTAGAAGGGTGAAAATTTAGGAGTGTTTGTATTTTTTAATGCCATAAAATAGGCTCTGTAAAGAAAAGTGCTTTGAATAAAAGTTGTAGAACTTATCCTATATATTTGATTGTAATACATTTTGTCGTAAAATGCATACTAATGCCGAAATCTTTAAAATATCGATTTTACACACGTTTTCGTGAAAGGAAACCAGAAAATCGCTAATTACCGCTAAAGTAACCGTTATACGAAAACATGTTGAAAATAAAAGTTGCAGGATTTTAAATTCACTACAACTTATATTACCTATATAAATTTTTGCGCTAAAATGCATATTAAAGCCGTAATCTTAAAAAAACAATTTTATACGTGAAAACAGTCTCACCAAGAATTTCAGCAAACATGGCGCCTACCCTATCTTGTAGAGCATAAAAAAATTAGTAGACCAGGCGATTTAAAAAAAAATCGTAGGACCAGTTTTTGATAAAATTGCAAAAAAGTTAAAATTACACGAATAAACTACTACTTCCGGTTAACCGATTTTGATGAAAATGTTCGTGTCGGGTTCGGTAGTGGTATGTAACTTAAGTTGTAAGTTTGTACGATGTTTCGTTCTTGAGATATTTCGATCACACACTTACACACACACACACACACACACACAGACCAATCGCTAAAAAGATGTTTTTGGATTCAGAGGGTCTGAAAACGTGTAAATCCGGTGAAAACTCAATTTAAAAAAATCGACATGAAAAAAAAACTTCTCTTCCTACATGTGTGGAATAGAAAGTAAAAAATGAATACCTGGTAATCCTTAGTTTCATAATAATGCACACAATGCAGTAACATTATTTCCGCGCACAAATGAATCCCTTGATTTCAAAAACAACAATGTACATTTTTCCGAGTGTTATTTTTTTTATAAATAATTTAGGCTACTTCAACAACTCATTTATTAGTCTTAACAATTGAATATTGCAGTGTAACTAAATTATTTGCAAACGAGCTTATTATAAAGAGCTTTTGATAATGGAATATAAATATTTATAAAATAAAAAGATGGCGATTATAATAATAGTAACAATAAAACTAATTATACTCAACGAATTCAGTTACTCGTAATTTCAAGCTATAATAATATAAGAAGAGTCTAATGATGGGCATGCCCTATTTTAAATTCTACTTAATTTAAATTCAGAGAAAATTTAAATTGAAATCATTATATAAGTAAACAGTCTAAGTACAAACACAAGTAGATTTATAAATAGAAGGTGTGCTATTTAAATTTCGTTGAGCGTAGAATGTAGGTTACCCTCTTACTACAACTACCGGCTCATCTAACACTATTTTATATCACTGCATCATTATTTTTTTTATTTTGCCACACTTTCAAATCATTTTTAAAATATAATTACTTTCTCTTGCCTATATGAATATGTTGTTGTTTAGGTCATCAGCCAAAAGGCTGGTTTGAACCTCTAGAGGTTTTACTAAGTAAAACGAGGAGTGAGGTCGTTTACATTTGCCTTCCTCACTGAGTGGAAAAGTACACTTATCAGCATGCCGGGCCCTCTGAAAAGCACATATTTTCCACTCTGCAAATGACACCTTTACTTCATTCACCACAGGGTCTGGCTGTATAATGAAATTCATTACTTTCAGATAAAATAACTCTGATTAGTATCTTTTATACCTCTACCTCTTCTGTTCTTAAATGATTCAGTCATTTAATTGGCTGACCATGTGTTAAGAAACAGAATTATTTATTTAAGCCCTGCAACTAACAGATCGAGTGTAAATAATTTGACATTCCACCTGTCTGTTATGGGCAGAATATATATGAATATATAGGAAGGAAACTATTGTTTTCATGTCGATCACAACAAATACACTCTTCACCGGATATACACGTAAACAGAACCCCTGAATCCAACAAAACATGTTTTTTACGGTTTGTCTGTGTATGTGTGTGTGTGTGTGTGTGTGTGTGTGTGTGTGTGTGTGTGTGCATACCACTACCGGACACGACACGAATATTTTCATCAAAATCGGTTAACCGGGAGTAGTAGTTTATTCGTGTAATTTTTAACTTTTTTGCGATTTTCTCAAAAACTGGTCCTACACTTTTTTTTTAAAAATCGCCTGGTTTACTCAATTTTTTATGCTCTACAACATAGAGTAGGCGCCATGTTTGCTGAAATTCTCGGTGAAGCTGTTTTCACGAAAAGAATTGTTTTTTTTTAAGATTGTGTTGTTTAGGTCACCAGTCGAAAAGCTGGTTGAACCTTAGAGGTTTTACTAAGTAAAACGAGGAGTGAGGTGGTATACCATAGCCTTCCTCACTGAGTGGAAAAGTACGCTTATCAGCATGCCGAGCCCTCCGAAAAGCACATATTTTCCTCTCTGCAAATGACACCTTCACTTCATTCACCACAGAGTTTGGCAGTATAATGAAATTCATTACTTTCAGAGGAGATAACTCTGATTAGTGTCTTTTACACCTTTACCTCTTCCTGTTCTTAAGATTACGGCTTTAATATGCATTTAAGCCCAAAACTTGATTATATTAAAAGTTGTAAAGATTTTAAAACCCTACAACTTTTATTTTAAATATTTTTTTTATAACGCTTATTTTAGCAGTAATTAGCGGTTTTCTATTTTTTTCTCACGAAAACGTGTGAAAATCGATTTTTTTTAAAAGAATTCAGCATTAGTATGCCTTTTACGACAAAATTGTATATAATCAAATTTATAGGAAATTAAAAGATCTACAACTTGTTTTTTAGTATTTTTCTCTACAGAGCCTAGTTTAGCGTGAAGGAGTGATTTTTCGTATTTTAAAGCCAAACTGAGGTCGATTTTCATTTTGCGTGTTTCACTCATATTATTACTATTTCTCTTGCCGTCAAAGGGCCTACCGCGCCGACAAAGACCGGAAGAAGTATTGAAGCCGGCAATACAGTAAAAATTATTTATTAGAAGGGGTGGCAGTGACATTATTATAATTATTTTCCTTATTTTTAAGTGAAACAAAGGTTGCTTTTAATTTTGCGTCATTAACCGGTGTTTAAAATTTTAGGTTATGTTTTTCATTTTATATTGTTTACAAATGATTAGCCGAATTATAAGGATATATGTTTTATTACATTTGGAAAATAAATGTGTGTGTTTCACACCAAATTTTTAATTTTATCTTAATTTTGACATCATTTCTTACCAGCTAATTGATGAGGCTCTCCTGAAATCCATTCAATAAAATTTTTTTGGGGAAATTATTGTTTTAAATTGTAAACACCGTGTAGTTTACTTTAAACAAGTATTATAAGAAAAGTAGAATCTATTGGATATGGTAGTACGTGTTCGTTATTCTTTGTAAAGAGAAGACAGCTGCAGTGGATTGGTGCTGAGGGTGTGCAGAGGTAGAGCAGTTCAAATATAAGACTGCATTCTACTGCTCCACTACATCTCTACATCTCTATAGCTCTACTATTATTATACTATAATGATAAGTAGTAGAGGTAGTTACGTATTATAGAGTTGTGGTAGTTACTTATAAAGTTAGTAGCGGGTATTAAATATCTGTGCCGTCTGCCGTAGCCCATGAATAAATACTCATTAATTATGTATTACTGGGAATATCTCATGAGAATAATATTTACAAAAGTACTATTACATTATAACATCTCATGGGATCATATTTATCGACTACTGTACTACGCTATTCACATTTTATTATATCTCTTATTAATTCTTATAACAATATTTAACTAAAAACTTATTTTTAGAAAAAAAAAAGTTTTTTGTAAAAAAAAGGTTTTCAGGTTTTTTAAAGTGATAATAATTATAACAGCACTTCTAAAAACACGGGAACAGCAATAGAACAAAATAACCTGTTAAAAAAAGAACAGAAAATGCAGGACTATACAGATGTCCTTTGAGAAAACTAAATACATAACTAACATCAAAACCGCTCCGAGACACTTAAAGAATGAAAATTGTGCGATACAGAGTCGGGAGTATTTAGTCTGAATGAAAAAGTGGAGGAGTACCGGAATTAATGGAGGCAACATATGGAACGGATGCCAGAGGAGAGGATACCCTTCAAAGTTACAGAATATCTTCCAGTTGAAGAAAGGAGGTGGAAGACCTCGAAGAAGATGGTAGTAGTCGAGAAGTACGAATTGGAATATCACGTGTTTGTGTATACGAGGTGTCACAATTAAATAACAAGACTGACATTGTAAAAATTTTAATTTTAATTTTATACATAAAATCACTTATGTCAACTTCAATATACACTCCTTCTCTATCCCTACAACGCTCCATGCGAATTTTCCATTGTTGGAAACAGTGCTGGAAGTCATCTTCTGTCAATCTGTCAGCTCGTTTAGGACAAGTGCCGCTTTCTCATTTACAGCTTCCACAGACTCAAATCTTGTCCCTTTTTTGCAGATTTCACCTTAGGGAACAGGTAGAAGATAATAACATGTGATGAAACGTGGTTTTTTACTTATGATCCGGAAACGAAGCGGCAATCCATGCACTAGAAGAGCTGAACTTCACCGAGAGCCATAAAAGCTCGAATGAGCAAGTCAAAATTTAAAGCAATGATGATTGGTTTTTTATATTTATGGGATTGTGTACCTTCACTGGGTTCCTGACGGTCAAACAATTAATCAATGTTACTACCTTGAAGTACTTGCTAAACTACGTCAAAGACTAAGAAAAAAACGCCCCGAAATGTAGAAGGACAAAGCATGGGTTGTAGACCACCAAGACAATGCGCCAGCTCATTCCGCGTTATCTGTCAAGAGGTTCCTAGCCAAGTACAGCTTCTCAGTGTTAGAACATCTACCTTATTCACCAGATCTTGCACCATGTGACTTCCGTAAGATGAAATTTGCATTAAAAGGGACAAGATTTGAGTCTGTGGAAGCTGTAAAAGAGAAAGCGGCACGTGTCCTGAAGAAGCTGAAAGAAGATTAGTTCCTGCACTATTTCCAACAGTGGAAAACTCGCATGGAGCGTTGTAGGGATAGAGAAGGAGTGTATATTGAAGGTGATAATAAGTGATTATGTATAAAATAAAAATAAATTTTTTTACAACGTCAGTCTCGTTTTATAATAGCCACACCTCGTATGTGTAGGATGGTTTGTGAGTTCAAAACAGGCTTATGCCAAATCATTGATAGTAAGACAAATAAAAAGAAGAAGAAGATTCATTCACTTGTTGTTTAGGTCATCAGCCAAAAGGCTGGTTTGAACCTCTAGAGGTTTTACTAAGTAAAACGAGGAGTGAGATGGTTTACCATTGCCTTCCTCACTGAGTGGAAATATATGCTTATCAGCATGCCGAGCCCTCTGAAAAGCACATATTTTCCACTCTGCAAATGACACCTTCACTTCATTTACCACAGGTTCTGGCTGTATAATGAAATTCATTACTTTCAGATAAGATAACTCTGATTAGTGTCACAGTACACCTCTACCTCTTCTGTTCTTAAATGATTCAGTCATTTAATTGGCTGATCATATGATAAGAAACAGAACTATTTATTTTAGCCCTGCAACTAACAGATCGAGTGTAAATAATTTGACACTCCACCTGTCTATTATGGGCAACATTATAGTCATTCACTTATGACTAAAATTCCGTTTTGCTTTCAATTTGCATTGATTGTTGTTTAGGCTATCAGCCGAAAACGTGGTTTGAACCTCAAGAGTTGTTACTAAGTACAGCGAGGAACAAGAAGTGTATCTTCCACACTGAGTGGAAAAGTATTGTGACAGAATCGACTGGATTGTTCGCGAAGGTTCCAGAATTCCATTCATAAAAATAGTTAAGGAATAATAAAAATAACAATACACAATAGCAACAGTGAATGACAGTTTTACAATGATGACCATAAAGGTGTGTCTATTATAAAAGTTCAGGTATTGTGTACAGCTATTATGAGGGGGGGCAGGTTGTTTACGTTTTCTATTTACAAAAGACCTATTCTTGACCTGTTTACTACGGATTTTTCTTCTTCTTCTTCTTTAAGTGCCGTGTCCTCCTAGAACATTGGCGATCAGTCGCATGACCTTCACTCTGTCCACAGCCAACCGAAATAGTGTCGTTGTGCTCACCCCGTACCACTGGCGAAGGTTCCTAAGCCAGGACGTTCTCCTACGTCCGGGGCCGCGCGTCCCCTCTATCTTCCCCTGGATGATCACATGCAGCATTCCATATTTCGGATTTCTCATCACGTGGGCAAAGTACTCTAATTTCCTTCTTTTTATGATATTAAGCACTTCTTTGTCTTTGTTTAGCCGCTGCATTACCACTTGATTCGTCACTCTGTCCATCCACGATATCCTCAACATTCTGCGGTAAGCCCACATTTCGAAAGCCTCAATCCTCCTGCACATTGCTTCTGTGAGGGTCCATGCTTCCATCCCATAGAACAAAATGCTAAACACATAACAGCGCAATAAGCGTATTCGCAGCGCAAGTTTTAACTCTCTACCTGTTAGTACCCTTTGCATTTTCCTAAATGATGTTCTCGCCTGCTCTATTCTGCATTTAATCTCCTGCGACAAGTCCCAATCCTCGTTCACCCAGCAGCCCAAATACTTGCATGCCTGCACTCTTCGCACTATGTCCCCATCCATCACAATATCTGCCAAGTTATTAGCTATATTTTTGTTCTTGCTGATCACCATCCATTGGGTTTTCTTTATGTTTATTTTCAAACCCATTTGTTGGCTATGGTCCGTCACTGAATGTAGGAGCGCCTGCAAATCATCCCTGTCCGTTGCCAGCAGAACTGTGTCATCAGCGTATCTCAAATTGTTAATGACTATTCCATTGGCAATTATACCCTCTGCTCTGTCTTCCACCGCTTCTCTGAAGATCTTCTCCGCATACAAATTAAACAAAAGTGGAGAGAGCACGCAGCCCTGTCTAACTCCTCTCATAATAGGAATTTCTTCCGATGTCTGGTTGTTAATTCTAATGTCCGCTGTCTGATTCCAGTACAGATTCGCTATTATCCGAATGTCTCGCCCATCCAGACCTACCTCTTTCAGTATAGCCATTAACTTTTCATGCTGAACAGTGTCAAACGCCTTCTCATAGTCGACAAAACAGACATATACATCCACATTCACATCCCGACATCTCTGTACAAGAACCTGAATGCTAAACAGCGCCTCCCTCGTGCCGAAACCACTCCTGAAACCAAACTGGGATCTGCCGATGTTTTCTTCACATTTGGTAAAAATTCTTGAATGAACGATTTTTAGGAACAACTTCAACACATGACTCATTAAGCTAATTGTTCTGTATTCCTTGCAATACTTGCTATTGGCCTTTTTTGGTAGTGCAACAAAAGTTGATTTGAGCCAGTCTTTGGGGATAATTCCTGTCCTATATATACAATTTAGCAAATCCAACAGAAGTGCATTAGGTCCATCGTCTTCCAGAGTCTTCAAAACCTCAATCTGTATACCATCTGGTCCCGGTGCCTTTCCGTTTCTTACTCCCGACATGGCGCGTAAAAGTTCTGCCTTAGTGATATCCACTCCGTCATGTGCAGTAATATCATGTGAGACGCTTCTATCATCCACAAAGAGATTTTTGATATATCTCTTCCATTCTTGCAGTTGTTCTTCCGTGCTAGCAAGAATCTGATGTTGCTCATTCATAAGGATGCTCCTATTATTCCTTTTGTATAGACCAGCTGTCTGTCGAATTTTCTTATACATATTAAATGAGTCGTGTTTGGCCTCTAACTGTTCTATTTCTCTACATTGCTCCATTAGACACTCTTGCTTTACTTGTCTAATCTTATTTCGAATTTCTTTTTGGGCGTCTCTGTATCTGATAGGGTCTTTGTTTTTATATGATCTGCGGATGTTCATTAATTTCAGGATATCTTCGGTCATCCAACTCTTGTGCTTGGTGTTACCACTTTTCAGCTTACTCCCACTAACCTCCACCACGGACGTTTTAATTTGATTCCACAATTGATTTTTCAATTATTAAAATTTTAAAATTTTAAAATTATTTTTCAATTGATTCCACTGGATTTTTCTAGCATTCATTAATAAAAGGTTATTTATTTTTTGTACTTTATTGTTTGCATGATTTCTCTACTTTTCTCTGAAATTATCTTTGTAAAAAGGTATATAAAGAGGCCCCGAACGGGGTCCAGTCGGTAGTGTTCGTATGATCTTTGCCGAGCGATTATCGTGGTGCGTCTACAGGTTACGCATTCGAGCAACGATTGTTATAAAGTATTTTTGTGAGTGTATTGTAAAGTTAATGTGTAGTTTTTGGTGAATTCAGTTTGTGTTTTGTATGTCAGTGTAATCTATAAAAGTGATTGTAAGTAGGCTAAGTAAGTTATTAAGTTATTTATCAATTGTTATTTATTTTAAATGAATTATTAAATCATTTATTGTATTTCTTAATTATAATTAGTTGAATTATTTATTTTGTAATCTTTTAGTGTAATAAATCTTTGTATTGTAAACTTTAGTGTATTAATTAATTAATTAATTAATTACCTAGATCCCGAAACGGACCTTAGCAATAAGTGTAACAGTATTGTAACAACATCGAAGGAGAGGAGAGGAGAGGAGAGGATGGTTCGCGAAGGTTCTTCTGTTTTAATGAGTGGGTACATAATGGCCCAGGTTACTAAAGATGAGTGCGTACTGTTTAAAATTATGCTGTTTAATAACACATAATAGTTAAAAATCAGCACACATTCAAATAGCTTAAAGATAAAATATATTTCTTACATGAATTTAGAAGATCTTTTTCTAAAATGAGCTCTGTAAGCATTTCTACGTTAAAGTGGTTTGATTACTATTGAACAGTTATCGAGTTGTTAAGGGTTGAGAAGGTAGCAGGTAGAGAAGAAGAAGACAGAGAACACTGTGAAGAGTGACAGAGAGAGAACACTGTCGGAAAAAGTGACCACCTTTATCGAAAGGAGATAAAGGAGGACAAAGGAGATCCTTATTAAAATTGAGTCAAAACATGTCAATACACACAGCGGGGGTACCAACCCTTTTTTGGCCCATTCGGTACCTGGGCCGATACGACCACTCCCGTTTTAATGAAATGATACAGAGTAGGACAAAAATAACAATAACACAATAGTAACAATAATTGACAATAGGACAATATGACAATAAAGGGGTAGCCTATGTCTACTCATAAAAATTATTTAATAGGACTGCGCTATCGTGTAGGACAAGAGGTCGGGTATCGTTGTACGAGAACTGTTACGAAAGGGACCCGTAACGACGATGTATTCAAATACTTTTGAAAGTATTTTGTTGTTACTTTTTAGTCAGCGTGTACACATTTTGATATAATGTGCATGCTCAATGACGTCATTATTTGTTTACATTAGGAGCAAACTAAGAGAGGCTGGACTTCAATTAATACTTCTTTTGGTTTATTAATACCATTTCATCTTTGAGAGTTTTTAGTAATAAAGGAAGTTTATTTAAGCGTAATAACCTTGGCAGAAGCAAGATAAAAATATTGATCCATTCACAAGTAGTAGATATTGAATAGGAAAGCAGTTTTTTGAAAGTTTAACAAGGAGAGGTGTTTATGTATTCAGGGCACATAACATATTGATATTAGATAGATTACGTGGCATTCGTGATACACATTCTATTTTTTATTAAAGAAAGTTACGTCTTTTTGAGGTTAGGTCACATCGTACAAGAGAGATACAGTTATTAGAGTAGTGGTGGGGGTAAAAGCAAAGATATGTACAGAATCTTTAGACCGGGTGCGGGGTGTGAAGTAAACAAATTTATATAAACGAGTGACCACGTGACCACCTTCAACAAACATTACAGCCAACCACTTATCAAAAGATTTTTTTTTCTTTCTTATTTGTGTACGTTGCAATCTGTTCAATTTAGAACAATAAGCAACCCCATCACCCAATCAGATGGAAATGATGTGTATGACGTGTAAATGAAGTGTAGTCTTGTACAGACCCAGGCCGACCATTCCTCAGAGAGTATGGTTAATTGAACCCTAACCATCAAAGTACACCGGTAACCACTGTCTAGCATTCAAATCCGTATAAAAGTAACTACCTTTACTAGGATCAAAAGATGAATGATGAAAACGGTTTTCGTTTGTCTGTTCACCTGATTGCTTTGGCTGAATTTCATATTAGATTAGAGTTTTATAAAGCACCCAACAAAAAAAAATACACTAATTAAAATGATAATATTGCCCTTACCGGGCAGATGGAGTGTTAAATTAATTGCACTCGATCTCTTGGTTCCAGGGCTACAAAAAATAGTTGTGTTTCTTATAACATTGTCAAAAAACATGTTTTTTGGGTTCAGGAGGTCTGAAAACGTGTAGATCCGGTGAAAACTCGATTTGTTAAAATCGACATGAAAACAATACTTTCCTTCCTTGTTTTTTGGGTTCAGGGGTCTGAAAACGTGTAGATTCGGTGAAAACTCGATTTGTTAAAATCGACATGAAAACAATACTTTCCTTCCTATATATTCATATAGGCAAGAGAAAGTAAAAAGATAAAAGGAAGAGAAGGTGGATATTCATTTTGCATCATCCAATCATGATTAAAGTTAGAATATGTTCTCATTTTGTATTGTTTACTACTGTAATGATAAACATTGGTTATATTTATCATTTTTTTGCATCAAGGAGACTCCAAAAGAGAGTATAGGACATGTCAAGATAAAACTGATAAACAAACAGTTTAACATAATGATAAATTCATCACTTATTACCAAAAATTTGTTTCTGCTACTGCTTACTTCAGTAGGCTTGTCATGAACCCCTTTGTATCAAAAAGTACACAATATTTGTTTAATTAGAAGTTACATACATTTCAACCAAAAACTATTTAGAAAGGAATTCGTGCACACTTTAAAATGTTTCATCAATGAAACATTGCATGGTTTAGCTTTATTTTTAAAATGCCTTAAATTGTGACAACTTTTTAAACCTTGTGGCAATCTATTGTTGTATTTTCTATCCGCATTAGTTGGTTTTTAATCAAACAATTTAGTGTTGTGATTAGCAGCATAAAAATTAATTCATATATATATTGATCATAATATACATTGGCAAGAGAAAATCGTGTGAGTCTTTCATACCAGATTTTTTGTAGTTCATTGAGTAGTTTGATTAATGTATGACGTAAGTTAGACTAGCTTATAAATTTCAAACAACTTATATTCCGTTTTGAATTAAAATTTCATTATATTATAACAGTGAAAATACACACAAGCGTTTCATTCCCGAACAAATGCAGCCATATTTAAAGATCTTAACTTAAGCTACTCGTAATTTAATATTCCTTGTCTAAATTATAAATTAATATGACGTCATCTCCGTCTTTGCCGTACCAAACAGTGCAATTCATTTATCAACAGAAGGAAAACATTTTTAAAAATTAAACGCTATAGTCACTTGACTCACGAGTTTGCCCTTGTTTGCAACGAGGGGTAAAGAGGGAAAAGCATCAGTGCGCATGCGCGACTTCTTTTAATTTCAGTACGACAAACATAACAACTTATACCATACCCAAACCATATACAGTATATCGCGGAACCTTTTGTAGGTTAGTTGTTGTTTGTTACAGAAATGTCGGTTTCTCGAAAACGTGGTCAAACTAATCACAGTGTTTAACGAAATCTAATATGCAATGTTATAAAATGTAATGAAGTTGAAGCTAAACAAAAATGGGTATCCGTGCCTCTTAACAAAAGCTGTGAGCGAGCGGCTTACTACTGTGATGTTTCTCTTTCCACAATTCGATAAATAAATAAGGAAATTAAGGACGTGAAGAAGCTACTCTTTAACAGTTTTGTTGACACCTGGAAATAAAAAGAAAACGGTTAGATAGATACTAGAGAAACTGACAATGAAAACACCGATGACAGTAATAGTAAAGAAGGCGATTCATTCGTAATTACAGTAAATCAAACATATCTAGTCATATAATTAAGCTATAGGCAATATTACAGGTCAGATTTATTTCTTATTAGGTTTATAAAGAAAACATTTTCTCAGAATAAAGCACAGCTTACAAAAAGTATGTAGAAACTGCACGGTAGTGAAATGTACGAGTAGTGTCTCACTGTTGAGGTTGGCAGCACTGCAAATATTCCACTTCCCTTCCTCACAGCCCATACATACGCAAAAGGCAATCTCGTGTTTTCAGTATCTATAGTTGGCCTTGAGTACACTGTTGCCAACATATAGGTTGGGAGACTAAAAAATTTACCCATGTATTACTTCTAACTTCTTACACTGAGGGTTGCGGTCTTATTAAAACACCGGTTAGATGGAAATATTCTTTTCATCTATCTTAAATCTTTAAAGTTCTTTTGATTTCTAAATTTTTAGAATACAAAATATATTTTAACGGCATGTTTTCGACGTTAAAAGTTAAATAAAAATTTGGTAACGCGAAAACTTTCAGGTTCCACCTCCTTACCTTTAGTAGGGGTATTATTTTTTCACCTCCTGAAAGGTGCTTTGTAGCGAAAAGTTGTATAGAATCTATTTTGTGCTTCTAAAGTACTTCAAGGCCATGTAGCTAAAGTTGCCCTTAACCTACCTGTTCGCTGAGAAAACTCAAAAGACTAGCATTTCGGCTTTTAGGGCTTGCCGTTTTTATGTTTTTTTTTCTATACACCTTCACAACGGTTTGTTTTCGCAAATTTTTATTGAAAAAACGTTACACATACCCATAGAGTCACGGAGAATTTATTAAATTTTAGATCGGGGTCCTACGGTGATACCTAACCCAACAAAAATTTTAAAACTTTTGGAATACAGACAATACTTAAACGGCATGTTATTTAACAAAGAAATAACATAAACATTTGGTAACCCGAAAATTTTTAGGTCGCAACCCCAGCTCGCATGAGAAAACTCAAAACTCAAAATATCATACATTCAAACCTCAACATTCAAAGTTGAAATTTTAAAACTTTAAACATTTACTTTCATATCTTCAAATTTTAAAATATTGTGATCCACCCAACCCCTTTGGCGGCCGAACTTCACCTTGTGGCAAATGGTTCTGATCCAATTATGAATTCTGATCCACGTACCCCTCTGAGGCCGAGACATGGAAGTAGCGCGAAGCGCTGCTGGAGTGGCGAGTCTTAAATCTTTAAAGTCCTTTGATGACTGGTAACAGATAAACCGTGAACTATATTTTAAACGGTTAACTGCTGTGGTAAAAACAGCTTCATGTTCTACAATTAAGAAGAATGTTCATTACAATAGAGTAATGATCTTGTTAAATCGGAATTAAATTCAAATGAATAAAGAGTGCTTTTAATAAGAAGTAACGAGGGAACAGAATAATTGAAATCTAATTGAAAGTACCATTAAACTAGGAGTGTACTACAAGTACAGAATAGAAAAGTACATCAGAGAACAAAATTTTCAATTGAATTGGTCTTGAAGAAAAGGTGGAGAGATTTAATAACGAACGAAATATATGTGAATTAATTTGAAAATTAAGGAGAAACTTCATCCCTTCTTAATTAATACTAATTTAATTATTCAATTTATTAATCAATTGAAATTAAGTACAATCTCATTTGATACAAACAATTAGATCGTCTAATGAAACAGTACTCTTAATATTATGAAGGCCATGGCAAGGGCACGACATGAAATGCATGTATACCAATACATCTCTCATTTGTTTCCCTTAAAATACAATCTCTATCTTTCTCTAAAATACACGCTTGCTCTTTCTCACTCTGAAAATCGCTTTCAATCTCTGTCTTTCAGTTAATTGGATTGTCCGTACTACATATTCACCCATTTTGTCTTGGTTACAATGAATAAAGATAATTTGTATAAAAGGAAAATCCTTTCGTTGTCTAAATATAAAAATCTGGTGTGAAACACTCACACAACTTTCTCTTGCCAATGCAAATGATTAACAATAAACCTAACATTAGAAATAAACCAAAAAACTAACCTCAATAAACATAACCTTATTTTCATCATGAGTGAAAGACGCAAAATGATAATCAACATCAGTTTAGCTTAAAAATACGGAAAATCACTCTTTTACGCTAAACTAGGATCTGTAGAAAAAATGCTCTCAATAAAAGTTGTAGATCTTATAATTTTCTATAAATTTGATTATAGACACTTTTGTCATAAAATGCATACTAAGGCCGAAATCTTAAAAAAATCAATTTTTCACACGTGTTCGTGAGAAAAAAAAGAAAATCGCTAATTACCGCTAAACTAAGCGTTATACAAAAAAATGTTTATAAATAAAAGTTGTAGGATATTAAATTCTCTACAACTTTTTTCATATAAATTTTTGCGCTAAAATGCATATTAAAGCCGTAATCTTAAAAAAAACAACGTTTATACGTGAAAAAACCCTCACCAAGAATTTCAGCAAACATGGCGTTTACCCTATCTTGTAGAGAATAAAAAATTGAGTAAACCAGGCGATTTTCAAAAAAATCGTCGGACCAGTTTTTGAGAAAATCGCAAAAAAACAAAAATTATACGAATAAACTACTACTTCCGGTTGACCGATTTTAATGAAAATGTTTGTGTCGGGTCCGGTAGGTGTATATAGCTTAAGTTTCAAGTTTCAAGTTTGTACAATGTTCCGTTCTTGAGATATTCTGTTCACCCACACACTCACAGACACACAGACACACAGACACACACACAGACCAATCGCTAAAAACATATTTGTGTGGGTTCAGGGGGTCTGAAAACGTGTAGATCCGGTGAAAACTTGATTTCTAAAAATCGACATGAAAACAATACTTTCCTTCCTATACATTCATAGAGGCAAGGGAAAGCAAAAATCTTTAAACAGATACTGCGTAGCCGCCGGGTCCATGTGTTTTATAAAAAATGGGTTGAGAAATAGTTTGATCATAAATCGAAAAGAAAGTAACTTGTCTAGTTGTAATTATAGGATGTTATTTGTTGATAACAGCAGGTGGAGTGTTTATACTATTTTTCAAGGGTGATGAGCTCTCTTTACGTTTGCATTGCTCAAAATTTCTGATGATGTTATTTGTTGCCTCTCTTCCTTTGTTTACTTATGATTAAACATATTATCATTTTCCGAATAGCCCATTTCAGAGGGCACGCTTAATCAACTTGCTAGCCGACACCTCTTTCATCTTTCTCGAGTGGTGCTCGTTGTCCTTTTGAGTCCACTTTCTCCATCTTCTCCAAGTTGGTTTCTGCCTCTCCTAAAACTTCAATTTCTTTATTATGTCTCTAAATGTTGCACTATCTGTTATGGTTTCTGAGTTTATTGCGTTGTTTTTTAAGGTGTTTGTCTATTTCTTTAAACCATGTTATCTTGTTCTTGTGAGTGCCGGCCGCGTTGGCGATGTTGGTAACGTGCTCGCCTCTCATCACGCGGTCTTGGGTTCGAATCTCACTCGGGCATGGCATTTTTTCATACGTTACAAAAAATTCACTTGTTGGTCTGGTGTTTTCCATTCTGTTTATGTGCCCGTAAAACTGTAATCTTATTTTCCTGATTATGTTTGTTATTTTTTAATTGCCCATAACAGACAGGTGAGTGTCAAATTATTTACACTCAATCTGTTAGTTGCATGGCTAAAATAAATAGTTCTGTTCTAATCTCATGGTCAGCCAATCAAATGATTGAATAATTTAAGAACAGAAGAGGTAGAGGTGTAAAAGACACTAATCAGAGTTATCTCCTCTGAAAGTAATGTATTTCATTAAAAAGCCAGACACTGTGGAGAATGAAATGAAGTTGTCATTTGCAAAGTGGAAAATATTTGCTTTTCAGAGGGCCCGGCATGCTGATAAGCGTACTTTTCCACTCAGTGAGGAAGGCTCCTCACTCCTTGTTTTACTTGGTAAAACAGGTTCAAATCACCCTTTCGGCTGATGGCCTAAACACATTTTTTAATTGTAAAAAAAAGCTTTTTAGTAGATCTCTGTTTATACTCTGATTCTGTGTTGATTTTAGGACCTGTGTGGATTTTAGGATTTTTGGTTGATTGAAATATTCTAAAACTTTGTAACTTAAACCAGTTGTTGATTACATTTTTTATTGTGACAAAAAAAGGGATCACATGGCTCTGAATATCTTTCTGATAATTCTTCTCTCCACTTTTTTTATTTTCTTCCATGTCCTGTATTTTATGTAGTTTAAGTGTTTCCGGTGCGTAGAGAAATTCTGGTCTAATTACTATCTGGCAGTTTCTTACTTTGGTGTTCAAGGATAGAGATTTATTATCGTAAATATTGTTCGTACTACTGTATGCTTTTTCTATTTTGGGTAATATTGTTTTCCAGTGCTACTTTTTCACTATTGTTTTTTGTTAACCTTTCTCCTGAGTATTTGAAGTGTCGGTTATGGCTATTGTGTTAGTGTTTATTTTAAGATGTAATGGGGCATTTAACTGTCGTCGCCTGCCCTTCCAATATTAGCCATGTGACCCAAATATGTGTGAAAGTTGCCTTTGAAAATGGGCCACGTGAATCAAAAATGAGTCACAGTACATGAATAATTTTTGAGCCGTGTAATGTGGTTTGAAAAGCTATGGCTTCAGAGTGACATTGTACACTTAAACTTTTAAAATATTTGTTTTTTGTAAATAATAGGATATTGCGTATGCAGGTAGTTTTCCTTGTCCTGTACTAGAATGCTGCTATTATTTTAAATTTTATTATTTCTTTTGCTTATTTTTGTTAATTGATATAGTCTAAAACTTTGTAACTTAAACCAGTTGTTTATTTTATTTTATTTTTTTAAATTCCTAATATGTGTACGTTGCAATCTGTTCAATTCTGAACAATAAGCAACCCCATGACCCAATGAGATGAGGATGATATTATGTATGACGTGTAAATGAGGTGTAGCCTTGTACAGACTCAGGCCGACCATTCCTGAGAGAGTATGGTTAATTGAACCCGAACCATCAAAGTACACCAGTTGTTTATTACATTTTTTATTGTGACACAAAAAGGGATCACATGGCTCTGAAATGTAGAATCATTCCAGCAGGCCATGTTACCCAAAAGTATATCACAACTTTATTTTACAAAAAAAAACTAGTTATTAAATAAATTTAAATAATTAATAAATTTAAATAAGTTAAGTAAGAAGAAAAATGAATAAAATGTGAAAAAAGTACGATGACCCAGCTGTTTCACACCAAATTTTTAGCTATAGGGTAAAATCCACTGGGCTGGTTTACCCACCGGGTTGGTCTAGAGGTAAAGTCGTCATCCAATTCAGCTGTTTAACAGCTGATTTTTGGAGACGAAGGTTCCTGGTTCAAATCTTAGTAAAGGTAGTTACTTTTATACAGACTTGAATGCTAGACAGTGGTTACCGTTGTACTTTGATGGTTGGGGTTCAATTAACCATACTCTCTCAGGAATGGTCAGCCTGAGTCTGTGCAAGACTACACCTCATTTACACTTCATACATATCATCCTTATCTCACTGGGTCATGGGGTTGCTTATTGTTTTGAATTGAACAGATTGCAACGTACACATATATAGCAATTAAAAAAAAGGGTACAATCAGCTGCCGAGAGATTTCCGTTCAACTTAGATTAAACCTGTATATGGTAATGTAAATAAATAGGCGATAGAGATTATGTAAAGAGGTGCAACATAAAAGCAAAACTGGTGGTTTAATCCTGTTGTGTATTAGGTATTAGGTAGTTGGATGACAATGACTTATACAGCTTGTTTCTGCTCATATCAATGTCACTATGTTACGGTTGATAACTACACCAGACTGTTATAACTAATCATTTTGACATGTTGTTCAATCATTGATTTTCTTAACATTTATTAGAGACTAATGCTAATTAGCTTGTTACTAATACCCTTATATTAATGTAGCCTAGATTCAAATAATAGACGACTTCTCTTTCATTCATTATCAGATTGTAACGAGAAACAATGTATCTTCTTATTCACCCAATTTGTTTGGGTTCATTTCAATTTAATAGTAAGTTATATAAATTTTACAATTAAATCTACTCACTGAATTGACTTAATTCAAAAAAATGTTGAAAAACTTAATTGAATCCATCTATTAGAATTGACGAATCATTTCAGCTTAAAATATTTTAATTATTTAATTATTCTTGATCTAACATAATATCGGAACGGAATCATTTAAATAGGCCCTACTGCTTTGGAGTTTAGGGGATCACCAAAAAGGTTGATTTGAACCTCTAGAGGCTTTTCTAAGTAAAACGAAGAGTCAGATGTTTTACCATGCCTTCCTTACTAACTTAAAAAGTATGCTTACCAGCATGCCAGGTCTTCTCAAAAGCACATATTATCCACCCTGAATATGACACCCGCACTTCATTCACCAAAACCTCTGTCTGTATAATGATGAAATTAATAATAATAATATTTATTTATTCCACTTTATACATATACAAAATTATATCTTATCTACTAGGAATAAATAACCACCAACTCAAGTAAACGGTGGTTATATATATAAAAAAAAACAAAATACATAAAAACAAATTTACAAATGAATTATAAATGAATCACAAATCAAATGTCGTCATCCTCTACAAATGACAATTCAAATTGTAGCGGCAGCTACAGCGCATGTTAACTATATTTTTTAACAACAATATTAACGAAGCCGTCAGTGTTCATAGCAGATATTCACCTGTACATGACTAACACTAAAATCAGTTATTATTGTTATATTGTTTACCAAGATCAGTAAATTCCTACAAAGACTGAATAGCAAGCAGTGCAAGTCAGCAACGGTAAAACACTAACACTAACCAGCAATTCTTACAAGTGAATCAACATCAGTTATGTCATTGAGCCAATCTTACCCCTTTCTTAAAAATATTAACATGTTTAAGCTATTTTTAATTTCAATAGGCAACAAATTAAAACACTTCGGACCTAAATAAACAAAAGTTTTAGTAAAAAAGGTTTTCGGTCTTACAAAAAGTTGTTGGCACTTCAACGCTCTGAGAGGAGATAACAGCTGTGACTAGTGTCTTTTACACCTGTACTTTTTCTGTTGTTAAATGCTTCAGTCACGTAATTGGCTGACCATTTCATAAGAAACAGAACTATTTTTTGTTACCTGGGAACTAGCAGATTGAGTACAAAAATAATTTAACACTTCACCTGCCTGTTATGGGAATTTAAATAATTACTGTATTTGATGAGTTCGTGTCCAGAATCCCTTATTAACCTTCATCCCTTATTGTACCTTACTTAAGTTACGTAAATTATTCCGTTCTTAAAATATTTTGTTTGCAACACACACACAGACTGATCATCGCTAAAAGCATTTGTTCTCGGTGGAGGGGGTGGGGGGGCGTGAGTGAAAAAGTGTATTTTCGATGAAAACTCGATTTAGAAAAGTTGACATAAAAACAGTCTGTTTTGTTTTCATTGTTATGATCCATATCTCAGCCAATGTTGCATCTCAGTCGTAGATGATGACTACATCATCTACGATTATATTTATCAAACAGTTCTCTCTGAACTTTCGATTTACAGTTAGAAATTTTGAAATTACATGGAAAATTTCAATAACTCATTTAGGGTATATCTGTTTTTAAAATATGATTTATGTAAAAAGAATAATTTACGAGTTTCGGTTGCTAAATCAAAGGTTATGGCATTGAGAGGGAAGTATACTACTCGTTCGAAGATTGTTTTAGACAACCCAGTATTAGATTGAGTGTCTCACTATAACTATCTGGGCTGCGATGTGAGCTTTAATAGAGACTTGGATGTCGAAAATAAAATAAATAAATTTCAAGCTAAAGGGTGATTCAAAAAGAGCGCCGGTTTTTAAACGGCTGGTAAATTTTTGTTTATCGGTTGGCAACATTGTTTGACCTCATTTCTATTTTGGAGAACATTCCGATTGACGATTCAGTTGTAGTTTCTCTTGTATGCACAGCGAGTGACAGTTTGGTGCGGCTTTTGGTCGGGCGGTGTTATCGGCCCTTACTTTTTTGGAAATCAAGAAGGACAAGCCGTGACAGTAAATGGAGACCGATACCGTACGATGATTACGGAGTTTTTGTGGCGTCATTTGGATGGAATGGACATTGACGAGTAGTGGTTTCAGCAGGATGGTGCCACCTGTCACGCTGCACGAGAAACAATGTTATTGCTCCGTGAACGGTTCCAGGTTCGCATCATTTCTCGTAATTCCGACCATCAATGGCTACCAAGGTCGTGTGACTTGACGCCTTGTGACTTTCCTCTTTGGGGTCATCTGAAGTCATTGGTGTATGCCAATAAACCCCGAAACATCAATGACTTGAAGGAGGAAATTCGACGGGTTATCGGGCAAATGGAAGTCGAAACTTGTCGTGCAGTAATATCCAATTTCGTGGACAGAGTTGATGCGTGCTAGCGCAGTAGAGGAGGACACATACATGACATCATTTTTCATACATGAAATCGGAAGGTAAGATGAACTTGTTGATGTATTTATTTTCAGTTTTTCAATAAAATAAATCTCTTAATTTGATATATCAAAACCGGCGCTCTTTTTGAATCACCCTATATTTGTGGTACCATTAACAGGACAATGGGGTAACAGAGCTAGAATAGTTAGACAGTAGTGAAGTTCTACAAGGTAATGGCAGCCCCAGTCCTTATTTACGCAAGTGAGTCATAATAATTGGTAGTAAGATCCAAGCAGCTGAAAAGAGGTTTTCAAGAAGGCTGAAGGGCTGCTCAAGGCGGGATCTAATACGTAACGAGGAAATTAGATCAGAGTTGGGTGTAACACGTAATTAATTTCTCTTGCCAATGAAAATTGTGAACAGTATGGCATAACATTGGTAATAAAATATGGGATTTAAACAGGAAAACTGGTCTAAATAAACATAACCTAATTTTGGTCAAGAATGAGGGACGCTGTTAACGCCAGTCTTACCCGGGTTAAGTAAATCATATTCTCCCGCTGTTCTAATATTTCCAATTTGCCTGTTTCCGTGTGACCTCACTGATCACGTCATTTTTTCCCCCTTCCACATCCTTGCATATCCGTCCTTTTCATTATGTACACTATTGTCTCAGCTTTCATGATGAATGGAAGCGCGCTTACCACCGTCGCGTAGCGCGTGGCTTGGGTACGCCACCTTGCCTCATGCGTTTACAATCTTGTCTCGTTCGTTTATTCATTTGTTCGCTATACACTTAAGTCGTTTGATGCTTTATAATTTGTGTGAATTATTATATTCAATTGCTCATGTTATTTATATTGTGAACTGTTGCGTTTGTTACGTGTGATGTTTATTAGTGGTACTTCGCATGCGTTTCTACAAGTTTGATGTCATTCCTGGATTAAAGGTAAGTGCGTACTTTATTTGTTATGAATTGTTGATCAATTGTGTGCATTCCTATATATGTTCATGTCCTGTCAATTCGTTCCTAACTGTTTCGTCATTTCGCTTAATTGTTTATTTAGTCATTTCGTTTATTCTATCAGTCGTTATGGTTGCGGCGGGCAACTACTTAAAAACCTGCCTGATCCTCTGGTTAAATCAATTAATCGTTTATTAATTACGTTAGAATTATTCATTTCGAGTTTTCTTTATTGTATTTATTCAACGCTCGTACAAGCGTTAACAGACGCTAAATGGAAATCAGCCTCAGTTTGCCTTAGGAATGTGGAAAGTCACTCTTTCACGCTGAACTGGGCTCTGTAGAGAAAAATGCTTTACATAGGAGTTGTAGATCTTTTAATTTCCTATAAATTTGGTTTAATACTCTTTTGTCGTAAAATGCAAAAAAAAAAAATAATGTTATATTAAATTAATGAAAATTCAAATGTTTTACATAAGAAAGAATAAGAATTGGAAATGTTTGTTCGGATATGACGAAGATAATAATATCCGTCGGGTTGGTAGTATAGGTATCAGACGAACTAATATCCCATAGCCGAGCGAGTGAGAAGGAAACATTTTTGTGGCATAACTACGCATGCGCTCGAAGGTCTTTACCGTTACAATCCAAATCTGAAAACATAGTAAAGTCGTTATCTTGCTTGTTAGTTTACTGCATGCATAAACGCTTGCTCACAACAATCAGTAAAATTAAAAACAATGTTATTGGGAAGGCGCGTATGGCTTGTGCGAGTGAGAGCGTTATGCATTCTCTCACTCCCACGGCTAGGGGACTTCCACTCATCTGAATACTACCGTGCGTTCGGAAAGTCGCTGTGCACTGGAATTGTGACTATGGATTTATGAAAATATTTATAAAGAAATGACTAAGCATTTTGGAAAAAAATTTATTCAATACCTTAATTACATTGTTAAACCGTGATTACATTGTTTATAGAAGGTGTTCGAAATGACCTCCATTGGCATCAATACAGCATTGCACTCGTTTCATTTTGTTTGCAAACACCTTTCGCAACTGAAGAACAGTGATTCCTTGAATGTATGCCGTTATTGCGGCTTTAAGTTCGTCAATCGTGTGTGGTCTGTTCCGATACACAGTTTGTTTCGCCGCACCCCATAAAAAGAAATCGGGGGGAGTCAGATCAGGAGATCTTGCAGGCCACAAATTCTTTGAAATTATTCGTTCACCAAACACGTTGCGCAGGAAAGCCATTGAGATGTTAGATGTATGTGCTGTTGCCCCGTCTTGTTGGAACCAACCATTATTCATTTCCACTTGTGTTATTTGATGCGTAAAGTTCTCTAAAATATCAGAACAATAACGTTCACTATTGATTGTGTTTGCAAAAAAAATTGGTCCAACAATACGTGCTCTACTCACAGCAACCCAGACTCCAATTTTTGCTTCGTGTAAGGACTGTTCATGTAAAGCGCAAGGGTTAGTTGTCGACCATACTCGAGTATTTTGTGAACTTATATACCCTCCCAAGTGAAACCACGCTTCATCTGTATAAAATGTTACGTCAAGGATGTCTTCGGAATTTTGGTTGATGAAACGTTGAAACCAATGACAATAATTTAGTCTCTTGTCATTATCTGAAGGTTTCAGCTCTTGAACACACCTCACTTTGTATGGGAATAGTTTAAGTTCTTGTCTGACAGCTTTATGTGCGGTAGCAAGTCCGATATTATGCTGTTGTGCTAACTTACGCATTGATTTTTTTGGACTTTGTGCCATAGAATCAGAAATATCCAGCAGCTTTTGTTCGTCTAGCTTAGGGGGCCTACCACTACGTTCAGCGTCCTCAACAGAGCCAGTTGCCCGAAATTTTTCTATCAGTGTTCGTACCGCATTACGGTGAAGAATGATTGAATCTGGAAACTTTTCAGAAAATTTGCGCTTCACTAAATCACTGTACTTGTCACCTTCGCGAAATACGTATTCAACGAGGAAAATGCGCTCCTCTACTGAAAGAACCATCGCGTCCAACAACAAAAAACGTGCAACAGAACTGCAATAAATGAAACATATACAACTTCAACTCAATGACTGACAGGCCTCAACGTGTTCGGCAACAATTGAACAGCACAGAGCTACCAACCTAGCCATGAAATGATTCCCTGTCATGTCACTTGGTGCACAGCGACTTTCAGAACGCATGGTATAAGTTACTTTTCCGTAGAGAGGTGTTTATTTTATTGCTAGATCATTTTTTGATTTATTTTTTTTTTTAGCTCTTATTTGTTATCACGAACTGTACATTTTTGACATCTACCAAATTCGATGGCTGTATTTTTGAAGTAAACTAGGCATGAGTTTGAACAGGGACCCCCAGTAGAGTTTCTTCATGGATGGCTGTCAGCTGGTCACCATACAAAGTCGCTTCCCTTAACCGGTGTTACTTAACAAATAATAGCGACTTACTACCAGCTGACTAACTGGGCTGCCCCAAAGGCCCTTTGATATTTAATAAAATCTTCATTAAAGCTTTATGATAATAATTTATTGCATATTAATTTACAATGTAGGAATATTCAGGAAAAAGTTCACTCAAGATTTAGAAAAATTAATTAATGAAATATTTATGAATAATATTATTTTTGTATGTTGAGGTAGGCATTTTTAATTTTTTATAAGTAAGAGCACAGCTCGAATTTATGAATTTTGTTCAAATATCTGAATTGTATTGAAACAGTAAGCAAGATCGCTTGAAGGTATGGGACATCTATCGATCAAAGTAAATCTATATAATATAAAATTTGATGTATGTGTGTGTATATATATATATATATATATGTGTGTGTGTGTGTGTGTGTGTGTGTGTGTGCGCGCGCGTGTGTGTGTGTAACCCTTTATCTCCTAAATAATTACGGAACCAATTTTCATGCAGTTTTTTATGTTGTAACTATGATGATTGTGCAGGTTTTAGGCTATTGAAACCCTTAAAAAGTTAGCCCTAAAGGGTTGAAAATAATGTTTATGTCTTACATTAAGGCTTTTATGAGGTTAGATAATCTGCTGCTTTTAAACCAGCTGATGTGATTCAATTAAAGATTTGTCATAAGTAAAGTCATAACCCACCGGGTTGGTCTAGAGGTAAAGTCGTCGCCAGAATCAGCTGTTTAACAGCTGATTTTCGGAGACGAAGGTTCCTGGTTCAAATCCTAGTAAAGGTAGTTAATTTTATACGGATTTGAATACTAGACAGTGGTTACCTGTGTACTTTGATGGTTGGGGTTCAATTAACCATACTCTCTCAGGAGTGGTCGACCTGGGTCTGTACAAGACTACACCTCATTTACACGTCATACACATCATCCTCATCTCATTGGGTCATGGGGTTGCTTATTGTTCTGAATTGAACAGATTGCAACGTACACATATTAGGAATTAAAAAAAAAAAAGAAAAAGTAAAGTCATATGATTTAGCAAAAATAGCGAGGTGGTGCTAAGAATCAGCTGGTGACAACATCACATGATAATTTAATTGTATTTTATTATGTAGATACGAATTTGTATTGTTGAGTATTTTATAAAAGTAAAGTTCTATGTTTCTTTAATTTGTTTTAATTTTCTATTAATTGGTGAGTGATCAATTGCTTTGATATTTTATTTTGACAGCTCTCACTCGTATAAGCCGTACGCGCCATTCCAATAACATTGTCATTAATTTTACTCATTGTTGTGAGCAAGCGTTTATGCATGCAGTAAACTAACAAGCAAGATAACGACTGTAGTATGTTTTCACATTTGGATTATAACGGTAAAGACCTTTGAGCGCAAGCGTAGTTATGCCACATATCTCCCTCTCACTCGCTCGGCTATGGGACATTAGTTCGTCTGATACCTTTACAATTTTTCGCGTGCAAAGCCGTGACGGGGCATGCTAGTAAATAAATAAATAAAGACCACTACAAACGAACCAACGACATATGAAAAAATCGGGTTTTAAAATGTACATAATAAAACCCTACTATGGAGATTATAAGATCTGATGAAAAAATGAAAATTTTAAGTTAAAAAATTGAGTATTTCTTTAACCGTGGTAAATAAAAATGGAGTTTTGATGGATAGAGGATTGGTAGCTATGGAAGAGGTGAAGGAGGAGGTATGATATAATTACACTATCTATATTCCAACGAAGAGAGGTACTGGCAGGTTAAAGCTATGTACAAGTAATTAAAATAACATCTCTACTACTGAAATGAAAAGGAGGTTTATGGGGTGGGAGTATGAGAGTGAGAAAGGGGAGATAGAGGGTGGAAGAGAGAAATGGAATCTAATTTTAATTTTAATGAAACTTCACACGCACTTCGTTATCTTATGCGCATATAATCTGTTGTGCCGTTTGTCAGTAGGAAGATGTAGGCCTACTATGCCTACCTGTGGATCTGTGGACCCCATCCATACAAATGTATCATGTTAAGCTACTAACACACACACATAGGCCTACTACTGCCATCTCCTACCATCTCTAGTAAATCTATTCAACAAGGATAACTTTTAAAATGGAATTTTTTACCATGAATAAATTTTTATTTTTACTTCAATTTTTT
The DNA here is from genome assembly GCA_035578175.1 of Catonia carolina. Taxonomy (NCBI): domain Eukaryota; kingdom Metazoa; phylum Arthropoda; class Insecta; order Hemiptera; family Achilidae; genus Catonia; species Catonia carolina. The sequence continues at coordinate 1,194,959 of JAQMRL010000026.1, forward strand.
ATTTTTAATTGACGAAAATAACCCTACCTCATTGTATCTAGGTCTTCCAAACCCCCACTGTAATTAAAATTACTTATTTCTTCTTCTTCCAAGTAAGGGTTAGGCCCAACCTGTTCTGAACTCACACACTATATCATCTATCTCCATCTTTTCCTAGGTCTCCCAACATCCCTTTTACCTTCTGAAGCCTATCAGTGCGCCTGTGTAGGTATCCTGTGATCTGAAATCCTTGCCATGTGCTGTCTCCAACTTTGGCAATAATCCTTTATCTTTTCGTTCAAGTTGCAAATACCCAATTATTCTGACCTTATTTCCTTATTCTATATTCTTTCCAAGGGTACACCCCCCTCTTAGTCGGGGGCACACCCCAGACCATACTAAGCGTGCCCATAGAACTGCAGTTTAGCTACCCTATCCTAGCCTGCAAGCTTTATAGGTAACGGGCGCTGGGTGTAGCACCTCCGTGTGCTATTCGTAGTAGATGCATGTGTGGTAGAGCCACGTGCAGAGCACTTTAGCTGCGTAACGAGCTCAACGGTGACTCGTCCAACGTTTACACGAGTACTGAGGGGAGTGGGTCACCCTGCAGACGTGACCGCAGCCACTCATTTGGGTTGGCCTCTGAGGGGTTGTAGGTTCGCCTGCTAGGTAGTGCTCTAAAGCCACTAAACTGCTCAAATTCCTCCTAAATGGGCGTGGTGGGCAGAGGAGTGAACAGGTAAATACGCGTGTACTGATTAGATGGGAGGCATGCCCCAGACCACACAGAGCGTGTCCAATATACTGCGGTTTAGTACCCTATACTCGCTTCTTTTGAGGTTAATGGGCGCTGGCTGTAGCGCTTCCATGTGCTATTCGTAGTGCATGGTTTTGCGTAGTAGTTTCATGCAAGGTAGAGTCACGTGCAAAGCATGAGCTGCGTAACGAGCTCGACGGCGACTCGTCCAAAGTTTACACGAGTACTGAGGGGAGTGGGGCGCCCTGCGGACGTGACCGCACCCACTCACTTGGGTTGGCCCCTCAGGGGTTGTGGGTTCTTCGGAGCCACTAGGCTGCTTAAATTCCTTTGGAATGGGCGTAGCTGGCCGAGGGGTGTCCGGAAACGGATAGGTAAAGACGCATAGCCCTATTAGTCCTACGCAGAAATCTCATTTCTGCCGTCTGGATTCTCCGTTCTTGGGTTTTTGTTGTTGTCCTTGCCTCACTTTCGTACAGAATAACTGGAGCTGCCATAACTTTATAGAACTTAAGTTTTGTGACCTTTCTCACTCTATTACCCAAATTTCTGCTTATAGTCCTGGATATCTTCTCGAGTTAGCTCAATTTCTGCTCTATGTCAAAACTAGAATCAAATCCAAAATTAATTATTTATTAATTATATTAAAATCAATTTGGATGTAGGCTGGTCAAATCTACTTCTGTGCAAACGCATCACTCATAGCAAAAATACGTTTCTGATCAAATTTTCTTCTTCAAATTATTGAAACCCACCGGGTTGGTCTAGAGGTAAAGTCGTCGCCAAAATCAGCTGTTTAACAGCTGATTTTTGAAGACGAAGGTTCCTGGTTCAAATCCTAGTGAAGGTAGTTACTTTTATACGGAGTTGAATACTAGACAGTGGTTACCGGTGTGCTTTGATGGTTGGGGTTCAATTAACCATACTTTCTCAGAAATGGTCGGCCTGGGTCTGTACAAGACTACACCTCATTTACACGTCATACACATCATTCTCATCTCAGTGGGTCATGGGGTTGCTTATTGTTCTGAATTGAACAAATTGCAACGTACACATATTAGGGATAAAAAAGAAATTAGGCTATTATTGATGCACTATGCTATGTAGCAAATTCTGCACTACATTCTCGTTTCCAAAACCCATATATCAACGACACAAAATTATACAAACGTTTTAAAGATAAACTACGAAATAATCCCAAACCTCTTCATTGATCCTCCTTGATTCTCCTGATTTATCTATTAATACAGTAAAACGGCTGAAACGACGCGACGCTGGAGCAGAGATATCTAAAAAATAAACAGTTTTTCTACGAGAAAAAAGTCTTCCCATAAATTTCAGCGGATACGGCGCCTACCCTATCTTGTAGAACATAAAAAATGTCGAAAATATGGCAATTTAAAAAAAAATTGTAGGTCCCTTTTTGAGAAAATCGCAGAAAAGTGAAAAATTACTTCAATAAACTACTACTTCCGGTTAATCGATTTTTATAAAACCTAACATGCTAACGCGGTACCTAACATACGTTCCAAGTTTAAACTTCGTATGATGTTTCGTTATTGAGTTATTTTGTTCACACACGCACACAGACCAATCGCTAAAAACATGTTTTTTTGGGGTTCATGGGGTCTGAAATTCCGTATATTCGGTGAAAATTTTATTTGGAAAAATCGACGTGAAAACAATATTTTCCTTCCTATTATATTTATATAGGCAAAAGAAAGTAAATATACATAGTTTTTACACTAATAAATTTAATGTTTATTTATTTAAAAGAAAAACAGATACGTTTAAAATGATGAAAAAATGTACATATATTTTTATTAAAGTAAATTGGGGTTAACGTAATTAAAATTAAAAAGTGTATTGGTTTCCAATAATCTATTTTATAGTTTAAAAAAATGTTGAGTTGGAACTGAATAGAATGATTGCAGCTGTTGCAAGTCGGTTGTTGATGTAAAAGAAGACGTATGTAGGAATGGAAGGCAGCGGCAAGGGCAAAGAGAAAACAATTAGTCAAGTCCATTTTTGGTCAGTCGATCGGTTTGGGCAGTACTAAGACGAATGATTCCAGATGATATGGGTCGCTTTTATGTGGTGAAGGGGTAGTAGGGAGGCCGTCGAGGGGTGGAAAGCTAGCCACATATCAGCTGGTCTTACAAACCCCATTTACAAAAGACTGTTCCTGTAAGCTCTACTTTTTCCTTTTTAAAAAACTAGAAACATCTTTCTTTACTAGACGTACATTCCACTTTTTTACATTACAAGAAAATGGTATAAGTTATTTTTTGTGTATTTTATGTTTTCAAGCCATTTATATACGTATTTAATACATATAAAAACCACTCGATTTGTATTCGTAAATAATTTATTTTATTTACTGACTACAAGTAAAAATATGGTACGAAACACTACCGTTTTCCTTAGGAGATGTTTTGTAACAACTTTTCTAAAATAAGTATTAAAAAATGAATATAACAGATTTCGGCCTAAAACAGACAAGGTGGGTGTCAAATTATGTAAACTCAATCTGTTCGTTGCAAGGCTAAATTAAATAGTTCTGTTTCTTATCACATGGTCAGCCAATTAAATGACTGAATTTCTCATTTAAGAACAGAAGAGGTAGAGGTATATTTTGTGACACTAATCAAAGTTATCTCCTCTGAAAGTAATGAATTTTATTATACAGTTGGACCCTTGGTGACTGAAGTGAAGGTGTCATTTGCAGAGTGGAAAATATGTGCTTTTCAGAAAGCCCAACATGCTGAAAAAAGTACTTTTCCATTCAGTGAGTTGTGGCAATTGTAAACCACCTCACTCCTTATTTTACTCAGTTAAATCTATAGAGTTTCAAGCCAGCCTACAGGCTGATCACCTAAACAACAATAACAAAATTGTATAATTAATAGAAACTGACATTTCTGTAACAAACACAACTAACGTACAAAAGGTTCCGCGATATAAGTTGTATATGCTGTATATGCGCTGGGTTTAGTACAAGTTGTTATGTTTGTCGTAGTAAAATTAAAGCAGTCGTGCATGCGCACTGATGCCCCCCTTTACCTCTCGCTGCAAACAAGGGTAAACTCGTGACTTAAGTATAGTTATCAGACGAACTAATGTTCCATAGCCGAGCGAGTGAGAGGTAGATATGTCGCATAACTACGCATGCGCTCAAAGGTCTTTACCGTTATAATCCAAATCTGAAAACATACTACAGTCGTTATCTTGCTTGTTAGTTTACTGCACGCATAAACGCTTGCTCACAACAATGAGTAAAATTAAAGACAATGTTATTGGAACGGCGCGTGCGAGTGAGAGCGTTATGCATTCTCTCACTCCCACGGCTAGGAGACTTAAGTTGATCTGAATACTTTAACTATATGTGCCACCTCATCATCTGCACTACTTCAGCAGTCGTTAAATGTACTCGTATGTAGTGTGAATGTAAAGCTTTTATTATTAGTGGATTTCAGGTAGGAATCGTTTTAATGTGTTAAGCATCTTCACCAGATTGATACGATAAGTAGGAAAACACGTTATGAGGTCACAGACAGACTGTTGCATTGTAAACGGGTACTTTGTGCTTGTAACTCATTTATACAACGACGGAGTGTATGGGGTGGGTAAGAGAAGAAACGGTTCATGTTCAGTTTGGTTTATTTAACTGTCATTTTGATTAGGAATGGAGGGTAGTTTTCACTCCCAAACCCCAAACCCCAAACCCCAACCACCAAGCCATCACCAAAAGTAAAGGTACCGGGACAAAAGGGTTGCGAACAGCATCAGCGAAGAAGATAGGCTGCAATTTGTGTGTACCGTATATATATCTCCTTAAGTGATACTGTCCGGAGTCCGGAAATTACCTGTCATCTTGCTTTGCTCCACTTCTATCCAACATGAGACAGACACCACCGCCCCTATCCCATGACAACGCTCTCTGGCGTGCGCACGTGAGCATTTCTACTCATTTATATATATATATATATATATATATATATATATATATATATATGTATACAGGGTGATTCAAAACTACACGGCAATCTCTTGGCATCTCATTCTATAGCTAAAAATAAGAAAAAAAGTTCATATAAACATATACCCACCGGGTTGGTCTAGAGGTAAAGTCGTCGCCAAAATCAGCTGTTTCTAACAGCTGATTTTCGGAGACGAGGGTTCCTGGTTCAAATCCTAGTAAAGGTATCCTAGTAAAGGAACTTTTATACGGATTTGAATACTAGACAGTTGTTACCGGTGTACTTTGATGGTTGGGGTTCAATTAACCATACTCTCTCAGGAGTGGTCGGCCTGGGTCTATGCAAGACTACACCTCATTTACACTTCATACATATCATCCTCATCTCATTGGGTCATGGGGTTGCTTATTGTTCTAAATTGAACAGATTGCAACGTACACAATTAGGAATAAAAAAAATATACATAATCATATGCCTGAAAACGCTTAGTTAACGAGTTACGGCTAGCGAAAAATTTCACCTACAACTCTGTACCCTCGGTGAAGTAAGGCCGTATAAAAATATTTGAGATAGTTACAAAGATACAAATACTATTGTTTCTTATGTTTATTAATATGAAAAATTGAATAAAATTGGTTCCAGAGCTGTACCTGTATATGCAATACTTTCAGGGATATCTTACATAAAACACAAGAATTGGTGCAAAGAAATAACACTGTTAGCGCCAGTCTCTCCCGGGTTAGTTCAAACTGTTTTCCCCGCTAATCACAATTGTTCCTGCCTTTGTTTCCGCGTGACATCACTAATCACGTCATCCTTTATCCCTACTCTTTTCTGCATATCCGGCATCCTTATACACACTCTTGTATCGGCTTTCGTGATGAATGGAAGCGTTTCTGCCTCCTGCGCTTAGCGCGTGGCTTGGGTGTCGATTCCCTGCCATTCTTCGTCTACAATCAGTTTGTTTCGTTACTCGTCGGTTTACTATGAACCTAAACTGTTCGTTATTCTTTGCTTTGTGTGAATCATATTCAATTGCTCATGTATTTTGTATTGTGAACTGTTGTTGTTTGTTTATTGCAATGTTACCAGTGTTTCTCCACGTGCGTACCTACAAGTTTCAAGTCGTTTTCTGGATTCCAGGTAAGAGCGTTTTTCATTTATTACGAATAGTTGTTCAAGTGTGTGTCTCCCTATGTCTTTGTCCTATCAATTATGTCCCCTACCTTTCGTTATTTTGTTCCTCCTTCTATTAATTCATTTCGTTTATTTTCTAAGTCGTTTTAGCTGTGGTTGGCAGCCGCTTAAAACTAACCTGGTCCTCCGAATTCAGTTAATTAATCGTCTACTAATTACTGTAGAATTATTCAGTTTAAATTCGTTTTATTGTCTTTTATTCAGCGCCTTACAAGCGCTAACAATTTTGGTCCGTTCCGGGCATTGGATATATATCAGCGATTATGGCTACAGTCAATTATATATATACTGTTTTATTATTTCATTAAATTCGTTAATTACATATTGTGTAATTGTATATGTTCATTGTGTTGGGCTTGCCTGTTTCGCGCGGTTAGCTGTACCGTGTTGTAGGGAACAGCAACGCTATTTCTATTCGTGACGTCACACACATACGCTTCGCTTTGTTCGGTAGCTTCAAGCTATTCACAATTCTCAATCGTCGCCATTTTCTTGTCTTTATCAAGTCACGGCGGTCTATTGCGCAGACTCGCTCTTCGCACACCCTCGTTACACGATCAACCAGTTTCATTTACAGACTGATTCTCTCGCTGTGTGCTTCTTCATAACCTTCAATGTTAAATCGTTACACTGACCTAATTACTGTCAGTTACTGTTTGTTTACCTTTCTCAATTTGTGTTTGTTTATTAATTTACTTATATTTATTCGTTTATTTTCGTCAACATGGACGATTATAATTCATTAATTAAAAAACGTGACGTGATCAATAATCATTTAAATCGTTTTGATCTGTTTCTCAAATCTGATGTCGAAATAACTCAAGTAAAATTACGTCTAGAAAAATTCATTGACATCTGGTCTGACTTTGAATTGATTCAAACCAAACTTGATTTACTTAAACCTGATAACAACTTCGAAGTCGAGCGCACTAATTTTGAAAACAAATATTTTCAATTAATCGGTTCTGCGCAACAACTAATTCAATCGCTAGATAAAACTGTGATTATTTCAAGTCAACACAAAACCAATAATTCGCCATTGGTCCAATTACCTAATATTCGTCTACCGTCCTATGATGGTGATATAACAAAATTCCAGAATTTCATAAGTCTATTCAATGATTTAATCCATCACAATTCTGATTTGTCTCAAGTGCAAAAATTACACTACCTACGATGCTCTTTAAATAACGAACCGCTTCGCTTAATTGAACATTTACCATTGTCTGCTGATAATTACTTATTGGCATATAATTTAATACTCGACCGTTATTCAAATCCACGCAGAATTGCAAATGTACATTTAAATCAAGTTTTTAATTTCATCAAACCTGATTCTCCTAACTATCAATCGTTAAAACATTTCTTAAACGTTCATGAATCTACTATCGGTGCTTTGCGAATACTCAATATTAATTTGCTTGAGTATCTTTTGTTTGAAATCGCTTATTCAAATCTAGATCCTGTCACTAAACTTAGTTTCGAGGATCATAATCCTGCGTCCACCGTGCCTTCGTACGAAGCTTTGATCTCGTTTGTTACTGCTAAAATGCATTCTTGTGAATTAGTTAATCCTTCTCAATCTATCGATAATGTTCGTTCTCCGTATTCAAGTAGTTCTAACCTCGATAAACCGGACTCATCATGTCCGGCATCCGCTGATCGCCGTACTGTACAAAATAATCGTAATTCAACCTCGCCGTCTACTCGTTCTGACAATATACCTTCGTTTTTCGTTAATTCTAACTCAATTAAATGTCTTTCGTGCGAATCCAACCTTCATTCAATTCAAAACTGTAGTGAATTTCTTTCGCAAACCGTGGATAATCGCTACAAAATTATCTCTCGGCTTAAACTGTGTTTTGCCTGTTTCGGCCATCATGATCGTCGCAACTGCAACTCAACTAAACATTGTCGTATCTGTCATTCTAAATCTCATAATACGCTGTTACATTCTGACCGTAACACTCAACAGTCGAATTCATCTGCCTCTTCCGTTGTTAAATCGCATAATTCGCTAATTGCTAATTCGCCTCCACTCATCAAGCGCCCAGCCGACAATTCTCAGTCTCCCGGGTGCCTACTTGCTAATTCTTCGCCTTCGCTTCAAGCTACTGCTATCGCAACTCCGCCAATTAATTCCTGCGCTACCTGCTCTGCTAATAAGCCGGTACCTACTGGAAATTCGTCTTCGTCAGTTATCGCTGAAAAATCTACCGATTATTCGCTTTCTTGCCGCCTTGATGGCCAAACCGCGCTGTTAGGCACTGCTATAGTTCACGCTGTCAATTCGTCCGGTAAAATTGTTCCACTTCGCGCTGTCATTGACAATGGCTCTCAATCAAGCCTTTTAACCTACAACGCTGCTCGTTCGCTTCAACTCGACATAGCGCCTACCACTAAACGCCTACAAGGTATTTCATCTCAAGTTACCTCCGTTAAGGGCACTACAAACCTTACAATTCAGTCGCCGCGAAATTCTAATTTTCGCCTACCGCTTCAGGCTACTGTTATTCAAAAAATATCAGACCGCCTGCCTGCTTCTCGAATTCACAAGTCCGTCGGTGAACAGTTTTCTCAACATCTGCTAGCTGATTTTCGTTTTCGCAGCCCAAATTCAGTAGACCTACTGCTTGGTGCTGACTACTTTTCCGAAATACTCGATTTTAGTAAACCGCCTTTAATAAAGGGCGCTCCTTCCGCTTTGTCAACTGTTTTTGGTTATGTTGTGTTTGGCAAATTGCCCGACATCCAGCCACCTAGTTCTGTAACAAATAACGATTCGTTTTTATCATACGTTTTCCCTGATAACTCTGAATTCTCGTCGCCTGCTACTACTGTTAATCTCGTATCGCCTACTGTTGAAAATCGCACGTCAACTACAAATTCGATTTCGCCTCCAATTCTCGCCGTCAATCATCAAACTATCGTCCCTGCTATTTCAAAAATTGAACTCGGTGCTACTGTAAACCCCGAGCTCAATAATTCTATCGTTTCTACTGTTAATTCGACTAATTGTTTCCTTGTTTCGCCTGCATCTGACAACGATTCTTTTCGCCCTACTGTTTTAACAAATCGTCTTCGTAAAACTTCAGTCTCTCCGCCTTCAAATCGATTCGCCGCTTCATCCGAGATCATCGCTGTTGATTCTCGTCTCGCTTCGCCTACTGACTCCGCCAGTATCTCGACCGATTTTGCTGCTGGTACTTCGTCCATTCGTCGCTTCAAGTCTACGCCTCGCTTCAAGTCTGCGCTGAAGGCTCCCTCCGAGTTGTCTTCAACTAATTCCTCGTCAAATCGCTTCTCGTCGTCTCTCGCACACTCTGTTAACAAACCGCTGCAAATCGCTTCGCTAAAGGGCAATCGGCCCTCCTCAGTCGCTTCATTCTCTGCTAACGCTCTTCTCGCGCCGTGTGCCCCTCTTGGCGGGCGGGGCCCCAATCGTCGTACACAGTATTCACAACCGGTGAATAATTGTAATTTCAATTCTCGTCCTTCGTTCAACGCCTGGTGTAACCTTCGTAAATCTCGCACGTCGCCTCAACCTCAATCACGGATTCACTCTCCACTAGTTAGTGAAGTTCGCCGTACCGCAATTCAGAATTCTTGTCGCTTTTGTTCGCCTACTCGCCAGTTCGTTTCGCAACCCGCTTACCAGTTAGCTTCGCCTTTGGGCAACTAACTTTTCTCCGTCGTTTCACTTCGTTTTCCGCTTAACTTCATCTACCTTCGTTTTCGCCTCTTCGTTTGTTTTCTTCGTTCGTCATTTTCTTCTTCTTCTTCTTCGCTTCTGGTTGTCAACCCTTGTTGGCAATCACATCAAGATCGTTCCGTTATTCGTTGGCTTCCGCGCAAGCCGTGGAAGATGCTCCGTTCGTCGTTGGCCGGGCAAACCCGTGCGTTTGTCACGCCACATCAAGATGTGTCCGTTCTTCACCTCGTTCGTTTCTACGTCTTCAATCGTCGTCGATGCTTCGCCCATCGTTTTGCTACGTTTTCCGCTCCCTGTTGCGTCAGGGCGGGCGGCTTCGTTTTTCGTCTTCTTCCTGCGTTTTCCGCTCCCTGTTGTTTCAGGGCGGGCGGCTTCGTTCTTAATTCAGTTCTTTGTAAATCGCTTACTTCGATTTAGGCGGGCGGTATGTTAGCGCCAGTCTCTCCCGGGTTAGTTCAAACTGTTTTCCCCGCTAATCACAATTGTTCCTGCCTTTGTTTCCGCGTGACATCACTAATCACGTCATCCTTTATCCCTACTCTTTTCTGCATATCCGGCATCCTTATACACACTCTTGTATCGGCTTTCGTGATGAATGGAAGCGTTTCTGCCTCCTGCGCTTAGCGCGTGGCTTGGGTGTCGATTCCCTGCCATTCTTCGTCTACAATCAGTTTGTTTCGTTACTCGTCGGTTTACTATGAACCTAAACTGTTCGTTATTCTTTGCTTTGTGTGAATCATATTCAATTGCTCATGTATTTTGTATTGTGAACTGTTGTTGTTTGTTTATTGCAATGTTACCAGTGTTTCTCCACGTGCGTACCTACAAGTTTCAAGTCGTTTTCTGGATTCCAGGTAAGAGCGTTTTTCATTTATTACGAATAGTTGTTCAAGTGTGTGTCTCCCTATGTCTTTGTCCTATCAATTATGTCCCCTACCTTTCGTTATTTTGTTCCTCCTTCTATTAATTCATTTCGTTTATTTTCTAAGTCGTTTTAGCTGTGGTTGGCAGCCGCTTAAAACTAACCTGGTCCTCCGAATTCAGTTAATTAATCGTCTACTAATTACTGTAGAATTATTCAGTTTAAATTCGTTTTATTGTCTTTTATTCAGCGCCTTACAAGCGCTAACAAACACATTCTTGTGTTTAACGTAAGATTACTTCCATAAATGATAAATAAAGATGGTTTTTTTCTTAAATAAATTTGTAGAAAATTTAATTCTGAAAAGATTCATGTAAATTACTCAGGAAAAAAATGAATAATAGGTATTGAAATTTCACTTCATTTAAAATCAAAACAGACACACATTTTTAACTGCATAAAATATTAACTAATATTATGTAGGTTGGGAGTAACAGCTGATCAATCAGCTGTTACTCCCAACCTACAAAGTGCGTCTGTTTTGATTAAAGCGAAATTTCAAAATCTATTATTCATTTTTTTCTTGGGTAATTCACATGAATCTTTTCAGAATTAAATTTTCTACAAATTTATTTAAGAAAAAATACACCTTTAATTATCATTTATGGAAGTAATCTTACGTTAAACACAAGAATGTGTTATTTCTTTGCACCAATTCATGTGTTTTATGTAAGATATCTCTGAAAGTATTGCATATACAGCTCTGGAACCAATTTTATTTAATTTTTCAGATTAGAAAACTTAAGAAACAATAGTATTTGTATCTTTGTAACTACATTTAACATTTTTATACGGCCTTACTTCACCGAGGGTACAGAGTTCTAGGTGACATTTTTTGCTAGCCGTAACTCGCTAACTAAGCGTTTTCAGGCATATATTTATATATGATTTTTTTTTCTTATATTTAGCTTTAGAATGAGATCCCAAGAGATTGCCGTATAGTTTTGAATCACCCTGTATATATCTAAATACCTATCAACACCTTACCGCATCACTGAAATTCATACGACATGTTCATGTTACACTTACACCCTTCTTCTACCGACCATTCATCTGACAAACACTTTTTTCAGTGAAACTTCAAACCGAGTTACATATTATCCACATAGAAATAAACTCACTTCATTCTAAATACAGAAATCCGCTCACTTTATTTTTCCAACCGGGTTGGTCTAGAGGTAAAGTCGTCGCCGTGAGTCAACTCTTTAAAAGCTGATTTTTGGAGACGAAGGTTCCTGGTTCAAATCCCAGTAAAGGTAGTTACTTTAATACGGATTTGAATGCTAGACAGTGGTTACCGGTGTACTTTAATGGTTGGGTTCAATTAATCATACTCCCCAGGAATTGTCGACCTGAGTCTGTACAAGTCTACACCTCATTTAAACGTCATACACATCATCCCCATCTCATTGGGTCATGGGTTGCTTATTGTTCTGAATTGAATTGATTGCAACGTACACACATTAGGGATACAAAACACTTTCTTTTTCCCTTAACTTGTCAGAAATTCTCTCTCTCTTTCTCTTTCTCTCTCTCTCTTTTTAAAAAGGGAGACTGTACTTTGTATCCCGCCATGTTAAATTTGCTATTTTTAGGTACATTTTTCATAGGATTGGTAAAAGATAGGGAAATTAAACTTTACGCACTATAGGTGTCGGGTTTCTTCTCGAGCTACTGACATTTTGTTCAATTTAATCTTTGGACCATATCATTTTTTTTTAAATACGAGTAACATAAAATTTTTACAAATTGTTTTCCATATCACTAATTTTTTGAGCACCTGAGGAAGTCATAAAAATGTCGGTATAATTTATGTGGCTATACAAGATAATTAGTTGGTAAAGATTTCAGGCTGATAGGTTTATTGGTTTCTGAGAAAAATGTACCTAGTGTTAAAAATATAAATTTACGGGTAAAGGTAAGAAACAAGAAGGCACAAATCAAAAGCTATATGTACACAAACAAGTAAAATTTCCCATCAAAAGTTGTTTGGAAAGCTGAACCAACAGCTGACATTATTAAAAACCGTGATGCAGATATTTTAAAAACTAAAATTCTCTTCACACTAAAACTAGCAGTATACAATTATGAAAAAATATTCGTTCTTCGTAACATGATAATTTTTCTGTGTAAACCTGATAATATAATTTTTCATGAAAAAAATATTTTTTGACGTAATTTATTGTTTTTCAGATAGATCTAGGCCTAAACTATTAAAAAACATAATAAACCAAACATCGAAATTTTGAATTAAACCGTCGTGCAATCTCCCCTTAGAAAAAGAAGAAATTAAGAGTTACTAATGAAAAGATTTTTAGGAGAGAAAAGTAGACAATTTCATCGTGAAAGAACATAAAAACAAGATGAGACAAACTTATTGGACACATCCTGCGTCATATCAAATCGTTGGAACGATAGCAGAGTGAATAATTGATAGAGAGAATCGACAAGGAAGACCAATATTGTCTTGTTTAGGTCATCAGCCGAAAGTTTGAGCCTCTAGTCGTTTTACTAAGTAAAACGAATAGTGATGTAGTTTACAAATTGCATTCCTTACTTTTTTTATTTATTTTTTATCCTTAATGTGTGTACGTTGCAATCTGTTCAATTGAGAACAATAAGCAACCCCATCACCCAATGAGACAAGGATGATATGTATGACATATAAATGAGGTGTAGTCTTGTACAGAAACACTCACAGAGTGTGAGTATGGTTAATTGGACCCCCATCCATTAAAGTACACCGGTAACCACTGTCTAGTATTCAAATCCGTATAAAAGTATACCTTTACTGGGATTTGAACCAGGAGCCTTCGTCACCGAAAATCAGCTGTTAAACAGCTGATTCAAGGCGACAACTTTACCTCCAGACCAACCAGGTGGGCATTCCTTACTAAGTGAAAAAGTATGCTTATCAGCGTTCCAGGTCCAATAAAAAGAATCTACTATACACTATGCTAATGACACCTTCATTTCATTCACCACAGGGTCCAACTGTGGTGAATGAAATAGGTGATAATTGTGACTACTACCGGTTCATAATCATAGACACCCACCCGAGTTTCAACCCAAAGCATCTCCAAAACTATGTGTTGGATTTTAACATATTTTACATCAAAATTTAGCTCATTTTATTCTGCGTCGACTTATAAGAGTCATATATTTTTAATGTTATGTAAAAATTGCCACATCTAGGTTGGAAGACAAAAGACCCGGTTTTTTCGCCATCTCAACAAATTTCATGCGTTTAGAGGCGTGTAACTCGATAATTGTTCGACCGAAAAGTTTTAAATTTTAACACAACGTAGAAAATTATGTTTTTATACCGTGCAAGAAATTTTTAATCAGTACGTTATTTAAATTTTGATTTATTAACAATATTCTGAACCCTTGCTATCCCGGTAACAGCTCGATCGTTGGGCACAAGCAAACTATCGTTTTATTCAGCGTAAAAAACTTATCACAAATATGTAAATAACATGAAAATATTGATTGGCCAATGTTGTGGTAGAATTTTTAAAATTTAGAAAAATAGACTTGGTCATTGGGTGGGGGGGGGGGGGGCGCTACTATCAGTTATTCAGTCCGACACTGTGTCACGTACACATGGATAGCAGCGCCCTGCCCCTGCATAACCAAGTCTATTTTGCTAAATTTTAAAAATTCTACCACAACATTAGCCAATCAATATTTCATGTTATTTACATATTTGTGCTAAGATTTTTACGCTGAATAAAACGATAGTTTGCCCGTGCCGAACGATCGAGCGGTTACCGAGACAGCAAGAGTTCAGAATATTATTAATAAATCAAAATTTAAATAACAAACGAGTTTGAAATTTCGTGCACGCTATAAGAATACAATTTTCTATGTTGTGTTAAAATTTTTCTGTCAAATAATTATTGAGTTACACGTCTCTAAACGCATTTAATTTGTTGCGATGGCGAAAAACCGGGTCTTTTTGTCTTCCAACCTCAATATGGCAATTTTTAATAACATTAAAAATATATGACTATTATAGGTCAACGCAGAATAAAATTAGCTAAATTTTGATGTATTTTGAGATGCTTTGGGTTCAAACTCGGGTGTCTATGATTATGAAACCGCTAGTAGTGAATTTTACACCAGTTTCTGTTCTGTTGATAAAATGTTACAGTCATATAACTGGCTAACCATGTGTTGAGGGAGACAACTATTTTTTGTTGCTCAGGTACTATCAGATCGAGTGCAAAAATAATTTAAGACCCAACCTGCCAATAATCAATAGGTCCATCTGGGCAATAATCTATAGGTCTGCAGGTCTTTAATAATCTGTATATTTAATTCTTTCCAATATTGCCGTAAAATGTATAATCAGTCCACATGTTAGACCAAGAGAGAGTAAAATGAAACAAAAAGGAAACCTCGATGCTGTAAGGCAGAACAAATAGATAAATATCTCGTGTGAAACATTCACACAACTTTCTCTTGCCAATGCAAAAAATGACCAATATAACTTAACATTAATACTAATAAAACATTAGAAATAAAGAAAAAACTAACTTCAAAAAACATAACTTTATTTTAATCTTGAGTGAAAGACGCAAAATGAAAATCGACCTCAGTAAACAAGTAAACAAAGCGAGAAACAGGGTAATAAACCGTCAGAATATAAAATAATTTGTTTACCAAGTTAGAATATGGTCACATACTAACTTAAGACAGGATCATGTTCGTAGACCAGGACACAGAATCCACTTTTGCACTTTTCTGATTTATTACAATAATAATTTAATAGACTGTACAAGCAAATGCACTTGTATTTAATATTCCAGCTCATGTTTCATTTCACCTCCCAAATGAACTTAGATATTTTATATAACATCATTATTTAGTTACGTTACAACCTACATTCAATCCCTTCTTTCCAACTGACAAGAAGTAAAAATATTTCTGAAGTAACCATTATTTCTCTGAAAAGCATTTCGAATAGCTGTTGTTGAAGTTATCACCCGAAAGGCTAGTTTGAAACTCTATAGAGCAGTGATTCTCAACCATTTTTGCTCCGCAACCCTCAAATAGTAAAAATTAAAAAAATTAATATTTCACGACGCCCCTTGATAATAATAGTAAGCTTTTTTTTGTGTGTCTTTAATTTTGTTGTTGTTTAGGTCAAAAGCCAAAAGGCTGGTTTGAACCTCTAGAGGTTTTACTAAGTAAAAACGAGGAGTAAGGTGGTTTACCATTGCTTTCCTCACTGAGTTGAAAGAGTATGCTTATCAGCATGCCAGGCCCTCCGAAAAGCACTCACTTTCCACCCTGCAAATGACACCTTCGCTTCATTTACCACAGGGTCTGGCTGCATGGTGAAATTCATTACTCTTAGAGGAGATAACTCTGACTTGTGTCTTCTACACCTCTACCTCTTCTGTTCTCAAATAGTTCAGTCATATAAGTGGCTGACTATGTGAGAAGAAACAGAACTATTGTTTTAGCCCTGGACCAAACAGATAGAGTGTAATATAAATAACACTCCACCTGCCCGTTTTGGGCATGTGTTTAATTTTATAAATCTTTAACAATATACTATAGATTAAAGTACGACGACTAGATTTGATGAGAGTTATTATTAGGCGTGGAATGAAAGAAGGGGTCACACCCACCATTCTATCCTCCAGGATGACGTAATCATTCTATGATGGAAATGAAAATGGAAGCCCAACGGTGAAGAAATTAAGAAGATGTAATGTTGATAAAGTTAATGATAGAATGTTATCAACCCACCGGGTTGGTCTAGAGGTAAAGTCGTCGCCAAAATCAGCTGATTTTCGGAGACGAAGGTTCCTGGTTCAAATCCTAGTAAAGGTAGTTACTTTTATACGGATTTGAATACTAGACAGTGGTTACCGGTGTACTTTGATGGTTGGGGTTCAATTAACCATACTCTTTCAGGAATGTTCGGCCTGGATCTGTACAAGACTACACCTCATTTACACGTCATATACATCATCCTCATCTCATTGGGTCATGGGGTTGCTTATTGTTCTGAATTAAACAGATTGCAACGTACACACATTAGGAATAATAAAAAAAAAATGTTATCGAAGAAGATCCCTACACCAAAGACGGCGAAGACATCAAAAATTTGGAAAATTTTGAATGGTGACTTGTTGAGCGAGGTCGTTTGGATGATTTTGCAATATATCAAAGAAATTTTGATAAAGTTGTCATGTAACGTCTTTTACGTAGTGAATACGAAGGTCAGAATGAAGGGTGTCATTTCTCACGTACCAAGGTGCTCCAGCGGCAAGCCTTAAATATCTAGATTGAAATACCCTTATTTTGTTTAAATTGGTTCGAGGAGCAGCACCAAAAATCTGGATTCCATACAGCCAGAGAGATTTCAGCAACGTCTTGTAAATAGTAATATATTGTTTCAGCGGTAGACGAGAACGCAGTTTAACTACAGTCCAGCCTCTCTTAGTTTGCTCCTAATGTAAACAAACAATGACGTCACTGAGCATGCGCATTATATCAAAATGTGTACATGCTGATTAAAAAGTAACAACAAAATACTTTCAAAAGTATTTAAATACAAAATGCTTTTAAATATATTTTTTAAAATGAAAATTGTTAAGCCTACATCATATCATGACTGATGTTTTTAGTACTTTAAGTACTTTTAATTTAAAAAATAGTTAACTTAATAGGAATACGGCATCCGTAAAGTCGCAGACTTTAGCGTGTACCCTGTAGTAGGTGGTTTTTGTTTGTTGACAGTAGGAGCAAACTAAGAACGGCTCAACTGTAGGTGAAACAAACATCTGAGTAATCCTTACTATTTATAATTTAATTTTGACTGTAATTATAAATGCAAAATATTTTTTTAATTTTATATATTCAAACTGCACTAATTTTATGTCTTTAAAGAAAATACAGACAGGAAAAAATATGAAATACAACTATCTCTATTATTTTATATTGCTGCTTTTGTTTTGGTTTAACGTCCGACTGTTCTACGATTACTGCTAATGCAAACGGTGAAGGATGAAATGATTTCTTTATAACGTATGAAAATATGCCGTACCTGAATGGGATTCGAACCCAAGACCGCATGATGAGAGGCAAGCACGTTATTAACTACGCCAATGCGGCCGGCCTTTATATTGCTGCGTTTATACTTTTATAGTAGCGAAGTGTATGAATATGTACGTTTTGGCTTGCTCGACGAAATGAATATGAAAATTCTGTCACAGAAACATTGAAAATATTAATACCTTTTTCCACGTCTTATCTCTGCTTATAGGGGTTTTGCTTTGTGATTGCTCTAAAAACTAAATGTAAGAATCGTAAGTATGTTATAACTCAAAAAAATTTACTTTTATATGTTTCTTACGAAGATCCACGTATGAAGAAAATTTTAAATGAAAAACAAATGCAACCGTGACATTAATAAGTAATACATGATTAATTTCTTTTCTTTTCTTTACAAGTAAGTGTACTTTTTATTGCTTGTAAAATTTTTATAAGGTTTTTTTTGCTTTTGAGACCTTAGTAGATCACTTGAATCAAATAAATGTAGAGTCTTAGTTTCTGCATTGTTGCTGCAGTCTCCTTTTTCCCCAGAAGTTTTTCATATTCTGGGATGTTGCTAGTCTTGCGGCCTTTGAACAGACTCTAGTGGATTTTTGGGGTTCTTCTAATCGGGTGTTAGAGGTGTGAAGAAGTTTAAGTTTTTTCAGTTTTGTTTCTTAGGTCAAGTAGTTAAAGCCCAATCTTGTCCATGTCTTCTTTAATCTCTGAGATCCACCTTGACGTGTTTTTTTTCCTTTAGTGACTTTTCCGCTAACAGTCTTAAGATCCTGGTTTCTGGTGTTCTGAGTACATGTTCGAAAAAAGATACCCTTTTTTTCTCATCGTGTCTAACATTATGCGTTTGTTTATAGATTTCTTTATTTGGCAACAGTGTCCAAATTCCCTCTCTTTGGTGTTTGCTTCCTATGCACGTTTTTAGGATCCTCCTTTCGACTTTAAGTAAGTTTGTAATAAATGATTTTTTCTCATAAAATGATTAAATGATATCATTATTTCATGACCCCCAGGTTGAAAATCACTGCTCTGGAGGAATTACTACCTAAAACGAAGTATGAGTTGGTTTACCATTGCCTTCCTCACTGAGTGGAAAAGTATGCTTAACCACATGACCGGCCATCTGAAAAGTATCCAATTTTCTACCTGCAAATGACAACTTCACTGCATTCACCAGCACCACAGGGTCTAGCTGTCTAATGATGAAATTTATTAATTTCAGAGGAGATAACTGTGACTAGTGTATTTTACAGCAGTACCTCATCTGTTGTTAAATGTTTCAGTCATATAATTGGCTAACCATAAGTAAGAAACAGAACTATTTTTAAAGACCTAGAACTAGCAGATCGAATCCAAATTATTTAACAATCCACCTGCCTTTTATGGGGATAGTACAAACATTAGAGATTTTAAAACAATCCCATTCAAAGCATTTCTTTTGTCGCAATCTACTGTGACGCTTATCGCTAACGTCCGTTTCGGGATCTAGGTGGTAATTAAATAATTAATACACTAGAGTTTACAATTACAAATATTTATTACAACTAAAAGAGTTACAAATAAATAACAACCTAATTATATTGAAGTAATACAATAAATAAATTAATAATTTTTTTAATGCTACTTACAACAATTATATAGAATGCACATAAATGAAACTGAATACACAAAAACTGAATTTAATACACCTATAGTACATTTGTTTTTGGAAGAAGCTTGTAAGGGGAGGGTGAGTAGGTAGAGTAGGGATAGTTTCAAAGGGGCAAGTGTTGTCTCCTTCTCACTTAATGATCATTCCCTCTCTTTCTACCTGTATCTACTGTTACAACTACGAGATGATTCCCCCACCACTAAACATAACAGCTCAGCGGCACAGAGTGTTGGAGGGAAAGCTTCTAGCTAGAACAAATGACCTGTACACAATAACTTTACACAATGCACACACACACAAAGACAGTATAACAATCTTTGCCCAACACAATGTCCGGAACGCGCCCTGTACAACGCTCGATAGCCACTCGTCAAAGATCAAACGGATACTAACTGACTGATCGCGCTCGGGGGTCTCTTTATATAGTGAATCAAAAAAGAATCTTCCCGAAAGACACTGAAATTCGATACAAATAATAAAGTACAAAAAACCTTTATGAATGAGTGCTAGAAAAATCTATTTTAAACAAGTCAACAATAGAAGATCTTATTGTAAATAAAAAGTGTAATCAACCGGCCCTTTCATAAATAGTCGTAAAACAATAACCTGACCTTCTCATACACCTTTTATAAATAGGTACACTTTTATTGTTACTATTGCCCTATAGTTACTTTTTCACTCTATTATCTACTCTTTACCATTTTATGAATGAAGTACTAGAAATTTCGAGAACCATGCCCTTCTTCGATATTGTCACACTACTATCCTTGTTGAACACATTCCAACCCATATAACAAACAACTTCTTAAAAATTAAGGCAACCTACACAAATCCTAATTCCAAATTCCAAGTTTCAACGCACGTTATTCCATTCTTCAGGTACTTAGTACTATGTTCATACACAAACCAACCGCTTATCACATGCTTTTTGGATTTAGGGAGCCTGAACACGAGTATTTCAGGTATAAGTCGAATTTGATTTTTTTTTGTAATTCCTAGTTTGTGTACGTTGCAATCTGTTCCATTCAGAACAATAAGCAACCCTATGGCCCAATGAGATGAGGATGATGTGTATGACGTGTATATGAGGTGTAGTCTTGTACAGACCCAGGTCGACCATTCCTGAGAGAGTATGGTTAATTGAATCCCAACCGTCGAAGTACACCGGTAACCACTGTTTAGCATTCAAATCCGTATAAAAGTAACTACCTTTACTAGGATTTGAACCAGGAACCTTCGTCTCCGAAAATCAGCTGTTAAACGGCTGATTTTGTCGACGACTTTACCTCTAGACCAACCCGGTGGGTCGAATTTGAAAAATTGACATGAAAAAAATACTGTATACGTTGGGACAATTTGAATTAGCACAAGCAGCTTCCGTGTTTATCTACTCCACTCTTCGCCCCTCACCTTGCAACGACGGTACAGTCACAAAAGTATACAAATTGCTACTGCAATGTGCGACTCACGCACAATCACTACGCTTTGTTTTCACTGTTGTCATTAATGATTTGTCAGACATATTATGATGTGGACTAATTTGTCTTCATACATGATTTTCTGTTCATTATAAATATATTCTAGACCAATTTGTTTAGTTAGTTGCGTTCGTCTATAGAGTATAGTTTAGTGAGATTTTTAGGGTTAGTTCTGGTAATTTATAATTTAATTTTTTACTGGGACTAATTAAATACATATTTTAAAATGAATTAATTATTTGTAAGTTTGTACATTGAAATAATGTTGAAGACGTTTGCGTACATTTAAATTTGTAGACCTTGTTAAAAGAATAGGTTATGGATGTACTTTATGCGGAACCGTGTGTAAACGTAGAGTAAGAGTTGTGCCAGTTCAAATTTCCACAGTATAATTCCCTATAGACTATATTGTGACACTTATCTCTAAGGTCCGTTTCGGGATCTGGGTAAAATTAAATAATTAACAAACAATCGTTTAAAATCACAAACAAATATTTATAAAGCACTATAAATTATAATTCTAATTAATTAATTATTAATTAATTATAATTCCTAGAATTAAATTACTTATAACAAATAACCAACTAATTAATTGATCTGACTAACTAATGATCTGCTTTTAGGACCTTTTGAAGGCTCCGTAACTGCTTTTGCAGATGACACAGCTCTCTCATATGGGGTAGAAAACTTGGATATTTTTAACAACCATAATGCAACATGATCTTCAGCTATTGGCACTTTGGTTTCGTTTTAATAAGTTGAATTTAAATCTAGAAATAACTGTTTACCTTAATTTTAGTCTTTCACGGTCTTTCGTTTTTGATCAACCACTGCAATACCATGAAGTGGAATGTTCTTCTAATGTGTGTAATTGTGGGTTAATAAAACAATCAAATAACGTTAAATATCTTGGACTTCTAGTTGAGGATGATCTTCTGTGGAAAGCGGATGTTTTAAATCTCAAAAAATACTTACGTCTTCTCCTACATAGGTTTTATTATTTACAATATAATATGTGTCCCAGATCTTTGTTCAAGCAAATTTATTTTGCTCTTGTACACTCACGGTTGTCGTATGGAATTGCATGTTGGGGTAGTACATACATTACTCACATTAAATCTGTGATTAATCTACAAAAATCTTTTCTATACACTATTAATGGTTACAAAAAGTGCGATCGTATGAGCCTGTTCCAGGAATTTGGAGTTCTTCCTTTAAGGCATTTATTTGTTTCCAAGTTTCTGATACAATTCTTTTGGGCTTGTGGTAACCGTGAAGTAATAATTGATCCCAATAAAACCAATTATGGTACTAGGAATGCTGGAAAAATTAAGACTAGAAAACCAAATAGTACATTTTTTCAGAAGTCATTTCTCTATGTTGAGAGGCGATTCGTTAACGTACTTCCACCCCATATACACAGTATTATGTCACCACATCTATTAAAACATAAACTAAAATATCATATAATATCGATCTGCGAGCAAAAATTTCAGAAACTTTTCCAGGTCTTAAAAAAACTGTTTTATTAATTTTTAATTTTCATTTTGCGACAGTTTAACTGTCTCTTTATGCTCATTTATTGAATTAATTTCGTATAAAGTTAAAATATATTATTGTAAAGTAGTTATAGTTATAAAATAAAAATTATAATATCGCTATTATAATATAGCGACTACCAGTAGTAATTTAACTTAATAATTTTATAGTAGTTATAATTATTTAAGTGAATTAAGGTTTTTGTTCTGTAGACTCCTCCTATGCACAGACAGAACTCTTTGTGAAGAAGAGTTTTTGCGTATAAGTATATTTAGTTTACGGGGAGTGTGGAATAAAAAAATAAAAAAAATATCGATTTTTCGTTAAAAATATAGTTTGAAATGGCGTAAGAATCATGTTGCTTTGCCAACTAGAAAATATTTTATTAATTTTGTTGTGTTTGTGTGTTTAAGCTGATTTGCCATCTGCCACGAAATTTTACAAAATAATTTTCCCTTTCGAATAATATTTTACTGTGATTTATTAAACTATTTTTTCACACTCCCGTCTTTCTTTTATTTATTCATAGGTTGGCAGTATAACCGTAAAGTTTATAACCTGTACTATTTTTGTTGCGGTCTGTCTTTGTTTACACTCGTGTTTTTGTTTCTTAAACCTTAAACGCGAATATCTCAAAACGCCATTTTTAGAACTTTATATACCTTTTTTTCATCTTTCACAAAAGGTACTAGACTGAAATTTATATGAACTATGTTAATCGTCAAGTTCTATTATTGATTGAATTTGCCGTTTTTAAAAATATTGAAAATTGTGGGAGAAAAAAATTTTTTCGGTGATTTTCGATGTACTAATAGTCTCTTTTTAAAAAAAACTGTGAAAATCAAAATTCTTACCATAATTAAATGCTACACATTCTAATTATGTATCAAAGAGTGGCATTTCATACAAGAAAAATTGTAGCTCTAGCTGTAGTGGTTGCTGAGAAAAAGGTACAAACATTAACATCGCTTATGATACGGACTATACGGAAAAATATTTCTGCTTAAAAATTGTAATTATTCAAAAAAGTATTTCTACTAGGAAACAGTATACTATTCTGAATGATATTTCTGCTGGAAAATAATAATTTATTCGAAAAAGTATTTTTGCTAGAAAATAGTCAACTATTCTGAATAGTTAACTACTCGGAAATATATTTCTACTAAAAAATAGTATTTGCTATTACAAAATAGTAATTTATTCAAAATAGTATTCCTACTATAAAATAGTAAACTACTCTGGATAATTTTCTGCTGCAAAATAGAATTTCTACTAGGAAATAGTAAACTATTCTGAATAGTAAACTATTCAGAAATATATTTCTGCTGATAAATAGTATTTCTACTGAAAAATAGTAAACTATTCTGAATAGTTAACTATTCAGAATTATATATCTGGTGCAAAATAGTATTTCTATTAGAAAATAGTAAACTATTCTGAACAATATTTCTGCTGAAAAATAGTCAATTATTCAAAATAGTATTTCTAATACAAAATAGTAAACTATTCAGAATAATGTTCTTGATAAAAAATTATAATGCTGTTATATTTATAATTTAAATTACTTGGCTAAGTGTTTTGTGATAGCAGAAAAATCAATTCAGAGGTCTCACAACTTACAATTTGATTTTCTATAACTAAATTAAGAGAATAATTTTTTTTTTTGACTTTATTTAAGAAACTAAACTACAACTGTGTAAGAAGTTAACACAACCAGCAGTTATAATGTCAATAGTTTTATATAAATGTCTTGATGTCACTTGTGTGAGGTAGTCGCCCAGCGGCAACCCCTCAGGACGATTCACAAAAGGTCTCTATTCCATTGCCTTTTCAGTCTTCTAGGTGGGTTGTGTGGTAGGTAAGGAGCGGACAATGACTGAATTTGTGGATTTGTGTGATAGTGTAGTTTGCTATGAAAACGTCTGTAAAGTTTCTTTATTGTTTCGTCTACCGTTTCAATGTTAAGGTCTCTATGTAATGTTCTGTTACTAACGTATGTTGGACAGCCTGTGATGATGCGTAAAGTTTTGTTCTGGAATGTTTGAATACGTTTTATGTTAGATACTTTAGCTGATTCGTAGATCACTGAACCGTAGGTCCAAATAGGACGAAGAAGTACCTTGTAACAGTTAAGTTTCTGAGTAATTGGAAGAGGAGATTTATGGTGAATAAGACTGTAAAGAAGTTTTAACCGCGCGTTAAGAGATTGCCTTTTGAGTCTGGTATGTGGATTCCATGTCAGTCTTCTGTCTAGTGTCAGTCCTAGGTATTTCACTGAGGTTTTTTGTGGGATCGGTGTATTGTGTAAATAAACTGGGGGACAAGTTTGTCGTCTGAGAGTAAATGTAATGTGTTGTGATTTTTCAGCATTAAGTTTAATTTTCCAAGTAGTACACCAATGTTGTACAGTATTTATGTGATGTTGAAGATTAAGCGTTACAACTTCGCACCTGGCTTCGCTGGCTAATATTGCTGTGTCATCGGCAAATGTTGCAGTTATAGTTTGTTGTGTGGTAGGAAAATCGGATACGTAGATGGAGTACAAAAGGGGTGACAAAACTGCTCTTTGGGGAACTCCTGCATTTATGGGACGACACGAAGATACAGCGGAACCTTGTTTTACAGAAAAGAAGTGATGTGAAAGAAACGACTTGATTACTAGATAGTACGTAGACGGTAAAACAGATTTCAATTTAAATAAAAGACCGTTATGCCAGACCTTGTCGAAAGCCTGACTGACATCAAGAAAAATTCCAGCCAAATATAATTTCCGTTCTAATGATGACGCTAAAATATAGACTATACGGTGTAATTGGTGAATAGTAGAATGGTTTGACCGAAAGCCAAATTGATGATCAGGGATGACATGTTGTGGAAGAATAGTTAAAAGCCGTTTGTGAAAAATCTTTTCAAATATTTTGGAGCACAGTGGAAGGAGACTAATTGGGCGGTACGATGAAGGAACAGAGGGAGGTTTATTAGGCTTTAAAATCATACGAATTTGCGAATGCTTCCACTGTATAGGGAAGGTTGCTGTACGAAAGATAGAATTAAATAAACATGTCAGAAATACAATACCCTTTCGAGGCAATTCTTTGAGTACTTCGGAGCATAAAAGATCATACCCGGGGGCTTTTCCAGTTTTTAAACCGGCTATTTCACGTTTAATCTCAGATGGTTTAATCGGATCATGGGGAAGCGAAACCGGCAAAGGTATGTCTAGGGATTGTAGGACTTAATCATCATGTGTGACGTCTGCTAAGTCCTGATGTGGTTGAAATATCTGCTCTAAATGGTCAGCAAAGAGTTCTACTTGCTCTTCGTCTGTGATTCCCCACGGCTCCCCCTCGTTACGTATTGGAACACGCACTTGCGACTGTCTGAGTATAGCTCTTGTTTTCCTCCACAAGCTACCATCCCGACTGGAAAGTTGACTGATTTATTCATCACGTTTATCATCTTGAAAAAGTTTTAGTTAAGTCTTAAGTAAATTAGTTAATTTAGTAAATATACGTTTGTCAGCAAGCAGTCGAGTGTTTTGCCACCTTTTCCTGGCTCGCCGTTTGTCAGTGATAAGATTTTTAATGTATTGTGGGTAAATTGGGTACAAATTTGGAGGTTTACAGATTGAAGAGGCCCATGCAGCCTGCTGTACAGTTTCGTTAAAAAATTCTATTGCCTTTTCTATTTCCTTTCCGGTTTTCAGTGAAATAGGTATATTTAGAGAAGCGTTTAAAATTTCACGAAAGTTATTCCAATTCGTCTCTCCAGCGACTAAGGTAGGGTTGGTTTGGGAACTGGGTTCTGCCCACAGCGACAGATACACAGGGGAATGGTCAGATGATAAGTCCGGTGTAGACGAAATGTCGTATGGAACGTTCGTTAGACATTTTTGGAAAAACAGGTCAAGAAGGTCCGGAATTTTTCTATGGGAAGTTGGCCAATAAGTGGGAGAATTTGGAGAAATTGCACGAACATTATTCACAGTTATACTACTAAAAAGATTTCTTCCTCGAGAAGTGGTCAATCGAGAGCCCCAATGAACATGTTTGGCATTAAAGTCACCACCGACTAGGAAGCACGAACCAAGTTTAGTAAAGAAGTCAGAAAACATAGCTCGAGAGATAACAAATCGTGGAGGACAATAAACAGAACCGATTGTAATATTTTTATGAAGAGTTTTTATTACGATGCAGGAGAATTGAATGCAAGGGGTGGAAATATTTTGACAGGGATAATGAGTTAAAGATGATTTAATAATTACTGCAACACCAACGTGAGCCGTGTTGGATGCAATGTAAAGTCTAGTTCGTTTCTGTGCTGGGCGAGACCATTTGCGTTCCAGAGAAGAACTGACAGGGACCCACAAGTCAGTAAGTTATTTGGCATATGTGTGAGCGAGCGACTGTGTAAGATTAGTTAATTGTGAAAGAAGACTGAAAAGGGGTTGGATGAGTTTATTTAAATTTGTGATTAAACTTACTAAATCAGTTGATGTCTGTGAATGCGACTCGACAGGAGGCCACTGGGACGACTGGTTAGTGTTGATGTCTTCAGTGTTGCTGTATGTTCTTTGTCGTGCTGAAGCTGGTTGTGAAGATTTTTGCCAAGCTGTGTTGTTGATTGTTGTGTTGTTTGGTAGCAGAGGGAAGTCTGTCTGATTGAATGATGTGGTTGCTGCTGGTTGTGCTGGAGCAGAAGACGCTGTCCTTTGCTGTCGTTGATTGCGCAATGTTTGGAACACCTGACAACCTTTATAGTTGGCAGGGTGCGTGCCCCGGCAATTAGCGCATCTTGCAGGTGTCGTGCGTGTTTTTGTGCAGATTTTTGAATCATGCGCTTCACCACAACGTACACATCGAAATGGGTGGCGACAGTAGGTTTTGGTGTGAGCGAACGACTGGCATCTTGTACACTGTGGTATACTGCGTTTCTTTCGTGGTTCTTCAATAACAATTCTGTAGCTAAGAAGAGATTTCAGATCAAAAACCTTCTCGTCGTATGTGTCGCTGCTTATTTTTACAAAAAAGAATGGTAAAGGTGTTCGGATGATTTCTTCTTCTTGTTTGTCATTCACAATTACTTTTCGGCGAGATAGTACATTTGTCACTGTAACAGCAAAGTATCCTAACTGACGAAAAGCTTCTTGGATATCTTCTGTTCTTGCAGAAGGATGTAATCCGCGAATAACAACCTTTGGAAGTTTCTCCGAAGGCAGTTGATATGTATGAAAATTTGCGTTGTGTTGTTCAAGACACCGCACAAATATCCTGTAAGTTGCAGGCGAATTCGGGTAAACGATAACGTTAGAGACGCTGCTTTTTAAAGTAAATGAGTCCTGTCCTCCAACGTCTCTCAGAATTTTTATAAGACAGTTGGCATCTGCTACTCCCTTTAAATATATTGGAGGAACTTTGTCCTCTCGTAGTTCTGTTTCATCCATAGTGTTTGACAGAGGTGAAAATGAGTTAGAAAGGCGCACTGTATTGTCAATTTCTTGTCTCTTCTTTAGGCGTGAATCTTGATCACTATTTGAGAGTGGTCTCTTTTTCCCGACCACGTTTTCCCATATTGAATCGCTGCCATTTAGTTCAACATCTAGGTTAGTGTTCTCCGTTGCCATGGCAACCGACGTTGATTGTTGTGGTAATTTAAATGAAATGAAAAAGTCTTATTTAAAATAAATATCACACATAATGTCACATATCAAACGAAACTATATTAAATAATGATTGTCACAAACAAAAATTATCACCGGTATCGATAAAGAATAAACTATAAATTAAATAACAAATCGGAACGTAAGTTCGCGCACTGTTAGTCGATTAACAAAAAACAAGAGAATACTTAAAAAAAATTTAAAATTTAAGACCCATTTGGAACATTATAGTCAACTTTCAGACCTTAACGGATCCTTTGACTTATTTTCTTCTATCCCAAATCTTTATATTCTCAGATCTGGCTCTCCTCTGCTCATCAGTTATATTTTTTATTATTTAGTAATATAGTTTTTTTCTGTTTTGTTATTTAAAATGCAATAAATACAGTGAGTTTGGAGCAAATGAAACGTAATTATTACATTGTAAAAGAACAATGCAAGTATTTTCTAACCTTTAACTATAAATGAAGTTGTCATATTAGCAAGTGAAGGCCTCTACACATCAAATCAAGTGGTGTATTTGTATACTTGTTGGTTGTAGTTTAAATTAACCATACTTTCTCATGAAGGTCGGCCTGAGTTTGAACAAGACTATACCTCATTTATTTAAATGTTGTATAAACCATCCTCATCTGATTGGGTAAGGGGATTGATTATCGTTTTTAAATAAACAGACTGCAATGTACAAACATTAAGAATAAATACTGCATCTGTTACCTTGTAATCAATTATGTTGTACAACTACAGTAACCGCAATTTAGTCTGGCATTCTATACTTCGGCAAGCCTTGAGTTCAGATTTAGCCAAAAATATTACTACATATTTTGCAGTAATATAAACTTTGTAATAATATAAAACTTTACCGAATTAAACAAAGCTTACAATTCTGTAAAACTTTTATATATTTTTATTTTTCTACTTTTTTTTAACTTTTGAGACCCCATAGGATCACTTTAGCTCAAATTCAGGTTTGTTCCAGGGTTGGGTTTCTTTAAGAAGCACGCTCTCTTGAGACCGCCTTCCTTTCGTTTGGCGCACACTTTCTTAAGACGCTCCGATCTTTATCTCCGGTATCCATGGGTAAACACCCAGTTGTTGTATACTCTTGTGGGTGGGTTTTGGTGCAAATGTTATCATGTTAGCCTTGACCTGTTGATTTCGTTAGCAGGTCCTGTTTAGTGATCTTAAGTTCCTCCATATCTTGCTGTACATTTTTGTACAAGATTGCCGTACATTGCTTTTGATCTTAGAACTGCTTTGTAGTGTTTAAGTTTTGTGTGATAGGAAAGACATTTTTTGTTGTAAGTGTTTTTAGTAATTTGCTGTCTTTTGGAATGTTTAGAAATTCTCTCATTCCATGCTGCCTTTTCATTAAGATTATATGTGATTGTTTCTCCAAGATATTTAAAACTTTCTACAATGTCGATAGGATTCCCTTTACTATAACTATTATTTACATTAACGCCTTTTAAATTTCAGTCCTTCACGAGAATTTCTAACATCGGTAATATGAATAGGGTTTTCAAAATTCAAAAGAAAGCTATTAGATGTATGGTGGGAGCTAACCAGCTAACCTCATCCACACCACTATTTAGGAAGCTTAAATTGCTTACAGTTCCCTCTCTCTACATTTTTAGGTGATTATGTATATTAGGCAAATAAATTTCATGCAGAATTTCAATGTTCACAATCAAAACACGAGAAACAGAAATTATTATTATGTGGTTAATCACTTCACAAAATTGGTTAAACGAAAACCTACTTATGCAGGGCGAAAATTAATGAATAAATTACCCCAATTTTTCAAATGTTATGATGATTGGCATTCCTTTTAAAAAAATATGAAAAAATACTTGATCGGCGAAACGTTTTATAGCGTACAAGAATTTATTTCTTTATAGTAGTGATACGTTGGGTGATTCTTATAATTTGTATTTCAGGTGTTATAACTGACATAACCTATACTCCTCCTGGAGTCTCCAGGACGCATTTACAAAAACAAACAAAAAATAATTCTCTACACTCTTTCCTTTAAATATGTCACAATGTATTCATATAGATCAAGAGAAAGTAAAAAAATCTGGTGTAAAACACTCACACAACTTTCTCTTTTGCCAATGCTAAAAATGACCAATAATCTAGTAATAAAACAATAGAAAT
This sequence comes from Catonia carolina, assembly GCA_035578175.1. Classification (NCBI taxonomy): domain Eukaryota; kingdom Metazoa; phylum Arthropoda; class Insecta; order Hemiptera; family Achilidae; genus Catonia; species Catonia carolina. Next base: position 1,225,061 of record JAQMRL010000026.1, read on the forward strand.
AAACAACAAACTAACCTCAATAAACATAACCTTATTTTAATCATGAGTGAAAGACGCAAAATGAAAACCGACCTCAGTTTGGATTCAAAATACGGAAAATCAATCTTTCATGCTAAACTAGGGTCTGTAAAGAAAAATGCTATAAATGAAAGTTGTAGATCTTTTTATTTCCTATAAATTTAATTATACACTTTTGTCGTAAAATGCATACTAAGGCTGAAATCTTAAAAAAAATCAATTTTACACACGTTTTCGTGAGAAAAAAAAGAAAATCGCTAATTACCACTAAACTAAGCGTTATACAAAGAAATGTTAGAAATAAAAGTTGTAGTATTTTACACTTTCTACAATTTGTATTATATACATTTTTGCGCTAAAATGCATATTAAAGCCGCAATCTTAAAAAAAATTATACGTGAAAACCGCCTCACCAAGAATTTCAGCAAACATTGCACCTACCCTATCTTGTAGAGAATAAAAAATTGAGTAAACCAGGCGATTTTTAAAAAAATCGTAGGACCAGTTTTTGAGAAAATCGCAAAACAGTGAAAAATTACACGAATAAACTACTATTTCCGGTTGACCGATTTTGATGAAAATGTTCGTGTCGGGTCCGGTAGTGGTATGTAACTTAAGTTTCAATTTTTAAGTTCGTACGATGTTCCGTTCTTGAGATATTTAGTTCACACACACACCAATCGCTAAAAACATGTTTTTTGGGTTCAGGGGGTCTGAAAAAGGGGAAATCCGATGAAAACAATACTTTCCTTCCCATACAGTATAATCATATAGGCAAGAGAAAGAAAAAAATACATATAATTAATCAATGAATTGAACTAATTTTCTGAGAAACATTAAACTGAAATTTTATCAACGTGCATCATATAAATGAATATGAAATAATTATTAAAATAAAACTTTAATAACAGTTAACATGAACCGAGTGAACCGTTTTAATATTAAATTTTGTTCTCAGGTACTTAACATAAATTTATCCTTTGGGAAAAAATGGGAATACGGGAATACGGGAATACAAACATAAAAGTTACATTGGATGAACGTAATAAGGAGAATGATGTACAAAGTTTGATGTTTTGTTTAAAAATAGAAACAGTTGAGCGGTCGTAATAGGTAGCTACACGAGTACACGGACACAAAACATTGTCTTTTTCTGTTTAACGTTAACGACAAACGAAGCTGGCAACAAGATAATAATTTGTTAAGTCGAAGAATTATGATGACAAGTGCAACTTTTTATGTTAAAAGTGACGTCCAACTTTAGTGTGCACTTTTACACCCAGCTTTAAAAAGTTTATTTTAGTCCCTTCGTCACGGGTATTTATCATTTCACTTTTAGTAACTAAAACCTTTTTAAAAAATTTTTAATAAAAACTTACACCGGATAGCTACAAGTGTTATTTTTAAAATAAACAAATCGTTTTTATATTTTATTTTTTATCATATTATAAGATGTCATGTTAAGATTTGTTCACAACTTTTCTTTTAACGGTATTGCTAATAACGTTGCCCGTAATAGGCAGGTGGAGTTTTAAATTATTTCCGTTCCATCTATTAGTTCCAAACCTACAAAAATAGTTAGTGTCTTATCACAATAAACACACTAATCAAAGTTATGTCATCTTAGAGTAATTAATTTTAATATACAGCCACACCCTGTTGTAAATGAAGTGAAGGTGTCATTTTCAGGGTAGAAAATATTATGTCACGTCGACATGGCAACAAAAAGTTGACAATAAATTGTTAATTTTCAAATTACCATATCTCATTAGGTTTCATTAGGTAAGCGACCGCATTACAAACTGACGAATCTACAGATACGACAGAGTGAGGACACAATACAAGTTTCACAAAGTGACGAATCTCAAGATACGACAGAGTGAGGACACAATACAAGTTTCACAAAGTGACGAATCTACAGATACGACAGAGTGAGGACACAATACAAGTTTCACAAAGTGACGAATCTACAGATACGACAGAGTGAGAACACAATATAAGTTTCACAAAGTGACGAATCTCAAGATACGACAGAGTGAGGACACAATACAAGTTTCACAAAGTGACGAATCTACAGATAAGACAGAGTGAGGACACAATACAAGTTTCACAAAGTGACGAATCTCAAGATACGACAGAGTGAGGATATAATACAAGTTTCACAAAGTGACGAATCTACAGATACGACAGAGTGAGGACACAATACAAGTTTCACAAAGTGACGAATCTCAAGATACGACAGTACGTGATGTACAATTCATCACTTTCTGTGAGTTACGCAGAAACATTATTGCTCGTATCTTTGTTAATAACGAAGATTTTGATAAGTCAGCTCGTGATATTGTAGAATACACCCAGACACATTCATAGGCGACCTAACTCAAATTTCGATTTTTTTGAGATACGTCACTTCGTGATGCAGACGACGATTTATGTCCTTTTCAGAGGCCCTATCACGCCAATAAGCATAATTTTTAACTCGGTGAGGAAGGCAATAGTAAACCACGTTACTTCTCGTTTACTTAATAAAACCTCTAGAGGTTCAAACAGCTTTTTGGCTAAAAAAAATAACACAATTTGTTCGTCTGATGTAGGTTTGTAGATGGGAATGTCTATCAGTCCACGACTTGATCCAATCAACAAACCAAACCCATGATAATAATAATAGTAATAATAATGATAATGATAACGATAACAATAACGATAATGATAATGATATGAATAATAATAATAATAATAATAATAAAATTTTTTTATGGCCTCCACTCACCCCTTACAGCCATCCCAACCTCCATGAAAAGAACTAACAGGGAAGTGGGGGACCACCTACATGAGTAGAACAAGTCCAGCAACAGATAGAAATCCTTGAAACGCTGCACTTACCTATTGGGACGTAAAAGCAAGGGACGTCAAAAGAAAAACTCATATGTCTATAACTTATAAGTAAATATAATATAATAATAATAATAATAATAATAATAATAATAATAATCGGAACGGAAGATCATGAGGAAAATTCTAGGTTCAAAATAAACAGAAGAAAGCTACAGGCTACACTCCAGAAAAACAACCGAGAAAATGTCTAACCTAGCGGCAGCAGACATACGGGGAAAAGAAGGCTGCAATTCTATGGACACATCAGTAGACTCCCCCCAACACGACTCATTAACAAGATTCTTACTTACATACTTTGGGGTGTTGTTAAATCAACAACACCCCATGGATTACACAAGTGGAAATAGACTTACATAAGGCACTAATAGACCCAGCACGTATTGCGAGACAAAAATACATTCAGAAACAGGATAAACGAGTGGAATGTGATATCAGAGAATGAGGTCCTTAGGAAGACAGAGACAAAGTGGACAGAAGAGAGGAAGCAAACACAAGGGGAAAGAATGAGAGAAGTATGGAAAATGAGAAAGAATTCCCAACAAATGAGTCAGAATGCTTTGCGCGATCCGTCAGGGTTTATACGCACATAATAATAATAATAATAATAATAATAATAATCATCTTTTTATTATTTTTATGGGCTCTCACACTCCCCTACACACTGCCGTCTCCTCCCACAGAGTGGTGTGCAACCAGGTACAGAAGTCCGTCAGCAAGTAGAACGGCAAACAGACTTAATATACTTGCTACAATGATTCATTATATTATATTCTACCACTCCTATTTATCATTATCATTTCCAAATTTACCAAATCATATATCAACATACTTATTCACGAAGAACGACTGCAGACACGAAGACATGGACATAGACACACACATAACACGCAGGTACAAAGGGCTTCAACATAAAAACATAAATTATATCAACATACTATCACAGTCAGTTACGTCAAATCACACTTCTCAGTAATTCCACTTTAAAAATTGCAATTTTCGAGTTAGAAAAGTCCACTTCGTTTGTACCAAGTACTTATAAATTTTTATAGCTCTGAAACTAACAATTTATGTGCAAATAATTTAGAACTACACACCCAGTTCATATTACAAAGTAAATGACAAAACAGAAAAAAGAAAAACTTACAACTTCATCACTAAATAAAAATGTTGTTATTTGTATAATCCACCGGGTTGGTCTAGAGGTAAAGTCGTTGCCAAAATCAGCTGTTCAACAGCTGATTTTCTGAGACGAAGATTCCTGGTTCAAATGCTAGGAAAGGTAGTTACTTTTATACGGATTTGAATGCTAGACAGTGGTTACCGGTGTACTTTGATGGTTGGGGTTCAATTAACTATACTTTCTCAGGAATGGTCGGCCTGGGTCTGTAGAAGACAACACTTCTTTTACACGTCATACACATCATCCTCATCTTATTGGGTGATGGGGTTGCTCATTGTTCTAAATTGAACAGATTGCAACGTACACATATTAGGGATAAAAAAAAAGTTTGTATAATAACCCACCGGGTTAGTCTAGAGGTAAAGTCGTCGCCAAAATCAGCTGTTTAACAGCTGATTTTTGGAGACGAAGGTTCCTGGTTCAAATCCTAGTAAAGGTAGTTACTTTTATACGGATTTGAATGCTAGACAGTGGTTACCGATGTACTATGATGGTTGGGGTTTAATTAACCATAATCTCTCAGAAGTGGTCGGCCTGGGTCTGTACAAGACTACACCTCATTTACACGTCATAGACATCATCCTCATCTCATTAGGTCATGGGATTGCTTATGGTTCTGAATTGAACAGATTGCAACGTACATAATTATATTAGGATTAAAAAAAACAAAATTGTATAATAATGTTTGGTATTTTGAAGCCGGATGTGGAAATAAAATTAATACGATGTCTTGTATTGTTGTTCTTGTTAAGGTAGAATATGGTGGGTGGACATTGCACATTCCACTGTCATATTTGTTGCTTGTATAAAGATCACAGATTGGTTACAACAAAAATGTAAATCGTACGCCAGCACAAAAGTTGGTTGGACGTCACAGAATACTCATAGACTATACTCCTACCAGGCCACTGGATATGCGCCAGTTTATTCAGCATTCTTTCTAAAACACTTCTTCCTCTTTTCACATTTTTATATTTTGGACGACCAGGAATTTTCATATTATTATTCTCTGAACAAAGTTTCATATTTATGACATCCTATTATAATGTGTATTAAATAATATTCATCGTAAAAAAATATGGCTGGTTTATTCGTTTCTTTTGGATCTTAACTTTCCTTTTATTATAAACCTAACATGTATTATGTAAGACTTTGCGTTATCCGATCACCGTTCAACCGATTTCTAAAAAATTAATAAATAAACTATCACTAGTTTCAAAAAAGTGTAGTAATTTAATTTATAATTTAAAAATAGACCCACCGGGTTGGTCTAGAGGTAAAGTGGTCACCAAAATCAGCTGTTCAACAGCTGATTTTCAGAGTCGAAGGTTCCCGGTTCAAATCCTAGTAAAGGTAGTTACTTTCATACGGATTTGAATGCTAGACAGTGGTTACCGGTGTACTTTGATGGTTGGGATTCAATTCATCATACTCTCTCAGGAGTGGTCGGCCTGGGTCTGTAGAAGACTACACCTCATTTACACGACATACACATCATCCTCATCTCATTGGGTCATGGGGTTGCTTATTGTTCTGAATTGAACAGATTGCAATGTACACAAATTAGAGAGATTACAAACAAAATTATAAATAAATATTTGAAATGTATAGTGTCAACCATTAATATAAATTACAGAATAAATTAAATATATCACTTTACATTTGGTTGTTTACTTAAGTTTAAAATACTTACGCGCGTTTCTGTGGTACCACCTTCTTCAGAGCATATTTTAAAAAAATCTAAAATAAAAATTTAGAACGGTGTTTCCATTCAGTCATTTATATTAAATTTAATCTAAATGACTAAATGGAAACACCATTCTAAATTTCAATTTTAATTTTTTTTAAAATATGCTCTGAAGAAGGTGGTACCACAGAAACGCGCGTAAGTTTTCTATACTTAAATAAGCAACCATAAGTGAGGTGATAAATTTCATTTATTCTGTAGTTTAATTTAATATACTTACTTAATTAAGTTAATAATAACTTACATGATAAGCCAGTTATGTGACTAAAGCATTTAAAAATAGAAGAGGTAAAGGTGTAAAAGACAAAGTTATCTTCTCTGAGAGTGATGACCCTGTGGTGAGGTGAATGAAGTGAAGGAGTGTGATGCTTTTCAGCGGGCCCAGCATGTTAATAAGCTAAGCATACTTTTCCATTTAATGAGGAAGGTATTTAAATCACCTTACTCTTTGTAAGCCTCTCAGTAAAACCTCTAGAGTTTAAAACCAGTCTTTTGGCTGTTAACCCAAACAACGAGCTTAAACTAAACTCGACTGTAGGTAAGATAATGTGACTTAACAATCCATAACCACTTACTAATAACGTGCACCTACGCCTAAGCATGGCAAACCATAGTTAGGTGGATTAATTTTCAGACCACCAAATAAATATAAATAGTTTTAGATTTTCTTCTTCTTCTTCTCCTTCTCCTTCTTTTTCTTCTTCTTCTTCTCCTCCTCCTCCTTCTTCTTCTTCTTCTCTTCACGGTTTCGGCCTTGGCCTGTTCCGACATCGCTCTCTTCAGCTCCATCTTTCCTCGGTCTACCCAGAGCTCTTCTGCCTTGTGGTTTATATTCCCACATCTGCTTCGGTATTCTTCCATCCGTCATTCTGTTTAGATGTTCTTTCCATCTTTCCTTGTACTTTAAGATTCTCTCATGTACGCTAACAACCTGCAGTTTCTCTCTTATCTGGTCTACCCTTGAGCATCCTTTGACTGCTCACAAAAAACTCATTTCTGCCGATTCCAACATTTGTTATTTCCGTTGCGTCAATAGCCAAGCCTGTGAGCAATACAAGAGGGTAAAAACCGCCATTACATGATACAATAGTATTTGTGTATCTCTTCTCGTCTTATTTCTCAGCGTCCTTCTGATTGTTCCGAATCATTTATATTTCTAAACCTTACAGTACTACCTTCCTGTCTATATCCTTCTCAGTGTCTATACTCAATTCATATTCAAAGTATCTAACACTTTGAACTTGTTCTAGGCTTTTGTTATCTACTACAATCTTAGATCGTAATCTAAAAATGTGGAAATCTAAAATGTGGAAGGATCTTAGATCCTTTTCCACAGAAAGCCATTATCTTTGTCTTTTTTGAGGATATTGTTAGGTTTACGTCTTTACCTATCTCATGTAGTTAGTATATTGACTTTTGTAAATTATCTTCGGAGTCTTCAACAAGGACCTGATCGTCTACAAATAAAATTGTGCCAAATTTGATGTTCCTGTTAATGGGAATCCCTGGTTCCCGTCTTGTTTTCCACTTCCTTAACATATCGTCAATATATACATTGACGTATATATACATGCGTAATAAAATAAAATAAAATTTTAGATTTTCAAATTATAATTAAGAAAATTAATATTGTAATGATATTTTGTGTACGTAATGGCAAAATAAAATAAATAGGTAGTTTGGATTAACGATTTTTTCGGATTTTCGAACATCACCTAGAAATTCCGCCTACGCCCATGGTTTTTTTTGTAATCCCTAATTTGTGTACGTTGCAATCTGTTCAATTCAGAACAATAAGCAACCCCATGACCCAATGAGATGATTTTTTTTTTTTTTTGGTTTAACGTCGACTATGCTTTAGAGAGTATGGTTAATTGAACCCCAACCATCAAAGTACACCGGTACCTACGCCCATAGTTAAGCGTATAAATAATTTTGAATAAATAAAAACAAGCACTTCTCTGTATTTCTCTATACTCGGTTCATTGTAAGAAAGATATGTGAAGTGAACAAACCGCGTTAACTGAATCAGCTGCTAAAGCGGTGATTCAGAAAAAATGCAACATGCAAAATGCAAGTGCTTTTGACTGGTGTCTTTGAAGAATAGTCAGTGTTGTATTGACAAGCTCCAAAAATTGGTCCACCATATAGCCAAATTGGTATATATAGCCTTACTAGTGATTTATAGAGGATGACTTTTAGGTGTAGAGGTAGCGAGGACTTGCAACTTAAGACGCCATACAACATACGAAATCGTCAGTTTGAGATAGCTCTGGCGTGTGCAACGTGTGGTTTCTACGTGAGACGTCTGTCAAGTATTAAACCAAAGTACCTAACTTTGTCTGCAACTGTAAGCCTAGTATCATTGAAATGGTAATGGTATCATTTGAAATGGGATAGGTACACATCATTTTTTTTTATCATTGATGCGTAAATTTGGGCAACCAACAGGCCGAAGTGTGAAAGTTACCAGTTGTGATTTGGAAACGTTTAATCTTCCACATCTTGAGCCATTCTTTGATAGCATCTAAATGTGTTTGTTCCAGTTCTGACGCTCTAACAGAGTCGTGCGATTCAAACAAAATAGCAGTGTCGTCTGTAGTAAATATATGTGCTAGAAACCTAATTGTTTTGTATTTGTTTATTTAACGTCTCATCAACTACAACGGTCATTAGAGACGTCGTTGAGGTTTAACTTTGTATAATGAAGGATGAAATTAAATTTTGTTACGTATGAAATAATGCCGTGTCTGAGTGGGATTCAAACCCAGGGCCGCATGATTAAAATTTTGATGCGGCCATAATAAACTAAAATTGTGTCACCGGATGGCGACATTAAGTGGCAAAACTTATTTGTTTGGTGGCGCTAAAAAGGGTCGTTTAAGCGGTGGTCGTCTTGGAGAGGCGTCGATTGTAGTCGTCGTGGCGGTCGATGAGCTGGGTGACACGGCGTGTCGTCGTCCAGCGGAGACGTCATCTTCTTCCCTCCCAGTAAAGCGTCGACGGCTGCTTTTTCGGGTCCGGTGGGCGTAAGGCTAGGTCGAGGGACCGCTGTGGGCATCTCTCGCGTCAGCGGGCGATGACGGTCCAGTCGACGGCTTACGGTGACGGGTCGGCGAGCGAAAGCATCATCTTATCTCTTGCGGGCTCGTCGATTAGTCTTCGGTGGAGTCCGGTGGCCGTGTTGCCGATGCTGGATGTCTTATCTGTGTCTGAATCGGAAGCGGCGAGCCGGTGTGATGGAAGCGGAGCCCGAAGAGTGACGGCTCGGCTACCGGGTTCAAGCCTAGCCTTCCCTCAGCGGCAGTTGGGTCTTCACTGCAGCGTGAAAGTGGTGGCCCCCAGAGCCCCGCAGTGTCGGGTCAGCGTAGGCCGTCTGCCGATAGCGCGGCCGAGGCGGCTCTCTCCGGGCCGGCAAAGGCTGACCGGTGCGGAAATGTAGCGTCCGCCACCGGTAGCGTAGACCAGGGATGGTGCGTCCGGGTCTCGGCTGGGCTCGTCCTCTCCTGTCTTGATCGAAATTGAATCCCTCGGCTCAGTGCAACGCTCTTTATATAGTCGCCGAGAACGCTGTGGTAGAGAGCGGCTACTGACTTGGGCTTGATGACAAAGGCCTCTGCGGTGCGCAGCCGAAAGGTTTTTCGATATACCGTCAAAGGGCCTACCGCGCCGACAAAGGCCGGAAGAACTGTTGAAGCCGGCAACACAGTAAATGATTTATTAGAAGGGGTGGCGGTGACAAATTGTAAACAAAGTTTTTGATGAGATTCTAAAAAACAGACTACAAATAATAAATCCTAGTGATTAATTATTTCATAACTGCAGACTGTTTATACAGAATAGAAAACGTAATTTGTAGAATTTATTCTTGTCACACTTTGTGTATTTACCTCGTGCTTTATTAACTAACTAATACTTTTATTTAATACATAAATATATATATATATATATATATACACACATAATGCAATCGAATATTAACGGGTATTTAAAAGGAACGAATTTTCCGTGAGAATTACTGAATGTGTTTCCATTGAGTGACTTAATTATATTCCAGTAAGTATTTCCCAGTTAGTTTTACGTGACTTTTACTACAATTCTTGGTTTATCATACACAATTGATCAATTCATGAAAATTAAATTGTCAGCATAGAGTTTTATAATTAAAATTCTATTTTATGAAAGGTTTTAGAAAAAAAATCTGATGTGAAGTAGATGCTCATTAAAATGCATAAAGATGCTCATTGAAGTAAAATTAAAAATAAACACATTTAACAATTGAAGACTTATTGTAGAAAACACTGTAAGTGCCAGTGAGGTCAATTTTGTTTTTTTTTTATGTGAAACGATTGTAATGTGCCAATGGTATTCCTGTAGTGAACACTGAATGTACTAGACATTATTCTACAGTTTACAGAAAAATCTCAAAGATGGCAGCACCATTAAGTGCCAGATGTGTTTTTGTGTGTATCACTGAAAGTGCCTGGTCTCAATTCTGTAGGTAACCATTTTTGTTTTTTGTTTTTGAATTACGGAAGTGTTGTTGAGGTTATACATTTTTCATGAATAAACTTGTGTTATTTTGTAATGTAGGCCACGTAATCATTATTTTTTTAAATATTTTATAATATTAAAGATTTTCTTACTTTAAATAATATGTTTTATCTCATTTTTATAATATAACCACAAATTAGGTTTAACTAGGCCTACTGTTTTCAGTTATTTAATACTTGGGGTACTTAAGACATTTCTCACAAAACAATGCACAAGGCACATTCATTGTTTTCAACAAATTATTGGTGGCACTTTATTTGTTCTGTACAGATTTAGATGGTAAAACTAACTTATTTCAGCAGTTTCAAAAAAATACATTATTTTCTAATCAGAAATTACTTTTCTGATGTAAAGTAACCAATCTGTTCTTGTTGTTAATTGAAATAATGAAATACCAACAGAATTACCTTTTTTTTGCTTTCCTGAGAATTTTTATTTTCGGCATTTACAGTGTTTTCTACAATATGTCTTCAATTAAATGGAACTTTGATAAAGAATTTCGAGTTTTTAGTCCTTGTAGTTGTATGGGTTCTTTAAAAAGTGTGGTACAAATTAAATAGTCATGTGACGCTCACTTGAACCGGTTTATTGATTAGTATTAACGTATAAGCAGATAATTTATACTTTTTTGTGATAATCAATTTTAATTCGGTAGTGAAATTTTCGTTGTAATTTAATTACTTTTCCAAGTTGTTTCTTTAAAAGTGGTGCAAGCTAAACGTAAATAGGGAAAGTTTCACGCAGTATTAAACTAGTGTTAAGTCAGTGGAATGCGGTCTAAAAACGTGACGGCATTCTTCTTAGTAAACTTATTTCCTTCCAGCTAATATATAAACTTTCAAAGGCAATTGCTTTTTTGTTTTAAGGAAATTGTGTTCCTTTTAGAAGAACAATGTAAACTGTTTTTTATTCTCTTATTACTTTTTTTTATTGGGTAATTTACAATTTTCTTTTCCATAATCATCATTATTATTTTCTTTACAATTGTTCATTATCGTATTTAAATAATACAGCTAATATTTATCGCTTTCGCTGTAAATGCATACAAAAAATCTGGTGTGGAACACACAATTTTCGCGCAAACAATCCATATTTTTTACGATTGTACATTTTTTTGACACTTTCAAATGAAATTGAGTATCTGTTATTAAATTAATAAAAAAAATTTTAAATGTGAAGCTAATGTTCCAAAACTTGATTTAGTTGAAGGAGCGTGCAGTCATCACCACAGTCCTACAGTTGGCCAACAACATCTCTTGGCCAGAGATGAAAATTAGGTTATGTTTATTGAGGTTAGTTTTTGTTCATTTCTAATGTTTTATTACTAATGTTATGTTATATTGTTAATTATTTGCATTGGCAAGAGAAAGTTGTGTGAGTGTTTCACACCAGATTTTTCTGTTGCTTATGCTTAACTTTATACGATTTGTTTTTTAATGAACTGTTTCTGTTTTGAACTGGCCTTTATGTAAAAGAGTATCTTAAGAGATAAACGTAGAGTAGTTCTGTATGTATGCATAAAACGCTAGGGCTATGTTGGGCTCCCTATATAGGGCAGGAGAGGAATTTGTGTAGGTCACGCAAAGTTTACCGTTACTCTATCTTAGCGAGGCTTATAATTGATGCAAACGTTCCCTGAATTCTAATAAGAAGAGTAAGCGCAACTTTGCAACCATAGGGCCTATAGCCCTCTGCCCTACCCTACCCTGCCCTATAATAATACATTCTGCCGGTAATTGCAAACAACTAACCTACGATTCTTGTTACTCCATTCGTTTCACTTCCTTTTTTACACAATAAGTGATGACGGTGAAATAAAATTATTGGACCAGTAAAGATAACAGTTAATTCATGTTTACTTTCCTGTTTACATTTTGTAAATATTACTTTTTTCATCGGTGGTAAACAAAATAAAGACCAGCCGCCTCCGTAGCACAGTGGTAGCGCGCTGTCCCGGGTTTGATTCCCGGCTAGGGTTTGGAAATTATAACAGCTACAACCCAACGTTCCTTAACACACGTAGTGTTATAAAGAATTGGTGTTTTCTGTAACCCTTTATAGGGCAGTACTACTGGGAAAAATATAGGGCTACATGTTGTAAAATGTTACATTTTGTTTTATAAGGAACTTGAATAATGAATTTCTAGTGCCAGACCAGTATGATAGCCTATATTTATTTTTTTATGTTAAGCCCTGGTTAGTATATTTTACAAGGAACGTTTATTGAAATGGTAATCGCATAATATTTAGTGTTAAGAATGCAAGTATTAAAACAACTTGTAGCCCTCCCTATATAAAAGAAAAATGTGTAGAAACACTTATCGTACGTAACTTCATATATTAGCATGAATGCTTGGTTTCCCGTAAAAAACTCGAGTTTTCTAAGCACTGTACAAAAGTAACAACAAAACAACAGAGTTGCGTGCGCTGTTATGAATCCTAACAAAATTCGTGTAACTAATTAAGCAAATGGTCGCTGCGGACTAATGTCAAAATGTGGATAGCCACTTACCAGCGTTCATTTATAAAACCATAAAATGCCAATAGGGTTCAACTGCATAGCTTATTCTTGAAAAACGTCAACCTTATTGCCAGTGGTAAGTATATATACTTACCACAGACCTATAAACGGTTAAAACCACAAAATCTAACCGAACTAAAACCCATAATAGAAAATGCATTTGACACCGTCAATGAAGATTAATTTTTATTGTTTAAAATTTGTCAATCAGTTTTAAGTCGTTTTATGAAGTGTATAGACACTAATGGTGGAGTTTTGAACACTTGCTATAACATTTTCAAGGTAATATTATATGTTCAGTTCAAATAATAAATATGTTTTGTTCACTGTAGGTTTTTTATTCTGTTAACTTGTAACGCGTTCATTTTTACTTCTTTCGTAGTAAGAAAACTGACATGATCCACCTGGTATTTATCATAATTATGTTTTCAAGAAAAGCGCAAAATTGCAGCTGTATATGGTGGAGAGATATTTTAGTTGTAGAAATAAATTTTGCTGAACGTTATTTAGACAAAAAATCTGGTGAGAAACACTCACACAACTTTCTCTTGCCAATACAAATAGTTAACAATAAACTTAACATTAGTAATAAAACATTAGAAATAAACAAAAAACTAACCTCAATAAATATAACCTAATTTTAATCATGAGTGAAGACGCAAAATTAAAATCAACCTCAGTTTGGCTTAAAAATACGGAAAATCAATCTTTCACGCTAAACTAGGCTCTGTAGAGAAAAATGCTCTAAATAAAAGTCGTGGATCTTTTAATTTCCTATAAATTTGATTATATATACAATTTTTCGTATAATGCATACTAAGGCTGAAATCTTAAAAAATCGATTTTTCTCACGTTTTCGTGAGAAAAAAATAAAATAGCTAATTACCGCTAAACTAAGTGTTATACACAAAAATGTTCGAAATAAAAGTTGTAGGATTTTAAATTTTTTATTATAAAAATTTTTGCGCTAAAATGCATATTAAAGTCGTAATCTTAAAAATAATAACTTTTTTACGTAAAAACACCCTCACCAAGAATTTCAGCAAACATAGCGCCTACCCTATCTTGTAGAGCATAAAACATTTAGCAAACCAGGCGATTTTTAAAAAAATCGTAGGACCAGTTTTTGAGAAAACCGCAAGAAAGTGAAAAATTACACGAATAAACTACTACTTCCGGTTGACCGATTTTGATGAAAATGTTCGTGTCGGGTCCGGTAGTGGTATGTAACTTAGGTTTCAAGTTTCAAATTCCTACAATGTTCCTTCTTGAGATATTTTGTATACACAAACACAGACCAATCGCTAAAAACATGTTTGTGTGGGTTGAGGGGGTCTGTTTACGTGTAAATCCGGTGAAGAGTGTATTTGTTGTGATCGACATGAAAACAATACTTTCCTTCCTATATATTCATATAGGCAAGAGAAAGTAAAAAAAGGTTGGCATTTCAGGCAGCTGGCTTTTAAAAGTGGTGGCACTAAAAGGGTTAACCTGCAGTTAGAGTTGATCAACTGCAGTGTTCACCATCACCCGGAGTGCAGTAAGCACGCTTTAAATTAGAACAATAATAATAGTAGAGTTCAACCTACATGTTTTTTTTTAAATTTACAGTACTACACTTTATTACAATATTGTAACAAAATAAGCAAATAAAAATGTTAACAGAAAAAGGCAGTTTAAATACAGTAGTATTACTGTTATAATTTATTCATATAATTACTCGATTACTCTGAAGTTGGCCGAAGAGATGAAAAGAAACTTCAGTTCGGGAGTTGATAAGGGGATGTTTGGTGGTGATAGGGCCTACCACCCGTGAATTAACGCAGTTGGTATAGGTACTGAAGTCACGAGATTGCCTTTTGCGTATGAATGGGCTGTGAGGAAGGGAACTGAAATATTTGCAGTGCTGCCAACCTCAACAGTGAGACACTACTCGTACATTTTACTACCGTGCAGTTTCTAGATACATTTTGTAAGCTGTGGTTTATTCTGAGAAAATGTTTTCTTCATAAACCATATAAGAAATATATATGATCTGTAATATTGCCTATAGCTTAATTACATGACTAGAAATGTATTATTTACTGTTATTACGAATGAATCGCCTTCTTTACTAAAGCCGTCATCGGCGTTTTCATTATCAGTTTCTCTAGTATTTACCTAACCATTTTATTTTTTTACCAGGTGTCAACAAAACTGTTGAAAATAGCTTCTTCACGTCCTTAATTTCCTTCTTTATTTTTCGAATTGTGGAAAGAGAAACATCACAGTAGTTAGCCCCTGGCTTACGGCTTTTGTTAGGAGGCACGGATAGGCATTTTTGTTTAACTTTAACTTCACAACATTTTATTACATTGCATTCAGAACTGAGATTAGTTCGACCACGTTTTTCAAGAAACCGACATTTGTGTTTACTGGATGTATTGTATATATTTGTATGCGATATATTACTGTACATGCTCTGGGTATAGTACAAGGTTTTATGTTTGTCGTACTAAAATTAAAGCAATCGCGCATGCGCACTGATGATTTTTCTCTCGTGGAAACAAGGGCGAACTCGTGACTCAAGTAACAGAGCATGGTTGCTTTGGGGCATATTTAGCTAGGTTTAAACTTGGTGAAGTGAATGGCTCAACAGAAAAACGTTGCAACTGACAAAATTTACAAGAGTGAAGTTTCAGTGGAATACGTTCTATAAATCCTCTGTTTGATCATAATAGTGACTTCTAACGGGTAGAATTGTAACTAAATTCTCTGAATTCTTGAAACAAAATTGTTATACAGCTAAGACTCAAATGGTATCATTCACTTTCTGTAAAAATTTGTTTTTGTTATTTGAAACGTTTTTCCGTTGACCCATTCAAGTGCCGAAATGTTAACTACGCGATAGTGAAGAGGAGGAGCCCATTGCGCATATCTTTGAAAGATGTTCCTTATTTTGGCCTTGAAATAACGGAGATATCTTAGGAGATAAGGATTGTACTGTAGAGCCCAAAGTGAGTAGGGGCAGCGATACTGCGAGATGAGTAGAGCTAACATTTGGTAGCTCAGTTTGCAGAGAGGGTGATCGAGACACTACGGAGAGAGGAGACAACTGGAGATCAGTTGGATCGCCCTCTCCACAGTGAATCAATCCTTTCTCGATCTCAGCAGATAGGGTAGGTCCACTTATTTCCCGAACTGGTGATGAAAGAGATGAATGAAAGTGAGAGAGTGAGTGTTGGTCAGTGACAGCGAGAGGGCAAATAGGCTACGGTTCCCTTCCACGCCATGCTGACAGTTTGTAATTTTAACCCGACATTTCCTTGTTATATCAACAGTTCTGAGAGAGGTGGAGGGTTTTTCGCTTATGTTGGATCAAGTGGCCAGGCGGCGGGTTTTTGGTTGGTAAGCGGTTGCAACCTTATTGGGACTAACAAAGACGCCTCAAGTGAGTCCAACACTACTTTTCCCCATCGTGAGGGAGTTTAATACATTTATTCCAAGCACTTTTCTATACAGAGCTAAGTTTACTTTTTTTTGTTTTACGTCTGACTGTTCAGCGATTTCTGCTAATGCAGATGGTGGATAATAATGATAATAAAAATGAGTGATGAAAAATTGCCAGACCGAACGGAAAATCAAACCCGGGACCCCAGCGTAGAAGCCAGTTGCGTTAACAACTACGCCAACGGGCCGGCCTAGTTTAGCGTCAAATAGTAATTTTCAGAATTATTAAGCCAAGCTGAAGTTGGTATTCATTTTGCATCATTCACTCATGATTAAAATTAGCCTATATATTTGAGATTCGTTTTTTGTAAGTTTCTAATGTTTTATTACTAATAAAGGTTATATTGTTCATTCTTCGCATAGCAAAAGAAAGTCGTATCAGTGTTTTACACTAGATTTTTTTTATTATTGTTATAGTATACTATATTTTCTTATCTATTTATTTCTATCCTATATACAAAAGTTTCAAAACTAATTTACACATTTTTAATAAACTATATTTAATAAATTTAATACACATTTAATATAAAAATATATTTCCTTTGTTAATTTTCTTTGTTTTTAGTTTTAGTTACTTTATAATCTGTCACGGAGATCTAAGACACGATACGGTTTCAAACGTCTGCTGGTTTCACTTTTTCTTTTTTTTTCTTTTTTTTTATTTAACGTCGCATCAACTGCAAGGTCATTAGCGACGACGTTGGGGTGTGACTGTGTGAAAATGAGGATGAAATGATTTTTTGTAACGTATGAAAATATGCCATGCCTGAGTGGGATTCGAACCCAGGACCGCATTATGAGAGGCGAGCACGTTACCAACTGCGCCAATGCGGCCGGCATTCACTTTTGGCTGGTTTCACTTTTATCTTAAGAGCCAAATGATTTATATGTGTTGACATTTAAAGTGATATTTTTCGCTGAGCCTTCTTATTTCTTCTTTTAGAAATGGAATGTTTAAGTACTCGTGCAGTTCAGTTTTTTTTTTTTGGATACCAAGGAGCGTTTACCAGTTTCTTAATATTAATATATCAATACCTATTATATGTTCAGTACAGAACAATAAACAACGCCATGAACCAATCGTATGAGCATGTTGAGTAAAACGTGTAGTTATTTACACACTCAGAGAGTATGGTTAATTGAATCGCAACTATGAAAGTACACTGTTAATCACTGTCTAGTATTCAAATTCGTTAAAAAAATAACCACGTTTGCTAAGACTTTAAGCACGGAAATTTGTCTCCGAAAAAGGGTAAAGTGAAGAATTTACCTCTAGGCCAGCCCGTTGGTTTTATTTGATTAATAGAATAAAAGATGCTGATTGTCGTATAAGTGAATTAGTAGAAAGTAGATATACTTGCGGAGCTGACCCAATTTCGGTTGTTCAACTTAAATTAGTACTCTAATATCTAATATATAACACTGTTTTCTTTAAAATTGAGTTAGATGGTTCGTCGGTTGGAGATAGTTTACTTTAAAGGAAGTTGAAATAATCGATAACCTGCTGTAATCCATTTTGTTTAGTTTCTAACTTTGTCGGTGTGATAGATTTAGTTCACCGTCTCTTTAACTCACTGACTGACTCTATCGTATCGTTCGCTTTGTTCACTCAACAAAATGGCTGCATTTCAGAAACTGTTAACTCGTAATTACTCTTTTACTAGTGCTAAAAATAAACTAACGAAATATATTGTAAATGACTTGAACGTTTTTACTCAAATGTATACAGTTAGTTTTCTCTAGTTTATTTTTTGTAGTGTTACTCATTTGGCTACTTTAAATTCATTGTTTTGAACACTTCCTCGTAATAAAAAACTATAAAATTTTTAAAAATTTACTTTATTCCATTTGTATATTACAGTTATTCTTAGAGATCATATAAAAAAAACCTGGTGTAAAACACTTACACGACTTTCTCTTGCCAATGCAAATAACGAACCATACAACCCAACATTATATGTAAATAACAAAACGAACCTCAAAAACATAATGTTATTATTAAATCATGAGTGAATGATGCAAAATGTAAAACGACCTTAGTTTGGCTTTACGGAAAATCACTCATTGACGTTAAACTAAGCTCTTTAGAGAAAAATGCTAGAATTAAAAGTTGTAAATTTTTAAATTTCCTATAAATTTGATCATACACTTTTGTCGTAAAATCCATACTAACTCCGAAATCTTAAAAATCCATTGTGTAAGAGTGAGGATTGAACCGAGAGTTAATGGGTGATTTAGATATAAGTTAAAATAAACTTGTAGTAGTAAAATAAAATGTTTTTAATGAAAATTATTAAAAGTGTAATCGTAGCAAGTAATTATAAATAATGTAGTTTTATATGTTACGATTAACATGTAGATACTGTAGGCTTAGAGATGCAGTTCTGGGAACTGCAGGAAGTGTCGGGTTTCGTTGTCGAGTACAGAGTGCAATCAGCAGGCCTATAATGTACGCCTATGTAAGACATTCTTGATTTTTATGTTCTGTAGTCAGTCAGTTCATCTAATGTGTGAGTAATGAAAAGTCGTTAGCCTGTGCGTGAGTCTATTTTATGTGATGTATCGGAGTACATAGTTTTTTCTTACTAACAGTAAAATGTTTTATATAATGTATTGAAGTACGTTTTTAGTGAATAGTGACTTGTACTTAGTTTATTGAGGTCTAGTGAAAATGCACGGATATCCAACCCGCCTATTGTTGTGGCTGGGCCTAACCCGGGTATTTACCGGTAAGTGGTAATATAGCTGATTGCACTCTCCGCCTGGCTAAGCCGGCCGTTATTTTAAGAGTTCTTATTTACCTGAAACCTGGAGCGGCGGTACTTAACTGTGCTACCTTAGCACTATTGCCAATAGTTTGTTTTTAATTATTATTTTAGTGTAGTAAAGATTGTCACCGCCTATGGCTGGTAACGCTTGGTTCATTGTTTGGAAGTTTTTATTGGCACGAGATTTGTGCCGTTACCATTAAACAATGTTTTGTTAGGTTCAAAACATGTTTGAATTCGGATATATGTTTATCCTGTGCCCACTCGGAATCCTGGCAGTGCCGCTCCAGGCAATTATTTAATGATGGGTAATTTTTATTTTTATTTGTAGTGTACCCTGGCGTATGTTTAAGGATAGAATAGCATCATTGTATTATGAAGAGATCTAATGGAAATTTGTTGCTTTAAATCCAAAAATGATTATGGAATTGGAGGTCGTAGATTGGACCTAATATTGAATTTGACCCGTTGTCAGATTCATTTTATGACTTATTAAATTTAGTACGTGTTGGTTAAGATTGATCATCAGTTACCTTTATATTTTAGTGATCTCTTCATGGTGCAACGATGAGTTTATCGTAGTAGTCCGCCACAACAGGGACTTAGATGAGTGGTAGCCTGATTTAACCTTATCTTGAGAATTTGTTTTGTAATTTACTGTATTTGTTTTGTAATTTAACTTTTGCTGGAGTTTATTTGGTAATATTGTGTTAGAAAACTGGTCGGGCTATGCTCGGTCATTAGTAGTGTAAAAACGGGGGTTCTAGCCCACGGACCAGTAGTATGGTACCAGCTCAAAATTTTGCTACGATTATTTGGTTATTATTGATCTGTTGTGGTCGGCAACCGTGCCCGTATGTGGCTTAAGGTATTAGTTGTAGTTTGAATCAAATTTGGTTTTCAATAAAGTTTTATCGTGGAATCGCTGTGGTGAGAAATTATTGTAAGTCTACCCTCATCTAGCCTCCAGATTTTTCCTATTGCCCCCTTCCCCGATTGCTACAATTGTTTTACAGATTTTCATAATAAAAAAATCACTATTTACCGCTAAACTTAGCGTTAAACAAAGAAATGTTTGAAATAAAGTTGTAGAGTTTTAAATTATTTACAACTTTTCTTTTACTTTGCGCTAAACTGCATATGTAAGGGCCTACGAGCCACAATCTTAAAACATTTTTTTCGAAAAAACAGCCTTCCCAAGAAGTTCAGCAGACATAGCGCCTACCCTATATTGTAGAACATTCAAATTTAATAAAAAAAAGGATTTTTTAAAAAATTTACGATTTTTTTTAGGAAATCGCAAAATAGTGAAAAATGACTTAAAAAACTATTATTTCCGGTTGACCGATTTTAACGGGTGATTCAAAAAGAGCGCCGGTTTTTAAACGGCTGGTAAATTTTTGTTTATCGGTTGGCAACATTGTTAGACCTCATTTCTATTTCGGAGAACCTTCCGATTGACGATTCAGTTGTAGTTTCTCTTGTTCGCAGTGTAGTACTCTCGCAGTCTGCGTCTAACCACGGAGAAGTTTACTATTGCACAACGAGTGTTAATCGTCAAAACATTTTACCAGAGTGGAGAGAGTTATGCGGCTACTGTCAGGCGACTTCGCGGTACTCTAGGACGTAATGAAGCACCGAATGAATCAACAGTTCGCAGGCTCATGAAAAGTTTTTTGAGACGGGTTCAACGGTCGACCTTAAAAGTTCTGGACGTAGTCGTTCTGGCCGAACTGAGCAGAACGTTGCGTTGGTTCGTGACAGTGTGGCTGTTAGCCCAGCAAAATCAATACGTCGCCGTTCTCAACAATTGGGTTTACGATGTTCTTCTGTACGGAGAATTCTTCGGTACGATCTCCAATATCACCCGTATAAAATTCAGTTGACGCAACATTTGAAAGTGGCAGACCACCAGAAGAGACGACAGTTTGTTGACTGGGTATTGAGAAAACGGCAGGATGAAGACACCTTCGCAAACAAAATCATTTTCAGTGATTAGGCGCACTTCCACTTAAACGGTTTTGTTAACAAACAGAACTGCCGTATGTGGAGTTTAGAAAACCCTCGCGTGGTTAATGAAAGGGAAATGTATGCACAGCGAGTGACAGTTTGGTGCGGCTTTTGGTCGGGCGGTGTCATCGGCTCTTACTTTTTTGAATATCAAGAAGGACAAGCCGTGACAGTAAATGGAGACCGATACCGTACGATGATTAGGGAGTTTTTGTGGCGTCATTTGGATGGAATGGACATTGACGAGTTGTGGTTTCAGCAGGATGGTGCCACCTGTCACGCTGCACGAAAAACAATGTTGTTGCTCCGTGAACGGTTCCAGGATCGCATCATTTCTCGTAATTCTGACCATCAATGGCCACCAAGGTCGTGTGACTTGACGCCTTGTGACTTTCATCTTTGGGGTCATCTGAAGTCATTGGTGTATGCCAATAAACCCCGAAACATCAATGACTTGAAGGAGGAAATTCGACGGGCTATCGGGCAAATGGAAGTCGAAACTTGTCGTGCAGTAATATCCAATTTCATGGACAGAGTTGATGCGTGCCAGCGCAGTAGAGGAGGACACATGCATGACATCATTTTTCATACATGAAATCGGAAGGTAAGATGAACTTGATGTATTTATTTTCAGTTTTTCAATAAAATAAATCTCTTAATTTGATATATCAAAACCGGCGCTCTTTTTGAATCACCCTATAGTTCAAATGTTTTTGTCGGTTCCTTTAGTAGTACCTAACTTAAATTTCAAGTTTCAACTGTGTAGGATGTTTCGTTCTTGAAATTTTTTGTTTACACGCGCGCGCATACACACACCTACATACACAGACTGATTGCTGAACACTTGTTTTTTTGGGTTCAGAGGGTCTGGAAACGTGTACATCCGGCCAAAACTCTGTATCGAAAAAACGACATAAAAACAATACTTTCCTTCCTATACATTCATATAGGCAAGGACAGTAAAAATAGAGCATGAATAAATTGAACTATTATTAGTATTAGAGATAATAAAAATAAAAAGATCAAAGTGATAATCATAATTAAGGGGTTTAAGGTTATTTACAGTACCGTTGTCAAAATGTTTATCCACGGTATGATTAAATTATATTTGGCCAAGGGTTAAACGTTATTAACAGTACAGTTGTCAAAATATTTTTGCATGGTATGGCTGTTGTATATTGTTCCAGGGGTTAATAGTTATTTGCAGTACTGTTGTCAAAATATTTGTGTGTAGTAAGGCTAATAGAGTAGGTATAGTGTAATGTGAGTATAATTATTATTTTTTGTTATAGGCTATAGTACAATTTTCTATATACATTCTCTTGCCCTTTAAATAATATAGGAAAGGATAGTATTTTATTCACGTCGATTTTCCACCGGACATACACGTTTTCAGGCTCTCTGAATTAAAAAAAAAAAACATATTTTAGTAATTGGTATGTGTGTAATGAGAATAATATCTCAAAAATAGAATGTGGGACGAAGTTGGTACTTGGAACTTATATTCCAACTTAATTTTAAATTTCAATGAGGTTAATAAATTGAAAAAAGTTAACATTATTTTGATGAAAATGTTTGTGTAGGGTCCTGTAGTAGTATATATACTTAAGTTTTAACTTTCAACTTCCTACGATGTTCAGTTTTTGAGATATATATTTTTCACTTACACACACACGCGCGCGCGCGCGCTCACACACGCACACAGACCGAAAGCTAAAAACATGTTTTTTGGGTTCAGGGGGTCTGAAATGGTGTATATCTGGTGAAAATTCAGATAAAACAATACATTCCTTCCTATATAGGATATCAATAAGCTCTACAGGCAAGATAAAGTAAAAATGTATGCTACTCTTAATTTTTTCCTATAAAAGGTAAGTGGAGTTTTTAATTATTTGCACTTGATCTGCTAGTTCTTTTTTTTTTGTTTAACGTCCGACTGTTTTGCAATTACTGCTAATGCAGACGGTGAAGGATGAAATGATTTTTGTAACGTAAGAAAATATGCCGTGCCTGAATGGGATTCGAATCCAAGACCGCATAATGAGAGGCGAGCACGTTACTAACAATCTGCTAGTTCAAGGGTTACAAAAAATAAATCATGTATTTTGTCACAAACATGATCGATCATCTAATTATATGACTGAAGCATTATTTAACAACCGAAGAGGTACATTTTTATATATAAAAAAAAATAGTTACGGTTGTCTCTTCTCAGAATAATTGAAGGGGCCGGGCGAAGACAGTGCCAACCCTCGTCAACATAATTTTACGCAATATCATTTTGAAAATTTACTGAAATTTACAAATCATGTTTATGAATTTTTTGTTAAATATTTGTTTTTTTTTTGTTAATCTAGGTTTTTAAGATCGTAAATATAGCGACCTGTTTGAAACGTGCTAAACATTTCATTTTTACAGAATATTTAAAAACAATTTTGCTGGAAATTTTGTGGGTTAGCACTTTCTTCTGCCAACCCCTTCAATAATAATTGTAAACCATCTAAATCCTCGTTTTACTTAGTAAAGCTCCCTTTAGAACATCAAAATAGCTTTTCGGCTGTTGATTTAAATAACAACATTCTTATTTTAATCATGAATGAATCAGAAAAAATGAAAATCAATCTCTCTTTCAATTAAAAATACAGAAAATCACTAATTTTGACGCAATACTTGGTTTTCTTTAAACTAGACCTTTGATCATAAACATACCCATGATGATGTTCTATCTATAGTCCAGCCTCTCTTAGTTTGCTCCTAATGTAAACAAATAATGACGTCACTGAGCATGTGCATTTATAAAAATTAGTACACGCTGATTAAAAAGTAACAACAAAATACTTTCAAAAGTATTTAAATAGAAAATACTTTTAAAATTATTTTTAGAAATGAAATTGTTAGGCCTACATATTATCATGACTGATTTTTTTAGTACTTTAAGTACTTATAATTTAAAAAATAGTTAACTTAATAGGAATACAACATCCGTGAAGTGGCAGACTCTAACGTGCACCCTGTAGTAGGTGGCTTTTGTTTGTTGACAGTAGGAGCAAACTAAGAACAGCTCAACTGTATAGTTATTCTTATGTAAAAACATTTTATTTTCGGAAATAAATTAATATATTGTGACACTTATCGCTAAGGTCCGTTTCGGGATCTAGATAATTAAATAATTAAACATCACTAAAGTTTACTAAAGTATTTCACTAAGGTTTATAATTACAACTAAAAGATTAACAAAATAAATAATAAACTAGTAATACAATAAATAACTTAAATAATTTATTTAGTACTACTTACAATAAATGATACACAAAATGATAGTATAAAAATACCTGGGAATCGTTAACCTGATATAACGCCCCGATAGCACGCAATAAACACTCGTCACAGATCAAACGGATACTAACTCCCTGATCGCCTCGGGGGTCTGTTTATATAGTGAATTAAAAATGAATCTTCCCGAAAGACACCGAAATTCGATTTAAATTTCTTTCTAGAAAAGTCTTATTTAATGTAAACAGGTAATCAACCGACCCTTCATGAATAGTTGCACAACAAAGACCTTATCAAATACAATAGCGCAGTCCTTTTAAATAATTTTTACTTTCTCTTGCCTATATGAATATATAGGAAGGAAGGTATTGTTTTCATATAGATTTTAAGAAATCGAGTTTTCACTGGATCTATACGTTTTCAGACCCCCTGAACCCAAAAAACATGTTTTTAGTGATTGGTCTGTGTGTGTATGTGTGTGTGTGTGTGTGTGTGTGTGTGTGTGTGTGTGTGTGTGAACAGAATAGCTCAAGAACGGAACATCGTACGAACTTGAAACTTGAAACTTAAGTTACATACCACTACCGGAAGTAGTAGTTTATTCGTGTAATTTTTCACTTTTTTGCGATTTTCTCAAAAACTGGTCCTAAGATTTTTTAAATCGCCTGGTTTACTCAATTTTTTATTCTCTACATGATAGGGTAGACGCCATGTTCGCTGAAATTCTCGGTGAGGCTGTTTTCACGTAAAGAAATTGTTTTTTTAAGATTACGGCTTTAATAAGCATTTTAGCGCAAAACTATATATAAAAAAAGTTTTAGAGAGTTTAAAATCCTACAACTTTTAGTTCCAACATTTTTTTGTTTAACGCTTAGTTTAGCGGTAATTAGCGATTTTCTACTTTTTTCTCACGAAAACGTGTGAAAAATCGATTTTTTAAGATTTCGGCCTTAGAATGCATTTTACGACAAAAGTGTAGCCTATATAATTAATTATATAGCAAATAAAAAGATCTACAACTTTTATTTAAACCATTTTTCTCTACAGAGCCTAGTTTAGCGTGAAAGAGTGATTTTCCGTATTTTTAAACCAAACTGAGTTCGACTTTCATTTTGCGTCTTTCACTCATGATTAAAATAAGTTTATGTTTATTGTGGTTAGTTTTTTGTTTATTTCTAATGTTTTATTACATACGTTAGGTTTATTGTTAATTATTTTCATTGGCAAGAGAAAGTCGTGTGAGTGTTTCACACCAGATTTTTATGAATAGGTATTCCTTTATAGCCACCCTATTGTTACTTTTCCACTCTATTATCTACTCTTTACCATTTTACTAGAAATTTCGCGAACCATGACCTTCTTCAATATTGTCACAATATATTTATTAATATAAATAAATATTTTTGGCTTCTACGCTGTGATTCCGTTCGATTTCCGGTCAGATATGGAATTTTTTCATCACTCATATTTCATATAACACCACATATTTCACATATTTTCACATATTTCATCGTCTTCATTAGTAGAAATTACTAAATAGTCAGACATAAAATCAAAAATAAATAAATAAATAAATAAAAACTGTTTGTTATTAAAGTTAAGTCCGTGTCAAATTTTCTTAATTTGGCTTTGGAATCCACCTTTCCAATTGTTTTATTATTGTACAAGAGAAGTAGGCCCTTTAATTTCAATATTAAGCTTTATATTAAATAAAAAGAGAAACGTATCGTTTCCATTGTACTCATATTATCTAAGAAACGTTTGAATTAGATTAGTATTAAGTAGTTAATATATTCAAGTATCAACAGGGGTTTCCGTTCATGAAATTCATGACAATCTTTATATCTCATGTATCAATCAAACATCTCCGCTTTCAAAAATCATCAAATTACGAAAGATGTCAAAGGAAACAGCAATTCTTGAAACGGTTAAGTGAAAAGGGCAAGACAATATTCAAAAGTGGAAAGGAAGGCGACAACAACCGATATTTAAGTGAGAAAAACAGCTTTGAAAGAATAGATGGATGGAAAAAAATAAAAGAATTATTTTTAGTAAAAGAACACCCTTTCTAAGGTACTTTAATAATTTTTTTCCTCTGTGAAAGAAGAGCAAAAATAAAAAAATCAGGCAGGCGCCTTTTTTCTTTCTTCCAATACACAGTAGAAACTTATTTCCTGTTCGAAGAAGCAAGACGCATTGTCTCTTGCCTTCTTTGTCTTATTAATGCTTCTTCTTCCAAGCACTAGTCACCCATACGTCCCTCTCTTACCAACACACATTCAGATCGGTAGTACAGCTTGCCAAAGCCAATGGTGTCTTTTTCATTATTTCTATTTGATCCGTTTTTTTCAATAGGCCTATAACACTTGGAAAACGAAAAAAGAGATAACAAATTTATTTTTTACTTTCTCTTGCCTAGCCTATATGAATATAGGAAGGAAAGTATTGTTTTCATGTCGATTTTTAAAAATCCAATTTTCACCGGATCTTTACGTTTTCCCATCCCTTAACCCAAAAAAACATGTTTTAAGCGACTGTTCTGTGTGTGTGCAAAAAAATATATCAAAAACGGAACATTGTACGAACTTGAAACTTGAAACTTAAGTTAGATAATACTACCGGACGCGACACGAACATTTTCATTAAAATCGTTCAACCGGAAGTAGTAGTTTATTCGTGTAATCTTTCACTTTTTTGTAATTTTCTCAAAATCTGGTTTTACGATTTTTTTTAAAATCACCTGGTTTACTAAATGTTTTATGTTCTACAAAAATAGGAAAAGCGCCATGTTTGCTGAAATTCTTGGTGAAGATGTTTTCACGTAAAAAAAATGTTTTCTTAAGATTACGGCTTTAATGTGCATTTTAGCATAAAAATTTATATAATAAAACATGTAGAGAATTAAAAATTATACAACTTTTAATCCAAACATTTTTTTGTGTAACGTTTAATTTAGCGGTACTTACCGATTTTCTATTTTTCCTCACGAAAACGTGTAAAAAATCGATTTCGAAATCAAAAGATTTCAGCCTCAGCATGCATTTCACGTAAAAGTGTACATAATCAATTTCATAGAAAATTAAAAGATTTACAACTTTTAATTTAAGCATTTTTTTCTACAGAGCCTAGTTTGGTGTGAAAGAGTGATTTTTCGTATTTTTAAGCCAAACTGAGGTTGATTTTCATTTTGCATCATTCTAAGATTAAAATTAGGTTATGTTTTTTGAGGTTAGTTTTTTTTTATTATTCCTAATATTTTATTACTAATATTACATTTAGTGTTAATTATTTGCATTGGCAAGAGAAAGTTGTGTGAGTGTTTCACAACAGATTTTTTTCATTTATTTATTTACACTTCACTCTATTTATATTACACTTTAAAGAAATAAATAAATTATACTAGCACTGTGAACTTGTGCGAATAAATTCGCACAATGGTCGTGGGTTTCAAACTCCTATCACTAATTTTCGAGGACGGGCGCCCTTGCATTTTTGCAACATCTTGCAATATTGAAAATATTCCTAGCAACTGTGATTTTCTACAAAAATATTTTATTATCTTATTGATTTTCTTTACGACATCAGCCGAGAGGCTGGTTTGAACCTGTAGAGGTTTTTCTAAGCAGGACAAGGAGTTAACCATACTCTCTCAGGAATGGTTGGCCTGAGTCTGAGGTCTAATTGTCTGATTCTTAATTTACACGTCGTCCATTCTCCATTCTCGTCTGATTGGGTCATGCGGTTGCTTGTTGCTCTGATTTGAATAAACTCCAACGTACACACATTTAGGATAAAAATAAAATATTTTTTCTTTTTAGCTTTTATTTTGTTATCGGGAACTGTACATTGTTGACAACGACCCAATTTGATTGCTGCTTTTGCTGCATTATTTGACGTGAATAAGACATGAGTTTGAACAGGGACCCTCTAGAAGAGTTTGTTCACGAATGGCTGTCAGCTGTTCACCATACAAAGTCGCTTGCCCAACCGGTGTTACTTAACAAATAATAGCGACTTTCTACCAGCTGACTGACTGGGCTGGCCTGAAGGCCAACGAATACTTAAAATTTTTTTTTTTTTTTTTTATTCCTAATTTGTGTACGTTGCAATCTGTTCAATTTAGAACAATAAGCAACCCCATGACCCAATGAGATGAGGATTATGTGTATGACGTGTAAATGAGGTGTAGTCTTGTACAGACCCAGGCCGACCATTCCTGAGAGAGTATGGTTAATTAAACCCCAACCATCAAAAGTACACCGGTAACCACTGTCTAGTATACAAATCCGTATAAAAGTAACTACCTTTACTAGGATTTGAACCAGGAACCTTCATCTCTGAAAATCAGCTGTTAAACAGCTGATTTTGGCGACGACTTTACCTCTAGACCAACCCGAATATATAAAATAAAAAATTTTCTTCGCTTCTTTTAAATATTCATTAATTTATAAGCAACATAATAATTAATGTCTAATTATGACTGGGTTGGCCCGAAGGCCAAAAATAAAATAAATTTCACATTTTTACTTTCTCTTGCTTATATGAATAAATAGAGGAAGGAAAGTATTGTTTTCATGTCGATTTTAAGAAATCGAGTTTCCACCGGATCTTTATGTTTTCAGACCCCCTGAACCCAAAAAACATGTTTTTAGCGATTGGTCTTTGTGTGTGTGTGTGTGTGTGTGTGTGTGTGTGTGTGTGTGTGTGTGTGAACTTCAAACTTAAAACTTAAGTTACATACTACTACCGGACCCGACACGAACATTTTCATCAAAATCGGTCAACCGGAAGTAGTAGTTTATACGTGTAATTTTTCACTTTTTTTGCGATTTTCTCAAAAACTGGTCCTACGATTTTTTTTAAAATCGCCTGGTTTACAAAATTTTTTATTCTCTACAAAATAGGATAGGCGTCATGTTTGCTAAAATTCTGGGTGAGGCTGTTTTCACGTAACAACATAGTTTTTTTAAGATTACGGCTTTAATATGCAATTTTGAACAAAAGTTTATATATTAAAAGTTGTAGAGAATTTAAAATTCTACAACTTTTATTTTAAACATTTTTTGTATAACGCTTAGTTTAGCAGTAATTTGCGATTTTCTGATTTTTTCTCACGAAAAACGTGTGAAAAATCGATTTTTTTAAGATTTCGGCCTTAGAATGCCATTTTACGACAAAAGTGTATAATAAATTTTATAGGAAATAAAAAAGATCTACAACTTTAATTAAAGCATTTTTCACTTCAGAGCCTAGTTTAGCGTGAAAGAGTGATTTTCTGTATTTCTAAGATAAACTGAGTTCGATTTTCATTTTGTGTCTTTCACTCATGATTAAAATAAGGTTATGTTTATTGAGGTTATTTTTTTGTTTATTTCTAATGTTTTATTACTAATGTTAGGTTTATTGTTAATTATTTCCACTGGCAAGAGAAAATCGTGTGAGTGTTTCACACCAGATTATTAACTTATACCTACATATAGGTTAACTATAGACTATTGTTCGTTATTTACATTGTGAAGAGAATAACGTGTGAGCATTTCTCAACAGATTTTTATATAATTAATTATAATATTAAACTAAAGTGTAATTGTTCAGTTACGGTGTTACAAACCACAGCTGAAAACGGGAAACAAAATGTTTCTATAAGTTAACGAATATAAAGGAGAACCGTTTTGATAAATCAGCACATATCAGAGTGCGTATACAAGAGAAATTAGAAGATAAAATGAGAGAATTTAGTGAGCCAAAGAGGCGGATTAATAAAACATCTAACTGTAAACAAAAGAAATAGAGAATAATTGTAGTTAGTGTCGTTTCACACTTTCTCGTAAAAGTTACTCCATCTCTCTCTATTCAACCCGTTCACGCTGTCTCTATCGCATTAATTAATTTTCTATAGACCTATTCTAATTTGAAATATTTTTATATGTATTAAAATGCACGGTTTAATTAAAAATTCTTTAACAACATTTCCGGGCGTTCTAGCTGTTGTATTCGTTTATTTTGTTTGCACATTTTCAAAGAATAATTTCCATTACGGGTCACCACGTGTCATTTCTCCTCTATATACTATGTTACCCCAATATATTAATGAATTTTTAAATTAGGTATTTTTATTTCATATCAAAATAAATGAAATATTTTCATACATAATTTATTATTTGTTGTTTTTTTTAAATTCATATTGTGCTATGTATATTGTATTTATTTTATATTTTATCAGGTTGCGCAAATGTTACGTTCCCAATCACTCAATGGAATGATATTTTTATCAGTGTTTTGATCAGTCATACCACAATCAGTCGTTTGAAGTAGTACTTTTTACTTTCGCTTGCCTATATCTATATATATAGTATTGTCGCCAGCTGTTCCACTAAATATCGTCGTCAACAGACGGTCCCGGAGCCTGCCACAGAGAGTGCATCCAACTTGCAGCAAGTAGTGTAACCCCCACCGACTTGAAGTAGACTCGCAGGCGAGGTATATGAACAGGTGTTTTGAACCGCTAACCTCATTCACTAGCCAGCTACCGACCAGGAAGGAACAACAAAAGAAGAGGAAGCCCAGCCCAGCAGAGACGAGCCCGGACGCAGCCTTCCCTGGTCGACGCTACCGGTGGCACACGTCACATTGTTACATTGCCACATAATCACATTGTCACATTGTTTGGCACCGGTCAGCCGAAGAAAGCCCGTGCGTGTCGGCCGACACCACGGTAAAGAGTGAGTCCGGCGCAGGACCGGAGGGAACCGCCTCGGCCGCGCTATCGGCGGACGGCCTTCGCCAACCCGACACTGCGGGGCTCTAGGGGCCACCACTGTCACGCTGGAGTGGGGACCCAACTGCCGCTGAGGGAAGGCTAGGCTTGAACCCGGTAGCCGAGCCGTCACACTTCGGACACGGCGCCGCACGCGCCGGCTCGACGCGTCCGCCCACCATCAACAGCAACACCCTTTATGGAAGAAATGGCCCTTTTCAGGGCCACCCACCGTGCAAGGCGAGGCTTGGCCACGTGCCGTCCGCCCTGGTTGGCGACAATATAAAATTCGATGTATGTGTTTGTGTATGTATGTATGTGTGTGTATGTTCCCTTTTATCTCCCAAATAAATGAACGAATTTTCATGCAGTTTTTTTATGTTGTAACTATGATGCCGGTGCAGGTTTTTGATTATTGAAACCCTTAAAACGTTAGCCCTAAATGGTTGAAAATAATGTTATGATCCTACATTAAGGTTTTCATGAGGTTCGATAATCTGCTGCTTTTAAACCAGCTGATGTGATTCCAATAAAGCTTTGTCATAAATAAAGTCATATGATTTAGCAAATAGCGACGTGGTGCTAAGGTTCGGCTGATGGCAACATCGCATGATAATTTTATTGTTTTTTATTATGAAGAAAATAATAAATATTGTATTTGGAAGAAATAAAAAAGCAAAAAAACTTCAAAAAGCAAAAACTGCTACATATTAAAAAAAAAATTACACCATTTTTTTGCGTGCAAAGCCGCGACGGGGCATGTTAGTGAATATTTAGAAAGAAAAGTGTAGTTTATATATTGATTTTTTGAAATTGAATTTTCAGTAGAGGTACAAATTTTTAGCCCCTTGAACCCAAAAAACATGTTTTTAGCGATTGGTCTGCGCGTGTGCGTGTGTGTGTGTGTGTGTGTGTGTGTGTGTGTGTGTGTATGTGTGTGACCAAATATCTCAAGAACGGAACATTGTATGAAGTTGAAACTTGAAACTTAAGTTATGTAGTCTACTACTAGAGGATCTCACACTAATTCTTTCATCAAAATCGGTCGACCGGAAGTAGTAGTCTATTCGTGTCATTTATTACTTAATTGCAATTTTTCAAAAACAGCTTCAATAATTTTTTTTAAAAATCGCATGTCTGCTGATATTCTTGGAAAGGCTCTCGTAGAAAAAAAATGTTTTTTTTAGAACTGCAGCCTTAATTTTTATTTTAGGGCAAAAGTGTAGGCCATATAATCAAAGTTGTAGAAAATTTTAGACCAACCAGAAAACTTTTATTAAAAAATTTTCTTTATAAATATAACATCTAGTTTAGCGGTAATTAGTGATTTTCTGTATATTTCATGAAAATTGTACAAAAATTTATTTTTAACATTTCGGCCGTAGTACATTTACGACAAAAGCATTTTCCGGCAAAAGTGTATATAATCAAATTAAACGATCTATAAGTTTTATTTTTATCATTTTTCTCTAGAGACCCTAGTTTAGTGTGGAAGAGTGATTTTTCGTATTATTAAACCAAACTAAGGTAGTATTTTCGTCTTGCATCATTCACTCATGATTAAAAACAGGATATGTTTTTTGTTTATTTCTAAAGTTTTATTATTAATGTTCGATTATATTGTTCATGATTTACATTGTCAAGAGAAATTTGTGTGATTGTTTCACACTATAGTTTTGTGAGTATTTTCGATTGGGTGAACCACAATGAGTCGTTAGAAGTAGGCCTAGTATATTTTCATAATAGTATTTAGATTCAAATTTATTTCTCTCGTAAGCCTATTGGTCTAATTGTAGACGACGTGAGGTGACTTTAGACGTTTCTGGAAGCTCATTTTAAGGTGAAAATTCTCTGCGTTCGTTCACTGTAGGCTTCTCGCCTTTCGGTGTTATGTTTTTGCTCTTCATGGGAGCCTTTAAAGTTCAAATTATAATCCGGCCGCAGCTCTGTGGAATCTAGGATATAAACCGACCCTTACACACACAAATACACACGTGCAGCAACACCGTAACTGCCGTAGGCCGCCTTACCTGCGTTCTACATCCTTCAGTATTGAGTCACCTACTATGCACTTGACTGCAATACTACCATTTTGTTTGTAATTATTTTTATCAAAATTATATTTTAAATTTTTAAAATCTTTGTAGTAGTCTATTATTTCATGAAAAATGACTCCAAACACGGTTTCATTAAGATAATCCTAAGCATTTCCAACGTCGGATTTCATTCTGACTGCCGTTGTTCATTAATATAAATAAATTTAACAATTATTATTACTAATATTATTATTATTATTATTATTATTATTATTATTATTATTATAAATGTAAAAATTAATAATATTATAAAAATAATAAGTAAAAAAGTAGTACAGTGCTATTTAATTTTATAAATACAACAGTGTTAATCAAATATTTTGTTTCGATAAGTTTTACAGAAAAAGTTGTAATTGTTACATGTATAAAAAAAATAATAATATTAATTTAAATTTATAAAAATAATTGTTAAATTAATTTATATTTTGAATTAGTTTTTAACGGTCTACCATCGCTGCATGCAATGTTATTAACCTCTTAATCAAAAAAAAAATCAAAAAAAAAATCAAAACAGAGCGAAGTTTGCCGGGTTGTCGGTTTTTTACACAGATATCCGAAAAACCCGGACATACGCCTTAACCCTTTATAGGGCAGTACTACGGGGGAAAATATAGGGCTACATGTTGTAAAATGTTAAATTTTGTTTTATAGGGACTTGAATAATGCATTTCTAGTGCCCCAGAACAGTAAGATATTTATTTTTCTTTAAGTCAAGCCGTGGTAAGTATACTTAACAAGGAATGTTTATTGAAATGGGAATTACATAATATTTAGTGGTAAGAATGCTTATTGAAACACCTTGTAGCCCTATATAACAGAAAAATGTGTCGAATAACGTACCTTAACTGTATATTTGCATGAATGTTTGATTTCCCGTAAAAAACTTGAATTTTCCAAGCACTGTACAAAAGTAACAACAAAAATACATGGTAGCGTACGCTGGTATGAATCCTTATCGCATTCGTGTAACTCACAAAGCAAATGGTCG
This sequence comes from Catonia carolina, assembly GCA_035578175.1. NCBI lineage: Eukaryota > Metazoa > Arthropoda > Insecta > Hemiptera > Achilidae > Catonia > Catonia carolina. The sequence goes on from JAQMRL010000026.1 coordinate 1,259,357, forward strand.
CTGCGCGCTAATTTCAAAATTCGGATAGCCTAATTACCAGAGAACATCTACAAAACCATAAAATGCCAATAAGGTTCAACTGCATGGCTTATTCTTTTAAAAAAATCGACGTTATTGCCAGTGGTAAGTATAGGCCTACCTACCACAGACCTATTAAGGGTTGATTCTGGACTGATTGGGTTAATCCAGAACGTAGGTCTATGGTAAGTATAATTACAAGCCAAATGTTCGAAGGGGTGTTAGTCATCCGAAGGGAGGGGATTTCCGGAACAGGGAGTACTGGCTAATCCATTAAGTGAAGAAGACCACATCCAATAGATTGAATTGAAAAATAACGGAATCGTCGATGACTTTTTGATTTTATTTCTCAAGAAAGGTTCCGGGTGATGTTATAACTTATGATATTCATGTTATCGGTTAAAACAATATAAAACTTTATTAAAGATACGAAAAGTAAAAAAGAAATAATAAATTAGTGACTCGCTTCTTTAAAGTTTTCAAAAGTTTTCTATTTTTGTTTGATTAATTTGACAGTCGTTGTGGAAAAACATATAATTTAACTTTTCTAACTTAACCTCAGAACAGCAGACTCGCAACACACACACACACTCAGAGAAACGGTAAAAAATCGTGAAGAACTCTTGCACGCTTTTTTTCTTCACGCTTAGTCTTTCTTTTATGTAAAGCGAAAGAAGGTTATAGAAACTTTTTATCGGGCATAGAAATTGCCGTTTTTCCCGCATATTTCCTGAGCCATGCAAAACTTTGAAAAGGTGTGGATGTTCTCTAAAGAACAAGCTTCAGTAATACGGAAAAATGTGTACAAATATTAAAAATACTTTTGCTAACAGCAATTCCATAACTATTTCTTTATTTCGCTTCTTACTTTTATTTGCTCTTTAATTTTATCAAAGAAAATTACAATTCACCCTTAGCTTTTCATAACTGTAATGAATTTATATACTTTTCAAAAAATTCTTAATGAATTTAATTAAAATGACGAGTACTTGGAATTTTTTTCTTTTTTTTCCTTTGCCCTACATTTTTTTTCGCCCTGGAGACTCCAGGAGGAGTATAGGACATGTCAGCTATAACACCTAAAATACATATAAGAATCACACAATGTATCACTACTATCAAGAAAGAAATACTTGTACGCTATAAAAAGTTTCATCGATCAAGTAATTTTTAAGATTCTTTTTAAAGGAATTACAAATGAATATTAGGAAACGGAATTACTGTTGTCATGTCAATTTTCCCCGGAAATACTCGTTTTTAGGCATCCTGAACCCCAAAAAGTGTTTTACATCAACATTTTTTTAAACAAAAATCGGTCAAACCGAAAGTACCTAGTAATTTCGTGAAATGTATAATTTTTTGTTATTTTCTCAAAAATGGCTCATAATTCATTCTTTAAATCACCTCAAATACTAAAATTTCTCTGCTCTACAAAATTAAGGAAGCGACATGTCTGCTAAAATTTGTAGCGGAACTGTGCTACCGTTGAAAACTTTTATTTTAAAGATTGCGGCGTTAATTTGTATTTTAGGGCATAAGCGTAGCCTAAAATTAAAATTTTACAATATTAAAAATATAACTAGCATTTTTCTAGTAGTTAACAGTTCAAGCAGTTTTTTTATAGAGACTCTAGTTCACTGCATAACTTTCAAATATTTTGGCCCATACACATCTAACCGTTGGATTACTAGTTTTATTTTTGGTGACAATTTTTAACTCACAGTGCCAGCAACCTAATATTAGGACGTCAGGAGTTCAACCAAAAACTGCAAGCGTCCTTTTATTATAGTACGTTGAGTAAAAAATTCATTGAATTTTTATTTTTGCTCTATTTACTTTCTCTTGCCTATAATATATGAATATATAGGAAGGAAAGTATTGTTTTCATGTCGATTTTTCGAAATCGAGTTTTCACCGGATCTATACGTTTTCAGACCCCCTGAACCCAAAAAAGATGTTTTTAGCGATTGGTCTGTGTGTGTGTGTGTGTGTGTGTGTGTGTGTGTGTGTGTGTACAAAATATCTCAAGAACGGAACGTCGTACGAACTTAAAACTTGAAACTTAAGTGACATACACTTACCGGACCCGACACGAACATTTTCATCAAAATCGGTCAACCGGAAGTAGTAGTTTATTCGTGTAATTTTTCACTTTTTTGTGATTTTCTCAAACACTGGTCCTACGATTTTTTTAAAAATCGCCTGGTTTACTAAGTTTTTAATTGTCTACAAGATAGAGTAGGCGTCATGTGTGCTGAAATTCTTGGTGAGGGTGTTCTCTCGTACAAACGTTGTTTTTTTTAAGATTGCGGCTTAATATGCATTTTAGCGCAACAATTTATATAATAAAAATTGTGAAATATCAAAATCCCTACAACTTTTATTTCAAACAATTTTTCGTATAACGCTTAGTTTAGCGGTAATTTGCGATTTTCTGTTTTTTCCTCACAAAGAGGTGTGAAAAAAATATTTTTTAAGATTTCGGCCTTAGTATGCATTTTACGACAAAAGTGGATTTTTTATTAAATTTATAGAAAATTAAAAGATATACAACTTTTATTTAGAGCATTTTTCTCGACAGAGCCTAGTTTAGAGAGAAAGAGTGATTTTCCGTATTTCTAAGCCAAACTGAGGTTGATTTTCATTTGCGTCTTTCACTCATGATTAAAATTAAGTTATGTTTATTGAGGTTAGTTTTTTGTTTATTTCTTATGTTTTATTACTAATGTTAGATTTATTGTTAATTATTTGCACTGGCAAGAGAAAGTTGTGTGAGTGTTTCACACCAGATTTTTTTTATTTATATTGCTGGTTATTTCTTGTGTTTATAGTGCTATACATATATTTTTAATGTACAAACTTTTAATGTAATTATTAGAAATTAGGATGTTCTACAGCAGCTTAGTACGCACTTTCCAAAATTAAAAAAAAAACTAAAAATTGGATTTTCAAAATAATTATCGCATTATTTTTATATATTTCAATACGTAAATGAGTTTAGGTGACTGTGTACATTATGAAATCATCTTTAAAATGATACAAATGAAGTCGGGGTAACACAATTTTTTTATTAATTTCTAATATGTGTACGTTGCAATCTGTTCAATTGAGAACAATAAGCAACCCCATAACCCAATGAGAGATGAGGATGATGTGTATGACGTGTAAATGAGGTGTAGTCTTGTACAGACCCAGGTCGACCACTCCTGAGAAAGTATGGTTAATTGAACCCCAACCATCAAAGTGCACCGGCAACCACTGTCCAGTATTCAGATCCGTATAAAAGTAACTACCTTTACTAGGATTTGAACCAGGAACCTTCGTCTCCGAAAATCAGCTGTTAAACAGCTGATTTTGGCGACGACTTTACCTCTAGACCAACCTGGCGGGTTAACACAATTTTTAGTGTAATTTTTTTTAAATTAAAAAAGAAATTTCTATAAAATTAATGTTTAAGCTGAAATTTTTTATTTTTTGTATTTTTTATGTTATCTTTAATAACAATCAAGTTATATATAGACATATAAAATGTTAAAAATCGCACTAAAATAGGCTGGAATTTTAAAGTAGTACTTAGAGGAAAATACCTGGCATTTTTCGGCGGTAGGCACTCACAATAGGCCTATTCTCCTGGCACTGTAAGGGTTAAAATTTTCACTTCCCTCACATCCAGATGTGAACAACTACTGTTGAGCCATTCTTAGTTTGCTCCTCCTCCTTCTTCTGTCAACAAACAAAAGCCACCTCCTACAGGGTGCACGCTAGAGTCTACGACTATACGCATCTGGTATTCCTATTAAGTTAACTATTTTTACTTTCTCTTGCCTATATGAATATATAGGAAGGAAAGTATTGTTTTCATCTCCATTTTAAGAAATCGAGTTTTCACCGGATCTATACGTTTTCAGACCCCCTGAACCCAAAAAACATGTTTTTAGCGATTGGTCTGTGTGTGTGTCTGTGTGTGTGTGTCTGTGTGTGAACAGAATATCTCAAGAACGGAACATTATACGAACTTGAAACTTAAAATTTAAGTTACATACCACTACCGGATCCGACACGAACATTTTCATCAAAATCGGTCAACCGGAAGTAGTAGTTTATTCGTATAATTTTTCACTTTTTTGCGATTTTCTCAAAAACTGGTCCTACGATTTTTTTTAAAATCGCCTCATTTACTCAATTTTTTATTCTCTACATGATAGGGTAGGCGCCATGTTTGCTGAAATTCTGGGTAAGGCTGTTTTTACGTAAAAACATTTTCTTTTTAAGATTGCGGCTTTAATATACATTTTAGCGCAAAATGTTATATAATAAAAGTTGTAGAAAATTTAAAAACCTACAACTTTTATTTCAAGCATCTTTTTGTAAAACGCTTAGTTTAGCGGTAATTAGCGATTTTCTGGTTTTTTCCTCACGAAAACGTGTGAAAAATTGATTTTTTTAAGATTTCGGCCTTAGTATGCATTTTACGACAAAAGTGTATATAATTAAATATATAAAAAATTAAAAGATCTACAACTTTTATTAAGAGCATTTTTCTCTACAGAGCCTAGTTTAGAGAGAAAGAGTGATTTTCCGTATTTCTAAGCCAAACTGAGGTCGATTTTCATTTTGCGTGTTTCACTCATGATTGAAATATGGTTATATTTTTGAGGTTAGTTGTTTGTTTATTTCTAATGTTTTATTACTAATGTTAGGTTTATTGTTAATTATTTGCACTGGCAAGAGAAAGTTGTGTGTGTGTTTCACACCAGATTTTTTATATTATAAGCACTATAAGTACTAAAAACATCAGTCATGATATGATGTAGGCCTAACAATTTCATTTAGAAAAATACTTTTAAAAGTATTGTGACACTTATTGCTAAGGTCCGTTTCGGGATCTAGGTTATTAAATAATGAATACGCTAAAGTTTACAAATTACAAATATTTATTACACTAAAAGATTACAAAATAAATGATTAAACTAATTATAATTAAATAACACAATAAATGATTTAATAATTCACCTAAACTAAATAACAAACAATAAATAACTTAATAACTTACTTAGCCTACTTACAATCACTTTTATAGATTACACTAACATACAACACAAACTGAATTCACAAAACTACACATTAACTTTACAATACGCACACAACAAAGAGACGGTATAACAATCTTACTCGGATACGATATTCGGATGTGTAACCTGTAAATACACACCCCAATAATCTCTCGGCAAAGATCACACGAATACTGACTGACCGCCTCGGGGTCTCTTTTTATACCTACTCATTCATAAAGATTTTTCCAGAATAAAGTAGTGAAATCTACTCAAGTACAAAAATAACTCTTTATTTATGAATGCTAGAAAAATCTTGTTAATAGGTCAACAAAAAGTCTGTTGTAAATAGAAAACGTAAACAACCTGCCTCCCTCATAATAGCTGTACACAATACCTAAACTTTATGATAGTTATTTCAACCCTTATGAATGAATAGACACTTTTATGGTTACAACTGTCATTTACAAAACTGATCTTATTGTGTAAGTTATTGTTGTTTTATTATTTCTTAACTATGTTTATGAATGGAATTCTGGAAGATTCGTGAGCGATCCCGTCTTTTCTCGATCTTGTTACAGTATTTAGTATTAAAATACTTTTGAAAGTATTTTGTTGTTACTTTTTAATCAGCGTATAGACGCTTTGATATAATGCGCGTGCTCAGTGACGTCATTATTTGTTTACATTAAGAGCAAACTAACAGAGGCTGGACTGTTTAAGAGAAAGCAACAAACGGTTTTCAGATTCATTATCTACACAAAAAGTGTTAGTTGGCCTGGATTGGGTTTGGAGTTCGGTTTTGACCAAAAGTGGTTAAAAACAATAGTCAAAAAATTAAAGGCGGAATTTGAAAACAAAAAAAGTAGCATCCGATTCCTCTTAAAAAGGTAGGTACAGATAATTATCACTAATGGGTTTAGCCATGGGCCAAACGTAAGCCTTTTTCTTTCTTATGAAAGTTAAGTAGGCTTCATCTTTTACAAATATTACTTTTTATAAAAATTGCCATCAGCTATGAGAAGACCTGTCGACTCATGAAAGTGATTTTCAGTCGTGTTTTTACTTTCTCTTGTTTATGAATAGACTATATAGGAAAGTATTGTTTTCATGTTGATTTTAACAAATCCACTCTTCACCTCATACACACGTTTTCAGACCCCCTGAATACAAAAAATATGTGTTTAGCGATTGGTGTGTGTGTGTGTGTGTGTGTGTGTGTGTGTGTGTGTGTGTGTGTGTGTGTGCGTGTGCGTGTGTGTGTGTGTGTGTGCGCGTGCGTGCGTGCGCGTGCGTGTGTGTGTGTGTGTGTGCGTGTACGTGTGTGTGTGTGTGTGTGTGTATGTGTGTGTGTGTGTGTGTGTGTGTGTGTGTGTGTGTGTGTGTGTGTGTGTGTGTGTGTGTGTGTGTGTGTGTGTGTGTGTGTGTGTGTGAGTGTGTGTGTGTGTGTGTGTGTGTGAACAGAATATCTCAAGAACGGGAAAAATATCCCAAAGTTAATAATTTATTAAAAAAAATTAATTTTTTTTTAACGTCGCATTAACTGCAACGGTCATTGGTGACGACATTGGGTGGAACTTTATGCAATGTAGGATGAAATGTTTTTTTTTTGTAACGTATGAAAATATGCCGTGCCTGAGTGGGATTCAAACCCAGGACCGTATACTTTACCATTTGCGCCAATGCGGCCGGTTTATTAATAATTATTTATAGAAATACAAGTAAAATTTTAGTAAGACTCACATCAGCCTTTCACAGTAAATTTGACTCCTGAGTACCTGATCGGTCTTATACCAAAACCATTTAAGCCTTACAAAATTCTTAACTAGAAAGAAAATAAATTAAAAAGTTCTGGTGTGAAACACACACAACTTTCTCTTGCCAATGCAAACAATAAACAATAATCGTAACATTATTAATAAAACATTAGAAATAAACAAAAGACTAACCTCAATAAACAAAACTTAATTTTAATCATATTATGAAAAACGCAAAACGAAAATCAACCTCAGTTTTGCTTAAAAATACGGAAAATTGCTCTTTCACGCTAAACTAGGCACTATGCAAAAAATGCTATAAATAAAAGTCGTAGATCTTTTAATTTTCTATAAATTTAATATATATATATATATATATATATATATATATATATATATATATACACTTTTGTCGTAAAATGCATACCAAGGCCGAAATCTAAAAAAATCAATTTTTCACACGTTTTCGTGGGAAAAAACCAAAATTTGCTAATTACCGCTAAACTAAGTGTTATACAAAAATATGTTACATATAAAAGTTGTAGAATTTTAAATTCTCTACAACTTTGATTATATACATTTTTGCGCTAAAATGCATATTAAAGTCGCAATCTTAAAACAAAAGTTTTTTCGTGAAAACAGCCTCACCAAGAATTTCAGCAAACATGGCGCCTACCCTATCTTGTAGAGCATAAAAAATTTAGTAAAGCAGGTGATTTAAAAAAAAAATCGTAGAACCAGTTTTGAGAAAATCGCAAAAAAATGAAAAATTACACGAATAAACTACTATTTCCGGTTGACCGATTTTGATGAAAATGTTTGTGTCGGGTCCGGTAGTGGTATGCAACTTAAGTTTTAAGTTTCAAGTTTGTATGATGTTTTGTTCTTGAGATATTCTGTTCCCCCACACACACACCCGCGTGCGCGCGCACACACACACACACACACACACACAGATCAATCTTTAAAAACATGCTTTTTGGGTTGAGGGGGTCTGAAAACGTGTAGATCCGGTGAAAATTCGATTGTTAAAATCGACATGAAAACAATACTTTCCTTCCGATATATTCATATAGGCAAGAGAAAGTCAAAAGCAAAGGAACCATAAAATATGTAAGGGTTCTTTAAGGAAAATTGCAAAAATTGACTTGGGAGTAAACCTGTTAAATAGAAGTAGTACTCGTGTAATTAAAAGTAGGTAATGATTGGACCGGTCTAAGTTAATGGTTAGAAGTAGTGAAGTATGGGATAAACGTGGACTATAGGAAACGACTTGGCCCAGAGTGGAGGAGGCCATCATATTATAGGTTAGGTCTGTGAGTGGAGTGGAGTGGAGTGAATGCAGCAGGGCGTATATTTCCATTGCAAGTAGCACCAGATCAAAGGAGTCCAGACCCGCATTGCTTAACGTCTAGGCAAAGTATTCCCCTATAAACCACCACACACCACCCCCATTCCGATATAATGTACCATTCCGCCCTTATTGATACCCATCTCAATGTACACCACTAATACTCATTCTCCTTTCCTTCTCATCCCTTATTCCCTCACACACACACTCAACCTTTTACATTTCCCTTCCAAAATCATTTTCTCTCTTCCTCTATCTACGTACGACCATTCATCAATTTAGACTACTCTATTTTTATCTCATATACTTCTAAATATTTCAATTTTAAGTCAAAATAATACATTTTTACAAATTTAGAAAATTCTTATAAGTTTTTTTGTGTTGTTAAGGTCATCAGCTAAAAGGCTGATTTGAACCTTTAGAGGTTTACTAAGAAAACGAGGAATGAAGTGTTTTGCCTTTGCTTTCCTCACAGAGTGAAAAAGTATGCTTATTAGCATGCCAGGCTCTCTGAAAATTATCTAATTTCACTCTGCAAATAACACCTTCATTTCATTCACAACAGGGTTTGGCTGTATAATGCAGAGAAGATAACTCTGATTAATATCGTTTACACCTGTACCTCATATGTTGTTAAATGCTTAAGTCGATACAATTGGCTGACCATGTGATAAGAAACAGAACTATTTTTTGTAGCCCTTGAACTAGCAAATCGAGTGCAAATAATTTAACCATCCACCTGCATGTTATGGGCATATTTATTTTTATCCAAATCAACAAAAATTTAATATGTTATTAATAAACAGTATTGATAATTGTTGTTAATTAATAATTTAATAATCTTCCTTTTACAGACGAACTAGCAATCGTTTCTAAGAACACGGAAACAGCATTAGAACAAAATAAATGTTGTGTTAAAAGAACAAGCCAAAAAAGCAAAACTATAGATTTCCTTCCAGAAAACTAAATACATAACGAACATTGATACAATGTCCCACGTCACTTAACCCTTTATAGGTTTTTGGTATATATAGCCTACTTACCACTAGCAATAAGGTCGATTTTTTTTAAAGAATAAGCTATGCAGTTGAACCATACTTGCATTTAATGGTTTTATAGATATTCTCTGGTAAGTAGGCTATCCAAATTTTGAAATTAATGCTCAGCGACCATTTGCTTCATGAGTTACACGAATGTGGTAAGGATTCATACCATTGTACCCAAACGTGTTGTTTTGTTGTTACTTTTGTACTGTGCTTAGAAAATTCAAGTTTTTTTTACCGGGAAGCAAGCATGATGCTAATATAAAGTTAAGATAAGTTATTCTACACATTTTTCTGTTGTTTAGTACTAAAGTTGTTTTAATAAGAATTATTACCACTAAACATTATGTGATTTCTATTGCAATAAACGTTCCTTGGTAAGTTTACTTACCGCGGCTTAACAAAATTAAAGAGGAATATCTTACTGTTTTGGCATTAAAAATACATTATTGAAATCCCTATAAAAAAAATTAACATTTTACATGGTTGTACCTATATTTTTACCCCTAGTACTCCCCTATAAAGGGTTAAAGTGAAAATACGGAAAAATTGGGAAAGGTGATAGCTTCAAGTACCTCGGAGAGATTATACAACTGAAGATCAGCAAAAAGAAAGCGAACAAAAATAGACGAGGAAAGATGACGGTGTATTTTAAGGAACTACCCACTTGTATAAGAAAAAAGCATTCTCAAAACAATCCAAAATTAGGCATTATAATATTAATTTTAATAATCCGTTATCCCTAGCTCTTCCATGTCACTTGTCATTTCTTTGATCCAATTGCTTTTTTTCTTTTTATTCCTAATTTGTGTACGTTGCAATCTGTTCAATTTAGAACATTAAGCAACCCCATGACCTAATGAGATGAGGATGATGTGTGTGACGTGTAAATGAGGTGTAGTCTTGTACAGACTCAAGTCGACCATTCCTGAAAGAGTATGGTTAATTAAATCCCAACCATCAAAGTATACCGGTAACCACTGTCTAGTATTAAAATACGTATAAAAGTAACTACCTGTACTAGGATTTAAACCAGGAACCTTCGTTTCCAAAAATCAGCTGTTAAACAGCTGATTTTGGCAACGACTTTACCTCTAGACCAACCCGGTGGGTTTGATCCAATTTTATGGGTATTTTAGTGTTGTTAGTTTCACAATTATTTTTGTGCCTTTATTCTTGTTGGTGTCCTTAGGAGATGTCCGTAGAAGCAAATATACGTTTATTTTTCATCTCGTCCGTTACTGGGTTTATATCTTTGTAAAGTCGGTTTTTTGGTAGTAACATCCAGATTCCGCCTTTTTGACATTTATTTCCTATGCACGTTCTTCAGATTCTCCTTTCTGTTTTTTTGGGCACCTTCCGTTAATTTTTTCTGATTTAGTTTTGACAAATTTTCACAAAAGTATTTCGCCTCCGTATTACCGTTCTGTAGTGCCTTAACTTTTTTTAAATTTAAAGACTTTTTTGTTGTTTTTCGGTGAATTTTTTTGTGTTTTTGACAATTCTTAGTTCTTTCCTTCCATGTTATTTTTTCACGCCCGTTGTATCTGATTATGTCCCTTAAGTACTTGAACGTTTCAACTATGTCCACTTTATGCACGTTTATTTCTATTTTATCGATAACCAAGAGGTCGATTTTCATAAACTTGGTTTTTTCATACGAGATCTTTAGTTCGATCTTTCCTGAAATCTTTTTTAATGTTATTATCTATGCTCATGCTTCTGTTTTTCTGTCTTATAGTATTGCTTGGTTGTCGGTGAATCATAGACCGGTTAATGTTATGGTAGCCTATCTTTTTTTGTCCGTATCTCGATGTTCTGAGGGTTAATTTTGTACGATTCCCTTTTTAAAATTCATTTTATTATTATTATTTTAAAGCCACATCCGACTAATTAATTTCATCAAACTAAAAATAAATCATTTCAATTTTTGCAGTTTTGGAGTCCTTTCCTGATGTTTCCCTCCTTGAACTTTCTCCAGTATTCCTTCAATCCATCTGATCTTCTCTTCCGTTCTTTGTCAGAATACACAAGTTTCTGTCGTTTTGACGCTTTCTGCTGTTCAAGTCTTGTGGTCTTCAGTCTGTGGTAATTTTCGGATTTTGTTTTGAGGTCGTCATGTAAGATTTGGAGTCCGTTCATGTCCTCCTTAATTTCACTGATCCAGTAGAGTTTACAATTCATTAATATTATACTAATTGAATTATTTTCAGAATTTTGGTGTTATTAAAAATCACCTAAGGTAGAAGTATTAGAACAGCGTCTAAAAACGAAATAAATTTTTTTTATGGAGCACCCAATATAAATAAGTATGAATGCAGAAAATGCCCGTCGTCTTCCCACCCACAAATTCAGCTTCTACTCCTATGAGCTCCCTTTCAGCCCCGGTGGTTAGTTCGATAGAAATTTGCATGATTATACATATAAAATGAGTTTTTATATAGATTTGTACGTAAGGAGTATTTTATAAAATTTAAAAATATCGCATTTCTGAATTGTTAGATAGTAAAATTATGTCTAGTACGCAGGTACCGCCCCTTACTGGACTATAAAAATTTGTTTCATATAGTTTTCTAAGTGATGAGTTTTAAAGAAATTTTTAAAATTTTCTATTTTTGGAGAGTTAGATAGTAAAAGCATGTCTAGTACGCAGGTACCGCCGCTTTCGGTGTACTTGCGCATCGGTGACACATGATAACAGGATGGACTCCCCGTAGCCAAGATAACGCCGGGCGGTTGTTTTTATCTTAAAAATGGTACGAAAATATAAACAGAGTTTTCATAGGTTTCTAAGTGATAAGTTTTAAGTAAAATTTTAATAACTGTAATTCTGAGCAGTTAGATAGCCGACTCTCCGTCGGCTAGATAACGCCCGGCGGTTGTTTTTATCTTAAAAATGATACTGAAATATAAAAAGAGTTTGTACATAGGTTTCTAAATGATGAGTTTTTAGTACATTTTTAAAATATCACATTTCTGATTAGTTAAATAGTAAAATTATGTCTAGTACGCAGGTACCGCCCCTTTTGGTGTACTTGCGCATCGGTGGGACATGACAACAAGATGGACGCCCCGTCGCCAAGATAATGCCCGGCGGTTGTTTTAATTTTAAAAATAGTACAGGAATAAAAAAAGGTATCTTTATATAAGTTTCTAAGTAATAAGTTTATGTAAATTTTTAATATCTCGTATTTCTAAATAGTTAGATTGTAAAAGTATGTCTAGTACGCAGGGCTGGGTAGGACATAACAACAAGATGGACTTCCCGTTGGCAAGATAAAGCCCGGCGGTTGTATTAATCTTAAAAATGGTACAGGAATATAAAAAGTGTTTTTATATAGGTTTTTAAGTGATGAGTTTTAAGTAAAATTTAAATAACTGTATATCTAAATAGTTAGATAGGAAAAGTATGTCTAGTGCACAGGACACGCCCCGTTTCGTGTTCTTGCGTATCGCTGGGACATGACAACATGATGGACTCACGGTCGCTAAGATAACGCCCGGCCGTTGTTTTTATCTTAAAAATGGTACAGCACTATAAAAATTGTTTTTATATATGTTTCTAAGTGATGAGTTTTAAGTAAATTTTAAATATCTCTTATTTTCGGATAGTTAGATATTAAAAGTAGGGTGACACACGGGAGACGGACGGCTTTTAATGAAATAATACTCAGCCAATTATTTTAAAATTAATGCATGTTTATTTACAAAAAAATCAAAGGTCATTATTTGCCATTTTAGTTAACAAAGTTATTTGTGAAAAATAATGTCATTAAGATGATGTCCATCATTTCAAATGCAGGACTCATGTCTCTTCTCAAAATCCTCCATCACACGGACTAAAATCTCTCCAGGATGGCAGAAATTTCTTGAATGATTGCATTCTTCAACTCGTCCAAATTTCGTGGTTGTGGTTATAAACACAGTTGTTAATTAATGTACCCCCACAGAAAAATGTCACATACTGACAAGTCGGGAGACTTGGGAGGCCAAGGAACATTGCCAAAACGTGAGATAATCCGGCCAGGAAACATGCGTCTAAGAACTGTCATTGAATTGTTTGCTGTGTGCGATGTTGCCCCATCCTGCTGGAACAAAACGCGTTTTAAAGGAGATCCGTCGTCTTCTTAGTTCTGCTTTCAAGAATGTTTCAAGCATACGAATGTAACGAACCGAATTAATAGTAACTGTGGCCCCGTTGTCTTCAAAAAAATAAGGTCCAATAATGCCAACAGAGCCAAGAGCACACTAGACTGTTACTTTTTCTGAGTGTAGAGGACGCAGGTGGATAAGGTGTGGATGCTCTGGAGCCCAGTAACGAAGGTTTTGCTTATTCACGGTCGCGTTTAAATGAAAATGAGCTTCATCGCTCATCAATAAAATTTCATTTTCATTCGATCCCAAAATTACTAGCATTCTGTAAGCGAAGTCTTCTCGTACAGCAAAATCAGTTTCCTTGAGTTGTTGGACAATGAGCATTTTGTAGGGATGGAATTTTAATTCTTTATCCAAAATTCGTCTAACCGATTCACGATTGATTCGTAACTCACTAGCATGACGTCTAGCTGACCGTCCTGGGATTCTGACTGCCGCTTGCCTTACCCTTTCAACATTTTCTGGTGTCGTTACACTGCGTCTCGGGCCAGGATGCTTCTTAGCCAATATGCTTCCAGTTGATCTGAAGTTTTGCACCCATCTGAGGATTGTGTTACGGCTCGGAAAAGCTCCATGTCAACTGACATTAAACCGCGCACGAAACAAACGCTGCGTAGCAATGATAGACTCACCACTTTTGACGAAACTTTCATTGACAAACACTCCCATTGACACACATTCGATGCAAGTCCCACTGCTCTATAGTGACTGAGTAAATGAAATGGCGTCTTGTGTGGATCAGAACATCTCCACCACGACCACCTCCCACCACCGCGCCCTCAGTACTACGCAGTTCAAAACCGTCCGTCTCCCGTGTGTCACTCTTATGTAGTTCTCATGCAATGCAACGTAATGCGAAATGAAATTCAGTTACTGACTTCGTCTCTTGTTAGCAACAATTTTATTATTATTATTATTATTGTTATAATGAAGCGGCGGAAAATGAAATCAGCTGTTTATAAACAGCTGACTGATTATTTATAAAAAAGAAGGATTCCATTGTTGGGAGGCGGCCGCGGTTTGAATGGCTGACGTGTTAGTGATCTAAATTGTACGGAATTCTTCGTTACGGTGAAGTTTGTTATTTTGTCAGCAGACTTTGTATTTAATGTTTAATTTGGTAACGGATATTATTTATTTTATTGTTTATAAATTGCGTGAATTGCATTGTTTTAATTGTTTAAGAACTTATTTTCATAAACTCATGTATTCATTGTTGTCGTTTGTAAAGGTTAGTTTATTTTCTTGTCAAATAATTTTGTTAAATAAACATATGTGAATTAATTTAATTAAAGTTTACAATTTTACTTTACTATAACGAGTTGTAACATTATTATATTATTATTATCTTTGCAATAATTGTGTTTTGAAATTTTACCTCAGATTTATGAATGACAATGGAACAAGTAAAATCAATAATAATTTATTTCGATCACAATCACAGCTAATTTAATTATTTTCTTTATTCATACACATCCAACAAAAATTTGTAACAATTATAATATTACAGAAATCTTATTGTTGGTAATTTTAAAATTGTCATCTATAATTTTTCTTGTACGACCGACCGGGTCTTCACACCCAGATATCAGATCTACAAAAAAACTACAAACTGCAAACGATTTTCGGATTCATAATCTACACAAAATTGTAGTCGGCTTGAATTGGGTTTGAAGTTCTGGTTTTGACAAAAAGTGATCCAAAACCGGAAAACAAGAAATCAAAATCAGAAATTACAAGAGATAGCAACAAACGGGTTTTAGATTCGTGTTCTACAGAAAAAAGGCAGTAGACTTTTATTGGGTTTAAAATTCCAGTTTTGACTGGAAGTGGCCTAAAACCGGAGTTTAAGAAATTAAAGTCAGAAACTACAAAAGATAGTAACAAACGGTTTCCGGATTCGTAATCTAAACAAAATGGTATAGGGCTTGAATTAGGTTTGCAGTTCCGGTTTTGACCGGAAGTTAAGAAAACAAAGTCAGAAACTACAAAAGATAGCAACAAACGGTTTTCGGATTGATACTGTATAGTTCCCGATAACAAATGAATGCAAAAAATGATTGCTGTGTTGATCATGATTTCATTGTCATTACTGTAAGAATATTTCTACCATTTATGATTTAAAACTCATTATTAATTATTGTAGGGCGTTTCATAAATGTTTATATGTTGTTTAGGTCATCAGCCCCTTTAGGCTGGTTTCAACTTGTAGAGGTTTTACTAAATAAAACAAGGAGTGAGGTGGTTTACAATTGCCTTCCTCACTGAGTGGAAAAGTACACTTATCAGCATGCCGGGCCCTCTGAAAAGCACATATTTTCCACTCTGCAAATGACACCTTTACTTTATTCACCACAGGGTCTGGCTGTATAATGAAATTCATTACTCTCAGAGGAGATAACTCTGATTAGTGTCACAGTACACCTCTACCTCTTCTGTTCTTAAATGATTCAGTCATTTAATTGGCTGACCATGTGATAAGAAACAGAACTATTTATTTTAGCCCTGCAACGAACAGATTCAGTGTAAATAATTTGACACTCCACCTGTCCGTTATGGGCAGATGTTTATATAATAGCACTAAAAGATAATTGTAGTAGAATCTTAACAATATCAGAGACGTTCATTGAAACGAACACGATGAGGAGGTTATTATGATAGACATACACTGGATTGTGTATTTTGATGTGTGTGTGTGTGTGTGTGTGTGTGTGTGTGTGATCGTAACGCAGCTCATTGTATCAACTGGATGACAAACTGTTTGTCAGAACAGAAGCAACCAAAGCCTGTTGCAATTGAGTGTGTCGGGTCAAATTCCTCCCTAAATACAACCGGAGGCATTTCAGACTCGGCCAGGACGCTGCGCTATTAATTATTATACCAGGTATTATCATACCGAACATATCTCACATAGGTTACGTCCTTCACAAAACTATACACTATACACTATAGAGGTCTACGACAAACCTCTCTACCTACAGCGCCTATATCTGTTAACTTATCTATTAAATACCTCAAGAGTAAGATGTTACTTAAGAGAGTAGACAACCCAGAAAATGAAAATGAAAACTTCTGGTTATAATTTATCTTTATTTATTTTAAATGAAAGAGTAATTTACTAGTAATGATCTACCATTTGAACCAAGCCAAAAAATTAATTACAGCTCCTAATATAAGGGTGAGGTTGGAAAAGCGGGCTTATACGGAGAATCATTTATATCTCAGGAACCAAGAAAAATATCAACATGATTCTTATGCTACAAAATACGGAAAATTGCTGTCTGTTATCTGTTGTATGTGCTTGTATGTATATTGTCTTACCAGAAATTTATTGAAGAAAAACCATATATTCAAAAAGATTTATTTTATGTATTCACCAATTACTTTTTAACTAAATCGTTATTAAGGTTTTTGTAAAATCATTCCAAAGATAATAGAGAAAGAAATTATGAACATTTGAAAAAACCCATCATCCAAATATCTCCAATACAAACCAAAATATTTAATTCCCAAGAATGTACAATCATGCAAAAAATACATTTCTGGAAAACTTAAAGTTGAAGGAATAATTTCACTCGCCTTGTGAGCTTTATTTTAAACAGACGTTTTTATAACTTTTTGTCAATCTACAAACAAAGTAAACAAATGTCGTGCTTCAGAAAATTTTAAACTTTAAATAAATGCAAAAAATTATCGAAATTTTTAAAAAAATCATCTTCTTAAGTTGACTACGCCCTTAAGGGGAGACTGTACTTTGTATCCCGCCAATGTTAAATTTCCTATTTTTAGGTATATTTTTCACAAGATTGGTAAAAGATAGGGAAATTAAACTTTACACACTATAAGTGTCGGGTTTCTTCTCGAGCTACTGCCATTTTTTCAATTTAATCTTTGGACCATAACAATTTTTAAAAAAATTACGAATAACATAAAATTTTTACAAATTGTTTTTCACGTGCTTTGCGAATTACTAATTTTTGAAGCTTCTGAGAAGGTCATAAAAATGTCGGCATATGAGAATATACAAGATAATTAACTGGTAAAAATTTCAGCCTGGTAGGTTTATTGGTTTCTGAGAAAAATGTACCTTAGTGTTAAAAATCTAAATTTACAGGAAAAGGTGAGAAACAAGAAGGCACAAATTAAAAACAATATGTACACAAATATATTAATTTCTTTTCAATAGTTGTTGTTTAGAAAGCTGAACCAACAACTGAGAATATTAAAAAATGTGATGCAGATATTTTAAAACATAAAATTTTCTTGCTCTAAAACGATTAGTATAAAATTGTGAAGAATATTCGTTCTTGGTGACACGATAATTTTTCTGTGTAAACCTTCTAAAAATATAATTTTTTCATTAAAATAATTATTATTCACGTAATTAATTGTTTTTGTGTTTGGTCTCGGTCTGAACTATTGAAAAACATAAAGAAACCGAAATTCAAAATTTTCAATTAAAACCATCAAACAGTCTCGCCTTAATATCGATCTTACATGATCATTGTTTTCCATCTGCCAGAATAATTTCATCTTGTTTTGTTCAGGCTCGAAATTGTATTTATTTTGCGTTCAGTTTATAGTAATATGCTTACATAATTATGCATCTGTTTTTCAGGGTAGTTGATCTTTTGCATTCTCCTATGTAAATTACTGATTAATAGAGTACATTTAATGAGTGTCAAATTATTTACACTCAATCTGTTCGTTGCAGGGCTAAAATAAGTAGTTCTGTTTCTTATCACATGGTCAGCCAATTAAATGACTGAATCATTTAAGAACAGAAGAGGTAGAGGTGTAAAAGACACTAATCAGAGTTATCTCCTCTGAAAGTAATGAATCTCATTATACAGCCAGACCCTGTGGTGAATGAAGTGAAGGTGTCATTTACAGAGCGGAAAATATGTGCTTTTCAGAGGGCCCGGCATGCTGATAAGTGTACTTTTCCACTGAGTGAGGAAGGCAATGGTAAACCAGCTCCCTCCTCGTTTTACTTAGTGAAACCGCTACAGGTTGAAACCAGCCTTTCGGCTGATGACCTAAACAAAAACAAATAAATAAATAAATAAATATTGTGACACTTATCGCTAAGGTTTACTGCCTATTAACCCAAATTGAATCGAAAACTTTTTCCCCGTATTTTGTGCGCGCGGAACTTATTTCGACGGCGTGCGGCTTTCGACAGTGACACAAATATCAAAACGATAACCGCACGAACAGAACACAACGAATAGTAGGTTCTACTTTAGAGGCAGCCTGTATCAGACTACGACGCTGTGGTGAAAGAGCTAGTTACTGTGCATGTACGGCCCGCACGCCATTTTGTAGGTTATAGTTATATCTGTAGGGTATAAAATGGATGACAATCGGTTGACAAAACAAATTTTTAAGACACTGTACAATAACAGACCTAAATATTGGATAAATCATTAACACGTTGACTGCTATGTGACCCAATTACGTGTCACAGTTGCCTTTGAAAATGGGCCACGTGCATCAAAAATGAGTCATAGTACATGAATTATTTTTGAGTCGTGTAATGTGGTTTGAAAACCTTTGGCTTCAGTGTGACATTGTACACTTAAACTTTTCAATAATATTTGGCCTTTTTCAAATAATAGGATATTGCGTATACAGGTAGTTTTCCTTGTTGTCCTCTACTAGAATTCTGCTATTATTTTAAATCTTATTTTTTATTTTGCTTATTTTGGTTGATTGAAATAGTCTAAAACTTTGTAACTTTACCCAGTTGTTTATTACATTTTTTATTGTGACACAAAAAAGGATCATATATGGCTCTGAAATGTAGAATCATTCCAGCAGCCTATGTTACCCAAAAGGTTATCACAACCTTATTTTACAAAAAATAGTTGTTATTAAATAAATTAAGTAAAGTAAGAAAAAAAATAAATAAAATATGAAAAGAGTACGATGGCCCAGCTGTAAGTGTCACAAAATTTAGTGTGGCAGTCAACGTGTTAAAGAAGTAGAAAGGATATTGAAAAAAACTGGAATAAACCAAGAAATAATGAACCTAACCAAATTCAGACAATTAATTACAGATTCTTTACGGACTTCCTTGAAGAGAAAAACAGAGTAAAAACACTGGAGAGAAGAAAGGAGAGAAACCTACAGTGAATGCTGAGAATGGGAGCTGCAAAAAGAGGTTCCAATAATGTCTGAGTCATCTCACGTAATGTGAAATTGGCCATATACGGGTGAAAAATTAGGAGTAAGAAATTTTATAAAAGTTAAGTAGGGAGAGAATAGTGATGAAAGATGATTTTCATCAACTTAAGATGTCAGATGATTAAATGTAAAGAACATTAGTTTGTTTGTAATTAGAGAATGGAGATTTATAGATATTGAAGTTGCAAAGCGAAGGATAAAAATAATGGAGAACAATAGAGAAGCAAAACAAATAGAGAATTAAATCAAATACGTGAAATGTTTAATGTAAGTAAGGTGTATTGTGGGAAGAATAAAGTTTAAGAAGTTTTGTGTAGAAAAACGAGAAATAAGTAAGTAAAAGATTGTGTATAGGAAGTCGGTCGGTCGGACTTTGAGATGTACTCGAGCTGTATTTGGATGGTAACTGATGGTGAAAAGAGAATGAAACAGACAAACCAAACAAAGGACGTTTCATTTGATGGGGTGTGGAACATCCCCGTTCGACAGTTCAAGGGTGTGGTGTATGCCATTCGAGAAGAAACCTCTCTCTGGGTGGTGGATGGTGGATTGCATCTAGTCCGGGCACGTACCACCAGCGCATCCACCTAAAATCACCACCACATATATTTGTTGAAGAAGAAAGAGAAAGACTTCTATTTCGGCTTTTCTTCTATTTCGCTCTGCCTCAAACAACCTTTCATTTATTCTTTCTGTCCTTTGGATTTACCACAGCCGCCACTTTATTGAATTTCATTTACCCTACTGCTGTTATTTGTTATTTCCCCCTGTTTGCTTTTCCATCTAATATTAGATCTGTAGACAACACTGGCTAACCAATAATTCTGCCCACACATTCTTATCAAATAATATACTGTGACACTTATCGCTAAGATCCGTTTCGGAATCTATCTAAATAATGACTATAGTCCATGTGATTTCAATAGAAGCTTGCACTGTACACGTTCCCTCTCCCTCTACTTGCCTCCTCCGTTTATTCCGAGTAGTCAACATATGGTTGTTAGAAAAGTATGCCTCTAAACTGTTAGCAGTGTTTAATACTTTCATATGAATTTAATTCTTTTAAAGTATTTTATTGTGTTTAATTGTATAATCCTATTTTAGTATATATACACACATAAATACTTTACTTTATAATAATATGATATAAGTTAATCACTGATTATTTAATCAAAACCTCAATAAACTAGGTAGTATTTAATTAAACTTAATTAAGAAATTATTTAATTATTAATTGAAATTATTTAATTTCGAAAAAAAAGAAATTATTGAATTTTATTTCAAGAAGAACCAATTTTACAACACTAACCTTCGATATGAATATGAAGAATTTTTTGTAGACTAGTATTATCAGGCAAAACTATAAACAGCCTTACATTTTGTGTTGACTTTTATAAAAGCAAACACTGCAGAGTATAATACATTCTGTAATTAATTTACTAAAAGAATTTGACATTCTGATTTATAAAGTATTTATTTTGACATTAAAGTAATATATCAATAAAAGTAAAAATTAAAAATAGATGGTGATTTGTGCCTATTACTAATTTGTTTATAATCAAGAGTATGGAAGTAGTAGTACGTTTTGCAGTAGCACACTATCTGCAAACTGCTGCAACCACTTTACATGTGTGCGAGTGAAAATACTTATTACGGAAGCTTCTATTGAAATTACATGGACTATAATACACTAAAGTTTACAATTACAAATATTTATTACACTAAAAGATTTACAAAATATATAATTTTTTTTTATCACGTTGACTGTCACACTAAATTTTGTGACACTTACAGCTGGGCCATCGTACTCTTTTCACATTTTATTCATTTTTTTCTTACTTTACTTAATTTATTTAATAACAACTATTTTTTGTAAAATAAGGTTGTGATAACCTTTTGGGTAACATAGGCTGCTGGAATGATTCTACATTTCAGAGCCATGTGATCCTTTTTTGTGTCACAATAAAAAATGTAATAAACAACTGGGTAAAGTTACAAAGTTTTAGACTATTTCAATCAACCAAAATAAGCAAAATAAATAATAAAATTTAAAATAATAACAGAATTCTAGTAGAGGACAACAAGGAAAACTACCCACATACGCAATATCCTATTATTTGAAAAAGGCCAAATATTTGAAAAGTTTAAGTGTACAATGTCACTCTGAAGCCGTAGCTTTTCAAACCACATTACACGACTCAATAATAATTCATGTACTATGACTCATTATTGATGCACGTGGCCCATTTTCAAAGGCAACTGTGACTGTGAAGTCAACGTGTTAACTCCTAATATGTGTACGTTGCAATCTGTTCAATTCAGAACAATAAGCAACCCCATGATCCAATCAGATGAGGATGATGTGTATGACGTGTAAATGAGACTGTGTAGTCTTGTACAGACCCAGGTCGACCACTCCTGAGAGAGTATGGTTAATTGAAACCCAACCATCATCATTTAAATCAGCTGTTAAACAGCTGATTTTAAAAATAAACACCGGGTAGGGAGAAGAAAGAAGAAAAGCATACAGTGAATGAATGCTGAGAACATGGGCTGCAAAAAGAGCTTCCTGAAACGTCTTATGTCACCTCGTGTGGTTTAATATTGACCCTATACGAGGACAAAAAAAATAAAGCAAGAGAAAGTGAAATTAATTTTTTTTTTAATTCCTAATATGTGTACGTTGTAATCTGTTCAATTCAGAATAATAAGCAACCCCATGACCCAATAAGATGAGGATGATGTGTATGACGTGAAATGAGGTTTAGTGTTGTACAGACCCAGGTCGACCACTCCCGAGAAAGTATGGTTAATTGAACCCTAACCATCAAAGTACACCGGTAACCACTGTCTAGTATTCAAATCCGTATAAAAGTAACTACATTTACTAGGATTTGAACCAGGAACCTTCGTCTCCAAAAATCAGCTATTAAATAGCTGATTTTGGCGACGATTGTACCTCTAGACCGACCCGGTGGGTTTAGTGAAATTGATAATATAAAATAATTGTAAGTTTAAATAAAAAGGCTGGAAAATTGACCAGGGCGTTGACCTGATTCTTTAATAATTAAAGGGAAAACTATTACTAAAGTTGAGTACAGGTTAGTGACCGGAGTGAGTCAAGTGGGTGCACACCATAATGGATGGAAAATGTTTGGTGGAGCTGTGGTAATGAACACGTTTTAGTGAGGCACTCCCTGTTGTTTGTGTAAATAAATCTAAGCGCTGAATTAAAGACATCTGTTTCATGGATGGACATCATTAAAGGCCGAGTATTTTAATTTATATAAATTCTTTCTGATATTTTTCCTTTGTACTGTTTTTTACTTTATCTTGCCTATATGAATATATAGGAAAAAAAGTATTGTTTTCATGTCGATTTTTTGAAATCTAGTTTTCAACGGATCAATACGTTTTCAGACCCCCTGAACCCAAAAGACATGTTTTTAGCGATTGGTCTGTGTGTGTGTACAAAATATCTCAAGAACGGAACATTGTACGAACTTGAAACTTGAAAATTTAGTTACATACCACTACCGGATTCGACTCGAACATTTTCATCAAAATCGGTCAACCGGAAGTAGTAGTTTATTCGTATAATTTTTCATTTTTTTGCGATTTTCTCAAAAACTGGTCCTACGATTTTTTTTTTAAATCACATGGTTTACTCAATTTTTTATTCTCTACATGATAGGGTAGGCGTCATTTTTGCTGAAATTCTCGGTGAGGCTGTTTTTACGTAAAAACATAGATTTTTTAAGATTACGGCTTTAATATGCAATTTAACGCAAAAATTTATATAATAAAAACTGTAGAGAATTAAAAACTCTACAACTTTTATTTCCAACATTTTTTTCTATAACGCTTAGTTTAGCAGTAATTAGCAATTTTCATTTTTTTCTCACGAAAACGTGTGAAAAATCGATTTTTTTAAGATTTCGGCCTTAGAATGCATTTTACGACAAAAGTGTAGCCTATATAATTAATTTTATAGGAAATTAAAAGATCAATAACTTTTAATTAAAGCATTTTTCTCTACAGAGCCTAGTTTAGCGTGAAAGAGTGATTTTCCGTATTTTAAAGCCAAACTGAGTTCGATTTTCATTTTGCGTCTTTCACTCATGATTAAAATTAGGTTATGTTATTAAAGTTAGTTTTTTGTTTATTTCTAATGTTTTATTAATGATGTTAGGTTTATTGTTAATTATTATGCATTGGCAAGAGAAAGTTGTGTGAGTGTTTCACACCAGATTTTTAAATTTTGACTGCTATTCAATGTTTATTCAGCTCTTCTTCTTATAGTGCATCTCCTATCGGAGGTTTGCTATCATCACAGCAATCCGGACCTTGTCGACTGCAGCTCTGAATAGTTGAACACTGCCACAGTTAAACCAATCCCTCAGGTTCTTTAGCCAGGACGCATGGCGTCTTCCGATGCTCCGCCTTCCACTAATCTTTCCCTGGACTATCAGTTGAAGAAGCTTGTATTTCTGTCCTCTCATTATATGACCCAGATATTGAAGCTTTCTTCTTTTTATGGTGTTAATGATTTCGCATTTCTTCTGCATCCGGATCAGCACTTCGGCATTACTAACTTTATCCGTCCAGGGAATACGCCACATTCTACGGTAACACCACATCTCGAATGCTTGTAGTTCGTCGATATGGTCTTTCCTGAGGGTCCATGCTTCAACCTTATACAAGAGCGTGGAAAAAACGTAACAACGCAGCATCCTCATCCTAAGTGCCATGTTGATATCCCGACTTACAAATAACTTCTTCATCCTTACAAATGTTGATCTGGCTATCTCTATCCTCGTTCTTATTTCTCTTGTTTGGTCACCCGATTGTTGTTTATTCAGCAAACTGCGATAATTTTCTATCAAGCTTGAAAACGTATAGGCCTACTATAAAATTAGGTACGAGGGTTATTTTTACTTTCTCATGGCTATATGAATACATCGGAAGGAAAGTATTGTTTTCATGTCGATTTTAACATATCGAATTTTCACCCTATCTACAAGTTTTCAGATCCCCTGAACCCCAAAAACATGTTTTTTAGCGATTGGTCTGTGTGTAAGCGAAATATATATCTCAAGAACGGAACATTGTACGAACTTAAAATTTTAAAATTAAGTTAGGTACTTCTACCGGTCCCGACACAAAAACTTTCATTAAAATCGGACAACCGGAAGTAGTAGTTTATTCGTGTCATTTTTCACTTTTTTGCGATTTTCTGAAAAACGGTTCCTACTTTTTAAAAATCACCTCATTAATTACATTTTTATGCTCTATAAGATAAGGTAGGTGCCATATCTGCTGAAATTTTTAGGGAAGCTGTCCTCTAATAGATAAAAAATTGCGGCTTTAATTTGCATTTTAGCGCAAAAATGTACCCATATGATAAAAATTTTAGAGCATTTACATCCTACAACTTTTATTTCAAAAATCCTTTTGTATCACGCTTAGTTTAGCGGTAATTCACGATTTTATGTTTTTCGTCTCGAAGATGTGTAAAAAAATCGATTTTTTTCAGATTTCATCCTTAGGCCTAGTATGCATTTTACGACAAAAGTGTATAATCAAGTTTATAGAAAATTAAAAAATCTACAACTTTTATTTAGCGTATTGTTTCTCTACAGAGCCTAGTTTATCGTGAAAGAGTGATTTTCAGTGTTTTATTAGGCCAAACTAAGATTGCTTTTAATTTTGCATCATTCACTCATGATTAAAATAAGGTTATGTTTTTTATTTATTTCTAATGTTTTATTACTAATATTAGGTTATTTTTCATTATTTTCATTGGCAAGAGAAAGTTTTTTGAGTGTTTCAAACCAGAATTTTTCAATCTTGATTTGTTATAAAAATAAAACTAATAAGAATAAAATAAATTTATAACGGAAAGTTATATAGGCTACATCTTTGGTTATTTTTTAACACAATCGCCACTTAAATTGTGGTATTTATCATACGATTGTAGAAGCTTTCGTATAACTTCTTCATAAAACGTTGTCGACAGTCACTTGAAATGGGTGTTCACGGTAAATTATTAAGTTATTTATTGTATTACTTCATTATAATTAGTTTAATATTTATTTTGTAAATCTTTTAGTGTAATACCTACATATTTGTAATTGTAAACTTTAGTGTGTTAATTTATTTAATAACCTAGATCCTGAAACGGACCTTAGCGGTAAGTGTCACAATATAAACACATTTTTACTTTCTCTTGCCTATATGAATATATAGGAGAGAAAGTATTGTTTTCATGTCGAATTTTCAAAATCGAGTTTTCACCGGATCTACACGTTTTCAAACCTCCTGAACCCAAAAAACATGTTTTTAGCGATTGGTGTGTGTGTGTGTGTGTGTGTGTGTGTGTGTGTGTGTGTGTGTGTGTGTGTGTGTGTGTGTGTGTGTGTGTGTATTCAAAATATCTCAAGAACGGAAACTTAAGTTACATACCACTACCGAACCCGACACGAACATTTTCATCATCAATCATCAATTTTTTATTTTCTACAAGATAGGGTAGGCGCCATGTTTGCTGAAATCCTTGGTGAGGCTGTTTTTACGTAAAAAAATGTTTTTTTAAGATTACGGCTTCAATGTGTATTATAGCGCAAAAATTTATTTAATTAAAAAATGTAGAAAATTTAAAATTCTAAAACTTTTATACTAAACATTTTTTTGTATAACGCTTAATTTAGCGGTAATTAGCGATGTTCTGTTTCTTCTCACGAAAACGTGTGAAAAATCGATTTTTTTAAGATTTCGGCCTTAAAATGCAATTTATGACAAAAGTGTAATAATCAAATTTATAGAAAAATGAAAAGACCTACAACTTTTATTTGTAGCATTTTTCTCTACAGAGAGTAGTTTAGTGTGAAAGAGTGATTTTTCCGTATTTTTAAGCCAAACTGAGGTTGATTTTCATTTTGCGTCGTTGACTCATGGTTAAAATTAGGTTACGTTTATTGGGGTTAGTTTTTTGTTTATTTGTAATGTTTTATTACTAATGTTAGGTTTATTGTTAATTATTTGCACTGGCAAGAGAAAGTTGTGTGAGTGTTTTACACCAGATTTTTTATCAAAAAAAATGTCAATACCGATATATATTTTTGTGCAACGTATGCTTTCCTTTTAAGTTAATTAGTACGTGAATCCTGTACATTATTTGGGACCACTATTTGATTCCTTGGGGATAGCATGACAGAACTGGTTAACAACTGGAATTGATATTCCCTTGGCCTCTTTGTAGCAGACCGTCCATTGTGTCTCTGGGCCGGCCGGCCGATCTCTCCTTACCACTTCTGTTATCTTTGCTAAGTCCATTTGCAGGACCAACAGTGCTACAGTTCTACCAACATTTCCATAATATCACCATAGTTTTATCTTGCTTCCACTTTAAACATTTTCACTACAGTTATCTTTGTTTTCTCTCTGTTTCTCTGAATCTATTACAACCTCTAAGGGAGACATGTTTTCCCAGTACGTCTTCATCCACTCGAATGTGAATCTAATTTATTCAGCATATTTTATTATCTGAGATACATTCAAAAACGGATTTCATATTATATATTATTACTACTATTGTTACACTATTTAATTTTGCATTTATTTATTAAAACTCGATTAATAAAAAAACTGTTGTAAAACACTCACACAACTTTCTCTTGCCAATGCAAATAATTAACAATAATCCTATCATTAGTAATAAATCATTAGAAACAAAGAAAAAACTAACTTCAATAAACATAACCTAATTTTCATCATAACGCAAAATGAAAATCAATCTCAGTTTGGCTTAAAAATACGGAAAATCACTCTTTCACGCTAATCTAGGCTTGTAGAGAAACAAATTTTAAATAAAAGTTCTAGATCTTTTAATTTCCTATATATTTGATTGTATACACTTTTTTCGTAAAATGCATACTAAAGCCGAAATCTTTAAAAATCGATTTTTCACAAATTTTCGTGAGAGAAAAACAGAAAATCGCTTAGTACCGCTAAACTAGGCCTACTACACGTAATACAAAAAACATTTGAAATAAAAGTTGTAGAATTTCAAATTTTCTACAACTTTTATTAAAGTCTATACATTTTTGCGCTTAATGCATATTAAAGTCGTAATCTTAAAAAACAATTTTTTACGTGAAAACATCCTCACCAAGAATTTCAGCAAACATGGCGCCTACCCTATTTTGTAGAGCATAAAAAATTAAACTAAGCGATTTTTTAAAAAAATCGTAGGACCATTTTTTGAGAAAATCGCAGAAAGTTAAAATTCAACGAATAAACTACTACTTTCGGTTACCCGATTATGATGAAAATGTTCGTGTCGCGTCCGGTAGTGGTATGTAACCTAAGTTTCAAGTTTCAAGTTCGTACAACGTTCCGTTCTTGAGATATTCTGTACACACACACACACACACACACATACACACACACACACACACACAGACACGCACACAGACCAATCGCTGAAAACATGTTTTTTGGGTTCAGGTGGTCTGAAAACGTGTAGATCTGGTGAAGAGTGTATTTGTTAAAATCGACATGAAAACAATACTTTCCTTCCTATAGACCTATAATTTTATTCATATAGGCAAGAGAAAGTAAAAATTTAATAATAATTACTATGAAACCTTGCTCGCATCTCTCCGTAAATATAAATATTCATTTAAATTTACTTTGAAACCTATGTAGACGTACGAATCCCAAATTTACGGTTCAACCAAACCCTTTAACATGCAACGAATTCAAGCATTCCAGTCAAAAACATTACGCCTTATAGCAAAAGCACCTCTTTACGTTAGCAACAAAACCTTACATACAGATTTGAAAACACCACTTGTACAAAATTCCATTGAATACCTACACAAACGCTTTCACGACAAGTCACAAGAACACGAGAACCCCCTGGTGCGTTCACTCTCCTCCGTCTATTTACCTGATAATCCCCCTAGACGACTTAAAATAAGCCGGAGTAGAGACCTGCTAATTTGATATACAAATTTTATTCTTGGGGAGGCACCAATGGGGGCCCTACCCCTCTCATGCCTATCATGTCATTTACATTATTATCATAATCATCACATTTGCTTGTTGTAACATTTTACAGTTGTAAATAAAGAATTAAAGAGAAAAAAAATTTACTTACTAACCAAGTTGTTTAGGTCATGAACCGAATAGCTGGTTTGATTCTCTTGAGACTTTACTATAAAAAACGAGAAGTTGGTAATTTGCCTTTGCCTTCCACACCGAGAGGAAAAGTACGCTGATGAGCGTGCCAGGCCCTCTGAAAGCAACTACTACTTTCCACTCTGCAAATTACACCTTCATTTCAATCAACACCAGAGGGGGTCCAACTGTATAATGAAATAGGAGATAACAGTGACTTTACTACATTTCTACGTTGATGAGCTCTCTTTACGTGCGCATTGTCCCCTACCCACTTCATAGCTACCTAATGACTTGCTAGCAACGTTGCCAATACTTGCTTTCATAGCTTTTTTATACGCTATACAGGTGAGTCACGAAGATATACAGAAACTTTAGGAGCTCATTGTACATGTAAAAATAATGAAAAAAGTTTATATAAACATGGGTCCAAAACTGGTTCGTTTCCGAGTTACGGCTAGCGAAAGTTTCGCCCGGGTTT
This sequence comes from Catonia carolina, assembly GCA_035578175.1. NCBI lineage: Eukaryota > Metazoa > Arthropoda > Insecta > Hemiptera > Achilidae > Catonia > Catonia carolina. The sequence continues at coordinate 1,288,585 of JAQMRL010000026.1, forward strand.
CAGCTCACCAGGTGAAATGAGATTTTTCTGAAATTCTGGTAAGGTAGATTAAGGGGCGAATTCAATCATTTCTTATGGTTTTTGATCTGATAAATTGAAAAAAACAGGTCCCAGAACTGTAAGTTAAATATTTTTTAAGAAAACCAGTGTCAAATCCAAAAATTGAATGAAAAACACATTTTTTCATCTTTGGGCAAGAAAAACTTTGTTATTTCACCAAGAAACAGTTAAATTTTTTGACTAAAACATGTTGAAAATTTTATTCTGAACAAATCGGTGTAAATAAAGTACACGGAAAGCGAATAGATGTTTGATTAAATGAATTTTTATTCATAAGAGTACAAAGTAAAATTAACCGGAAAAACAAAGATGAAAAATTGTGTTTTTTCACACCAGTTTTTGCATTTGACACTGGTTTTCTCAAAAACTATTTAACTTACAGTTCTGGGACCTGTTTTATTCAATTTATCAGGTGAAAAACCATAAGAAACGATTGAATTCGCCTCTTAATCTACCTTACCAGAATTCCAGGAAGACCTCATTTCACCTGGTGAGCTGAAATCCGGGCGAAATCTTTCGCTAGCCGTAACTCGGTAACGAAGCATTTCCGGACCCATGTTTATATAAACTTTTTTTATTATTTTTACATGTACAATGGCCTCCTAAAGTTTCTCCATATCTTCGTGAATCACCCTGTATTTCGTCAGCCAATTTTTTTTGTCTTTTGATAATTTTATTATAACCTATGAACATACAACAGCTGATTATTGCATGTTAACTCGCTCTATAGTTCAGCCGCTCTAAGTTTGCTCCTACTGTCAACAAACCAAAACCAGCTACTACAGGGTGCACGCTAGAGTCCGTGACTTTATGGATCTCGTATTCCTATTAAGATAACTATTTTTTAAATTTATAAGTACTTAAAGTACTAAAAACATCAGTCGTGATATGATGTAGGCCTAACAATTTCATTTATAAAAATACTTTTAAAAGTATTTTGTATTGTAAATACTTTTGAAAGTATTTTGTTGTTACTTTTTAATCAGCGTGTACACATTTTGATATAATGCGCATGCTCAGTGACGTCATTATTTGTTTACATTAGGAGCAAACTTAGAGAGGCTGGACTGTATATGTATGTGTTCAGTACAAGTTGAAAGATACGAGTGAACTAGCCTACTTGTATCGCCCATAATTAGCCATTAATTATGTTGCTAATAAATTAATGTATTTTTTAAAAGCGAAGAAAATATTTTATTTTAAATATCCGTTAAAAGTAATCGTTATAAAAATAAAAGAGAACAATCAATTAAATGTAACCGCTAGCTCATAAATATAAATATTAATATTCCCGACATAATAGTGATACTTTTTTATGTATCTTTGTGTCGGAAAAAAATTAGTAAATTTATATGTGGTGAAAAGTCCGTTACTTGTCTCCATAACCTATTAAAAGTAAAATTAATGTGTCTGTGTTTAAGTAAGCAATCACTACACCATAATATTAACTTGTATTGTGTGTAGTAATTATTGCTTACACGTGTCTCCAAATTTTTTAACGGAAAATGAGACCTTCAAAAGTTAAAATAAGGGTTCTCATTGGTCCAAAGTCATACATAGAGGGGGTTGTACCGAGAGTTTATATAGAGGACAATTTTAATTTTTCAGGGAGTTTTTCGTTAATTTCAATGGATCATAGTTTGGCGTGAAGTGGAACATAACAGTCTTTACATCATTATTGTTTTTGTTATTTATTTTAAAGTTGATTAAAGGCGTGGTATTCTAATAATTTATATCGTGAACTGCGGAAAGCATCAATGTTACATATCAGGTTTTTATAAAATAATAATATTAAGTTTTAATTGTTAATATTTTTATATCTTGCGCTCATCAATTGTTTAAGTTTAATTAAAATATTTAAATATCGTAAAATTAATATGTTATTTTTATTTTTATTGTACATTGCATGAATGTTTCCATATCTTTCAATTATTCAATCGAAGTCAAATCTTTGAATCAGTATTGTTTTCTTTAGTTTTAATTTTGTTTTTTAATTGTATGTTACCATACAAATTTTTAATGGTACATACTGTGACTCATAAACGCATATTTGACAGGCTGATACATTTGTACAATCTGACAACGCTGGCAAACGTTCTGATTGGTCTAAACGCGTGAAACAGTAGAGCTGATCACCCGTGAAAAGCATTTTAGTCCCTTTTACACGTCGTGTACCTCTTCTGTTGTTAAATGCTTCAGTCATATAATTGGCTGACCATGTGATATAAGAGAGGGAACTATTTTTTGTAGCCTTGGAACTAGCAGATTGAGTGCAAATAATTTAATACTTCACCTGTCTGTTAGCCTATGGCGAAATAATATGTCTACAGAAAATGTATTACCAACGTAACTGATTAGTTTTAACATGGTTAAAAAATTACTAAAAAGTTGTGGTAAGTTACTTATATAAAGATTTTGCTATAATGTAATAAATGTATTAATTTTTATGAAAGCATTTAATCTAAAGGTTGAATTCAAACGGAAAGCGTAGAGGTATACGTATAGAAATCATATAAAAATAAAACAAACCATTCAAAGGAGTGGTTAGAGACCAGTAGCATAACTTTATCGTTTGCGATTCAATTCTAAAACTTCATAGGCTACATATATGACACTGGGTGTTCGAAAAGTTTAACTCTATAATATGTCCACAACACCATGGAACCTAAATCATAAACCGACCGTTACACACACATGCGCGCGTGCGCAGCACCCCTATACCTGCCTTAGCGGTGTTTTACAATTTAAGTAGTGAGTCACTTAACTAGATACTTGAGTGCTACACTACCATTTTAATTGTAATTATCTTTATCATAATTGTATAATAATTGTCAAAATCAACGTACTATATCCCTTGAAAAATTAGTCCAAACACGATGTGATAATTCTAAGCATTTTTGATGTTGGATTTCATTTTGACTGCCGTTTTTTCAATAATATTAATAAGTTTAACAATTATTTTTATAAATGTAACAATGAATATTATTATTTTTTATACATGTAACAATATTATTACATTTTATTTCTTTAAACTTATCAAAACATAACATTTGATTAACAACATAACATACATAATATTTGATTAACACTCATTTTTATAAAATTAAATAAATTATATTGTATTTATATTTTTCATTAATAAATTTTTTTTATTATGCTACCAACTGTTACATTTATTATAATAATAATAATTAAATTAATTATAACATTTATTAATTTATTAATACTATTGAAAAACGGAAGTCAGAATGAAATCTGCCATCGGAAATGCTTAGGATTGTCCAATTACACCGTATTTAGACTCATTTTTCAAGGAATAATATTATGTAGATTTTGAAAATTATTATACAATTTTCATAAAGATAATTATAACCAAAATGGTAGCGTATAGCACTCAAGTACCAAGTAGGTGACTCAGTGCTGAAGATTGTAGTCTAGAACGCAGGTAAGGGGGACTAAGGTAGGTTGGTGCGCGTGTGTGTGTGTGGGTCGGTTTATGAACTAGGTTCCACGGAGCAGTGGATATACTCGTATATTATAGAATGGTTTCCTTTAACCGATTTTTCTTACAGCCTATGGCGTCGCTCGCAAACCAACCACCGATTTCTACATTACCCGTGTAAATTCTTCAGATTCCTAAAGAGCATATCCTGTCATAAATATTTCGGGTGATCATCCATGCTTCTCTTTTCCTTGGAACCTGAATTTTACAATCCTTCTTAGCCACAAATCCTCTTCCATCCTCTGCACCTGTCCAAACCATTAGAAGCACCTCTTATCAATTTCATCCACTGTTCTAACCAACTTCCTCAACCTTTTCCTTATCTCCAAATTCCTCTCGCTCTCTAATCTACAGATTCTAGTACTTCTACGCAAACAATCCAATTTTACAGCCCCTATTCAGTCGTTGTCTCTACTGGTCTTCTCTCATGTTTCTAATCCTCCATAAATTGCTTTGCATTACTGTACGGTACAACCAAACTTTCTTTCCATCACTAATACCCTGATACTGTACTTCTTTTACACCGGTCCGTAGTTCATATTTTGTCCACTGTTGGCGCTGTGATGGGGTTGCTGCTGCCAATAGATAGCTCAGCGGTCACACCTCTCACAGCACATATAACAAGTGGCAACATATAGTATCTACGCACTGGCGATGCAATAGTCGAGAAGGTGACCAGGCAGTATCGAGTCTAACATTATCGAAGGTCGATACGGAGGAATTGCAGCTCAACTTTGAGTTAATTCTTTCTGCTACTTTTACCTGCCTTTCCTGCCCCTCGCTTCACCGGCGACTGCTCCTCTTCGGAGGCAGCGGTAAAAGGTGTTCACTGCGTCGGCGACTGCTCCTAATCGTTTAGGCAGCGGTAAAGACGACCTCCCCTTCGCTTGCCAGTGGGTGCTTCTCCTTGAGGTAGCGGCGAAGGCGGCGAAGGCTTTCCCATTCATCTGTTTTACTTTTGAACTACGCGGCCGGTCCTATGATGAGCTCTACAGACTGCGCTACTACAAGCCGGTGGCGACAACCCTTTTCACCAAAGTAAGGAACTCAGCTTCTGAGTCACTTGTCTACCATGACCAATACTACTAGTTATATCCTTCCTTAAGTTACCTTCTATCGCAATTAGACTTCTCAGATACTTATAGCCTACACCTCACACATTTCACTATTGAAAAACCTATTGTATTATTATTATTATTATTATTATTATTATTATTATTATTATTGAATTATGCTTCAAACTCACTCGAATAGTACTGTGAGCAAATTTTACGTATATGATGAAGAAATATATATTTATTTATTTATTTTATTTAATTGTTTGCAACAGGCCGACTAAGGCCCAATTACAGAAACGATATTTCATTACAGACAAAAGACAATACAAAAGTAAAAAGAAAAGAAAATATGGTTGACATCTTTGTTTGGGGGTAGGAATTAGTCAGAAAATTAGAAAACGTTGCGCTTCCATTGTTGTCTGAATATTAGACGAACGTAAAAAGTAGTCAATTTATTTTAATTTTTGATATTACACTACGTGAAACCGTAGTTTGAATCCCATACTTTATTAGAAATTGTTTATTTTTGTTTAGCTAAATAATTTAACTGCCCATAACAAAAAGGTGGAGTGTCAAATTGTTTACACTCAATCTATTAGTTGCAGGGTAAATAGTTCTGTTTCTTATCACATGGTCAGCCAATTAAATGACTGAATCATTTAAGAACAGAAGAGGTAGAGGTGTAAAAGACACAAATCAGAGTTGTTTCCTCTGAAAGTAATGAATTTCATTAGAATATACAGCCAGACCCTGTGGTGAATGAAGTGAAGGTGTCATTTGCAGAGTGGATATATGTACTTTTCAGAGGGCCTGGCATGCTGATAAGCGTGCTTTTCCATTCAGTGAGTTGTATCAATTGTAAATCACCTCACTCCTCTTTATACTTCGTAAAACCTCTACAAGTTCAAACCAGCCTACCTAGAATTTTAAATTTTAGGCTGATCACCTAAACAACAAACAACAATAAACAATTTAACTTAATAATTTGTTAACTTTATTAAATTTTTTTTTTAAATTCTTAATTTGTTTACGTTGCAATGTGTTCAATTTAGAACAATAAGCAACCTTATCACCCAATGAGATGAAAATGATGTATATGACGTGTAAATGAGACTGTGTAGTCTTGTACAGACCCAGGCTGATCATTCCTGAGAGAGTATGGTTAATTAAACCCCAACCATCAAAGTACACCGGTAATCACCGTCCAGTATTCAAATCCGTATAGAAGTAACCTTTACTAGGATTTGAACCGGGAACTTTATTAAATAACAAAAAATCTTTACTAGTTAGTAAGTTAGTTGTGTTGTTAATATTGTTAAATTAAGAATCATTAATATTAATTGTTTTATTATTCCAGAAGTAAGCTGTCTGGATTGTGAGGTGGAGGAGGACAACGCAGTACATGCGAATTTCGACTCCAGAAGATGGATACCAGAGAGCGAGTTTCTAGGGACCAAGCTTAGGTCTCCAATTTCTCCAGAAAATCTTTGATTTTATGATTTCAGAATAAGAAACCTGGAAGGTTGATACTGTACTACTTTACTACTATTACTGACCGATTTTGATGAAAATGTTCGTGTCGCGTCCAGTAGTGGTATTAAACTTAAGTTTTAAGTTCGTTTCAAGTACTTACGATGTTCTGTTCTTGAGATAATCTGTATACACACACAGACACACACACAAAGACAAACCAATCGATAAAAACATGTTTTTTTGAGTTCAGGGGATCTGAAAACATGTACATGTAAATTATATTAAAGTATTGTTTTCATGTCGATTTCGAAAAATCGACATGAAAACAATACTTTCCTTTCTATTTATTTGTATAGACAAGAGAAAGTAAAAATAAAAGAAGAATTATTTGAATTGTAAATACACTTTGTGGTGCACCCAGTATTGAACATTTTATAATATAAGGTACTGTATTATTTACATTAAAATGAGTGACCGCTAACTTTATACAGCACGTACAAGTAACTATAAAAGAGAATCGGATATGAATGGAGAAGCATTAGCGCATTACTGTTTGTATTAATGCAAACAACTTAACAATTGGATACGACTTCTTATTGACAGATTTTGATGAAAATTTTCGTGTCGCGTCTGGTAGTGGTATGTAACTTAAGTTTTAAATTTCAAGTTCGTACGATGTTCCGTTCTTGAGATATTCACACACACACACACACACACACACACACAGACCAATCGCTAAGAACATGTTTTTTGGGTTCAGGGGATCTGAAAACTTGTAGTTTCGGTGAAGAGTGTATTTGTTAAAATCGACATGAAAACAATACTTTCCTTCCTATATATTCATTTATAGGCAAGAGAAAGTAAAAATAAAAGAAGAATTATTTGAATTGTAAATACACTTTGCGGTGCACCCAGTATTGAGCATTTTATAATATAAGGTACTGTATTATTTACATTAAAATGAGTGACCACTAACTTTATACAGCACGTACAAGTAAGTATAAAAGAGAATCGGATATGAATGGAGAAGCATTAGCGCATTACTGTTTGTATTAATGCAAACAACTTTCCAATTGAATACGATTTCTTAATGAACACCATCAGCTAAAACGTTTCACTTAAATCCACTACTAAATACTCACTGAATGAAAACAAATTTAATTCTTCACTGACTTTTCATTAATTATTCACTTTTTAATAGTTTTTATTCATCATGATGTAATAAAAATAATTAATTCATCCGACAATTAAATTTTATTGCTTTAATAATTTATCAGGTAAAATTTATGATTCTTTTATATTAATATTACGTACTAAATTTTGTATGTTTTTCTTAATAATATTTATTTTTCATTTATTAATTTATTTTAGATAGTATTTTCTTCTTACTTTATCATAAGAAAATATCAAAGGATTTAATTTACGGTTAGTTTTTAAAGGAAACACTTCTTGGAACAGAGTTTTTTTAATTTTATTTTTCTTAATAAAAATTTTAATCTTATTGACTGAATGGAAACACCGTTATAAATTTTAGTAATATTATTCTGAAGAAGGTGGTAGGCCTACCACTAAAACACACTGAAGTTTTGTACTTTCTCTTGCCTATATGAATATAGAGGAATAATAGTAATTGTTTTCATGTCGATTTTTCGAAATCGATTTTTCACCAGATCTACCCGTTTTCAGACCCCCTGAACCTTAAAAACATGTTTTTAGCGATTGGTCTCTGTGTGTAACTGTGTGTGTCTGTATGTGTGAACAGAATATCTCATCAACAGAACATCGTACAAACTTGAACCTTGAAACTTAAGTTTCATACCACTACCGGACCCGACACAAACATTTTCATCAAAATTGGTGAACTGAAAGTAGTAGTTTATTCATGTAATTTTTCACTTTTTTACGATTTTCTCAAAAGCTAATCCTACGATTTTTTTAAAAATCGCCTGGTTTACTAAATTTTTTATACTGTACAAGATAGGGTATGCGCCATGTCTGTTGAAATTCTTGGTGAGGCTGTTTTCACGTAAATAAATTGTTGTTTTAAGATTGAGACTTTAATATGCATTTTAGCGCAGAAGTAAAATTATTTTAAATTTTTAGCGCAGAAGTACATAATAAAAGTTGTAAACAATTTAAAATTCTACACCTTTTTTTGTATAACGCTTAGTTTACCGGTAATTAGTCATTTTCTGTTTTTTTCTCACGGAAACGTGTGAAAAATTTATTTTTTTAAGATTTTGGTCTTAGTAGTCTATGCATTTTACGACAAATTTGCATATAATTAAATATATAGGAAATATTAAAAGATCTACATTTTTTATTTAAAGAATTTTTCCCTACAAAGCCTAGTTTAGCGTGAAAGAGTGATTATCCGTATTTTAATCCAAACTGAGGTCGATTTTCATTTTGCGTCTTTCACTCATGTTTAAAATAAGGTTGTGTTTTTTGAGGTTAGTTTTTTGTTTATTTCTAATGTTTTATTACTAATGCTAGGTTATATAATTAATTATTTGCATTGGCAAGAGAAAGTTGTGTGAGTGTTTCACACCAGATTTTTTAACTTAAAAGACAACCAAAGGTAAGGTGATAAATTTCATTTATATTAATGGTTGGCAGGTTGCATTTCAAAAGTATACAGGGTGATTATAAATGAAATAGATACTTTCGACAGCTTCTTAAACATCAAACTGTTGTATTTGAATATAGTACATGATATAGGTTTGTAGGGATTTTTTTAAAGATAATGTTGGTACAACTGTTGCTAGTATTTTGTTGTTGGCTGCTGTTACAACGACCAGTCTAGCAAAATGGCCGCTACTCAAGTGGAAAAAGCTTATTGTGTTCTTGAATTAGCAGCCAAAACAAACTCTGTTACGGTTGTGCAACGTCATTTCAGAACAAGATACGGTAAACCACCACCATCAAGGCAATCAATCTATGACTGGTATAATAATTTTGAAAACAGTGGATGTCTGTGTAAAAGGAAGAGTTACTAGAAGACCTTATGTTACAGAAGAACAAATTTATAGTGTTTGTGATGTTTAAGTACCAAGTCCAGGAAAATCAACCAGATCAGCAAGTTTAGAATTGCAAATTCCTCAACCGACTGTGAGGAAAATTCTGCGGAAACGTTTGAAAATGACATTTTATAAATTGCAGTTAGTACAAAGTTTAAATACCAGTGATAAAGTGGTACGTAAAACGTTTTGTCTGGAGATGCCACATTGAGTTGAAAATGACGACGCATTATTTAATAGTCTAATTTTCAGTGATTAATATAATTTTCACATTAGTGGAAAAGTCATAGACATAATGTTAGAATATGGGGCACAAAAAACTTAAAAATAACTTTACATCATACACGCGATTCCTCTAAAGTAAAGGTCTTTTGCGCATTATCTCGTGAAAAGGTTTACAGGCCGTTCTTTCTCGAAGTGTCAGTAACCGGAGTAATTTATCTGAACATGTTAAACGAATGGTTAATGCCTCAATTCCAGAATGGTAGTGAAAACTTGATTTTTTGTACAAGATGGATCTCTACCTCACTGGCATATACAAATCAGAAATTATCTTGATGAACGTCTTCCTTGACAATGGATCAGCCGTGCAAGTGATGAAAACATTGTGTTTACGCTGTGCCCACCTTGTAGCCCAGACTTAACGCCCTGCGACATTTTCTTTTCGTGTTATGTAAAAGATAAAGTTTTTGTACCACCACTCCTGTAGATATCTATGATCTAAAACAACGTATCGCAAATGCTCTTGCCACAGTTGACCGTCTTATGCTTAATCGTGTGTGGGAAGAATTCGACTACCGTATTGATATCTGTCGTATTACAAATGGTGCACACATTGAACATCTGTAAATAGTTTCAATAAAAATTTAATAAATTCTTCTATAATATAATCATGTAAGTAATTACCTTAACTTTTCAAAAATAAACTTTCTATAAGCTATCGAAACTGTCTATTTCATTTATTAATACCCGTTATTAATTTTACAATAATATGTACAATTTCTCACCTATCTGGACAGAAATTACTTTGCTGAATAAGGCAAAGCCAGGGCTCAGGAATAGACAGTGGTGAATAATATTATTATTTTTTATTTATTTATTTATTTTTTAATCCCTAATGTGTGTACGTTGCAATCTGTTCAATTCAGAACAATAAGCAACCCCATCACCCAATGAGATGAGGATGATGTGTATGACGTGTAAATGAGGTGTAGTCTTGTGCAGACTCAGGCCGACCATTTCTGAGAGAGTATGGTTAATTGAACCCCAACCATCAAAGTACACCGGTAACCACTGTCTAGCATTCAAATCCGTATAAAAGTAACTACCTTCACTAGGATTTGAACCAGGAACCTTCGTCTCCGAAAATCAGCTGTTAAACAGCTAATTTTGGCGACGACTATAAGTATAATAGTCGTAGTATAATATTATAATAATATTATAAGTTATTATATTTACAAATTGTCAATACCTTATGAATTAATTACACATTACTGATTAGTGTAATATTCCTACTTATTCTACATTTCACTTTATTTTTAATTATAAGTAAATTACTATATTAGTTATTACTTAACCATTGTCGCCAACCGAGGCCGATGACACGTGGCGAAAACTTGTTTGTAAAATTGGTGGCCCTGAAAAGGACCGTTTAATGGTGTTGGTGGCCCTGAAAAGAGCCGTTGTTGGCGGTCGGAAGCGGCAAGCCGGCGTGATGGAAGCGGAGCCCGAAGAGTGACGGCTCAGCTACCGGGTTCAGGCCTAGCCTTCCCTCAGTGGTAGTTGGGTCCCCACTGCAGCGTGACAGTGGTGGCCCCCAGAGCCCCGCAGTGTCGGGTCGACGTAGGCCGTCTGTCGATAGCGCGGCCGAGGCGGCTCTCTCCGGGCCGACGAAGGCTGACCGGTGCGGGAAGTAGCGTCCCCCACCGGTAGCGTAAACCAGTGTTGGTGCGTCCGGTCTCGGCTGGGCTCGTCTTCTTCTGGCTGGAGCTCGGAATCGGAATCATAGTAGGATGGGTGGGAAACCCATAATGGGCGATATCGTGAATGGGATTCACCTGATCACTCGCACAATTGGATAATGGAACTATTTTGAAATTTTACATGGATATATTGGGAAGGAATTATTAAGGTAAATTTTTTATTATGATTCTGATTCCGTGTAGGAATAATTTAGGGCATTGACAACGAAGGAGTTTTTAATTTAGAGGAACTAAGAAATAGAAAATAGGAAAATTAGAAAATAGGAGATAGAATATTTAAAGGAAATCGTGGAATGGCAGTATGCATTCTTCTTCTGGAGGATGGATTTCTTCATATATTTTTCTGACGATCTTGAGTTCTGAGACCTTCACAGAATCGTGAAGCTATCTCGATGTATTGTAGATGTAGTCCGTTAGGGATGGGAATTGGACGTTTTCTAGGACGATTGTATTGTTGATGAGATAGTGGAAGTTGGAAATTATACGAAGGATTCTGCTTTGAAAGAATGAAAATTTTCTTTTATTGCTGTTGGAGAGGATGGGCCACCAGACTGATGCCCCATAGAGGAGAGAGGATTGGATTATCGCAGAATAAACTAGGAGTTTTAATGATTTTGTGAAAGCTTTAGAGCGAAGGACCGGGGTGGCGGGAGCTCTTCTTTCTTGGTTCTTTTCCACTTGCGAGTTGAGTAAAGAGTGACTCTCGCGGGTGAGGGACTTCTCTTAAATACCTCTCCGTCGAGTCAACTAGGAGGTGGGGGAGCAGTTGTAGGCTCTCCGCGTCAAGCAGGTAGTGGGACCATCTGCAGGCGCTATGTTGGTAGGAGGAGTCGGCGACACCATAAATGAATTGGGAAAATCTAAACCAACCGATTCAAGGACGAGACTCAACCAACTCTTAAACCAAGCAAATATTTTTTACGTATACATTTAATGACACCAATCGATACCGTAAAAAATAATTTACATAAATGAGAATGCAAACAGTTAAAAATTTGTAGTGCCATATAATCAAACACTTTTTGACCTACTGATATATTTCGTTTCACTTCCATGGCCAATCCAGCCTCATTTCTTCTTCTACTGTAATATGCTCTAAAAGCAATAATTTTTCTTTAGGCCTATATATACTTATATGTGTAAAGAAGTACTATTTTCCTATAAATATTATTTATAGTGAGAACACTGTTGAAATAGGGGCTGAGCAGGCTGTGACGTATTCTTCCTAAAAATTATCCTTAAAATCTTTTTTTTGTATCTTAATTAAAAGGTTATTCATTAGTATTAGTACGAGATAAACTAGTTACAATATAAATAAATAAATAAATAAATAAATAAATAAATAATATAACCTAGATGTTACACGACTAAAATTCGATTAGTATGGAACTCTCTCATTAGTAAGATACTAACGAGAGAGTATCATTAGTATGATACCCTCTTAGGAATGGTCGGCCTGAGTCTGTACAAGATTACACCTCATTTAAACATCATACATATTATCATCCTCATCTCATTGGGTCATGGGGTTGCTTATTGTTCTCAATTGAAGTGATTCCAACGTACACATATTAGGAATTAAAAAAAAGTATGGAACTTTAAAAATTAATTGATGTTAAAATAGGTGAAAAGTAAGCAATTATAATAAAAAATCTGATATGAAACACTCACACAACTTTTTCTTGCCAATGCAAATAATTAACAATAAACCTAACATTAGTAATAAAACATTAGAAATAAACAAAAAACTAACTTCAATAAATATAACCTGATTTTAATCATGAGTGAAAGACGCAAAATGAAAATCAACCTCAGTTCGGCTTTAAAATACGGAAAAACACTCCTTCACACTAAACTACTCTTTGTACAGAAAAATGCTATAAATAAAAGTTGTTGATCTTTTAATTTTCTATAAATTTGATTATATTATACACTTTTGTCATAAAATGCATACTAAGGCCGAAATCTTAAAAAAGTCAACTTTTCACACGTTTTCGTGAAAAAAAAAACAGAAAATCGCTAATTACCGCTAAACTAGGCATTATACAAAACAATGTTTGAAATAAAAGTTGTAGAATTTTAAATTCTCTACATGTTTTGTTACATAAATTTTTGCGCTATAATACATATTAAAGCCGTAATCTTAAAAAAACACTTTTTTTACGTAAAAACGGCCTCACCAAGAATTTCAGCAAACATGGCGCCTACCCTATCTTGTAGAGAATATAAAATTGAGTAAACCAGGCGATTTAAAAAAAAATCGTAGGACCAGTTTTTGAGAAAATCGCAGAAAACTGAAAATCTACACGAATAAACTACTACTTCCGGTTGACCGATTTTGATGAAAATGTTCGTGTCGCATCCGGTAGTCGTATGTAACTTAAGCTTCAAGTTTCAAGTTCGTACGATGTTCCGTTCTTGAGATATTTTGTATACACACACACACACACACACACACACACACACGCACACACACACACACACACACACACACAGACCAATCGCTAAAAACATGTTTCTTTGGATTCAGGGGGTCTGAAAACGTATAGATCCGGTGAAAACTCGATTTCTAAAAATCGACATGAAAACAATAGTTTCTTCCTATTTATTCATATAGGCAAGAGAAAGTAATAAAAAAGGTAATCAAATCAATGAAAATGAAATCATTTTATTAAAGTACCTACTAAATAGGGTAAATGAGATGAACAAACAATTTGTCAATGTTCTCTCGTTTGATTAGATTAAGTGGTGTATTCCAGAGGATGTATTAAAAGTAAAAAGGGCCAATAAATAATTCAGTTGTACTTTAAGAATCGGGATGACGACAGGATGGTTGAGAGGAATCGGGTTTAAGTGGTTAGGGGTGCATTTTTAGTCGGTAGCTATTCTTTGACGATCATAGGATGAGGTAAATGGAAAAGGGGCGTTGATGGTGAAAGGTGGAAGACGTTTTGTCTGTTAGGTTGGAAGGGGTTGAAGACGGGAGAGTAGAGACTGCGAGTCGGGGGTAATTTATTATCACATATGGACTTTACGGAATTAATTAAACTGTGAGAAAGGAAGGGTAGTGGTAGCGTTGTCAGCATTTTTGGAAGGGGTTGAAAAACGAGGGAGGAACAAATGATGTTTTGATGAAATCAGAATGCTATGTTAGTGGAACGAGCATCCAACTGAAGTGTCGGATATATATTTGAGGGCACGAAAAAGGAAAAGAGGGTGAGTTTTTGGGGTAAGGGGTGTAGAAATCGGTAAACGGGGCATGAGGTGAACGCAGCGTTGCACCATTATTCATCTGACGTTGGGGTCCTCCACGGTTTTAAGACCGCTCGTAATTTATACCGACTGGCCCTGTATCGGGTACCGAAAATCCTCTTACTTATTATAGGAACCCCTCCAACCCTTCCTATACTCCTTTTACCGTTAAATGTTCTTTTAAAACCTTTACTTTTTCATTCTTTAAACGTAACGTGCCGTTTAAAATTTGATTATAACAAAACCTACTAAATAGGGGCAAACGTTTAAAGGCCGAACAACCTCCCGCAAAACACTTACATCGCCTATTTTTCATCATTATTCTTCGTTATTGCATCGATAAATTTCTACCACCGGCTTTCCTGAGCAATTTTCGATACAAACTCCCTTATTTGTCTTCCTTAGGTATCAGGCTTACATAAAACACTGCACCGATCGACGTTTCTCTGATCGTAGTCTTCACTTGTGTTCCTTCAATACATCAAAATTAATTTATTTATAACATATTAACATTTTCTACAACAATAGAAGGAGTCGGCAGAAGACAGTGCTAACCCACATCAACATAATTTTATGCAACGTCAATTTAAAAGTTTACTCAAATCTACTAATTTTATGTTTTTGCATTTTTTGTTAAACAATTATTTTTTCTGTTAATTTGGGGGTTCGTAAGATCGTAAATATGGCATCCTGTTTAAAACGTGCTGAACATTTTATTTTTGCAGAATATTTTAGAAAAATCATGCAAAAAATTTTGTGAGTTAGCACTTTCTTCTCCCGACCCTTTCAATATTACAATGTAAAATGAAAAAATTCTGGTGCCAAACTCACACACGACAGGATAGTTGTAATGGGAGTTTTTTTTGAATATTATTAATTACGAATTTAATTAAATAATAAATGAATAAAAACGAAATTGGATTAAGTTGAAATTAATTATTTAATGAACGATTGATGAATTTACTTAAAATTAAAATTTAAAAAATTTGAATTAAAAAAGGAAATTATTAATTGTTGAAATTTGAATTTAATTTATTGATAACACCTTATTATAATTCTAAGTCTTTAATTAAGTTAATTGCAATTATAATGTTAATTTAAATAAATTTATGACTGTCTAATTAGCTCAGAATTAATATGAAAATTTTAAATATATTTACAATGTGAAGTTGTTGGAGATTGTTGTGATGTGCTTTGTACCATTGACCTGGATCGAATGGGCAACTAGACCATTGTTACAATCAGTTTTACAGTTTTTAATTAACTCTTTCATTAATTTCATCTGTTGGTTTCAAAATCATTATGTTATTGAATTCAGTTTCTTAATTCATTTAGATCTTTATATTGTATTAATTTCGTTTTATTAAATTTTAATTAATTGAAATTATTTATTTAAAATTATACTTTCATTTGTTTTTAGTAGCTTCACTTCCATTAAGTTTAACTAGTTGACTTCTGGAATTATTATTTATACTCTAATATTTCTTGTTAAATTTTAGTTTTATGTATTTAATTATTCCACCGGGTTGGTCTACAGGTAATGTCGTCGCCAAAATCAGCTGTTTAACAGCTGATTTTCGGAGACGAAGGCTCCTGGTTCAAATCATAGTAACGGTAGTTACGTTTATACGGATTTGAATGCTAAACAGTGGTTGGTTGCCGGTGTACTTTGATGGTTGGGGTTCAATTAAACATACTCTCTCGAAAATGGTCTGCCTGGATCTGTACAAGACTACACCTCATTTACATCATCCTCATCTCAGTGGGTCATGGGGTTGCTTATTGTTCTCAATTAAACAGATTGCAACGTACACACATTAGGAATTAGATAAAAAAAAAATTAAAAAATGTATTTAATTCTTGATTATAAAATATTAAGATAATAACTGTAAATTATTTATCCTGATATTTAGTTATTTTATTATTTTTAATAATTATTTGAAATTCTCAAACAATTAATTTTTAATCTTGACATTTGATCAACGATACTATGTATAATAGATTGCTATTCTACATATTGAACTGCAATATGTTTTGGAAAGGAATTTGAATATATGTAGAAGTGTTGGTTTTTATTTTGATTCCTTTTAGGTTGTTCCATTAAAGTGGAGAAAGTGGTCGAAGGATCTTGAATGTTTAAGGAACTATTAGACCGCAGGTATAAGAACGCTTAGTTCCTTCGTAGTAACAGTGAATACATATTGAAATTGTGAATTAAAGTGTCAGATCGTTTGGAATTTCCAGGCCCTCTGAAAAGTATCCCTATTAAGACCAATCTGGATTTAAGGTGCCCAGCTCTTTGGAATAGCGGCAGACAGCAATTAAAGTCAATCCAGGCCTTTCAGTGAAAATTCTTAAAACTTGCTTCTGACGCTCCTTTTCATGTAAGCAATAAAACCCTCCACAACAATTTCAAAATTCCTACACTTAAGAAGCTAACCGCGTCCTTGCATAGTACATTTCACGAAAGACTAGATGTCCATTCAAACCAACTAGCCCGTGAACAGCTTGTAGCTTGTAGCTACAAGGAACTTCCCACCTGTGCGTCGTTTAAAGCGAAAATGGAGTAGAGACCTCTTGGTCTGAATAACGGACAATACCAGAAGTTTTGAACGGAGAATGTATTAATGGGTACCTCTTCTCCTTAAAGTGAAATTCCCCACTGCGATTTAAAAATCAAATACGGAAGTTGTACAGCTCAATGTACAGTACCGTGATAAAAATTAAAGACCAAAAAAAAGAAAGTCCTATCACCTTCCATATCTGCTAATGATCAAACCCATTGAAGGGATTTTAAACTAAAAAGTCTGGTGTGAAAAACTCACACAACTTTCTCTTGCCAGCGCAAATAGTTAACAATAAACCTAACATTAGTAATAAAACATTAGAAATAAACAAAAAACTAACCTCAATAAACATAACCTAATTTTAATCATGAGTGAAACACGCAAAATGAAAATCAACCTCAGTTTGGCTTAAAAACAAACGGAAAATCACTCTTTCACGCTTAACTAGGCTCTGTACACAAAAATGTTATAAATAAAAGTTGTAGATCGTTTAATTTCCTATAATTTTTATTTATATACATTTTTGTCGTAAAATGCATACTAAAGCCGAAATCTTAAAAAACTCAATTTTTTACACGTTTTTGTGAGAAAAAAGGAAAATCGCTAACTACCGCTAAACTAAGCGTTATACAAAAAAAAGTTATAAATAAAAGTTGTAGAATTTTAAATTCTCTACAACTTTAATTATGTATAAGTTTGCGTTGAAATGCATATTTAAGCCGCAATCTTAAAAAAACAATTTGTTTACGTGAAAAGAGCCTCACCAAGAATTTCAGCAAACATGGCGCCTACTATATCTTGTAGAACATAAAAAATTTAGTAAATGAGGCGATTTTTAAAAAAATCATAGGACTTGTTTCTGAGAAAATTGCAAAAAAGTGAAAAATTAAACGAATAAACTTCTACTTCCGGTTGACCGATTTTGATGAAATGTTCGTGTCGGGTTCGGTAGTGGTATGTAACTTAAGTTTTAAGTTTGAAGTTTGTACAATGTTTCGTTCTTGAGATATTCTGTGCACACACACACACACACACACACACACACACCAATCGCTAGAAACATGTTTTTTGGGTTCAGGGGGTCTGAAAACGTGTAGATCCGGTGAAAACTCGATTTCAAAAAATCGACATGAAAACAATACTATCTTTCCTCTATATTCATATAGGCAAGCGAAAGTAAAAGAAAATAAAACAGCTGTTATAAAAAATATAGTGGTTGTTTAAAAAGAAATTAAAAAAATATAAAAAGTTGAAAAGGTAGTTAAGTAGAAAGGCCATAAATAGATATAAACCATAAATTGTTGATTTAAATGCATTATTAAACTGTTAAGGGAACCATTTGTTGTCGGAAGGGAGGGTAACATTTTTTTAACGTTCCGTACAAGTGTTGTAAACAGAAAACAGATTCTTAAATTCACGGAGATTTTTACAACATACTAGAGTAAATGTTAATAAAAGTTAAAAACTTGAAGAATTTTACGAGGAGGAGCATTTTGTTGAGGAAGGAAGGCAGCTTCGGTCGTTATGGCAACCTAGGATCGATGTTCACAAGCACACGTTCACAACTACTGTTAGTACAGACGACGGGTGAAATGAACGACGGTAACTCCTGCGAAGAAAACTCATCCGCTGTCAGTGAGTGGAATGAAACAGAAGCGAACTAGCGAGCGAAAATTAAACAAACCATTACAAGAACTACTACTAAATTACTAAACACGTTAGTAATTAAATTCACTCACCTAGTACCTCTAACTAAAATAAAACACACGCTTACTTAACTCAAGAATATAAATTTACTCCGTGATAAGGTTAAACATTCCCATTTCATGACTTACTTTTCTTTAGGGTTGTTACCCTCTTTTCACAACTAAGAAGCAAGGGATCGCAATTCTAATACTTAAATTTTCTTCGTACCCACCGGGTTGGTCTTGAGGTAAAGTCGTCACCAAAATCAGCTGTTTTACAGCTGATTTTTGGAGACGAAGGTTCCTGGTTCAAATCCTAGTAAAGGTAGTTACTTTTATACGGATTTGAATACTAGACAGTGGTTACCGGTGTACTTTGATAGTTGGGGTTCAATTAACCATACTCTCTCAGGAGTGGTCGACCTGGGTCTGTACAAGACTACACCTCATTTACACGTCATACACATCATTCTCATCTCATTGGGTCATCGGGTTGCTTATTGTTCTCAATTGAACAGATTGCAATGTACACAATCATTTATAAGGAATTAAAAATAAATAAAAAATTTCTTCGTGTTGCTTACAGAATTCTACCAAATTTTCACACGCCAGATGTAGATCTCATCGAGATGTAGATGTAGATCTTCGGAAATATATGAAAATAATATTTTAGTCGTAACTTTCATTCCAGGTTCTTTCGAGATTCGGTTATAATAAATTGTAAACAAATTAATTTTAAACTTATAACATTTTTTTTAACAAAATAATAAATAACAATAAAAAATTAAACTTTAGGATTTGCTCTTATTTTTTCTTATTTTTCTTAATTTATATTACGGTAAGTTTGTTTTATTCCTAATTTGTGTACGTTGCAACCTGTTCAATTGAGAACAATAAGCAACCCCATGACCCAATGAGATGAGGATGATGTGTATGACGTCTTGTACAGACTCAGGTCAACCATTCCTGAGAGAGTATGGTTAATTGAACCCCAACCATCAAAGTACACCGGTGGTAACCACTGTCTGGTATTCAAATCCGTATAAAGGTTCACGAAAAATCGTCTTCTGACTCACGGCGACAACTTTACCTTTATATACCAAACCGTTGGGTTAATGCAAATAAAATAAAATAAATAATCAAAATTTTTAATTTATGTATTTACTTTACATAAATGGCGCAGTTGGTAACGTGCTCGCCTAACATCATGCGGTCTTGGGTTCAAATCTCATTCAGGCTCGGTATATTTTCATACGTTACAAAAAAATCATTTCATCCTTCACCGTCTGCATTAGCAGTAATTGCAGAACAGTCAGACGTTAAACTAAAAAAAAAATTATTTTTATTTTGTCAAACCATATAAATATAGTAATTTATTCTGTCCTGAATCATGTTTTGGTCAATTCATGTAATTTAATATTTATTTTAGAATTAAATAATACATTTTTTGGGTTCGATCTGTTAGACGCTCCACACACTGTTAGCGCGCCTTTAAAAGCTGCAGATTCAACATGTATAAAACTTACCATATAACGGACTCGGTTGAGAAGAACGTATTGTAATACATACATACACACACGCCCACACAGACACACAGACACACATACAATTACGTATTCAATTATTCCTCAGTAAAGAATAATTCTTCAGATAAACAATACTAAACTTTATCGCTTCGAACTTTTATCTGGTAAAAAAAAATTCCGGATATCTTCATATATTTCAAAATGGCGGCTATAAATGCAAAAAATAACTTTCCAGATTTTCGCCTTTACTGTAGCTTATTGTAAACTTAATTATTAATATTTAATTTATTTTTATTCAGATTTTTAGAGACGAAGGTTTCTGGTTCAAATCTTAGTAAAGGTACAATGGGGATATACTTTTATACGGATTTAAATACTAGACAGTGGTTACCGGTGTACTTTGATGGTTGGGGTTTAATTAACCATACTCTCTCAGGAATGGTTGGCCTGGGTCTGTACAAGAGTACACCTCTTTTACACGTCATACACATCATTTTCATTTCATTGGGTCATGGGGTTGCTTATTGTTGCAAAATTGAACAGATTGCAACGTACACAAAGTAGAAAATAAAAAAAAAAAATTTTTGTTGAGTGTCCCAAAACTGGTTTTTGAAGAAATAAAATTGGCGGTAACTCAAAAATGTCAAATTCTAAGGTATGTTGAGTTATTTATCTGCCTCACCCGATATACGCATATATAAAATATAGCCATAATTTCTAGAGGTACTTAGGATAATCAGAGCTCAACGCGTCATTTTTAAATTCAGAAGATTTGTTTATAGTTTATTTTTAAAACTTACTGCAAATACTGTTATTACAAGCATGTATATTATTGTTATGCGTGCGAAATCATTGTTGTGTTTTTCAGCGGTGCCTGAACATTTGGGTAGGTTCTGCACCAACTTCAATACAATTTTAACATAAAAATCATAAAACTAGATGTTAACTTTCAAGTAATAATTCAATTATTCGTAAAAGTCAAAATGTAATAAAGACACATTAAATGTAAAATCATTATCTTATTTTAAGAAAAATTAGGCTTTATCTGTTAAACGCCTCGTACTCTGTCAGCGCGCCTACAAAACCTTCAAATGCAACATGCACTACAATAAACCATTGTGGGTTGCCGGTTGTACAGGGGGTATTTATATTGTAACACATCTCTAAGGTCCGTTTCAGGAACTGGGTAAATTATATAACAAGAAAAATATCGTTTAAAATTTAAGATTTATTACAAACTAAAAATTACAATTGATAATGAGTTTCAATTCTACGAATATATTACAATTACCGCAATAGAATTACTTAGAATAAATAACTTACAGTAAATTAATAACATTAAATATATTAAACCAGATTGGTAGATAATTTTTCACATGCTTAACCTAAGTCCTACGTGCAAAGTTAACAACTATTATGCGTTTCTATAATTTACGCTGTATCTCGTGGCAAGCGTAGCCTACTCGTGCACAGTATAACGCACTAACAGATCAAAAGTTGTCGACGGTAGATTAAAAACTTCTTTTTCTTCTGCCTTTCACGGATTAGGCATCTCTGCCTGTTCCAAACCTCTCAAATCTGCCCAACTCTTTCTTGGGCGTCCTCGTTCTGTCCTGCTTACCGGCTGATAGCCCAGTGTCTGCTTAGGTATCCTATCCTCCCGCATTCTGTTCTGGGATACTTTAATGTTTACAGAGAAGATGTTGAGTTATTTCCTTATCTCGGTATTCCTGTAACGATCTTCTCTTCTACACTCATACGTATGTACAGTTGAGCCGTTGTTAGTTTGCTCCTCCTCCTCCTCCTCCTTCTGTCAACAAACAAAAGCCACCTCCTACAGGGTGCACGCTAGAGTCTTCGACTTTAGGGGATGTCGTATTCCTATTAAGTTAACTATTTTTTAAATTGTAAGTACTTGAAGTACTAAAAACATCAATCATGATATGATGTAGGCCTAACAATTTCATTTATAAAAATACTTTTAAAAGTATTTTGTATTTAAATACTTTTGAAAGTATTTTGTTGTTACTTTTTAATCAGCGCGTACACATTTTGATATAATGCGCATGCTCAGTGACGTCATTATTTGTTTACATTAGGAGCAAACTAAGAGAGGCTGGACTGTAGAAGAAATTTCATTTCAGATGCTTCCAATCTACTCTCCTCTCGCTTTGATACCACCCAAGTTTCATTACCGTAGAGTAGAATCGGCACTGCTAATGTTTTATAAAATTTCACCCTCGTGTTTTTGTTGGTGCTATTTCTTAAAGTGTTGTGGACAGATGCTGGTTGTTGCTGGGTTTTCTATGGGGAGCCGCCCCTGGCGATTGGAACACTCGTCAACTCTGTTGGAGGGTGCTGAGGAAATAAAATACTCAGGGTAGACAAAAACCAATGAAGGTGGTCAATGGCTCCAAAGGCGGACATGGAAGACTTTTCTAACGGCGGAAAAGGCGGAAGACCCGAGAATATTATCTCTAAGATATAAGATTTTAAAATTATAATTAACCCACCGGGTTGGTCTAGAGGTAAAGTCATCGCCAAAATCAGCTGTTTAACAGCTGATTTTCGGAGACGAAGATTCCTGGTTAAAATCCTAGTGAAGGTAGTTAATTTTATACGGATTTGAATACTAGATAGTGGTTGCCGGTGTACTTTAATGGTTGGGGTTTCATTAACCATACTCTCTCAGAAATGGTCGGCCTGAGTCTGTACAAGACTATACCTCATTTACACGTCATACATATCATCCTCATCTCATTGGGTCTTTTGGTTGCTTATTGTTCTCAATTGAACAGATTGCAACGTACACACATTAGGAATTTCAAAAAAAAAATTATTATTTAAGATTTTCGATTTTTTTAAGATTTTAAGATTTTTTCTAGATTTGCATCTCTAAGGAACTGTCCTGCAGGCTCACATCCAGAGATCTGGCAATCCCACTAATCAGTTTAATCTGCGCAGCGCTCGTATAGATAGTGAAGTCACGAGATTGCCTTTTGTGTATGGATGGGCTGTGAGAAAGAGAACTGAAAATTTGACAGTGCTGCCAACCTCAACAGTAACGCACTACTCGTACATTTCACTACCGTGCAGTTTCTGCATACGTTTCGTAAGCTGTGGTTTAATCCGAGAAAGTTTTCTTCATAACCCTTATAAGAAATAAATCTAAACTGTTATACTGCCTATAGCTTAATTACACGATTAGAAATGTTTGATTTACTGTATTTACCAGCTTATTCCATTGGAACAAATTTTCTACGAATGAATCGCCTTCTTTACTATCGCTGTCAACGGCGTCTTCACAATCAGTCTTACTAGTCTACCTAACCGCTTCCTTTTTTTACCAGGTGTCAACAAAATTGTTGAAGAATAACTTCTTCACGTCTTTAACTTCCTTCTTTATTTTTCAAATTGTGGAAAGAGAAACATCACAGTAGTTAGCCACACGCTCATGGCTTTTGTTAAGAGGCATTGAAAGGCATTTTTGTTTAGTTTCAACTTCTCAGCATTTTATTACACTGCATTTTACATTTCGTACAGCACTGTGAATAGTCTGCCCACATTTTTGAGAACCTAATGTTTCTGTTTACGGTAACAAACAGTTATATTCGTACCGTTAACCTACAAAAGGTTCCGCGATATACTGTATAGGCTATGCTCTGGATGTAGCGTAAGTTGTTATGTTAATATACAGAAATTAAAGCAGTCGCGCATGCGCACTGATGCTGTTCCCCTTTACCCTCGTTGCAAACAAGGGATACTCGTGACTCAAGAGACTATAACGCGGCCAGACGATTTTCTTAAATACTGGAAAACCTCATGATGCCTCGGATGATGAACCGGAATTAACGGAAAATTCAATCAGGTGTCACCGCAACCCCATTAATTAAAAGGGGAAATAAAAGGGGTAATAAAGGGGTTTAATAAAGAGGTATTAATAATTTACTGTGCTGCCGGCCTTCAATACTGCTTCCGGCTTTTGTCGGCGCAGTAGGCCCTTTGACGGCATAGCGACAAACCTTTCGGCTCTCCGCCGACCGAGGCCTTTGTCATCAAGGCCAAGCCAATAGCCGCTCTCTACCACAGCGCTCTCAGCGACTATATAAAGAGCGCTGCACTGAGCCAGATGATTCAATTCAGATCAAGACACCGAGGAATTCACTACCGATCCAGACAACGACAAGACGTCCACCACGGGACACGGCTGCCGGACTCCAGCGAGAACTAATCGACGACCCCGCAAGAGAGAAGATGATGCTTCCACTCGCTGACCTGTCACCGTAAGCCGTCGACCGGACCGTCATCGCCCACTAACGCAAGCGATGCCCACAGCGGTCCCTCGACCGAGCCTTACGCCCACCGGACCCGACGAAGCAGCCATCGACGCACTACTGCGAGGGAAGAAGATGACGTCTCCGCTAAACGACGACACGCCGTGTCACCCAGCTCCTCGACCGTCACGCCGACTACGCCCGACGCCTCTCCAAGACGACCACCACTTAAACGGCCCTTTTCAGGGCCACCAAACAGATAAGGTTTGCTACTTAATGTCGCCATCCAGTGACACAGGTTACGAACAAAGATCAAAAACTAAAACTCCAAAACGGTATGCTCCCTTACATAGATGAAGCTATAAAAGTCACGAGAAAAACAGAGATTTTTGATATAATAACAAAAATACAAGTATTTACAAAACGTAAACAACTCATTATAACTGAATAGAATGGTTACAAAAAGAACCAATCATCTAAATAGATACCCGACTCCTTTAGGTAACCTTACAACAATAAGCTGACTTATACTACACATAACTATTTGTGCGTTTTATTTATATTACCAGTAATTATTATTATTTATATTAACACCTTTTAAATCTTTAATCTTCTCGAGAATTCTCCAACACTCTTTCCTTTTACAGTTCAGCCGTTCTTAGTTTGCTCCTACTGTCAACAAACCAAAGCCAGCTACTACAGGGTGCACGCTAGAGTCTGCGACTTTATGGATGTCGTATTCCTATTAGGTTAACTATTTTTTAAATTATAAGTACTTAAAACATCAGTCATGATTTTTATGATGTAGGCTTAACAATTTCATTTATAAAATACTTTTAAAAGTATTTTGTCTTTAAATACCTTTGAAAGAATTATGTTGTTACTTTTTAAACAGCGTGTACACATTTTGATATAATGCGCATGCTCAGTGACGTCATTATTTGTATACATTAGGAGCAAACTAAGAGAGGATGGACTGTAGATATTATCACAATATACTTCACGTGCCCTTGATTATATTATTGCCATGATAATACGTTGTTTGTACCTGATGAAGTACCATTTCAAGCCGTAGGCCACAATGCTGATTAATTTCCACTTAAAATTATTAACATTTAACTATTTCAACACTATTATTTATACTCCAGCAGCGCTTCGCGCTGCTGGAGTGTCTCGGCCTCAGTGGGGTAGGTGGATCAGAGTTCATATGTGGATCAGAACCATTTGCCACAAGGTGAATGAATGAATGAACGTTACGTACCTGTAACGTTTTGTTATTAAAAATTTGCCTAAAAAATCGTTTTGAAGGTGTAAAGATAGGAATACCTGAAAACGGTAAACCCCAAAAATCCGAAATTTGGTTTTTGTATTTTACTCAGCGGGGTGGGTTAAGGGCAACTTTGGTTATGTAATGTTGAAGTACGTTTGTGTGGGGTACAAAACAGATTCATGCATTTTGTCCCTATTATTCACCGTTAAGGAGATAAAGAAATACAACCCCTACCGCAGGCTAGAGGGTTCTAATTGAAAATTTTCGGGATATCAAATTTTTGTGTAATTTTAAACGCTAAACACCATGCCGTCAAAAGACTTTTTGTTCTAAAAATGAAACATTTCGTATCTTTTGGATAAGCGTATAGACCCCCGTAAGACCCTGATTTAAAATTTGGAACGTTACCCGTGATTACCCAAAAATCCGAAATTTGGTTTTTGTATTTTACTCAGCGGGGTGGGTTAAGGGCAACTTTGGTTATATAATGTTGAAGTACGTTTGTGTGGGGTACAAAACAGATTCATGCATTTTGTCCCTATTATTCACCGTTAAGGAGATAAAGAAATACAACCCCTACCGCAGGCTAGAGGGTTCTAATTGAAAATTTTCGGGATATCAAATTTTTGTGTTATTTTAAACGCTAAACAACATGCCGTCAAAAGCCTTTTTTATTCTAAAAATGAAACATTTCGTATCTTTTGGATAAGGGTAGAGACCCCCTTAAGACCCTGATTAAAAATTTGTAACGTTACCCGTGATCCTACAGGTACGTGTAACTGTTTATATATATATATATATATAAATTTGACGAAATAACCCATTTTGAAGCTGTAAAGAAAGAACAATATGAAAACGGCAAACCCCAAAAAGCCGAAATTTTGTTTTTTGAGTTTTCTCACCAAACCGGCAAGTTAAGGGCGACAATAGATATATGGTTTTAAAGTACTTTGCAAGGGGGTACAAAAAATATTCTATACAATTTTTCTCTATGATGGACCGTTTAGGAGATAAAAAAATACTACCCCTACCGCAGGCTAGAGGGTGCCGATTGAGAATTATCGGGTTATCAAATTTTTGTGTAATTTTTAACGCCAAACAACATGCCGTTAACAGATTTTTTATGTTCTAAAAATTTTAAATTTTCGTTATTTTTATATAAGGGTAGCAACCCCCGTAGGACCTTGATTTAAAATTTGAAAAATTTCCAATAATGCGGAGGGTACGTGTAATGTGGTCCTAGCAAAAGTTTGCCAAAGAAACCTGTTTTGATGGTATTACAAAAGAAAACTTGAAAAATGCAACCCCAAAAAAGCCGAAATTTTGTTTTTGAGTTTTTTTACCGAACCGGCGAGTTGAGGACAACGATAGCTATATGATTTTGAAGTACATTAAAAGCGGTACAAAAAATATTCTGTACAATTTATTTTTACGATGCACCGTTTATGAGATAAAAAAATACAAACCCTACTGCAAAAAAGAAGGTGCAACTTTAAAATTTTCGGTTTATCACATTTTTATGTAGTTTTTAACGCCAAACGACATGCCGTTATCAAATTTTTTGTATTCTAAAAATTTAAAAATTTCAGAATTTTTAAATAAGGGTACCAAACCCTGTAGGACCCCGATCTAAAATTTGAAAAGTCACCCGTGATTCCGGGAGTTAGTGTAATGTGGTCCTAATAAAAATTTGTCAATGAAACCCGTCTTCGTGGTGTTACAAAGAAAAACCTAAAAACTGCAACCCCGAAAAAGCCGAATTTTGGTTTTTTGAGTTTTTCCAGCGAACCGGCGGGTTAAGGGCAACTTTATATATATGGTCTTAAAGTACTTCGGGAGCGGAACAAAAATGCTCGCAGTGGCCTTTGCGCTACGAAACTTCGTTAAAAAGTTTGAAATATTCGGACGCATCCCTTGAGCTTTCGGGAAGATGTACCTTAAATTTGGCATTTTTCCCGGGGGTTTCAGCTGACGCCCGACAAAAAAGGTCCTCAGAGATTTCGCTTCTAGAGACCTCCAAATAGGCGAGAATTTCCATCAGTGAGTCATCAGTTTTAGAATTTATGTCAGTCAGTGAGTCAGTGAGTGAGTGAGTGTCCTTGAAGTTGTATATAATTAAGGATAGATTAACACTTAACACTTAAGTTCCACTTTATTTCACTGATAAAGCTTAATTGTGTTAATTTTAGCACTACACAGCAATTTACAAATAATAACTGGAATTTCGTACAAAAATCTGTCATTTAACCATTTATAAAGTATTGGCAAACATATTGCCACCAAAATTCTAAGTCAGTTATAAGGCAGAAAGATTATTCTGCCACTCATAACAATGTTTAGTAAGATGCTGCTGTCTGTTTCCCGCCGTTTTGGCTTGTTATTTTTCAGTACAGTGGTTTGAGGTTATGTGTGTTGGGTGTGTCTCATGTAGGCTACGTGTTCAATTATTGCCTTATTTAGATTACAGTTGTGAATAAAATGTAAGTATTTTTGTACATTTTCCATTGTTTTTATGTATTTATGTGATAGACATATAATGTTGCCATATTTAGTTTTATTCTGCACATAAAAATATTGTTTTTCATAGGTGGCAATATGCTTGCCAATGCCTGTTACCAATCCAAGTTAGTGCCAATATAGTTGCCACTGCCTGTGTGTATTGTATTTGTTTGTATGTATCTTATATTTTGTTGAAAAATAGATTATATTTTATTAGAACTACGAATTATCATTGAAATATACCCATTACTTATAATTTTAGTTTTGCAAATAGCATAGTATTGATGAGCAGTGGCAAGTATATTGCCACCTAAGGTTAATGGTAACAGGCAGTGGCAAACATATTGACATCCCCCAAATTTGGAGATATGGAAAAAATATTGAAAATTTATTTACAATTATGTTTTATTAGTGATAGTATGTAACCAACTAGCTAATAAACAACTTTAACAGTTTTCTAGTTTTCTTTGCCATATAAAGAGTTAACTTCATCACTACGAACACAATAGTTCTTATGATAAAATCACAAAAATAAAGTACTGATATGTAATGACGAGATGAACTCAGTGTGGGCAACGCGCTTCTGCTAGCATAGTACGTACATTTCTAAAAACATCCATCTGTGTAGTATATGTCGTCATGTTTTTGCTTCTTCTTTACAACACTTAATTTTTTTTCTGTTCAATTCAGATTAATATGCAACCCCATAGCCCAATGAGATGAGGATGACATGTATGATGTGTAAATAAGGTGTAGTCTTGTACAGACTCAGGTTGACCATTCCTGAGAGGGTATGGTTAATTGAACCCCAACCATCAAAGTACACCGGTAACCACTGCCTAGCAATAAAATTCGTATAAAAGTAACTACCTTTACTAGTATTTGAAACAGGAACCTTCGTCTCCGAAAATCAGCTGTTAAACACTGATTTTGGCGCCGACTTTACCTCTAGACCAACCCGGTGGGTTAAGACTTAATAACATTTAAAATAACATTCCGTTCCGCACTTTGAATTGTTTTCCGATGCTTTCGAACGGTCGACATGATAAACTTATAATACACGGACAGATAACTAATTTATAAAAATCTGGTGTGAAACACTCACACAACTTTCTCTTGCCAATACAAATAATTAACAATAAACCTAACATTAGTAATAAAACATTAGAAATAAACAAAACACTAACCTCAGTAAACATTAGTGAAATACGCAAAATTAAAATCGACCTCAGTTTGGCTTAAAAATACGGAAAATCACTCATTCACGCTAAACTAGGCACTGTACAAAAAAATGCTTAAAATAAAAGTTGTAGATTTCTTAATTTTCTATAAATTTTATTATATACACTTTTGTCGTAAAATGCATTCTAAGGCCGAAATCTTAAAAAAATCGATTTTTCACACGTTTTCGTGAGAAAAAAACAGAAAATTGCTAATTACCGCTAAAGTAAGCGTTAGACAAAAAAATGTTTGAATTAAAAGTTGTAGAACTTTACATTCTCTACAACTTTTGCTACATAACGTTTTGCGCTAAAATGCATATTAAGCCGCAATCTTAAAAAGAAAATGTTTTTACGTAAAAACAGCCTCACCCAGAATTTCAGCAAACATAGCGCCTACCCTATCTTTTAGAGAATAAAAAGTTTAGTAAATGAGGCGATTTTTAGAAAAATCGTAAGACTAGTTTTTGAGAAAATCGCAAAAAAGTAAAAAATTACACGAATAAACTACTACTTCCGGTTGACCGATTTTGATTAAAATGTTCGTGTCGGGTCCGGTAGTGGTATGTAACTTAAGTTTCCAGTTTCAAGTTCGTACAATGTTCCGTTCTTGAGATATTTTTTATACACACACACACAGACCAATCGCTAAAAACATGGTTTTTGAGTTCAGGGGGTCTAAAAACGTATAGATCCGGTGAAAACTCGATTTCGAAAAATCGACATGAAAACAATACTTTCCTTCCTTTATATTCATATAGGCAAGAGAAAGTAAAAACACTACAGAATAATGAATAAAATATGAAGAATTAAAATGAAAAGAAACGGAATGAGTTTTAACGAATTAAAATACTTTTATTTGTATTAAAGTAGCCTAAAACGTAAAAATCTGGTGTGAAACACTCACACAACTTTCTCTTGCCAATGCAAATAATTAACAATATAACCTAACATTAGTAATAAAACATTAGAAATAAACAAAAAACTCACCTCTAAAAACATAACCTTATTTTAATCATGAGTGAAAGACGGAAAATGAAAATCGACCCGTTTGGCTTCAAAATACGGAAAATCACTCTTTCACGCTAAACTAGGCTCTGTAGAGAAAAACGCTTTCAATAAAAGTTGTAGATCTTTTAATTTCGTATAAATTTGATTAAATACACTTTTGTCGTAAAATGCATACCAAGGCCGAAATCTTAAAAAAATCAATTTTTCACACGTTTTCGTGAGAAAAAAACAGAAAATCGCTAATTACCGCTAAACTAAGCATTATACAAAAAAATGTTGGAAATAAAAGTTGTAGAATTTTAAATTTTCTACAACTTTTATTAAATAACGTTTTGCGCTAAAATGCATATTAAAGCCGCAATCTTAAAAAGAAAATGTTTTTACGTGAAAACAGCCTCACCCAGAATTTCAGCAAACAGCGCCTACCCTATCTTGTAGAGAATAAAAGGTTTTGTAAATGAGGCGATTTTTAAAAAAATCGTAAGACTAGTTTTTGAGAAAATCGCAAAAAAGTAAAAAATTACACGAATAAACTACTACTTCCGGTTGACCGATTTTGATGAAAATGTTCGTGTCGGGTCCGGTAGTGGTATGTAACTTAAGTTTCAAGTTTCAAGTTCGTACGATGTTCCGTTCTTGATATATTCTGTTCACACACAGACACACACACACACACACACACACACACACACACACACACACACACACACACACACAGACCAATCGCTAAAAACATGTTTTTTGGGTTCAGGGGGTCTGAAAACGTATAGATCCGGTGAAAACTCGATTTCGAAAAATCGACATGAAAACAATACTTTCCTTCCTATATATTCATATAGGCAAGAGAAAGTAAAAACAGAATATCCAAATCAAAACAATATTAGCCTTCCTGTACCACTCGTTGAGTAATAAAATAAGGATTGTGTATTCCAATTGAACTACGAGTGTCAGTATGTTTTTAGGATTTTAATAGAGAAACTGGGCATGCGCAGTAGATTGTTCTACTCTTACGCTTCGTCTCAAAAAAAGTTCATTTCGTGGCTAACCATCAGCACCTAAATAGTCGAACATACTTCCAAAAAATGAAACACAAACAAGTTTTGACTTGTTGGGTCATGAAACGTGAATATCGAGTTAGAATCCAGATAGTAGCCTTTCTCTTCGCTTTATACGTCAAAGTGTATGAGAGATAAAAAAGAAATGATCGGCTTATATCAACTACAATTCTCTAACTTTTCCTCTAATCTCTCAACAAATATTTATTGTCCAAATATTTGTAGATAAGTTCTTCATGAGTTAAACAAACATAATCGTAGCAAAAGAAGTACGAAATAAAATATATAATAAGATATCAAAATTCGAGTAGTAATTTTTGGTGAACATTTTTTTTTGGCTTCAATTTCATTTTTATTTACAACTGTACAATTTTTAAGTACAACTAGCAAATGAGATGGAATGAATGAGGAATGGCAAAAAAGTGACGTGAATGTGAATCGATCCATTGACAGATTTCGGGGTGAAATGTTTCAAGGAATGTGGTGCCAATTTTTAATGATAATGATTTATTTAAACTGTGATGGATGATTTTGTTGAGATGATTTTCTTTTTTATGAAATGAAACAGGCATGACAAATTACGAGGGTAGGCTGATAAGTAATGCACACATGCTTGTAGAAGACAACTAAATAAACTTCAGTAGCGCGCCTGGTGGCATGTGGAAGTACTATTTCTCCTCTACAAGCCTGCGCAGTTTGAAGGCGTTGCTTTCATTCAGTTTGTTTTGAGTAGTGGAAGTATGGCGTCGTGTTCTGGTGCTATGTCAACGAGAATTAAACAACGCGCTGTTATCGAATTTTTAACTGCTGAGAAAGTGAATCCTAGTGAGATTTATCGTCGTTTAAAGGCTGTTTATTGTGACGATACTGTTGATAGGTCTACTGTGAATCGTTGGGTAATAAAATTTCGTGATTGCCAACCTGGAAAAGCCTTAATTGTTGACAAAACACGCAGTGGACGACCAATCACTGCCTCAGACGATAATCGTCGCAAACTCATCGATGATTTGATTCAAAATGACCGGCGAATCACTCAACAGCGTATCGCAAACCAAATTGGAATATCTAAGGAACGTGTTGGCTTCATTATTGAACAATTGGGATACCGTAAAATCTGTGCACGATGGGTACCACGCCGTCTGACAGACGAGAATAAACAGCGTCGATTGGAATGCTGTGAACAACTTTTGAAGCGCTACCGTGACGAAGGAGACGACTTTCTTTTGAATATTGTGACGGGGGACGAGTCATGGGTTCATCATTACGATCCCGAAGAAAAAAGGCAGAGCGCTGAATATCGTCATCCACATTCTCCTGTTGTGAAAAAGTTCAAAACACAACCGTCCGCAAAAAAAATTCTTTTGACTGTGTTTTGGGATGCTCGCCGAGTTTATGTGACTGATTATCTGGAACGAGGGGCAACGGTAAATTCTGCTCAGTATATACAGACTCTGAAACACCTCCGACGTCGAGTTTGTCGTGTTAGAGGCAACCTGGCGCCAATAATTTTGCAACACGACAATGCTCGTCCACACACTTCGCGTGCAACTGGAGAGGCTCTGAGAAACCTGAAGTTTCAACCAATTTTACACCCTCCGTATTCTCCCGACCTTGCGCCTTGCGATTTTTATTTTTTTCCTCTACTGAAGAGAGACCTTAAGGGTAATCATTACAGCTCGGACAATGAGGTGAAGGCAGCTATTGCGTCTTGGGTTCGAGGAAAGTCGGAAGAATTTTTCAGTGACGGAATGAAAAAACTTGTTAAACGTTGGGAGAAATGTGTAATGCTTAACGGTGACTATATTGAAAAATAAATAGATAATTTGGTAGGTTAAGATTTGTACTTTAATTTGTTATTTACCCCATCTTGCTATTTCTTTTTGTTCGTCTTCTACAAGCATGTGTGCATTACTTATCAGCCTACCCTCGTAAATTGAAATGCTTTTTTTATGGTGGTCGGAGAAGATCCCTATTCCACCTTCTTATCAGTCGACTGTTAACAGGAGATGGTTAGTTGAAAGAGATTGGAGATTTGGATTTATGTGGTCAATTGTTTTTGTGTGAAATGATTGTATGCTTACAATGATTGTTTATAATCATTGTTTACAATGATTGTATGATTGTAATGATTGTAATGATTTCAATGATTGTTTACAATGATTGTACCTTTACAATGTCTCGAATCGTTGATATTTTCAGGTATTTTTGACGGGTATGATTGGTTACGTGAAAAAGGTGCGTTTGTTATTACTCTAAGTGCTTTTGACTGGTGTCTTTGAAGAATATTCAGTGTTGTATTGTGACAGTGGCAATTTTCAAAATTGTTATCTATCATTTTCCTACGTCCATCCTTCCCACACATCTGTCACACTGTCTCATATCCGTTATGGCATTTTAGTATGGGGTAATTCTAGCATGGGTAATATGAATAGGGGGGTTTTTAAAATTCAAAAGAAAGCTATTAGGTGTATGGTGGGAGCTAACCAGCTAACCTCATCCACACACCACTATTTAAGGAGCTTAAATTGCTTACAGTTCCCACCCTCAACATTTTTCAGGTGATTATGTATGTTAGGCAAAATAATTTTATGCAGAATTTCAATGTTCACAATCATAACACGAGAAACAGGAATGATTATTATGCGTCTAATCACTCCACAAAATTGTTTGAACAAAAACCTACTTATGCAGGGAGAAAATTCATAAATAAATTACCCCAATCTTTAAAGTGTTGTGAGGATTTGAATTCCTTTAAAAAAATCTAAAAAATTACTTTATCGGTGAAACTTTTTTTAGCAAACAAGAATTTCTTTCTTGATAGTAGTGATACATTGTGTGATTCTTATATGTATTTCAGGCGTTAAATCTGACGACATGTCTTATACTCCTCCTGGAGTCTACAGGGCGCAAAAAAAAAAATCTCACAAACTACAAGAGATAGTAACAAACGGTTATCGGATTCGTAATCTACAAAAAACGTCATTGGGTCTGAATTGTCCGCTTTTAGACCGGAAGTGGCCCGACACTAAAAGTCAAAAAATCAAAGTGGGAATTTTGAGACAGAAACAGTAACATTCGATTCCTGTTAACACATTCGATGTTGAGCAATAAAAGAGGTATCTCTCCCTTTGGGCTGATTAGTCTACACATGCAGGGTGTTCTCCGCTTGCTTTGTGTACGATCTACAACTTATGTAACTAATGGTTTTATAGATTTATATTTTACTAGCAAACCCCGCTCGCTTCGCTTCACAGCAGCTAATGTAGGCCTCATTAAATTGTTTTAAATCCTCTCTAGATACAATATTTGTGTTTTTGTTGCCCTGTGGCAGCAAAATAAATTGTTTTTCTGCACTTCCAGCTATAGAAGTTATCAAATTGAATTATCTATAGAATTTAACAAATTGAATAGAATGCATAGAAGAATACCGATGGAAAAAAGAGATAGTTTATAATTATGTAGCTGAGATAACAGACAGTAGACTAATACGTGGGTGGGTGCAGTACACAAAGTAACTGGAAATAATAATAGGCTATGACTCATTCACTTCCTGTCCAATGAAAACAATACATAAAATACAGTACAAATATAACAATTTTAATACTTCCGAATTTTTATTGTTATTAGAATTAAATGTTATTCTTCACGTTTTTCTATGAAATATAAAAGTTGAATCGTGCTTTAAGCCCAAAAATACACCATCCAGTGAACTTAGAAAAAATAAAAGTGCTATGCACCCGATAAACGATAACATGCGACATCGTCACAGTTTAAGTTGCTTAACTCACTTAATTAAAATTACTTGAAGTTGCAAAATAGCCTATATTGATCAGGAAGCTCTAGGCTATGCAGCCATGAAAGATTTATTAAAATAAGTTCAGTAGTTACTGAGATTACCTCATACAAACGAACAAACAGACTGTCACCGGACGGCAACATTAAGTGGCAAACCTTATTTGTTTGGTGGACCTGAAAGAGCCGTTTAAGCAGCGGTCGTCTTGGAGAGGCGGTCGAGGAGCTAGGCAACACGGCGTGTCGTCGTCCAGCGCAGACGTCATCTTCTTCCCTCGCAGTAGTGCGTCGATGGCTGTTCTATCGGGTGCGGTGGGCGTAAGGCTCGGTCGAGGGACCACTGTTGGCATCGCTCGCGTTAGCGGGCGATGACGGTCCGATCGACGGCTTACGGTGACGGGACGGCGAGCAGAAGCATCATCTTCTCTCTTGCGGAGTCGTTGATTCACTTCCGTTCAAAACCGGAACTTTAAAGCCAATTCAGGTCTACTTACTTTTTGTGTAGATTACGAATCCAGAAACCATTTGTTGCTATCTTTTGTAGTTTCTGACATCTTTGTGTGACGGACGGACGGACAAAACAAAATGACAGATGATAATTTTAAAAATTGCTACCAAAAATGTTTGAAGGTAGATTCTCCCCTTAAAATGTGTTGTTGTTTAAGTGATCAGCCGAAAGGATGGTTTGAACCTGTAGAGATTTTACTAAGTAAAACGAGGAGTCAGGTGGTTTACCATTGCCACAACTCACTGAGTGAAAAAGTATGCTTATCAGCATGCCGGACCCGCTGAAAAGTACATATTTTCCATTCTGCAAATGACACCTGCACATCATTCACCACAGAGTTTGGCTGTATAACGAAATTCATTACTTACAGAGGAGATAACTCTGATTAGTGTCTTTTACTCCTCTACCTCTTCTGTTCTTATATGATTTAGTCATTAAATTGGCTGACCATGTAATAAGAAACAGAACTATTTATTTTAGCTCTGGAACAAACAGATTGAGATGTAATGAATAGTTGCAATCAGCTGAAATAGTTTCTCAGTTAACACGATAGATAGAGCCACGTAGAGAAAGTAAATTTGTTTTTAAATTCCTAATGTGTGTGCCTTGAAATCTGTTCAATCTAAAACAATAAGCAACCCCATGACCCAATGAGATGAGGATGATATGTATGACGTGTAAATGAGGTGTAGTCTTGTACAGACTCAGGTCGACCATTCCTGAGAGAGTATGGTTAATTGAACCCCAACCATCAGAGTACACCGGTAACTACTGTCTAGTATTCAAATCGGTTTAAAGGTAACTAGGTAACTAGTAACGTTTTCTAGGATATGAACCAGCTACCTTCGTCTCCGAAAATCAGCTGTTAAACAGCTGATTTTGGCGATAAATTTACCTCTAGACCGACCCGGTGGTTTAAAGTAAAAATAATGTAAATAAATTTTTATGCACTACTATATGCTGTATAGAATACATGTAGAAATTGAAACGAAGGGACGTGTGACAGATGTGCTTACATGAGACAGAGAATATGTGTCTTTCTCAAGGTCTTATTCTGATTCTAAGAAGAGAATATTATAGTTTAGTGGTGCGGTGGTGTCTAAATATGCGAGCGAATATCTAAAATGTATTTAACATTCCTTCATTGGAATTGGTAATTGCTTATAAGCACATTTACTCAACTCACCCGAACTAATGTTTCTCAATTGTACTTGCAACTACACTACACATGTACATTCCCACTTCTATCTACGTCAAAATCACATTTCTCTCTCACATCCAGTTACCATACATAATCTGAGCAAATTAAATAAACATTCTCACTCTAATTTCTAGATTATAACAGATCATAATTTTCTATTAAATACATGTATAGTCCAGCCTCTCTTAGTTTGCTCCCAATTTAAACAAATAATGATGTCACTGAGCATGCGCATTATATCAAAATGTTTGCACATTGATTAAAAAGTAACAACAAAATACTTTCAAAAGTATTTAAATACTAAATACTTTTAAAAGTATTTTTTTAAATGAAATTGTTAGGCCTACATCATATCATGAGTGATGTTTTTAGTACTTTAAGTACTTATAATTAAAAAGCCTGCACTATAGTGATGGGCTTTGGTTTCGTCTCTACTCTAACGATGACAATCCTATCACTACACTGCTCATAGTAAGTCACTCATTGTCCAATTTTTTTATTCATTATTAGATCCACTCCGCCTTGCCAACCGATGGCTTTAGTGTTAATAACCCTATAATGAAGCCTTTGAAAGGAAAAACAGCTTACTGACTACAAACATTGATTTACAGATTAGGAAAAATTTCTAAAACATTATGTTTGGAGTGTAGCATTATACGGAAGTGAAACGTGGGTGATAGGGGCTGTAGAAAGTAAGAGGATAGAAGCTTTTGAAATGTGGTGTTATAGGAAAATGTTAAAGATTAGGTGGGCGGACAAAATAAGTAATTTAGAGGTTCTCAGGCGAGTGGATGAAAAAAGAAGTATATGGAAGCATCTTACCAAAAGAAGGGATAGGCTAGTGGAGCATATCCTAAGACATCCAGGTATTGGGCTATCAATAATGGAGGGTAATATTGAGGGAGTAAATTGTAGAGGGAGGCAAAGATTAGAATATTTAAAGCAAATTACAAAAGATGTAGGGTGTTACAGGTATGTAGATATGAAACGACTTGCGCAAGATATAAAAGATTGGAGAACTGCATCAAACCAGTCGAGAGACTGATGACAAAAAAAAATAATTAAAAAAAGAGTTAACTTATAATAATGGAGCATCCATAAAGTGGTGGAGTGTAGCGTGCACCTTGTTAGTAGCTGGCTTTGGTTTGTTGACACTAGGAGCAAACTAAGAACGGCTCAACTGTACATTCTCACTTCTATGTACGTCAAAATCACATTCCTATATCACATCCAGTTATCATACATAATCTGAGCAAATTAAATAAACATTCTCACTCTAATTTCTAGATTATAACGGATCATAATTTTCCATTAAATACATGTATGTATACCGTGCTTCCCAACAAATTTCACGTATAAGGAAAGTAATATTGGACAATGTTCTGTCAACATCAATCTAGTTACAAGGGTGTAATCTAGCGTTTATTTCTCCATTCTTTAGGTTTATTTTATTTCTTATTTATTCTTATTTCTTACCATTTTACAAATTTTTCAAAAACTGCTTTTACTAGTTTATGTAAAATCGCCTTATTACTTTTTCTATCCCTAACGTGTGTTCAAATTTGTTCAATTCAGAACAATACGCAATCCTATGACCCAATGAGATGAGAATGATGTGTATGACATGTAAATGGAAGTATAGTCTTGTACCAACCTAGGCTGACCGTTCCTGAGAAAGTATAGTTAACGATTCTCAACCATCAACGTATGCCGGTAACCACTGCATGGTAAATCCGTATGAATCTGTAATCCGTAATTCGTATGAAATCCATATAAAAGTAATTAATCTTACTAATAAGTAACTAGTTAGTACGTTTACCAACTAGTCATTAATTCTTGTACTAGGAATTGAATCAGGAACCTTTCTCACAGAAAAACAGCTATTAAACAGCTGACTCGTGACGACGGCTTTACCTCTAGACCGACCCGTGAGTTGCCTCTACAAGATATAGTAATTGGCATGTCTGTTGAAATCGTCGAAAGGCTGTGCTCTGGTGATACAAAAAATTTTTGTTAAAATTTGCGGCCTTAGTTTTAGGTTAATGGAAACAGTAATTATACATTTGAAATTAAATTTATGAAAAATTGAAAACCTACAACTTTTTTGTACAGAGTTCAGCGTCAATTAGTGATTTTCCGTATTTTAAAGTAACAATAATTTAAAATGAAATACAGAACCTCTAGCAGACCAGATGAGGAAAAAGAGAATTTCCTTCTTTGGGCATCTCTTGAGGATCTCTTGAGGACCGACTCTTCCAGAATCTCAAAACAAATCATCAACTTTTTCCTAAACAGAACTCAGCCCCACTGGATCAGGGAAATTAAGGAGGACATGAACGGACTCCAAATCTCACTTGAGAACCTCAAAACAAAATCCGGAAATTACGACAGGCTGAAGACCACAAGACTTGAACAGCAGAAACCGACGAAACGACAGAAAGTTGTGTATTCTGACAAGGAACGGCAGAAAAGATCGGATGGATTGAAGGAATACTGGAGAAAGTTCAACGAGGGAAATATCAGGAAAGGACTCCAAAATCTGAAAAATTGAACCGCAAAAATTGAAATGAGTTTTTTTTTAGTTTTATGAACTTATGTAGTCCTACGTGGCTTTAAAAAAAAGTAACAATTTAAAGCAGCAACGTAATTTAAAGCAATAGAGGTTATTTTATTCAGCGTCATTCACTTATGATTAAAACAAGGTTATGTATTTAATTTACATTGTTTACTAATGATTAAACATAGATTTTATTTTTTATTATTTAGATATATTAGGAAGAGAAAGTCGTGTTAGTGTTTTACACTAGATTATTTTTGTTAAGAAATATTTGCAATACATGTTCTCTCCCTCTTTTACACTATCCCTCTTTCCCGTTTTTACTCCTGACTTCCATCTTCCTCTGATTTATTTTTCCTTATTCTTCTCTCCTCACACCACTCTTTCTCTTTCTTCTCCTCCCTCCCTTATTCTTACTCCTTCTTACGTCTGTCCTCATTCTCTTCTCACTCAAACAATCTCTCTTCATAAACATTGCTCTTTTATCACTCTGTTTTCTTCTCTAACATGCCTCCTTATTCTTCTGCTCAGTTCACAATTCGCCATCATCCTCTCCCTCTTTCTCCCTCCCTTATCCTCCCTCTACCTTCATACTCCTCTACCCATTCTCCTTTCATCTCTCCCTCTTCCCTATCACTCGCAATCCCTCTCTGTTTCTTTTCCTTACTCCATCACACTACTCTTACACCCACTCATATTTAATATCTCCCCCACCTACTCAAACCATCTCCTCCTCTTACTATCCCTCTCTCTTTCTTAAATTCTCTTTTTTCTTCCTCCCGATCTCCCTTTTCTTATTCACTCTCTTCTCATCCACTTCCCTCTCTCTCCAAATTATTTCATCCCCTCACATTATCATTCTTGCCTATTTTTTACCCTCCTTTGCCTATCTTACTCCTTTCCCCATTCTTAACCACCCTTTTCTATACTTCATCACTTCCTCTTTTCCTCTTCTTCTTCGTATTTCTTATATTTCTTTCTAATGCCTCTCCAACACCCCCACTCTTTTTATTTTGCTCTCTTAAGTCTTTTTTCTCTCTCTCTCTCTGCCATTCTCACTCAGCTATATATTGAATGACAAGAGATTAAGAACACAACATATTTAATATTCTGTTACTTAAATATGATAGAGATGAGTGAATTTATAAAAAAAAGAGGAAAATTTATTAAAAATTCAGAAGGAATACTTTCATTTCAAGAGAGAAAAATGCTGTGAACGACAAGTAAAAATCACCAAAGTTTTAATCTATTTCACTCGTTCCTCTTAAATCTTTCCTTTTGCCTCCTTCCACCGACATCTTCGTCCCCTTTTTCACTTGTAATAATAAAAATTACAAGATAATCAATTTTGTTAAATTAAGTTTGGATTGTGCATCTAAATCACAGGATCACTCACCATTAGAATACAATTTCTGTCTAATTACTGCTCACAACTCTGGCTCTCTATCAAGATTGATCCTATTATCAAATATCTTTCACAACTCCTCCGCCCCCCGCCCCTTGTTAAACATTAAAAATCTCCATTACAAAAATACTCCTCTCTATTTTTATTAATAACCTACTCTGATATAAATTAGAAAGATAATTTCCTCATCAGTAAACACTATTAAGTCAGTCTGAGAACTTCAAAAAGTATTTATTAACAGTAAATAGATAATTTAATTAATATAATTTAGTTAACTGCCCATAATAGACAGGTCGAGTGTCAAATTATTTACACTCAATCTGTTCGTTGCAGGGCTAAAATAAATAGTTCTGTTTCTTATCACATGGTCAGCCAATTAAATGACTGAATCATTTAAGAACAGAAGAGTAGAGGTGTAAAAGACACTAATCAGAGTTATCTCCTCTGAAAGTAATGAATTTCATTATACAGTTGGACCCTGTGGTGAATGAAGTGAAGGTGTCATTTACAGAGTGGAAAATATGTGCTTTTCAGAGGGCCCGGCATGCTGATAAGCATACCTTTCCACTCAGTGAGTTGTGGCAATGGTAAACCACCTCACTCCTCGTTTTACTTAGTAAAACCTCTACTGTTCAAACCAGCCTTTTGGCTGATGACCTAAACAACAGCAATTCAGTTAAAAAAAATCCTAATTTGAAAAATCATCTATAAAACTATAAAATACCAATAAGGTTTAACTGCATAGCTTATTCTGAAATAAAATCGACCTTATTGCCAGTGGTAAGTAGGCCTATACCTACCACACACCTATAAAGGGTTAACATTACAGGTATAGGGTGCACCAGTGCCCTTAATTTCCTTCAAAAAAAAAAGAGTTTGAGGGCTACAACAAATAGTTGTGTTCCTTACCACGTGGTCAGCTAATTATATTGACTGAAGCATTTAACAAAAGAGGTAAAGGTGTAAAAGACACTAATCACAGTTATCACTTCTGAGGCTAATGAATTCATTGAAGTAAAGCCAGACCTTGTGGTGAATGTAATCTAGGTGTCATTTGCAGGGTGGAAAGTAGATGCTTTTGTCACCGGATGGCGGCATTAAGTAGCTAACCTTATTAGTTTGGTGGCCCTGAA
Source organism: Catonia carolina (assembly GCA_035578175.1). NCBI lineage: Eukaryota > Metazoa > Arthropoda > Insecta > Hemiptera > Achilidae > Catonia > Catonia carolina. The sequence continues at coordinate 1,330,635 of JAQMRL010000026.1, forward strand.
AAAGGCCGTTTAAGCGGTGGTCGTCTTGGGGAGGCGTCGGTCGTAGTCATCGTGGCGGTCGAGGAGCTGGGTGACACGGCGTGTCGTCGTTCAGCGGAGACGTCATCTTCTTACCTCGCAGTAGTGCGTCGATGGCTGCTTCGTCGGGTCCGGTGGGCGTAAGGCTCGGTTGAGGGACCTCTGTGGGCATCGCTCGCGTCAGCGGGCGATGACGGTCCGGTCGACGGCTTACGGTGACGGGTCGGCGAGTGGAAGCATCATCTTCTCTCTTGCGGGGTCGTTAATTAGTCCTCGCTGGAATCTGGCAGCCGTGTGCCGTGGTGGACGTCTGACCGGTGCGGAAATGTAGCGTCCACCACCGGTAGCGTAGACCAGGGATGGTGCATCCGGTCTCGGCTGGGCTCGTCCTCTTCTGTCTTGATGTGAAATGAATCGCTCTGTGTCTTGATCGGTATTGAATCTCTGCTCAGTGCAGCGCTCTTTATATAGCTGCCGGGAGCGCTGTGGTAGAGAGCGGCTATTGGCTTGGCCTTGATGACAAAGGCCTTTGCGGTGCGCAGCCAAAAGGTGTGTCATTATGCCGTCAAAGGCCGGCAACACAGTAAATGATTAATTAGAAGGGGTGGCGGTGACACTTTCTATAGTCGATCAACTGCAAGAGTACTCCGCGAGTACTGCACGAGGCAAGCGCCTATACGTTGTAAACGAAAGTTTTACACTAGTTGGCGCGTATCTACCTCTCCGCCTGACAAAATTACTTGCACTACGTTCCATCATTAAAATATCTACATCCAGCTAAAATAAACATTATCCTTTAAGCGTTTTCAATTATACCGTTCTGATTACTTGTAATTATTGTAGTTTCATAAAGACTCATTAATTAATTATTTTAACCATTACGTTTAACAAAACAATTTTTTTCTACTTTTTAATATTTATCGCTTTTATGTTTCAAAAACTCAACACATTCACTATCACAAAACACAGCTTACAAAACCTTTCAACTTTAAGTCTACGAAGAAAATCAAAACGAACCGATACAATTCAAAAAATATAACTGATGAAACTAAAAATGAGTTAAACACGGGCCAGTCAGTGCAAACAAGTTATATTAAACTAGTTACAGACATTAATTATTTTAATATGAAATAAATAATCTGAAAGATTAACAACGAATCACTGGAATTGTTTACTCTCCTGCTATAATTCAAGCGCATTAGTCTTTTATATTTGTGACCAAAAATAAAACAAAACTGAGTCTATAATAAAAACCTACTAATCATAAATAATAATGTAATAATAGTAAATAATGTATCGAAAAATAACAATTTAAGAGTAACAATAGTAAAATTTTAGTTATTAATGATAAGTTAATTTTCGATTCATAAAACATTTTTTAACAAATGAATTGAACGTGTTTCTTTTATATTAAGCTTAGAGCGGAATTAGAGTTGCATGGAATTTTGTTTTTGATCATGCTATGCATATTTTAAATAAATACGCATGCTCACTTGTATTGCTGGTTGCCTACGTCAGAGTACTCTTAGCGTAGACAGACTCTAGAGGGCTTCAATACTGGTAAACATACTTTTCCACTCGGTACAGAAGGCATTGGTAAACTACCTTACTTCTCGTTTTACTTAGTAAAATCTCCAGAGATCAAAGCCAAAGTTTAAGCCGATGACGTAAACAGCAACATCCGTTGAACATTACTAAATAATTAATTAATTCTCAGATAATTTCATTACAATACAATACATTACAAATAGAGATAAATTGGAGAAGAAAATTGAAAGAAATAAGAAAAGGAAAAGCTACTGATATAAACTAATGATTAACTGTAGAAGAAATTAGCCAGTCTAAGGATACGATTCTTTCTTTTCCTGTCTTTATGATATTTGTTTTGTTTTTAATTGAAATACTGTTGAAACATGGAGAGGATGCATGAGAATAAGAATGTGTGTGTGTGTGTGTGTGTGTTTTGGTGGAAGAGAAATGCGGAGGGAGGAGAGGAGTGAACGAACGTTTTCCTACTATCTTATCCGCTCTCAGACGAGCGAATAGTGTAGCAGGCAACAAGATGAGTACAGCGTATACGTGTACGTGACAAGTGAGTTGTTTATCTCCTCCTTCGAAAACTTTGCGGAAATTTCCGTCCGGTTCCTTCATCACCAGTAATTGCGAATCAACCCTCTAAATGAAAGAGCAAATACTAACTTACAAAAAAAAAAACAGTGAAACAGAAAAAAGCAAGTAACTGAAATAAAAAATTTCGTTCGTTCTTTTTTATATATTTATTTTTTATATAAGTTACCTCCTGCCCATAACAGACAGGTGGAGTGTCAAATTATTTACACTCAATCTGTTCGTTGCAGGGCTAAAATAAATAGTTCTGTTTCTTATCACATGGTCAGTCAAATTAATGACTGAATCATTTAAGAGCAGAAGAGGTAGAGGTGTAAAAGACACTAATCAGAGTTATCTTCTCTGAAAGTAATGAATTTCATTGTACAGTTGGACCCTGTGGTGAAAGAAGTGAAGTTGTCATTTACAGAGTGGAAAATATGTGCTTCTTAGAGGGCCCGGCATGCTGATAAGCGTACTTTTATACTCAGTGAGTTGTGGCAATGGTAAACCACCTCACTCCTCGTTTTACTTAGTAAAACCTCTACAGGTTCAAACCAGCCTTTCGGCTGTTGACCTAAACAACATAAGTTACCTAAGTTAAGGAAAAATAAACTGATTAATGTTTTTTTCCTTTTAAACAGTAATTGACTGAAGAAATGCAACCTCATTTTAAATTTGAAAACATTCATTGTTGAAACAAGTAGTAACTACATGAAATTTATTCAGTTAAAAATATATTCTTGAAATTTATTTTTAGTGTTCTTTTATAAGCTTGATAATATTTATTGTTGGAACTTCAGGGAAAATTTATGTTCAGTTATATAATATTAAAAATCTGATGTGAAACACTCATACAACTTTCTCTTACCAATGTAAATAATGAACATAAATACTAATACTAATTTACGTAAATACTACTTAAAATAGAAACAGAAATAAAGTTTGAGTTAAACAATGGACAGTAACGTTGATGTTTTCTAACGAAACCGTTTACGCAATTCGCTCTTTCAATGACAGACTAAGCGTAAAAACTGAAACTGATTGTAAACAAATCGGCGCTTATACAGGGTGATGCACGAAGATATGCAGAAACTTTAGGAGCTCATTTTACATGTAAAAATAATGAAAAAAGTTTATTAAAAACATGGGTCCGGAAATGCTTCGTTTCTGAGTTACGGCTAGCGAAAGTTTTTCCCGGATTTTAGCTCACCAGGTGAAATGAGGTCTTCCTGGAATTCTGGTAAGGTGGATTAAGCAGCGAATTCAATCATTTCTTGTGGTTTTTGACCTGATAAATTGAATAAAACAGGTCCCAGAAGTGTAAGTTAATTAGTTTTAAAAAAAACCAGTGTCAAATGCAAAAAATGGAGTGAAAAACACATTTTTTCATTTTTGGCAAGAATAACTTTGTTATTTCACCAAGAAACAGTAAAAATTTTTGAATAAAATATGTAGAAAATTTTATTCTAAACAAATCGGTGTAAATTAAGTACACAGAAAGCGAATAGATGTTTCATTAAATGAATTTTTATTCATAAAAGTACAAAGTAAAATTAACCGGAAAAACTAAGATGAAAAAATGTTTTTTTCACTCTATTTTTTGCATTTACCACTGGTTTTCTCAAAAACTATTTAACTTACAGTTCTGGGACCTGTTTTATTCAATTTATCAGGTCAAAAACCATAAGAAATAATTGAATTCGCCCCTTAATCTACCTGACCAGAATTTCAGGAAGACCTCATTTCACCTGGTGAGCTGAAATCCGGGCGAAATCTTTCGCTAGCCGTAACTCGGTAACGAAGCATTTCCGGACCCATGTTTATATAAACTTTTTTCATTATTTTTACATGTACAATGGGCTCCCAAAGTTTCTGCATATCTTCGTGAATCACCCTGTATAGGTGGGATAATGGAGAGTTCGAGAAAAGACAGAGATTTTCGATATAATAATAAAATACAAAATCATTCTGACAGCTTCTGGATAAATCTTAACAACTGTAAACAAATTAGAATTGAATAGGTGGTGTTACAAAAAAGATAGAATACATAAATAGGTACCCAGCTCTCACAATATTGGTACAACAATAACTGCTTTTTCTATAAAAACCGTTTATTATTACATATCATATTTCTAACTATTTCTTGGAAAGCCCTATTTATTACTCTTAATATTTACGTTAACATTTTTAATCTCTCAGTTTTCCTCAAAAATTCTTGAATCCGAAATCCCTTTCGATGTTGTCACAATACTTTTTGTGACAAAATTAATGAGGAATATAAAAACTGAATTGTCGAAATTTTACCATTGAAAATTTGTATGTTAACTTAAAATTAAAAAAAAAATTGAAACAAAAAAAAACAATATTGTTCCAAAGATATGATGTTTGATCGAATAAATGAGATGAATGGAAACATTCATGCAATGCTGTACAAAAATAAAAATAACACATTAATTTCATGATAATATTTAAATAATTTTTAATTTAACTTAAACAATTGACGAAGAACAATTCCGTTCCTTAGCTCACAATATAACATTCCCGCCTTTAATTAACTTTAAATCAATAACTAAAATAAAAATTTAAATACTGTTATACTCAAATCACGCCAAACTGTTTTCAATTACGACAAACTGTATTAAAATCAAACCATAATCTATTGAAATTAACGACCAACTCCCGAAAAATTAAAATTTCCCTTCATATAAAAACTCGGTACAACCCCCCCACCATATGTATGACTATGGACCAATGAGAACCCTTCTTTTAACTTTCAAAGGTCTCATTTTCCGTTAAAAATTTCAAGACACGTGTAAGCAATTACCACACACAATACAAGTTAATATAAAATAGTGTAGTGATTGCTTACTTAAACACCGACACATTAATTTTACATTTAATGGGTTATCGAGACAAGTAACGAACTTTTCCCCACTAAAACATTTACTAAATTTTTCCGACATAAACATACGTAAAAATGTATCACTAATATGTCGGTACCATTAATATATATTTATGAGCTAACGGTTACATTTAATTGATTGTTTTCTTTTACTTTTACAACGATTATTTCTAAAGAATATTTAAAATAAACTATTTTCTTTGCCTCTTTTAAATACTCGTACATTAATTTATTAGCAACATAATTAATGGCTAATAATGTGCGATACAACATAAGATGAGAATATCTGCGGAAACATATTAAATATTAAGACTGTATTCCTTTGAACATGACTCAAATATATTTTAATATAGAAATATTAAAAATAATACGTGCCACGAGATACCATGAATTATTCAAAACCCTTGTGACAGACTCTGTATACTGTACTACTACATCTCTCCAATACAAAACTGTTACTGCATTCGTCTCCTAAGAATCGATGCAAAACTACACCATGAAAAACACATCCAAGTAAACGTAAATACGTGTCAACTATTTTATTACAGTCTTATCTTAATAAAATTTAGAATGTACATTAAAAACATCTGCAAAATTTAAAGTAAAATTCTTTAGATTACCTTCTACATTAAAACTTTTATTGCTTGGATAAAGTTTCTGCAGTAAATAAATTATGTAATTATATTAATTTAATGAAAAGACTGCAATTTATATATAGAATAAAAAATAATATTTTTTTTAAATTCCTAATATGTGTACGTTGCGATCTGTTCAATTCTAAACAATAAGCAACCCCATGACCCAATGAGATGAGGATGATGTGTATGACGTGTAAATGAGGTATAGTCTTGTACAGACTCAGGCCGACCATTCCTGAGAGAGTATGGTTAATTGAACCCCAACCATCAAAGTACACCTGTAACCACTGTCTAGCATTCAAATCCGTATAAAAGAAACTACCTTTACTAGGATTTGAACCAGGAATTTTCATCTTCGAAAATCAGCTGTTTAACAGCTGATTTTGGCGACGACTTTACCTCTAGACCAACCGGGTGGGTTAATAAAATGTTATATTCACTTATTTATTCTGTGTGGTATCAGCTATTTCTGGTGCTTTTCAAAAAATTAAAACTTAATTGCGCATTTAGGTAAATACATAAGTTGGGTAACCAAATTTGTTAGATGACTAAGGTACGTAGTTTTGTCATAATAGCGGGTGTTTTATTAAGGACGCAACCCTGATTTAAGAAGATAGAAGTAACACATCGGTAAATTTTCTGTCTCCCAATCAGTATGTTGGCAACAGAGTACTCAAGGCCAACGACCTAAGACAGTTAAAATGTTCCAGTCAAGCATTAGTGTGGTGACAGCAGTCGTTTCGTTATATTGTGTCACCAATGGTGTTTTCCAAGGAAAAACAGTGTTTTATTAGGAACGCAACCCTGATTATAAGAAGATTGAAGTAACACATCGGTACATTTTCTGTCTCCCAATCAGTATGTTGGCAACAGAGTACTCAAGGCCAACTACCTAAGACAGTTAAAATGTTCCAGTCAAGCATTAGTGTGGTGACAGCAGTCGTTTCGTTATATTGTGTCACCAATGGTGTTTTCCAAGGAAAAACAGTGTTTTATTAGGAACGCAACCCTGATTATAAGAAGATTGAAGTAACACATCGGTACATTTTCTGTCTCCCAATCAGTATGTTGGCAACAGAGTACTCAAGGCCAACTACCTAAGACAGTTAAAATGTTCCAGTCAAGCATTAGTGTGGTGACAGAAGTCGTTTCGTTATATTGTGTCACCAATGGTGTTTTCCAAGGAAAAACAGTGTTTTATTAAGAACGCAACCCTGATTATAAGAAGATTGAAGTAACACATCGGTAAATTTTCTGTGTCCCAATCAGTATGTTGGCAACAGAGTACTCAAGGCCAACTACCTAAGACAGTTAAAATGTTCCAGTCAAGCATTAGTGTGGTGATAGCAGTCGTTTCGTTATATTGTGTCACCAATGGTGTTTTCCAAGGAAAAACGTATTTTATTAAGAACGCAACCCTGATTATAAGAAGATAGAATTAATACAACGGTAAATTTTCTGTCTCCCAATCGGTATGTTGACAACAGTGTACTCAAGGCCAACTATCTAAGACAGTTAAAATGTTCCAGTCAAGCATTAGTGTGGTGACAGAAGTCGTTTCGTTATATTGTGTCACCAATGGTGTTTTCCAAGGAAAAACAGTGTTTTATTAAGAACGCAACCCTCATTATAAGAAGATTGAAGTAACACTCGATAAATTTTCTGTCTCCCAATCAGTATGTTGGCAACAGAGTACTCAAGGCCAACTACCTAAGACAGTTAAAATGTTCCAGTCAAGCATTAGTGTGGTGACAGCAGTCGTTTCGTTATATTGTGTCACCAATGGTGTTTTCCAAGGAAAAACGGTATTTTATTAAGAACGCAACCCTGATTATAAGAAGATAGAATTAATACAACGGTAAATTTTCTGTCTCTTAATCAGTATGTTGGCAACAGAGTACTCAAGGCCAACTACCTAAGACAGTTAAAATGTTCCAGTCAAGCATTAGTGTGGTGACAGAAGTCGTTTCGTTATATTGTGTCACCAATGGTGTTTTCCAAGGAAAAACAGTGTTTTATTAAGAACGCAACCCTCATTATAAGAAGATTGAAGTAACACTCGATAAATTTTCTGTCTCCCAATCAGTATGTTGGCAACAGAGTACTCAAGGCCAACTACCTAAGATAGTTAAAATGTTCCAGTGAAGCATTAGTGTGGTGACAGCAGTCGTTTCGTTATATTGTCTTAGCAATTGTTTTTTTCCAAGGAAGAACCGGGTGTTTTATTAAGGACGCAACCCTGACTATAAGAAGATAGAAGTAATACATCGGTAAATTTTCTCTCCCCCAATCGGTATGTTGGCATCAGTGTACTCAAGGTCAACTACCTTACATAGTTAAAATGTTCCAGTCAAGCATTAGTGTGGTGACAACAGTCGTTTCGTTATATTGTGTCACCAATGGTGTTTTCCAAGGAAAAACGGTGTTTTATTAAGAACGCAACCCTGATTATAAGAAGATAGAAGTAATACTTTGGTAAATTTTCTGTCTCCCAATCGGTATGTTGGCATCTGTGTACTCAAGGCCAACTACCTTACATAGTTAAAATGTTCCAGTCAAGCATTAGTGTGGTGATAGCAGTCGTTTCGTTATATTGTGTCACCAATGGTTTTTTCCAAGGTAGAACTGGGTGTTTTAAAGGACGCAACCCTGATTATAAGAAGATAGAAGTAATACAATGTTTTCATTGCAATTTTCTATTCATTTGTATAAAAATAATTTAGATTAATTAATAGTTTGTTAAGTACGGAAAGTAAAAATATGCCGTAGATTGTGACTTTTAACATAGGATTGCGTTCTTAATAAAACACCCGGTTCTTCCTTGAAAAAAACCATTGCTACACAATATAACGAAACGGCTTCTGTCACCACACTAATGCTTCACTGGAACATTTTAACTGTCTTAAGTAGTTGACCTTAAGTACACTGTTGCTAACATACCGATTGGGAGACAGAAAATTTACCAAAGTATTATTTGTATCTTCTTATAATCAGGGTTGCGTCCGTAATAAAACACCCGGTTGTTCCCTGGAAAAAACCAATGCTGACACAATATAACGAAACGACTGCTGTCACGATACTAATGGTTGACTGGAACATTTTAACTGTCTTAGGTAGTTGGCCTTGAGTACACTGTTGCCAACATACCGATTGTGGGACAGAAAATTTATCGATGTATTACTTCTATCTTCTTATAATCAGGGGTGCGTTCTTAATAAAACACCCGGTTCTTCCTTGGAAAAAACCATTGGTGACACAATATAACGAACCTACTGCTGTCACGATACTAATGGTTAACTGGAACACTTTAACTCTCTTAGGTAGTTGGCCTTGAGTACACTGTTGCCAACATACCGATTGGGAGACAGAAAATTTACCGATGTGTTACTTCTATCTTCTTATAATCAGGGTTGCGTCTTTAAAAACACCGGCTACATTAGGTGTATGGTTTGTAATAAATATTTAAGATCAGTTGTTGAATAAAATTAATTAAAATTAGAAATCAACTTCGTTGTTAATTAATTCAAAATTTTATAGAAATTTCACATTGCTTATGTTGGCTAATTTCTTTTATTAATTTAATTTATTAAAAAATTTTATGTTGTTATTTTTTTGCCCGTAACACGTAGGCTAAGTGGAGTGTTTAATTACTTGCACTCGATCTGCTAGTACCAGGGCTACAAGAAATAGTTCACTTTGTTATCACGCACACTTATCTGCACAGTGAGGAAGCCAAAGGTAAATCACCTCACTTCTTGTTGTACGCACATATTTATCGAGCCTCCAGAGGTTCAAAACAGCTTTTCACCTGATGACCTATAGTTTAGCCGTTCTTAGTTTGCTCCTACTGTCAACAAACAAAAGCCACCTACTACAGGGTGCACGCTAGAGTCTGCGACTTTACGGATGTCGTATTCTTATTAAGTTAACTATTTTTAAATTATATGTACTTAAAGTACTAAAAACATCAGTCATGATATGATGTAGGCCTAAAAACTTCATTTAAAAAAATACTTTTAAAAGTATTTTGTATTTAAATACTTTTGAAAGTATTTTGTTGTTACTTTTTAATCAGCGTGTACACATTTTGTTATAATGCGCATGCTCAGTGACGTCATTACTTGTTTACATTATGAGCAAACTAAGAGAGGCTGGACTTTAAACAAATATTGAAAATGAAGTCCGTGAATAAAATTACTGTAGGTCCTACCATTGATTTTATAATGCAATTTAAACGTTTTTGGTTGCATATTTCAACAAGGATTCAATAAACTTGTTCATCAGATGTATTTCCGGTAACTAAGTCTAAAAATGTATAGAATCCCTAATCGTCAAAAGGGTCAGCGAACAGAGTTGACGAGTTTTATTTATTTCAAAAGAGTAGACCTATAGGTTAATTTCAGCTGAAACTAAGAGAACTTCCGTAAAACTACACTACTTAGTTTTCAAGAACACCCCAACTTCATGGAGCAAGGCAACCATCCGGTAAAACTTCAATGAACCTAATTTTACATGAGTACTTTAAGACGAAACGTAGTAATAAAAGAAAAAATATTAGGCGAGAGAAAAATAATTTAACATGGTCCTCAATAAGCCGAAACAAAAACAAAGAAGAAATGGAAAAAAAGAAGAGGAAGATGAGAAAAAAGAGAAATAAGGAGATGAAGAAGGCAAAGAACAAGAAAAAAGCGAAACAGAAGTAGATTAAGGAGGGCCTTACTCTTAGACGCCATGTACCGTGTTAACGCGCCTACAAAATCTCGACATGCAACATGCAATGCAACACATCATTGCGGGTTGCAAGGTGTACAGGATTTTTCGTATTTTTAAATCGTACAGAGGTTGATTTTCATTTAGCGTCATCCACTCATGATAAAATTGGACTATGGCCGCCTCCGTAGCGTTGTAGCAGTAGTGCGCTGGTCTACCACGCGGAGGTCTTGGGTCCGATTCCCTGCCAGGATCTGGAAATTTTCACAAGTTAAAACGGACCTCAGTTGCTAATGACCGAGCTGTAGGTGTGACTAAATAAACTGAGAGTAAAGAAATATGGTCATGTTTTTCATTTTATATAGTCTACTAATTATTAAAAATAATATGTAATAATTTGTTAATTATTTACATTGGTAAGAGAAAGCCGTGTGACTGTTTCACATAAGATATTACAAATTATTATTAATAGTAGTGTTATAATGGGATGTTGTGTTGCAGGTTGCATTTGCCGTTTTTGTAGGCGCGATAACAAAATGCGAGACTCCAACAGATAAGACCAGAAAAATTGGATTACGACGTTTTTTTTTTTTTTTTTTAACTTAGTTTATTTATTCACAACTGTACAAAATACAACCAGTGAATGTGATGTTATTAACAAAAACAAAAATGGCGTTAAGACATTAAGGAGACCGCCACTCAATAGTGCCACTCCAACGGTGGATTAATCTTGGATAATAAATTGATAGAATTTACATCTGCACTATGATATCTCTACTCCATCGTCGTTTCAGTCTGCGTTGCGGATTTCCGGGTAAGTTTGGGGATGCCAGCGTTCTAATGAGATGATTTTTATGATAATCAAGTTTGCGTTTGAACCGAGAATAGATGTGATAAAATGTGTCGTTAATGTATGGAACATGTAAATCGTTGTGCAATGTGTGATTAGTAACGTAAAAGGGTGCGTCAGTTATTTGTCTAAGCAATTTGGATTGAAATCGTTGAATTCGTTGTAGAGTTGAATGTTTTGCTGCGCCGTAAATTTGGCCACCATAAGTCCAAATCGGTTTCAGAAAAGATTTGTATACTTGTAGTTTTAAATGAAGTGGAAGTTTTGATCGTCGCGATATCAAGGAAAATAGTTGTTTTCGTCTGTTATCCAGAGTCTGCCGTTTTATTTGAACGTGTCTATTCCAGGTCAAGCGTCTGTCAATGTACAGGCCGAGATATCGAATTGAATCGGTTTGTGGAAGCGGTTGACCGCGCAAGAAAACAGCGGGACATCTTTGTTTCATAAGAGTAAAAGTACTCTGCATTGTTTTTGTAGCATTCACCTTTATACGCCAATTATTAAACCATGTGTCAAGAATGTTCACATGGTGTTGTAAATTTTGAGTAGTTTCAATGCAACTTTTTGAAGCTGCTAAAATGACAGTATCATCTGCGTATGTGGCTATTGTAGTTATTCTGGTAGTAGGCATGTCAGAAGTGTAAATGTTGTAGAGGAGAGGTGCAAGGATAGATCCCTGAGGAACTCCTGCAAGAATTCTGTAATAAGCAGACCTTGCATTACCTTGAGAGACACAAAAATATCGATCTGTGAGAAAGGACCTTAATATGAGATAGTACGTGAAAGGCAAAAAGCGAAGTTTAGATAATAACCCCTCAATCCATACTCGATCAAAAGCTTGACTAATATCAAGAAATATTCCACTAGCGTAATGTTTTCTTTCTAAGGCAGAGGCAAGGAAATCTACAACCCTGTGAAGCTGATGAATAGTTGAGTGCTCTGATCTAAACCCAAACTGATGTGATGGTAGTATATTCAGGTTTTCTACAATCGGTAAAATCCTGGCGAAAAGTAGTTTCTCAAAAATTTTAGAACATAGAGGAAGTAGACTTATAGGACGATATGAAGCTACGTTTCCTGGAGGTTTATCAGGCTTATGAATCATTTTAATAACAGAAGATTTCCACTGAATTGGAATTTTGGTGGTTCGTAATATTGCGTTAAAGATGAAGGTCAAACATAATATACCTTTTCTAGGGAGTTCTTGAAGAACCTCAGCAGTTATGAGGTCGTAGCCCGGGGATTTGCGTTTAGGGAGGTGCTTAATAAGATTAAAGACTTCAGATGGCTTAAACGGGTTAGGGGGAAGGGAAAGTTGTAAGGGATTTGATATCAAACGATCAATTTCAGAGACGAAGAGAGGGTTCTGAACATCCGGATGAGGTTGGAAAACTTGAGACAGATGAAAAGCAAATTCAGAGGCTTTACTTTCATCAGAGATCACCCAACTACCATCGCTACGTCGAAGAGGAGGAGAAGGAGTGTGATACTTTAGTATCCGTCTAGTTTTGGACCATAACGATCCATCTTTAACAGTAAGAGAACTAATACTTGACTCAAACGCATGTTGCTTGAATTCACGTATAAGCCTCTTCAACTCATTGTTTAACCTATTATAAGTAATCTTGTCAGCAGGTCGTCTAGAAACTTGCCAGACTTTTCTAGCGCGTCGTTTGTCTCGTATCAGATTACGGATATAGATTGGGTAACAAGGGACGTTATGCGGTCTTGGTTGTATTGAATCGCAAGCTGACCAAGCGGCTTGTTGCACGGTAGAGACAAAATGCTCAACAGCCATTTCAATGTCTTCAGAAGTTTTTAAGGGTACTCGTAAATTTATCTTATCGTCGAAGTAATTACGAAAAGTGTGCCAATTAACGACTCCACGGGTAAGTGATGGGGGAGAAGGTCGAATAAGAGGTATTAAACTTAGCGTCAAAAGAATACTGGAATGGTCCGATGAAAGTTCGTCGGCAAACTCTATTCTTGAAAAATTGTTAATATTTTTTGTAACAAAAAAGTCAAGAAGGTCCGGTTGTTTATTTATAGAAGTCGGCCAGTATGTAAACCCAGGAGGAGCAATGAAAGAATAGTTATTGGAAAGAAGACAGGAATACAAGTTACGACCTTTGGGATTATTGAGACGAGAGCCCCAGTGGTGGTGTTTTGAATTGAAATCACCTCCTGCCACAAACTTAGGGCCAAGAGATTGAAAGAATGAAGTAAATGTTTGAGCCGAAACTGAAAATCGAGGAGGACAATACACTGCAGCTAGTGTGATGGGAAAGTTATTCGACAAAAGCGATATAGCTGTAGCTTGGAGAAAATTTTGTTGATCCAAAGGGCAAAGATAATGCAACAGATTCGAACGAACAAGAACAGCGGTACCACCGTGGGCTGTTCCGTCCGGGTGATCGGAACGATATGTTGTATAATTAGGGACGAAGAAGGTGTGTTTTGCTGTTAAATGAGTCTCACAAAGCAATGCAACGTCTACTCGACGAGTATTAAGAGTAAATTCCAGTAAACTTTTATGCTGCAATATACCGTTACTATTCCAAAGGAGGACAAGAAGAGAATCAGAAGAATTAGGGTTTTGGGCCATAAGTGTTCAGTAAGACTTGTGTCAGTTGTGTCATTAGAGATATCAAAGGCATGATGACATTTTTTATATCTGTTAAAAATGATTGCATTATATTATTTAAATTAACGGAATGGTCTACTATTTGGCGGTCTCCTTTTACAGCTGAAACATAAGAACGAGAATTAGAATAACAAACATAAGATTTAGAATTATTTGTATCGTTTTTGCGTTCATTTGAAGAAATAGGTTCAGAAATGGTTTTGGTTTCTTGCTCACTCACTCGTCGGCTAACTGCTGGGATTTTCGGGAACATGTTCATGTCATCAGGCTTAAAATTTACTCCATTATTATGTGTCTCTGGTGAAGGTCTCTCAGTGCTGGTAGTCGACTGGCGTTTCCGCTGATTTTGTAACTCTTGATACACAGTGCAACCTCTGTAATTTGCCGTGTGCTGTTGTTTGCACAGAGCGCAAGTAGGAGCTGAATCTCTACTCTTTTTACAGTCAGTCGAGAGATGGGGCCCGGAGCATTTAACGCAACGCGCTGGCCGGTTGCAGTATGCTTTGGTGTGGTTGAAGCGCTGGCATCTGGTACACTGTACCACGTTTCTATGCCGACGTACTTCTTCTACACGAACGATGGTGTGCAATAATGAATTAACTTTATATATCTCATCAATGTTACCGTTTTTAGGATCTATATCAATAAAAAATAATGGTAAAGGAGTCTTATCCCTAGAAATGACATTCGTCACGTTTACTACATTAAAATTCAGTAATGAAAGTTCATTTTTAATTAATTCTGGCGAGGTAGTACAGTGTAAGCCACGCATAACTACTCTGTGCGGACGATCTTGTGGTAACTGATAAGTGTGAAATTCAGTGTTTTGTAACTTGAAAGCATGGACCAGTGTCCTATACAAAGATGGCGTACTAGGATATATAACAACATTTTCAGTTGTTGATTTTAATTTAAAATCCTGATTCACAGCGATAGATTTAATTGAATTAATTAAATTTTCGTAGTTACAAACATTCGAAATAACAATGGGCGGCGGACGTTTTTCAATCAGCTGATCACTGCCACTTACATCTTGTGACAGTACACCGAATCGATTCTGCAACTGAATGTCGTCTGCTGGCGGCTGCCGACGTAATTTACGCGGGTCTCTTGCGTTCGGTGACGATGAACGCTTCTTACCGACCGTTGTAAATTCGGCGGCGATATCAAGATGGCCTTGATCAGTCGGGTTTGTTTCCAGATCACATGGCGAAATTAAATCGTCCATATTGAGGTTACTTTTTATTTCAAATTCGTTACAAAATAAAAAAGTTCGGACAAAACAATAAATAAAGTTCACTCACCAACAAACAAACAAGTACCTTCCCGCACTAATAATTATCACATTGTTTAAATAAAAAAAAAAAAAACCATGCAAACTTTTTATAATAAACTCACAACAATCAGACTGAAGTGCACTGGTTCACACCGGAAGTTCCATCTCCGGATTACGACGTTGAAAATTTTTTTTTATGGTTTTACGTCCGACTGTTTTGCAATTACTGCTAATACAGACGATAAGAAAAGTGGTAGATGCTAATATGGGAATAATGAAAAATGCCAGACCTGACCTGGAATCGAACCCAAAACCCCAGCGTAGAAGCCAGTCGCCGTAACCACTACACCATGGCCCTTCCAAAATAAAAAAGATAAAAGGAAGAGAAGGTGGTGAAGGAGGAGGAGTTTGAAGATGAAGAGAAGTAGAAAAAAGAGGAGGAGAAGGAGGGGAAGGATGGAAAAGGAGGAGCAGAAGGAGAAAAAGGAGAAGGTGAGGATAGCGAAGGAAGAGGAGAAGGAGGAGGAGGAGGAGGAGAAGGAGTAGGAGAAGGAGGAGGAGAAGAAAAACAACAACAAGAAAAAGAAGAAGAAGGAGAAGAAGAAGAACAACAACAACAACATGAACAAGAACAAGAAAAAAATGAAGAAGAATGAGAAGGAGAAGGAGAAGGATAGGAAGAAGAAGAAGATATTCCTTAAGCAGGATCCAAACAGGGCCGAATAATTAATGTTATTAAAGAGGAAATATAGGAAATTAACAGAAAACAGAATGACAGGCGGCATAATTTAGGCTACAAGTACCAAAAGCACCATTTTACTTATAAATAACGTTTTGATGAAGTGATTAACCGTTGTCGAACTTCTTTGTAATCTGTTCGGTACTTAAGAGCAAAGGGGTTATTTAATAGATCTGTATCGGAGCATATAAACAAGTAATGAAGCGTATCAAAAATCTGATAAATGACGTCACGCTACTCTCATACCACCTAATATAGCAAAGTTACTCTGTTACATTTTTTATACTACACACATTTTGATTTTTATAAAAAAAGGGAAGAAAAAAATTGTAAAGGAACTAATAAATTGTGTTTCAGAGGTAATCTTTTGCATTTTCTAGTGTAGGCACCTATTTATACTGTCGTATAAATCACTGTACTACAAAATACAGGCTGTTTCAAAGATTTATTTACAGTTTCTGATCAATGGTATGCTTCATCCTTGTCGTAGGAATGTAGATTGTTACAGTCACCTCTCTTTAGTCCGATACTTTCGGGACTCAGGTGATGACAAATTACAAACTTTTCCAGATTTCCCAATGTGGGTAATTTTACTGAAGATAATCCACCAAGTGTGTGTCTATCTGTAATGTGTCATGAATCGATCTAAATCCAAATTCTGAAACCAGGACAAGAATCGGCGTTCAAGGAAATAAGAAGAAATAAGGAGAGTAAGAAGAAGAACAACAACAAGGACAAGAACAGGAAGACAATGGTGAAGAAGCAGAAGAAGAAAAAGAAGGAAATAAGAAGAAATAAAAAGAAGAAGAATAACAACAAAAACAGGAACAGGAAGAAAATGGAGAAAAAGAAGAAGGACAGGAAGATGAAGAAGAAGAAGAAGAAGAAGAAGGAAATAAGAAGAAATAAGAAGAAATAAGGAGAAATAAGGAGAAGAAGAAGAAGGAAATAAGAAGAAATAAGGAGAAGAAGAAGAACAACAACAACAACAAGAAAAGGAAGATTATCATGGATACCATAACTCGGAAGCAGTTAAAATGGTTTGGCCATTTGCAGAGGATGGAAGATGGTAGGTGGCCAAAGAGGGTATGATAGTGGAGACCAGGCGGTAGAAGGAGGAGAGTGACATGGTTGGATAGGGTGCAGGAGGAGGCAATGTCTTTGCGGCGGCTCTCCGATGGGGACTAGCGAGACAGAGAAAGCTGGTGCTTAGGAAGCGAGATACATTCTGGGGGCTGTAAATCCTCCCATGAATATACAGGATGATTTTTAAGTATGGAAACAGCTTTATATTGCGTAACTGAGACGTATTTGGCGAAAGAAGCTTAGGCGGATCTGCATATTTTTAAAAATCCAACTTTTTTTTGGTTTTGAAATTTTTTTCCGCCATCTTGGATCGGCCATATTGGATTTAACTTTATTTTTTAAATAGGATGTTGGTCGTGTGCGTCGCATTCATGATTAAACATAGATTCCTATTGTTCATTATTCGCATTTGCTTTCTTTGCAAGTAAAAAGTTTAAATAATACGTATTTTAATAGTAGTGTCCATGAATGAATAACTAATGTAGGAAGAAACAATATAAAAAGATTACTATCAAAAGAAAAATTTTTAGCTAATTTTTTTTATATTTTCATTTTTCTACTTCAATATATTAGATGATTGTTTGATTTATTAGAGCTACTAATGTTAGATTGTCGTCTTTTTAAATAATTACAACATTATGGCTATTAAATAACGAGACTGACGTTGTAAAACATTTTTTTTTTATTTTATACATAATCACTTTTGTCACCTTCAATATGCACTCCTTCTCTATCCCTAAAACGCTCCATGCTAATTTTCCATTGTTGGAAACTGTGCTGGAAGTCATCATCTGTCAGCTCCTTCAGGACACGTGCCGCTCAAAAATGTTTGTACTAACACTTTGTACGCGATTGAAAATCACCCAAATTTTTTGGAAACAATAATAACATCTGATAAACTTGGTTTTTTACTTATGATCCGGAAACAAAGCGGCAATCCTTGCACTGGACGAGCCAAACTTCACCGAGAGCCAAAAAACCTCGAATGAGCAAGTCAAAATTTAAAGCAATGATGATTGTTTTTTTAGATATACATAGGATTGTGTACCTTCAGTGGGTACCTGAAGGTCAAAAAATTAATCAATATTACTACATTGAGGCACTTTATAAACTACGTCAAAGAGTAAGGAAAAACGCTCCGAAATGTAGTAGGACAAATCATGTGTTCTCCACCAAGACAATGCGCCAGTTCATTCCGCGTTATCTGTCAGAAGGTTCTTACCCAAGTACAGCAACTCAGTGTTAGAACATCGACCGTATTCGCTAGATCTTGAACCATATGACTTCTACCTGTTCCCTAAGGTGAAATCTGCATTAAAAGGGACAAGATTTGAGTCTGTGGAAGCTGTAAAACAGAAAGCGGCACATGTCCTGAAGTAGCTGACAGAAGATGACTTCCAGTACTGTTTCCAAAAGTGGAAACGCATGGAGCATTGCGGGGATAGAGAAGGAGTGTATATTGAAGTTGACAATAAGTGATTATGTATAAAATGAAAATAAACTTTTTTACAACGTAAGTCTCGTTATTTAATAGCCACACCTCGTATATCCTTAAAGTTACACTTAAAATTAGTTATTTTTCTTTGTTTTAGAATTACATTTAAAGTTATATACAAAGTTTTTTTTTTAAATTGTGTAACCTGAAACTATCTTCAAAGTTTTTTTAAATTGTATATAACTTTGAATGGTGGCATAATTTGAAAGCTATATATTGTTTACTAACTAAATTTATTAGACTTTTAGAGTGTATTTTTTTGGGAATAATAAATTTTTTTTAAATGTCTTAGTTGTAAGCTCTTTGTTTAGTTTTAACTCGCTTTTGTACTGTGTTACTAAATAAAAGAAGAAAATACCAATCCTAAGATATGGCTTCAACCCCATAGTTGAGTAGCTCAATTTCCTCCACCTCGTACATTGAACAATCTTGTAAATGCATTACAGTTTTTTTAAAAGAATTTCTGTGAAAATAATTGTAAAAAAATTGAAATATAGTATTATTATTATTATAAGTGAACTCCAGGGAGCACAGGCTTTTGGACTAGAAGGTAAAGACTCGGATATCTGGCCTGGCAAGATGCGTTCAAATTCTGAATGTTGATGACGGTTGCGGGGTTGATATATTCAAGAGGAGAATTATTGTATTATGTTGGATGGGTTGATCCAGTTCGGATTGGGAGACAGCCATTCATGACAGACAAGTTGGTAGGTGAACTCAGTAGCCTACCACCGTTATTAACTCATATACGACTCCTGTTTCGATAACTCTCTTTTACTTTCTCTTGCCTATGTGAATATATAGGAAAGAAAGTATTATTTTTATGTCGATTTTAAGACCCCTGAACCCAAAAAACATGTTTTTAGCGATTGTTCTGTGTGTGTGTGTGTGTGTGTGTGTGTGTGTGCATACAAAATATCTCAAGAACGGAACATCGTACAAACTGGAAATTTAAAACTTAAGTTGCATACCACTACCGGACTCGACACGAACATTTTCATCAAAATCGGTCTACCGGAAGTAGTAGTTTATTCGTGTAATTTTTCACTTTTTCGTGATTTTCTCAAAAACTGGTCCTACGATTTTTTTTAAAATCGCCTAGTGTACTAAATTTTTTATTTTCTACAAGATAGGGTAGGCGCCATGTTTGCTGAAATTCTCGGTGAGGCTGTTTTCACGTAAAGAATTTTTTTTTAAGATTACGGCTTTAATATGCATTATAGCGCAAAACTTTATATAAAAAAAGTTTAAAAAAAAAGAATTTAAGGGTCTACAACTTTTATTTCAAACATTTTTTTTGTATAACACTTAGTAATCACTTAGCAGTGATTAGCATTTTTTTGTTTTTTTCTCACGAAAACGTGTGAAAAATCGATTTTTTTAAGATTTCGGCCTTAGAATGCATTTTACGACAAAAGTATATGTAATTAATTTTATAGAAAATAAAAAGATCTACAACTTTTATTTAAAGCATTTTTCTCTACAGAGCCTAGTTTATCGTGAAAGAGTGATTATCCGTATTTTTAAGCCACACTGAGGTAGATTTTCATTTCACGTCTTTCACTCATGCTTAAAATTAGGTTATGTTTGTTGAGGTTAGTTTTTTGTTTATTTCTAATGTTTTATTACTAATGTTAAATTATATTGTTAATTATTTGCTTTGGCAAGAGAAAGTTGTGTGTGTGTTTCACAACAGATTTTTTTGTTTTACTTGGGTGTTAACTTGGTTGTTTTTCTTATTGTTAGTGTTTGTATTCTTTTTCATTATTATCTTTCTACGCTGTAGGTGTGGTATCATTACCAATCCCTGCACAAATTTACTTATAAGCTAATAGCCATATTTAGTGAGTGTACTTTTCTTTTGACGTCCCCTGGATTTACGTCCCGACAGGTAAGTGCAGCGTTTCAAGGATTTCTATCTGTTGCTGGACTTGTTCAACTCATGTAGGTCCCCCCTCGCTTCCCTTTTAGTCCCTTTCATGGAGGTTCGCATGGCTGTAAGGGGTGAGTGGAGGCCATCATGAAAAACATTATTATTGTTATTATTATTATTATTATTATTATTGGCAAGAAAAGTCGTGTAAATGTGTTACAAAAAATTTTTAATTTATTCAATACATTTTATATATTACATTTTATATATATGCTCAAAACGGGCAGGTGGAGTGTTATTTTAATTGCACTCTATCTGTTTGGTCCAGGGCTAAAAAAAATAGTTCTGTTTCTTATCACATAGTCAGCTACTTATATGACTGAACTATTTAAGAACAGAAGAGGTAGAGGTGTACTGTGACACTAGTCAGAGTTATCTCCTCTGAGAGTAATGAATTTCACTACGCAGCCAGACCCTGTGGTGAATGAAGTGAAGGTGTCATTTGCAGGGTGGAAAGTGAGTGCTTTTTGGAAGGCCTGGCATGCTGATAAGCATACTCTTTCAACTCAGTGAGGAAGGCAAAGGTAAACCACCTCACTCCTCGTTTTTACTTAGTAAAACCTCTAGAGGTTCAAACCAGCCTTTCGGCTGTTGACCTAAACAACAACACATTTTATAATAATTTTTGTGAAATACTAAGACGTGAGGAGATTGAAACATTGAAGTTGATTAAATACAAAGTTTGAGTAAAACCGAAGGTGGAGATTAAGTTTTACAAAATGCAGCTTTATTTGCGATATATAACGTAATAATGCGATGTGACACAGTAGTTACTTTAACTAAATGTGAAAGTAAATAAATATCTTATTAGACGAGATATGTTTTGAAATGTATCAAGAGTAAGGAAAGAATCAGTTGAGTGTTTTATATTACATTTTTAACCTTGTCTGTCACATCTAGGTAGATAGACCTAATTTGACATAAAACCGGGCAAGGCTGTGTACTATATTAAAATATCGGTATACAGTTTCATTTTGGAGAAAAAGAAACGTACTCTGTTTTAATATTCCAGTCGCATAAAATATTCAAACGTAAAGAGAAAAGTGAACGGCATTAAAGAATTTTACAACTCCCATTACGACCTTTTTCCACTCCCTTAGTGTCGATTTTACGAGTAACCAAACTGTTGTCTTTCAATCACTTTTACTTTTTCTGATGACATTTATTGAACGGTGAATTATTTCATGCAAAACATTTATTGGTTACGATTTGCGCACCAAACTACACCAAATTATCCGCAAAGCATTCTTCTATATCAATCCATATTCCAGTTTAACCAGTACAGCTGCAATATGTCTTTCCAGTCACTACTAAGCTATTATAAAAAAAAACTGGTGTGAAACACTCACACGACTTTCTCTTGCCAATGAAAATAATTAACAATAAACTTAACATTAGTAATAAAACATTAGAAATAAACAAAGAAACTAACCTCAAAAAACATAATCTTAATTTAATCATGAGTGAAAAACGTAAAGTGAAAATCAACCTTAGTTCAGCTTAAAAATATGGAAAAATCATTCTTTTACGCTAAAGTAGGCTCTGTAGAGAAAAATGCTCTAAATAAAAGTTGTACATCTTTTAACTTCCTATAAATTTAATTGTTAACACTTTTGTCGTAAAATGCTAAAACACTAAAATACTAAATTTTGTCGTAAAATACTAAGGCCGAAATCTTTAAAAATATCGATATTTTACACGATTTCTTTAAGGATTATAAAAGAAATATTTTGTCGGCAGTACCAAATTGCCGACAAAATATTTCTTTATAAATCTTTTAAGAAAAATCTGGTGTGAAACACTCACACGACTTTCTCTAGCCAACGCAAAAAACCAATATAACCTAATATTAGCAATAAAACATTAGAAATAAACAAAACAAAACTATCTCATAAAACATTCCTAATTTTAATCATAAGTGAAAAACACCACAAATGAAAATCAACCTCAGTTTGGCTTAAAAACACTGAAAATCACTGTTTCACGCTAAACTAGGAGCTGTAGAGAAACATTTTTCAATTAAAATTTGTAGATCTTTAAATTTCCTATAAATTTGATTAAATACACTTTTGTCGTAAAATGCATGCTAAGGCTGAAATCTTTGAAAAAATTGATTTTTTACGCGTTTTTGTGAGAAAAAACCGAAAATCGCTAATTACCGATAAACTAAGCGTTATACAAAAAAATGTTGGATATAAAAGTTGTCGGATTTTAAATTGCCTACAACTTTAATAACACATTTTTGCGCTAAAATGCATATTTAAGACGTAATCTTAAACAAACCATTTTTATACGTGAACGCAGCCTCACCTAGAATTTCAGCAGACATGGTGCCTACCCTACCTTGTAAAGCATAACAAACTTAGTAATTGAGACAATTTAAAAAAACGTAGGAGCTGTCATTGAGAAAACAGCAAAAAGTAAAAAGTTACAGGAATAAACTACTACTTCCGGTTGACCGATTTTGATAATTTGGTTTTGGGTCCGGTAGTAATATCTAACTTAAGTTTCAAGTTTGTACGATGTTCAGTTCTTCCCGTTCTTGAGATGTTCTGTTCACACACACACACATACACACACACACACACACAGACCAATTGCTAAAAACGTATTTTTTGGGTTCATGGGGGCTGAAAACGTGTAGATCCGGTGAAAACTCGATTTCAAAAAATTGACATGAAAACAATACTTTCCTTTCTATATATTCATACAAGCAAGAGAAAGTAAAAAATCTGACTTGTAATATAGACCATAGCTTAATTTAGATGTTAGAAAATTTTAATTTAATACTGTAGGCTAATAAGCAGCTACCTTATTCTATTGGAAAAAAATTTTCTACGATTGGATCGCCTTCTTCACTAGTATCTACACAACCGTTTTCGTTTTTTAGAGGTGTCAACAAAACGTTGAAGAAGAATAGCTTCTACATGTCTTTAATTTATTTCATTGTATTTTGAACTAACAACATTAGAACGCCAGACTTTCTGAAAAGCATGTACTTTCCACCTGCAAATGACAGTACATTTCATTTACCACGGGGTCTGGCTTTATAATCAAAGATATTATTCTGAAAGAAGATAACTGTGACTACAATAATTTTCATCGTTGATAAGCTTTGCTGTTCAACGCGTTTATAACAATCAGAACGTTTGCCAGCGTTGCCAGATTATAGGCCTACCTGACAAACATTACGCGCGCATGCGTATAAGAGCCGCAGTAATAGTTTACTCGTGTCTTGAATCTCGCATTGAACACATCGATTACAGAGCGCGTTAACATGCAATACTTTATTATATAATCAGCTGACTATATGTTTATAGGTTATAATTCTTATTGAAAGAGCAAAAAAAATAGCTGACGAAATATATAACAGACCTACGAGAGCAAGTTTTGGCAACGTTGCTGGTAAGTGATTGGCTAGTGTAGGGGGGTGGGTAGGGTGCAATGGGTACGTTTAGAGCTTATCAACTTCAAAAAATATAGTAGTGTTTTTTACCTATTGTACCTCTTCTGTTGTTAAATGCTTCAGTCATATAATTGGCTGATTTTTTGATAATTAACAGAACTATTTTTGTAGCCCTGGAACTAGCAGATCGAGTGCAAATAATTTAACATTCCACCTTATAACAGTTATGGGTCTACCAGACATTTATAAAATGATAATTTAATGAGATAATGGAGGTTACTTAAGGAATAACCTATGGATATTCGTAAGTAAGATTCACAATGTTTGACGCTAAACTATAAAAATTCAGTTACATTACAATTAAATCAAATCCACCGGGTTAATCTAGAGGTAAAGTCGTCACCAAAATCAGCTGTTTAACAGCTGATTTTCGGAGACGAAGGTTCCTGGTTCAAATCCTAGTAAAGGTAGTTACTTTTATACGGATTTGAATGCTAGACAGTGGTTGTCTTTGTCAGTACTTTGATGGTTGGGGTTAAATTAACCATACTCACTCAGGAATGGTCGACCTGGGTCTGTACAAGACTACACCTCATTTACACGTCATACACATCATTCTCATCTCATTGGGTCACGGGGTTGCTTATTGTTCTCAATTGAACAGATTGCAACGTACACACTTTAGGGATTACAAAAAAAAATTACAATTAAGATAATAGGTTAGTACCAATCCAAAAAAATGGAAAACTGCCAACTAATCACAAGATTGTAAGAACGAAAAGAAAATTAAATGATTGCCGCATGATTTTTAACAATTAAATGCAAGCTGTAAGCCAAGAGCTAAAACATTCATGTATATCGTTCTCAGAATCGTCTGTACAAATACGTACGTGTAATACTTTGAAGGTTATATTCGTTCTAGACCAATTTTACAAGATAAAAATTTCGTTCGCTCATAACTATTATGAGCAAACTATAATTTATTAAAAATTATAATTTTATAATTTTTTAATAAACAATATTATTTTTGATCAAGTTTTGCTAAACTATTTATTGTTTTTTTTTCTTTTTAATTTGTTATTATAGTACGTAATTATTGAAACGTTATTTTATTTTTATGAGAAAAAGAGTCAAAAAGTGTATTAGCATGTAGGCTATATTATGTAAATAAAATAGTTAAAAGCAAAGATTGTTTTGTAAATATGTAAATTTTTTATGTCAATATAGCTTATATGGATAAGTTCTGTTATCCTTTATTGTTGTAAATAAAAAAATAAATAAATAACAGACAGAAGAAGTGTTAAATGATATTTGCACTCGATCTGCTAGTTCCAGGGCCACATAAATAGTTCTATTTCTTATCATATGTTTAGAAAATTATATGACTGAAGTATTTAAAATCAGATGAGGTAGAGGTGTAAAAGACAATCGTCACTGTAGAGGAAAAAGCTTAAGATAAAGTTTGTGTAGTTCAGCCGCTCTAAGTTTGCTCCTCCTCCTCCTTCTGTCAACAAACCAAAACCAGCTACAACAGGGTGCACGCTAGAGTCCGTGACTTTATGGATGTCGTATTCCTATTAAGTTAACTATTTTTTAAATTATAAGTACTTAAAGTACTAAAAACATTAGTCGTGATATGATGTAGGCCTAACAATATAATTTAGAAAAATACTTTTAAAAGTATTTTGCATTTAAATACTTTTGAAAGTATTTAGTTGTTACTTTTTACTCAGCGTGTACACATTTAGATATAATGCGCATGCTCAGTGACGTCATTATTTGTTTACATTAGGAGCAAACTTAGAACGGCTGAACTGTAGGTCTTTTAATTTCCAATTAATTTCATTATATAGGTTACGCTTTATTGTAAAATGCATACTAAAGCTGAAATCTTTAAAAAAAAATGTTTTTACAGATTTCTATGAAAAAAAAAACAAAAATAAAATCGCTAATTACCGCTAAACTAAGCGTTATAGAAAGAATTATTACGATTAAAAGTTAGGGCATATATTTTTATATTATCTACAACTTTAATTATACAAGGTGTGGCTATTAAATAACGAGACTGACGTAAAAATATTTATTATTATTTTATACATAAAAATTTATCGTCACCTTTAATATACACACCTTCTCTATCTCTACAACGCCCCATGCAAATTTTCCATTGTTGGAAACAGTGCTGGAAGTCATCTTCTGTCAGCTCCTTCAGGACACGTGCCGCTTTCTCTTTTACAGCTTCCACAGACTCAAATCTTGTCTCTTTTAATGCAGATTTCACCTTAGGGAACAGGTAGAAGTCACGTGGTACAAGAACTGAGGAATAAGGTGGATGTTCTAACACTGAGATGCTGTACTTGGTTAGGAACCTCTTGGCAGATAACGCGGAATGAGTTGGCGCATTGTCCTGATGGAGAACCCATGATTTGTCCTTCCACATTTTGGGACGTTTTTTCCTTACTCTTTGACGTAGTTTAGAAAGTGCCTCAAGGTAGTAATATTGATTAATTGTTTGACCTTCAGGAACCCACTGAAGGTACACAATTACATGGTTATAAAAAAAACAATGATCATTGTTTTAAATTTTGACTTGCTCATTCGAGCTTTTTTGGCTCTCGGTGAAGTTCGGCTCTTCCAGTGCATAGATTGGCGCTTCGTTTCCGGATCATAAGTAAAAAACCACGTTCCATCACATGTTATTATCTTCTACTTGTTCCCTAAGGTGAAATCTGCATTAAAAGGAACAAGATTTGAGTCTGTGGAAACTGTAAAAGAGAAAGTGGCACGTGTCCTGAAGGAGCTGCCAGAAGATGACGTCCAGCACTGTTTCCAACAATGGAAAATTCGCATGGAGCGTTGTAGAGATAGAGAAGAAGTGTATTTTAAAGGTGACAATAAGCGATTATGTATAAAATTAAAATAAATTTTTTTACAACATCAGTCTCGTTATTTAATAGCCACACCTCGTATACACCTCTGCTCTTAAATGCAAATTAAAGCCCTAATCTTAAATAATAAACATTTTTTTCTACGATAGCACAGAATCTCTAAGAATTTTAGCAGAAATGGTGCTTACCCTATTTAGTAGAAAATTAAAAAATATATTAGTAAATGAGGCCATTTTATAATCGTATGAGCTGTTTTTTAAGAAAATTACAAAATAGTCAAAAATTGCACGAATATACCGTTACTTCCGGTTGACCGATTTTGTTAAAAATTTGTGTATCGGGTCTTCTAGTAGAACCTAACCTAAGTTTTAACTTTCAACTACGTACGATGTTCCGTTCTTGAGATATTTAGTTCACACACACATACCCTACCAACCGCTAAAAATAGAGTTAAATTTTTTGCACACAATCTGTTAGTTTCAGGGCTATAAAAATAGTTCTGTTTCTCATCACACGGTCAGACAATTAAATGACTGAATCGTTTAAGAAAAGAAGGGATAGAGGCGTGAAAAACACTAGTCAGAGTTATCTCTTCTGAGAGAAATGAATTTAAATATACGACCAGATCCTGTGATGGATTAAATGACAATGTCATTTGCAGGGTGGAAAATGTGTTCGTTTCAGAAGGCCTGGTAGGCTAAACTGCATAGCCTACTTCTCAACTCAGTGAGTAAGGCATGGTAAACCACCTCACTCCTCGTTGTACTTAGCTAAAACTTATCGGGGTTCAAACCAGTTGTTCGACTGTTCACCTAAACAACAGTATATCCATCCTAGTAGATGGTTTTGTCCAGAGTTGGGTGGGACCATCACCTTCACCACCTCTACCTTAAAACGATAGTAGTATACTGTAAGAAATTTTTCATTATCGTCATTTCTTTTTTTATGTAATGTGTAATATTATCATGGGAATAAATAAATTATTATTATTATTAATATTATTATTATTATTATTAGTCGTAAAACTCCCAAAGTGGAAGACACTAAGTAAAGATGATTCAGTTTTGGGGTTTTATGTTGTTCTTTTTATTTGCCCACCAGTTTTTCATTCCCTGCGAGAATTTAGCCTTTCTTTCTTCACTCCATTTTACTCTAGTTCTCGGAGCTTTTGTCTCTGGTTTAACTTCCCATTTCTCAATCTTCCTCCTAAAATTGTTTCTTGTGTCCAAGTCTTCTTTCACAATCTTAGCCATCTCCAAGTCTATTTTAACATTTCGGATCCATTCTCCTCCATCAACGAGGGATGCTACGTATTTTACTATTTCTTTGTTAGTCTGTGATCGGGAAGCCTCATTATATGGCCATAGAATTTAAGGCGTCTTTTCCTCATGTCTGTCTCTACATTAGATTATTCTTGAACTTTAGACGTTTTCTGTAATCTATATCCATTTTCGGTCCATCTTGGTCCCAGAATCCTCCTGATTATCCTTCTTTCTTCTTTCTTTAGATTTTCCATATCTGTTTTCCTGTTTAGTGATAAAGTTTCGCTGGCATATAGCATTCCTGGTTTAATTTACTGTATTGTAGTGTCTAATTTTGGTATTTAGCGATAAAAATTTTTTATTATAAAGGTTTTGCACGAATCCCAGGCCTCTACGAGCTTTTTGTATTCTTTCTTGTTGTGAATATTTTTCAGAGATAGTCTCTCCTAGATATTTAAAATAAGCTACTCTTTTAATTTCTCCATATTTGGTTTGCAAATTGGTGATTTCTAGATTCGTTGTCGTAAATACAGTCTTTTCAAAGGATATTTGCAAGCCCACTTTTTCAGCACATTCTTTTAAAGTTTCTATTTGTTTTACCGCCATTTCACTAGAATCTGTTATTATTGCGAGATCGTCTGCAAAGGCTAAGTAGGGGATTCGGAGGTTATCTTTCTTGGTTCCCAGTGAGATTGGGTTCCAGCAGTTTTTCTCTTCAAGTTATTATTATTATTATTATTATTAACATCCTGCTAATAAAATCTCCTAAAATTCAGATAACATTGTGTAAATATTAAAAATCCTTTTCATGAGACAACGCATCTCATGGCTGGTTGAAATTAAAAAAAGGCTTAACTTTGACTAATGGCAAAAACCATTAGTGATTTCTTTATTTACTCTATAAGAGGAATCGAATGATACTATTTTGGTATCCAAATTTTGACTTTGGGCCATTTCCGGTCGAAACCGGAACTTTCGTAGAATACGAATCCATAAATTGTTTGTTGCTTATCTCTTGTAGTTTTGGACTTTGATTTCTTGATAACCGGTTTTGCGCCACTTTACGTAAAAAATGGAACTTAAAATTTAGTTTAGGCTAACTAGCTTTTTGTGTAGATTACGAATTCAAAACGTTTGTTGCTATTTTGTTTTTAGTTTCTGATATCATGGTGTGACAGACGGACGGACAATTTTAAATTTACCACCCACAAAGCTTAGTTACCGATAACAAAAGATAAAATTTAAGATAGTTGTAGCCTATTATAAATTTAGAACAGATGTAATTTAATCACATAATAAATTATTAGAGGTGAGTTTTCAAATAAATAAATGGAAAAGTTTTTATTATAAAACTTGAATACCTCATAAATTAAACAGTTTTAAAAGTTAGAAAACAAATTCGGTATAAATTTTCAGAAATTTATCAAGTAATAAATAACAAATTGAAGGGAAGTTTAAAAATGTTATTTGGGTATAGCCTTAATGATTTAAATATATTTACAGCAGATTTTAAGTAAACCATAAGTATAAATTATGGTCAATCTAAAACAGAATTTATAAATTTAGGCTGAGTGTTAAAATCGTTGCAGCTTTTGTAGAGTGGGAGGAACAGTGCTAGATTGCGTAGGATAAAATATTTTGAACTAGTACGCACTATAAATATAAAATAAACTGGTGATATCTAAAGGGTACGTTCGCTCATGTAGTAGTCTTACACTACCCGCGCACTATGCGGCCACAAATGCGACAACATATTTTCACACAAATCGCATTCAGGCACGGCATATTTTCATAAGTTACAAAAATCATTTCATCTTTCACCGTCTGCATTAGCAGTAATTGCAGAACATTCGGACGTTAAAGAAAAAAAAAATTGCGACGGAGCGGTTATGACGCACTGACAAAGACCCACTGTACTAACGGGTGTTTCAAAAAGGACGCACTTCAAAGTTTAAGGGTTAATATTTTCTGCATAGGGAATATTCCCCCCCCCCAAATAACAGTTGGCACTACCGTACTCATTGTTGACCCATTGTGTATTACTGACATGTACTAGTGCTATCCCAGTATTCATTTGTGTCTGTAGTGTCTGTATAAGTTCAAACACGGTTTTTTCAAAGGATGAACGTGTTTTTATTATTGAAAGTTATTGCGCATATACTGTAAATCTTACGAACGAGTGAAAGACGAGTTCCAGTTAAAATTTCCCAATTCTGAAGTACCTAATAATACCACAATATCACGTCTTATTAATAAATTTCGTGACACTGGCAGTGTACAGGATCGTTCATTTCATGAACGTCCACTACACGCACGTAAATTGGTGTTTGGTGTGAGATCTCCCGGCGTCGTATTGTTGGGCCTTTATTTTTTGACACATCTGTAAATGGTGTGGTGTACTGCAACTTAATTGAACAATTTATAGCGTTGTTAGAATTACACGATTGAGATTGTTGGTTTCAGCAGGATAACGCAACGTGCCATACTTCTACTGATACGCTGAATACGTTACGAGAATTTTTTTGCCATCGTGTGACATCAAAGGGATTGTGGCCACCAAGATCCCCAGATTTTACTCCTGCGGATTTTTTTCTTTGGGGGAATTTAAAGAGTAAGGTTTTTAAAAACAATCCTCATACAATTGAAGAATTGAAGGCTAATATTGAAAGTGAGATTACAAACATTAATGAGCAAACACTACGAAAAGTGGCTGCAAATGCTATGAAACGTGTCCGAACTTGCATTACAAGCGAAGGAAGTCATTTTGAACATTTATTGTAAAGTTTTAAAGGTAATGTGAATGTTATAAAGGTAATAATTTCATACGGTATAATTTGTATAATTTGTAATTACTTAATGTAATAAATTAACGTTCTCAAACTTCGAAGTGCGTTCTTTTTGAAACACCCGTTACTACTAAAGTTGAGCCGTCCTTAGTTTGCTCCTACTGTCAACAAAACAAAGCCAGCTACTAAAAAAACTACAACAAATAAAAAAATCTGGTGTGAAACACTCACACAACTTTCTCTTGCCAATGCAAATAATTAATAATAAACCTAACATTAGTAATAAAACATTAGAAATACACAAAAAACTAACCTCAAAAACATAACCTTATTTTAATCATGAGTGAAAGACGCAAAATGAAAATCGAACTCAGTTTGGCTTAAAAATACGGAAAATCACTCTTTCACGCTAAACTAGGCACTGTACAAAAAAATGCTATAAATAAAAGTTATAGATCTCTTAATTTTCTATAAATTTTATGTTATACACTTTTGTCGTAAAATGCATTCTAAGGCCGAAATCTTAAAAAATCGATTTTTCTCACGTTTTCGTGAGAAAAAAACAGAAAATCGCTAATTACTGCCAAACTAAGCGTTATACAAAAAAATGTTTGAAATAAAAAATGTAGAATTTAAATTCTTACAATTTTTATTATATAAATTTTTGCGCTAAAATGCATATTAAAGCCGTAATCTTAAGAAAACAACGTTTTTACGTGAAAACAGCCTCACCAAGAATTTCCGCAAACATGGCGCCTACCCGATCTTTTAGAGAATAAAAAATTAAATAAACCAGGCAATTTTTAAAAAAATCGTACGACCAGTTTTGGAGAAAATCACAAAAAAGTGAAAAATTACACGAATAAACTACTACTTTCGGTTGACCGATTTTGATGAAAATGTTCGTGTCGGGTCCGGTAGTGGTATGTAACTTAAGTTTCAAGTTTCAAGTTCGTACAATGTTCCGTTTTTGAGATATTCTGTTCACACACACACACACACGCACACACACACACACACACACACACACCAATCGCTAAAAACATGTTGGGTTCAGGGGGTCTGAAAACGTATAGATCCGGTGAAAACTCGATTTCGAAAAATCGACATGAAAACATTACTTTCCTTCCTATATACTCATATAGGCAAGAGAAAGTAAAAAACTATAACAAACTAAAAAAAACTATAACAAAGCCAGCTACAAAGTACAACAGGGTGCACCCTAGAGTCCGCGACTTTAATGATGTCATATTCCTATTAAGTTACCTATGTTTTTAATTATAAGTACTGTACTTAAAACATCAGTCATGATATTATGTAGGCTTAAAAATTCATTTATAAAAATACTCTTAAAAGTATTTTGTATTTAATAACTTTTAAAAATATTTTGTTGTTACTTTTTAATCAGCTTGTACTTATTTTTATATAATGCGCACGTTCAGTGAAGCCAACTCGCTAATTAAGCGTTTTCAGGAATATGTTTATATAAACTTTTTTCTTATTTTTACCTATAGAATGAGATCCCAAGAGATTGCCGGATAGTTTTGAAACCCCAGTATATTCGTCAGCCATTTTTGTCTTTGAATAACAATATTATAACCTTTGAGCATACAAACAGCTGATTATTTTACATGCTATGAAGTATTACAATGTTAACGCGCATCTCGTCTTGCATCTCGTACTGAATATATCGATTATAGAAAATCGATATGTTGAGTACGAGATGCAAGACACGAGTGAACTACTGTGTCTCTTACACGCATGCGCGCGTAATGTTTGTCAGGTACAATCTGACAACGCTGGCAAACGTTGTGATTGGTCTAAACGCGTGGAACAGCAGAAATCATCAACGATGAAAATCATTATAGAGGTTGAAACCAGCCAGAAAATGTTCTTGCCGGGTCCGGCAGTGGTATGTAACTTAAGTTTCAAGTTTGTACGATGTTCCGTTCTTAAGATATTTTGTACACACACACACACACACACACACACACACACACACACACACACACACACACACACACAGACCAATCGCTAAAAACATGTTTTTTGGGTTTAGGGGGTCTGAAAACGTGTAGATCCGGTGAAGAGTGTATTTGTTAAAATTGACATGAAAACAATACTTTCCTTCCTATATATTCATATAGGCAAGAGAAAGTAAAAAGTAACAATAGGGTCAGTTATAAAAGGATACTTATTTATAAAGGGTGTTTGTTGTACAACTATCATTATAGAGGTTGAATTCAGCTGATGACCTAAACAAGAACAATAATTATTGTTTATATTCTTCATGACGTAATATCAATCACAACCTTACCTCGTTTAAGGGTTTAATTTCGTTAGAGCGGTTTTATCGCGCGGTGGAAGCCGCATAGTGCGTGGTAGGCGTTTGCTGTTTAGCAGTTACGCTATTGCCCTCTCCCCTCTCTCCAAACTACAGACAACAAAAGGGTGAATTTATGTTCGACCCATATGGGTGATCTCGGTCCCATTATGTCACCTCACATAGTGAGCCCGGTCACTCAAATCATTCCTCTCCTATCTCCTCTCAATTCCCATAACATTCTATCTCTCTCATATCAAATTACTCCTTTTTTTCCTCTTCACTCCTCCACCCCAAACCATCTCCTAATAATAAACTGCCATCTGACAACTTCAAAATATCATTTCTTTCCATATGATTCTTTTCCACCATTTTTATAATTGAATTATCTCAATTACAATCACATGAAACTGAATTGGTATCCACGTATTACTCTTATCGCTTGTTCTCAATTTCCTATTAGCCTATATTTTCTGTAATTTTTTATACAGGGTGATTCACGAAGATATGCAGAAACTTTGGAAGCCCATTGTACATGTAAAAATAATGAAAAAAATTTATATAAACATGGGTCCGGAAATGCTTCGTTACGGAGTTACGGCTAGCAAAAGATTTCACCCGGATTACAGCTCACCAGGTGAAATGAGGTCTTCCTGGAATTCTGGTAAGGTATATTAAGGGGCGAATTCAATCGTTTCTTATGATTTTTGACCTGATAAATTGAATAAAACAGGTCCCAGAACTGTAAGTTAAATAGTTTTTGAGAAAACCAGTGTCAAATGCAAAAAATGGAGTGAAAAAATAAACATTTTTTCATCTTAGTTTTTCCGGTTAATTTTACTTTGTACTCTTATGAATAAAAATTCATTTAATCAAACATCTATTCGCTTTCTGTGTACTTAATTTACACCGGTTTGTTCAGAATAAAGTTTTTACATGTTTTATTCAAAAATTTTAATTGTTTCTTGGTGTAATAACAAAGTTATTCTTGCCCAAAGATGAACAAATGTGTTTTTCACTACATTTTTTGCATTTGACAGTGGTTTTCTTAAAATATATTTAACTTACAGTTCTGGGACCTGTTTTATTCAATTTATCAGATCAAAAACCATAAGAAATGATTGAATTCGCCCCTAAATCTACCTTACCAGAATTCCAGGAAGACCTCATTTCACCTGGTGAGCTGAAATCCGGGCGAAACTTTTGCTAGCCGTAACTCGGAAACGAAGCATTTTCGGACCCATGTTTATATAAATTTTTTTCATTATTTTTAAATGTACAATGAGCTCCTAAAGATCTGCATATCTTCGTGAATCACTCTGTATCTTATTCAACAACATCTTAACACAAAGGATTATAACAATAATCTATTTAGCCTACTAAAGTATTGTGACAATATTGAAGCCGAATATGGTTCAAGAAATTTCTAGTACCTACTTCATTCATAAAATGTTAAAAGAGTAGATAATAGAGTGAAAAATCTGGTGTGAAACACTCACACAACTTTCTCTTGCCAATGCGAATAATTAACAATAAACCTAACATTATTAATAAAACATTAGAAATAAACAAAAAACTAACTTTAATAACATAACCTAATTTTAATCATGAGTCAAAGACGCGAAATGAAAATCTACCTCAACGTGGCTTAAAAATAGATAATCACTCTGGCACACTAAAATAGGCTCTGCAGAGAAAAATGCTTTAAATAAAAGTTGTACATCGTTTAATTTTCTATAAATTTTATTATATAAACTTTTGTCGTTAAATGCATACTAAGGCCGCAATCTTAAAAAGTCGATTTTTCACACGTTTTCGTGAGAAAAAACAGAAAAGTCGCAAATAACCGCTAAATTAAACGTTATACAAAAAAATATTTAAAATAAAAGTTGTAAAATTAGAAATTCTCTACAACTTTTATTATATACTTTTTTTCACTGAAATGCATATTAAAGCTGCAATATTAAAAGAACAAATTTTGTACGTGAAAACAGCCTGACCAAGAATTTCAGCAAACATGGCGCCTACCCTATCTTGTAAATCATAAAAAATTAAGTAAATAAGGCGATTTAAAAAAAAATCGTAGGACCAGTTTTTGCAAAAAACAGTATTCGCAAAAAAGGGAAAAATTACACGAATAAACTACAACTTCCGGTTGACCGATTTTGATGAAAATGTTCTTGTCGGGTCCGGTAGTGGTATGTATACACACATACACGCGCGCGCGCGCGCGCGCGCGTACACACACACACACACACACACACACACACTGTAACCGTTGTTACATATTTTTTTGGTTTGATATTTTCCGTGTTGGACGTTTGTAATTTTGTTTGTTGGCGCTCGCTTGTTTTGTGTTGATATTCTACTTGAGAGCTGCTGCTATCTGCCGGCGTTCAAGTTAAGTTTTCCCTTTTCGTTTCTCGTTGACTCTTGCCTGCGTTGTTGACGTGAACGGTAGTATTAAGTAAATTATTAACCCTTACTAACCCAGTGTGACATAGAAGTCATATTGGAGTGAAATAACAAACCTCAAAATTTTAGATGTTACAGACAACTTTGGATTAAAGAATGCTGGGTGTGAAGTGTAATAATTTTCTGTACCCTAGCCAGGATTCGAACATGAGACCTCTGCTTTGCAGTGGAGTATGCTGACCATTGCGCCACAGAGGCAACCATTAATTTCTTCTTAAATTTTGGTTTGAGAAGTTTGTTTCATTTACTAAAATAAAGTAACGTTTCTTCGAATATGTTGAATGTATGTACAAGTATATTTTTTAAACTGGCACTATATAGTAATTTATCCATTTTCCCAATATTTTTTAATTGTAAAATTTTTAAAGTCTTAAATAATATTAAAATCATATTTAGTTTTTTTGCTACAAATCTAAGTAAGAGAATATATTTTGTTTAGGAAGCCTGAACATGATTTGACTTATTCTTATTGTTGGGAACTTTCATACCATCAAGTCCTAATGTGACGTACATGTCACACTTTTTTGTCCAAAGGGTTAAAGGTCTAAAAGTGATTTTATTACACTTAAATATCAGCAAAATGTATGAAACAATGTAAACATATTCTTTTTTGTACAGTTTAAAAATTTGGGATTGAAAGGGTTAAGTTATTTATTGTATTACTTCATTATAATTAGTTTGTTATTTAATTTGTAAATCTTTTAGTTGTAATAAATGGTTGTAATTGTAAACTTAAGTGTATTAATTATTTAATTACCTAGATCCCAAAACGGACCTTAGCAAAAAGTGCTACAGTGTTTCAATCATATAAAATATTAGTATTGTTAAACCGAAGCCTAGGTTCGTTCAGGATCTGGGTATGATGAATAATAAAAAGGCTTACCTTAAACTTATAAAAATGAATTATTTGTGTTGTTCATTAGGTCAACAGCTGAAAAGCTGGTTTGTATTTCTGGAGGTTTTGATTAAGTAATATGGGGAGTGAGGGGGTTTACTATAGTATATCTTCCGCACTGATTGAAAAAGCACGCTTATCAGCATGCCAGGAACGCTGAAAAGGATC
This sequence comes from Catonia carolina, assembly GCA_035578175.1. Taxonomy (NCBI): domain Eukaryota; kingdom Metazoa; phylum Arthropoda; class Insecta; order Hemiptera; family Achilidae; genus Catonia; species Catonia carolina. The sequence goes on from JAQMRL010000026.1 coordinate 1,367,238, forward strand.
TTTCCACCCTAAAAAATGACACCTTTACTTAATTCACCGCAGGTTGTAGTAGTATAATGAAATATATTACTTTTGTTGTTCTTTAGGTCAACAGCCGAAAGGCTGGTTTGAACCTCTAGAGGTTTTACTAAGTAAAACGAGGAGTGAGGTGGTTTACCATTGCCTTCCTCACTGAGTGGAAAAGTACGCTTATCAGCATGCCGGGCCCTCTGAAAAGCACATATTTTCCACTCTGTAAACGATACCTTCACTTCATTCACGACAGGGTCTGGCTGTACAATGAAATTCATTACTTTCAGAGAAGATAACTCTGATTAGTGTCACAGTACACCTCTACCTCTTCTGTTCTTAAATGATTCAGTCTTTTAATTGGCTGACCATGTGATAAGAAACAGAACTATTTATTTTAGCCCTGCAACGAACAAATTGAGTGTAAATAATTTGACACTCCACCTGTCTGTTATGGGCATAATATTACTTTTAGAGGAGATAACTTTGATTAGTGTCTTTTACACCGGTACCTGTTGTTATTAGTTGTAAAAGTTATACAATTGTGTGACCATGTGGTAAAAAAACACAAAATATTTTGTAGCCCTGGAACTAGTAGATCAAGTGTATATAATTTAATACTCCACCAGCTTGTTATGGGTATTTCTTTACTTTATTATTATTCTTCTTTTCGTATGTTCCCCTTAAGGAGAGCGCTAAAAACACAAAAATCTAGCTCTTGGTGGTGTCTCTGTTCCTCCTTTTAGCTTCCCAAAAACCTTTCATCCTCTCACTTTGCGCCTTTTTCTCTTCGTCTGTCCATTTTCGCCATCTTCTTTTGGCTTGTGATCTGAACTGAATTTCCTGGTTTCTGATTTTTTTTCTACAAATTTTGCGGTCGTGAATGTCTTCCGTTCTAATGAACAATTCTTGCAGGTGTTCCATAGGTAGTTTCTTTGTACCAAGAGGTGCCCCACTTTGAAGTGGAAATTATGTTTAATATTTATTCTTTACTTTATACTAGTATACAAATAATGATTCATATACTAGACAGTAGGCTAAGTGGCGGTGTTTTTTAATGGTTGAGGTTTAATTATGGCCTGCCCGTGGTGTAGTGGTCAGCGCAACTGGCTACTATGCCGATGTTTCGGGTTCGATCCCCGGTCAGGTCTAGCATTTTTTCATCTGTAAATCACCACATAGCATTACCTACGCACAAGCCCAAGGCTTATGTAGGCATCATCACTCAAAAAATCAAAAGGCATCGTCACTTAAAAAAAAAAATTAACGACACTCTCTCAGAAATGATCGAACTGAGTCAGTAAAAAACTGTACCTCATTTGCACGTCATGCACATCATCCTCATTTGATTTTTCAGTGTCTTTACATTGAAAAGATTGCAACGTAAACATATGTTGTTCAGGTGATCAGCTGAAAGGCTGGTTTGAACCTCTACAGCAGCGGTTCCCAAAATTTTTTGTTTCTTCCGTACCCCTTGGTGTCTCTCGTACCCCTTGGTGAATATTTAACTAAAATTGTACCCCCAAAAATGTAACATCACTGTACCTACAATACTTCACTAAGTAGGGGCTATTTAATCACTAGCTAATCTTTAATCAATTTGCATATTTTCATGGTTTTTATTTATTTCCAAATATTTTGCATAATGTAAATTTATATTTTTATAATCATAATGGTATTTTTCTGTGAGTATACGTTGGTTAGTTTTTAAATACTGCAAAATATAACTTACACAGTTGTACGTTTTATTATGTGTTCAAATTAAGATCTAAATTTAAATTAAGGAAAATGAAAATTAACAAGAGCATTTAAAATAGATATTTTACTAAAAACTGAACATTTCTTGTATGGTCTTAATTTTACATCAAAGTATTAATGAAAGAGTTATAATATTATAGTATTTCTAATCTAAGACAAGACAGATTAGTTTTAAACTTTGAAAAAACTCACATCGAATACAAAATGCTTTTAAAATTTGTAAATACAAAATCTAACATGAAAATTGTGATGTATTGAAACTATATTATTAGTACAGGAAACGTCTTCAGAACTCATTTTTAGTGTGACCCTTGAGGCTGTTTTTTTGCACTTAATTGTTTGAAATTAGGTTCAAATGTAGAAAAATAAAACCTTAGATCTGGGCTTGCATTAAGCTTGTCAGTACAAAAAACTCCACCAAGTTACTCAGAAAAACAACGTCCGCCATTACCCTTTATTTTTGGCGTACCCCTAAGCCGTTCGTAGCGTACCCGCAAGGGGTACGCGTACCCCGGGTTGGGAACCGCTGCTCTAGAGGATTTGTTAAGTAAAACTACGGTTGAGGTGGTTTACCTATGTCTTTCACACTAAGTGGAAATGTATGCTTATCAGCATACCAGGTCCTCTGAAAAGCTTCAACTTTCCACCCTGCAAATAACACCTTCACTTCATTCACCGCATTACGGAATAAACAACACATTAGGGATTAAAAACGTATACAAACAAATTAAGTGTTTAAAAAATCCGATGAAGTGTCTAAATGATAACTAACGCATTTTCATTGTGGACTAAGAAGATCTTTTATGACTAAGGCTATAGTTAATTGTTTATGCTTGTATAATTTATGAGGTTATCATTAATAGACTAATAATTTATGAATTTATGATCCATAGATATAATTCAAGGTTATTGTGCATATTACGGTTTATGGACAGAGAGATGAGATTATAATAAGTTATGCTACAATGCTGCAATTATGTTTACAGTAGAGCCTATAACTTACGTGTTTTTACAAGAAAAACCTGAATAAAAGATAAAAATCTTAAACCACAAAAGTCATAGAATAGAGCAGTATATTTGTATAAAATAACAAAGAGGAACTTTGTCAACTTGTCGCCAAAGTCAGGTAATTTATGGAAACGAAGGTTCCTGGTTTAAATCCTATTAAAGGTTTCAATCGAATTTTATTAATAGACAGTGATTACCGGTGTTTTTAGATGGTTCAGGTTTAACCATACTCTCTCAGGAATTGTCGACCTGAGTCTGTACAAGACTACACTTCATTTGCTCGTCATACACATCATTGTTATTTCGTTCGGTCATAGGGTTGCTCATTGTTCTTAAATTGAAAAGATTGTAACGTACAGTATTCAGATGAACTAATGTCCCCTAGCCGTGGGAGTGAGAGAATGCATAACGCTCTCACTCGCAAAAGCCATACTGGCCGTTCCAATAACATTGTCTTTAATTTTAATCATTGTCGTGAGCAAGCGTTTATGCATGCAAAATCTAACAAGCAAGATAACGACTGTAGTATGTTTTCAGATTTGGATTATAACGGTAAAGACCTTTGAGCGCATGCGTAGTTATGTCACATATCTCCCTCTCACTCGCTCGGCTATGGGACATTAGTTCGTCTGATACCTATACACGCATTAGGGATTAAAAAATAAATAAAATTAAAAACAAACAAATTAAGAGGTTTTAAAGGCTGTTGAAGCGTGTTGAACTCACCTCCTGTCATTGTGGATTAAGCAGATTGTTTCTTATATTTTACTTTCAACTGTTTTGCAATTACAGCTAATGCAAAAAGTGAGAAGGATGATAGGTGAAGATAAGTGATGAAAAACTGCTAGACCTAACTGGAAATCGAACCTTGAACCCTGGAATAGAAGCCAGTTGTGTTAATCACTATGCCAACGCCCGACCCAGATCTTTTGTGGCAAAGGTCTATAAAGAAAAGTTATACACAAAGTTATATGTTATCGACAAAATTATGCGTAAAGTTTAAGATGAAGCTCATGAAGTTCATTGTTTATGAGGTTATGATAGTTATCACGGTTGATGAGCTAGCTCTGCTGTTGCAATCGGAACGGAACGTTTGCCAGCGTCACCAGATTGGACAAATGTGCCAGCCTGATAAACACTACATTTGTCCCTCAAATGGTAAACTCGCCAACGTGCAAATTTTGCAAATATGAGTTTGTTAGTTACTTATGCTGATGTATACAACCCAACGCATGTTGTAATAAACTTGCGAATATGTATCTTGTTCGGTTAGGGAGATACAGCCTTTGTAAAGTTACGAAAATACACAAAGTGTGTTAGAGAAGAAAGCATTGAATTTGTTTTTCACTCTCCTGTAAAACTGAGAATTTGCACATTCGCGAGTTTACCATTTGCTTATAAGAGCCGCAGTAGTTCCTCGTGTCTTGCATCTCGTTCTGAAAACATCGATTATTGAGCATTCACATGCAATATTTTATAATTTAATCAGCTGGTTATGTTCGTTGTTGTTTAGGTCATCAGCCGAAAGGCTTGTTTGAACCTGTAGAGTTTTTACTAAGTAAAAACGAGGAGTGAGGAGGTTTACAATTGCCTTCCTCACTGAGTGGAAAAGTAAACTTATCAGCATGCCGGGCCCTCTAAAAAGCACATTTTCCACTCTGCAAATGACACCTTCACTTCATTCACCACAGGGTCTGGCTGTATAATGAAATTCATTACTTTCAGAGGAGATAACTCTGATTAGTATCTTTTACACCTCTACCTCTTCTGTTCTTAAATGATTCAGTCATTTAATTGGGTGACCATGTGATAAGAAACAGAACTATTTATTTTAGCCCTGCAACGAACAGATTGAATGTTAATAATTTGACACTCCAACTGTCTGCTATGGGCTACGCCCATAGCAGATGCAAATAGCAAATATGTTCATTGATTATAATTGTTATTGAAAGACCAAGAAAATGGCTGACAAAATATTTAACACAGCTGCGAGAGCAAGTATTGGCAACGTTTCTGGTAAGTGATTGGCTAGCTATGAAGTGGGTAAGGGGCAATGCGTACATTCAGAGCTCATCAACTTTGAAAAATTGTATAATAATATAATTTATGATCCATCGTTATAATTCAAGGTTGTTGTTGTTTAGGTCAACAGCCGAAAGGCTGGTTTGAACCTCTAGAGGTTTTACTAAGTAAAACGAGGAGTGAGGTGGTTTACCATTGCCAAAACTCACTGAGTGGAAAAGTACGCTTATCAGCATGCCGGGTCCTCTGAAAAGCACATATTTTCCACTCTGTAAATGACACCTTCACTTCATTCATCACAGGGTCTGGCTGTACAATGAAATTCATTACTTTCAGAGGAGATAACTCTGATTAGTATCTTTTACACCTCTACCTCTTCTGTTCTTAAATGATTCAGTCATTTAATTGGCTGACCATGTGATAAGAAACAGAACTATTTATTTTAGCCCTGCAACGAACAGATTGAGTGTAAATAATTTGACACTCCACCTGTCTGTTATGAGCAGAATTCAAGGTTATTAAGCATATTACAAATTATGGACAGAGAGTTTACATTGTGACAATATCGAAGAAGGGCATTTCTAGTAAAATGGTGAAGAGTAGATAATAGTGATGATAAATGCTTCGTTTAAATTTTTATGTTTGTTTGTGTATATAATATTCAATTTTATATCATTATATTATTACGTAAATTATATTATATATACTATCATAATCAAATATTATATTCATCATGGTCATATAATATATTTTTCATATTCATTATATTATTCATATTCATTTATGTTATAATTTTTACATTCATTATTATATTGTAGGTTATGAAGTTGAAGCATCATTTTTGTATAGCCTATATTATAAGCTAGTTAAATTACGATTGTATTGTTATACGTACAGTTGAGCCGTTGTTAGTTTGCTCCTCCTCCTCCTTCTGACAACAAACAAAAGCCACCTACTACAGGGTGCACGCTAGAGTCTACAACTTTATGGATGTCGTATTCCTATTAAGTTAACTATTTTTTAAGTTATAAGCACTTAAAATACAAAAAGCATCAGTCATGATATGATGTAGGCCTAACAATTTCATTTATAAAGATATTTCTAAAAGTATTTTGTATTTAAATACTTTTGAAAGTATTTTGTTGTTACTTTTTAATCAGTGTGTACACATTTTGATATAATGCGCATGCTCAGTGACGTCATTATTTGTTTACATTAGGAGCAAACTAAGAGAGGCTGGACTGTATATGTTTTAAGAGAGCCGTATTAGGTTTTACCTGTTGCCCTCACATGTATTAAATAAATAAATAAATATATAGAGTGAAAAAGTAACAATAGGGAAATAGTAACAATAAAAGTATACCTATTTATAAAAGGTTATTGTGGTACAACTATTTATGAAAAGGTCAGCCTGTAACAACTTTTATTCTATTTACAATAGAATCGATTTACTTGTTTATAATAGTTAAGACTTTTCCAGTAAAAAGGGTTTTTTGTACCTTATTATTTTCATGGAATCTCTCTGCCACTCTGAAATTATCTTTTTGATCGAATTTCTGTGTCCTTCGAGAAACCTCTTTCATCTAACCTATATAAAGGGAGGCCAGGGTGCGGTCGAGAGTTAGTATTCGTTTGATCGTTGAAGAGTGTTTACTACGTGTGCTATCGAAGGTAACTCCGTTAGAACAGGTCAACGAGGGGGAGGGGGTTCCGAGGCATTTTTATACTTTGTTTGTGTGTGTGCATTGTGTATCTGCATTAAATAAAGTTTTTGTGAATTCAGTTTCATTCTGTAAGTGCATTCTACCGGGTGATTTTTTAGTCCTGTTACCCAATTGTTAATGTCTGGTAATTTTTTTCTAAGAAAGGGATATTTTGTTTTGTGACACAAAGTTGGTAGCCCTACTCAACCGGTATAGATACGACAGTTTGAGTTGATTCTCCTTGAGTTGCGTAAAATTTTGTGCTGTTTCCAGTTGTGTTACGAACAGAATGTCTTTTACCCTAGAACAACGGGTTTTCATTCTTGAACAATATTTTGCTACAAAATCGTATGCGAGTGTAAAAGAATCATTTCAAATTAAATTTTTTGGTGTTCCTCCACTCTATTCTAGTCAAATTCTAGGCTAACTAACTGGTTTTTAGAGGCAGGTATTGTTTGCAGCAGAAAACGTAGTGGTCGACCAACTCTCTTGACAGATGACGTTAAGAGAATGTGAAAACAAGATTGCTCAATTCTCCAAGGAAAAGTTTACAAAAAACTTTCCTCGCATTTTGATTTGTCATGTTTGAGTGCTCAGAAAGCTGCTAAAAAATTGAAATTGTATCCGTATCACATACGATTAGTTCTAGAGATTCAGCCTCCAGATTTAAACTAGAGATTGTTTTAGGATAAAAGACATTCTGTTCGTAGCACGACCAGAAATGGCACAAACTTTTACACAGCTCAAGGAGAATCAACTTACACTGCCATATCCATACTGGTTGAGTAGGGCTACCAACTTAGTGTCACAAAACAAAATTTATTTTTTTTAGAAAAATATTACCAGACATTTACAATTGGGTAACAGGACTAAAAAATCACTCTGTAGCAGCCAGTTATGAGGGCTCATTATTGTAAAGCATGATATATATTCTAAAATTAAAATAATTAAAAATTTTCAAAATAAATGTAAATAATTAAAAATTTTCAAAATAAATGTAAATAAATGTAATAAATGTCGTTAAAATATTATTAAATTATTAAAAATAAATGTTATTTGTTATTCCAAATTTAAAATCTAATATTTATGCAAAATAAATAAATAAATTTAATAATTTTTATAACAATGAAAAGTTTAAGAAGAATAAAAGAAAGAGTGAGTCGGTGGCTGGTAACCGATATAGGCAGTTGTGTTTTTTTTATTTGCTCTGAATAATTAATAATTTGTACAAAATACTGCACGCTACAACTCTGTATATGGGTCAAAATTTTGAAAGTGTCACTTTTGATGTCCCATAGGTATAACAACAAAAATTGCAACATATATGCAGCTTTCTTCTGCGGTAATCAAACATAATATTTTGTTGTCTTTATATTTTTAACCTCCGGTAAAATAAAAAAGTTTAATAAGAAAAATCTTGCAAAATATGAATGGAATGTCAGTACCGTGGCTGTCCCGATACCGGCATTGGCACTTTCATATTAAAAATTTTTATTTACCTAAATTAATTTATTCATTTTTTAATTTATATCTACTTTTCTTACTACTTATTCCATTTTATATTATAAAAAATTAAGATTAATACTAAGATATTTCATTTTTTGCGTTTTAAACAATGTCCCAGAAGTTATTCAGTCCGTACCGTGGGGTAATGAAAAATTTGAATTGTGCGCTTATCGATCAACCGGTGGACCGTTTCGTACAATGACTCTCGCCTATTTTATTGTCGGAGTTCAGTTAGCCATTTTGTTAAATTACAGTTCGTGTTTATATTGATATTTTTTAACGATTTTATGTTTGAAGTACGTAAAAAACCTTTGGTATCGTCAGTACCGTGTACCATATAACTTTGCTGTCAGTTATGATAAATTTAACGTAGAAATACGCAGCGTAAAGTTAGAAAAAAATGTAAGGAACAAAAAAGTTTGTCTAGATTAAGGATGAAGAATGTGGAAAGGGAGAAGAAATTATTAAAAGATAGTAGTCCTCCAATTTCCGATGAACAACCTGAAAACCTTTAACATGTATCAGACAGAAGACGTCGTAACAGAAATAGATTTAAGCGGTATAAAGAAAAACAAGCCTTAAGAAAAGAAAATAAATCGTTAAAAAACAATTACAAAAATACAAGAAATGTTGTCAGCGTATGAAAAAAAACAAAAAATCAGAGGGAAATGATGAAACCGTAACGCCAAGGCCTAGGGTAAAAAATATCGAAGATAACGCCTGAGTTTCAGAAAAGTAATTCAAAAGTGGTTAGAAGACTGTTATTTGGGGAAGCTGTTACAGTTTAACAGACAGATAACTAATTCCAAAAGAGGACATTGCAAAATTTGACGATGAAATTCAAAAGGGTAAGGATTTACCATTTAAAGGAACTTTAAAAGTACACCATTTGCTAGTAAGATCAGGAATTCAAACAATATGGTTTCGGAGTATGTCTTGTTCTGACCCAGAGTACAACGATAAATGTTCCCACTGTGGTCTAGGTAAAATCGCTTTCATTGAAGAAGATGATTCAAATATTTCCAAACATCAGGAACTTGGGGCATTACCCAGTACTTCTGATGGAAGTAGAAGATTACAATTTAGCGATGTGTTTAGTGGCAGTGAAGAAGTTGTGGAACAAACAGCACGTTAAAAATTGGAAATTCTTGAAGTATCTTCACTTACTGCTGGGTCGTACAGTCTTGTGATTGCAAAAGAAGAAGTAGGTTCAAAACATCCAGGAAAGTGCCTACGTATTGCTATTGTTAAACCAGTCAATGTGGATGAAAATGTGAAAGTGATATATCTTAAAAAGTGTTGACAACTGATCTATTTACAGCAGATGACTTCTCTTCTTACAGAGAAAAGGAATTTTTTATAAAGAAAACACAAATTCTTCAGATACTTCCGTAACCGAAACTATTTTTCCAAGGTAAGAAAACGTTTTACCGATTTTCATTGAGCATTTCAAGAGCAAAATAACCCTGATCAAGTAACTTCATCCCTGCTCAAGTAGACTTACCTGTAAATGAACTCTACGCCCAAAAGTGCACATGAGAAAATTGTTATGTGGAAATGAAAGCATGAGTTTTTTACGCGATTATTTAAAAATATTTCAATTTTTTGGCATCAATTTAAGTGAAAATAATTATTAAAGAAAGAACAATTTAAAAATCGAAATTAGTTATTAGTTAGATTAAAAATCAGAATTAGTTCTTAAGTTTTTAACAGTTTGTTTCGTTTTAGAATATTTTTATATACAAATATACTCGTATACGATTTTTACAAAATTTTTGTTTTTTGTTTTGTCAAAACGTACTTTATGGTTCTGTTGGGTGAATATGAATGAAGTACTTGATAAATTGAAAATATTGTCATTATTGTGGCAATGTAAATACAATGGATTTCATATCAATACCGTGTGAAAGTCAGTACCGTGGATAGGAGGTCAGTACCGTGGTTTATAAAATATTTCAACAAATCATTAAAATTCACTGATTGAATATTTTGACGGTTCCTTTTAAAAACAAGTTTTATATTATACAACAAATGGATTACTTACAAAAAAATTTAAAAAATCTCAAGATTTTGCTTCGGGACAAATCAACCTGCAAAAGTGACACTTTCAAAATTTTGACCCATATAATCGTTGTAAGTAGCATTAAGTAAATTATTAAGTTATTTATTGTATTACTTTTTTATAATTAGTTGTTATTTATTTTGTAACTCTTTTAGTTGTAATAAATACTTGTAATTGTAAACTCTAGTGTATTAATTATTTAATTACCTAGATCCCGAAACGGACCTTAGCTAAGTGTCGCAATATAATTTATTTTCCATCGTTATAATTTAAGGTTATAATGCATATTACAAATTATGGACAGAATGCTTCGTTTAAATTTTAAATTTCAAAATTTTTATGTTTGTTTGTGTATATTATATTCAATTTTAAGGTACAATACTGCAATATGTTTATATATATACATATGTATTTTTACTAGAGAAAACCTGAATAGAAGATAAAAATTTGAAGCCATAAGAATGATAGAATAAAGTAGTATATTTGAATAAAATAACAAAGAGGAATTCTGTCAAGTTTTATTATATCGGAAAAGATTTACCACGTTTGTGTGTGTAAATAAAATAGGCCAAAGTAAAATATTATTGTCGGTAGCAGAGCGCACAGGGATATGGAGATGGAGTATGGAGTTTGGAGTTTGGAGTTTGGAGTTTGGAGTACCCAACGTATCTAGGTGACTCGGTATAACACACTTTGTCAACGTTTCCTCATTAATTCTGTACCGCAGAAGAGAACAGATCTGAAGAGTGGAGTGGAATGGAGATAGAAGTAGAGTAAAGAGAAACGACACACAACAGAAAACAGAAGTATAGTCAGCCAAGTCAGTTTACTCTTAGCTTCTTATAAATTGAGATTGGGCTGGGAGTTGGTAAGTTTATCCCCTCGTGGGAATGAAATCTCATCGTTCAACTCGAATATAGCTCAGGTAATTTAACATTTATTGTTTTTGTTAATGTCTTCTCTCTTCCATTTATTACCCCTTTTTTCTACCCCTAAAAAAAAAAAAAAATCTGGTGTGGAACATTCACAAGACTTTGTCTTGCCAATGCAAAAAAAAAATTAAAATTATAATCTAACATTAGAATTTTTTTTCTAATCTCTAATGTGTGTACGTTGCACAATCTGTTCAATTTAGAACAATGAACAACCCAATGACCCAATGAGATGAGTATGATATGTAAGACGTGTAAATGAGGTGCAATCTTGTACAGACTCAGGCCGACCATTTCTGAGAGAGTATGGTTAAATGAACCCCAACCATCAACGTACACCTTACTTTTTACTTCATTATATTAGTTTATTATTTATTTTTTAAATCTTTTAATTGTAATAAATACTTGTAATTGTGAATTTTAGTGTATTAATTATTTAATTATCTAGATCCCGAAACGGACCTTAGCGATAAGTGTCACAATATATTTTAGAATAAAGTTTAAAAAGACAGTAGAGTATATTATTTACACTGTTCATAATAATATATGTATTGTGGGGAGAATGAATAGAGAAAGAACAATAGCGATAAAAATCAGAGATCAAAAAATAAGTACGCTGCTGTAATAATACATAAATATTAGAGTAATATGATGAAAGGGCGTGAGCCACATTCCTCTTGTTTGGAGTTGAAAAAGAGAAAAAGCGAGTGGTGAATCGGTTTCATTGTAGGACAGTATTTAACATTTAATGCGCGGACAATGGTAGCCTATTGTGGGAGAACAACACGGACGCAAGCCCTGCCTATAATACATCAATGATCCGAAAGAATGCGAGTCTGTGCTCCGAGCCAAACCGCGGAAAACACTTTATGTACCGTTTCACAATTGCTTTAACACCATTCTAGGGTAATAAATCAGCCGAAATTTGTATTTTTCATACTTGTGTGTACATTATTAACACGTGTATACTTGTATATGTGTTTGAACGGTGCCATAACTTTTTTTCCCTTTTTATGAAAAAAAATGCTTTAACACGCACACATTTTTTTACAGTATTATTGAATTTCATGTTTCTCTTCAACATCCCTAAATATTTATGCAATATTATTACGATTTTATGCCCATAATATGGAGGTACAGTTAAATTATTTACACTTGATCTGCTAGTTGCAGGGCTACAAAGATAGTTCTGTTTTTTACCAAATGGTCAGCCATTTGGCTCTAAAAAACGTCTCTATAGTTTCTATATTGTTTTGTCCACCTTTTCAATGTTAAGGTCTCTATGTAATGTTTTTTTACTAACGTACGTTGGACAGCCTGTGATGATGCGTTAAGTTTTGTTCTGGAATGTCTGAGTATGTTTTATGTAGATTAATTTTTACTTTCTCTTGCCTATATATGAATATATAGGAAGGAAAGTATTGTTTTCATGTCGATTTTAACAAGTCGAGTTTTCACCGGATCTATACGTTTCCAGACCCCCTGAACCCAAAAAACATGTTTTTAGCGATTGGTGTGTGTGTGTGTGTGTGTATGCAAAATATCTCAAGAACGGAACATCGTACGAACTTGAAACTTGAAACTTAAGTTACATACTACTACCGGACCCGACACGAATATTTTCATCCAAATCGGTCAACAGGAAATAGTAGTTTATTTGTGTAATTTTTCATTTTTTTGCGATTTTCTCAAAAACTGGTCGTAAGATTTTTTTTAAATCGCCTGGTTTACTATATTTTTTATGCTCTACAAGATAGGGTAGGCGCCATGTTTGCTGAAATTCTTGGGGATGGTGTTTTCTCGTAAAAACTTTGTTTTTTAAGGTTACGGCTTTAATATGCAATTTAGCGCAAAAATTTATATAATAAAAGTTGTAGAGAACTGAAAATCCTACAACTTTTATTTTAATATTTTTTGGTGTTACGCTTAGTTTAGCGGTAATTAGCGATTTTCTGTTTTTTCTCACGAAAACGTGTGAAAAATCGATTTTTTTAAGATTTCGGCCTTAGTATGCATTTCACGACAAAAGTGTATAAAATCAAATTTATAGGAATTAAAAGATCTGCAACTTTTATTGAGAGCATATTTTTCTACAGAGCCTAGTTTAGCGCGAAAGAGTGATTTTCCGTATTTTTAAGCCACGCTGAGGTCGACTGTCAATTTGCGTCTTTCACTCATGATTAAAATTAAGTTATGTTCATTGAGGTTAGTTTTTTGTTTATTTCTAATGTTTTAGTACTAATGTTAGTGTTATTGTTTATTATTTGTATTGGCAAGAGAAAGTTATGTGAGTGTTTCACTCCAGATATTTATTATTATTGTTACTAACAAATAATAATGTTTTGTTAGAATATTTAAAGCAAATTACAGAAGATGTAGGGTATTACAGATTTGTAGATTTGAAACGACTTTCATAAGATAGAAGAGCTTGGAGAACTGTTTCAAACCAGTCGAGAGATTAATGACAAAAAAAATTACACACAACGTTAGTTGACCTAAATTAAGTTTAAAGTTCCGGTTTTGATCAAAAGTGACTCAAAACCGGAAGCCAAGAAATCAAAGTCAGAAAGTACAAGAGATAGTGACAAACGGTTTTCGGATTTGTATAATGGGGCATATCTTAAGACAGCCAGGTATTGGTCTATCAATAATGGAGGGTAATATTGAGGGAGTGAATTGTAGGAGGGGGCAAAGATTGGAATATTTAAAGCAAATTACAAAAGATGTAGGGTGTTACAGGTGTGTAGATATGAAACGACTTGAGCAAGATATAGTCTATTACTGTAAGAGTAGCCTACTCCGCGCGAGGCAAGCACCTATAGGTTGTAAATGAAAGTTTTACACTGGTTGGCGTGTATCTACCTCTCCGCCGGACAAAATTATCTTGCACTAAGTTCCATCATAAAATATCTACATCCAGCTAAAATAAACATTATCTTTTAAGTGCTTTTGATTATACCGTTCTGATTACTTGTAATTACTGTAGTTTCATAAAGACATTAATTATTTTAAATATTACATTATTTTAACAAAACAATTCTTTTCTACTTTTTAATGTTTACCGCTTTTATGTTCTAAAAATGAGTTAAACGGACAATTATTGCAAACAGTTGAATTAAACTAATCACAGACATTAATTATTTTAATGATATGAAATAAACAATCTGAAATGATAAACAACGAATCACTGGAATTGTTTACTCTCCTGTTATAATTAAAGCACATTAGTCTTACATTACTTGTGACCAAAAATAAAACAAAACTGAGTCTAGGCCTATAATAAAAGCCTACTTATCATAAATAATAATGTAATAATAGAAAATAATGTAACGAAAAACAACAATTTAAGAGTAGCAATAGTAAAATTTTAGTTATTAAAGGTAAACTAATGTAGGTACGACATATAAAAACATTTTCTAACAAATGAATTGAACGTGTTCTTATTATATTAAGCTTAGAGCGAATCAGTGTTGTATGGAAGTTTGTTTGTTGATCATGCTGTGCGTATTTTAAATTAATGCGCATGCTCACTTGTATTGCTGGTTGCCTACGTCGGAGTACTCAGCGTAGACATACTCTAGAACAACGTGAAGAACTGCATCAAATCAGTCGAGAGACTGATGACAAAAAAAAAATAATTTCTGTACTGATTTGTCTACCGTTTCGATATTAAGGTGTCCATGTTATGTTTTTTTACTAACATAAGTTTACCCACCGGGTTGGTCTAGAGGTAAAGTCGTCGCCAAAATCAGCTGTTAAACAGCTGATTTTCGGAGACGAAAATTCCTGGTTCGAATGCTAGTAAAGGTAGTTACTTTTACACGAATTTGAATACTAGACAGTGGTTACCGGTGTACTTTGATGGTTGGGTTTCAATTAACCATACTCTCTCAGGAATTGTCGACCTGGGTCTGTACAAGACTACACCTCATTTACTTGTCATACACATCATCCTCATCTCATTGGGTCATGGGGTTGCTTATTGTTCTAAATTGAACAGATTGTGCAACGTACACAAAATAGGAATAAAAAAAAAAAAACATAAGTTGGACAGCCTGTGATGATGCGTCACGCTTTGTTCTGGAATGTTTGAATACGTTTTATGTTAGATACTTTAGCTGATCCGTAGATCCAAAAAGGACAAAGAAGTACCTTGTAACAGTTAAGTTTCTAAGTATTTGGAATGGGAGATTTATGGTGAATAATACTGTCAAGAAGTTTTAACCGCGCGTTAATCCTTTATAGGTCTTTGGTAAGTATACTTACCACTGGCAGTATGGTCGATTTTATTTAAGAAAAAGCTATGCAGTTGAACCGTATTGGCATTTTATGGATTTATAGATATTTTCTGGTATGTAAGCTATCCACATTTAAAATTAGCGCGCAACGACCATTTACTTTTTGAGTTACACGAATGTGGTAAGGATTAATACCAGCGTATGCTATCGTGTTGTTTTGTTATTACTTTTGTACAGTGCTTATAAAATTCGAGTTTTTTTACGGGAAAGTACGCATTCTTACTAATATAAACTTACGATAATCTATTTTACAAAATGTTATGGTTATATTGTACACAAGTTGTTTTAATAAGCATTCTTACCACTAAATATTATGTGATTCCCATTTCAATAAATGTTCCTTGGTAAGTATACTTACCGGGGATTAACATTAACAAAAAATAAATATCTTACTGTTCTGGCACTAGAGATAAGTAAATTATTCAAGTCCCGTTAAAGCAAAATTTAACATTTAAAACATATATATTTCTCCCGGTAGTACTGCCCTATAAAGGGTTAAGAGATTGCCTTTTAAGTTCCTGTGACGGTGCACCGGCAAACTGGTTTAACTAAAAAATTTTTTTTTTAATTCCTAATATGTGTACGTTGGAATTTGTTCAATTTAGAACAATAAGCAACCCCATGACCCAATGAGATGATGATGATGTGTATGACGTGTAAATGAGGTGTAGTCTTGTACAGACCCAGGCTGACCATTCCTAATAGAGTATGGTTAATTGAAACCCAACCATCAAAGTACACCGGTAACCTCTGTCTAGCATTCAAATCCGTATAAAAGTAACTACCTTTACTAGAATTTGAACCACGAACCTTCGTCTCTGAAAATCAGCTGTTAAACAGCTGATTTTGGCGACGACTTTACCTCTAGACCAACAGTAGCGTAACTAGTCTGACTGCGCCCCAATGCAAGTATTCCCCGTGCGCCCCTATTCGTAGACTCACTCTCCCCCCCGCCCGTACCTTCCAACGAAATTAACGACATTTCTCCGTACTTCCACACTTGCTGGATACTATTTCACTACACACGACATTGTACAATTAGAGCTCTATCCAATTAGAGAAAAATTATTCAAAGAAATATAATTTATTATGTACAGTAACTTTAAAGTTAATTATTAAAATAAATTATTATTCAAAAAATTAATTGAAAGTAAAATTAAGTTACTAAACATTTCCAAACTCCATTAACATAACTGAAGTACAGCGAGTTTTGCTTCAACATATTTTTTTGCTAAAAATTTTCCAGAATATCAGTTTTTTGCACCCCCCTAAGGCCTACGCCCCAATGCACCGCATTGGTTGCATTGGCATTAGTTACTCCACTGTAGACCAACCCGGTGGTTACACTAATATGTCACTAAATAAAGGATTGTGGTATAACGATTTTTATACTGTGATTTATTTTCTTTTACACCACCGGGTTTGTCTAGAGGTAAAGTCGTCGCCAAAATCAGCTGTTCAACAGCTGATTTTCGGAGACGAAGGTTCCTGGTTCAAATCTTAGTAAAGGTAGTTAATTTTATACGGATTTCAATATTAGACAGTGGTTGCCGGTGTACTTTGATGGTTGGGGTTTAATTAACCATACACTCTCAGGAATGGTTGGCCTGAGTCTGCACAAGGCTACATCTCATTTACACGTCATACACATCATTCTCATCTCATTGGGTCATGGGGTTATTTATTGTTCTAAATTGAACAGATTGCAACGTATACACAAAATTAGGAATAAAAAATAAATAAAAAATTTATTTTCTTTGTTTTTTTTAGGTGTGGGGGGTAAAGTACTTCGTTAATCGTTGATTAAATGAGACGAATCGGTTTGTAATAGGCAATTACGTTTGACATTGTAGTTTGTGAAGGTTAGTGTTGTAATCGGATCACTAATGTTACAAGCAGAAGAGTCGAGTTGAAATATAAAGAAAGACTATTAGTGAAATTGTCGGGTGGAAATCTGTAATAACCGTGCAGCAAAAGATGGTGCTGTATCGGAATGTTACTATTTTCACAGTAAATGTGAATACTAGGTGCACAAAGATGTGTCTCGTGTTTTCGTGCAAAGGGTAATATCTGGATTATTTTCGTGAGCTACTCTGAAAATGTGAATCCTAGCCATTTCGCCGTACATCGTTCGTCGCAATCATACTATCTCCTTTCTTTTCTCTTTAACAAAATACACCTTCACTTTTACGTTCACCTACGTATACCTTCGAAAATACTCTGACACTATCTTACACCCATCTTCCTATCTTCGTACCACATTCCTCTCAATTTTCATACTATACCAAACGATTATTACCCCAGACACGACGAGTTGAAAATCTTTTTTTTATTTTAATAAAAACTCTTTTCTTCCAGTATTATCGTTACATTTTCCTTTTACTTTCACCTATTTTCTTTTACATTATTTTCTTTTACAACGACATCAGCTTTTCACTAAAATTGTATTCACCTCATTTTCTTACAAATTTCTAACGACTTCCTTAAATTTCAAATTAGACATATATTTTAAATTTCATAATTTTATTCTGTTTAATTAAAATATTGTGGCACTTATCGCTAAGGTCCGTTTTAGGATCTAGATAATTAAATAATTAATACACTAAAGTTTACAATTACAAATATTTATTACAACTAAAAGATTTACAAAATAAATAATAAACTAATTATAATGGATTAATACAAAAAATAACTTAAATAATTTATATAGTACTACTTACAAATAATTATACACAAAGCACATACACAATCAGATAATACGAGTATAACAATAGTTAACCACTACAATGCTCGGATACGTAACCTGTACTACGCACCCACCGTTAGCCACTCAATAAACACTCGTCAAAGATCAAATGAATACTGACTAACTGACCGCGCTCGGGGTTCTATTTATACAGGCGGTTCGAAGAGCCTTCTCGAAAGACACTGAGAATCGATCAATAATCATTTTTATTTGTTCTTGAAAAATCATAACTAAGAAGTGTAAAAAAATAACAATAAAATAAAAGGTGTTACAGATAATCAACCGACTCTTTCACAAATAGTTGTACAACAAAGACCCTTTATAAATAGGTATCCTTTTTTTATTTATTTTATTTAAAGTCGCATCAACTGCTTGGTTATTAGCGACTACGGTGGGTTATGAAACATTAACTGTGGGATTTGACACGTGAAAATTTCCAGACCCTGGCCGGGAATCGAACTCGGGACCTCCACGTGGCAGGCTAACACGCTAACCACTACGCTACGGAGGCGGTCAGGTATCCTTTTATAACTGACCTTATTGTTACTTCTTCACTCTATTATCTACTATTTTAACATATTATGAATTGAGTAGGTACTAGAAATTTCTTAACCTTTTCACTACCATTTTTTTTTTGCGTAGCTACTATTTTTGTGTTTTCCTGTTATATAATCTGTAAGTAATAGTGTGCAAAAGAATTTTCATAAATATTTTGTAAGGGAGCTGTAGAGAGACCCTGGGATATATTGTCCCACTGGTATTTTTTAGTGGGACTGTATGTCCCAGTGGTTTATTATAGTGGGACACCATTGTCCCATTGGCATTTTATAGTGGGACTATACATCCCAGTGGTATATTATGATGGGACACTATCGTCCCACTGGTCTTTTATAGGAGGGTCATATGTCCCAGTGGTACACAATAGTGGAACAGTATGTCCAACCATAGTATACCACTGGGACATATAGTCCCACTATAAAATACTAGAGGGAGAATATTTCCCAGGGTCCCCCACAGCCCCCTTACAAAATATTTGTGAAAATTCTTTAGCACACAATTACTTACAGATTATATAAATAGGAAAACACACAAAAATTATAGCTACGCAACTCAGTCCAATCATAGAGAAAAAAAATTGGTGGCAATGAGGGGTTAAGCAGTAGATTAGTTCAAAGAGCTGCAATCTGTGAGAACTTTTTGAAAACAAAAACCAGTATAGCAATAGAAAAAAGTTATAGTACAACTGGGACATAATCATGTTAAAGAAATAAAGACCTACGTCCCACCGATCAATTTTTCAAGCCTGTTGGGACACAGACACTCGTATGTCCCGATGGTAGCGAAAGGGTTAAACCATGCTCGTCTTCGATATTGTCACAATATTAAGCTATAATAGCCGCTCTGTTAACTGAGTACCGTTTAGCAAAGGCATGCATTTTGTCACTGGCTTAATTGGAAGTTATGTAATAACTTAACCAATTGGGCTGATGTAGCCCTACTAGAGGTAAAGTCGAGGAACCTGGTTCAAATTCTAGTGGAGGTAGTTAGGCCTACTTGTATATGGATTTGAATACCAGAAATCAGTGGTTACTGATGTACTTTTAAGGTTAACTTGATTTAGTCTACATGTCATGCACATCATCCTCATCTCATTGGGTGATGGGTTTGCTTATTGTTTTCAATTGAATATATTTATACTGTGACAATATCGAAGACGAATATGGTTCAAGAAGTTTCTAGTACTTAATTCATAAAATGGTAAAGAGTAGATAATAAAGTGAAAAAGTAACAATAGGGTTAGCTATAAAAGAAATAGCTAAAATGTTATTTAAAAGGACTGCGCTTTTGTGTATGATAAGTTTTTTGTTGTGCAACTATTTAGGAAAGAGTCGGTTGATTACCTGTAACACTTTTTTATTCAATTATAACCTGTTTACATTAAATAAGACTTCTCCAGTTTACTGCAGACACTGCAACACGAAATTAACTGTCAAACACATTCTTGTGGAATGTGCTACCTTGAACACTATACGGAGACAATTTCAATTACCGGACAATTACAAAGACTGCGTTAATCACACACAGTACACAAACACACTGGACTTTATACAATTTTTAAATATTCAAAGACAATTTTAATGCAAATAAAAGTGCAATTCATACAAAATAATTTATAAATTAAACGTGTAAGATTCGATTGTAAAAATTTAAATTATATTTAACTGGAAAATATCGTTGTAAACCTAAAGTATACTCTTGTAATCTTATGCTACGTAATTAGTGTTTTTTTTATGTAATGGGGTCGCTAAAAACTTAGAATGTTGATGCGACCGTAATAAACCGATTATAAAAAAAGACTTCTCCAGAAAGGTCTCTTGTACCGAATTTCGGTGTTTTTCGAGAAGAATCTTTGAACCGCTTATATAATATAGAACCCCCGAACGCGGTCAGTGAGTTAGTATCCGTTTGATCTTTGACAAGGGAGTGTTTACTACGTGTGTTAGAAGGTAACTCCGTTAGAACAGGTCAACCGAGTTTCGAGGCATTGTTATTCAGTCTTATTGTATATGTTTGGGACTATATAAATTTTATGTTTGGTTCAATTCATCAATTTATTATTGTGTTATATTTTAAGATATCATTTATCGATCTCAACCAATGAGGGTTGATTTCTACCTGCACATACAAACAGTTTTATACTGAACTGGACACAGTCGTCGTCCGCTAACTCGCAACGCAAAAGAACGCTATCTTCTTGTAAACGCTTTTCCATCCGGTCTTATCCGCGATCGCTAACGCTATACTTTGAAAACGCAATAATACTAATATTCCGCTACACAGATTAATATTAATTCACGCGCCGCAGTGCTTTAACGCGCTGCGAGACACTCCAGGAAACCGACCACGCTAAATACAGTCCACTTAATTCAAGATCTTCGGCAGCTCAACACTCATCGGAAAGCCACTGGTACCAGCTGGTAAGCAGCAGGACTTCCAAGGTGAGTGAAATAAAACTTTTATTAATCGACAGTAAGCTGCTTAACACTCCGCTACTGACCCTATCCAGTATATGTGCATTGTGTATTCAGTTTTATTGTGAATGTGTATTCTATATAATTGATTGTAAGTAGTACTAAGTAAATTATTAAGTTATTTATTGTATTACTTCATTATAATTAGCTTATTATCTATTTTGTAAATCGTTTAGTTGTAATAAATACTTATAATTGTAAACTTTAGTCTATTAATTATGTAATTACCTAGATCCCGAAACGGATCTTAGCGATAAATGTCACAATACATTACACAAATTAAGGATACCTATGCAAGATCTTGACATAGTAGAACAGGATTGTTTAGAAAAATCTGAACAGCTAAAGTTGCTTATAGATAAAGTCATAAAATTCAAACTCCATCGTCAATGATTTGTACAGCTAAAATCAGACAGATCAGATCCAAAAATATTTTAGCTTTTATATGTTATCGGGAACTGTACATTATTGACAACTACCCAATTTGATCGCCGCTTTGCTGTATTATTTGACGTGACGTGAATTAGTGACATGAGTTTGAACATGAACAGGGACCCCCACTAGAGTTTGTTCACGGATGGCTGTCAGCTGGTCACTATACAATGTCGCTTAACCAACCGGTGTTACTTAACAAATAATAGCGACTTACTACCAGCTGACTGACTGGGCTTGCCCGGAGGAGAGATCGAAAAATATGAAGAATTATTTAGAAAAGCTTAAGAATCCTAAAACCAAACCACGAAGGATTTCTAAATTTGATTCACAAATGGTTAAATGAGGCCATAAAAACAAAATAAAAACAAATAAAATTAAAACATAAGTTATAGAAAATTAAGACACCTACAAATTTTATTAAGAGATTTTTTTATAGTGGTTAGTTTAGCTAGTGATTTTAATTATTTTGAAGTCTAACAAACGTTGATTCACTCATGATTAACATTAGGGGAGGCTTATGTTTTTAATTTTATAATGTTTACTCATGATTAAAAATATAGGTAACCATAGGTTGTATATGTAGTATAATCGCATATTCTAAATGAACAAATTATAGAGAATTTGGAGGCTTTCAATATGTGGCTCTATAAGAGAGTTCTGCGAATATAATGAACGGAGCACTTAAGGAACAAAGCGGTATTACGCGATTGAACAAAAAAAACCTTCTTCACATTATGAAAATTAGACAGCTACAATATCTATAGTTCAGCCGTTGTTAGTTTGCTCCTACTGTCAACAAACAAAAGCCACCTACTACAGGGTGCACGCTAGAGTTCGCGAATTTACGGATGTCGTATTCCTATTAACTTAACTATTTTTTAAGTTATAAGTACTTAAAGTACTAAAAACATCAGTCATGATATGATGTAGACCTAACAATTTCATTTATAAAAGTATTTTGTATTTAAATACTTTTGAAAGTATTTTGTTGTTACTTTTTAATCAGCGTGTACACAATTTTATATAATGCGCATGCTCAGTGACGTCATTATTTGTTTACATTAGGAGCAAACTAAGAGAGGCTGGACTGTAGGACACATAATGCGAAACGATCAAAGGTACGATATGTGGCAGCTCATCATCAGGGCTAAATAGATGAGGTCCGGCACGCCGTCGCATACCTTGGCTGCAAAATCTCAGAAAGTGGTTTGGAAGAACCTCAATAGGGCTCTTTTGCATAGCTGAAGACAGGGTGAGGATTGCCATTGTGGTTGATGACATCCGCAACGGATAGGCACTAGAAGAAGAAAAGAAACATACAATTCAGCCGTTCTTAGTTTGCTCCTACTATCAACAAAAAAAACCAGCTACTACAGGGTGCACGCTAGAGTCCGCGACTTTAGAGATGTCTCATTCCTATTAAGTTAACTATGCTTTAAATTATAAGTACTTAAAGTACTTAAAACATCAGTAATGATATGAGTAACAACTATATGAGTAACTAACAATTTAATTTTTTTTTTATTGAGTGATGATGCCTACATAAGCCTTGGGCTTGTGCGTAGGTAATGATATGCGGCGATTTACAGATCATAAAATGCCAGATCTGACCGGGAATCGAACCCGGGAGCCCGGCATAGTAGCTAGTTGCGCTGACCACTACACCACGAGCCGGCCGTCAACGTATTGTCAAGGTATTTATAAAA
This sequence comes from Catonia carolina, assembly GCA_035578175.1. NCBI lineage: Eukaryota > Metazoa > Arthropoda > Insecta > Hemiptera > Achilidae > Catonia > Catonia carolina. Next base: position 1,390,455 of record JAQMRL010000026.1, read on the forward strand.
ATACCTTTAAAAGTATTTTTCTGATAATTTTTAATCAGCGTGTACACATTTTTATACAATGCGCATGCTCAGTGACATCATTATATTTTGTTGACAGTAGGAGCAAACTAAGAAAGGTTGGATTTTAGGTTATATTTTTCATTATCGCATTGGCATGAAAATGTAATGGGATTGGTTTGCACCAGATTTTCATGAATACAAAACTAAATATGGATTCTAAGGATTTGTTTTAGGTTAATTTTCTTTATTTATTTACAACTACAAAAATACAAGTGAAGCTAATGATCTACACAATTTTAAATATTGAAATACTACAAAAAAGGAAAATATTATGGAGAAGTAAGAAATATATATTATATTATTAAACATTATTTTCCTTTGTTTGCACCACTACATATATGATAATGAACAGCCAAAACAAAACCAAATTAAATATAAAACTCACCTCAGAGTATTATATTCATTCAAGATCTTTCGTCTCCCTCGGAGACATCATCAGGAATTTAAAAACACACTAATCACACAAAACACAAAACATTAAAACAGTTATGGTCGCAGACCACGTCGTCAATTGTTAAAATTGTGCGCGCGCGGAATGGTTATCCATGTAGGACATCTATGTTTTGAACAATTGACGTGGTCTGCGACCATAATTGTTTTAATGTTTTATGTTTTGTGTGATTAGTGTGTTTTTAAATTCCTGATGATGTCTCCGAGGGAGACGAAAGATCTCGAATGAATATAATACTCTGAGGTGAGTTTTATATTTAATTTGTTTTGTTTTGGTTGTTCATTATTTGTCACATATATATAGTGTTGCAAACAAAGAAAATAATGTTTAATAAAATAATATATATGACAAAACAATACGGCTTAAAATTTGTTGAAGAAATGTTCTTTTAAAAATAGTTAAAATATGGTTTGATTTGAGTAGAAGGGGTTATTAGTTTTTCAAAGTTTGAAAACGTAACAGAACACAACTGAAGAAGCTAATGCACAACGAACGCCATTATGTTTTAGCAGCAGTACTACTAAAAATAGCTGACAATTTTACGAGTGAAAGAGTTTTCTAACAAATTTTCTACTGTATTTGACTTTTCCATATTGTTCGATAAGAGCCCTTTACTTGTTGCTGAATATTCACTGTTCGGTTCTTCCCAACATCTTATTAGGGAAACTTTGTTTCTAACTTATAAAGTGTTCTTTCTTTCATGCTCCTTCTACTGTCCTAATTATTTTATATTAACTATTCATATAAAATTATTTAAGATAAAAGAATTTATTAAATTTACACTTTATTTATCTGACGCAAACCTTTATCAATAATAATTTAGGTATAAGTTAAACCATGCTTCTCAACAAATCTGTCGTATTGGGAAATTAACATTGGACAATGTGCTCTCAACATAATCTTATTATATGAGTGTAATCTTACTTTTATTACTTCAGTCGTTTAAAAACAGAATAAAAATGAGTCTACAAAAGATATTAATAGCTAATAATATGCCCAAAACGGGCAGGTGGAGTGTTATTTTAATTACACTCTATCTGTTTGGTCCAGGGCTAAAAAAAATAGTTTTGTTTCTTATTAAATAGTCAGCCACTTATATGACTGAACTATTTAAGAACAGAAGAGGTAGAGGTGTAAAAGACACTAGTCAAAGTTATCTCCTCTGAGAGTTATGAATTTCACTATGCAGTCAGACCCTGTGGTGAATGAAGTGAAAGTGTCATTTGCAGGGTGGAAAGTGAGTGCTTTTCGGATGGTCTGGCATGCTGATAAGCATACTCTTTCAACTCAGTGAGGAAGGCAATTTGTAAACCACCTTACTCCTCGTTTGTACTTAGTAAAACCTCTAGAGGCTCAAACCAGCCTATCGGCTGTTGACCTAAACAACAAAATTCGTGCAGCTTGTTCTCCGCTTGCTTTTCTTAAGGCCTACAATTTATTTTACTAACTTTTTATTGAGTTACTTTATTTGCGACCTATAATACATGGATTTATGTTAGCTAATAACATAAAAGTAAACAATTTAATGGTTTTAGGTTTATTTTTGCCTGTTATAAAAAAATTATTAATTTTTTGTTTGAATTTTCCAATTTACTATTGCGATTTACGCGTAATTTCTAATATAATTTTAAAACATAAGTAATGTATTTTTGAAGTAAATCCAAAAGTGTAAGTTATTTTGAATGGATACCTGCAAAGATACTAAATTCACGGCTTCAACTGTACCATGAAAACCCGTTAAAAATACTGAACGAGTATAATATACGAGGGTAGAAGATCGTGTAACGAAAATTGAAAAATGAACTGCATGTTTACAAAGAAAAAACCTTTCTAAGAGCTATATAATGCCAACAAACTGATATCCCTCCAGAATTGTTGTTTAGGTCAACAGCCGAAAGGCTGGTTTGAACCTCTAGAGGTTTTACTAAGTAAAACGAGGCGTGAGGTGGTTTACCATTGCCTTCCTCACTGAGTGGAAAAGTACACTTATCAGCATGCCGGGCCCTCTGAAAAGCACATATTTTCCACTCTGTAAATGACACTTTCACTTCATTCACCACAGGGTCTGGCTGTATAATGAAATTCATTACTTTCATAGGAGATAACTCTGATTAGTGTCACAGTACACCTCTACCTCTTCTGTTCTCAAATGATTCAGTCATTTAATTGGCTGACCATGTGATAATAAACAGAACTATGTATTTTAGCCCTGCAACGAACAGATTGAGTGTAAATAATTTGACACTCCACCTGTCTGTTATGGGCAGCCTCCAGAATTACTTAACCATTTATAGGTCTTTGGTAAGTATACTTACCACTGGCAATATGGTCGATTTTTTTAAACAATAAGCTATGCAGTTGAACCGTATTGGCATTTTATGGTTTTATAGGTGTTCTTTGGTAATTAGGCTATCCAGATATTGAAATTAGTGCGCAACGACCATTTGCTTCATGAGTTACACGAATGTGGTAACGATTCATACCAGCGTACGCAACCGTGTTGTTTTGATGTTACTTTTGTACAGTGCTTAGAAAATTCAAGATTTTTACGGGAAAGGAAGCATTCATGCTGAAATAATGTTGTGATAAGGTATCCTACATATTTTTCTGTTCTATAGGATTAAACGTTGTTTTAATAAGCATTCTTACCACTAAATATTATGTGATTCTTATTTCAATAAATGTTCCTTGGTAAGTATACTTACCAGGGCTTAATAAAATCAACACAAAGAAATATCTTTTTGTTCTGACACTAAAAATACATTATTCAAGTTCCTTATAAAACAAAATTTAACATTTTACAGTGTGTAGACTATATTTTTACCGGTAGTACTGCTTTATAAAGGAATAAAATAACAAAAGAGAAGTGGCTTGGTGAGAGGTCAGGCAGCCTGGCGGTAACACCTACCAATGACTCGCTAGGCGAGTCTCTACCACTGAATGTGACACGGATAGCCTTAGCTATTGTGGCATGACCGAATAGAATTTTTTTTTTTTGAATAACTGTAAATCTACGATCTGCTCTTATAGAACAATGAGTAGATGTGTTGTAAGTATAAATCTTCAGTAAGTAATACCCCTTTGGTATTACTCTATAAAAATTTTCCATTTTGTTGAATTGATCTTGCCAGGAATGTAAAATAAATTACTCAATCACATATTAAAATAAATCTGTAGGGTGTAGTCTGTAAAGTCTTCTGTGTGTTCCACTGTTGTCTAGGAGATTGATGGCTTCTGGATTCTGATGATTTTCAAGTCTTGTTTGGTAACTGGTGCAAAATTTCTGTATAGCTTCGTGTACCGTGGGAGTGTTCGTGTCTCTGTGCAATATAGTGTTGGATATGTACCAAGGTGAATCCATGATGTTTCAAATAGCGTTAAATAAAATATAGCATTTATCGGGTAACTAGATAGCGGGCGGCTGTCCAGTTCAGTTTAAAACTGTTTAGTAAGTGCAGGTTGAAAAGATTCGTCATTGGTTGAGCCCTATTAATGATAACTTACAATATTTTCCACAAATAAACTGATTAATAATTGAATACTAATAACTAGACATAAAATTTAATTTATAGTTCAAAAGACCACCAACAAACAGATTGTGGAGTAGCCTACTTCCCTATAACAAATAATATTGTAAAACAGTTTTTATATCGACAGATATTATTAGTTTATTTTTCATATTAGTCGTTTGTGACTTTTCAGCCCTTAAAAAGATAAATAAAGCATTGTGTTGTCACCCATAAACGAAATCGTATACTTTTTATTGCTTCCTTTTTAACAAAATCATATAAAATATTAATGAGGCATAACGTTTTATCATCCCATATAATCCTGGCCTATTTTAAAAACAACAAATATATAAAATATTTTCCCTATGCTCGTGCTTTAAATAAAAGATTGATTGTTTTTCTTTTATATCACTAACGAGTATAACTAGAAAGTCTTCTCCTCCTCCTCCTCCTCCTCCTTCTTCTACTCCTCCTCCTCATTCTTCTCCTCCTCCTCCTCCTCCTCCTCCTCCTTCTTCTCCTTCTTCTTCTTATCCTACTTCTTCTTCTTCTTCTTCCGTTTCTCCTCCTCCTCCTCCTCCTTCTTCTTCTTCTTCTTTTTCTTCTTTTCCTTCTTCTTCTTCTTCTTCTTCTTCTTCTTCTTCTTCTTCTTCTTCTTCTTCTTCTTCTTCTGCTGCCTTTCAAGGATTAGGCATCTCTGCTTGTTCCGAATCTCTCAAATCTGGCCATCTCTTTTTCGGGTGTCCTCGTTCTCTCCTGCCCTCCGGCTTATAGCCCAGTGTCTGCTTAGGTATCCTATTCTCCTTCATTCTGTTTTAAGAGACCTCTCCCGTGGTTGTTGCTGGGTCTGTTATCGGGGGCCGCCTCTGCCGATGGGGACAATCTTTTGGAGAGTGCTGAGGAAATAAAATACTCAGGTTGGACAAAATCTAGCAAAGATGGTCAACGGCTCCAAAGACAGACATGGAAGACTTTTCTAACGGTGGAGGAGGCGGAAGAGCCTAGAGCGGCGTCTCGAAGGAACTGTCCTGCAGACTCATATCCAGTGATGTAGCAATATAAATAACGAGCTTAATCTGCGCAGCGCTTGTAACGCAGCCGGACGATTTTCTTACCTACTGGCAAACCTCATCATGCCTCGGATGATGGATCGGGATTTACAAATAGGAAAATCTTTAAAACCGTGTAATCAATTGAAGGGGTCGGGAGAAGACAGTGCTTACCCACATCAACATAATTTTACGCAACGTCATTTTAAAAGTTTACTGAACTCTACAAATCATGTTTTTAAATTTTTGTTAAACATTTGTTATTGTCTATTAATCTAGATTCTTATGATCGTAAATATAGTATCCCGTTTAAAACGTGCTCAATATTTTATTTTTACAGAATATTTAAAAACAGTATGCTGGAAATTTTGTGGGTTAGCACTTTCTTCTGCCGACCCCTTCAATTGTTTCGGTTTTATTTGTCATCAGGAACTGTACATTATTGGCAACCAAACAATTTGATTGTAGGCTATATTTTGGCATAATTAGACATGAATTTAAACAGGGCCCACATACAGAGTTTTTTTTCACAAATGGCTGTCAGTTGGTCACCACTAAAATTCACTTGCCCAAACGGTGTTACTTAACAAATAATACCACCTTTTTATCAGCTGACGAATTGGGTTGGCCCGAAGTTCACATATAATTTGAATTCATAATCAAATAATGCATTAAATCTATAATACTATGCTATATAAAATTCGATGTGTGTGTGTGTATGTATGTTTCCCTTTATCTCCTAAATTACTGAACCAATTTTCTTGCAGTTTTTTTATGTTGTAACTATGATGCCGGTGCAGGTTTTAGGTTATTGAACCCCTTAAAAAGTTAGTCCTAAATGGTTGAAAATAATGTTTATGTCCTACATTAAGGCTTTTATGAGGTTAGATAAACTGCTGCTTTTAAACCAGCTGATGTGATTCAAAATAAAGATTTGTGATAAGTAGTCATATGATTTAGCAAATAGCAATGTGGTGGTAAGGATCAGCTGGTGACAACATCACAAGATAATTTTATTGTATTTTATTATGTAGATACGATTTTGTATTGTTGAATATTTTATAAAAGTAAAGTTCCGTGTTTCTTTAATGTGTTTTAATTTTCTTTTAATTGGTGAGTGATCAATTGCTTTGATATTTTATTTTATTCAATGGAGAATTAAGTTTTTGGTTTTGAAAATTATTTAAAAAAAAGTGATTACACCATTTTTCACGTGCAAAACCGCGAGTCTTAAATAAAATTTATCTAAAAGTAAAATTCGGTGAGGAACACGCACATGACTTTCTCTTTTGACAATGTAAATAACGAAAAATATTATAATATTTTTAACCAGAAGTGAATAACACTAAATAAAATTCAACCTGTGTTTGACTTAAAAATATGGAAAATCACTAATATCTGTTAAATTAAGCGCAAAAGAAAAATATTCTTAGAATAAAAATTGTAAGTTTTATAATTTTCTATAACTAATTGTGCTCATAACATAAGTAAACTGTTCCAAGCTACGAAAAATAATTCTCTCTCGTATCACGTGGTCTTCCAATTAATTATATGACTGAATCATTTAACGACAAAGGTGGTAGAAGTGTAAAAGACATTAGTCAAAGTTCCTCTTCTGAGTGTAATGAATTTCATTATACAGCCAGATCCTGTGGTGAATAAAGTGAAGGTGTCATTTACAGGATGGAAAGGAGATACTTTCTAGAGACCGGGCATGCTGATAAGCACACATTTTCATTCAGTGAGGAAGGGAATTGTTAACCACCTCACTCCTCGTTTTATTTAGTAAAACCTCTAGAGGTTCAAAACAGCTTTTTGGCTGACGACTTAAAAAATCACAGGTAGGCTATAACTAAAATTTACGAGTTAATAAAAAGGAAAGATATTATACGAGTGTTAGACGGCCCGCACTCTTTTAGCGCGCCTGCAAAACCTCCTAAAGCAACACACAATACAATAATCAATTGCGGATTGCAGGGTGAACAGGGAGTATTTATATTATTTATTTTATGTGCATTGGTGATGCATAATAGTACAAACTTTGTTTGTAACTGATGAAGTTGCACTTAAAAATATTAACACTTAACTATCTTAACACTAATATAAATAGTTTTAAACTATTAAAAAATTAAATTAAAAGATTTACCAATATAGGCCCTAGTTACCATACCTACAAGTTTCAATTGTAACAATTTTTCTACAACTCTGTTTAGCGTCAAATGGTGATTTTCTGTATTTTTAATATCAAAATTGAATTTTTTAAAATTATGACCTAAGTATGAATTTTACGACAAAAGTGTAGGTCTATTTATCAAAATTTATAAGAAATTTAAAGTGAAATTATAAAATTTTTATTTCAAACTGGTTTTTTTTTGTACCGAGCTCCTAGTTTAGCATCAATTAGTGATTTTCCGTATTTTTTAATCGTACAGAGATTGATTTTTATTTTGCGTTATATAATGAACAGTACTTTACGGAAGTGAAACGTGGGTTCTGTCAAGACGGGAAGAGAGCCGATTACAAGCAGCAGAAATGAGATTTCTCCGGCAAACTTATGGCTGTAGTAGAGAGGACCGTTACAGAAACACGGAGATACGACAACATCTTAATATCTTCTCCATAAATGATAAAGTAATGGAGGGCAGGAAGAAGTGGATAGATCACTTAGGTAGAATGAAGGATGAAAGAGTACCCAAGCAGGCACTATGGTACAAGCCAAGGGGTAAAAGGGATCGAGGACGTCCAAGGAAGAGATGGGCGGATGGTGGAGGTTCGGAACAGGCAGCAACGCCTAACCCGTGAAAGGAAGAAGAAGAAGAAGAAGAAGAAAAAGAAGATAATGAACTCAAATAAATCAACAAAGGTTACGTTTACATTCCGACGTCAAACTTGTCCACCTGTGATGCTGAATAACATTCATATCCCACAGGCCAGGGTGGTGCGATATGGCTTGGTAGCTTATGGCTTGACAGACGACTAACTTGGAAGCATCATTTTCGTACAAAACGTTTACAACGTAACAACTGCCAGAAGCTACTCTTCTGCTTAATTAACTCTCGATCAACATTGAACCTCCGTTCCAAAATTTCAATTTTCAAAACCCTTTTGAGACTAATCTAGACTTATGGTATCCAGCTCCTTGGAGTAGTGGCAGAGAGTAATTTAAAGTCGATCCAGCCCTTTCGGGCAAAATAATTGCTTCTGGCACTCATTTTTATGTAAGCAATAAACCCCTCCATGATGATTTCAAAATTCTGACAGTAAAGGAGCTAAGTGCGTCTTTCTGTAGTAAATTGCATAAATTAATAACCATCCAAACCAACTAGCCCGTGATGTACTCGTAGCTACAAGGACTTCCCAACTTTACGACATCTAAAGCGAAAATGGAGTAGAGATCTTTTGATCTGAATAACAGATAATACCTGTAGTTATAAACGGAAAACCACTGGGTACCTCTTCTCCTTAAACTGAAATTCCGTGGTGTAGTGGTGTAGTGGTCAGCGCAACTGGCTACTATGCCGGGGTCCCGGGTTCGATTCCCGGTCAGGTCTGGAATTTTTTGCATCTGTAAATCACCACATATCATTACCTACGCTCAAGCCCAAGGCTTATGTAGGCATCATCACTCAATAAAAATAATATATATATACATAATTTTATACGAAAATTGTGTACCTCAATGTACAGTACCGTATTAAAAATTAAAGACAAAAACCGTCTTGTTTTTCATTTTATATTGTCCACAAATCATTAAAAATAATAGGTTATTATATTTTTAATTTTTTAAGTTGGCAAGAGAAAGTCGTGTGCGTTTTTCACATTAGATATTACAATTATTAATAGTGTGTTTTTTACACGTTGCATTTGCAGTTTTTGTTGGCGTACTAACAAAGTGCGGGGCGTCTAACAGATAAGACCTTAAAGTAATCTTACAACGTTACGCAAGTACTTTTTAAAGATTCCAACTGAAAATCCTCGAAATAATGGTACTGTACCTTTTCCCTCAAACTTATTCTTAAGACAGGTTCCATAGTTGATTGGTTGTTTGGAAGGTGAACTTGTGAATCTGTGGGTGAAATAAACCATGGCGTTCTCTAGTAACAGGCGGGAGTACTGGAGTGGGGGTAATGACGTTAGAAGTCTTAATTACTGACGTGGCGCTGTCTACACACTGTCTTATTCGCATATTTTAGTAGGGGTGACCGGGGGAATCGTGCCATCCTGGGTTATTCTGCCACCCCAGTTAGCCTATAACTCAAGCCTTGAGTCGGATATTCCCGGAATAGGTGCTGGAACTTAGCAGACAACTCCATAAGCACTATCTGTTGCGTTCACAGTTGAGTGAGAACTAAGGTAGTGTGTAGAACAATTTTAGTTTTTATTGAAAACTTCATCTAAATTTTTGCTTTCAAACTATTGAGGTATGTAAAAATTGTGTTGATATTAGACTTGTAAGAGCATTATTTATGTATAGTGTATTTATTTAGCCACATGTTAACGTCATTAGATCTGATTGTTCTGTTTCCTATTCCGTGTGGGTTATCTATGTATTATGTCATGTTGTCAAGTCGGGGTTATGCCGCCATCCTGAAACTGTGGCGGCTTAAATAAATAAAAAAAAATCATGTGCAAGAAATTTAACAACTTTAAAATGAATTAAGAAATTTAAAATAGAAAAGGTAGGAAAAGAAACATTTCATTCTATAAACTGTAATTACGTATTTAGATCTATATAAACAAATTTATATAAATAAATTTATAGTAATCTTATTTATAATCCGTATTCAAAACAGAGACAGTAAGAGAGGATTCATAATAATATACTCGCCACTCCAGCGGCGCTTCCGTGTCTCGACCTCAGAGGGGTAGGTGGATCAGAATTCATAAGTGGATCAGAATCATTTGCCACAAGATGAAGTTCGGCCGCCAGTGGGGCTGGGTGGATCACAATATTTAGAAATTTCAAGATATGAATCACCATAGGACCCCGACCTAAATTCTTCGTGACTCTAGGGGTATGTGTAACGTTTTGTTAATAAACGTTTGTGAAAAAACCGTTGTGAAGGTGTAAAAAAAGAAAAACGTGAAAACGGCAAGCCCTAAAAGCCGGAATGCTAGTGTTTTGAGTTTTCTCAGCGAAGAGGTAGGTTAAGAGAAACTTTAGCTACATGGCCTTGAAGTACTTTGGGAGAGGTACAAAAAAGATTCTATAGCTACACTTTTTCTCTACGAAGCACCATTCAGAAGGTAAAAATTACTACCCCTACCAGACTTAAGGGGGTTGAACCTCAAAGTTTACGCGTTACAAAATTTTTATTTAATTTGAACGTAAAAAACATGCCGTTAACATATATTTTGTATTCTAAAAATTTAGAAATTTCATAATTTTTGTATAGGGGTAGTAACCTTCCAGGACCCCGATCTGAAATTAAAAAAATTACCCTTGATGCTATAAGTACCTGTACGTTTTGCTAATAAAGATTTGCCATAAAACACCGTTTGAAGGTGTAAAGATAGGAAAACCTGAAAACGGCAAGCCCCAAAAAACCGAAATTTGGTTTTTCTGGTTTACTCAGCGAACCAGTGTGTTAAGGGCAACTTTGGTGATATAATCTTGAATTACTTTTTGTAGGGCACAAGCAGGTTGATGCATTTTGTCCCTTTATTCACCGTTTAAGAGATAAAGAAATACAACCCCAACCCCAGGGAAGAGTGCTACCTGAACATTTTCGGGTTACCAAATTTTTATGTAACTTTAACGCCAAAAAACATGCCGTTAAAAGACTTTTTGTATTCTAAAATTTAAAATATTTCATAGCTTTTGGATAAGGGTAGCGACCCCCGTAGGACACCGATTTCAAATTTGAAACATTACCCGTGATCCTACAGGTGCGTGTAACTGTTTATAAATATACATTTTACGAAATAACCCATTTTGAAGGTGTAAAGAAAGAACAATATGAAAACGGCAAACCCCGAAAAGCCGAAATTTTGTTTTTTGAGTTTTCTCACCAAACCGGCAAGTGAAGGGTACGATAGCTATATGGTTTTAAAGTACTTTGCAAGGGGTACAAAAAATATTCTATACAATTTTTCTCCACGATGCACCGTTTAGGAGATAAAAAAATACAACCCCTACCGCAGGCTAAAGGGTGCCAATTGAGAATTTTCGGGTTATCAAATTTTTGTGTAATTTTTAACGCCAAACAACATGCCGTTAACAGATTTTTTGTATTCTAAAAATTTTTAATTTTAATTATTTTTAGATGAGGGTAGCAACCCCCGTAGGACCTTGATTTAAAATTTGAAAAATTTCCCATAATGTGGAGGGTACGTGTAATGTGGTCCTAGCAAAAGTTTGCCAAAGAAACCCATTTTGATGGTGTTACAAAAGAAAACTTGAAAAATGCAACCCCAAAAAAGCCGAAATTTTGTTTTTTGAGTTTTTTTACCGAACCGGCGAGTTGAGGACAACGACAGCTATATGATTTTGAAGTACATTAAAAGGGGTCCAAAAAATATTCTATATAATTTATTTTTACGATGTACCGTTTATGAGATAAAAAAAATACAAACCCTACTGCAAAAAAGAGGGTGCAACTTTAAAATTTTCGGTTTATCACATTTTTATGTAGTTTTTAACGCCAAACGACATGCCGTTATCAAATCTTTTCTATTCTAAAAATTTAAAAATTTCATAATTTTTAAATAAGGGTATCAAACCCCGTAGGACCCCGATCTAAAATTTGAAAAGTCACCCGTGATTCCGGGAGTTAGTGTAATGTGGTCTTAATAAAAATTTGTCAATGAAACCCGTCTTCGTGGTGTTACAAAGAAAAACCTAAAAACTGCAACCCCGAATAAGCCGAATTTTTGTTTTTTGAGTTTTTCCAGCGAACCGGCGGGTTAAGGGCAACTTTATATATATGGTCTTAACGTACCTACTTCGGGAGCGGAACAAAAATGGTCGCAGTGGCCTTTGCGCAACGAGACTTCGTTAAAAAGTTCGAAATATTCGCGCGCCTTTCCTGAGCTTTCGAAAAGAGATACTTTAAATTTCTTTTTGGGTTTCAGCCGACGCCCGATAAAAAAGGTCTCCAGGGTTTTTGCTTTTAGAGACCTGCTTATGAGACAAGTATATAAACATCATTCCTTACACACAATTACAATAAACACACACGTAAACACATACCCTCTACACAATTGACACAACTGATATAACCAAGACATGTCAACATTTACATTTGTTACATTTACATCTCAACATAAATACAGATGATTTCCAGCTTCCAGATGTAAGTAAGATAAATAAAACAAAAAAAAAAGAAAAAAGAAAATTTAAAATTCCAAAAATTTAAAAAAAAGGATTGTTGAAAGTTGAGTCTATCTTAAATCTTTGAAAAGGAGAGAAGCATTTACAGTTTTTTATAAAAAAAAAAGACTAAATAATTAATATACAATTATTTTAATAAGGAAGTTTTCAAGTTAAGATTTTAAAAGTTTTAATTGTTTTTAAAAGGTTTTAATAGAAATTTTAAAATATACATATATTTTAAAATGAAAGAAAGTTGTTAAACTTATTTATTTGTTTATAAATATCATTTACGAACTTCACCACTGGACATCGATAGCAAATGGTGCATCGACCGGGAAAGCTAAAAATATAAGGGAAATTTCAACAGGAGAAAGGAAAAACGGAAAACTGAAAGAAGAAATCTAACAAAAATTATCAGAAATTTAAAAGGAAATCAACAACAGAAATCAAAGACATCATAGAACGTCAGCAGAAACAGACTTCAACATAACACTTCCGAACACAATATTATCATCGTAAACGCCTATCTTTCACTAATCTTTCAACAATCCTCCAACTTCAAATCAACTCCAATTTCGGCCAAAAAGACAACGTCCTTACATCTGGAAAAAGGTATACATCAGTTATCTGGTAAGTCGTCTTACACACATTCGTCAAACACACAATTACAGAATATAAATTATGGAACAACAAGTAACACCATTTATTGACCCTAATAGACTGGATGACAACAACCTTAACTTTCAACTGAGACTACGAAAAAGCGTAACAACCGGACATATAGGACAGAGAAAACAACGATTACAAAAATTGATAGATAACGGACGACAAACTGACATTAATGCAATACGTAGATTTGACCTCAATAAACAATTAACTGAGTGTCAAAATTATTTTGTGCGGTTACAAAACACAGAAAATTTAAACGATCTAGAGAAATATAATGCTGAAGTTTTTGACGACCGTCTTAATAAACTCTTACTGTTTATATTAGCGAATAAACCAGATAAAGTTGTAGATTTTCAAAATCTAAAACAGGAATTTGATAATTGGAAGGCTAATGAGTTACACAATATCGAAATTAGACCTAATCTTGACCAAAATTTAAATTTCGAAGAGGTATGTTTAAATAACAACCCATTACCTAACCAAAGGCAAGAAATTGTTAATGATGATCAAATTAGCTTGATACATCATCGAGTAATACAAAGTCCCGTTTTTAGGAATGATGTTCATGATATATTAATACCAAATGCGATAGGTCACAATAACCCTGTGTGTGTCCAACGTGAATTAAATTTTAATTGGACAAAAATCGCAAACCCGATTGAAAACGAGTTAAAACAATTAACTATCACAGATGGACGTGATATTGATACGTTGGTTAGAAATATCAAAATTATTAAACAAATTCAGAAACGTTATGCAGTAGATCTACCCTTGGTGTTATTAACTCCATTTATGACCGGTTTTACGGAACAAATTTTTGAAAATTCCATTAGAAATAACCACAATTTTGATCAGTTTCATCGAGATTTGGTGAATAAACTGATCACACCAAAAATGAAAGAGATATTAAAATTAAAATTATTATACAGAAATCAGTCACAAATGGAAACCTTGACAGAATACATAAGAGAAATCTTAGAAAATCATGATGTATTAAGACTTAACCTCACTGAAGGTGAGTTGATTAATATAATATTAACTGGTTTAAATGAAATATATGCTACACATTTAGGCATAATTGGTAGACCCAATAACTTACATGATTTTAATAAATTGGATGCTTATGTATATGAGAGGGTTTATGCTAGAACTCTTCATGAGATAGGTTCATCAAAAATGAACGATACAAGCGCACTAAACCCTATAAATAACACAATGCCTCTTCAAGGTAAACAAATCATATCACAAAATACCACATCCGATAACATTGGGTCACAAATATCAAAAACAATATTAAAATGTTTTTATTGTAATAAACCAGGTCACATTAAACGAAATTGTAGACTTTGGCAACAGAAAAACAATAAAAACATGTCAAAAAACTAAACGGATACAAACACGCGCAGCATACTCATATGGTTCGTGTTTGTAAACATGAGATGGGTAAATCTTTAAAGATAGGAAAACAAAGGTTGACTTATAAAAATACATTGAAAGGTTTAAAAATAAAAATTAAAAATAATATATTTAATGCGCTTATTGATTCAGGTTCTACACATAATATTATTAACCAAAAAATGTATGTACTTTTGAAAAATAGCAATGCAATCATAAAAGAGGAAAAACTTAACGCAATCTGCCTCACAGCTGACAAATTCCCTTTGGAAATTACTAAACAAGTGTGGTTTCGAATTAACCTACACAATCTATCATGGAAAATAAATTTCAAAGTGTTAAAAAAGATACACCATGAAATAATACTTGGTATGCACTTTTTACATAAAACACGTGCTATTTTTAATGCTATAAAATCAGAGATAACCTTTGAATGGTTAAAGAATCAAAAATTTTATTTAATAAATATATTTCCAGATCAAATTAATAATATAGAGCAATCTGAATACATTAAAAATAAAATAAATAATTTGTGTAAAGAATTTCCGGATGTACTTACGGCTAAATTAGGTTGTACTCATGAATTAACCTATGATATCAAACTTAAAAATAATGAAATTATAAAATCTAGGCCCTATCCTTTAAATCCAATAAAAACATTCCAAATGAAAAAACAAATCGATAAACTATTAAAAGATAAGGTAATTAGAGAGAGTGTTTCTCCTTATTCATCTCCGGCCTTTTTGATCCCGAAACCAAATGGTTCAAGTCGTTTGGTTGTAGATTATCGTTCGGTCAACTTAATAATTGACTCGGAAGCACAACCCTTACCAAATATAAATCACGCTTTCCAATGGTTTTCCAAAGCACGATGGTTCAGTACATTAGATTTGGCACAAGCGTATCATCAAATCCCATTGACAGAGAGATCTCGTCAAATTACTGCATTCTGTACTACAGATGGATTGTATGAATATGAAAGATTACCTTTTGGTTTGTCGACCGGCGCACAAGTTCTAACTCGCCTCATGAATAAAATATTTAAAAATATTAAATATAAATTTGTGTTTAATTATATGGATGATATTTTAATATATTCCAAAAGTTTTACAGAACACTTAAAACATATCAAAATAGTGTTGTCGATCTTGAGAAAAGCTGGTATCACCATTAATCCTGATAAGGTGACATTTGCTGTAAATGAAATACCATTTCTTGGACACACGTTGTCATACAAGGGTGTCTCTATAGATTCAACGAGGACACAAAAAATTTTAGAATATCCGGAACCTACATCAGTAAAACAAGTACATCGGTATTGTGGTATGATTAATTATTTTTCCAAATTTATTAAAAATTATGCTGACAGGATTGAACCCCTGAATAGATTAAGACGTAAAAATACTCAGTTTGTTTGGGGAGACTCACAAAGAAAAGCGTTCGAAGATCTTAAACAAGCAATTGCAAATCCTCCAGTTCTCTCCATACCAGACTTTTCTAAAGAATTCATTTTACAAACAGATGCGTCAGATACAGGTATAGGGGCGGTGTTACTCCAAGAACATGAAGGGTCCAGAAGAGCTATAGCATACGCCTCTAAAACATTGACAGAAGCAGAAAGAAAATTTTCTGCATATGAACGTGAATGTCTGGCAGTTGTTTTCGCGACAGATCACTTTAGAACTTATCTAAAGCACCGTGAATTTCTTTTAGAAACGGATAACCAAGCTTTAGCCTGGCTTCTTTCACGACCAAAACAATTAGGTCGGTTGGCTAGATGGTTATTACGCTTATCCGTCTTTAAATTTAAAATTAATCACATTCGTGGTTCAAATAATAATGTGGCTGATGCATTATCGAGAATGTATGAATTAAATAATGAAGATACAGCAAAAGAGATATCGTATATCAATGCTTTATTATCACAGTTTCCCCTTTCCTTTACAGATATAAAACAACATCAAAAACAGGATACCTTTATCCTTAAACAAAAACAACAAATGAACAATAAATTTTGTTTATCAAAAGGGATCCTCTGTCTACAAGACAAAAATCATAATCCGACCAAAATTGTTCTCCCTAATTCTTTAAAAGATTTAGTCTTTAAATATTTTCATTATTCGGAAATAGGAGGACATTTAGGTATTGACAAAACTATACATAAAATAACAAAGCATTTTTATTGGCCTGACATATATAAGGAAATTCCTTTAAAGGTGAATGCTTGCATGATCTGTCAACGCAGCAAACCTGGCATGAATTATAAATGGGGGAATCTTAGTTCAAGAGTTCCAACAATACCATTTGATACGTTATTTATTGACACCGTTGGTAGTCTTCCAAAAACTAACCAAGGTTATAAATATATTCTGGTGGTGGTGGATAGTTTTTCAAAATTTACTTGGTTAGCTCCATTAAAAAATACTAATACATCCTCTATTATAGATGAATTAAAACGTATCTTTCAGAACTACTCCATTCCGAGGTTAATTGTCACGGATAATGCCAAAACATTTAACTCCACAATGTTTAAAAACTTTTGTTTTACCTTAGGAATTAAAAGGGCCACTCTATCTCCTTACCACCCACGCCCATCTCATGCTGAAAGACTGAATAGAAATCTTAGGTCTATTCTTATCGCGTACCACGCAACTGCCCAAACGACATGGGATAAATCCCTCTTTTGGTTTCAATTAGCCTTTAATATGGCACAACATACCGCCCACGGTGCATGTTCTTTTGACATATTACATAATTTTCAAGCCCAAACGCCCTTGGATAGAGCGTGGAATATTCAGGATATCCTTCATCGGAATCCCGTACGATCGAGCAACATGATGAGTACAATTAGACGGCAACTAATTAAGTCTCATCATGATATGGCACGTAGATATAATGCTACACGCCATCCAAATCCATTTTCGGTGGGAGATAAAGTTTTACTTAAAACTCATCCCGTAAGTTCAAAAAAGAAAAATATTTGTGCAAAAATGGCATACCGGTGGTCGGAACCATTTTATATAATTGGATTCTCTACACCTGTTACAGCCTTACTTCGTAAGACTGTCGGGGGAGAAATATCCAAAGAACATATCTCTAATCTTAAAAAGGTATCATAAATTACCAAGGTTAGTAATATTATTAGGTGAGGTACGTCGCGACTCTCGAGCTTGTGATGTTGGTATTAAAGGTGTATCCGATGTTATTTGATGTGTGAATGTGTTATGAAAGGGGCCCCGAATGATCGTAACTTACCGTCTCAGGCCGACAACTGCTCCGTACTCATCTTTTTTGTTTTCGACATTTAAGCACCCACCCCTTATTCCTTTTGCTTGTGTATGTTTCCCAGGGGGGGGGAAGATTGTAATAGATTATGAGACAAGTATATAAACATCATTCCTTACACACAATTACAATAAACACACACGTAAACACATACCCTCTACACAATTGACACAACTGATATAACCAAGACATGTCAACATTTACATTTGTTACATTTACATCTCAACATAAATACAGATGATTTCCAGCTTCCAGATGTAAGTAAGATAAATAAAACAAAAAAAAAAGAAAAAAGAAAATTTAAAATTCCAAAAATTTAAAAAAAAGGATTGTTGAAAGTTGAGTCTATCTTAAATCTTTGAAAAGGAGAGAAGCATTTACAGTTTTTTATAAAAAAAAAAGACTAAATAATTAATATACAATTATTTTAATAAGGAAGTTTTCAAGTTAAGATTTTAAAAGTTTTAATTGTTTTTAAAAGGTTTTAATAGAAATTTTAAAATATACATATATTTTAAAATGAAAGAAAGTTGTTAAACTTATTTATTTGTTTATAAATATCATTTACGAACTTCACCACTGGACATCGATAGCACT